>CM065806.1:150466500-152966500 GCA_033398695.1 Orobanche coerulescens | reverse complement strand
CGGGCGTGCTCCTCCTCGCTCCTCGAGTAAATCAGGATGTCATCGATAAAAACGACTACACACTTATCGAGGTACTCGATAAAGACTTTGTTCATAAGTCGCATGAACACGGCCGGGTGCGTTAGTTAGCCCAAAAGGCATAACCACAAACTCGTAGTGACCGCTTTCGTCCGAAAGGCCGTCTTCTAATATCGGTATCCTTCACTCGAGCCGATAATACCCCGATCTCAAATCAATCTTTCAAAATACAGCTTGCCCTTGCAATCGATCAAACAAATCATCAATCCTCGGGAGCGGATACTTGTTTTTGATGGTCACTTTGTTTAACTCTCGGTAGTCGATACACAAACGAAGTGACCCATCCTTCTTCTTTACGAATAGGACCGGTGTGCCCCAAGGTGAAGCGCTCGGTCGAATATATCCCATGTCTAGCAACTCTCCCAATCAAGCTTTCTTCAACTCAAGCATCTCGGCAGCGCCATCCAAGATGGCGTCTTAGAGATAGGTGCCGCACCCGCTCTAAATCGATGGTAAACTCAACCTCTCGGCCGGCGGCAAACCCGCAACACATCTCGAAAACGTCAGATACTCACATACTACCGGAATAGACGAGAGCTCGACTCCCCTTCTTCCGATCTCAAAGCGTAACACCAATAGCCCGTGCAACCTCCTCAAGAAGCCTCACCGCCTCAAAGCGCCGATCGCAATCTCTCGACTACCCCGCTTACGCCCCACAAAAGAATGCTCGGTACCATCAGAGGCTAACATCGAAACAGCCTCGTTCTATAATTCATGATCACCCCATGACGGTCCACCAATCCTCACCTTAATCAAATCCTCATCTCTAATATCTACCGCAATCAGATTAGAAGGCCAATCCCTCCCCGCGATACTCACGAAAAATCTCTAATCTCACGGTCCCCCACGATGCTATCCCCGCTAGGAAGTTTAACAACAAAAGGCTCACAAGCAACAAGGCTATCAACATGCATTTACGCACACAATCCATAGATATAAAAGAATGCGTAGCACGGAATCGAACAATACGGAAACAGATGATCAAGGATGTGGACGATACTGTAGCCACCGTCGCGTCAGATCTCCGCTCGTCTCATCTCGTACACACGGGGCGGAATGCACCCGCACTAGAAGCTCCCCCTCTAGAAGGTGACCACGACCTCGACCTCTACCAAAACTCGTCGCGGTTGAGGAACCGCTTGTCCGATTCACACTCGGCTCTCCCGGCTACTGGGCCGATATCTCGAGTAACTGGGCCCGAGCCGCATCCGTACAAAACTTAGCACGATGACCCATACGACCACAAGCAAGACATCAATCGGAGGCCTATCACACTCACTCATCATGTGGCCCGGACGATCGCAGCTTGAAGCACGTAGGACCACGAACGGAACCAAGCAGGAGCAGACCTAGAACCGTTCTCGACCAACCGATGGCGATCGACTCAAGACTCGCGAACTGCATCGAGTCTTCGGATATCCTCCCGACTTGCCTCCCAAAACCGACCGTGGTTTTCTGTTTCTTTCCTTCGGTTGCCGTCTGCCGCGTAAAACGACATCTCATAAGCCATCGCTTTATTCTCGATATTCTTTCAAAGTCGTGCACCCTGCACTGACATGTAGTGGCGCACTCGGTTTCATCCGCATGTCAAAGTGGCGGATCTTATCGAGCTCATCGCGGACTTGGTTTCTTACATAATGTAATCGCCGATTGTAGTCTTTGATGGCTTGAGATATAGGTACATCTTGGGGCTTAGCCTCAAAGAAGGCTCGGATCCTCCCTCTTTCACCGGCCACGATGCACTGCCTTCCATCAGATCCCGGAACTCTGCCCACGTAGCTGCCCGGTCACGCGGTTTCACCGCTTGCCACCATGTCGCTGCCTCCTTGGCGAGGAAGTACTGAGCAATGGGTACTTTCCTCTCCTCGGAACAATTAGCATCCTCAAACACTTTCTCCATCTCAAATAGCCAATTCTCCCAACCAGAGGGGTCGGAAGCACCATCAAACTGCGGAGGACGCATACGAATCACGTCCTGAAGTAGCTTATCATTACCGGATCCAGTAGGCGGAACCGGTTAAGCATTAGCATGGCCGACTGTAACGGCTCGAGCCGCAGCGTCATCTCGGCTCGCTACTTGCCGCAATATGTTGGCCACTCCAACATTCTCATGAGCATTACCGGAGCTAGCATCGGTCTCCGCCGACCTCCGAATCGGGGGAATACTGCTCGACAAAGAAGGCGTCGCCAACCGGTTCCCGAGTGATCGGACATGGCCGCCCACCGGCCGCGCCACGTCCCCTACCGGCCCGCGTCCTCTACCAGCAGGAATTTCAAGAAGCAACGGGTAAGTACAATTCAAACGCAAAACGCAAAAGATACTAAGACAGAATAGAATGTAATCGGTGAAACGAGTCAAGTTAGGAAAACTTACGAGCACCGGCGTACTAAGATGGTGGCATAGCGGTGATACCGTCCCAAAACGACACTTAACTAGACCCAATGACCGGCACCTAGGTATCCATAAACCTAGGCTCTGATACCATATTCTGTAACACCCCCAAGACATTCAGGGCATATTACAGCGCCGTGGACCCCACACTGTGGAATCCACCAGGCTAACATACCAAACAAGACATTCGACAACGACAACAATGATCAATAATACGTCAATTCAAATGAGATTACAATCCGACAATAAATTCCAACATTAATCCATTTCCCAAACAGGAACACAACATTAACAATTTTGTAAAAGAAGTACTCGAGTACTTAAACCAGTTTTTATAAAACAAAATCCCCAAAGCAAGATATCAAATATTCGACATATAGAACATCAATAATCAACTTTTGGACAGTATCATGCTCGCCCATCATCCTCATACGGCTCTAGTACTCGCTTTTCCCCACGATCAATACCTGAAATACAAAAAGTATTTCCCCCATTTAAGGGGTTAGCGACAACTGCTAGTGCAAGTACAATCCATTTGAACTACATTCTAATCAGATAAATATATGCGCCAAAAAGTCATTTTAGAAAACATTTTATATTCCGGAATATTTATGATGTACACACAAAACACATTATCTCCAACAAATCATAATTCAAAGTTAACCGTTGGCACGAGACTCACGGCCACCGTACCCCGCAGAGCCCCGTCGGACATCCCTGGGTGGCTAACCACAGTTCGTGATACGCACACACATGGCAATACGTATCCCTAGAGGCCCCGTCGGACCGTCCCTAGGTGAACATACACATATCTCCCCACAACAACCACATATAGCCATAATTCAAATACTAGAACATGTAAACAAATGTAAAGTACTTGCCTTTGAGACATTCTTGAAGAAACGGAGATGAAACACGACTACGAACGGTCCGGGTGGAAAGCGACGGTTCCTAAACGAAGGATCAATACAGTTCAGTCCCAACGGACAACAATATTCTACTGGAATACACCCATAACCCCGGTTACAATATACGACAATAGACGGTCAATTGATACGGCGAGATTTACGCAAAATCTCCCCGTATCGATACTTCGCGGATTAAAATCAAGGAAACTGGATTTGGAATCATTCAATAATCACAATCGGTGAAGAATATCGTAACATACTGGAATAATTCGGTTCCAATTAGCAAAACCCGGAAAACCCCCCAAATTTGACGAGTTAGGGTTCTGTATTTAAAATACCTTGATTTCGGATGATGGATGACGATTATTCTGCTGATTATATGTTGGCACGTCTCTACGGTGATGGAAAGTGAATAGAACGCCGATCAGATCGATGGAAATCGCCTTCGAGGTCGCACGTCAAGAAACGAAGGAAAAAGAATGAAATCACGCTTCAAAATCACTACCGGGCTTATATAATTGTCAAGTTAGCGCACGCTAACTGCCATATGCAGCGTGCGCTAACGGGGCCGCGACAGTCCAGTGGCTACTGCCACCATTCGTTAGCGTACGCTAACAATAAGGATTAGCGTACGCTAACTGTTCTTCGGTAGCGCACGCAAGGCAACAGGGGTAGCGTGCGCTACCTACACAGCAGTTCAGTACTGCTGATGTCATATCAGCAGTAAGCTGTTGTCGAGGGTACGATACACGATACACACGACGAGACCAGAATCCAGGAACATGAACGCGAAGCATACAAGACGACGGAGCTAAGCGCTGAAAGAAAAATACAATTCCGACCACCGAAGGGTCCGTAATGCGACAACGAAAACAAGATTCCCTAAACTATTAGGAAATTACAAAAATGGCCCAAGTGCCCGAAAATCACGAAACGACGTCGGATTTACAAACCGAAAGCCTCCACATGACCAACTCAACCATACGAACTTGTACAAACCAAGAAACAACGGAAACGAACGAGTTTTACAAGAATCGAACGTTCATACGGCAAAACATGTCATAAAATGAAATTACCTGAAAACATCATCAAAACTCGTCCAAATGGAAAAACTCCAAGAACAAAATAGATTCAAAATGTCGAAACGGTTACAAGCGAGTCGATAAAAATAGACATACCCCAAAAATGGAAACCGCTAAAAATGGAAAAAAATTACGGATATTACACTACGCACAACTCAACTTGTCACCTGACGACTCGAACGACAAGACAACACATTACTCGACAAACCACGACTCGACTCGACCCGACAGCCTAAGTTTCCGCAACCTAAGCTCTGATACCATAAATGTAACACCCCCAAAACCGTATGGGAATATTACACGCCGTAAACCTTTTCCGCAAGGATCTACCAGGCTAAACGTCCATAAACAACCAAATGCTTGCCCGGCCAAGGTCAAACAATATAATAATACAGACCGTTAAGGTCACTTACACAAAAACACACAGACCGATGAGGTCACACAACTCTATTAACAGGACTGACTAACAACATTACCCACACAGGGTTCGAAATACAATACAACGGAAGACTGAATCAACTCTAACAATACAAATAAACTCTACCAACTCTCAACTCTTGATTAGTATCGCAACTCGTCATCCTCTTGTGCCAATCCTGTGACTGCTCCCCTGAACCTGCATGTACCTGGACGCAAAACAGACATCCACCCCCCGAATACTCGGGGGTTAGTAAAACTCCACTGTTTTACTAGTGCAAGTATCAAACCATACGAAATGTAACAAGCAAATAGCAACTACGAATTTAATACGGAAATCAATTATCAAAATGTTCCCGAGAAGTTTTAGGATTTCGAACTCAAGTAAGAGATATTTGAAAAGGAACACATCATCTCGGGGATTTTTAAAGCAGAAATTTTTTTGGATCTCGAGTCCCAATTTACAAAACCCTTTTCGTAAACATTAGGGCCTTAGCCCGATTCTCGTTTCAAAGCATACTAAATAATATATCATTATGAGTCCGAGATCCATATTTAAAATGTTACCCGAACAATCATGCTACACGATCATTGTTCGTACACATCATGTACCGAACTCCGAGGCCTCGACGACCTTACCCGACCACACACACCGCTCGTACACATCATGTACCGAACTCCCGAGGCCTCAACGGACCCTACCGGCCGCACACACCGCTCGTACACATCATGTACCGAACTCCGAGGCCTCGTCAAACCCTACCCGGATCACACACCTTGTCCGTACACGTCATGTACCGACTCCGAGGCCTCGCTGACCCTACCTGTATCACACAAATTGTTCGTACACATCATGTAACGAACTCCGCAGGCCTCGCTGACCCTACCTGGAACACACACACATCGACACGACACAATTCATAATTATTAAATGTCAAGCCATTCCACATTACACTGAAATGTACAATCAAGTATGTAAACCAAAACAACACAAATATCATGATCATCACAACGACTCTTAACCAACATAACACACATTCGGTACACAATACATTGAACAACTACGTGTACAACCATCTCATATGTACATCGCAATCCTGCACAAATGGCACGACGCCTAACACGGATACCAATATATCACTATTATCACAAAGCCTTCAAATTTCGGAAAACACAACCAACTCAAACGGAACATATTTACGGAGGCAAGCAAAATCATCATACATATCATACGTAATTACTAGTCACAAGATACAAGTCGTATAATAAGATACTTGCCTTAATAACCGTTACCAAACGTTCCGAAGAACATGGTTCGACCGGGAAGCTCGGACCCCGAAGAAGACAATGAACGGAAGGGTTCCGACTCGAGTTCTTCACAAGAATTCGACCCTAACAACATAAGTTCAATAAATCATCGATCATACGAGGAAGAATAATCGTAGAACGCCCGAAAACCCCTCTATGACATTTTACCGGACACCTTCAAGGCGTCGGTCAAGAACTCGACCAAAATAACGAATCGATACGATCCAACCATGGGTTAACAAGGGAAATGATACAATACATCCAAATAATCATCAATCCATCACAATCCTAAGTTAAATCGGATTAAACGGACGAAATCGAACAAAATACCCAAAATCCCCAAAATTAGATTTCTAGAAAATCTGACCTGATTCGCTCGATCAAAGGATGTTATAGGATGTATGATTGATGATATGAACTCCAAAACTTCATGGATTTGTTGACCAACAACATCTCTCCATGATAGGAACAACCCCAGCCGCGGAAGATAAGTAGAAGAAGGAGAAAAAATGGCGAAAACGATCATTGGGCCTTAAATAGCCGCACAGCCGTGCCTGGCCCATGAGTGTGCCGCGGCACAGGCCCAAAAATGGCTCCTAGTGGTCGGCAGTGTGCCGCGGCCCGGCCGGCGTGTGCCGCGGCACCCGGTACAGTCGGTTTGGCCGAAAAATACCACAGAGTGTGCCGCGGTGTCACGGGGTGCGGCTCACTGAGGTTCAGGCCGTCGAATTCGTGCAGCGGTTCACGAATCACCTGTGCGCCTAGGAAACTTCCGAGTCTCCGTCCGGCTACCATCTACGAGATTACATATAATACCAACATTAGAGATATCATGCACTGGTCTATTGTGCTATGCGTAAAACGCTAGGCACCCGCCTGTCCTTTGCCTCCAACCAACTAAGGGCCGGTATCTCATACCCTTCAATCTTAACCCGCAATGGCACTCGGCACTAAGGGTCACTCGCATGCCCGAAGTGCAATTCCTCGTGCTCGACACTCACTCGGGACTTCCTAGGTGCAGTACCTTGGCTCCCTTGAGAGTACCTCACTCGAGACGGACAACCTTTTAGATCTTGGCTTAGATTCATGCCATCAATAGATATTTGCCCCTCACGATGTTTGGGACTACTTCGCATATCGACATATTACCTTCAATCCGCAATGTGGTGTTGTCTCGCAACCACATGTACAAGCCAACGATCCCCCGCAGCATAGCCGGAACCGATAGCTAATGCTTACGAGTAAGCTCACGAGGCGTATGATTTAAATGCGTGCCTCGATTGCCCAATCGACATAGAGGAAGTGTATATGGCCGACGGCATCCCTCCGGTCACACTAGAGCCTCAATGCCAACCTTAAGCCCAACGCAGACCACTCAGGTCCTACACCGCCCTAACGATTTCCAACTCGCTCGGGAACTCCTCGCACACTTCAAATGCTTAGAGTTGGCTCCCTAGAGGCCCCCATACCTCTAGGAAGTTTGCACGCTTGGTGCTCGACAGCACGAGGAAGACTGGCCGCTTGCCCACCATTGCCCATCTAAGGACTGTCCCCCCTATAATAGGCTTAGACAAATATTCCCTTGTAATTGCACTAGACATTGTTTGGCCGAGGAACCACATCGGGTGTAACTCCCTCATATGAACTCCAAATCCTTATCCGCTTGAACCGTAGAGTAGCTTACGACATTATCTATAAGTCCTCAAAGTTTCAGCCCCATCCGATACTCGAGGAGTGAGGAATTGCCTCTGCAATATTCTGAAACTACTACAATGCCACCGCACCGCAAAGATCTCGATACTTCACATCGTTCGCTACTCAAACGGAACCGTCTAGTTGTGAAACTTGGTGGAGATCTTTCCAACACTCCAAGGAACTCCCCATTACAAGCATTTCACGAAACTCTTTTTCTAAAGCCCTCTGCTCCACGACACAAGGTCCTGCTCGCGCACGGACACACTCCGGACGCCGACCACTGTCGCACGTCCCCAACCTTATTCGTGTCGCAGGGCAACTATCCAACATAATCCTTTGTAAGTACGGGGCAATCCCGGGTACTCCGAATAATATGGAAAGCGCCCTGTGACATCCTCCCCCTCTCGATCCGTTGACGTCCTCGTCAACGCATGCACACACAACCTGCTCTATGTACATGCGCTGCCCATCTCATCATGAAAATACTTGGGCAACGAACCCGACACTCTACCTCCATCTCCTCAACTTGTGTGCCTCGCAGCACAACACTCTTAGTTCCATCAAGTGGCGCCTGCTTGTAAAGTCTGAGGCCCAACTCGAAGAACGCCTGCACGGCAACTCGATGATCGCAATTTCTCGCCGCTCGCCCGGCAACTCATGCGCCTCGCGCATTCAAACTCATTGCTCGTAGGGATGCAGTGCATGCGATCAATGCACTCTCCCTCCTCTCGGATGTTGCCGCTCTCCGACGCACACCCACTCATATCTTGGCAGGAATCATTCTCTCCATGCCTCGATATAACGAAAAACCCACCGATGGTGTTAGATTGCCACTCTAGCTCAAATCAAGCTACTCCCTCATTGTCAAGTCCGAGACTAGCGACAAGTTCTCCGAATTAAACCGGGTCGATTTGCCTGAACATCTGGAGTACATGATACTTATAAGAGTGCTCACTAACACCAAGAACCCATCCAAAGGAGCCTTGCGCTCCGCTCAAATACCACCGCGGCTGCCCTCTCAAAAATCCTTACTAACCATACCCCATAATATGGATTCCGAATTCTATCAAGGACGAGCCAAACCCAATATGAAACTCTGTAAGACAAGTGCCCTCTAGCACAAGTCGAAAGAGGCCTACACGGCTGCTCACAGATCCCTACTCTCTCGGCCATGAGGCCACCGCACTTCTACGGCAAGGAGCTTGAAGGTTGTACGCGTGATCAACGCACCCTCCCCCGCTCGAAGGTGATGCCTAACTCTCGGCACACCCCGTCACCGGCCTTCAGCCTGGCGTGACGGAAACTCGTGGGTTGGTCTCGCTGGTCCTCTGACTCAGACGAAGACACGAACCCAGGCCCTCTGGCCTAACTCGTAACCTGGCCATCTGGCCTTATTGCTCGACGCACGATTGTGTACTCTGTACGAGCACACCTCATTCAGCTTGCTCCCATCAGAAATTCTTCAACCAATAGGTCCCATTAATTGGCTTCCAAATCACTTCCAAGAACAGCCATCTCAGAATCGCTCACATGTGTATCCTCGATGGACACACCTCTTCGGTAACCAAGAAGCCCAATGCTTCGTATAACTCAGTCCCTTTCAGAAAATCCCTCAACCACAGAGCCCATACTCTAGGCTTTGGAATCCCCTTAAGGAACATCATTCTCGAATCAGCCCATTTCGTCTCGGGGGTCTGGCCCTCCCCCACTCATGTTGGAGGCCAGACCCGAATCTCTTGTCCCTCATAGACTGCTGGGACATGCAACACCACACTTGGAGCATGCCCATTCTCATATCTGCCCGACTCGAACCAGGAAGACTGAACACTCCACTCTTGCAACTCCCGTGGTGGCTGTGTTACGATTGCACCTCATGTGCGAAAGCGCTTTGCGCATACCAATTCAAATCTCAAGTAACCAATGCACCTCAAGTGCTGTGGCGCTTGTGCGCACTAAGATTAAGCCCAAGCTTTGCACCTGAACGTGCTGTGGCGGTTTCCCGCACTGAAGTTCTCGCCCAAATAGGTCTCAAACCCAAATCACCTCTCAATCTGCGGCGCTACGCAAACATGGCTGCAACTTGGCAGACGTGGCTACTGCACACCACCCGGCTTACCGGCATGTCTCCTTCTAGGAGATCAAGATGTCTAATAAGCCCACAAAAATAGGCCAACATAAAGTTTCTGATCAGATTACACCAACACCGTTACTCACGCGTCCGTAATTTACCGATGAGAATGTTCCCCTCACATTAACCAACTGCCAACCGTACTCGCAGAGAAAAAAAATATAGTCATTAAACACGTCAGAATCTAAGCACTACCATTCGCCGAAATCACTAATGCCAACAACTCGCACCAAACAAAGCCTTCGAACATCACCGACAGAAACCATACAACCAGGGTACTACCATTCGCCCAATTGCAAAGCCAACTCGAGGTACTACCATTCGCTCAAGTCCCACTGCCAACTTAATTCTCAACTCTACCACAATACGTAAGAACGCACTGCAAGCCCTTCGCTGAAATGCCACTACAATTGCTAATCAAAAAAAATTTGGCACAATTTTGGTATCCGGTTCACATGGGGAAGCAAGATATTCAACAAAGCTCAACTGCAACCTGGATGCGACATTCCAAGTCTCCGATACCACCTGTCACGGGGTGCGGCTCACTGAGGTTCAGGCCGTCAAATTCGTGCAGCGGATCACGAATCACCCGTGCGCCTAGGAGACTTCCGAGTCTCCGTCCGGCTACCATCTACGAGATTACATATAATACCAACATTAGAGATATCATGCACTGGTCCATTGTGCTATGCGTAAAACGCTAGGCACCCGCCTGTCCTTTGCCTCCAACCAACTAATGGCCGGTATCTCATACCCTTCAATCTTAACCCGCAATGGCACTCGGCACTAAGGGTCGCTCGCATGCCCGAAGTGCAATTCCTCGTGCTCGACACTCACTCGGGACTTCCTAGGTGCAGTACCTTGGCTCCCTTGAGAGTACCTCACTCGAGACGGACAACCTTTTAGATCTTGGCTTAGATTCATGCCATCAATAGATATTTGCCCCTCACGATGTTTGGGACTACTTCGCATACCGACATATTACCTTCAATCCGCAATGTGGTGTTGTCTCGCAACCACATGTACAAGCCAACGATCCCCCGCAGCATAGCCGAAACCGATAGCTAATGCTTACGAGTAAGCTCACGAGGCGTATGATTTAAATGCGTGCCTCGATTACCCAATCGACATAGAGGAAGTGTATATGGCCGACGGCATCCCTCCGGTCACACTAGAGCCTCAATGACAACCTTAAGTGTAATACCTCCGGTATTCCATGCTTGATTACCTTGTACTGTGTGAATGTTTGGTAATGTGACGTCATTTCTATTTATGTATTCCATTGAGTGCTATATAATTGTACGATGTGAATGAAACGGGGGTGACGCACCTTGATGCCGTGGGACGATCGTCGGTGCGAATATGACGGTGGCCAACGTCTTGTTCCCCGATAATTGTTGACGAGCGGAAGGGATGGTCACCCGAGATGGTTAGAATGTGGTTGAGGCTAAAATTTCTGTCTAACGCGCGCTATAACCCATGCCTAACGTACGCTAAATTTCAATGGTTACGTACGTTAAGGCATCCATATTACGTACATAACGGGCGGGTCGGTCTCCCGACCAGAATCTTTCTTTTGACACGGACAGGGCTACTTTCGGCGGGCTAGATGACAAACGAGTCAACTGTTTGTTACGTACGTAATGTCCCAGAATTAACGTACGTAACACTTGGGCACATTTCGGGCAGTTAGTTCTTTACGTACGTTGTCATCGCAGTGTTACGTACGTAATACACCTTACGTACGTAACACTCTTATCGTTAACATACGTTATCAAAATACAGTTTTATAAAATGATAACTCCCTTCTTCATTTGCACGACCCAACACCACAAAACTACCACCCTTGGAGAAATTCCTAGCCCTATACCCGGTTCTTAAGCCTTAAACACTTGAATTAACATTAAGGAGGTGGATTCTTGAGCTCCGGTGAAGATTATCCAAGTCGTTCAAGTCACTTCTCGTTCTCCTCGTAGTTCTTGTGAATCCGTCAACTATCTTCACTATTTTCTTCCAAAAAGGTAAGCCACCAATCCCTGGAGTTATATCTTCGATGTTTTCTTAGTTAATACTTGTTATATTGCGGGTATGGGTTAGATTTTGCTAAACTTCGTAGACAATCTTGTCGGATGAAATTGTAGTAACCAGAAATTCCGTTTCTTATATGTTTCGTTTCATGCAAACGAAATTTCACTTCAAATCATCACTAGGAATGTAAAATTTGACGAATCAATTGTGGGGAAATTCGTAGTGATCCGTCACCGTATGTTCCATTGTTCGTAGTCACCCTCACCTTGTGATTTTTGACACTTAGCAAACTAAGGAAGTAATTCGATAGTATAATTAATATTGGTTGTTAAACCCCCGGAGTTATTGTGCAATAAAATCCGTCGATTGTAGTATTCGGAATATAGAATTGTAATAGAAAGCATAAGATTCGATTTCGCCATAATAATTCGTTGACAACCGAAGAATGGTAGGATTATCTTCTTGAGTAAATCGATATACCTAATGTTAACTATAAGATTGAACGAGATAAACGACACTTGAAAACTTGGAAACGATACTCATACCGACAATTAAAACTACACTAGGAATCCGTTTAGGAAAGGGAGACTAGTTTTATTCATTATGATCCGTACGAAGTGTTAATCGGATGTCTCGTGGCTAGGTTAAGCTCGAGCAGGCGTGGGGACTTCGTTATCATAAAGCACCTACTATCGGATCACAGGCAAGTGAAATCTTGCTCGTGAATTTCTAATATCAATGTTATACCGTATGTGTGTACGTGCCATTTGATAAAAGCCGACGTTGTCTTTCTATAAAGATGTTATAAATGGGCCGATGTGTTGGGGATAAAACCTGTATGGTACCCGTGTGGAAATGTGTTAGGGGGTAAGACCCGAATTGGGCACCTATGTTCCGGGGTATTCCCGTGTGGATACTTCCGTGACCCTTGGTTGCGACCTTGGGGGTTTATGTGATAAAGAGGGAGACACGTCGGTTGAATGATGAAATATTCCTTGTGATTGCTAGGTACGGTGATTGTAAAAATGTCGCATATTGTTGTTAGTAGTTGTTATTTGATATGCATTCTCTGACCCTGGCAACCTGGTATGACTCGTCATACCAGGTAAAATTGTTCATCATGTACAGGACATTCCTGAGGGGTCCGGTCAGACTTGAGCGGTGTTGGAATTATCTCTAGCCGTTGCTTAAATTGGAATAAATTATTTTCTTTGGAAAAACATTTGTTGTGTAATAATTCTCCGAATTACATTTTTCCTTAAATCTTTCGTTTCTTGTCATGTAACCCTTGAATTTATGGTTTTATCACGATTTTCTTAAAATGTCTATTTTTCTAACTAGCCTTGTGGGTCCCACGTGGGATTCACGGCATTGTAATATCTCGGGATATTTTGGGGGTGTTACAGAAAATGGTATCGGAGCGAAACTCCTGGTTTGAATAAACTTTCTCCTAATTCTTTTTCAAAGTCCAACACCCCAAGCGATCGAAGCTCCTCATGGGAATGCAAGTAAGTGATATGTGTGTGTTTTTATTTTGTGCAACATTTAATTGTAAACCATGCGTGGAACTGGCTTTAGATTAATACCGTTAGTGATGGCACGCCGAGGAGCTAGAAGGGTGGTGAATGACGCTCAGGGTTCCGCCGCGAACCACAATGAGGACGGGAACACCGCGAGACCCATCTGTCAGGGGCCGGCCGCCACCGCTAATCAAAATGATCGGGAGGCGGAACGCCGAACAACAACCCGAGAGGCATGGATCCAACTTTTGTTCGGGCCCTTGCTCAAAGTATCGGCATGGGAATTGCTCGTGTCAATCAGCGGAACGGATACCGGTCATCAATGTGGAAGAAAACGCAGAAGGGATCGATGGTTGGGAGAGATGTCAAGGCTAGGCCTCCATTATTTGACGGACAGAGAGAAGCACGTGACGACGGATTCGAAATGGAGACCGCCTCCGAAGTGATCGGATGCCCGAAATGTAAAGGTGCCGCTCGGAATTAATCAACTTCGTGACACCGCCGCACGATGGTGGAGGACTTACAGCCGAGGACCGAGTGGTCGGGTGGACCGAATTTGCCCGACTACTACGGAGCGAGTACATCCCCAGATCAGCCCGAACCGCTCGCGTCTGAGACTTTTCGATCCGGCCCACGTAACATGCCAAGAGAGATCATCCGGCCTACCGAACCGAGCTAAGTTACATCTCCCGATGGTTCCATCGAAGATCAACGAATATGCCATCTTGCATGAGGTTACCGGAGGATGTACAACGCTATGCCGCCGGATTTCACCGCACTACCCCGAGAGCATACGAGGACGTAGTCACGGCATATGCCGTACAGTTGTTAATACCGACATCGGGCATAACTCGAAGAAGCGAAGACATCGATTCAGCCTGGGAGCAACAACAAAACGAATTCGGGCCCGCATCTTCTTTTAAGTCGGCGGTTTCGTACCAAGGGTGTATCGATCGGCCTTACCGTAGGGACTGCTTTCAATTGTGGCATGACCGGCATACTAAGGATCGGTGTCGAAGACGGCTACCAAATGTTTCACTTGCGGAAAGAGTGGACACATGTCTCGTTATTGGCGGGCCAATTCCACTCGAGCCCACTTCGCAACCAAGTCAACAAGGCTCGTGCAATCCTCAGACGCCCGCTGCTTTCCAGCTACCGAGCTCCATTCCACTGTAACCAACCACCACCGCACGGTGCCGGACGAGGCCGTGGGCGCGGCGAGGTACCTCGTCCTTCTCGAGTCGAGCCGTCTCGTGTATTTGAGCCGAGGGCTACGGATGGTCACTGCGCCACTATTTCAGTACTCTTCTTGTTAACTCTCGGCCGGTGCATGTACTATTTGATACCGGAGCCACCCATTCGTTTATATCTGTGGAATGTGTTGAACGCTTAAATCTTGTTTGTGTACCTTGTGAACCCTTTACCGTAAAACTACCCGAGGTAGTAGATTAGCGGCGATCAAAAGGTTCGAGGCTGCCGGATCTGCATCAACGATCACAATGGACCGCTAATCTTATGGTCTTCCCGCTCCGTAATGAAGATATCATATTAGGTATGGGTGGATGCCATTGCACGTAACGATCTTGGATACCTACCACCGACTATCTCCATTTCGGCTCATGATGGTACCACACATGTCATCGACGGACGTGAACATTTTAGTACAAAGGTTCTCTCGGATTATCGCATCAGAAGCCTCCTGCAGCTCTCGAAATGAATACTACTGGTGTTATGTTCTTCGAGAGGACACTTCACAACTTGCAATCACAAACATTCCGGTGGTGAATGAGTTCCCAGACGTTTTTCCTGATGAACTACCAGGGCTGCCACCGCACCGAGAAGTTGACCTTGCCATTGAACTCGAACCGGGAATGAGACCTATTTCCAAAGCTCCTTACAGAATGGCACCGGCCGAGATGAAGGAATTAAAGATCTGACTCAAAATCTGTTGGAGAAAGGGCTGATCCGCCCAAGCACCTCTCCGTGGGGCGCGCCGGTACTTTTCGTTAAGAAGAAAGATAACTCTCTACGCTTGTGCATCGACTAAAGGGAGCTGAATAAGGTTACTATCAAGAATCGTTATCCGCTACCAAGGATTGACGACCTCTTGGATCAGTTACAAGGGGCAGTCGTGTTTTCAAAGATCGATTTACGGTCCGGATATCACCAATTGAGAATTCGGGAGGAAGATATACCCAAGACTGCATTTCGGTCGAGGTATGGGCATTACGAATACATCGTGGTATCATTCGGGTTGACTAATGCCCCAGCCGTTTTCATGGAACTGATGAATAGAGTTTTGATTGATTTCCTCGATAAATGCGTGGTGGTTTTTATCGACGACATCCTGATATATTCTCGAAGCCGACAGGAACACGAGGAACATTTGAGGCAAGTGCTGGGCGTGTTAAGACAACACCAACTTTATGCGAAACTGTCCAAGTGCGAATTCTGGATGCCGGAGGTAAATTTTCTCGGACATGTTGTTTCAGCAGAAGGTGTCAAGGTCGATCCACAAAAGATCGAGACAATAACGAGTTGGGAACCACCGAAGAATGTCAAGGAGGTTAGGAGCTTCCTAGGATTGGCGGGATACTATCGAAGATTCGTCGAGGCTTTTTCCTGTATCGCCCGACCGTTAACGAACCTACTGAGAAAGAGCACCAAATTTGTATGGACTGCAGACTGCCAGAAGAGCTTCGACGAGCTCAAGAGTAGGTTAACTACTGCCCCAGTACTAGTGTTACCACAAGGCACAGAAGGATTCATTATATACACGGATGCATCCAAGCATGGACTAGGATGTGTCTTCATGCAGAATGGCAGAGTCATTGCGTACGCATCCCGACAACTGAAGCCGTACGAAGTAAATTACCCGACACATGACTTGGAGCTAGCCGCGGTGGTGCATGCCCTCAAGATTTGGAGGCACTATCTTTACGGAGTTACTTGCAAGGTTTTCACGGATCATAAGAGTTTGAAATATATCTTCATGCAAAGAGAACTAAACATGAGACAGAGGCATTGGTTGGAGCTAATCAAGGACTACGATGTGGAAATTTCCTATCATCCCGGAAAAGCCAACGTGGTAGCTGATGCTCTTAGTCGGAAAACTACACAAGAGGTGATGGTATCCAGCATAACAGTTCAGCCCGAACTACAGCAAGAGATCAGGAGAAGCAACACCGAAGTATGGGTACAACGTAGGCAAGGACGATTATGCTCAATCAATATACTTTCGTCCTTACTAGACGAGATACGCCTAGCACAGATGGAAGATCCTGAATTATGTGCGATTGGTGAAAGAATCGAGAAAGGGGATGTTTCCGACTATAAGATTCAGGGTGATCTGGTGAGGTTCAAGAACAGGATATGTATTCCACCGAATGACGGACTGAAGCAAACTATATTGAAGGAGGCGCACTCCACCCCTTATTCTATTCACCCCGGAGCAAGCAAGATGTACAAGGATCTAAGACAGAGTTTTTGGTGGAAGAAAATGAAATGGGAGGTTGCTAGGTTCGTCGCCCGATGTATGACATGCCAACAAGTGAAGATCGAACACCGCAGACTGCACTGAATTATGCAACCCCTACCCATCCCGGAGTGGAAATGGGAGAGCATATCAATGGACTTTGTCACTAAGCTACCTACGGCGGTGGGAGGGAAGGATACGATTTGGGTCATTGTTGATCGATTGACAAAGTCAGCACATTTCATTCCTATTCAAGAGACAACCGGGACAGAGCAGCTGGCTGCCATTTTCATCAGAGAAATCGTAAGGCTACATGGTGTTCCCTCGTCCATCATTTCGGATAGGGACACCCGATATGTGTCTCGTTTTTGGAAAGCCGTCCATAAAGCTATGGGGACACAGATACACTTTAGCACGGCTTATCATCCTCAGACAGATGGACAGACCGAGCAGACGATTCAAACCTTGGAAGATATGTTTAGGGTATGCGTTCTCGATTGGGGAAAGGATTGGGCTAGACATTTGGGGTTAGTGGAGTTCTCGTACAACAACAGCTGGCATGCAAGCATAGGCATGGCACCATTTGAGGCCCTGTATGGGCGAAGATGCAAGTCACCGTTATGCTGGGATGATGCCTCCGACACCGCGGTTACCGAGTTGGATCTTATCCAGGAGTCCATTAAGAAGATCTCTATAGTTCCGAAACACATGCTGGCCGCACAGAGCCGGCAGAAATCTTATGCCGAAAACCGACAGCGACCGTTAGAATTTACGGTCGGGGATCATGTTTGGGTCAAAGTATCACCTATGCGAGGTATTCGGCGTTTCGGCCAGAAGGGCAAGTTAAGCCCGAGATTTATAGGTCCGTTTGAGATATTGGACCGGGTAGGGAAACTCGCGTATCGATTAGCTCTACCGCCGCATCTGGATGGAGTGCATAATGTTTTTCACGTCTCCCAGTTAAGGAAGTATGTCTATGACCCGAGCCACACGCTCAATTTCGAAGAAGTGGAAATTTCCGATGACGCTACCTTTAGGGAGATACCGATCGCCATTCTGGATCGGCGTGTGAAGATGTTAAGAAATAAAGCCATACCCCTCGTGAAGATTCAGTGGTCGCACCACGACACGGAAGAGGCGACTTGGGAAACCGAGTCGAGCATGAAAGAGAGTCATCCCGAGTTATTTTCTTAAGTTTCGTGACGAAACTATTTTAAGAGGGGTGATATGTAATACCTCCGGTATTCCATGCTTGATTACCTTGTACTGCGTGAATGTTTGGTAATGTGACGTCATTTCTATTTATGTATTCCATTGAGTGCTATATAATTGTACGATGTGAATGAAATGGGGGTGACGCACCTTGATGCCGTGGGACGATCGTCGGTGTGAATATGACGGTGGCCAACGTCTTGTTCCCCGATAATTGTTGACGAGCGGAAGGGATGGTCACCCGAGATGGTTAGAATGTGGTTGAGGCTAAAATTTCTGTCTAACGCGCGCTATAACCCATGCCTAACGTACGCTAAATTTCAATGGTTACGTACGTTAAGGCAGCCATATTACGTACGTAACGGGTGGGTCGGTCTCCCGACCAGAATCTTTCTTTTGACACGGACAGGGCTACTTTCGGCGGGCTAGATGACAAACGAGTCAACTGTTTGTTACGTACGTAATGTCCCAGAATTTACGTACGTAACACTTGGGCACATTTCGTGCAGTTAGTTCTTTACGTACGTTGTCATCGCAGTGTTACGTACGTAATACACCTTACGTATGTAACACTCTTATCGTTAACGTACGTTATCAAAATCGAGTTTTATAAAATGATAACTCCCTTCTTCATTTGCACGACCCAACACCACAAAACTACCACCCTTGGGGAAATTCCTAGCCCTATACCCGGTTCTTAAGCCTTAAACACTTGAATTAACATTAAGGAGGTGGATTCTTGAGCTCTAGTGAAGATTATCCAAGTCGTTCAAGTCACTTCTCGTTCTCCTCGTAGTTCTTGTGAATCCGTCAACTATCTTCACTATTTTCTTCCAAAAAGGTAAGCCACCAATCCCTGGAGTTATATCTTCGATGTTCTCTTAGTTAATACTTGTTATATTGCGGGTATGGGTTAGATTTTGCTAAACTTCGTAGACAATCTTGTCGGATGAAATTGTAGTAACCAGAAATTCCGTTTCGTATATGTTTCGTTTCATGCAAACGAAATTTCACTTCAAATCATCACTAGGAATGTAAAATTTGACGAATCAATTGTGGGGAAATTCGTAGTGATCCGTCACCGTATGTTCCATTGTTCGTAGTCACCCTCACCTTGTGATTTTTGACACTTCGCAAACTAAGGAAGTAATTCGATAGTATAATTAATATTGGTTGTTAAACCACCGGAGTTATTGTGCAATAAAATCCGTCGATTGTAGTATTCGGAATATAGAATTGTATTAGAAAGCATAAGATTCGATTTCGCCATAATAATTCGTTGACAACCGAAGAATGGTAGGATTATCTTCTTGAGTAAATCGATATACCTAATGATAACCCTAAGATTGGACGAGATAAACGACACTTGAAAACTTGGAAACGATACTCATACCGACAATTAAAACTACACTAGGAATCCGGTTAGGAAAGGGAGACTAGTTTTATTCATTATGATCCGTACGAAGTGTTAATCGGATGTCTCGTGGCTAGGTTAAGCTCGAGCAGGCGTGGGGACTTCGTTATCATAAAGCACCTACTATCGGATCACAGGCAAGTGAAATCTTGCTCGTGAATTTCTAATATCAATGTTATACCGTATGTGTGTACGTGCCATTTGATAAAAGCCGACGTTGTCTTTCTCTAAAGATGTTATAAATGGGCCGATGTGTTGGGGATAAAACCTGTATGGTACCCGTGTGGAAATGTGTTAGGGGGTAAGACCCGAATTGGGCACCTATGTTTCGGGGTATTCCCGAATTGGACCCGAATTGGGCACCTATGTTGACGAGTCATACCAGGTAAAATTGTTCATCATGTACAGGACATTCCCGAGGGGTCCGGTCAGACTTGAGCGGTGTTGGAATTATCTCTAGCCGTTGCTTAAATTGGAATAAATTATTTTCTTTGGAAAAACATTTGTTGTGTAATAATTCTCCGAATTACATTTTTCCTTAAATCTTTCGTTTCTTGTCATGTAACCCTTGAATTTAAGGTTTTATCACGATTTTCTTAAAATGTCTATTTTTCTAACTGGCCTTGTGGGTCCCACGTGGGATTCACGGCACTGTAATACCTCGGGATATTTTGGGGGTGTTACATTAAGCCCAACGCAGACCACTCAGGTCCTACGCCGCCCTAACGATTTCCAACTCGCTCGGGAACTCCTCGCACACTTCGAATGCTTAGAGTTGGCTCCCTAGAGGCCCCCATACCTCTAGGAAGTTTGCACGCTTGGTGCTCGACAGCACGAGGAAGACTGGCCGCTTGCCCACCATTGCCCATCTAAGGACTGTCCCCCCTATAATAGGCTTAGACAAATATTCCCTTGTAATTGCACTAGACATTGTTTGGCCAAGGAACCACATCGGGTGTAACTCCATCATATGAACTCCAAATCCTTATCCGCTTGAACCGTAGAGTAGCTTACGACATTATCTATAAGTCCTCAAAGTTTCAGCCCCATCCGATACTCGAGGAGTGAGGAATTGCCTCTGCAATATTCTGAAACTACTACAATGCCACTGCACTGCAGCATCTCGATACTTCACATCGTTCGCTACTCAAACGGAACCGTCTAGTTGTGAAACTTGGTGGAGATCTTCCCAACACTCCAAGGAACTCCCCATTACAAGAATTTCACGAAACTCTTTTTCTAAAGCCCTCTGCTCCACGACACAAGGTCCTGCTCGCGCACGGACACACTCCGGACGCCGACCACTGTCGCACGTCCCCAACCTTATTCGTGTCGCAGGGCAACTATCCAACATAATCCTTTGTAAGTCCGGGGCAATCCCGGGTACTCCGAATAATATGGAAAGCGCCCTGTGACACGCAGCCCTGCCGGCGTGTGCCGCGGCCCTACGGCACGGCCTGCTCGGCCGGAAGCTGCCGATCACTACCGGCCGTGACTCGGCCAGAAGCTGCCGATCACTACCGGCCGTGACTCGGCCAGAAGCTGCCGATCATCCCGCTTTGGTGCTTCGATTTTTTTAAAAATATCTATCTACTATCCAACTGTACGGATATCAAGATCTATCTATTTTAGTGATATTCCACAAATTTCAGAAAAAAGTAAATTGATTTGGTTCGAGATTTTAATGGTCAACTAGTACTTTGACTAGTACTTCTAACTAATGTTTCGTCCCAGATTTATGTTTCGATTTTTTTAAAAATATGTAATGAGGATCCAACCAAGCAGATGTCAAGATCTGTCTAATTAAAAAAAATAGAAACAACAATCCAGGACAAAGCATTAGTTATGAGTACTAGCCAATTTTGTAGTGTTCTACTAAGATCTCAAACCAAATAAATTTTTTAGTTTTTAAAAATTTGGAAACATCACCCAATTAGATATATGTTGACATCCATACGGTTGGATCGTCGAGAAGTACTTTTAGAAAAATAGAACAATAATCCATGAAAAGCGCACTAGTTACTAGTACTAGTCAATTTAGTAGTGGTTTACTAAGATCTCAAGCCAACTTAATTTTTTATTTTTTGAAAATTTAGGAACATCACTCAAGTTGATATATGTTGACATCCGTACGGTTGGATCGTCGATAAATAGTTTTACAAAAATAGAAACAAAAATCCTCAAAAAGCACCAATTACTAGTACTAGTCAATTTAGTAGTGGTTGGCTAAGATCTCAAACCAATATAATTTTTTATTTTTTGGAAATTTGGGAACATCACTCAATTGGATATATGTTGACATCCGTACGGTTGGATCATCGATAACTATTTTAAGAAAAATAGATACAAAAATCCAGGACAAAGCACTTGTTATTGTACTAGTCAATTTAGTAGTGGTTTGCTAAGATCTCAAACCAAATTAATTTTTTCTTTTTTGAAAATTTGGAACATCACTCAATTAGATATATATTGACATCTGTATGGTTGTTTCGTCGATAAATATTTTAAAGAAATAGAAACAATAATACGTGAAAAGCACTAGTTATTAGTCAATTCAGTAGTGGTTTGCTGAGATCTCAAGCCAATATAATTTTTCATTTTTTGGAAATTTGGGAACATCACTCAATTAGATATATGTTTACATTCGTACGGTCGGATCGTCGAGAACTATTTTAAGAAAAATAGAAACAAAAATTCAGGACAAAGCACTAGTTATTTTACTAGTCAATTTAGTAGTGGTTTGCTAAGATCTCAAACCAAATTAATTTTTTATTTTTTTAAAATTTGGAATATCATTCAATTAGATACCTTGACATCGGTACGGTTGAATCGTGGATAAATATTTTAAAAAAATAGAAACAATAATTCGTGAAAAGCACTAGTTACTAGTCAATTTAGTAGTGGTTTGCTAAGATCTCAAACCAATATAATTTTTTATTTTTTGAAAATTTGGAAATATCACTCAATCAGATATATATTGACATCCGTACAGTTGGATCGTCGAGAAATATTTTAAGAAAAATAGAAATAAAAATCCGGGACAAAACACTAGTTATTGTACTAGTCAATTTAGTAGTGGTTTGCTAAGATTCAAACTGTAATATCCTGAATTTTAGGAATATATACCGACTAAATACGGGACTTGTAAATTTATTTGAATGTATTGGAGATACATTTCTGGTCTTGGAACATTTAAAATAAGAAAGGGATACCAGAAATGTTAGTAGAGACAAGATTGGACATTTTCTCGGAGGTGTCGTGCACAAGTATCAACTTTGAAAAATCACCACGAATTTTTGGGATGTTCAAAAATTCTGAAAATTTACAGTATTATGTATATTTGAGTTAGCTTTCCAACAGTTCAAACGACGAGCCAATCGGAGTTCGGACGAAGAAGTTATGATCGAATTAGTGGAAGACTGTCAGCTGTCGGGCACCGTGCGTCCATCAAGGCGTCGGCCGCGGACAAAGGCCCGAGAATCCCGCGCGAGCGAGGCACGGGTCGTCACTCATAATGTCTAGTCATGATGCTGTCTTGACCAACTAGAAGACTTTGAACCCGAAAATAGTGGCCTTACCTTTAAGACTGTCCCATAACACTTATCCACACCTGTATAAAATTTACATGACTTAAAGGAAATACTTTTTTATCCTATATTGGAGATGTTTATGTCCTCCAAACTGCTCAAACACTCAGCGAATCAGAGCAGCCTTTCCAGGAGACGCCAGGTAGATGTTTGATGAAATTCCCGGAGAATCTGGAATTCGATCTGGGTTGCCTTCTTTGAACTCGATTACCTCTCAATCCTTAAGTTGTTTTACGAATACATCTCGAGCAGATTATAAAGAAAATTCATATAAGTAAAAATCTTATTTGGACTGTAGGTATTGAGTCAGAATACCTGCTTAATATGAACTGCTTTATAGTGAGTCAGTCCTGATATTTTCAGTCACTTCCAGCAACATTTCTTTTGAAGTTGATCGAGTTGTCTAGTTTGAACACGTATATCTTTGAACCTCCAAGTCTATTTTTGATAAAGTTTCATGAAATTTGTACCAGATATACATATTATCACAAATAAGTTTTTATTTTGATTTTTATGAAATGTTTAGTCTCCTGTATTTATCAATACATTACCGAGTCAGCTCTATATTTGTCGTTTGTATCGAACGGGTTGAATACCTTATATTTGTGTTTAAGGATGGAAAATTTAATACTATGATTATTAATATTTTTCCATATGAAAATCATGAGTTTTCAAAATTGATGACTTTGGAATATTTTTCGTATTTAAATAGTACGAAGTTTTTATTGGATCAAATAATGGTTATATCATAAATACAACCGAAAAATATTGAATATTATTTTTTATATTTAAAATAATTTTATGGAGTTTTAGTAATGAACTTGTTAAAGTTCGGATCATCACTTTTGAGAAAGAGGAAAACAAAATTATAAAATTGGGATAGCCGTTGATCGTGGAAATCGAATGTCGTAGTATACTGTTATTGATATCGGGATATAAATATTTTGTCAAGGTGTGGGAATCGAACCTCGGGACTGATTTGCTTTACCGACCCGGCTATTTGAGGCAAGTGTTTACTTGTTCGGTTGTAATGTTTTGATGAGTAATTCCATTTACATTTCATAAGTATTTTATGTTGTATTGCATATTGTGAATGTTCAGTGATGTTCTAAAAGGATTAGAATGCACAGTTGATGATTATTGAGATACTTGGACAATCTTGGGAAGATTGTAGTATTCGGATATTGTTGATGTCATTTCTGATATTCTTGGTCTATGGTATGCATTTCGGAAGGACGTCCGGATAGAGGTATATTTTATGGTAATCGTACATAGAGGATTATGTACGAGAAAGTATTCGGTATTGAGGTATTATATGGTATTGTTGTGATACTGGGATTTTTATGGTATTATCGTGATATTGGGATTTTGACGAGAATCGTTGGATTACCGGAGGTGGTAAGGTTATCGTTGAGGTTATTATTCTCATGATGCATGGCATGTGAATATTTATGTTTATGTACTTGCGGTTATTTGTCAGACATTATTGCTGACTCCGTTGTGGGACTTGTTTTTCAGGTATTGAGGACTTTGATGGTTGCGGTCGTGAGGCGAGGATTCCGGACGATACTGGCTATGGCATATTGTTGGGGAATCGTGTATTTTGTTGTGTATATCATTATTGATGTATATGTATCTTGGACTGTATTTCTATCCGCTGCGTGAGTTCTTTCAAATGGCTTTCGGCTTTTTGCCAACTGAGTTTCATTTCGAAAACCGATTCCCTTAACCGAGTTTTTGGCCTTGATTGTCTTGACGGTAGTTGGTGTTTTCAAATGATTTGTGAGTTTTGGAAAATACTACCGTCATCGGCCTTTTTGTCGTTCTTGTATTCGGTTTTTAGCTGGTGGGTTCCTGCGGGGCCCACGGCGTGTAATACTCCCGATTGGTTTTGAGGGTGTTACAAACGAAATAATTTTTTTATTTTTTTAAAAATTTGGGAACATCACTCAATTAGATATATCTTGACATCTGTACAGTTGGATTGTCGATAAATATTTTAATAAATAGAAACAATAATTCGTGAAAAGCACTAGTTACTAGTCAATTTAGTAGTGGTTGGCTAAGATCTCAAACCAATATAATTTTTTATTTTTTGGAAATTTGGGAACATCACTCAATTAGATATATGTTTACATCCGTACGGTCGGATCGTCGAGAACTATTTTAAGAAAAATAGAAACAAAAATTCAGGACAAAGCACTAGTTATTTTACTAGTCAATTTAGTAGTGGTTTGCTAAGATCTCAAACCAAATTAATTTTTTATTTTTTTAAAATTTGGAATATCATTCAATTAGATACCTTGACATCGGTACGGTTGGATCGTGGATAAATATTTTAAAAAAATAGAAACAATAATTCGTGAAAAGCACTAGTTACTAGTCAATTTAGTAGTGGTTTGCTAAGATCTCAAACCAATATAATTTTTTATTTTTTGAAAATTTGGAAATATCACTCAATCAGATATATATATTGACATCCGTACAGTTGGATCATCGAGAAATATTTTAAGAAAAATAGAAATAAAAATCCGGGACAAAACACTAGTTATTGTACTAGTCAATTTAGTAGTGGTTTGCTAAGATTCAAACTGTAATATCCTGAATTTTAGGAATACATACTGTTGTTGCCCAAAATATCTATCCGAAGATTAAATACTGCTGGAGACGGACAACAAACAAATGCGGGAGCACTTCCGAGAGAAGATAAATAAAACAAGATTTGCCGGGTTTGTTAGGCCCGGGCTTGAATGCTCTCGCGAGATGTTATTAATACGAATATTCGTGGATACAAGTATTAATGAGAGAAATCTAAATACAATGAGTGTAAAAAGACTCTGTTGATCCGGCTCTTGAGCGAAGCTTGGTGTTCTTCGTCCCGCCGGTAATCTGCTCGAGGAGAAAAGGCCGGGAGAAGTAAGACCGAAAGAAAGTCATGCAAGAGTTGGATGTTAGCCAAGTCTTTGTATATTTGCTTCGTATCGTGATATTCTTTGAGTGTTTAGAGAGTCGAATCTCGATTTGTGCGAAGAGTTTCGGTGGTAGAAGTTCGGTCCTTTTTACAAGTGAAGGCCGCCTTGTATATATAGAGGCCGAGAGGCCTGTCCCCTAGTGGGCGATCGTCTTTCGGCATTTAATGATGGGCGATCGCCCTAAAGGTTACGTGGGCCGCCCGCCAAAGTCAGCTACGGTGGTGGCGGCGTGCGGTCCAATGAGGATCCAGCACGCGTCCGGAAGTATGGTCACAGGAGGTCCCACTTAGCTACTTTCGGCGGACTTTGTCAGTAGGTGACAGGCTGTAGTCACATGTCTTGTCCGCCAACTCCTTTCGCAGGTCTGGGCCATGCTGGTAGGTGAGGTAGGAGACAGGTGTGTCAGCGCCTTGTTGTTGCCCAAAATATCTATCCGAAGATTAAATACTGCTGGAGACGGACAACAAACAAATGCGGGAGCACTTCCGAGAGAAGATAAATAAAACAAGATTTGCCGGGTTTGTTAGGCCCGGGCTTGAATGCTCTCGCGAGATGTTATTAATACGAATATTCGTGGATACAAGTATTAATGAGAGAAATCTAAATACAATGAGTGTAAAAAGACTCTGTTGATCCGGCTCTTGAGCGAAGCTTGGTGTTCTTCGTCCCGCCGGTAATCTGCTCGAGGAGAAAAGGCCGGGAGAAGTAAGACCGAAAGAAAGCTGTTGCCAAGAGTTGGATGTTAGCCAAGTGCTGTATATTTGCTTCTGTATCGTGATATTGCTAAGTGTTTAGAGAGTCAGAATCTCGATTTGTGCAGAAGAGTTTCGGTGGTAGAAGTTCGGTCCTTTTTACAAGTGAAGGCTGCCTTGTATATATAGAGGCTGAGAGGCCCTGTCCCCTAGTGGGCGATCGTCTTTCGGCATTTAATGCAATGGGGCGATCGCCCTAAAGGTTACGTGGGCCGCCTGCCAAAAGTCCAAAGCTACAGCTGGTGGCCAGCCGTGCGGTCCAATGAGGATCCAGCACGCGTCTGGAAGTATGGTCACAGGAGGTCCCACTTAGCTACTTTCGGCGGACTTTGTCAGTAGGTGACAGGCTGTAGTCACATGTCTTGTCCGCCAACTCCTTTCGCAGGTCTGGGCCATGCTGGTAGGTGAGGTAGGAGACAGGTGTGTCAGCGCCTTTTGTGGATCTGTACGTGGGGTCAGTCCTGAGACTTGGTCTTTGCCGACTGGATGGTCATCGGTGGAGATCGTCATGATGGGTCGATCGGCAGATGCCCAGAGAGGTCGGTCACCAAAGGTCGATCGGCAGATGCCCAGAGAGGATCGTCCGCTAGTCGATCGCCAGGAGTCGGTCGCCGAGTGCCGAGTGATGATCGTATCTGAGGTCGATCGCTCGGTACCGGGACTTGTCCTGGGACCTTCCTTTGGCCGATTTAGCTGGTCCGCTGGGTTGAGGCTTGGTCGCCTGGTCGCTGCTCGGCAGATCTGCCTTGGCCGCTCGGCAGTAAGTCGGTCGCCGGCCTCGGAGGCGATCGCCGGTCGGAAGGTGTTAAATCTTGACACAACAATTGCCCCCCAGCTTGCTCCTATGTTGAAGACATGGGGCGAGGTGGTTCTTGCTGGTGATCGCGCCTGGATGAGGACGGGCGACCTTGCTGAGCTGACTTAGGACTCGGACTTGGGCTAACATAGTCGATTGGCTTAGCTATCTTTCGGTCTTGTACCTGCAAAAAACAACATTGGCCGATCCCCCACGGAAACTTGGTGGTTTCGCTTGCTTGAGGAATCGTGCACAGTCGCGGAGATCGATGGACCGACCCCATGACCGTGTCTTGGTGCGCGAAGACAATGAGTGTCTCGTGACTCACTTTATTATGAGGGTCCTCTGTTAGGCTGCGCCTCGCCTTGTTTTTAAACGAAAGGCGTGCGGTCTCGGTCTAGAGGAGTCCTTGCGCGGGGCAGCGTCGGATGAATCAACTCCACGCCCGCGGCTTGTTAGCTCTGCTTCCACCTCGGCCAGCCATGGAGATGGCCGACCTCGACGGTGTACGTTGAGACGGGGTTGTGGAATGAGTCCACTGATTAATGTTGGAGGGCCCTCCGACTACGCCGGCCTCGTATTTAAACGAAGGGCGGGCGATCTTGGCCGAAAGGGACCTTGCATGGCCGAAGCAGCCGGTTCCATCGACTGACAGGGCCATGGCTTTATGATGTGCGGTGGAGGCGATCTTATGCCTTAGTCCGTCATGTTATATGCTGGACTGTAGATGGCGATCGTGTCCTCCGAACTGCGGATGATGTAGCGTGATGATCGGCGATCGGGCTGGAAGACTGTCGATCGTCGCTCGGCTGCCGATCGCTTTATTCGTAGGTCGATATTGGCTCTCGGGCGGGAGATCGTCGTCCGGGTGCCGATCGCGCTGCTCACAGGCTAAGAAGAAACCTTTGCCTGGCCAGAAAATCTGCGGCTCTAGCCCGGAAGGCTGCATAGGTCGTAGGTTGGGTCTTCGTAAGATGCCTGAACATAGGCGAAAAACCCTGAAAACCTCCTAGGACCGCGTAGAGGGCGGTCTCATCGCTTATGGGCTCGCCATTGAGGATGATTACGTCTACCCGGTCGATGTAGTCCGAGTCGGACTCTTCTTCTCCCTGCTTGATTTGCATCATGCGAAGGGGACCTTCGGGCCGGACGACCCTGGTGGCGAAGTACTCAGTGAAGCCGTGCGCCAGCTCGTTGAAGGAGCCAATGGACCGAGGTGGCAATGAAGTGTACCACCGGTGGGCGAGGTCGTCCAGCGTCAGAGGGAACATTCGGCATCTGGTCGCGTCAGATGCCCCACACCCAGTCATGTAGATGTTGAACTTCCTTAGGTGCACTTGGGGGTCCGATCGCCCCACGTACACGGGTGTTTGCGGGGGAGCGATCCTGTGCTGCACGGGGGCGAGCTCGATGTCGATCGCGAGCGGCTCGCTTGGCCCGGCGATCGTCTTCTTGGCGCCTGCCCTGGATTCCAGGAGCGCCTTCATGTCGTCGAGTTGACGCTGCATCGCAGCCATCGCCGTGGCTTGGTCGCTTGCCGATCGGCTTTGGGAGCAGGGGCCTAGGCGATCGTGTACCGATCTCCGGGCTCCGCTACCGCCGACCTCGGCAATTTTGCGAGGGGGAGCCAGACGGCTAGGCTGCCTTCTGGGAGTCGGGTAGGCCGAGCTCCTGGTGACGGACTCAAACTCCGTCGTCTCGTAGCTGGGGCCGGACTGCCCCGGTAGCCAGGTCGGGTCACTGCCCAGGCGATCGAAGACAGAGGTGCCCCGGCTGGCGAGCGCCTCTTCCTGCGGACGGGAGCCTCCTGGCGATCGCTCGTCCAGTAGTGCCTTGAGCTTCCGTTTGATCTCCCGGCGAGAGACCGGGGGGGCGGTAGCTGGAGGCGCGTCGAGAGCACTCCGTCGCTCCTGTAGGACGGCCAGGTCCCCTTCGATCTGTTCCTTCGTTCGGAACCGATCGAGCGAGAGGCTTGGGCCGCCGTCCAGGGACGGGATCGAGCGTCTCTGACCGCGGCGGCTACCTTCCACCATCGGTTGCGGCTCGGACTGGGACGGAACAGGGGGTCTGGCCGGCTGGCCAGCGGCTTTCTTCGACGCGGATGCGGAAGACATAATTTCTGAAGGATTTCTTTTGAAGTGCAGTGAGTGTCACTTCAAATATCTGCCCCGAGAACAGTGAGTGTTCTTCGGGACGGTAGGTGTAAAAATCGAGGGTTGATGCCCTTCCTCTAGCGCCAATTGTTGTTGCCCAAAATATCTATCCGAAGATTAAATACTGCTGGAGACGGACAACAAACAAATGCGGGAGCACTTCCGAGAGAAGATAAATAAAACAAGATTTGCCGGGTTTGTTAGGCCCGGGCTTGAATGCTCTCGCGAGATGTTATTAATACGAATATTCGTGGATACAAGTATTAATGAGAGAAATCTAAATACAATGATTGTAAAAAGACTCTGTTGATCCGGCTCTTGAGCGAAGCTTGGTGTTCTTCGTCCCGCCGGTAATCTGCTCGAGGAGAAAAGGCCAGGAGAAGTAAGACCGAAAGAAAGCTGTTGCCAAGAGTTGGATGTTAGCCAAGTGCTGTATATTTGCTTCTGTATCGTGATATTGCTGAGTGTTTAGAGAGTCAGAATCTCGATTTGTGCAGAAGAGTTTCGGTGGTAGAAGTTCGGTCCTTTTTACAAGTGAAGGCTGCCTTGTATATATAGAGGCTGAGAGGCCCTGTCCCCTAGTGGGCGATCGTCTTTCGGCATTTAATGCAATGGGGCGATCGCCCTAAAGGTTACGTGGGCCGCCTGCCAAAAGTCCAAAGCTACAGCTGGTGGCCAGCCGTGCGGTCCAATGAGGATCCAGCACGCGTCCGGAAGTATGGTCACAGGAGGTCCCACTTAGCTACTTTCGGCGGACTTTGTCAGTAGGTGACAGGCTGTAGTCACATGTCTTGTCCGCCAACTCCTTTCGCAGGTCTGGGCCATGCTGGTAGGTGAGGTAGGAGACAGGTGTGTCAGCGCCTTTTGTGGATCTGTACGTGGGGTCAGTCCTGAGACTTGGTCTTTGCCGACTGGATGGTCATCGGTGGAGATCGTCATGATGGGTCGATCGGCAGATGCCCAGAGAGGTCGGTCACCAAAGGTCGATCGGCAGATGCCCAGAGAGGATCGTCCGCTAGTCGATCGCCAGGAGTCGGTCGCCGAGTGCCGAGTGATGATCGTATCTGAGGTCGATCGCTCGGTACCGGGACTTGTCCTGGGACCTTCCTTTGGCCGATTTAGCTGGTCCGCTGGGTTGAGGCTTGGTCGCCTGGTCGCTGCTCGGCAGATCTGCCTTGGCCGCTCGGCAGTAAGTCGGTCGCCGGCCTCGGAGGCGATCGCCGGTCGGAAGGTGTTAAATCTTGACACAACACATACCGACTAAATACGGGACTTGTAAATTTATTTGAATGTATTGGAGATACATTTCTGGTCTTGGAACATTTAAAATAAGAAAGGGATACCAGAAATGTTAGTAGAGACAAGATTGGACATTTTCTCGGAGGTGTCGTGCACAAGTATCAACTTTGAAAAATCACCACGAATTTTTGGGATGTTCAAAAATTCTGAAAATTTACAGTATTATGTATATTTGAGTTAGCTTTCCAACGGTTCAAACGACGAGCCAATCGGAGTTCGGACGAAGAAGTTATGATCGAATTAGTGGAAGACTGTCAGCTGTCGGGCACCGTGCGTCACTGCGTGCGTCAGCGCCGGACAGGCGTCCGAGAATCCCGCGCGAGCGAGGCACGGGTCGTCACTCATAATGTCTAGTCATGATGCTGTCTTGACCAACTAGCAGACTTTGAACCCGAAAATAGTGGCCTTACCTTTAAGACTTTCCCATAACACTTTTCCACACCTGTATAAAATTTACATGACTTAAAGGACATACTTTTTTATCCTATATTGGAGATGTTTATGTCCTCCAAAATGCTCAAACACTCAGCGAATCAGAGCAGCCTTTCCAGGAGACGCCAGGTAGATGTTTGATGAAATTCCCCAGAGAATCTGTGAATTCCAGTCTGGGTTGCCTTCTTTGAACTCGATTACCTCTCAATCCGTAAGTTGTTTTACGAATACATCTCGAGCAGATTATAAAGAAAATTCATATAAGTAAAAATCTTATTTGGACTGTAGGTATTGAGTCAGAATACCTGCTTAATATGAACTGCTTTATAGTGAGTCAGTCCTGATATTTTCAGTCACTTCCAGCAACATTTCTTTTGAAGTTGATCAGGTTGTCTAGTTTGAACACGTATATCTTTGAACCTGCAAGTCTATTTTTGATAAAGTCTCATGAGATTTGTACCAGAGATACATATTATCACAAATAAGTTTTTATTTTGATATTTATGAAATGTTTAGTCTTCTGTATTTATCAATACATTACCGAGTCAGCTCTATATTTGTCGTTTGTATCGAACGGGTTGAATACCTTATATTTTTGTTTAAGGATGGAAAATTTAATACTATGATTATTAATATTTTTCCATATGAAAATCATGAGTTTTCAAAATTGATGACTTTGGAATATTTTTCGTATTTAAATAGTACGAAGTTTTTATTGGATCAAATAATGGTTATATCATAAATACAACCGAAAAATATTGAATATTATTTTTTATATTTAAAATAATATTCTGGAGTTTTAGTAATGAACTTGTTAAAGTTCGGATCATCACTTTTGAGAAAGAGGAAAACAAAATTATAAAATTGGGATAGCCGTTGATCGTGGAAATCGAATGTCGTAGTATACTGTTATTGATATCGGGATATAAATATTTTGTCAAGGTGTGGGAATCGAACCTCGGGACTGATTTGCTTTACCGACCCGGCTATTTGAGGCAAGTGTTTACTTGTTCGGTTGTAATGTTTTGATGAGTAATTCCATTTACATTTCATAAGTATTTTATGTTGTATTGCATATTGTGAATGTTCAGTGATGTTCTAAAAGGATTAGAATGCACATTTGATGATTATTGAGATACTTGGACAATCTTGGGAAGATTGTAGTATTCGGATATTGTTGATGTCATTTCTGATATTCTTGGTCTATGGTATGCATTTCGGAAGGACGTCCGGATAGAGGTATATTTTATGGTAATCGTACATAGAGGATTATGTACGCGAAAGTATTCGGTATTGAGGTATTATATGGTATTGTTGTGAACTGGGATTTTTATGGTATTATCGTGATATTGGGATTTTTACGAGAATCGTTGGATTACCGGAGGTGGTAAGGTTATCGTTGAGGTTATTATTCTCATGATGCATGGCATGTGAATATTTATGTTTATGTACTTGCGGTTATTTGTCAGACATTATTGCTGACTCCGTTGTGGGACTTGTTTTTCAGGTATTGAGGACTTTGATGGTTGCGGTCGTGAGGCGAGGATTCCGGACGATACTGGCTATGGCATATTGTTGGGGAATCGTGTATTTTGTTGTGTATATCATTATTGATGTATATGTATCTTGGACTGTATTTCTATCCGCTGCGTGAGTTCTTTCAAATGGCTTTCGGCTTTTTGCCAACTGAGTTTCATTTCGAAAACCGATTCCCTTAACCGAGTTTTTGGCCTTGATTGTCTTGACGGTAGTTGGTGTTTTCAAATGATTTGTGAGTTTTGGAAAATACTACCGTCATCGGCCTTTTTTTGTCGTTCTTGTATTCGGTTTTTAGCCTGGTGGGTTCCGGCGCGGGGCCCACGGCGTGTAATACTCCCAGTTGGTTTTGAGAGTGTTACACAAACGAAATAAATTTTTTTTTATTTTTTTAAAAATTTGGGAACATCACTCAATTAGATATATCTTGACATCTGTACAGTTGGATTGTCGATAAATATTTTAATAAATAGAAACAATAATTCGTGAAAAGCACTAGTTACTAGTCAATTTAATAGTGGTTGGCTAAGATCTCAAACCAATATAATTTTTTATTTTTTGGAAATTTGGGAACATCACTCAATTGGATATATGTTGACATTAAATGCGGTTGGATCATCGATAACTATTTTAAGAAAAATAGATACAAAAATCCAGGACAAAGCACTTGTTATTGTACTAGTCAATTTAGTAGTGGTTTGCTAAGATCTCAAACCAAATTAATTTTTTCTTTTTTGAAAATTTGGAACATCACTCAATTAGATATATATTGACATGCATGCGGTTGTTTCGTCGATAAATATTTTAAAAAATAGAAACAATAATACGTGAAAAGCACTAGTTATTAGTCAATTCGGTAGTGGTTTCTTTGAGATCTCAAGCCAATATAATTTTTCATTTTTGGAAATTTGGGAACATCACTCAATTAGATATATGTTTACATCCGTACGGTCGGATCGTCGAGAACTATTTTAAGAAAAATAGAAACAAAAATTCAGGACAAAGCACTAGTTATTTTACTAGTCAATTTAGTAGTGGTTTGCTAAGATCTCAAACCAAATTAATTTTTATTTTTTAAAATTTGGAATATCATTCAATTAGATACCTTGACATCGGTACGGTTGGATCGTGGATAAATATTTTAAAAAAATAGAAACAATAATTCGTGAAAAGCACTAGTTACTAGTCAATTTAGTAGTGGTTTGCTAAGATCTCAAACCAATATAATTTTTTATTTTTTGAAAATTTGGAAATATCACTCAATCAGATATATATTGACATCCGTACAGTTGGATCATCGAGAAATATTTTAAGAAAAATAGAAATAAAAATCCGGGACAAAACACTAGTTATTGTACTAGTCAATTTAGTAGTGGTTTGCTAAGATTCAAACTGTAATATCCTGAATTTTAGGAATACATACCGACTAAATACGGGACTTGTAAATTTATTTGAATGTATTGGAGATACATTTCTGGTCTTGGAACATTTAAAATAAGAAAGGGATACCAGAAATGTTAGTAGAGACAAGATTGGACATTTTCTCGGAGGTGTCGTGCACAAGTATCAACTTTGAAAAATCACCACGAATTTTTGGGATGTTCAAAAATTCTGAAAATTTACAGTATTATGTATATTTGAGTTAGCTTTCCAACCGTTCAAACGAAGAGCCAATCGGAGTTCGGACGAAGAAGTTATGATCGAATTAGTGGAAGACTGTCAGCTGTCGGGCACCGTGCGTCACTACGTGCGTCAGCGCCGGACAGGCGTCCGAGAATCCCGCGCGAGCGAGGCACGGGTCGTCACTCATAATGTCTAGTCATGATGCTGTCTTGACCAACTAGCAGACTTTGAACCCGAAAATAGTGGCCTTACCTTTAAGACTGTCCCATAACACTTATCCACACCTGTATAAAATTTACATGACTTAAAGGACATACTTTTTTATCCTATATTGGAGATGTTTATGTCCTCCAAAATGCTCAAACACTCAGCGAATCAGAGCAGCCTTTCCAGGAGACGCCAGGTAGATGTTTGATGAAATTCCCCAGAGAATCTGTGAATTCCAGTCTGGGTTGCCTTCTTTGAACTCGATTGCCTCTCAATCCGTAAGTTGTTTTACGAATACATATCGAGCAGATTATAAAGAAAATTCATATAAGTAAAAATCTTATTTGGACTGTAGGTATTGAGTCAGAATACCTGCTTAATATGAACTGCTTTATAGTGAGTCGATCTGATATTTTCGGTCACTTCAGCAACATTTCTTTTGAAGTTGATCGGGTTGTCTAGTTTGAACACGTATATCTTTGAACTGCAAGTCTATTTTTGATAAAGTCTCATGAGATTTGTACCAGAGATACATATTATCACAAATAAGTTTTTATTTTGATATTTATGAAATGTTTAGTCTTCGTATTTATCAATACATTACCGAGTCACTCTATATTGTTCGTTTGTATAGAACGGGTTGTTTACCTTATATTTTTGTTTAAGGATGGAATATTTAATACTATGATTATTAATATTTTTACATATGAAAATCATGAGTTTTCAATATTGATGACTTTGGAATATTTTTCGTATTTAAATAGTACGAAGTTTTTATTGGATCAAATAATGGTTATATCATAAATACAACTGAAAAATATTGAATATTATTTTTATATTTAAAATAATATTCGAGTTTTAGTAATGAACTTGTTAAAGTTCGGATCATCACTTTTGAGAAAGAGGAAAACAAAATTATAAAATTGGGATAGCCGTTGATCGTGGAAATCGAATGTCGTAGTATCTGTTATTGATATCGGGATATAAATATTTTGTCAAGGTGTGGGAATCGAACCTCGGATCGATTTGCTTTACCGACCCGGCTATTTGAGGCAAGTGTTTACTTGTTCGGTTGTAATGTTTTGATGAGTAATTCCATTTACATTTCATAAGTATTTTATGTTGTATTGCATATTGACGAATGTTCAGTGATGTTCTAAAAGGATTAGAATGCACATTTGATGATTATTGAGATACTTGGACAATCTTGGGAAGATTGTAGTATTCGGATATTGTTGATGTCATTTCTGATATTCTTGGTCTATGGTATGCATTTCGGAAGGACGTCCGGATAGAGGTATATTTTATGGTAATCGTACATAGAGGATTATGTACGAGAAAGTATTCGGTATTGAGGTATTATATGGTATTGTTGTGATACTGGGATTTTTATGGTATTATCGTGATATTGGGATTTTGACGAGAATCGTTGGATTACCGGAGGTGGTAAGGTTATCGTTGAGGTTATTATTCTCATGATGCATGGCATGTGAATATTTATGTTTATGTACTTGCGGTTATTTGTCGACATTATTGCGACTCCGTTGTGGGACTTGTTTTTCGGTATTGAGGACTTTGATGGTTGCGGTCGTGAGGCGAGGATTCCTGACGATACGGCTATGGCATATTGTTGGGGAATCGTGTATTTTGTTGTGTATATCATTATTGATGTATATGTATCTTGGATCGTATTTCTATCCATTGCGTGAGTTCTTTCAAATGGCTTTCGGCTTTTGCCAACCGAGTTTCATTTCAAAACCGATTCCCTTAACCGAGTTTTGGCCTTGATTGTCTTGACGGTAGTTGGTGTTTTCAAATGATTTGTGAGTTTTGGAAAATACTACCACATCGGCCTTTTTTGTCGTTCTTGTATTCGGTTTTTAGCTGGTGGGTTCGTAGCGGGGCCACGGCGTGTAATACTCAGTTGGTTTTGAGAGTGTTACACAAACGAAATAAATTTTTTTATTTTTTTAAAAATTTGGGAACATCACTCAATTAGATATATCTTGACATCTCGTATACTGGATTGTCGATAAATATTTTAATAAATAGAAACAATAATTCGTGAAAAGCACTAGTTACTAGTCAATTTAATAGTGGTTGGCTAAGATCTCAAACCAATATAATTTTTATTTTTTGGAAATTTGGGAACATCACTCAATTGGATATATGTTGACATTAAATGCGGTTGGATCATCGATAACTATTTTAAGAAAAATAGATACAAAAATCCAGGACAAAGCACTTGTTATTGTACTAGTCAATTTAGTAGTGGTTTGCTAAGATCTCAAACCAAATTAATTTTTTCTTTTTGAAAATTTGGAACATCACTCAATTAGATATATATTGACATCTCAGATCGGTTGTTTCGTCGATAAATATTTTAAAAATTGAAACAATAATACGTGAAAAGCACTAGTTATTAGTCAATTCGGAGTGGTTTCTTGAGATCTCAAGCCAATATAATGTTTCATTTTTGGAAATTTGGGAACATCACTCAATTAGATATATGTTTACATCCGCATTTGGCCGGATCGTCGAGAACTATTTTAAGAAAAATAGAAACAAAAATTCAGGACAAAGCACTAGTTATTTTACTAGTCAATTTAGTAGTGGTTTGCTAAGATCTCAAACCAAATTAATTTTTTATTTTTTTAAAATTTAGAATATCATTCAATTAGATACCTTGACATCGGTACGGTTGGATCGTGGATAAATATTTTAAAAAAATAGAAACAATAATTCGTGAAAAGCACTAGTTACTAGTCAATTTAGTAGTAGTTTGCTAAGATCTCAAACCAATATAATTTTTTATTTTTTAAAAATTTGGAAATATCACTCAATCAGATATATATTGACATCCGTACAGTTGGATCGTCGAGAAATATTTTAAGAAAAATAGAAATAAAAATCCGGGACAAAACACTAGTTATTGTACTAGTCAATTTAGTAGTGGTTTGCTAATGTTGTGTCAAGATTTAACACCTTCCGACCGGCGATCGACTAGGAGGACGGGCGACCGAGTCACTGCCGAGCGACCAAGGCAAGTCTGCCGACCAGGAACCTGGCGACCGAGCCTTAACCCAGCGGACATGCTAGACTGGCCAACCGAAGGGCCCAGGACGAATCCCGGTGCCGAGCGATCGACATCAAGACGATCGCCTCTCAGTACTCGACGACCGACCCTTGGCGATCGACCGTCTCTCGGCACCTGGCGACCTACCCTTGGCGACCGACCCTTGGCGACCTCCATCCACTGGCCGATGGCGACCTCCGAAGACCATCCAGGGACGACCGCCTCATGTCGATCACCACCGATGGCCATCCAGTCGGCGAAGGCCGAGCCTCTGGGCGGCACCACGTGCGGGACCGAGACAAGATCCGCGAATCTCGGGCCATTGACCAAAGCTTGACAGATTCCCTCCACCGGGTAGACAGCCGAAAGCTTGTCAGTAGGGCCACATGTTGACTGGCTCCGGACACGTGATGACTCCTTATTGGACCGCCCAGCTGTGCCAGCCTCTTCCTTGGACTTTAGCCCGACAGCCAGCATCTTCCTTGGACTTTAGCCTGACATCCCAGGGGATCGCCCCATTAAAGTATTGGCCGGCAGGCGATCGGCAGAATATTTAAATGGCTGGCAGGCGATCGGCAGCTAAAGGACAGGACCCGGCTGCCCCTATATAAGCAAGGCACCCTGCACTTGGACACTCCTTCAGCAATATTGCGATTCAAGCACACTATACAGAAGCAAACATTAAGCACTTGGCTAACATCCAACTCTTGGCAACGGCTTTCTTTCGGTCTTACTTCTCCCGGCCTTTTCTCCTCGAAGCATTATCGGCGGGACGAAGAACACCAAGCTTCGCTCAAGAGCCGGATTAACAGAGTCTTTTTACACTCATTGTATTTAGATTTCTCTCATTAATACTTGTATCCACGAATATTTGTATTAATAACATCTCGCGAGAGCATTCAAGCCCGGGCCTAACAAACCCGGCAAATCTTGTATTAATTATCTTCTCTCGGAAGTGCTCCCGCAATTGTTGTTTGTTGTCCGTCTTCCAGCAGTATTAATCTTCGGATAAATATTTTGGGCAACAACAATTGGCGCTAGAGGGAGGGCATCCAACCCTCGATTTTTTTTACCTACCGTCCCGAAGAACACTCACTGTTCTCGGGGCAGATACTTGAAGTGACACTTACTGCACTTCAAAGAAATCCTTCAGAAATCATGTCTTCCGCCTCCACGTCGAAGAAAGCCGCTGACCAGCCGGCCAAACCCCCAGTTCCGTCCCAGTCCGAGCCGCAGCCGATGGTGGAAGGTAGCCGCCGCGGTCAGAGACGCTCGATCCCGTCCCTGGACGGCGGCCCAAGCCTCTCGCTCGATCGGTTCCGAACCAAGGAACAGATCGAAGGGGCCCTGGCCGTCCTACAGGAGCGACGGAGTGCTCTCGACGCGCCTCCAGCTACCGCCCCCCCGGTCTCTTGACGGGTGATCAAGCGGTAGCTCATGGCAGTACTGGCCGAGCAATCGCCTGGAGGGACACCCCCGCAACAAGAGGCGCTCGGCGGCGGGGCACGTCTGTCTTCGATCGCACTGGCGGCGACCCGACTCAGCGGCCGGGCAGTCCGGCCCCCGCTACGAGACGACGGAGTTGGTGTCCGTCACCAGGAGCTCGGCCTACCCGGCTCCCACAAGGCGATCCAGCCGCCTGGCTCCCGCTCGCCAAATTCCCGAGGTCGGCAGCAGCTGTAACACCCCCAATCCACTCAGGGATATTACACGCCGTAGACCCTCTCCTCGAGGATCTACCAGGCTGGTAATCAACATTTGACATCTCGACAATGCCTTCAAGGCTACACTGACTCAGTAGACCGATTTGGTCTTTCCACAAATACATACAACTCAAATACAACTCATGCCCACGCAGGGGACCAAAATACAACTACACCTGCATAACGGAACAATACAAAGAATGAAAATAAAGTACAATCGAACTAACACACGATATACGATTCCTCATGTGATTAGTATCGATCATCTTTCATCATCCTTCGTGCCGACCTGTGTTATGCTCCAAAACCCGAATGCAAAAACAGACATCCACCCCCGAATACTCGGGGTTAGCAAACTCCACTGTTTTGCTAGTGCAAATACAAAGTGCAAATACGAGCCATACAATTCACATTCCACGAATAACAATAACCGAGGATCCTCAAAGATCCAAACGAAACGAAAAGTACTTCCCGAGGCAAGGGTTTGAGGAAACATTACAAAACGAAATATCATAAATCAATGGGAATAATTTATAAAACGGTTCAGAATGCCATCGAGAGTTTTAATAGAAAACAATTTAGGATTATCAAATCCTACCTTTCAAAAATCCAAAAGACAAAGGGGTCGCCACCCCAAAAGTTTGCTTTCTGGAAAATGACATTAACCAAAACGTTGGGATTCTAGCCCCAAATCCAGAAACGACTTTTACAAAACCCTTGGGATTTTAGCCCCAAATCTCATCAACTCACAGTACACAAGAACGACCACGAGGTTCGTATCCCAACATCAAAATCCACAAATAAAGGATTTAAAACATAAACCACAAAATACTCTAGAGCCATCCTAGCCAAGTAGGCCAAACGAACAACTTACCTCTTACACACTTAGTCAATGCATGCAATCATGAAAACCGTTCAAAAGCTCTCATTTCATGAAATGACAATATCTAATCACATTTGTAAAAATGCACCACAATTAACCTAGGACCCACAGCTTCGTGGATCCCTGCCGAGACCCCGTCGGATCTAACCCACAGTGGTTAAAAGCAAGCTCGCGGTCCACAGCTTCGTGGAGCCCTACCGAGACCCCGTCGGATCTAACCCGTAGTGAGCATACACACACACACGTTACTCATGCAATACTAACATGCTAAGAATGCAAGTTCATTAAGAATACTCACTAGAGATGGCCATTAACTCGACACCATTACCAAACTCTTCAAAAATACAATAACAAGCTTAAATACGGAATACACGATTCCATAACTTTAAACAAGAGAGTATCCTCATAAAATCCTTCAACGTTCAAAATAATCAAATCATAATCAATTCTCAAAACACCGTTCACAAAACACACGCGTTTTGAAAGAAAGCCTTTAACGAGGCCAAACCGAAATCCTTTGAAACTTCATTTCAAACAACCAAACAAACACACCAAGACGATCACCGATCATCATATCCACAAAATAAGAAAAGTATGGGCAAGGTACTTGCCTCGATACCACGAGCACGGAACCACGAACGGATACGGCTCAACAGGAAAGCTTCGGAACGCCCGATGCTAACGAAAAGGAAGACGACAACGAACGGAAGGGTTCAACACGGTTTCTTCACAAGAAACTCGACCCTAACAACAATATAATCAATAAATCATCGATCATACGAGGAAGGATAATCGTAGAACGCCCAAAAACCCCTCTAAGACATTTTACCGGACACCTTCAAGGCGTCGGTCAAGAACTCGACCCAAACAACGAATCGATACGATCCAACCATGGAATAATAAAGGAAATGATATAATACATCTAAATAATCATCAATCCATCAAAATCCTAAGTTAAATCGGATTAATCGGACGAAAACAACAAAAACCCCCAAATTCCCCAAAACTAGATTTCTAGGAAATCTGACCTGATTCGCTCGATCAAAGGATGTTATAGGACGTATGATTGATGATATGAACCTCCAAACTTCATGTATATGTTGCTAAACAACATGGCTACAATCTTGGAACACGCCCAGCTGCGGAAGAGGAGAAGAAGAAGGTGAAAAATGGCAAGAAAAACGTCTGCAGGGCCTTTTATAGGCTGACAGACTCGACCGTGTCCGACATGACACGGTCGTGGCGCGCAGTTGGCCGGCAGGGACTCGACCGTGTCCTGCATGACACGGTCGCGGCGCGAAGGGGACCTACCGATAGTGACCCGTCCGGCGCTCGGCAATGACTCGACCGTGTCCTGGAACACGGTCGGGCCTCTGGGCAGTCGCTTCCGGCTTATCCGGAAGAGTTCGGCTCGGCCGTGCCAGACGACACGGTCGAGTCCTGAGGCAGTCGCTTCCGGCTTATCCGGACGAGTACGGCACGGGCCGTGTCGGACGACACGGCCGAGTTCGGCCGGCAGTGATCGGCCAATAACGAGCGGGTGAGCTAAAACGACCATAACTCTCTCGTCCGGACTCCGATTGACTCACCGTTCGAACCATTGGAAAGTTAACTCGATGCTCTATAATATTGTACAGATTCAGAATTTTTGGAGTTACCAAAAATTAATGGTGATCTAACAAAGTCGAACTCATACTTAGAAAAGTCGTTTAGTAATCCTGAATTCAACAAAACGACACCGAAACCCGAACCGGAATACGAACCGAAGATACGGTTACGAAGTACTCACAAAGACGAATCTAAGAGCTAGTAGAACACACGATTCCGACCACCCGAAGGCTCGAAATTCGACAACGGAAGGTAATTACCCCAAACTTTGGGAAATTACGAAAATGGCCCAAATGCCCGAAAATCACCATACGACAACGAATAATCAAACCGAAGCTCACAACACGTATAACAACGTTAAATGAACTTACGAAAAACCCCAAACGACAGTTTCGAACGAGATTCGCATAAACCGAACTCAAGCGCGGAAAGTCGCTAAAAAGCACGGAACTCAACAAAGCAGCACCGAAACGAACTCGGATGACAAAAAGTGCAGAATTAAATATTCTCGGAAATGACGAAACGGTCAGGAGCGAGTCGTCAAAACGAACTTCCGCCGAAAAAAATAAAATTACCGAAATTCGAAATTGCGGATATTACATTCTACCCTCCTTAAAAGAAGTTTCGTCCCGAAACTTAAAACAAGTAGGGAGAAGAAATATTCCGCCAGGAAAAACTCAACGAGATACACAAGAATGCGTAACTAACGCCCAACGGCGAAACGTTACAAACAACGCAAAGGAACATACGGCGTGAAAACACGCTCCACGGCGACCAACAAAACGTCGCTGTTAGGGATATAATAAAACCAACAAATGACAAGCGTCATCAAACGGATAATATAGCCAAGTCAATTATCCGACAATCACAAAACACAACGAATGAAAATCAATATGATTGACCAACCCAACGGTGCATCAATCAAAACGCGAGCCAACCGAACAAACACGGAATCCCACCGCCTAAGGGATGGAAGATCGAAACGAAACTAATTTCCCGAACTAAAGGGAATTACGAAGGAGTCGAATGCTCAATAATCACGAAACGAGAACAAAAACCGAACAAACAAACGATCGAGACAACACAAATCAAACAATCATGTCCAAACACGAAGGATAATAAAATTCAAACAACAACTCCAAGGTTCACATCTCGACTCGAGACAATATATGATCCGGTGAAAACAACAGGATGTGCATTCACATAAGATCCACAGAAAGGGAATAGCAATTAAAAAGTCACAACGACAAACGAGTTATTCCGAAATGATACCACACTCGTTCGATAAACAAAAACAAGGGGCGGGACAAGCTCGTAAAGGTCAACGAACATATATGAGTCGACCAAGTAAAATATACATAAGTTCAAAATCCGATCCCATCTAATAAAAGGACTAGTAGAACCAAATGATGTTACTCCCGAACAAGGTTCACAAGAATCGAACAGAACACTAAAAAGTAACAGCGATAACCAGATCGACACACAACAAGGTCGCAGTTCGCACGGACGATGAAACCGAAATACATAACATGTTCATAAAGTACCAAAGAACATTAGCGAATCGATAGACTGTGGAAAGAGAAAACACAGAAGTCAAAATAGTACGGGCATTACCTCCGACCTCGTCCACGAAATTCACAAATACGGGAGCAAGGTAACAAGACATTAAACAGCCGACACATAACGGAACGATCATCGATGCACACGGGCATGCCAAACCAAGCTCTAACAGCTCGCACGTGCGCGATAACGCAGAAATCACCACGAGATGGTAACATTCAATACCAACATCCCACCTCTCACGGAGGCTAACACAACAAATGTGTGGAAAAACAACTCAACGCTCACGCCGCCAACTCGATCATACTGAGCAAACATCAAAATGACAATGCAAACATCTTACATACCCAAATTTACAAACGGAATGGATAGGTTTTAAAAACGAAAACCTCATTTTGAAAATAATTTAGAAGAACACCGATTGATCTTGAGTATCACCTTTCAAAAAGTACAAACGTGAAACATCATTATCGAGACTTTGGAGAACCATATCACATTTGATAAAAATGAGGACACTTTCTCTTAGTGAAAACTTTCAAAATATTCGACCCTCGGGTCTAAATAAAAGTGTTGAAAATATCTCAAAAATATTTTGGTCCTCGAGGTAGAAAATTTTTGAAATATATTGTGGCACCTAGGATGTACCACAAGAAAATAAGTCATTTGAAAAGTATGTCTCGAAGTTTATTTTTCTAAGATACTCAAGGTTTTCAAAAAATCCAATAGGTCAGAATGCCCAAAACTCACACATACCGACGTTCACTAAAACAACTCCTAGCACACGCATCAAAACGTTTAAAATCAAGACAACACATGTCTTTAAACGGAAATAAACGATAAAATACCACATTCAGAACAAAACCACTGATAAAATACTCTCCCGCACTGGCTAGTGAACAAGTCGAACGCGTATAAGCACAAAGCTTCCACAATAGAACTTGTAAAACGTGCGGATCGATTCGAAATTCATCAGCCACGGACAAAAACAACAATAAAAAGACATCAAAAGTGACGACACTCCTCGTATAAATCAAATACGAGAGTCGACTAAATACATATCGTGAAATCAAAATTCACATAAGAATTCCACCACTTAACAAATAATCATAAAAATAGCTCGTGTCACACGAGGCACAACACAAAAAAGGGAGACTTACTTCCACAGGTCGCACGAAGATGATGATCGCCCCACGATACTAATCACGACCAACAAACTCAAACGACGCGTCGCGACACGACTCAGTCAGACTAAATCCGACGAGACAAAACTCAATAGACACCACTGACCCGACAGCCTAGGTTTTCACAACCTAAGCTCTGATACCATTTATGTAACACCCCCAATCCACTCAGGGATATTACACGCCGTAGACCCTCTCGTCGAGGATCTACCAGGCTGGTAATCAACATTTGACATCTCGACAATGCCTTCAAGGCTACACTGACTCAGTAGACCGATTTGGTCTTTCCACAAATACATACAACTCAAATACAACTCATGCCCACGCAGGGGACCAAAATACAACTACACCTGCATAACGGAACAATACAAAGAATGAGAATAAAGTACAACTGAACCAACACACGATATACGATTCCTCATGTGATTAGTATCGATCATCTTTCATCATCCTTCGTGCCGACCCTGTGTTATGCTCCAAAACCTGAATGCAAAAAACAGACATCCACCCCCCGAATACTCGGGGGTTAGCAAAACTCCACTGTTTTGCTAGTGCAAATACAAAGTGCAAATACGAGCCATACAATTTGTTGGAATATAAAACGCAGCGGAAGCGAGTTGGTGAAAGTAATTTGATAAAAGGTTTTATAAACTAACCAACGTAAAAACCGGATCTATTTAGGCTTGTCAACTAATTAACTAAACAGATTAATAAACAATTAAATAAATATATTTACGCATGGGAGTCGGTAATTTTACCTTTGACGCGAAGTGGTAGAAAATCCCTTCTTGATCGATTTATGTCCTCTTCGTGCTCCTCTCCGATCTTCTTGTATTTCTACCTCAAGATCTTCTAGAGTATATCCCGCCTACGTCCGGATGTCGTGTGGGCAACAATCTACCGGACTAAATTTGCACAGCAAGGGGATCGGCCGAATTTCCTCACAAGAAAACTCACGATTTTGTTCTCTCTATTTTTCTTGAATATTTTGAGTATTTTAGAAAAATATTGTGTTTACCAAATTATGGAATCCAAGACACAAGTCAAGATCCACAATTAAAACACACACACAAAAATCGATTTTCTTGGGCAATAATTGATGAATAAATCGGCCATCCCTATACTTGTATTTATAGGTGTTTTTGGGCTACTCTAGGGACCTTAAGGAGGATATGGTAAGGACTCCCAATAGATATCTTCCTTCCATTATTAGGACTCTTCCTAATATGAAGACTCTATTAATATCAACTTAGTCCACTAATAAGTTAATATTGCACTTCCTACCAAAATCCCAAATTACGAAATTGGGCTCCTTTTAAATTAATTATTTCAAGTGTTTAAGATATTCCATGTCCTTTATTTTTTTTAAGCTACTGACAGCTTTTAATTAATTAATGTATTATACATGAGTATACCACTCGACCTTTATTATTATATCGGAAAATTAATTCCACCTGCAGGTTTGATATAATAATCCTTTCGAGTGCCTCAAGGGACATGATCAACCCGACCGGTCGACACGATTTCTAGCTATAATATTAATTATCATATAAATAATAATATTGCCCAAAATATCGAGCATATTGAGTCAATCATTGTGGCTCTCACCCATGATAAATCAAAGCAATAAATATTAAATATATATAATTAAATATTAATCACTAGAATTAAGAAATAATAATTATCCGAGATGTACGTTCTTCTTATAGTCGATTTTAAGAATCTATCTCACCTCGATCCTGTTCAACGTATAACAAATACGCTAATATATGCTAATGGTCAAGACCAACCAATCTCAAGCATATACTACAACCTCTCATATAACGGTCTAATGTTACATAGGTTGTGAACTAAATATTACTATATAAGGAACCGATAATGTGATCTTCGTGTGACACTACACACCACATTATCTACAATATAAAGTAAATTAGACTGCATTTGCATAACCATAGCGTGAATAAATATGCAAAACATGTGATAAATGAATTAAATATTCTCATAGATAAAGACCGGAAATTAGGTAATACAAGCATAAAGTATGCTTTGACGTATACAACCCTAACAATCTCCCACTTATACTCAAAGCATGCTTTTGAAGTATACTATCTAGACTATGTCTATCTATCTCCCACTTATACTCAAAGCAATGCCGCCATACATCTCAACCCCATTCCTTCCACATGCCCTTCAAATGATTTTGAGGGCAACCCTTTCGTGAAAGGATCGGCTAGGTTGTCTTCGCATGCTATCTTGGAGACAATGATCTTCCTTCTCTTCACAAAATCTCGAATGATATGATATTTGCGCTTGATATGTTTGCTTGCTTTGTGGGCTCGTGGTTCCTTCGAATTTGCTACAAGACCAGATTATCACAATACGGTGTAATACTCCCGGGCAAATTAGGAATCACCCCAAATCCTTTAGAAAGTACTTGAGCCATACCGCCTCTTTAGCCGCCTCCGAGGCCGCTACATATTCGGCTTCCATTGTAGAGTCCGCTATGCATTTACGCTTCACACTTCTCCAACTTATGGCTCCACCTCCCAAAGTGAAAACATATCCTAAGTTGATTTCGACTTTTCTTTGTCCGCACCGAAATCCGAGTCTGTAACCCAAAGGACAAAGCGTATCGATTGATATACAAGCATATGCTCCTAGTCCTTCTCGTGTACTTGAGTATATGCTTGACAAAGAATCCAATGTCCTGATCCCGGGTTCGACCGATATCTCGCCACCATGCCTACGGCTTGATAGATATCGTGCCTAGTGCAAAGCATAGCATACATGAGGCTTCCCACCGCCGAAGCATAAGGGACCAGCCTTCATGTCATCTATCTCCTTCGTGTCTTAGGACACATAGCCTTAGATAGTTGAATTCCATGTCCTGTAAGGTAAGAAACCTTTCTTGGAATTCTCCATGCTAAACCGCTTTAGCACCGTATCGATATAGGATGCCCGAGATAAGCACAACATCCTTTTCTTGCGATCTCGAAAGATCTTAATACCAAGGATGTGTCCAAACTTCTCCCAAATCCTTCATATCGAATCGCTCGTATAGCCATACCCTTACGTCTTATAATAGCTTCACATTTATTCCAATTATAATTATAACATCTACTTATAGAACAATAAACACTAAGACGTTTCCATCACACTTTTTGTATACACAAACCTCACTAGGACACTGTTTCAAAACCATACGATTGAATGACCTCATCAAATCGCATGTTCCAAGACCTTGATGCTTGCTTAAGACCATAAATGGCTCTCTTAAGCTTGCATACTAAGTGCTCCCGACCTTCAAAGAATGAATCCTTCAGTTGGCGCATATAGATTTCCTTATCAAGACTCCCGCTCAAGAACGCAGCCTTGACATCCATCTGCCAAATCTCCATATCCAAATGCGCAGCTATAGCTAAGAGAATCCGGATCGATTTAAGCATGGCTACTTGGCGAAAAGGTTTCATCGTAGTCGATGCCCTCTTTCCGAGTGTAACCTTTCGCAACAAGCCTTGCTTTATAGGTTTCAACCTTCCCTTTCGATCCTCTCTTACGCTTGTAGACCCACTTACTTCCAATGGGTTTTACCCCATTGGGTAGTTCTACTAGCTCCCACACTTGGTTAGAATCCATAGATCCCATTTCGGATTCCATTCTTTGCTTTCCAGATTCACATCCTTGTCTTGAATCGCCTGTTTGTACGTACATGGATCCGTTTCATCCTGGTCCGGAGTGGTCCGAAGATGCTCCCACGCCGATGAAACGTTCGGGTTGACGAATAACCCTCCCACTACGACGAGGCGTGTCCTTAGTTTGCGTATCCACAATAGTGTCAATACGTGGTACACTAGGTGTTTGCACAATTGGTATTGTCGAAATCTCGCCCCTAAGTTCTTCTAGAATGACCTCACTCCTAGGCTTGTGACTTATCACATAGTCCTCCTCTAAGAACCGGGCATTGGTGCTAACAATGACCTTCTGGTCTTTAGGATCGTAGAATAAGCCACCCTTCGTTCCCTTAGGATATCCTACAAACACTGCATTTGCACGAGATGCCAACTTATCGCCTTCCTTATTCAGACGTGTCCGGAGAACCCCAAATCCGAACATGTCCTAGACTGGGCTTGCGCCCATTCCACAGTTACGTGGGTGTTTTTGGAACCGATTTCAAGGCACCAAGTTTAGAATGTACGCCACTGTTTCCAAGGCGTATCCCCAAAACGAAATAGGCAAATCGAATAACTCATCATTGACCTAACCATCTCTAATAAAGTACGATTCCTTCGTTCAAGAACACCATTTTGTTGTGGTGTACTGTGCGTGTGAGTCGAAGTAATCCCCTCATGTGCCAGAAATCCAAAACTCTCCACTAAGGTATTCGCCACCACGATCAGATCGTAGTGACTTGATACTCGCCCATGACGCTTCTCCGTTTGACCTTGAATTCTTTGAACTTATCAAAAGATTCGGACTTACGTCGCATCAAATAGATGTATCCATATCTCGAATGATCATCTATAAACGTGATGAAGTATTCAAACCACCCTTAGCCTGGATGTTCATTGGACCACATACATCGGTATGAACCAATTCCAACACCTTTTGTGCACGATTTCCTTTGCTTTGAAAAGCCCTTTTAGTCATTTTACCTTCCAGCAGGATTCGCAGTTGGAAATGACTCAACTTGGAGCGAATCCAATGGGCCATCGCTCACCAATCTTTGAATCCTTCCAAGGTTAATATGACCCAATCGTAAATGCCACAAATATGTTGGATTTATGCTCGAAAGTTCCTTTCTTTTATTAGGATTAGTCAAAGAATTAAGCGATTTATGCAAGGGAGTCAAAAGATTGATGATATAAAGTTCTTCATTATAAGTACTCCCGCAAATATATTCACCATTTCTTTTAATAATTGCATTATCTTCAAAAGAAACTGAATATCCATCACGACGCAATTTAGAAACTGAAATCAAATTCATTCTAAAATCGGGTACTAATAATACATTATTAAGAACTAAAATTTTATCATCAACTTTTAGCTGCACGACTCCCACTGCAACAGCCTTCAGCCTGGAATAGTCGCCCCAGCTTATTGTAATCTCATCCGCACTAAGTACCTTGGTTACTTGGAACCCCTGCGAGTCATAACAAACATGATCAGTGGAGCCCGAATCCACTATCCACGAAGTGATGGAACAGGCAGCCAAACATGTTTTGACTACTAGTGCATGAGACGTACCTCTCTTAGGGCAGTCACTCTTGAAATGTCCTTTCGGATCATGATTGAAGCACTTGCCCTTCGGCTTTTTGTTCGCTTCCGGTTGAGGAGCCTTTGACTGAGGAGCCTTGCCCTTAGCTTTGAAAGTCGTCACTTGCTTCTGGCCAACCTGCTTTTTCTTCTTTCCCCATTTGGGTTTTGAAGAAGCAGTACCGGTTGCCGCAAGAATTTGATGATAACCTTGTTTGAAGAGACCTTCGGCAGATTGAAGCTCGTCGAAGTTCCGCCAATGTGTAAGTCCTACGATTCATATTGTAGTTTAGGCGGAATCGCTCAAAGCTTCTTGGTAACCGCCCAAGATAATATCGACTGCGATTCCGCATCGATAGTTGCCCCCAAGATGCTCGGCCTGCTCAAATGAGACATCATTTTAAGAACGTGATCCTCACGGGTCCCTTACATTTGGGTTGTCATCAAAACCCTCATCGCATTTTGCCTAGCCGCCTGCTCGATGACCAAACATCTCGTGAGATTTTTCATCATTTCAGCGCCGAGCCCATCGTCTGATGCCGATGCCGCAATACATTTGTTAAAGAAGCCAAAATGTAACAATGAGCCATCTCATCGGACTTTTTCCATTTCGAATTCAGCCAACTCTTCAGAGTGGCATCCGGTTCGTTCCAAAGGACTCTCCTCGCTTAAAACAAACTTATGCCCCTCGTACCAAGACAATATCAAGATTTCTTTTCCAAATGGCAAAGTTAGTGCCATCAAGTTTGTTTTCTTTGAGAATAACAGCTAGTGGATTGAAAGACATCTGAGAATAAAATTAAAACACCATTCATCACATAATTCGACGCAAAATATATTGAAAAACCTTAAAACAATATATATGCAATCAACCAACACCTTGAAAAAACCGCACATGCAAGCCACGATAGTGTGGACGTTTACATATACTTTTTCAAGTAGATTTTAACGTCTTTAATTTTACTATCTAGCCAAGACACATTTTGACAAGTAAAATTAATAGTTGGTTCCTCTTGGCCATGTATTTAATTAACATAGACTCCGATGGGGAGCTTATTAATTAATACACCTAAGTGAACACCATAATTTAACAAACCTTAGAATATTATTTAATGATAATAGTCCTACAGATGGAGAGGTCCTATCATAAAAAATAATATTCACCTTTTTGTTATCAAATTTGAAGTTTAAAACCAGTGAGCCAATAATTTAGCACATCCGATGTGGAGGAAGACTCTAATGTCAACGCGCATGCTAATTATTTCACAATTTAAACCAATTATGGAGGCCAATTTGATTTTGAAAAATCAATTTTAAAATCACTTAGTTATTTTGAAAATTAAGGTTTTTAATTTTCTCGTCCTAACATGCAAGGAAACATATCACGCATACATTCCATACATGTCATACATCAAAACAATAAAAACCAATAAATAATAAAAAATCGATAATTAAATCCAATTATCATGGCTTTTATTCCTCGTTTTGAATAACGAGAAAATCTTCGGCTCGTTTGCTCCCACCGCTTCAAGCATCTCGCGGAAAAACGAATGGACGACGAACCCGAATCGCTGCTCACGCCTTACGCCCGAATCGTCTGCATCACGCCCGAGCCGACCGAGCCGACCGAGCTGCCCGAGCTGACCGAGCTGACCGAGCTGCCCGAGCTGACCGACCTGCCCGGATCGACCGAGCCGCCTCGGGCCGAACCGCCGATCGGCTCCTTTGTCGTCCCGTTGGTTCGTCCGATCGGACTCCTCTTCGCTACTGGACTTCTTTTTCTTTCGTACTTTGAGTGTCCTAACTCGATTACAATTTTATTCAAAATAAAATACATCGAATTTACATCAAATTACAAGAAAAAATAAATCCTATTCTACCCGTGGATTTTCTCACGGAAAACTTATACATGCCACAAAAACGGTCTAAATTACCAAAACGCGTAAATAAATAAAACATCACATAGCCATGATAATTGGATCATATTTTCTGCAAGACAAATTCTAGCAAAATATTCCAAAAATCATACTATACGAATATTTAATTGCTAGCATATTAATCACCAAATTAATTAAATTGAATGTAACCTAAAGACCGCTCCGATACCAATTGTTGGAATATAAAACGCAATGAAGCGAGTTGGTGAAAGTAATTTGATAAAAGGTTTTATAAACTAACCAACGTAAAAACCGGATCTATTTAGGCTTGTCAACTAATTAACTAAATGATTAATAAACAATTAAATAAATATATTTACGCATGGGAGTCGGTAATTTTACCTTTGACGCAAGTGGTAGAAAATCCCTTCTTGATCGATTTATGTCCTCTTCGTGCTCCTCTCCGATCTTCTTGTATTTCTACCTCAAGATCTTCTAGAGTATATCCCGCCACGTCCGGATGTCGTGTGGGCAACAATCTAGGACTAAATTTGCACAAAGAAGGATCGGCCGAATTTCCTCACAAGAAAACTCACGATTTTGTTCTCTCTATTTTTCTTGAATATTTTGAGTATTTTAGAAAAATATTGTGTTTACCAAATTATGGAATCCAAGACACAAGTCAAGATCCACAATTAAAACACACACACAAAAATCGATTTTCTTGGGCAATAATTGATGAATAAATCGGTCATCCCTATACTTGTATTTATAGGTGTTTTTGGGCTACTCTAGGGACCTTAAGGAGGATATGGTAAGGACTCCCAATAGATATCTTCCTTCCATTATTAGGACTCTTCCTAATATGAAGACTCTATTAATATCAACTTAGTCCACTAATAAGTTAATATTGCACTTCCTACCAAAATCCCAAATTACGAAATTGGGCTCCTTTTAAATTAATTATTTCCCGTGTTTAAGATATTCCATGTCCATTAATTAATTTAAGCTACTGACAGCTTTTAATTAATTAATGTATTATACATGAGTATACCACTCGACCTTTATTATTATATCGGAAAATTAATTCCACCTGCAGGGTTTGATATAATAATCCTTTCGAGTGCCTCAAGGGACATGATCAACCCGACTGGTCGGGACACGATTTCTAGCTATAATATTAATTATCATATAAATAATAATATTGCCCAAAATATCGAGCATATTGAGTCAATCATTGTGGCTCTCACCCATGATAAATCAAAGCAATAAATATTAAATATATATAATTAAATATTAATCACTAGAATTAAGAAATAATAATTATCCGAGATGTACGTTCTTCTTATAGTCAGTACGGAAGAATCTATCTCACCTCGATCCTGTTCAACGTATAACAAATACGCTAATATATGCTAATGGTCAAGACCAACCAATCTCAAGCATATACTACAACCTCTCATATAACGGTCTAATGTTACATAGGTTGTGAACTAAATATTACTATATAAGGAACCGATAATGTGATCTTCTGTGTGACACTACACACCACATTATCTACAATATAAAGTAAATTAGACTGCATTTGCATAACCATAGCGTGAATAAATATGCAAAACATGTGATAAATGAATTAAATATTCTCATAGATAAAGACCGGGAAATTAGGTAATACAAGCATAAAGTATGCTTTGACGTATACAACCCTAACACAATTCACATTCCACGAATAACAATAACCGAGGATCCTCAAAGATCCAAACGAAACGAAAAGTACTTCCCGAGGCAAGGGTTTGAGGAAACATTACAAAAACGAAATATCATAAATCAATGGGAATAATTTATAAAACGGTTCAGAATGCCATCGAGAGTTTTAATAGAAAACAATTTAGGATTATCAAATCCTACCTTTCAAAAATCCAAAAGACAAAGGGGTCGCCACCCCAAAAGTTTGCTTTCTGGAAAATGACATTAACCAAAACGTTGGGATTCTAGCCCCAAATCCGTAAAACGACTTTTACAAAACCCTTGGGATTTTAGCCCCAAATCTCATCAACTCACAGTACACAAGAACGACCACGAGGTTCGTATCCCAACATCAAAATCCACAAATAAAGGATTTAAAACATAAACCACAAAATACTCTAGAGCCATCCTAGCCAAGTAGGCCAAACGAACAACTTACCTCTTACACACTTAGTCAATGCATGCAATCATGAAAACCGTTCAAAAGCACTCATTTCCGGAAATGCCAATATCGAATCACATTTGTAAAAATGCACCACAATTAACCGCGGACCCACAGCTTCGTGGATCCCTGCCGAGACCCCGTCGGATCTAACCCACAGTGGTTAAAAGCAAGCTCGCGGTCCACAGCTTCGTGGAGCCCTACCGAGACCCCGTCGGATCTAACCCGTAGTGAGCATACACACACACACGTTACTCATGCAATACTAACATGCTAAGAATGCAAGTTCATTAAGAATACTCACTAGAGATGGCCATTAACTCGACACCATTACCAAACTCTTCAAAAATACAATAACAAGCTTAAATACGGAATACACGATTCCATAACTTTAAACAAGAGAGTATCCTCATAAAATCCTTCAACGTTCAAAATAATCAAATCATAATCAATTCTCAAAACACCGTTCACAAAACACACGCGTTTTGAAAGAAAGCCTTTAACGAGGCCAAACCGAAATCCTTTGAAACTTCATTTCAAACAACCAAACAAACACACCAAGACGATCACCGATCATCATATCCACAAAATAAGAAAAGTATGGGCAAGGTACTTGCCTCGATACCACGAGCACGGAACCACGAACGGATACGGCTCAACAGGAAAGCTTCGGAACGCCCGATGCTAACGAAAAGGAAGACGACAACTAACGGAAGGGTTCAACACGGTTTCTTCACAAGAAACTCGACCCTAACAACAATATAATCAATAAATCATCGATCATACGAGGAAGGATAATCGTAGAACGCCCAAAAACCCCTCTAAGACATTTTACCGGACACCTTCAAGGCGTCGGTCAAGAACTCGATCCAAACAACGAATCGATACGATCCAACCATGGAATAATAAAGGAAATGATATAATACATCTAAATAATCATCAATCCATCAAAATCCTAAGTTAAATCGGATTAATCGGACGAAAACAACAAAAACCCCCAAATTCCCCAAAACTAGATTTCTAGGAAATCTGACCTGATTCGCTCGATCAAAGGATGTTATAGGACGTATGATTGATGATATGAACCTCCAAACTTCATGTATATGTTGCTAAACAACATGGCTACAATCTTGGAACACGCCCAGCTGCGGAAGAGGAGAAGAAGAAGGTGAAAAATGGCAAGAAAAACGTCTGCAGGGCCTTTTATAGGCTGACAAACTCGACCGTGTCCGACATGACACGGTCGTGGGCGCGCATTGGCAGCGGGGACTCGACCGTGTCCCGCATGACACGGTCGCGCGCGCGAAGGGGACCTACCGATAGTGACCCGTCCGGGCGCCGGCAATGACTCGGCCGTGTCCTGGAACACGGCCGGGCCTCTCGCTGCCCGGCTTATCCGGAAGAGTTCGCTCGGCCGTGCTGGGACGACACGGCCGAGTCCTGAGGCGCCGCCCGCTTATCCGACGAGATGCACGGGCCGTGTCGGACGACACGGCCGAGTTCGGCCGGCAGTGATCGGCCAATAACGAGCGGGTGAGCTAAAACGACCATAACTCTCTCGTCCGGACTCCGATTGACTCACCGTTCGAACCATTGGAAAGTTAACTCGATGCTCTATAATATTGTACAGATTCAGAATTTTTGGAGTTACCAAAAATTAATGGTGATCTAACAAAGTCGAACTCATACTTAGAAAAGTCGTTTAGTAATCCTGAATTCAACAAAACGACACCGAAACCCGAACCTAATACGAACCGAAGATACGGTTACGAAGTACTCACAAAGACGAATCTAAGAGCTAGTAGAACACACGATTCCGACCACCCGAAGGCTCGAAATTCGACAACGGAAGGTAATTACCCCAAACTTTGGGAAATTACGAAAATGGCCCAAATGCCCGAAAATCACCATACGACAACGAATAATCAAACCGAAGCTCACAACACGTATAACAACGTTAAATGAACTTACGAAAACCCCAAACGACAGCTTTGAACGAGATTCGCAAGAACCGAACTCAAGCGGAAAGTCGCTAAAAAGCACGGAACTCAACAAAGCAAGACCAAACGAACTCGGATGACAAAAATTGCGAAATTAAATATTCTCGAAATGACGAACGGTCAGAGCGAGTCGTCAAAACGAACTTCCGCCGAAAAAATAAAATTACCGAAATTAAATTGCGGATATTACAAAGAATGGGTCCGAGATCGGTACACGATCGCCTCGGCCCCGCTCGAGCCGATCCACAAGCAATGAGCCGCGGCGATCGCCGTGATGCAACGCCGATCGACGACATGAAGGCGCTCCTGCAATCCGGCAAAGCGCCACCAAGACGATCGCCGCGCCGGCGAGCCGCCGCGATCGACATCGAGCTCGCCCAGACAAAGACAAGATCGCTCCTCCTCAGACACCCGTATACCAGGGGCGATCGGACCCCCAAGCACACCTGCACAAGTTCAACATCTACATGACCGGGTGTGGGGCATCGGACGCGACCCGGTGCCGAATGTTCCCTCTGACGCTAGACGACCTCGCCCACCGGTGGTACACCTCATTGCCACCTCGGTCCATATGCTCCTTTAACGAGCTGGCGCACGTCTTCACGGAATACTTCGCCACCAGGGCCGCTCGGCCAGAAGGTCCCCATCGCATGTGGCGGATCAGGCAAGGAGAACAGGAGTCCGACTCGGACTACATCGACCGGGTTGACATGATCATCCTCAACGGCGAGCCCGTAAGCGATGAGACCGCCTCTACGCGGTCCTAGGAGGTTTTCGTGGCTTCGCCTATGTTCAGCATCTCACGATGACACTACAGACGACCTACGCAGCCTTCCGGCCGAGCCGCAGATTTCTGTCTGTGCAAAGGCTTCTTCTTGGCCTAGAGTAGAACGACGGCACCCGCGCGACGACCTCCGGTCTCCCGATCGCTACTACCCCGGAGCCGGAGGACTCGATCCCCGCCACATCCATTCTAACATGAGTGACTAGCCGCCGCCCGATCGCCAATTTCGACCTACGAATAAAGCGATCGGCGCCGAGCGACGATCGCGCCTTCCGCCGATCGCAACATCATCAAGAACCCGGTGGACACGATCGCCATCTACATCCAAGATATAACATGACGGACTAAGGCATAAGATCGCTCCACCGCGCATCATAAAGCCATGGCCTGGCAATCGATGGAACCGGGCCATCGGTCATGCAAGGTCCCTTTCGGCCGAGATCGCCCGCCTTCGTTTAAATACGAGGCCAGCGTAGTCGGAGGGCCCTCCAACATTAATCAGTGGACTCATTCCACAACCCCGTCTCAACGTACACCGTCGAGGTCGGACATCTCCATGGCTGGCCGAGGTGGAAGCAGAGCTAACAAGCCGCGGGCGTGGAGTTGATTCATCCGACGCTGCCCCGCGCAAGGACTCCTCTAGACCGAGACCGCACGCCTTTCGTTTAAAAACAAGGCGAGGCGCAGCCTAACAGAGGACCCTCATAATAAAGTGAGTCACGAGGCACTCATTGTCTTCTTGCACCAAGACACGGTCATGGGGTCGGTCCATCGATCTCCGCGACTGTGCACGATTCCTCAAACAAAGTGAAACCACCAAGTTTCCATGGGGGATCGGCCAATGTTGTTTTTTGCAGGTACGAGACCGAAAGATAGCTAAGCCAATCGACCATGATAGCCCAAAGTCCGAGTCCTAAGTCAGCTCAGATCGCCCGTCCTCATCCATACACGATCACCAGCAAGAACCACCTCGCCCCATGTCTTCAACATAGGAGCAAGCTGGGGGGCAATTGTTGTGTCAAGATTTAACACCTTCCGACCGGCGATCGACTAGGAGGACGGGCGACCGAGTCACTGCCGAGCGACCAAGGCAAGTCTGCCGACCAGGAACCTGGCGACCGAGCCTTAACCCAGCGGACATGCTAGATCAAGCAACCGAAGGCCCAGGGACGAATCCGTGCCGAGCGATCGACATCAAGACGATCGCCTCTCGAGACTCGACGACCGACCCTTGGCGATCGACCGTCTCTCGGCACTGGCGACCTACCCTTGGCGACCGACCCTTGGCGACCTCCATCCACCGGCCGATGGCGACCTCGAAGACCATCCAGGACGACCGCCTCATGTCGATCACCACCGATGGCCATCCGGCGAAGGCCGAGCCTCTAGATCGGCACCACGTGCAAGGACCGAGACAAGATCCGCGAATCTCGGGCCATTGACCAAAGCCCGACAGATTCCCTCCACCCGACAGCCGCCAAAGCTTGTCGGTAGGGCCACATGTTGATCGGCTCGACACGTGATGACTCCTTATTGGACCGCCACTGTGCGGCCTCTTCCTTGGACTTTAGCCCGACGGCCAAGATCTTCCTTGGACTTTAGCTTTGTGACCCGAGATCGCCCCATTAAAGTATTGGCCGTGAGCGATCGGCGTAATATTTAAATGGCCGGCGACGTCGGCGGCTAAAGGACGTGACCCATTTGCCCTATATAAGCAAGGCACCACTGCACTTGGACACTCCTTCGGAATATTGCGATTCAAGCACACTATACGAAGCAAACATTAAGCACTTGGCTAACATCCAACTCTTGGCAATGACTTTCTTTCGGTCTTACTTCTCCGGCCTTTTCTCCATGAGCGGATTATCGGCGGGGACGAAGAACACCAAGCTTCGCTCAAGAGCCGGATTAACAGAGTCTTTTTACACTCATTGTATTTAGATTTCTCTCATTAATACTTGTATCCACGAATATTTGTATTAATAACATCTCGCGAGAGCATTCAAGCCCGGGCCTAACAAACCCGGCAAATCTTGTATTAATTATCTTATCTCGGAAGTGCTCCCGCAATTGTTGTTTGTTGTCCGTCTTCCAGCAGTATTAATCTTCGGATAAATATTTTGGGCAACAACAGCTAAGATTCAAACTGTAATATCCTGAATTTTAGGAATACATACCGACTAAATACGGGACTTGTAAACTTATTTGAATGTATTGGAGATACATTTCTGGTCTTGGAACATTTAAAATAAGAAAGGGATACCAGAAATGTTAGTAGAGACAAGATTGGACATTTTCTCGGAGGTGTCGTGCACAAGTATCAACTTTGAAAAATCACCACGAATTTTTGGGATGTTCAAAAATTCTGAAAATTTACAGTATTATGTATATTTGAGTTAGCTTTCCAACGGTTCAAACGACGAGCCAATCGGAGTTCGGACGAAGAAGTTATGATCGAATTAGTGGAAGACTGTCAGCTGTCGGGCACCGTGCGTCACTGCGTGCGTCAGCGCCGGACAGGCGTCCGAGAATCCCGCGCGAGCGAGGCACGGGTCGTCACTCATAATGTCTAGTCATGATGCTGTCTTGACCAACTAGCAGACTTTGAACCCGAAAATAGTGGCCTTACCTTTAAGACTGTCCCATAACACTTATCCACACCTGTATAAAATTTACATGACTTAAAGGACATACTTTTTTATCCTATATTGGAGATGTTTATGTCCTCCAAAATGCTCAAACACTCAGCGAATCAGAGCAGCCTTTCCAGGAGACGCTGTAGATGTTTGATGAAATTCCCAGAGAATCGGTGAATTCGATCTGGGTTGCCTTCTTTGAACTCGATTACCTCTCAATCCGTAAGTTGTTTTACGAATACATCTCGAGCGATTATAAAGAAAATTCATATAAGTAATAATCTTATTTGGTGTAGGTATTGAGTCGAATACCGCTAATATGAAGCGCTTTATAGTGAGTCATCCCGATATTTTCATCACTTCAGAACATTACTTTTGAAGTTGATCGAGTTGTCTAGTTTGAACACGTATATCTTTGAACCTGCAAGTCTATTTTTGATAAAGTTTCATGAAATTTGTACCAGAGATACATATTATCACAAATAAGTTTTTATTTTGATTTTTATGAAATGTTTAGTCTCCTGTATTTATCAATACATTACCGAGTCAGCTCTATATTTGTCGTTTGTATCGAACGGGTTTAATACCTTATATTTGTGTTTAAGGATGGAAAATTTAATACTATGATTATTAATATTTTTCCATATGAAAATCATGAGTTTTCAAAATTGATGACTTTGGAATATTTTTCGTATTTAAATAGTACGAAGTTTTTATTGGATCAAATAATGGTTATATCATAAATACAACCGAAAAATATTGAATATTATTTTTTATATTTAAAATAATATTCTGGAGTTTTAGTAATGAACTTGTTAAAGTTTGGATCATCACTTTTGAGAAAGAGGAAAACAAAATTATAAAATTGGGATAGCCGTTGATCGTGGAAATCGAATGTCGTAGTATACTGTTATTGATATCGGGATATAAATATTTTGTCAAGGTGTGGGAATCGAACCTCGGGACTGATTTGCTTTACCGACCCGGCTATTTGAGGCAAGTGTTTACTTGTTCGGTTGTAATGTTTTGATGAGTAATTCCATTTACATTTCATAAGTATTTTATGTTGTATTGCATATTGACGAATGTTCAGTGATGTTCTAAAAGGATTAGAATGCACAGTTGATGATTATTGAGATACTTGGACAATCTTGGGAAGATTGTAGTATTCGGATATTGTTGATGTCATTTCTGATATTCTTGGTCTATGGTATGCATTTCGGAAGGACGTCCGGATAGATGTATATTTTATGGTAATCGTACATAGAGGATTATGTACGAGAAAGTATTCGGTATTGAGGTATTATATGGTATTGTTGTGATACTGGGATTTTTATGGTATTATCGTGATATTGGTATTTTGACGAGAATCGTTGGATTACCGGAGGTGGTAAGGTTATCGTTGAGGTTATTATTCTCATGATGCATGGCATGTGAATATTTATGTTTATGTACTTGCGGTTATTTGTCAGACATTATTGGTGACTCCGTTGTGGGACTTGTTTTTCAGGTATTGAGGACTTTGATGGTTGCGGTCGTGAGGCGAGGATTCCGGACGATACTGGCTATGGCATATTGTTGGGTGTTGTGTCAAGATTTAACACCTTCCGACCGGCGAACGCCTCCGAGGCCGAGCGACTTCTTGCCCGCGAGCGGCCAAGGCGGTCTGCCAGCGGCGACTGCGACCGAGCCTCAGCCCAGCGGACCAGCTAAATTGACCAGCCGAAGGTCCCAGGACAAGTCCCGGTGTCGAGCGATCGACATCCAATACGATCATCGCTCGGCGCTGGCGGCGACACAGCGGCAAACTTGTGGACGATCATCTCTCAGCGCTTTGCCGACCGACCCTTGGCGACCGACCATTGCCGACCTTCAGTGGCGGGCCGAGAACGGTCCTCGGTGTCCAGCTAGAGGCGACCGCATCATGACGATCTGGGCCGATGGCCATCCAGTCGGCCAAGGCCAAATCTCAGGACAGCACCCACGTGCAGATCCACAAAAGGCGCTGACAAACTTGTCACCTACCTCACCTACCAGCATGGCCCAGACCTGCGAAAGGAGTTGGCGGACAAGACATGTGACTACAGCCTGTCACCTTCTGACAAAGTCCGCCGAAAGTAGCAAGGTGGGACCTCCTGTGACAGTACTTCCGGACGCGTGCTGGATCCTCATTGGACCGCACGGCTGGCCACCAGCTGTAGCTTTGGACTTTTGGCAGGCAGCCCACGTGCCCTTTAGGGCGATCGCCCCATTGCATTAAATGCCGAAAGGCGATCGCCCACTAGGGGACAGGGCCTCTCAGCCTCTATATATACAAGGCAGCAGGCACTTGTAGAAGGACCGAGATTTTGACTCTCTAAACACTCGGCAATCTCACGATTCAAGCACTCAATACAGAAACAATACTTGCACTTGGCTAACATCCAACTCTTGGCAACAGCTTTCTTTCGGTCTTACTTCTCCCGGCCTTTTCTCCTCGAGCAGATTACCGGCGGGACGAAGAACACCTAGCTTCGCTCAAGAGCCGGATCAACAGAGTCTTTTTACACTCATTGTATTTAGATTTCTCTCATTAATACTTGTATCCACGAATATTCGTATTAATAACATCTCGCGAGAGCATTCAAGCCCGGGCCTAACAAACCCGGCAAATCTTGTTTTATTTACCATCTCTCGGAAGTGCTCCCGCATTTGTTTGTTGTCCGTCTTCCAGCAGTATCTAATCTTCGGATAGATATTTTGGGCAACAACAATTGGCGCTAGAAGGAGGGCATCCAACCCTCGATTTTTTATACTTACCGTCCCGAAGAACACTCACTGTTCTCGGGGCAGATACTTGAAGTGACACTTACTGCACTTCAAAGAAATCCTTCAGAAATCATGTCTTAGCCTCGCGTCGAAGAAAGCGCCGTCGGCCCGGCCAAACCCCTGTTCCGTCCCGATCAGAGCCACGGCCCGATGGTGGAAGGTAGCCGCCTTGATCGAGACGCTCGATCCGTCCACGGCGGCCCAACCTCTCGCTCGATCGGTTCGAACCAAGGAACAGATCGAAGGGGCCCCAGCCGTCCTACGAGCGACGGAGTGCTCTCGGACGCGCCTCCGGCTACCGCCCCCGGTCTCTCGCCGGGAGATCAAGCGAAGCTCAAGGCACTCTTGGGACGAGCAATCGCCAGAGGCTCCGTCCGCAGAAGAGGCGCTCGCGGCCGGGCACCTCTGTCTTCGATCGCACGGGCGGTGACCCGACACAGCTGCAGGGCGGTCCGGCCCCAGCTACGAGACGACGGAGTTTGAGTCCGTCACCAGGAGCTCGGCCTACCCGACTCCCAGAAGGCAGCCTAGCCGTCTGGCTCCCCCTCGCCAAATTGCCGAGGTCGGCGGTAGCGGAGCCCGGAGATCGGTACACGATCGCCTAGGCTCCTGCTCCCAAAGCCGATCGGCAAGCGACCAAGCCATGGCGATGGCTGCGATGCAGCGTCAACTTAACGACATGAAGGCGCTCCTGGAATCCAGGGCAGGCGCCAAGAAGACGATCGCCGAGCCATGCGAGCCGCTCACGATCGACATCGAGCTCGCCCCCGTGCAGCATAAGATCGCTCCCCCGCAAACACCCGTGTACGAGGGGCGATCGGACCCCCAAGTGCACCTAAGGAAGTTCAACATCTACATGACTGGGTGTGGGGCATCTGACGCGACCAGATGCCGAATGTTCCCTCTGACGCTGGACGACCTCGCCCACCGGTGGTACACTTCATTGCCACCTCGGTCCATTGGCTCCTTTAACGAGCTGGCGCACGGCTTCACTGAGTACTTTGCCACCAGGGTCGTCCGGCCCGAAGGTCCCCTTCGCATGATGCAAATCAAGCAGGGAGAAGAAGAGTCCGACTCGGACTACATCGACCGGGTAGACGTAATCATCCTCAACGGCGAGCCCGTAAGCGATGAGACCGCCCTCTACGCGGTCCTAGGAGGTTTTCAGGGTTTTTCGCCTATGTTCAGGCATCTTACGAAGACTCAACCTACGACCTACGCAGCCTTCCGGGCTAGAGCCGCAGATTTTCTGGCCAGGCTGTTGTGTCAAGATTTAACACCTTCCGACCGGCGATCGCCTCCGAGGCCGAGCGACCGACTTACAGGCCGAGCGACCGAGTCACTGCCGAGCGACCAAGGCAAGCCCTCCGATCGGCGACACAGCGTGAGCCTTAGCCGATGGACATGCTAGGCGCCAACCAAGGGCCGTGGCGAATCCCGGTGCCGAGCGATCGACATCAAGGCGATCGCCTCTGAGTACTCGGCGACCGACCCTTGGCGATCGACCGTCTCTCGGCACCCGGCGACCTACCCTTGGCGACCGACCCTTGGCGACCTCCATCCACTGGCCGATGACGACCTCCGAAGACCATCCAGGGACGACCACCTCATGTCGATCACCACCGATGGCCATCCAAGTCGGCAAAGGCCGAGCCTCAAGACTGGCACCATGTGCAAGGACCGGGACAAGATCCGCGAATCCCGGGCCATTGACCACAATCTGGCAGATTCCCTCCACCCGGTAGACGCCGCCAAAGCTTGTCGGTAGGGCCACATGTTGGCCCGACTCGGACACGTGATGGCTCCTTATTGGACCGCCCAGTGGCGCCCGGCCCGCAATGGACTTTATTCGGACAGACAGCATCTTCCTTGGACTTTAGCCCGACAGCCCAGGAGATCGGCACAGTATTATATTAGCCGACAGTCGATCGGCAGAATATTAAAATGGCCGGCAGGCGATCGGCAGTAAAAGGACAGGACCCGGCTGTCCCTATATAAGCATGGCTCCCAGCACTTGTAAAAGGGATCGAACCTTTACCACAAAAAAGGCTTCAGCTTCCTTCGCATTTCACACAATACCGAAGCAAATTACTTGCACTTGGCAAACATCCAACTCTTGGCAACAGCTTACTTTCGGTCTTACTTCTCCCGGCCTTTTCTCCTCGAGCAGATCACCGGCGGGACGAAGAACACCTAGCTTCGCTCAAGAGCCGGATCAACAGAGTCTTTTTACACTCATTGTATTTAGATTTCTCTAATTAATACTTGTATCCACGAATATTTGTATTAATAACATCTCGCGAGAGCATTCAAGCCCGGGCCTAACAAACCCGGCAAATCTCGTTTTATTAACCATCTCTCGGAAGTGCTCCCGCATTTGTTTGTTGTCCGTCTCCAGCAGTATTTAATCTTCGGATAGATATTTTGGGCAACAACAATTGGCGCTAGAAGGAGGGCATCCAACCCTCGATTTTTTACACCTACCGTCCCGAAGGACACTCACTGTTCTCGGGGCAGATATTTGAAGTGACACTCACTGCGCTTCAAAAGAAATCCTTCAGAAAACATGTCTTCCGCCTCCGCGTCGAAGAAAGCCGCTGACCAGCCGGCCAGACCCCCTGTTCCGTCCCAGTCCGAGCCGCAGCCGATGGTGGAAGGTAGCCGTCGCGGCCGGAGGCGCCCGACCACGTCCCGGGAAGGCGGCCCGAGCCTCTCGCTCGATCGGTTCCGAACCAAGGAACAGATCGAAGGGGCCTTGGCCGTCCTACAGGAGCGACGGACTGCTCTCGACGCGCCTCCAGCTACCGCCCCCCCGGTCTCTCGCCGGAAGTTCAAGCGGAAGCTTAAGGCACTACTGGCCGAACAAGTGCCAGGAGGCTCTCGCCCGCAAGAAGAGGCGCTCGGCAGCCGGGGCACGTCTGTCTTCGATCGCCTGGGCAGCGACCCGACAGCGGCCGGGCAGTCCGGCCCCAGCTACGAGACGACGGAGTTGGTGTCCGTCACCAGGAGCTCGGCCTACCCGGCTCCCACAAGGCGATCCAGCCGCCTGGCTCCCGCTCGCAAAATTCCCGAGGTCGGCAGCAGCGGGGTCCGGAGATCGGTACACGATCGCCTCGGCCCCCGCTCCCAAAGCCGATCCGCAAGCAGCCGAGCCGCGGCGATCGCCGCAATGCAACGTCAGATCGACGACATGAAGGCGCTCCTGCAATCCGGGGCAGGCGCCGTGAGGACGATCGCCCCGCCGAGCGAGCCGCTCGCGATCGACATCGAGCTCGCCCCGGTGCAGCACACGATCGCCCCTCCTAAGACACCCGTGTACCAAGGGCGATCGGACCCCCAGGCACACCTGCACAAGTTCAACATCTACATGACCGGGTGTGGGGCATCGGACGCGACCAGGTGCCGAATGTTCCCTCTGACACTAGACGACCTCGCCCACCGGTGGTACACCTCATTGCCACCTCGGTCCATAGGCTCCTTTAACGAGTGGCGCACGTCTTCACGGAATACTTCGCCACCGGGGCCGCTCGGCCGGAAGGTCCCCATCGCATGTGGCGGGTCGTGCAAGGTGAGCAGGAGTCCGACTCGACTACATCGACCGGGTTGACATGATCATCCTCAACGGCGAGCCCGTAGCGATGAGACCGCCCTCTACGCGGTCCTAGGAGGTTTCGTGGCTTCTCGCCTATGTTCAGCATCTCACGAAGACCACCGCCGACGACCTACGCAGCCTTAGGGCTAGAGCCGCAGATTTCCTGTCCAGGCAAAGGCTTCTTCTCAACCTAGGAGTAGATCGATCGGCGCCCGTACGACGACCTCCAGTCTACCAGCCCGATCGCTACTACCCAGCAGAGCCGGAGGACTCGATCCCCGCCTACAGTCCATTCTAACATGAGTGACTAGCCGCCGCCCGATCGCCAAGTTCGACCTACGAATAAAGCGATCGGCCGCGGCGACGATCGCCCGATCTTCCGGCGAATCGCAACATCATCAGCGGCGGTGGACACGATCGCCATCTCTGATCCGGCCATATAACATGACGGACTAAGGCATAAGATCGCCTCCACCGCACATCATAAAGCCATGGCCCTGGCGATCGATGGAACCGGCCGCTTGGTCATGCAAGGTTCCTTTCGGCGAGATCGCCCGCCCTTCGTTTAAATACGAGGCCGGCGTAGTCGGAGGGCCCTCCAACATTAATCGGTGGACTCATTCCACAAACCCCGTCTCAACGTACACCGTCGAGGTCGGCCATCTCCATGGCGGCCGAGGTGGAAGCAAAGCTAACAAGCCGCGGGCGTGGAGTTGATTCATCCGACGCGCCCCGCGCAAGGACTCCTCTAGACCGAGACCGCACGCCTGTCGTTTAAAAACAAGGCGAGGCGCACTAACAGAGGACCCTCATAATAAAGTGAGTCACGAGGCACTCATTGTCTTTGTGCACTAAGACACGGTCATGGGGTCGGTCCATCGATCTCCGCGACTGTGCACGATTCCTCAAGCAAGCGAAACCACCAAGTTTCCGTGGGGGATCGGCCAATGTTGTTTTTTGCAGGTACAAGACCGAAAGATAGCTAAGCCAATCGACCATGATTAAGCCCAAGTCCGAGTCCTAAGTCGGCTCAGATCGCCCGTCCTCATCCAGACGCGATCACCAGCAAGAACCACCTCGCCCCATGTCTTCAACATAGGAGCAAGCTGGGGGGCAAGTGTTGTGTCAAGATTTAACACCTTCCGACCGGCGATCGCCTCCGAGGCCGAGCGACCGACTTACAGGCCGAGCGACCGAGTCACTGCCGAGCGACCAAGGCAAGCCCTCCGATCGGCGACCTGGCGACCGAGCCTTAGCCCAGTGGACATGCTAGACTGGCCAACCGAAGGGCCCAGGGCGAATCCCGGTGCCGAGCGATCGACATCAAGGCGATCGCCTCTCAGTACTCGGCGACCGACCCTTGGCGATCGACCGTCTCTCGGCACCCGGCGACCTACCCTTGGCGACCGACCCTTGGCGACCTCCATCCACTGGCCGATGACGACCTCCGAAGACCATCCAGGGACGACCACCTCATGTCGATCACCACCGATGGCCATCCAAGTCGGCAAAGGCCGAGCCTCAAGACTGGCACCATGTGCAAGGACCGGGACAAGATCCGCGAATCCCGGGCCATTGACCCTGTCTGGCGAGATTCCCTCCACCCGGCAAAGCCGCCGAAAGCTTGTCAGTAGGGCCACATGTTGACTGACTCCGGACACGTGATGGCTCCTTATTGGACCGCCCAGCTGGCGCCAGCCACTGCAATGGACTTTATTCGGACAGACAGCATCTTCCTTGGACTTTAGCCCGACAGCCCAGGAGATCGGCACAGTATTATATTAGCCGACAGTCGATCGGCAGAATATTAAAATGGCCGTGAGCGTCAGCGACAAAGGGACGGGACATTGTCCCTATATAAGCATGGCTCCCAGCACTTGTAAAAGGGATCGAACCTTTACCACAAAAAAGGCTTCAGCTTCCTTCGCATTTCACACAATACCGAAGCAAATTACTTGCACTTGGCAAACATCCAACTCTTGGCAACAGCTTACTTTCGGTCTTACTTCTCCCGGCCTTTTCTCCTCGAGCAGATCACCGGCGGGACGAAGAACACCTAGCTTCGCTCAAGAGCCGGATCAACAGAGTCTTTTTACACTCATTGTATTTAGATTTCTCTAATTAATACTTGTATCCACGAATATTTGTATTAATAACATCTCGCGAGAGCATTCAAGCCCGGGCCTAACAAACCCGGCAAATCTCGTTTTATTAACCATCTCTCGGAAGTGCTCCCGCATTTGTTTGTTGTCCGTCTCCAGCAGTATTTAATCTTCGGATAGATATTTTGGGCAACAACACAGGCAAAGGTTTCTTCTTAGCCTGTGAGCAGCGCGATCGGCACCCGGACGACGATCTCCCGCCCGATCGCCAATATCGACCTACGAATAAGCGATCGGCAGCCGAGCGACGATCGCCAGTCTTCCGGCCCGATCGCCGATCATCACGCTACATCATCCGCAGTCCGGAGGACACGATCGCCATCTACAGTCCAGCATATAACATGACGGACTAAGGCATAAGATCGCCTCCACCGCACATCATAAAGCCATGGTCCTGGCAGTCGATGGAACCGGCTGCTTCGGCCATGCAAGGTCCCTTTCGGCCAAGATCGCCCGCCCTTCGTTTAAATACGAGGCCGGCGTAGTCTGAGGGCTCTCCAACATTAATCAGTGGACACGATCGCTCGCCCTCAAAGGTTCATCATCTGACATGGTGAACCCGGACAATGCGACGTGCCACAACCCCGTCTCAACGTACACCGTCGAGGTCGGCCATCTCCATGGCTGGCCGAGGTGGAAGCAGAGCTAACAAGCCGCGGGCGTGGAGTTGATTCATCCGACGCTGCCCCGCGCAAGGACTCCTCTAGACCGAGACCGCACGCCTTTCGTTTAAAAACAAGGCGGCGCGGCTATGAGGACCCTCATAATAAAGTGAGTCACGAGACACTCATTGTCTTCGCGCACCAAGAGACTGTCATGGGGTCGGTCCATCGATCTCCGCGATTCCTCAAACAAAGCGAAACCACCAAGTTTCCAAGGGGATCGGCCAATGTTGTTTTGCGGTACAAGACCGAAAGATAGCTAAGCCGATCGACTATGATAGCCCAAGTCCGAGTCCTAAGTCACTCGGCAAGGTCGCCCGTCCTCATCCAGACGCGATCACCGGCAAGAGCCACCTCGCCCCATGTCTTCAACATAGGAGCAAGTGGGGCAATTGTTGTGTCAAGATTTAACACCTTCCGACCGCGAACGCCTCGAGGTCGAGCGGCCGACTTCTTGCCGAGCGGCCAAGGCAGATCTGCCGGCGGCGACGAGCCTCGAGCCTCGGCCAGCGGACTAAATCGACGGCCCGAAGGTCCCAGGACAAGTCCCGGTGTCGAGCGATCGACATCCAATACGATCATCGCTCGGCGCCTGGCGACCGACTTCTGGCGACCGACTTGTGGACGATCATCTCTCAGCGCTTTGCCGACCGACCCTTGGCGACCGACCATTGCCGACCTTCAGTGGCGGTCCGAGAACGATCCTCGGTGTCCAGCTAGAGGCGACCGCATCATGACGATCTGGGCCGATGGCCATCCAGTCGGCCAAGGCCAAATCTCAGGACAGCACCCACGTGCAGATCCACAAAAGGCGCTGACAAACTTGTCACCTACCTCACCTACCAGCATGGCCCAGACCTGCGAAAGGAGTTGGCGGACAAGACATGTGACTACAGCCTGTCACCTTCTGACAAAGTCCGCCGAAAGTAGCAAGGTGGGACCTCCTGTGACAGTACTTCCGGACGCGTGCTGGATCCTCATTGGACCGCACGGCTGGCCACCATCTGTAGCTTTGGACTTTTGGCAGGCAGCCCATGTGCCCTTTAGGGCGATCGCCCCATTGCATTAAATGCCGAAAGGCGATCGCCCACTAGGGGACAGGGCCTCTCAGCCTCTATATATACAAGGCAGCAGGCACTTGTAGAAGGACCGAGATTTTGACTCTCTAAACACTCGGCAATCTCACGATTCAAGCACTCAATACAGAAACAATACTTGCACTTGGCTAACATCCAACTCTTGGCAACAGCTTTCTTTCGGTCTTACTTCTCCCGGCCTTTTCTCCTCGAGCAGATTACCGGCGGGACGAAGAACACCTAGCTTCGCTCAAGAGCCGGATCAACAGAGTCTTTTTACACTCATTGTATTTAGATTTCTCTCATTAATACTTGTATCCACGAATATTCGTATTAATAACATCTCGCGAGAGCATTCAAGCCCGGGCCTAACAAACCCGGCAAATCTTGTTTTATTTACCATCTCTCGTAAGTGCTTCCGCATTTGTTTGTTGTCCGTCTTCCAGCAGTATCTAATCTTCGGATAGATATTTTGGGCAACAACATTGGGGAATCGTGTATTTTGTTGTGTATATCATTATTGATGTATATGTATCTTGGACTGTATTTCTATCCGCTGCGTGAGTTCTTTCAAATGGCTTTCGGCTTTTTGCCAACTGAGTTTCATTTCGAAAACCGATTCCCTTAACCGAGTTTTTGGCCTTGATTGTCTTGACGGTAGTTGGTGTTTTCAAATGAATTGTGAGTTTTGGAAAATACTACCGTCATCGGCCTTTTTTGTCGTTCTTGTATTCGGTTTTTAGCCTGGTGGGTTCCGGCGCGGGGCCCACGGCGTGTAATACTCCCAGTTGGTTTTGAGGGTGTTACACAAACGAAATAAATTTTTTTTTATTTTTTTAAAAATTTGGGAACATCACTCAATTAGATATATCTTGACATCTGTACAGTTGGATTGTCGATAAATATTTTAATAAATAGAAACAATAATTCGTGAAAAGCACTAGTTACTAGTCAATTTAGTAGTGGTTGGCTAAGATCTCAAACCAATATAATTTTTTATTTTTTGGAAATTTGGGAACATCACTCAATTAGATATATGTTGACATTAAATGCGGTTGGATCATCGATAACTATTTTAAGAAAAATAGATACAAAAATCCAGGACAAAGCACTTGTTATTGTACTAGTCAATTTAGTAGTGGTTTGCTAAGATCTCAAACCAAATTAATTTTTTCTTTTTTGAAAATTTGGAACATCACTCAATTAGATATATATTGACATCTGCGGTTGTTTCGTCGATAAATATTTTAAAAAATAGAAACAATAATACATGAAAAGCACTAGTTATTAGTCAATTCGGTAGTGGTTTCTTTGAGATCTCAAGCCAATATAATTTTTCATTTTTGGAAATTTGGGAACATCACTCAATTAGATATATGTTTACATCCAAATGCGGTCGGATCGTCGAGAACTATTTTAAGAAAAATAGAAACAAAAATTCGGGACAAAGCACTAGTTATTTTACTAGTCAATTTAGTAGTGGTTTGCTAAGATCTCAAACCAAATTAATTTTTTATTTTTTTAAAATTTGGAATATCATTCAATTAGATACCTTGACATCGGTACGGTTGGATCGTGGATAAATATTTTAAAAAAATAGAAACAATAATTCGTGAAAAGCACTAGTTACTAGTCAATTTAGTAGTGGTTTGCTAAGATCTCAAACCAATATAATTTTTTATTTTTTGAAAATTTGGAAATATCACTCAATCAGATATATATTGACATCCGTACAGTTGGATCGTCGAGAAATATTTTAAGAAAAATAGAAATAAAAATCCGGGACAAAACACTAGTTATTGTACTAGTCAATTTAGTAGTGGTTTGCTAAGATTCAAACTGTAATATCCTGAATTTTAGGAATATATACCGACTAAATACGGGACTTGTAAATTTATTTGAATGTATTGGAGATACATTTCTGGTCTTGGAACATTTAAAATAAGAAAGGGATACCAGAAATGTTAGTAGAGACAAGATTGGACATTTTCTCGGAGGTGTCGTGCACAAGTATCAACTTTGAAAAATCACCACGAATTTTTGGTATGTTCAAAAATTCTGAAAATTTACAGTATTATGTATATTTGAGTTATCTTTCCAACGGTTCAAACGACGAGCCAATCGGAATTCGGACGAAGAAGTTATGATCGAATTAGTGGAAGGCGCCGGTGTCGGGCACCGTGCGTCACTGCGTGCGTCGGCGCGGACAGCGTCGAGAATCCCGCGAGCGAGGCACGGGTCGTCACTCATAATGTCTAGTCATGATGCTGTCTTGACCAACTAGCGACTTTGAACCCGAAAATAGTGGCCTTACCTTTAAGACTGTCCCATAACACTTATCCACACTGTATAAAATTTACATGACTTAAAGGACATACTTTTTTATCCTATATTGGAGATGTTTATGTCCTCCAAAATGCTCAAACACTCGGCGAATCGAGCAGCCTTTCCAGAGACGCTGTAGATGTTTGATGAAATTCCCAGAGAATCTGTGAATTCCATCTGGGTTGCCTTCTTTGAACTCGATTACCTCTCAATCCGTAAGTTGTTTACGAATACATCTCGAGAAGATTATAAAGAAAATTCATATAAGTAAAAATCTTATTTGATTGTAGGTATTGAGTCGAATACACTTAATATGAACGCTTTATAGTGAGTCGGTCTGATATTTTCACTCACTTCCAGCAACATTTCTTTTGAAGTTGATCGAGTTGTCTAGTTTGAACACGTATATCTTTGAACTCGCAAGTCTATTTTTGATAAAGTTTCATGAAATTTGTACGAGAGATACATATTATCACAAATAAGTTTTTATTTTGATTTTTATGAAATGTTTAGTCTTACGTATTTATCAATACATTACCGAGTCACTCTATATTTGTCGTTTGTATCGACGGGTTGAATACCTTATATTTGTGTTTAAGGATGGAAAATTTAATACTATGATTATTAATATTTTTCCATATGAAAATCATGAGTTTTCAAAATTGATGACTTTGGAATATTTTTCGTATTTAAATAGTACGAAGTTTTTATTGGATCAAATAATGGTTATATCATAAATACAACGAAAATATTGAATATTATTTTTTATATTTAAAATAATATTCTGGAGTTTTAGTAATGAACTTGTTAAAGTTCGGATCATCACTTTTGAGAAAGAGGAAAACAAAATTATAAAATTGGGATAGCCGTTGATCGTGGAAATCGAATGTCGTAGTATACTGTTATTGATATCGGGATATAAATATTTTGTCAAGGTGTGGGAATCGAACCTCGGGACTGATTTGCTTTACCGACCCGGCTATTTGAGGCAAGTGTTTACTTGTTCGGTTGTAATGTTTTGATGAGTAATTCCATTTACATTTCATAAGTATTTTATGTTGTATTGCATATTGACGAATGTTCAGTGATGTTCTAAAAGGATTAGAATGCACAGTTGATGATTATTGAGATACTTGGACAATCTTGGGAAGATTGTAGTATTCGGATATTGTTGATGTCATTTCTGATATTCTTGGTCTATGGTATGCATTTCGGAAGGACGTCCGGATAGAGGTATATTTTATGGTAATCGTACATAGAGGATTATGTACGAGAAAATATTCGGTATTGAGGTATTATATTGTATTGTTGTGATACTGGGATTTTTATGGTATTATCGTGATATTGGGATTTTGACGAGAATCGTTGGATTACCGGAGGTGGTAAGGTTATCGTTGAGGTTATTATTCTCATGATGTATGGCATGTGAATATTTATGTTTATGTACTTGCGGTTATTTGTCAGACATTATTGCTGACTCCGTTGTGGGACTTGTTTTTCAGGTATTGAGGACTTTGATGGTTGCGGTCGTGAGGCGAGGATTCCGGACGATACTGGCTATGGCATATTGTTGGGGAATCGTGTATTTTGTTGTGTATATCATTATTGATGTATATGTATCTTGGACTGTATTTCTATCCGCTGCGTGAGTTCTTTCAAATGGCTTTCGGCTTTTTGCCAACTGAGTTTCATTTCGAAAACCGATTCCCTTACCCGAGTTTTTGGCCTTGATTGTCTTGACGGTAGTTGGTGTTTTCAAATGATTTTGTGAGTTTTGGAAAATACTACCGTCATCGGCCTTTTTTTGTCGTTCTTGTATTCGGTTTTTAGCCTGGTGGGTTCCGGCGCGGGGCCCACGGCGTGTAATACTCCCAGTTGGTTTTGAGGGTGTTACACAAACGAAATAAATTTTTTTTTATTTTTTTAAAAATTTGGGAACATCACTCAATTAGATATATCTTGACATCTGTACAGTTGGATTGTCGATAAATATTTTAATAAATAGAAACAATAATTCGTGAAAAGCACTAGTTACTAGTCAATTTAGTAGTGGTTGGCTAAGATCTCAAACCAATATAATTTTTTATTTTTTGGAAATTTGGGAACATCACTCAATTGGATATATGTTGACATTCGTACGGTTGGATCATCGATAACTATTTTAAGAAAAATAGATACAAAAATCCAGGACAAAGCACTTGTTATTGTACTAGTCAATTTAGTAGTGGTTTGCTAAGATCTCAAACCAAATTAATTTTTTCTTTTTTGAAAATTTGGAACATCACTCAATTAGATATATATTGACATCTGTACGGTTGTTTCGTCGATAAATATTTTAAAAAAATAGAAACAATAATACGTGAAAAGCACTAGTTATTAGTCAATTCAGTAGTGGTTTGCTGAGATCTCAAGCCAATATAATTTTTCATTTTTTGGAAATTTGGGAACATCACTCAATTAGATATATGTTTACATCCGTACGGTCGGATCGTCGAGAACTATTTTAAGAAAAATAGAAACAAAAATTCAGGACAAAGCACTAGTTATTTTACTAGTCAATTTAGTAGTGGTTTGCTAAGATCTCAAACCAAATTAATTTTTTATTTTTTTAAAATTTGGAATATCATTCAATTAGATACCTTGACATCGGTACGGTTGGATCGTGGATAAATATTTTAAAAAAATAGAAACAATAATTCGTGAAAAGCACTAGTTACTAGTCAATTTAGTAGTGGTTTGCTAAGATCTCAAACCAATATAATTTTTTATTTTTTGAAAATTTGGAAATATCACTCAATCAGATATATATTGACATCCGTACAGTTGGATCGTCGAGAAATATTTTAAGAAAAATAGAAATAAAAATCCGGACAAAACACTAGTTATCAGACTAGTCAATTTAGTAGTGGTTTGCTAAGATTCAAACCGTAATATCCTGAATTTTAGGAATACATACCGACTAAATACGGGACTTGTAAATTTATTTGAATGTATTGGAGATACATTTCTGGTCTTGGAACATTTAAAATAAGAAAGGGATACCGTAAATGTTAGTAGAGACAAGATTGGACATTTTCTCGGAGGTGTCGTGCACAAGTATCAACTTTGAAAAATCACCACGAATTTTTGGGATGTTCAAAAATTCTGAAAATTTACAGTATTATGTATATTTGAGTTAGCTTTCCAACGGTTCAAACGAAGAGCCAATCGGAGTTCGGACGAAGAAGTTATGATCGAATTAGTGGAAGATCACACTGTCGGGCACCGTGCGTCACTACGTGCGCGGGCCACGGACAGTGTCCGAGAACCCCGCGAGCAAGGCACGGGTCGTCACTCATAATGTCTAGTCATGATGCTGTCTTGACCAACTAGCAGACTTTGAACCCGAAAATAGTGGCCTTACCTTTAAGACTGTCCCATAACACTTATCCACACCTGTATAAAATTTACATGACTTAAAGGACATACTTTTTTATCCTATATTGGAGATGTTTATGTCCTCCAAAATGCTCAAACACTCAGCGAATCAGAGCAGCCTTTCCAGAGACGCTGTAGATGTTTGATGAAATTCCCCAGAGAATCTGTGAATTCCACAGGTTGCCTTCTTTGAACTCGATTACCTCTCAATCCGTAAGTTGTTTTACGAATACATCTCGAGCATTATAAAGAAAATTCATATAAGTAAAAATCTTATTTGGATCGTAGGTATTGAGTCGAATACCCGCTTAATATGAATCGCTTTATAGTGAGTCATCCGATATTTTCAAATCACTTCCAAAGAACATTTCTTTTGAAGTTGATCGAGTTGTCTAGTTTGAACACGTATATCTTTGAACCTGCAAGTCTATTTTTGATACAGTTTCATGAAATTTGTACCAGAGATACATATTATCACAAATAAGTTTTTATTTTGATTTTTATGAAATGTTTAGTCTCCTGTATTTATCAATACATTACCGAGTCAGCTCTATATTTGTCGTTTGTATCGAACGGGTTGTTGCTACCCAAAATATTATCCGGAGATAGATATTGCTGGAATGGATGGGATAGCAAACAAATGCAAGAGCACTTCCGTGAGAAAGATAAATAACACAAGATTTGCCGGGGTTGTTAGTCCCGGGCTTGAATGCTCTCGCGAGATATTATTAATACCGATATTTGGGGATACAAGTATTAATGTAAGAATACAATTACAATGAGTGTAAAGTTTCTTGTTATCTTAGCTAGTGAGCGTGTAGATTGCCGGAAGAACCAGATTTGATGCTCTGTGAGTTCTTGTAACAAATGTGATGAACAGTCGCGGCGGTGAGAGATCGACCGCCTCTCACGGCGAGTATATAGCTGGATGTTTAGGCTTCTGGGCTTGTGAATCCCTTGGAATCTGTCTAGTGGAGACTTGTCGCTTTCGCCGATCGTCTGGACGAGAGAGATTTGGAGAGAGAAGTCCCGAGATGGATTCGGTGAGATAGCCGGAGCTTGATGATATATGTATGTTCTTCAAGATTTCCGTGGATGTATCGGAATGTGAGAGAATGAGCTCGAGCGTAAGTCGAATGAATTCTAATCGTGTATTCAAAGAATCGGGAACTGTAGAGTGAATTCCGAGCTGTTGGTTCAAATGAATTCAGAACTGAGAACCTTTTTCCAGTAGGAGGAGGTTCTCTATTTATATGACTTGGATATGCCGGGCGATCGCCTTCTCTGCAATATAATAATCGGGCGATCGTCTTTTAGCACATGGGCCTGTCCCCTCAAAGTCTGCAGGAGTTGTTGGCAGTCAACTACTCGGTCCAATGGGGAGCTTACACGCGTCCTGAGTCAGTCACATGCGGCCCTACTGACAACTTTCGGCGCGCATGCCGGTAGGTGGGGTAGGTGACAGGCATTGGTCAAAGATCTTGTCAGTGAGCAAAAGATCTTGTCAGCGCCTTTTATGGATCTGCACGTGGGTGCTTTTCTGAGATCCAGTCCTTGACGGTTTTGATGGGCGATCGTCTCTTCTCGGGGCGCAGGTCGACTGCCCTTAGCCGGTTAGTAGAGCAGATCGCCAGCTGCCAAAGGGCGATCGCCCTGGGAGTCGATCGCTAGGTACCTGATGGTGGTTTGATATCTTCGACTTGGCGAGCTAGTCAGGGTTTGACTGGAGTTGACTTGGTCGCTCGGCCTTATAGTCGATCGCCTGTCGGGATGAATAAATCGTGACACAACAATTGCCCCATTTCGCTCATACGTTGGAAACGTGGGGTGAGGTGGCTTTCTTAGCGATCACGAATTTTTGACGAGCGACCGAGTGTTTTATCAATCGGCGATCGTCTTTGAGCCGATATGCTCGATTCGACGACTGCCGACGCCGAATCGCTGCGTGGGAAAAAGCAACGGCGTTGAAAAGTCTCCGCGCACGTGTCGCTTCTATCGAGGACGCCAACGGCCATTAATGACTCCTCCGACGCGCCTCGAAAAGACGCGTACGCGGGTCTCGAGGGTCAACCGTGCGCCGTTTGAGATCCGACCCCGAGGTTTTCCCTTATTGCACCGGGTCCTCGCTTTCCTATAAAAGGGGCGCGGGCCGCAGCCTCACTCACGCGTACGCTTTGGAGAAAGAAGGTCCCGCCGAATTTTTGAAGATCTAAGCGCCGATCGTCGATTGATTTCACTTTAGGGTAAGAAAATCCTTCTCTTCCTTTCTAACTCTGAAAATGGCCGAACCTCTTCGCTGCTTGGAGCGGGAACCTGCTCGCCACGGACATCTACGCCCGGGAGAAACTTCTTCCGTCTTCCACTGGAGACGGCGGCCGAAGCACCCGAGCCTAATCGACCCTTGAAGTTGAGGCTCGCTCAATGAGGCCGATGTTGCTAGGGAGTCGGGCCGCCGAGGAGAGACGATCGCAGATCGAGAGAGATCTCGCGATCGGGGCTTACCGGGAGCAACATAGTGATTTTGGACGGCCTATAGGGCCTTTGCCGAAATAATGGATAGATTGGCGGTCCTACTCCGCGATTCGATTTCGTGGGATATTCGGTCGCTTATCCCTATGTGCTCCCAAGAGGTCGCAGATCGTGCCGCGCAATGATCGTTGTGGTCGCCGCCAAATACGGAGCTCGACGTCCAGGAGAGATCTGGCCGTCTGGAGGACAAGATTCCATGTTCCTTCGGATGTGGACATGTTCGCGCCCGCGGAGAACGAACGAGCCGACCAGCCCCCGATGGGTATGGTCGCAGTGAGTGAGGCCGTTATGGAGGCCGGGCTGCGCTTCCCTCTGTCCTTTGCGGTCTCCCATCTGTTGGCCGCTTGGAATGTGGCGCCACTTCAGCTGACGCCGAACGCCTGGCTCCAAATCATATGCACTCTCACCCTTTTCGGCGGTCACCGCCTGTACCGTCTCCCGTCGCCGTTGGAGATGAACTATTTGTTTAAACTGACGGCTCATAGAGGGTTGGTCGGCGGTTACCACATTCAAGGCCGATCTGGCCGGGTGATTCATGGAGTTCCGAATAAGATACGGGGCGACCAGACGAAGTGGTTCTGGGTCGCTGGCAAGTGGAGAGCTTCGGCGAGCGACAATCCCATGTGCGAACCGGAGATCCCATCGAATTTCGGGAGAGAAATCCTAAGGGTTTAGACTCTCCCTTCGCTTGGATGCGTTTTGACTGATCTAATTTGATTGCTTTGCAAGCTTTCATATTCCGGCGATCGAGGAGCCGCCTTTCGACTTCCTCGTTGTTTGGGAGCGAATTAGGAGCTTGTCGGACGACGACCTAGACGCCACTCGGATCAACAAGGAGAGTCGCCGGTTGTCGGCTCGACTATTCCGCTTCCCGAGACATCTCGCGGTGCTGTGTATGACTTTATGCGATCTTCAATTTCTAGGCGATCGCCTTACTTGAAGATAGTGTCGACCGTTAGTCGATCGTCTTTAACTGCAGAGGTTCGTTTCCCTCGCTTTTTGGAGCCTCCGGAGGAGATCGCTATGTCGAACCCAGAGTCCTAGGCCGTCTTCGCGAAGAGGTCGACTCGGGTTCCACCGTCGCATTGCCTATAGTTCCGCAGGCGGTGCCTCGTGCGGAGCCGAGCCTCGCGTAGAGCGGAGTCGAGGTTGAGGAGGAAATTCATCCGAGGAGGGGCTGGGCGACCGCAAGAGGCCGAGGCCGCAAGAAACTTCGTTTCTGCCCGGCGATGAAGTGCCGATCGCCGCGCCTCCGATCACCATCGTTGCTCCGAGCGCGAGCCGCCTCGCGGCTTTTCGCGGAGGCGGCGATCGCGGATGCGGAAACTCCTCGAGGGAAACCGCTTGGTCGGGATCCCGAGAAGGCCGAGAGGTAGATAGCATTTCGTGTTGACAATTACATCTGCGTAGGAGTTGTATTAACCTTGGTGTTTTGGTGCAGATCCGTCGCAAAGACCCGTCTTGTCCACCGATGGTCGTGGATTTTCTCGCGAGTCGATCTCCTCGCCATTCCCGCGACATTCCTCCCTATGTGAGCAAGGCCGTCGCCTTGCCGAAGGCGTGGACAATCGATTCGATGCGATCGCCTACCGCGGTCGCCGAGTTCGATGGATGCCGTTGTCGCCTTTTTCTTCGTGACGGCGACCATGGCCGCCTGTGCCGCTCAGAGTTTGAGGGGCGGCCCTCCACTATTCGCCTTCAGAGGATCTTGAGGCGGCTCGGAAAGAGAACGCCGAGTTTGCTGACAAGATCGCAGCGATGGAGAAGGACTCCTTGGAGGCGGCCAAGCGGGCGAGCCATGAGCTTGAGCTGGAGAAGAAGGAGACTGAGAAATTCCGAATGGCGGTCGACCGATTTCGGGACCAGATGCAGAGTGCCGTCCAGGCGAGGAATGTTGCTGAGGAGGAGGCCGATCGCGAGCAGGACGATCGCTCTACCGATGAGCGAGCCGGGCGGAGGCGAAAGAGAAGGTTGCTGCGAGGGAGGCCGAGCTCCAGGGATCGCAACAGGCGATGGCCGAGCTGAGAGGAGAGGTTGAGGCGACCAAGGCCGATCCCTTCCAAAACTTGGAGTATGTCAGCGAGTTCGCCTATTACTTGGCGTTCGCCGACTCCATCCAAGCGGCTAAGAAGGGAGGCTTGGAGGTCGGTCCTCTTGCCGAGAAGTTCAAGTCGTATGCATTGGAGCATCCTCTCAATTCGGCTTTCTCCTTGCCGATCTTGGACCTGGCGGACATCGGCGTGGATTTGAGCTGGTATCCGTCTCCAGACAGTCTTGCTCATCCCGATGCCCCGGAAGATGAGGGGACCGCGCCGAATGCTGATGGCGAAGGCCCGGCAGGGGCCTGAGGCGCTTCCCTTTGGATGTTTTTAGCTTACTTTCTTTGTAGTTTGTAGCTTTCTTTTTGTAGTACTTAGGCCTTCGGGCGACCGTGTACTCTATTTTTTCAAGTAATGAAATGAGCATTTGTCTTTCTGACTTATCACTTGAATGAATGGTTATTTTTAAGTCTTTGTTTGACTTTGTACAAATGTGTGAGGAGAGATCGTTGCGAGGGTAGTTCCAAATGAATTGATAAACTCATAAGACAACTTTTTACAACAAGTTCGATCGCTGCACTACATTTGAAAAAATGACGATCTCCGTATGTGGTTGAATAGCGACGATCATCGTGTAGGTAGTCCGCACTCTTCTTGCCCCTTGTTTTTATTCACTTAGTGGAAGTAAGGGGATGAAAATAATTCCTTGAGTGAGCGGTCTTTAACTTTGTCGAATCCTCGGGGACGGTCGTCCGTCTTGAGGAACCGTGCACGATCGCGGAGTTCGATGGACCGACTCCTTGATCATGTCTTGATGCGCGAATACATTGAGTGTCTCGTGACTCACTTTATTATGAGGGTCCTCCGTTAGGCTGCGCCTCGCCTCGTATTTAAACGAAGGGCGTGCGGTCTCGGTCTAGAGGAGTCCTTGCGCGGGGCAGCGTCGGATGAATCAACTCCGCGCCCGGCTTGTTAGTTTCGCTTCCACCTCGGCCAGCCATGGAGATGGCCGACCTCGACGGTGTACGTTGAGACGGGGTTGTGGCACGTCGCATTGTCCTGGTTCACCATGTTAGATGATGAACCTTTGAGGGCGAGCGATCGTGTCCACTGATTTATTTTGGAGGGCCCTCAGACTACGCCGGCCTCGTATTTAAACGAAGGGCGGGCGATCTTGGCCTAAAGGGACCTTGCATGGCCTAAGCAATGGGTTCCATCGACCACCAGACCATGGTCGCACTCTTTCACCTCGATCGTCATGTAGATGCCGACCTTCGACGGTGCACGCAGCGGGGAGGCGATCTCGTGCCTTAGTCCATCATGTTATATGATGAATGTAGATGGCGATCGAGTCCTCCGGTTTCTTGAATAAGGAGGGAGATCGGGATGACTTCCGCGGTGTCCTTCTCTTGATTGAAGCATATAGAGACGGCGCCGAGGTTGATCCAGGGTCGGCTCGTATGAGCTTCCCACTGCTTTATGCGTTCGACTCGGACGATCGTCTATAGAGATAGGCGGGGGCTTCGCTAAACCAATAAGTCATCCAACTTGCCCTCCTCGAACAGCTTCCAGAGCCGCTTGAGGAGATCGCGGCAATTGTTGGTGCCGATCTGACTCTTGTGGTAGGCACAATATTGATTGTTGTCCAGGTGACCGTGGTCCCTTATCGCCTTTGGCTTTTTGAGCTCTTCGTGCCCCCTGATGGCATAGAAAATATGTGCCGGAGTTCTGTTGAACGTATGGAGGAGATGGGCTTCCATGTCCTCGAAAGCCTTGAGATCTCCGGGTGTCTTGACGATCGCCTTCTTTGCTTTGGCGATCGCTATCTTCTGGGCAAGAGGTGGCGTTTCCTCGTCTAAGCGGAGGGTGAGTAGCCTTTGCCTGGCCAGGAAGTTGGCAGCTTTAGCGCGGAAGATCGTGTAAGTTGGGGGAATATCCTTGGAGTGATGTCTGAACATGGGAGAGTGACCGTGGAATCCCCCCATGACCGAGTAGAGAGCGAGCTCATCACTGACGGGTTCCCCGGTGAGGATGATTTCGTCTACCCGGTCGATGTAATCTGCTGTTCGTCCTTCCCCGCTTGATTTTTATCATGCGCTGGGGCCTTCTCGTCTGGCGACCTTGCCGGGCGAAGTATGACATGAAGTCATCCGCCGTTCTTAAAAGAGGTGATCGATCGTGGTTGTAGTGAGACTTACCACTTATGGGCCACCGCCCAATGTCACGGGAAGATCCGGCACTGGTTGCATCGATGCCCCACACCTACCATGTAAATTCGGAATTTACTCGAGTGGGTTTCGGTCCGATCTCCCCTTATACGAGGTGTTTTAGGAGGAGCGATCGTTGGTTGTATGGGGCAAGCTCGATGTGGACCGCGAGTGGCTCGGTCGGCCGGCGATCTTCTTGCCGGTGCTTGCCCTGGGCCCAAGAGTGCTCTCATCTCGTCGAGCCGACGCGTTGCATGGCGGCCATCGCCGTGCTTTGGCTTAGCGGCTCGGCGATCGGAGCGGGAGCCGAGGCGATTGAGTACTGAGTCCCTGGCGATCGGGGCGGGAGTCAGATGGCTGACATGCGTTCGGCTGTGAAGTGAGTAGGCCGAACTCCTGGTGACGGATTCGGATTCCGTCTTCTCAAGGTTGGAAACAGAGTGCCCCGGTCGCCGGGATGGGTCGCGTCCCAAGCGATCGAATATGGATCCGTCCGGTCGTGCGAGAGACTTTCCTCGCGAATCGGGGCTTTTTGACGATCGCTCGTTCAGTAGCCCCTTGAATTTCCGTTTTCCCATGCGGCGGATGATCGAGGGAGTTATTGCGGGAGTCGCGCATGCTCTCCGTCGCTCCTCCAGGATGGCCATAGCCTCCTCGATCTGTTCCTCGGTTTGGAACTGATCGAGTGAGAGGTTGGGGCCATCTCTCGGATGCGGGATCGAGAGTCTCGCGTTGCCGCGGCTTCCCCCTGTCGTCGGCTGGGGTTCGGACTGAGCCGGGAAATGGTGTCCGGCGGTTCGGAGAGTAGCTTTCTTCGATGGACCGGCGGAAGTCATGATTCTGGAGGTTTTCTTTGAAGTGCAGTGAGTGTCACTTCAAGTATTTGCCCCGAGAACAGTGAGTGTTCTTCGGGACGGTAGAAATAAAAATATGAGGGTTAGATCCCCTTCTTCTAGCGCCAATTGTTGCTACCCAAAATATTATCCGGAGATAAATATTGCTGGAATGGATGGGATAGCAAACAAATGCAAGAGCACTTCCGTGAGAAAGATAAATAACACAAGATTTGCCGGGGTTGTTAGTCCCGGGCTTGAATGCTCTCGCGAGATATTATTAATACCGATATTCGGGGATACAAGTATTAATGTAAGAATACAATTACAATGAGTGTAAAGTTTCTTGTTATCTTAGCTAGTGAGCGTGTAGATTGCCGGAAGAACCAGATTTGATGCTCTGTGAGTTCTTGTAACAAAGGTGATGAACAGTCGCGGCGGTGAGAGATCGACCGCCTCTCACGGCGAGTATATAGCCGGATGTTTAGGCTTCGGGCTTGTGAATCCCTTGGAATCTGTCTAGTGGAGACTTGCTGCTTCGCCGATCGTCTTCGGACGAGAGATTTGGAGAGAGAAGTCCTGAGATGGATTCCTGAGATAGCCGGAGCTTGATGATATATGTATGTTCTTCAAGATTTCCGTGGATGTATCGGAATGTGAGAGAATGAGCTCGAGCGTAAGTCGAATGAATTCGAATCGTATTCATGAACTAGGAACCGTAGAGTGAATTCCGAGCCGTTGGTTCAAATGAATTGAATCGAGAACCTTTTTCCAGTAGGAGGAGGTTCTCTATTTATAGGACTTGGATATGCCGCGATCGCCTTCTCTGCAATATAATAATCGGGCGATCGTCTTTTAGCACATGGGCCTGTCCCTCAAAGTCTGCAGGAGTTGTTGGCAATCAACTACTCGGTCCAATGGGGAGCTTACACGCGTCTGAGTCGGCCACATGCGGCCCTACCGACAACTTTCGGCGCGCATGCCGGTAGGTGGGGTAGGTGACAGCATTGGTCAAAGATCTTGTCGGTGAGCAAAAGATCTTGTCGGGCGCTTTATGGATCTCGCACGTGGGTGCTTTTCGAGATCCAGCCTTGACGGTTTTGATGGGCGATCGTCTCGCCGGGCGCAGTCGACCGCCCTTAGCCGTAGTAGAGCAGATCGCCCGGTAAAAGGGCGATCGCCCGAGTCGATCGCTAGGTACCTGATGGTGGTTTGATATCTTCGACTTGGCGAGCTAGTCAGGGTTTGACTGGAGTTGACTTGGTCGCTCGGCCTTATAGTCGATCGCCTGTCGGGATGAATAAATCGTGACACAACACGGGTTGAATACCTTATATTTGTGTTTAAGGATGGAAAATTTAATACTATGATTATTAATATTTTTCCATATGAAAATCATGAGTTTTCAAAATTGATGACTTTGGAATATTTTTCGTATTTAAATAGTACGAAGTTTTTATTGGATCAAATAATGGTTATATCATAAATACAACTGAAAATATTGAATATTATTTTTATATTTAAAATAATATTCGAGTTTTAGTAATGAACTTGTTAAAGTTCGGATCATCACTTTTGAGAAAGAGGAAAACAAAATTATAAAATTGGGATAGCCGTTGATCGTGGAAATCGAATGTCGTAGTATACCGTTATTGATATCGGGATATAAATATTTTGTCAAGGTGTGGGAATCGAACCTCGGATCGATTTGCTTTACCGACCCGGCTATTTGAGGCAAGTGTTTACTTGTTCGGTTGTAATGTTTTGATGAGTAATTCCATTTACATTTCATAAGTATTTTATGTTGTATTGCATATTGACGAATGTTCATGATGTTCTAAAAGGATTAGAATGCACATTGATGATTATTGAGATACTTGGACAATCTTGGGAAGATTGTAGTATTCGGATATTGTTGATGTCATTTCGATATTCTTGGTCTATGGTATGCATTTCGGAAGGACGTACTGATAGATGTATATTTTATGGTAATCGTATAGAGGATTATGTACGAAAGTATTCGGTATTGAGGTATTATATGGTATTGTTGTGATAATCGGGATTTTTATGGTATTATCGTGATATTGGGATTTTGACGAGAATCGTTGGATTACCTGAGGTGGTAAGGTTATCGTTGAGGTTATTATTCTCATGATGCATGGCATGTGAATATTTATGTTTATGTACTTGCGGTTATTCGCCGACATTATTGCCGACTCCGTTGTGGGACTTGTTTTTCGTATTGAGGACTTTGATGGTTGCGGTCGTGAGGCGAGGATTCGGACGATACCGCTATGGCATATTGTTGGGGAATCGTGTATTTTGTTGTGTATATCATTATTGATGTATATGTATCTTGGATCGTATTTCTATCCATTGCGTGAGTTCTTTCAAATGGCTTTCGGCTTTTGCCAATCGAGTTTCATTTCAAAACCGATTCCCTTAACCGAAGCTTTTGGCCTTGATTGTCTTGACGGTAGTTGGTGTTTTCAAATGATTTTGTGAGTTTTGGAAAATACTACCGTCATCGGCCTTTTTATCGTTCTTGTATTCGGTTTTTAGCTGGTGGGTTCCGCTGGCCCACGTGTAATACTCCCATTGGTTTTGAGGGTGTTACACAAACGAAATAAAATTTTTTTATTTTTTAAAAATTTGGGAACATCACTCAATTAGATATATCTTGACATCTCGTACGGTTGGATTGTCGATAAATATTTTAATAAATAGAAACAATAATTCGTGAAAAGCACTAGTTACTAGTCAATTTAGTAGTGGTTGGCTAAGATCTCAAACCAATATAATTTTTTATTTTTGGAAATTTGGGAACATCACTCAATCGATATATGTTGACATTAAATGCGGTTGGATCATCGATAACTATTTTAAGCAAAATAGATACAAAAATCCAGACAAAGCACTTGTTATTACTAGTCAATTTAGTAGTGGTTTGCTAAGATCTCAAACCAAATTAATTTTTTCTTTTTGAAAATTTGGAACATCACTCAATTAGATATATATTGACATCCATGCGGTTGTTTCGTCGATAAATATTTTAAAAAATAGAAACAATAATACGTGAAAAGCACTAGTTATTAGTCAATTCAGTAGTGGTTTGCTGAGATCTCAAGCCAATATAATTTTTCATTTTTTTGAAATTTGGGAACATCACTCAATTAGATATATGTTTACATCCGTACGGTCGGATCGTCGAGAACTATTTTAAGAAAAATAGAAACAAAAATTCAGGACAAAGCACTAGTTATTTTACTAGTCAATTTAGTAGTGGTTTGCTAAGATCTCAAACCAAATTAATTTTTTATTTTTTTAAAATTTGGAATATCATTCAATTAGATACCTTGACATCGGTACGGTTGGATCGTGGATAAATATTTTAAAAAAATAGAAACAATAATTCGTGAAAAGCACTAGTTACTAGTCAATTTAGTAGTGGTTTGCTAAGATCTCAAACCAATATAATTTTTTATTTTTTGAAAATTTGGAAATATCACTCAATCAGATATATATTGACATCCGTACAGTTGGATCGTCGAGAAATATTTTAAGAAAAATAGAAATAAAAATCCGGGACAAAACACTAGTTATTGTACTAGTCAATTTAGTAGTGGTTTGCTAAGATTCAAACTGTAATATCCTGAATTTTAGGAATACATACCTGTTGTTGCCCAAAATATTTATCCGAAGATTAATACTGCTGGAAGACGGACAACAAACAACAATTGCGGGAGCACTTCCGAGAGAAGATAAATAATACAAGATTTGCCGGGTTTGTTAGGCCCGGGCTTGAATGCTCTCGCGAGATGTTATTAATACGAATATTCGTGGATACAAGTATTAATGAGAGAAATCTAAATACAATGAGTGTAAAAAGACTCTGTTAATCCGGCTCTTGAGCGAAGCTTGGTGTTCTTCGTCCCCGCCGGTGATCTGCTCGAGGAGACGGGCCGAGAAGTAAGACCGAAAGAAAGCCGTTGCCAAGAGTTGGAGATTTGCCAAGTGCTTGATGTTTGCTCTGTATTGCGTATGTATTGCAAGAATGTCGGAGAGTGCAGAGAGAGTTTACAAATGCAGGGGCTTCGTTTATATAGAGGCACGGTCTGTCATCTGTAGTGGCCGATCGCTGCCGCCATTAAAATAATCTGCCGACCGCTGCCAATATAATAATGTGCCGATCTCCCGGGCCGCTCTGATCAAATAAGATGCTAGCCGTCGGGCTAAAGTCCAAGGAAGAGGCCGCCACACTGGCGGTCCAATAAGGAGCCATCACGTGTCCGAGTCACCAACATGTGGCCCTACCGACAAGCTTTCGGCTTTGTCACCGGTGGAGAGAATCGCGATCGTGGTCAATGGCCCGAGATTCGCGGATCTTGTCTCGGCCTTTGCACATGGTGCCAGTCTTGAGGCTCGGCCTTCGCCGACTGGATGTCCATCAGTGGTGATCGACATGAGCGGTCGTCCTTGGCAGATCATCCGATGTCGTCATCGGCCAGTGGATGGAGGTCGCCAATGGTCGATCACCAAGAGTCGATCGGCAGATGCCGATAGAGGGTCGCCAGATGTCGGTCGCCAGGAGTCGGTCGCCGAGTACCGAGAGACGATCGTATCTGAGGTGGATCGCTCTGCACAGGGTATTGTCCTGGGACCTTGATTGGCCGCCTAGCATGTCCGCTGGGTTAAGGCTCCGTCGCCTGGTCGCTGATCGGCAGACTTGCCTTGGTCGCTCGGCAGTGACTCGGTCGCCCGTCCTCCTAGTCGATCGCCGGTCGGAAGGTGTTAAATCTTGACACAACAATTGCCCCCCAGCTTGCTCCTATGTTGAAGACATGGGGCGAGGTGGTTCTTGCTGGTGATCGTGTATGGATGAGGACGGGCGATCTGAGCTGACTTGGGACTCGGACTTGGGCTATCATGGTCGATTGGCTTAGCTATCTTTCGGTCTTGTACCTGCAAAAAACAACATTGGCCGATCCCCCACGGAAACTTGGTGGTTTCGCTTGATTGAGGAATCGTGCACAGTCGCGGAGATCGATGGACCGACCCCATGACCGTGTCTTGGTGCACAAAGACAATGAGTGCCTCGTGACTCACTTTATTATGAGGGTCCTCTGTTAGGCCGCGCCGCCTTGTATTTAAACGAAAGGCGTGCGGTCTCGGCCTAGAGGAGTCCTTGCGCAGCGGCGTCGGATGAATCAACTCCACGCCCGCGGCTTGTTAGCTCTGCTTCCACCTCGGCCGGCCATGGAGATGGCCGACCTCGACGGTGTACGTTGAGACGGGGTTGTGGAATGAGTCCACCGATTAATGTTGGAGAGCCCTCCGACTACGCCCGGCCTCGTATTTAAACGAAGGGCGGCGATCTCGGCGAAAAGGACCTTGCATGGCCGGCGGCGGTTCCATCGATCGCCAGGCCATGGCTTTATGATGTGCGGTGGAGGCGATCTTATGCCTTAGTCCGTCATGTTATATCTTTGGATCAGTAGTTGGCGATCGTGTCCACCGTTGCCGGCGATGTTGCGATCGGCGGAAGATCGCGATCGTCGCTGGCGGCCGATCGCTTTATTCGTAGGTCGAAATTGGCGATCGGGCGGCGGCTAGTCACTCATGTTAGAATGGATCAGTAGGCGGGGATCGAGTCCTCCGGCTCTGCCGGGTAGTAGCGATCGGCCGAGAGGCCGGAGGTCGTCGCGCGGGTGCCGATCGTTCTACTCCTAGGCCAAGAAGAAGCCTTTGCCTGGACAGGAAATCTGCGGCTCTGGCCCGGAAGGCTGCGTAGGTCGTCGGTACGGTCTTCGTGAGATGCCTGAACATAGGCGAGAAGCCCTGAAAACCTCTTAGGACCGCGTAGAGTGCGGTCTCATCGCTTACGGGCTTGCCGTTGAGGATGATCATGTCAACCCGGTCGATGTAGTCCGAGTCGGACTCCTGTTCTCCTTGCCTGATCCGCCACATGCGATGGGGACCTTCTGGCCGAGCGGCCCTGGTGGCGAAGTATTCCGTGAAGACGTGCGCCAGCTCGTTAAAGGAGCATATGGACCGAGGTGGCAATGAGGTGTACCACCGGTGGGCGAGGTCGTCTAGCGTCAGAGGGAACATTCGGCAACGGGTCGCGTCCGATGCCCCACACCCGGTCATGTAGATGTTGAACTTGTGCAGGTGTGCTTGGGGGTCCGATCGCCCCTGGTACACGGGTGTCTGAGGAGGAGCGATCCTGTGCTGCACCGGGGCGAGCTCGATGTCGATAGCGAGCGGCTCGCTCGCGGCGATCGTCTTGGTGGCGTCTGCCGGATTGCGAGAGCGCCTTCATGTCGTTGAGTTGACGTTGCATCGCGGCAATCGCCGCGGCTCACCGCTGCGGATCGGCTTTGGGAGCGGGGCCGAGGCGATCGTGTACCGACCTCCGACCCCGCCGCCGACCTCGGGAATTTGGCGAGCCGGAGCCAGCGGCTGGATCGCCTTGTGGGAGCCGGGTAGGCCGAGCTCCTGGTGACGGACACCAACTCCGTCGCCTCGTAGCCGGGGCCGGACGCCCGGCCGCTGTCGGGTCGCGCCAGCGATCGAAGATGACATGCCCAGCCGCGAGCGCCTCTTGTTGCGGGCGAGAGCCTCCTGGCGATTGCTCGGCCAGTAGTGCCTTGAGCTTCCGCTTGATCTTCCGGCGAGAGACCGAGGGGGTGATAGCTGGAGGTGCGTCGAGTGCACTCTGTCGCTCCTGAAGGACGGCCAGGGCCCCTTCGATCTGTTCCTTGGTTCGGAACCGATCGAGCGAGAGGCTCGGGCCGCCTTCCCGGGACGTGGTCGAGCGCCTCCGGCTGCGGCGGCTACCTTCTACCATCGGCCGCTCGGCTTTCTTCGACGCGGATGCGGAAGACATGATTTCTGAAGGATTTCTTTGAAGTGCAGTGAGTGTCACTTCAAGTATCTGCCGTGAGAACAGTGAGTGTTCTTCGGGACGGTAGGTATAAAAAATTGAGGGTTGGATACCCTCCTTCTAGCGCCAATTGTTGTTGCCCAAAATATTTATCCGAAGATTAATACTGCTGGAAGACGGACAACAAACAACAATTGCGGGAGCACTTCCGAGAGAAGATAAATAATACAAGATTTGCCGGGTTTGTTAGGCCCGGGCTTGAATGCTCTCGCGAGATGTTATTAATACGAATATTCGTGGATACAAGTATTAATGAGAGAAATCTAAATACAATGAGTGTAAAAAGACTCTGTTAATCCGGCTCTTGAGCGAAGCTCGGTGTTCTTCGTCCCCGCCGGTGATCTGCTCGAGGAGATGGGCCGGGAGAAGTAAGACCGAAAGAAAGCTGTTGCCAAGAGTTGGAGATTTGCCAAGTGCTTGATGTTTGCTCCTGTATTGCGTATGTATTGCAAGAATGTCGGAGAGTGCAGAGAGAGTTTACAAATGCAGGGGGCTTCGTTTATATAGAGGCAGCCGGGTCCTGTCCTGTAGTGGCCGATCGCCTGCCGGCCATTAAAATAATCTGCCGACCGCCTGCCGGCCAATATAATAATGTGCCGATCTCCTGGGCCGCCAGCTCTGATCAAATAAGATGCTAGCCTCAAGCTAAAGTCAAGGAAGAGGCTCACACACTGGCGGTCAATAAGGAGCCATCACGTGTCCTGAGTCACCAACATGTGGCCCTACCGACAAGCTTTGGCGGCTTTGTCGGTGGTGGAGAGAATCGCGATCAGGTCAATGGCCCGAGATTCGCGGATCTTGTCTCGGCCTTTGCACATGGTGCCGCCTTGAGGCTCGGCCTTCGCCGACCGGATGTCCATCGGTGGTGATCGACATGAGCGGCCGCCTTGGCGCGTATCATCCGATGTCGTCATCGGCCAGTGGATGGAGGTCGCCAATGGTCGATCACCAAGAGTCGATCGGCAGATGCCGATAGAGGGTCGCCAGATGTCGGTCGCCAGGAGTCGGTCGCCGAGTACCGAGAGACGATCGTATCTGAGGTCGATCGCTCGGCACCGGGACTTGTCCTGGGACCTTCGGTTGGCCAGTCTAGCATGTCCGCTGGGCTAAGGCTCCGTCGCCTGGTCGCTGATCGGCAGACTTGCCTTGGTCGCTCGGCAGTGACTCGGTCGCCCGTCCTCCTAGTCGATCGCCGGTCGGAAGGTGTTAAATCTTGACACAACAATACCGACTAAATACGGGACTTGTAAATTTATTTGAATGTATTGGAGATACATTTCTGGTCTTGGAACATTTAAAATAAGAAAGGGATACCAGAAATGTTAGTAGAGACAAGATTGGACATTTTCTCGGAGGTGTCGTGCACAAGTATCAACTTTGAAAAATCACCACGAATTTTTGGGATGTTCAAAAATTCTGAAAATTTACAGTATTATGTATATTTGAGTTAGCTTTCCAACGGTTCAAACGACGAGCCAATCGGAGTTCGGACGAAGAAGTTATGATCGAATTAGTGGAAGACTGTCATCTGTCGGGCACCGTGCGTCATCGTGCGTCGGCGCCGGACAAAGGCCCGAGAATCCCGCGCGAGCAAGGCACGGTCGTCACTCATAATGTCTAGTCATGATGCTGTCTTGACCAACTAGCGGACTTTGAACCCGAAAATAGTGGCCTTACCTTTAAGACTGTCCCATAACACTTATCCACACTCGTATAAAATTTACATGACTTAAAGGACATACTTTTTTATCCTATATCGAGATGTTTATGTCCTCCAAAATGCTCAAACACTCAGCGAATCGAGCAGCCTTTCCAGAGACGCTGTAGATGTTTGATGAAATTCCCCAGAGAATCTGTGAATTCCAGTCTGGGTTGCCTTCTTTGAACTCGATTACCTCTCAATCCGTAAGTTGTTTTACGAATACATCTCGAGCAGATTATAAAGAAAATTCATACAAGTAAAAATCTTATTTGGACTGTAGGTATTGAGTCGAATACACTTAATATGAATCGCTTTATAGTGAGTCATCCCGATATTTTCACTACTTCCAGCAACATTTCTTTTGAAGTTGATCGAGTTGTCTAGTTTGAACACGTATATCTTTGAACCTGCAAGTCTATTTTTGATAAAGTTTCATGAAATTTGTACCAGAGATACATATTATCACAAATAAGTTTTTATTTTGATTTTTATGAAATGTTTAGTCTTCTGTATTTATCAATACATTACCGAGTCAGCTCTATATTTGTCGTTTGTATCGAACGGGTTGAATACCTTATATTTGTGTTTAAGGATGGAAAATTTAATACTATGATTATTAATATTTTTCCATATGAAAATCATGAGTTTTCAAAATTGATGACTTTAGAATATTTTTCGTATTTAAATAGTACGAAGTTTTTATTGGATCAAATAATGGTTATATCATAAATACAACTGAAAAATATTGAATATTATTTTTTATATTTAAAATAATATTCTGGAGTTTTAGTAATGAACTTGTTAAAGTTCGGATCATCACTTTTGAGAAAAAGGAAAACAAAATTATAAAATTGGGATAGTCGTTGATCGTGGAAATCGAATGTCGTAGTATACTGTTATTGATATCGGGATATAAATATTTTGTCAAGGTGTGGGAATCGAACCTCGGGACTGATTTGCTTTACCGACCCGGCTATTTGAGGCAAGTGTTTACTTGTTCGGTTGTAATGTTTTGATGAGTAATTCCATTTACATTTCATAAGTATTTTATGTTGTATTGCATATTGACGAATGTTCAGTGATGTTCTAAAAGGATTAGAATGCACAGTTGATGATTATTGAGATACTTGGACAATCTTGGGAAGATTGTAGTATTCGGATATTGTTGATGTCATTTCTGATATTCTTGGTCTATGGTATGCATTTCGGAAGGACGTCCGGATAGAGGTATATTTTATGGTAATCGTACATAGAGGATTATGTACGAGAAAGTATTCGGTATTGAGGTATTATATGGTATTGTTGTGATCTTGGGATTTTTATGGTATTATCGTGATATTGGGATTTTGTGAGAATCGTTGGATTACCGGAGGTGGTAAGGTTATCGTTGAGGTTATTATTCTCATGATGTATGGCATGTGAATATTTATGTTTATGTACTTGCGGTTATTTGTCGACATTATTGCGACTCCGTTGTGGGACTTGTTTTTCGGTATTGAGGACTTTGATGGTTGCGGTCGTGAGGCGAGGATTCGGACGATACCGCTATGGCATATTGTTGGGGAATCGTGTATTTTGTTGTGTATATCATTCGATGTATATGTATCTTGGATCGTATTTCTATCCATTGCGTGAGTTCTTTCAAATGGCTTTCGCTTTTGCCAATCGAGTTTCATTTCAAAACCGATTCCCTTACCCGAAGTTTTGGCCTTGATTGTCTTGACGGTAGTTGGTGTTTTCAAATGATTTTGTGAGTTTTGGAAAATACTACCGTCATCGGCCTTTTTGTCGTTCTTGTATTCGGTTTTTAGCTCGGTGGGTTCGGCGCGGGGCTACGGCGTGTAATACTCCCGCTTGGTTTTGAGGGTGTTACACAAACGAAATAAATTTTTTTTTATTTTTTTAAAAATTTGGGAACATCACTCAATTAGATATATCTTGACATCTGTACAGTTGGATTGTCGATAAATATTTTAATAAATAGAAACAATAATTCGTGAAAAGCACTAGTTACTAGTCAATTTAGTAGTGGTTGGCTAAGATCTCAAACCAATATAATTTTTTATTTTTTGGAAATTTGGGAACATCACTCAATTGGATATATGTTGACATTCGTACGGTTGGATCATCGATAACTATTCTAAGAAAAATAGATACAAAAATCCAGGACAAAGCACTTGTTATTGTACTAGTCAATTTAGTAGTGGTTTGCTAAGATCTCAAACCAAATTAATTTTTTCTTTTTTGAAAATTTGGAAACATTACTAAATTAGATATATCTTGACATCTGTATGGTTGGATCGTCGATAAATATTTTAAAAAAATAGAAACAATAATACGTGAAAAGCACTAGTTATTAGTCAATTCAGTAGTGGTTTGCTGAGATCTCAAGCCAATATAATTTTTCATTTTTTGGAAATTTGGGAACATCACTCAATTAGATATATGTTTACATCCGTACGGTTGGATCGTCGAGAACTATTTTAAGAAAAATAGAAACAAAAATTCAGGACAAAGCACTAGTTAGTTTACTAGTCAATTTAGTAGTGGTTTGCTAAGATCTCAAACCAAATTAATTTTTTATTTTTTTAAAATTTGGAATATCATTCAATTAGATACCTTGACATCGGTACGGTTGGATCGTGGATAAATATTTTAAAAAAATAGAAACAATAATTCGTGAAAAGTACTAGTTACTAGTCAAGTTAGTAGTGGTTTGCTAAGATCTCAAACCAATATAATTTTTTATTTTTTGAAAATTTGGAAATATCACTCAATCAGATATATATTGACATCCGTACAGTTGGATCGTCGAGAAATATTTTAAGAAAAATAGAAATAAAAATCCGGGACAAAACACTAGTTATTGTACTAGTCAATTTAGTAGTGGTTTGCTAAGATTCAAACTGTAATATCCTGAATTTTAGGAATACATACCGACTAAATACGGGACTTGTAAATTTATTTGAATGTATTGGAGATACATTTCTGGTCTTGGAACATTTAAAATAAGAAAGGGATACCAGAAATGTTAGTAGAGACAAGATTGGACATTTTCTCGGAGGTGTCGTGCACAAGTATCAACTTTGAAAAATCACCACGAATTTTTGGGATGTTCAAAAATTCTGAAAATTTACAGTATTATGTATATTTGAATTAGCTTTCCAACGGTTCAAACGACGAGCCAATCGGAGTTCGGACGAAGAAGTTATGATCGAATTAGTGGAAGATTGTCAGCTGTCGGGCACCGTGCGTCCATCAAGTGCGTCGGCGCGGACAGGCGTCCGAGAATCCCGCGCGAGCGAGGCACGGGTCGTCACTCATAATGTCTAGTCATGATGCTGTCTTGACCAACTAGCAGACTTTGAACCCGAAAATAGTGGTCTTACCTTTAAGACTGTCCCATAACACTTATCCACACCTGTATAAAATTTACATGACTTAAAGGACATACTTTTTTATCCTATATTGGAGATGTTTATGTCCTCCAAAATGCTCAAACACTCAGCGAATCGAGCAGCCTTTCCAGAGACGCTGTAGATGTTTGATGAAATTCCCCAGAGAATCTGTGAATTCCAGTCTGGGTTGCCTTCTTTGAACTCGATTACTTCTCAATCCGTAAGTTGTTTTACGAATACATCTCGAGCAGATTATAAAGAAAATTCATATAAGTAAAAATCTTATTTGGACTGTAGGTATTGAGTCGAATACCTTAATATGAATCGCTTTATAGTGAGTCGGTCTGATATTTTCACTACTTCAAAGAACATTTCTTTTGAAGTTGATCGAGTTGTCTAGTTTGAACACGTATATCTTTGAACCTGCAAGTCTATTTTTGATAAAGTTTCATGAAATTTGTACCAGAGATACATATTATCACAAATAAGTTTTTATTTTGATTTTTATGAAATGTTTAGTCTTCTGTATTTATCAATACATTACCGAGTCAGCTCTATATTTGTCGTTTGTATCGAACGGGTTTAATACCTTATATTTGTGTTTAAGGATGGAAAATTTAATACTATGATTATTAATATTTTTCCATATGAAAATCATGAGTTTTCAAAATTGATGACTTTGGAATATTTTTCGTATTTAAATAGTACGAAGTTTTTATTGGATCAAATAATGGTTATATCATAAATACAACCGAAAAATATTGAATATTATTTTTTATATTTAAAATAATATTCTGGAGTTTTAGTAATGAACTTGTTAAAGTTCGGATCATCACTTTTGAGAAAGAGGAAAACAAAATTATAAAATTGGGATAGCCGTTGATCGTGGAAATCGAATGTCGTAGTATACTGTTATTGATATCGGGATATAAATATTTTGTCAAGGTGTGGGAATCGAACCTCGGATCGATTTGCTTTACCGACCCGGCTATTTGAGGCAAGTGTTTACTTGTTCGGTTGTAATGTTTTGATGAGTAATTCCATTTACATTTCATAAGTATTTTATGTTGTATTGAATATTGACGAATGTTCAAAGATGTTCTAAAAGGATTAGAATGCACAGCTTGATGATTATTGAGATACTTGGACAATCTTGGGAAGATTGTAGTATTCGGATATTGTTGATGTCATTTCGATATTCTTGGTCTATGGTATGCATTTCTAAGGACGTCCTGATAGAGGTATATTTTATGGTAATCGCATAGAGGATTATGTACGAGAAAGTATTCTGTATTGAGGTATTATATGCTCTTGATCTGACACTGGTATTTTTATGAAATTATCGTTATATTTTGAATTTGACGAGAATCTTTGGATTACCAGAGTTGGTAAGGTTATCGTTGAGGTTATTATTCTCATGATGTATGGCATGTGAATAATTATGTTTATGTACTTGCGGTTATTTGTCAGACATTATAGCTGACTCAGTTGTGGGACTAGTTTTTCACGCATTGAGGACTTTGATGGTTGCGGTCGTGAGGCGAGGATTCCTGACGATCATACGCTATGGCATATTGTTGGGGAATCGTGTATTTTGTTGTGTATATCATTATTGATGTATATGTATCTTGATCGTATTTCTATCCGCCGCGTGAGTTCTTTCAAATGGCTTTCGCTTTTGCCAATCGAGTTTCATTTCAAAACCGATTCCCTTACCCGAGTTTTTGGCCTTGAGTGTCTTGACGGTAGTTGGTGTTTTCACAGGATTGTGTGAGTTTTGGTAAATACTACCGGCATCGGCCTTTTTTTGTCGTTCTTGTATTCGGTTTTTAGCCTGGTGGGTTCCACATGGGCCCATGGCGTGTAATACTCCCATTGGTTTTGAGGGTGTTACACAAACGAAATAATTTTTTTTTATTTTTTTAAAAATTTGGGAACATCACTCAATTAGATATATCTTGACATCCGTACAGTTGGATTGTCGATAAATATTTTAATAAATAGAAACAATAATTCGTGAAAAGCACTAGTTACTAGTCAATTTAGTAGTGGTTGGCTAAGATCTCAAACCAATATAATTTTTATTTTTGGAAATTTGGGAACATCACTCAATCGATATATGTTGACATTCGCATTTACTGGATCATCGATAACTATTTTAAGAAAAATAGATACAAAAATCCAGACAAAGCACTTGTTATTGTACTAGTCAATTTAGTAGTGGTTTGCTAAGATCTCAAACCAAATTAATTTTTTCTTTTTGAAAATTTGGAACATCACTCAATTAGATATATATTGACATCCAGATTTATTGTTTCGTCGATAAATATTTTAAAAATAGAAACAATAATACGTGAAAAGCACTAGTTATTAGTCAATTCGGAGTGGTTTGCCGAGATCTCAAGCCAATATAATTTTTCATTTTTGGAAATTTGGGAACATCACTCAATTAGATATATGTTTACATCCGTATTTGGCCGGATCGCCGAGAACTATTTTAAGAAAAATAGAAACAAAAATTCAGGATAAAGCACTAGTTATTTTACTAGTCAATTTAGTAGTGGTTTGCTAAGATCTCAAACCAAATTAATTTTTTATTTTTTTAAAATTTGGAATATCATTCAATTAGATACCTTGACATCGGTACAGTTGGATCGTGGATAAATATTTTAAAAAAATAGAAACAATAATTCGTGAAAAGCACTAGTTACTAGTCAATTTAGTAGTGGTTTGCTAAGATCTCAAACCAATATAATTTTTTATTTTTTGAAAATTTGGAAATATCACTCAATCAGATATATATTGACATCCGTACAGTTGGATCGTCGAGAAATATTTTAAGAAAAATAGAAATAAAAATCCGGGACAAAACACTAGTTATTGTACTAGTCAATTTAGTAGTGTGTTGTGTCAAGATTTAACACCTTCCGACCGGCGATCGCCTCCGAGGCCGAGCGACCGATTTTCTGCCGAGCGACCAAGACAAGCCTGCCGATCAGCGACCAGGCGACGGAGCCTTAACCCAGCGGACATGCTATACTGGCCAACCGAAGGTCCCAGGACAAGTCCCGGTGCCGAGCGATCGACCTCAGATACGATCGTCTCTCGGTACTCGGCGACCGACTCCTGGCGACCGACATCTGGCGACCCTCTATCGGCATTTGCCGATCGACCCTTGGTGACCGCTCATGTCGATCACCACCGATGGACATCCAGTCGGCGAAGGCCGAGCCTCAAGACTGGCACCATGTGCAAAGGCCGAGACAAGATCCGCGAATCTCGGGCCATTGACCACATCCGCGATTCTCTCCACCACCGACAGCCGAAAGCTTGTCAAGTAGGGCCACATGTTGATCGACTCGACACGTGATGGCTCCTTATCGACCGCCACTGTGGGCGCCTCTTCCTCGACTTTAGCCCGACAACAAGATCTTATTTGGACTTTAGCCCGATGCCTGTGAGATCGCACATTATTATAATGGCCGGCAGCAGCGATCGCCACTACAGATGTGACCCGCCGCTCTATATAAGCAAGGCACCCGCACTTGGACACTTCTTCAAAGAATATTGCGATTCAAGCACACTATACGTAGCAAACATTAAGCACTTGGCTAACATCCAACTCTTGGCAACGGCTTTCTTTCGGTCTTACTTCTCCCGCCCATCTCCTCGAGCATCACCCAGGACGAAGAACACCGAGCTTCGCCAAGAGCCGGATTAATGAGTCTTTTACACTCATTGTATTTAGATTTCTCTCGTTAATACTTGTATCCACGAATATTTGTATTAATAACATCTCGCGAGAGCATTCAAGCCCGGCCTAACAAACCCTAAATCTCAGATTATTTATCTTCTCTCTAAGTGCTCCCGCAATTGTTGTTTGTTGTCCGTCTTCCAGCAGATTAATCTTCGGATAAATATTTTGGGCAACAACAATTGGCGCTAGAGGAAGGGGATCCAACCTCGATTTTTACACCTACCGTCCCAAGAACACTCACTGTTCTCGGGCGGATATTTGAAGTGACACTCACCGCACTTCAAAAGAAATCCTTCGTAAATCATGTCTTCCGCCTCCGCCAAGAAAGCCGATCACCGGCCAAACCCCCTGCTCCGCCCTGGGCCCGAGCCACGCCCGATGGTGGAAGGTAGCCGCGGCCGAGAGACGCTCGATCCGCCCTCGGACGGCGGCCCAAGCCTCTCGCTCGATCGGTTCAACCAAGGAACAGATCGAAGGGGCTCCCGCCCCACAGAGCGACGGAGTGCTCGACGCGCCTCCAGCCTACCGCCCCGATCTCTCGCCGAAGATCAAGCGGAAGCTCAAGGCACTACCGGCCGAGCAATCGCCAGAGGCTCTCGCCCGCAACAAGAGGCACTCTGGCAAATGGGCACGCCTCGCTCGATCGCCTGGCGGCGACCCGACTGGCGACCGGGCACCGGCCCCGGCCTACGAGACGACGGAGTTGGTGTCCGTCACCGTGAGCTCGGCCTACCCGATCCCACAAGGCGATCCACCCGCCCGGCTCCCGCCGCCAAATTCCCGAGGTCGGCAGCAGCGGGTCCGAGACCGCACACGATCGCCTCGGCCCCGCCTCCCGTGAGCCGATCCTATAGCAGCCGAGCCGCGGCGATCGCCGTGATGCAACGTCGATCGACGACATGAAGGCGCCTTACAATCCGGCAAAGCGCCACCAAGACGATCGCCGCCGAGCGAGCCGCCGCGATCGACATCGAGCTCGCCTTGCAGCAAAGACAAGATCGCTCCTCCTCGTACACCCGTACTGTGGGGCGATCGGACCCCAAGCACACCCGCACAAGTTCAACATCTACATGACCGGTGTGGGGCATCGACGCGACTCCGGTGCCGAATGTTCCTCCGACGCTAGACGACCTCGCCCACCGGTGGTACACCTCATTGCCACCTCGGTCCATATGCTCCTTTAACGAGCCGGGCGCACGTCTTCACGGAATACTTCGCCACCGTGGCCGCCGGCCGTAAGGTCCCCATCGCATGTGGCGGATCGTGCAAGGAGAACAGAGTCCGACTCGGACTACATCGACCGGGTTGACATGATCATCCTCAACGGCGAGCCCGTAAGCGATGAGACCGCCTCTACGCGGTCCTAGGAGGTTTTCGTGGCTTCGCCTATGTTCAGCATCTCACGAAGACCCTACCGACGACCTACGCAGCCTTCCTGCAGAGCCGCATTTCCCGTCTGTGCAAAGGCTTCTTCTTGGCCTAGGAGTAGAACGATCGGCACCGCGCGACGACCTCCGCCTCCCACCCGATCGCTACTACCCACAGAGCCGAGGACTCGATCCCGCCTACACCATTCTAACATGAGTGACTAGCCGCCGCCCGATCGCCAATTTCGACCTACGAATAAAGCGATCGGGCCGAGCGACGATCGCCGCCTTCCGCCAGATCGCAACATCATCAAGAACCCGGTGACACGATCGCCATCTACAATCCCAAAGATATAACATGACGGACTAAGGCATAAGATCGCCTCCACCGCACATCATAAAGCCATGGCCCCGGCAACGATGGAACCGGCCGCTTTGGCCATGCAAGGTCCTTTCGCCGAGATCGTCCGCCCTTCGTTTAAATACGAGGCCGGCGTAGTCGGAGGGCTCTCCAACATTAATCGCTGGACTCATTCCACAACCCCGTCTCAACGTACACTGCCGAGGTCGGCCATCTCCATGGCCGGCCGAGGTGGAAGCAGAGCTAACAAGCCGCGGCGTGGAGTTGATTCATCCGACGCCGCGCAAGGACTCCTCTAGACCGAGACCGCACGCCTTTCGTTTAAATACAAGGCGAGGCGCAGCCTAACAGAGGACCCTCATAATAAAGTGAGTCACGAGGCACTCATTGTCTTTGTGCACCAAGACACGGTCATGGGGTCGGTCCATCGATCTCCGCGACTGTGCACGATTCCTCAAGCAAGCGAAACCACCAAGTTTCCATGGGGGATCGGCCAATGTTGTTTTTTGCAGGTACAAGACCGAAAGATAGCTAAGCCAATCGACTATGATAGCCCAAGTCCGAAATCCTAAGTCAGCTCAGATCGCCCGTCCTCATCCATACACGATCACCGGCAAGAACCACCTCGCCCCATGTCTTCAACATAGGAGCAAGCTGGGGGGCAATTGTTGTGTCAAGATTTAACACCTTCCGACCGGCGATCGCCTCCGAGGCCGAGCGACCGATTTTCTGCCGAGCGACCAAGACAAGCCTGCCGATCAGCGACCAGGCGACGGAGCCTTAACCCAGCAGACATGCTAGACTGGCCAACCGAAGGTCCCAGGACAAGTCCCGGTGCCGAGCGATCGACCTCAGATACGATCGTCTCTCGGTACTCGGCGACCGACTCCTGGCGACCGACATCTGGCGACCCTCTATCGGCATTTGCCGATCGACCCTTGGTGACCGCTCATGTCGATCACCACCGATGGACATCCAGTCGGCGAAGGCCGAGCCTCAAGACTGGCACCATGTGCAAAGGCCGAGACAAGATCCGCGAATCTCGGGCCATTGACCACAGTCTGGCAGATTCTCTCCACCAGCCGACAGGCCGCCGAAAGCTTGTCAGTAGGGCCACATGTTGACTGACTCCGGACACGTGATGGCTCCTTATTGGACCGCCCAGCTGTGGCAGCCTCTTCCTTGGACTTTAGCCCGACAGCCAGCATCTTATTTGGACTTTAGCCCGACAGCCCAGGAGATCGGCACATTATTATAATGGCCGGCAGGCGATCGGCCACTACAGGACAGGACCCGGCTGCCTCTATATAAGCAAGGCACCCTGCACTTGGACACTTCTTCAGCAATATTGCGATTCAAGCACACTATACAGAAGCAAACATTAAGCACTTGGCTAACATCCAACTCTTGGCAACGGCTTTCTTTCGGTCTTACTTCTCCCGGCCCATCTCCTCGAGCAGATCACCGGCAGGGACGAAGAACACCGAGCTTCGCTCAAGAGCCGGATTAACAGAGTCTTTTTACACTCATTGTATTTAGATTTCTCTCGTTAATACTTGTATCCACGAATATTTGTATTAATAACATCTCGCGAGAGCATTCAAGCCCGGGCCTAACAAACCCGGCAAATCTTGTATTATTTATCTTCTCTCGGAAGTGCTCCCGCAATTGTTGTTTGTTGTCCGTCTTCCAGCAGTATTAATCTTCGGATAAATATTTTGGGCAACAACATAGTGGTTTGCTAAGATTCAAACTGTAATATCCTGAATTTTAGGAATACATACCGACTAAATACGGGACTTGTAAATTTATTTGAATGTATTGGAGATACATTTCTGGTCTTGGAACATTTAAAATAAGAAAGGGATACCAGAAATGTTAGTAGAGACAAGATTGGACATTTTCTCGGAGGTGTCGTGCACAAGTATCAACTTTGAAAAATCACCACGAATTTTTGGGATGTTCAAAAATTCTGAAAATTTACAGTATTATGTATATTTGAGTTAGCTTTCCAACGGTTCAAACGACGAGCCAATCGGAGTTCGGACGAAGAAATTATGATCGAATTAGTGGAAGATCTGCCACCGTCGGGCACCGTGCGCCATCACAGGCGCCGGACAAAGGCCCGAGAATCCCGCGAGCGAGGCACGGGTCGTCACTCATAATGTCTAGTCATGATGCTGTCTTGACCAACTAGCGACTTTGAACCCGAAAATAGTGGCCTTACCTTTAAGACTGTCCCATAACACTTATCCACACTTGTATAAAATTTACATGACTTAAAGGACATACTTTTTTATCCTATATTGAGATGTTTATGTCCTCCAAAATGCTCAAACACTCAATAATCGAGCAGCCTTTCCAGAGACGCTGTAGATGTTTGATGAAATTCCCAGAGAATCTGTGAATTCCATCTGGGTTGCCTTCTTTGAACTCGATTACTTCTCAATCCGTAAGTTGTTTTACGAATACATCTCGAGCATTATAAAGAAAATTCATATAAGTAAAAATCTTATTTGACTGTAGGTATTGAGTCGAATACCGCTAATATGAATCGCTTTATAGTGAGTCACCCGATATTTTCAACTACTTCCAAAGAACATTACTTTTGAAGTTGATCGAGTTGTCTAGTTTGAACACGTATATCTTTGAACCTGCAAGTCTATTTTTGATAAAGTTTCATGAAATTTGTACCAGAGATACATATTATCACAAATAAGTTTTTATTTTGATTTTTATGAAATGTTTAGTCTCCTGTATTTATCAATACATTACCGAGTCACTCTATATTTGTCGCTTGTATCGATCGGGTTTAATACCTTCTATTTGTGTTTAAGGATGGAAAATTTAATACTATGATTATTAATATTTTTCCATATGAAAATCATGAGTTTTCAAAATTGATGACTTTGGAATATTTTTCGTATTTAAATAGTACGAAGTTTTTATTGGATCAAATAATGGTTATATCATAAATACAACCGAAAAATATTGAATATTATTTTTTATATTTAAAATAATATTCTGGAGTTTTAGTAATGAACTTGTTAAAGTTCGGATCATCACTTTTGAGAAAGAGGAAAACAAAATTATAAAATTGGGATAGCCGTTGATCGTGGAAATCGAATGTCGTAGTATCGTTATTGATATCGGGATATAAATATTTTGTCAAGGTGTGGGAATCGAACCTCGGATCGATTTGCTTTACCGACCCGGCTATTTGAGGCAAGTGTTTACTTGTTCGGTTGTAATGTTTTGATGAGTAATTCCATTTACATTTCATAAGTATTTTATGTTGTATTGCATATTGACGAATGTTCAGTGATGTTCTAAAAGGATTAGAATGCACAGTTGATGATTATTGAGATACTCGGACAATCTTGGGAAGATTGTAGTATTCGGATATTGTTGATGTCATTTCTGATATTCTTGGTCTATGGTATGCATTTCGGAAGGACGTCCGGATAGATGTATATTTTATGGTAATCGTACATAGAGGATTATGTACGAGAAAGTATTCGGTATTGAGGTATTATATGGTATTGTTGTGATACTGGGATTTTTATGGTATTATCGTGATATTGGGATTTTGACGAGAATCGTTGGATTACCGGAGGTGGTAAGGTTATCGTTGAGGTTATTATTCTCATGATGCATGGCATGTGAATATTTATGTTTATGTACTTGCGGTTATTTGTCAGACATTATTGTTGACTCCGTTGTGGGACTTGTTTTTCAGGTATTGAGGACTTTGATGGTTGCGGTCGTGAGGCGAGGATTCCGGACGATCAAGCTATGGCATATTGTTGGGGAATCGTGTATTTTGTTGTGTATATCATTATTGATGTATATGTATCTTGGACTGTATTTCTATCCGCTGCGTGAGTTCTTTCAAATGGCTTTCGGCTTTTTGCCAACTGAGTTTCATTTCGAAAACCGATTCCCTTAACCGAGTTTTTGGCCTTGATTGTCTTGACGGTAGTTGGTGTTTTCAAATGATTTTGTGAGTTTTGGAAAATACTACCGTCATCGGCCTTTTTTTGTCGTTCTTGTATTCGGTTTTTAGCCTGGTGGGTTCCGGCGCGGGGCCCACGGCGTGTAATACTCCCAGTTGGTTTTGAGGGTGTTACACAGACGAAATAAATTTTTTTTTATTTTTTTGAAAATTTGGGAACATCACTCAATTAGATATATCTTGACATCTGTACAGTTGGATTGTCGATAAATATTTTAATAAATAGAAACAATAATTCGTGAAAAGCACTAGTTACTAGTCAATTTAGTAGTGGTTTGTTAAGATCTCAAACCAATATAATTTATTATTTTTTGGAAATTTGGGAACATCACTCAATTATATATATGTTGTCATTCGTACGGTTGGATCGTCGAGAACTATTTTAAGAAAAATAGAAATAAAAATTCGGGACAAACTACTAGTTATGTACTAGTCAATTTAGTAGCGATTTGCTAATATCTCAAACCAAATTAATTTATTATTTTTTGAAAATTTGGAAACATTACTAAATTAGATATATCTTGACATCTGTATGGTTGGATCGTCGATAAATATTTTATAAAAATAGAAACAATAATTCGTGAAAAGCACTAGTTACTAGTCAATTTAGTAGTGGTTTGTTAAGATCTCAAACCAATATAATTTTTATTTTTTGGAAATTTGGGAACATCACTCAACTATATATATGTCTACATCCGTACAGTTGGATCGTCGATAACTATTTTTTAAAAAATAGAAACAATAATCCGTGAAAAGCACCAGTTACTAGTACTACTTAATTTAGTAGTGGTTTGATAAGATCACTAACCAAACTAAGTTTTTATATTTTGAAAATTTGGGAACATCACTCAATTAGATATATCTTGACATCCGTACGGTTGGATCGCCGATAAATATTTATAGAATAATAGAAACAATATTCCAAGACAAAGCACTAGGATTAGGAATCTAGGAGAGTTCAATATTAGTTTATTCTATGACTCATCCCGCTTTGGTGCTTCGATTTTTTTAAAAATATCTATCTACTATCCAACTGTACGGATATCAAGATCTATCTATTTTAGTGATATTCCACAAATTTCAGAAAAAAAGTAAATTGATTTGGTTCGAGATTTTAATGGTCAACTAGTACTTTGACTAGTACTTCTAACTAATGTTTCGTCCCAGATTTATGTTTCGATTTTTTTAAAAATATGTAATGAGGATCCAACCAAGCAGATGTCAAGATCTGTCTAATTAAAAAAAATAGAAACAACAATCCAGGACAAAGCATTAGTTATGAGTACTAGCCAATTTTATAGTGTTCTACTAAGATCTCAAACCAAATAAATTTTTTAGTTTTTAAAAATTTGGGAACATCACCCAATTAGATATATGTTGACATCCATACGGTTGGATGGTCGAGAAGTACTTTTAGAAAAATAGAACAATAATCCATGAAAAGCGCACTAGTTACTAGTACTAGTCAATTTAGTAGTGGTTTACTAAGATCTCAAGCCAACTTAATTTTTTATTTTTTGAAAATTTAGGAACATCACTCAAGTTGATATATGTTGACATCCGTACGGTTGGATCGTCGATAAATATTTTTACAAAAATAGAAACAAAAATCCTTAAAGAGCACCAATTACTAGTACTAGTCAATTTAGTAGTGGTTGGCTAAGATCTCAAACCAAATAAATTTTTTATTTTTTGAAAATTTGGGAACATCACTCAATTAGATATATGTTGACATCCATATGGTTGGATCGTCAATAAATATTTCTACAAAAATAGAAACAATAATCCATGAAAAGCACTAATTACTAGTACTAGTCAATTTAGAAATGGTTTGCTAAGATCTTAAACCAAATTATTTTTTATTTTTTAAAACTTTAGGAACATCACTCAATTAGATATATGTTGACATCCATACGGTTGGATTGTCGAGTAGTATTTTTAGAAAAATATAAACAAAAATCCTGAATAAAACACTAGTTATGAGTACTAGTCAATTTAGCAGTGCCCTACTAAGATGTCACACCAAGTTAATTTTTTATATTTGAAAATTTGGGAACATCACTAAATTAAATATATCTTGACATCCGTACTAAGATCTCCAACCAAATTACTTTTTTAGTGTTTAAAAATTTGGGAACATCACTCAATTACATATATCTTGACATCAGTATAGTTGGATCGTCGATATATATTTTTGAAAAATTGAAACAATAATCCGTGAAAAGCACTAGTTAGTGTACTAGTCAATTTAGTATGAGTGTTCATAAAAACCAGACTGAACTACCCGAACCGACTACCCGCTGAACCGAGGTAAATTTACTGGGTATTTTTATAATTTTAAAAAGAAATCGGGCCGAGTACCCGACTCGGTGAAAGAGAATAAATTCGGATCCGGATACAGGCCGAAAATATTTATGGGACAGGGTATCCGACCCGACATATATATGTATATATATATACATATATATATATATAATAGTTATGAAGTAGGGTTTACTGCCTGCTACTCTACCTGCTTCACTTGGTCCGTCGTTTCACAATTACTCCAAATACTCCAAACTCCACTTCTGCACTTCACCATCTAAACATTTATGCACTTCATGTCCAACCTCAAAGTCCAGACCATCTCTGCACTTCATCGTCCCGCGTCCACAGCCCATGGCGTTCGACCGATTTCAGACTTCCAGGCTTTCCAATCTTTAAATAATCTACCCGATACTTGAAGAATTTCAATTGGCTGCCTCTGTAAGTTCATCGATTTGCTCTTTTGTTTTTCAGACTTCCAGGGTTTTCCTATTTGAGGAATGTTTTTTCATTTCTGCTCGATCAGCTCAGACTGAATTTATTTATTTTTTATTTTTTTTCAAATAAAATAATCGAATGTATGTTTGCTGATATTGAAATTTGACAAGGATGCTTTATTGAGGTCGGATTTATCTATGAAAGCATATAAACCCAAACCGATTTTTTCTGTAAAAACTTCACGTCATGTGATACGAGCACGCATGGGGGGTTTTCGTGCCTTGTCGTGGTGCGGAGAAGATTTTTCCTCCTCTGGTTTGTTATAAGGAAACTTTTATTTATCTATGTTCATCTTTTTCTTTTTGTTTGTTAAATTATAAAATCTGTTCTCTGAGACCTGGTTTTATCTTGTTCTAGGACTTCATGATGCAACCACCTGCACAAGAGCTTGTCGCAAGGGATTTGCATGATAATGTCTAGACGTTTCGTCATATTATCTGGGGTAAGTTCGTCATATTTGCAAGGGATTTGGCTCCCATGTACTGATAACCCGTATGTGTTGACTGAGATGCCGGATAAATTAAGACAATCTACAGTTAACGGATTAATGGTTAATAACTGTAAAGACTGGGACACTGAGTGTGTAAATGATATCCTGAATGCGCGGGATGCAAAACTTGTTCTCGATATTCCTTTAAGTTTGCGTCAAACAAAATACTTATTGAGCTGGCGTTGGGAGGAGAAAGTGAATTTCTCCGTAAAGAGCTGTTATCGGAATATTTCTGGTGATGTAACGGAGAATTGCGACTTGGCTTAGACCAGAATGTGGAATATGAGAATCCCACTGAAGGTAAAATTTTTCTTCTGGCAGGTGTGCAGGGGATGCCTTCCTATGGCCGACAGACTTATTGCGAGGGGAGTGAAACTCAACGGTGGATGTTATCTCTGCAATGTTGCAGGTGAGAATGTTGAACATATGTTTATTAATTGTCAGGTTATTAAAGATTGTGGGAGAAAAAGCTAGATTTGGGGTTACTGATTGCCATTTTAGCAATCTGATAGATTGGTTTTCATCACATTTCGAAGGCTTAGTAGTGAGGCCTTATGCATGATGATAATGATTTGTTGGAGTTCTTGGAATAGTAGAAACAAGAGGTGCTGGAATGGGGTGGAGGCTATGGCTTGTCATATTGTTAATAGTGCTGCCTTTTTTTATGTAACTGGAGAAAGGCATCAAATATTGAGATAACCGAGCATGATAAAAATGCTGATCAGCAGGTAGTGTGGAAAAAACCACCAGTGGTAGACTGAAATTAAACACACTCTATCTGATGCTTCCGGTTATATATTATAAGGATAATTACAAATGTCAACATCGATATTTAGCGTTACAAAGAAAATCTGATTGTTTTCCAAAATTAGAAATTCCCCTTGATGTGTTGTTACAAACACCCCCTCAAGGTTTGTAGCTATCTAACAAATATCCTTGTTTTTTGCAAAATATATATTTATTATGTATATATATATATGTGTGTGTATATATATTTACTAATACTCATAGCCTGGTGTGGTGGCCAAAATTGCAATGTGATGTTCAAAACTTGGTGATTGTGAAAATTAGGGCAACCAAAGCGTCACTTGCTTACAACTAGGTAGAGCCTTTTCATCGCTGAAAAGAAGTTTTTTGCAGGTGACTCGGTCTTGTTCATTAGGTAATATGATGCAATATTTTCTCAGATTGTTGGTTGGGATGAATTAACTATATAAACAGACAGTAGTTTTTTTGCTTCCTCTTGTCTGCTAGTCTTATATGATAGTAATTCATCCTTGCTTACAGGGACGAAAAGCAGTAGCTTCTTTTAGGCATAAGACGGGCCCACATACAACCAACCAACTTACCGTCATCAGTTTTGTCGAGCGATAGTATGCATATTGGAATTCTAGTTGCAACTGCCCATGCTGCCGCGAATAATAGCCCTTTTACCGTGTTTTATAATCCGAGGTTGTATTTTTTGGTGACAGGCAATAAATATCTAAAGAATTATGTGTATACATATAGGTATTGTGTAAATGTATATAGTGTGAAATCCTTGAAATGAATACACATTGTTGGTAAGTACTGATCTGTATTTGAAGCTGCCATGCCTATATAACAATTTAAATTGAAATAGGATTACAACATGGATGTCAAAGTTGTGGTTAATGTAGAAGAGATGATTAAGCTTGTGGTGAAGAAGGCCGGAGTCCTCATCTTGATAAACATGCTGCATTAAGCTTTAAGTTGCATTCTTCACATTTCAGCCCTCAAAGTAAGCATATATCTCAAAATTGTAGGATCACTTACAAACTTGTCTTAAATTCACAATTCATTTCCACGTTATCTTTACAAATATGTAGCTATATATGGGAGGAATCATTCATAAACTTGTCTTAAATTATGTAGGGAAAACGCAACACATGATTTTGAAGACACTGGCCACAATGATAATGCTAGAGAGATAATGGAAATACTACAATGGCGAGATAGATCCCTCATGAACTCATAAGGGAACTAAATGTAGTTTATGAAATTGAGTCATGACACTTCAACAAGGTTTGCATTTCTTGCAAAGGTGAAACTAACCCGAGAAGAATGGACATGAACTAGTATATATGAAAGTTGGAGAATGTTTGTTTAGATGTTTTAGATGTATATGAAAGTTGGAAAATATTTGTTTCTACTTTAATGACGAATATTGGTTGGTATTTATTTATTTAATGATGAAGATTGGTTGGTTTTGTAAATTGAAGCTATTGTCTAAATGAGTAGTTTTAATGCAAATAAAATCATTATCTGATTTGTCATTAGGCAATTAGGTAATTTTAAAAAATAGTTGCTAAAATTCGCATTAGACAACAACATTCTAACAAAACGTTGTGTGAAAATAAGTAAAAACAGATGTTTCAATTATAAAATCGTTGTTTATAGAAAATATAAACAACACTTTGTAAGAAATAAACAATTGTGCTTAGTACATCTAACAATTGTTTGAAAAACAAAACCGTTGTGGCCTCAACACTCCAACAATGGCGCAACTTCAACAAAGGTTTGTGCGCTTAACCCTCAAACAATGCTATAGTTTTAAGAAATCATTGTGTTTATGAAATCTTAACAACATATTCAAAATAAAAAACAATTGTGTTTGATACATTCTAACAACATGTTTAAATAAACAACACTTGAGTTATAAGCAGACAGACAATGGACAAATTCTACAAAAATGTTGTGTAATTTCCTTTATGACAAGTGTGTATTGTTCTAAAACTATTGTGTGGCATCCCAAACAACAATGGTTTCTAAATAGAGTGTTGTTGTTTCTGGCTATTACACAACGGTGTCTCGAGATGAAGTCGTTGTCTCTCACTCCTTCATACAACATATTATGTACCCTTGTCTGAGGCACGTAAGAGATGGCATCTCAATAGACAACGAGAAAATAGAGGGTCCGACAATGGGCAAAAACCGTTGTCTGATGCAGTTTTTCTTGTAGTGACAACAACAAACCCTTGCACACCACGAAGGAACACCAACAGCCCAACGAGCCTTCAACCTCTTCTTGATCTTGAGAGAAAGATAGAAACCAGAACTTTGATGTTTTAATGTTTGAGTATCGGTGCAAAGAAAATAGAGGGAGGCCGATTATATGATGGGAAAAGTGTGTGCTAAGGAGGGAAACTAATAAAGACGACATCATATTTAGGGAGTGGGTCGCGTAATTAAGGCCAAGGAAAAAGGCAAGGAGTATCTTCCAAATTTAGAGATATACTTATTTAAATTGTTCTTATCTCATGCATTCTTAAAACAAAACCGTGACATATAGGAGGGGAGGGGCTAGTTACAGTTTAGGATTAGGGAAGGATTTGTACAAATTTTTTATTAAGTATATATATACCTTAGGTTACAATTCAGAATGTAGTAATAACATATAACATATAGTTTAGGTGTATTTATTAATTATTACAAACCTTAGGTTAAAGTTTAAATTAGGCGCAAAATTGTGAATTCGGAATTTAGGGTTTTACAACTCTTCCCCTCTAAAAAGAAAATTTCGTCTGCGAAATTGAAATGAAAGATTAAACGGAAACATACCAAGTCACGGAAAGAAATGCGGATAGCTAGCTCGCATAGATTCTTCGGTCTCCCAAGTAGCTTCGCGCTCGGGATGATTCTTCCAAAGAATTTTCACAAACGGAATGACTTTGTTTCTCATAACTCTTTCCTGACGGTCTAAAATAGCCTCAGGTTCTTCAACAAATGATAAGCCATCACGGATTTGATCTAACGGATATGAAACCACATGAACCGGATGATAATTGTAGCCTCTTAGAAGAGACACATGGAAAACATCATGCACGTGAGATAGCTGAGGAGGTAACACCAAACGATACGAAACTTCACCAACACACTCTAAGATTTCAAACGGCCCAATGAAACGCGGACTCAACTTCCCCTTAATACCAAAGCGTTTAACACCTCTGCACGGTGACACCTTAAGGAAAACACGATCCCCAGCATTAAATGCTAGGTCCCTCCTATGACGATCTGCATAACTCTTTTATCGTGCCCTTGCTTCTTTGAGTTTCTCCTTAGCAATGGAAACCTTCTCATTGTAATATCCGCAATTTCGAATTTCGGTAATTTTCTTTTTTTCGGCGGAAGTTCGTTTTGACGACTCGCTCCTGACCGTTTCGTCATTACGAGAATGATTAATTCTGCACTTTTTGTCATCCGAGTTCGTTTCGGTGTCGTTTTGTTGAGTTCCGTGTCCTTAATCGACTTTTTCACGTGGGAGTTCGACTTTGTAAAGTCACCATTAATTCTTGGAAACTTCAAAAATTCTGAATCTTTGCAAAATTATAGAGCATCAAGTTAGCTTTCCAATGGTTCAAACGGTGAGTCAATCGGAGTCCGCATTTAAGGAGTTATGGTCGAAATAGCTAAGATCGCACGATGTGCCTTTTTGGTGTTGAAGGGGCACTGCAGTGCCGCGGCACACTCAGCCGTGCCGCGGCACTAAGCCGATTCCCGGGCGTTTTGGTGGCCTGGGCCGCGGCACACTTGTCCTGTGCCGCGGCACACGGGCTTTTTCTGCGTTTTTAGCAGATTTTCGAGGAGAAAACTTCATTTTTCTCCTCTCTTCTTCCTCCTTCCATCTAGTGGCGATTTGTGGGCGATTTTTAGGCGATTTGAGTGCTCCCAAACTTGTAGAGATCATCCACCTCAAGTCTTGTTGTAGATTTTCGGCCTCTACTTGAATCCTTCATCCAAATCAAGGTATTTTTGGCTTGAACCCTTGTTTTTGTAGATTTGGGGATTTTCCTTTTGATTTCGATTCCAATCCGTTTTTAATCAATTAATTGTTGTATAAACGTTGTTTTGAACTTGTTCTCATGGATCGATACTCGTATCTTTGGTCTGCTCAACCCGAGGGGTGATTTCTTTGTTCTTGAAGGGTCTTGAACATTTAATGTTCGATTAAATGTTCGAATGAGTTCCCTTTGATAGTTTGTTGGGATTTCCGTTGTTTTCGGCCTTGATTCTCGTCGTAATCATGTTTTATTATTCCTTACGGAGGATTATAGGTTCTCGATGATTCCGATGTTGAATTTCGTTGGTGATTGATGATTCATGTGGTGTTTTCCCATAGTAATTTCGGTGCTATCGCGTTCTAGATAGTGTTCGGGAATTTGAGGGCTACCCGGCCGTATTCGTTCACTTTTCCATTGCTCGTGATATCGAGGCAAGTACCTTGCCCATACTTTTCTTATTTTATGGATATGATGATCGGTGATCGTCTTGGTGTGTTGGTTTGGTTGTTTGAAATGAAGTTTCAAAAGATTTCGGTTTGGCCTCGTTAAAGGCTCTCTTTCAAAACGGGTGTGTGTTTTGTGAACGTTGTGTTTTGGGAATTGATTATGATTTGATTATTTTGAACGTTGAAGTCTTTGATGATGATACTCCTGTGTTTAAAGTTATGGGATCGTGTATTCCGTATTTAATCATTGTTGTGGTGTTTTTGAAGAGTTTGATAATGGTGTCGAGTTAGTGGCCATCTCTAGTAAGTATTCTTGATGAACTTACATTCTTAGCATATTAGTATTGCATGAGTAACGTGTGTGTGTGTGTATGCTCACTACGGGTTAGATCCGACGGGGTCTCGGTAGGGCTCCACGAAGCTGTGGAACCGCGAGCTTGCTTTTAACCACTGTGGGTTAGATCCGACGGGGTCTCGGCAGGGATCCACGAAGTTGTGGGTCCGCGGTTAATTGTGGTGCATTTTACAAATGTTATTCGATATTGGCATTTCCGGAAATGAGTGCTTTGGAACTGTGTTTTCATGATTGCATGCATCGACTAAGTGTGTAAGAGGTAAGTGTTCGTTTGGCTTACTCGGCTAGGATGGCACTAGAGTATTTTGTTGTTTGTTTTAAATCCTTTATTTGTGGATTTTGATGTTGGGAGACGAACCTTGTGGTCGTTCTTGTGTACTGTGAGTTGATGAGATTGGGGCTAAAATCCCAACGTTTTTGTAAAGGTCATTTGACGGATTTGGGGCTAAAATCCCAACGGTTTGGTAAAGGTTATTTTACGGAAAGTAAACTTTTGGGGCGGTGACCCCTTTTGTCTTTTGGATTTTGAAAAGTAGGATTTGATAATCCTAAATTGTTTCCTATTAAAACTCTCGATGGCATTCTAAACCGTTTTATAAATTATTTCCATTGATTTATGATATTTCGATTTTGAAAGGTTTTCTCAAACTCTTGCCTCGGGAAGTACTTTTCGTTTCGTTTAGATCTTTGAGGATTCCTGGTTATTGTTATTCGTGGAATGTGAATTGTATGGCTCGTATTTGCACTTTGTTCTTGCACTAGCAAAATAGTGGAGTTTTGCTAACCCCCGATTATTCGGGGGGTGGATGTCTGTTTTTGCATTCAGGTGTTGGAGCATAGCACAGGGTCGGCACGAAGGATGATGAAAGATGATCGATACTAATCACATGAGGAACCGTACTGCTTATCGTCTATTGTACTCTATTTTTTCGCTGCTATATTTTCCCGTTGTACGGGTGTAGTTGTATTTTGACCCCTGCGTGGGCATGAGTTGTATTTGAGTTGTATGTATTCGTTGAAAGACCAAATCGGTCTACTGAGTTATTTTAGCCTTAAAGGCATGGTTGAGTTGTTATATGTCGTTACCAGCCTGGTAAATCCTTGAGGAAAGGTTCTACGGCGTGTAATATCCCTGAGCGGATTGGGGGTGTTACATAAATGGTATCGGAGCTTAGGTTGAGGAAACCTAGGCTGTCGGGTCAAGTCGTGTTGTTTGAGTATTGTTTCGTCGGATTTTATCTGACTGAGTCGTGTCGCGACGCGTCGTTTGAGTTGCCGGTCGTGATTAGTATCGTGGGGCGATCATCATCTTCGTGCGACCTGTGGAAGTAAGTCTCCCTTCTTTGTGTTGTGCCTCGTGTGACACGAGCTATTTTTATGATTATTTGTTAAGTGATGGAATCTTTAGGTGGATTTTGATGTCACGATATGTATTTAGTCGACTCTCGTATTTAATTTATACGAGGAGTGTCGTCGCTTGTGATGTCTTTTTATTGTTGTTTTTGTCCGTTGCTGATGATTTTCGAATCGATTTGCACGTTTTACAAGTTCTCTTGTGGAAGCTTTGTGCTTATACACGTTCGACTTGTTCACTAGCCAGTGCGGTAGGGTCTTTAGAGGCCTCGAATGGGGCCAGTGGTTTTGTTCTGAATGTGGTTATTTGACTCTAATATTTTGTTCTTATGAGGAGTAGTGTTCTTTGGATTGTGCATGTGAATCGTATTTCTTTTATCCGCTGCGTGAGTTCTTTTGTAATGACTTTCGGTATTTTACCGACCGAGTTTTATTTCGATAACCGCTTCCCTTAACCGAGTTTTTGGCATTATGGCCTTGACCGCTTTGACGAAATTCTTATGACGGTATTTAGTATTTTGTAAATGACTTTCGTGAGTTTTTGAAATATTACCGTCATCAGCCTTTTTGGCATTTTTGTAAATAGTTTTTAGCCTGGGGTTCCGACGCGGGACCCACAGCGCTATGATGTTCCGTGTGATTACCTGAAATTTTTGGGCATTCTAGCCTTTTTGGCATCGTCCTTTTTGGCATTGAATTATTTTCGAAAACTTGAGTATCTTAGAAATAAATTTCGAGACATATTTTTTTTCAAATGAGTTATTTTCTTATGGTACATCCAGGTGCCACAATATATTTCAAAATTTTTCTGCCTCGAGGACCAAAATGTTTTGAGATATTTTCAATGTTTTAGAAACACTTTTATTTAGACCCGAGGGTCGAATATTCTGAAAGTTTTCACTAAGAGAAAGTGGCCTCATTTTTATCAAATGCGAAATGGTTCTCCAAAGTCTCGATAACGATGTTTCACGTTTGTACTTTTTGAAAGGTGATACTCAAGATCAATCTGTGTTCTTCTAAATTATTTTCAAAATGAGGTTTTCGTTTTTAAAACCTATCCATTCCCGTTTGAGGGCTGGGTATATATGTATGATGTTCGCGTTGTCATTTTGATGTTTGCTCCCGAGTATGACCGAATTGGCGGTGTGAGCGTTGAGTCGTTTTCCACACATTTGTTGTGTTAGCCCCTTGTGAGAGGTGGGATGTTGGTGTTGAATATTGTCGCCTCGTGGTGATTTCTGCGTTGTCGCGCATGTGCGAGCTATTAGAGCTTGGGTTGGTATGGTCGTGTGCATCGGTGATCGTTCCGTTATGTGTCGGTTGTTTAATGCCTTGTTACCTTGCTCCTGTTTTTGCGAATTTCGTGGATGAGGTCGGGGGTAATACCCGTACTATTTTAACTTCTGTATTTTCTCTTTCTCCAGTCTATCGATTCGCTCATGTTCGTTGAAACTTTATGAAATTGTTTTGTATTTCGGTTTCATCGTCCGAACGAACTGTGATCTTGTTGTGGGTCGATCTGGTTATCGTTGTGACTTTTTTCGAGTTCGGTTCAATTCTTGTGAACCTTGTTCGGAAGTGACATCATCTGGTTCTATTAGTTCTTTTATTCGAAGTGGATCGGATTTGGAACTCTTGTGTTTTCGACTCTGTCGACTCGTTTATGTTCGTTGACATTTTCTGAGCTTGTCCTGCCCCTTGCTTTTGTTGATCGGACAAGTGCGGTATTGTTTCGAAATAACTCGTTTGTCGTTGTGACTTTTCAATTTCTATTCCCTTTCATGTGGATCTTATGTGAATGCATACGTTGTTGTTTTCACCGGATCATATATTGTCTCGAGTCGAGATGTGAACCTTGGAGTTGTTGTTTGAATTTTATTGTTCTTCGCGATTCGAACATGATTGTTCGCTTTTTGTTGTCTCGACCGTTGTGGTTCGGTCGTTTGTTTGTTCGGTTTTTGTCCTCGTTTCGTGATCGTTGAGCATTCAGGCTCCTTCCTAATTCCCTTAAGTTTGGGAAATTAGTCTCGTTTTCGATCTTCCAACCCCTGGGCGGTGGAATTCCGTATTTGTTCAGCGATTGGCTTGCGTTTTGATTGATGTACCGTTGGGTTGGTCAATCGTATTGATTTTCGTTCGCTGTGTTTTGTGATTGTTCGGATAATTGACTTGATTGTATTATCCATTTGATGACGCTTGTCACTTGTTGGTTTTATTATATCCTTAACGGCGACGTTGTGTTGATCGTCGTGGAGCGTGTTTTCACGCCGTATATTCCTTGCGTTGCTTGTAACGTTTCGCCGATGGGCATAAGTTACGCGTTTCCTTGCATATCTCGTTGAGTTTTCCTGGCGGGATATTGCTTCTCCCTACTTGTTTTAAGTTTCGGGACGAAACTTCTTTTAAGGAGGGTAGAATGTAATATCCGCAATTTCGAATTTCGGTAATTTTTTTTTTTTCGGCGGAAGTTCGTTTTGACGACTCGCTCCTGACCGTTTCGTCATTCCGAGAATGATTAATTCTGCACTTTTTGTCATCCGAGTTCGTTTCGGTGTCGTTTTGTTGAGTTCCGTGTCCTTAATCGACTTTTTCACGTGGGAGTTCGACTTTGTAAAGTCGCCATTAATTCTTGGAAACTCCAAAAATTCTGAATCTTTGCAAAATTATAGAGCATCAAGTTAGCTTTCCAATGGTTCAAACGGTGAGTCAATCGGAGTCCAGACGAAGTAGTTATGGTCGAAATAGCCAAGACTGCACGATGTGCCTTTTTGGTGTTGAAGGGGTCGCACTGCAGCCGCGGCACACTCAGGCTGTGCCGCGGCACTAAGATGATTCCTGGGCGTTTTTGGTGGCCTTGGGCCGCGGCACACTTGTCCTGTGCCGCGGCACACGGGCTTTTTCTGCGTTTTTTAGCAGATTTTCGAGGAGAAAACTTCATTTTTCTCCTCTCTTCTTCCTCCTTCCATCTAGGGCGATTTGTGGGCGATTTTTAGGCGATTTGAGTGCTCCCAAACTTGTAGAGATCATCCACCTCAAGTCTTGTTGTAGATTTTCGGCCTCTACTTGAATCCTTCATCCAAATCAAGGTATTTTTGGCTTGAACCCTTGTTTTTGTAGATTTGGGGATTTTCCTTTTTGATTTCGATTCCAATCCGTTTTTAATCAATTAATTGTTGTATAAACGTTGTTTTGAACTTGTTCTACGGATTGGATACTCGTATCTTTGGTTCGTTCAACCCGAGGGGTGATTTCTTTGTTCTTGAAGGGTCTTGAACATTTAATGTTCGATTAAATGTTCGAATGAGTTCCCTTTGATAGTTTGTTGGGATTTCCGTTGTTTTCGGCCTTGATTCTCGTCGTAATCATGTTTTATTATTCCTTACGGAGGATTATAGGTTCTCGATGATTCCGATGTTGAATTTCGTTGGTGATTGATGATTCATGTGGTGTTTTCCCATAGTAATTTCGGTGCTATCGCGTTCTAGATAGTGTTCGGGAATTTGAGGGCTACCCGGCCGTATTCGTTCACTTTTCCATTGCTCGTGATATCGAGGCAAGTACCTTGCCCATACTTTTCTTATTTTATGGATATGATGATCGGTGATCGTCTTGGTGTGTTGGTTTGGTTGTTTGAAATGAAGTTTCAAAAGATTTCGGTTTGGCCTTGTTAAAGGCTCTCTTTCAAAACGGGTGTGTGTTTTGTGAACGTTGTGTTTTGGGAATTGATTATGATTTGATTATTTTGAACGTTGAAGTCTTTGATGATGATACTCCTGTGTTTAAAGTTATGGGATCGTGTATTCCGTATTTAATCATTGTTGTGGTGTTTTTGAAGAGTTTGATAATGGTGTCGAGTTAGTGGCCATCTCTAGTAAGTATTCTTGATGAACTTACATTCTTAGCATATTAGTATTGCATGAGTAACGTGTGTGTGTGTGTATGCTCACTACGGGTTAGATCTGACGGGGTCTCGGTAGGGCTCCACGAAGCTGTGGAACCGCGAGCTTGCTTTTAACCACTGTGGGTTAGATCCGACGGGGTCTCGGCAGGGATCCACGAAGCTGTGGGTCCGCGGTTAATTATGGTGCATTTTACAAATGTTATTCGATATTGGCATTTCCGGAAATGAGTGCTTTGGAACTGTGTTTTCATGATTGCATGCATCGACTAAGTGTGTAAGAGGTAAGTGTTCGTTTGGCTTACTCGGCTAGGATGGCACTAGAGTATTTTGTTGTTTGTTTTAAATCCTTTATTTGTGGATTTTGATGTTGGGAGACGAACCTTGTGGTCGTTCTTGTGTACTGTGAGTTGATGAGATTGGGGCTAAAATCCCAATGTTTTTGTAAAGGTCATTTGACGGATTTGGGGCTAAAATCCCAACGGTTTGGTAAAGGTTATTTTACGGAAAGTAAACTTTTGGGGGCGGTGACCCCTTTTGTCTTTTGGATTTTGAAAAGTAGGATTTGATAATCCTAAATTGTTTCCTATTAAAACTCTCGATGGCATTCTAAACCGTTTTATAAATTATTTCCATTGATTTATGATATTTCGATTTTGAAAGGTTTTCTCAAACTCTTGCCTCGGGAAGTACTTTTCGCTTCGTTTGGATCTTTGAGGATTCTGGTTATTGTTATTCGTGGAATGTGAATTGTATGGCTCGTATTTGCACTTTGTTCTTGCACTAGCAAAACAAAGGAGTTTGCTAACCCCCGATTATTCGGGGGGTGGATGTCTGTTTTTGCATTCAGGTGTTGGAGCATAACACAGGGTCGGCACGAAGGATGATGAAAGATGATCGATACTAATCACATGAGGAACCGTACTCTGTTTATTGGTTCAGTTGTACTCTATTTTTCCGCTGCTATATTTTCCCGTTGTACGGGTGTAGTTGTATTTTGACCCCTGCGTGGGCATGAGTTGTATTTGAGTTGTATGTATTCGTTGAAAGACCAAATCGGTCTACTGAGTTATTTTAGCCTTAAAGGCATGGTTGAGTTGTTATATGTCGTTACCAGCCTGGTAAATCCTTGAGGAAAGGTTCTACGGCGTGTAATATCCCTGAGCGGATTGGGGGTGTTACACTCATTAGTCACCTCAATCAATTCAGGACCCTCAATAAGTCTTTCCCCAACTTCGTTCCAAAAGATAGGTGCTCTACATTTCCGTCCATACAATAGTTCAAACGGGGCACCTTTGATACTAGCATGCCAACTTTTGTTATAAGCAAACTCAACCAGACGTAAGTATTCATCCCAATTACCCGTCCATTCAAGAGCACAAGACCTTAGCTGTAACATCCCAAAAATTTCAAGGAATTTAAAATTTTTAAAGTAACATTTCATTATAAAACTCCTTTAATAATTCAATCGCTTCATTTGCAAATCCATAATTAATATTCTCCCGAACAATAAACTGCTGACTAAATGTCTAAAATTAAAAGTCGTAAAAGTAATCAGCCCTTCACGCGCGCCAGTGTGTACTCGTCACGCCTTGGAGCCACTCGTACCTGAAATAATAATTTATTGGAAAAGGGTAAGCACGAAGCTTAGTGAATTCAACCACCATAGATAACACAGTTATTCCACATTGCCCCTATAACAGATAGTTGCACATAAACAAGCATACAAATCTACGAACAAATCGTAAACATGCATTCCTGCCCCTATGCCACCCGCGTATAACCTCTTAGCCCCACCGAGATTCTACGCCACCCGCGTATACAATCTTCGGCCCCGCCGAGTTCTTACGCCACCCGCGTATACAAACGTCGGCCCCCGAGTCCTTACGCCGCCCGCGTATACATGACAACGCCACCCGCGTATACATGTCAACAAATGGATGACTAGCCACCCCGCTATCTAGCCCCGCATCACAAATAGTTACGGCTACCACACACGAGCTACAGTAATGTAAAACAACTGATATTAAATATAGTGAAAGAACTCACCTCGTAAGCGCGCCTAGCTCACAAATAATAACTCAAGATTCACAGTCCAGAATCACTTCCCGAAACCTAAACGAATGTGAAAATACATTAATACGAGACCCGGACCCTAAAACAAGACGCACACTTAAACCGTCACTAAAATGACTTTCCGATCTAACCAAACATGTCTATTCGGGACCTGTTCTGACCTCCTTAAACCCAGAAATACTATATTATTATTACATGGCCAGAAAGTACTCTGAGTTAGGGTTCCACAGACATATTATACACCTCCTAGAGATCTACACTTTACTACGGATTTTATAGAAATAGTTCGCAGAACTGTTTAAGAAAGGAAACAAGGGATGTATACCCTTACCTAGCGACGACTACGCAGCAGCGATACACGAACTCCAGCTCCCTCCCACTCTCGATCTCTCCATCTCTCGCTACAATCCGGTCACGGTGGTGTAATATACGCATTTTTCTTTCCCTTGTATCTTCATTTTTCGGTGTATTTCTCGGTTGTAGTGACCCTCGTGTATCTTTCAGTGTATCTTTCCCGTCATCTATTGATCTGATTCTCGTTATCGTTGTACGAAACCGCTATTCGGGGTTGCCGTGGATCCATTCCATGTTTCGATGCGTCTTGAGATGTTCTATTTAACGTTTCGTTCATATTCCGGTGTTTTGGGCCGTTTATATTCTGTATCTAGCGCACGCTAAATTTCCTGCATAGCGCACGCTAGAGGTCCCTTAGTAGCGCACGCTACGTTTACTTCGTAGCGCGCGCTAGCGAATTAGCCCTGGGAGTGGCAGTGCTGTTTCCAACCCTCTGGACTGGCGGATTAGCGTACGCTACATAGTCTAGCGCACGCTAATGTCGCCTGGCTAGCGACGCCGAGATTTCCAGTAACGTGCGCTAGCGTGAGTGTCCGATCGACAGCTTTACTACCGAACTCGGTCAGCGCTGTAGCGACGCTACATTTGTACATTAGCGCACGCTAACGGGTCAGGTGAGTTTTGGGCAGTTAGCTTCTGGACTCGGCTGATGTCCAGGTAGCGCACGCTATTGGTCGATAGCGCGCGCTACCGAGAGGTTATTAGCGCACGCTACGTTTCGAGTAGCGCACGCTAACGGCCAGAAATTTGGCTACTGGACTGGGACGCCAATTGTTTAGTCTGTATTTTCATCCCGTTAGCGCACGCTAACCTTGAGGATTAGCGTGCGCTAACACTCCCTGGCTATATAAACCAGGGAGTTGACCGAGATAAACATAATTTCTCATTTTTTCCTCTCTCCGCGGCGAAGGCGATTCCGGGGCGATTTCCTTGGCGATTTCTTCCTCCAATCATCTCATCCAACATCTTTTTTGAGTTCTTGGAGTATTATAACAACATCAACACGAATCTTTCATCCTAATCCACGGTAAATCTCTTAGAACCCTACTTTTGGATAATTTGGGGGTTTTGGGATTTTCTTCCGATCCGTTCCGTTTTGTTGGTGGATTCATGACGAATATGATTAATCTTGTTGGTATAATTAGTTTTCCTACGGATTCATGGCATATTTTCATGGTTTTGCGAAATCGAGAGGGTTTGGTTGTGGTCCGCCCTCGTTGTTATTTTTGTATGAATATACATGAATCGTAGGCGGGTTTTCGGGTGTATTCCATTTCCGTAATCGTTTAGGAGTGGTTGTGATTGTGTTATTCGAATCGTTAGGTTCATTCGTCGGTTCCTCGCGGTCGTGCTTGATTCTTCCGTTCCGTTCGTGTCATCGTCTATTAATCGAGGCAAGTATCCTTATACAATCTTGACATAGTAGTATTGTATGAGAAATGGTGTGTGTGTGTATGCTCACTACGGGTTAGATCCGACGCGGTCTCGGTAGGGGTCCACAGAGACGTGGATCGACGAGCTTGCTTTTAACCACTACGGGTTAGATCCGACGGGGTCTCGGTAGGGGTCCACACAGACGTGGATCGACAGTTAATTGTAGTGCATTTTACAAATGTGATTTGATTATGGCATTTCCGGAAATGAGTGTTTTGGAACTATGTTTTTCTTGATTACATGCATTTACTATATGTGTAAGATGTAAGTTGTTCATTTGGTTACTTGTACTAGCGTAATTGCTAACCCCTCTGGGGACCCGTTTTGGGGAAATTCGTTTTATGAATTTCAGGTCAGGTTCATCGAGACGAACGGGTGCTGGACCAGTATGCGGATGACGGCTGTGCGTGATGATTGTGCACGAGTCATGTCTTAGTATCTTCTATCTTTTTATCTTTTGTGGTTTTGTTTGAACTAATAGAAGTACTCGAGTACTTAAGAATTTTCACTCGTCTGGATTGTATTGTTGTTTATCATGTTTGTGTCGAATTATGGTGTTATGTTGACCGGTTGAACCGGGTGGATTATTTTGTTGGGCGTCTTTATGACGAGGTGTTATTCTGTTGTTTTGTGAGTCGATGAGTATGATGTTTGACCAGCCTGGTGGGTCCCATGTAGGGATTCACGACGCTGTAATATACCTCGAATATCTTGGGGGTGTTACAGAAAATGGTATCAGAGCACTAGGTTATGGATACCTAGGCTTGTCGGTTTATTGGGTCTTGTTGTGTTTTGTTTTGCACATCATCGTCACGCTGCCATGATTCCGGTACTACCAGTGTCCGTAAGTTTTTCCTTCCTCTGTTCCTTATTCCCTTGTATCGCAACTTTGATTCTCGATTTGTCATTGTTCTTTTCTTGTACTTACCATCGTATGGCTTTTGCTACTTATTTAACGCCAGTATGGATGCTGGAAGAGGCCGTGGTCGTGGACGTGGTCGTGGACGTGGCCGAGGACGTGGGTCAGCCGGTGGGGCGGCCACGTCGCAGTCTTCGGGAGCCGGCAGTACCGTCGACCGTCATAGTCATGCTTCTTCTCAGGAGCGTGCCGACCTTGGTATTGCGGCCGTTATGCAGCAAATGGTGAACCAAATGGCGGCGATAGCTCAGGCGGTTCAGAACCCGGATCAGGCCCACGCTAATCGGGGCGGAGCGGATCGTTGGCTCCAAGATGTTATCAAGATGCATCCTCCTCGCTTCGGGAGCTTCGGACCCGATTGGCCGGGAAGGGTGGATCAAGGAGATAATTAAAGTCTTCATCGCTACCAACCGTCCCGAGGACAAGAAGGTCCCTATTGCCCAAGACTTTCTCACCGGGACGCCACGGACCGGTGGGAGGTCCGTTGGGCCCAAAGATCATGCCGTCGTGGGCCGAGTTTCAAGAATTGATGGAGATCGAATATTGCCCGTGGCGATCGACAGGCTCGGGTACATGCTTTTTATGATGCTCAACCGCGGGATATCCCCGTATCTCAAGCTATTGCTGATTTTAACAAGGAGTTGGGTTATGTGAAGACCCAAGTTGTCGAGGAGAGCGACAAAATTTTCCATTTTTCCAGACGGATGAAGTTGTCGATTCGGGACTATATGTCGGGGCTTGTCTGTACTACCTTGAAAGATTACCAGAGTAGGGCCCTTGCTTATGACATGTCGGTGACGGCTAGAGAGGCGGCCCGCGAGAGCAAGAAACATAAGTCCGCTGGGAACCTTTCGGGCCACAAGGGTGGGGGTCAGCAGAAATCCCAATCTGCTAACTTCCCCGCCGGCGGGGATCCAGCTCATTCCGCTGGGGGTCCTCGTGGAACTACCAGTGCTCCTTTCCGTGATGTAAAGTGTTTCAATTGTGGCCGTACAGGCCACGCTACCGTACTTGCTTGAGCCCTTTATCGATGTGTAATCGGGCAGGGCCACCGGCCACAAGGCCGCTTTTATCCGAGAGGGAGAGAATTCTTGGTGCCGGGCTTCCACTCCAGCGACTAGGTAACCAAGCGTGAATCAAGGATCGTTTGCTTTTCCCCCACCGAGTGCCGGCCGAGGAGGGGTCGTGGTCGACCGCAGGGGGAGCTTCTAGTGTTGGCTCCGCCCATCCGCGGGTTTATGAGATGCGGAAAGCCGATGACCCAGCAGCTACTGTGGCGACAGGTACCGTTCATATTCTTTCTCATCCTGTCAGTGTGCTTTTCGATTCGGGTGCTACGCATTCGTACATATCTCTGGAGTGTGTGCGCCGTTTGAGTCTCGACTATTTGATGCCTTGTGAACCCTTCATCGTTAAGCTTCCTAGCGGTGATAGGATCGTTGGTGATCAGGAGGTTCGAGACTGTTCTGTGCTTATTTGTGAGAGGGCTTGGCCCTCTAATCTTATTGTTGTGGGTATCAAGGGTGAGGATTTGATTCTTGGGGATGATTGGCTCGAGCGCCATGGTGCGATCATGAACTACCGCACGAGAATCATCACTATGTTAGCCGAGGACGGCACCGAGCACTCTTTCGCGGGGAAAAAGAGGGGAAACCAGAAGTTCGTTATTAATGCCTTGAAGGCAATGAGACTCCTGCGAAAGGGGTGTACTGGTTATTGGTGCTACGCCTTGAAGACAGAGAGTAGTGGAGTCGAGCTGTCTTCGATTCCAATCGTTAGTGAGTTTCCTGATGTATTTCCTGACGAGTTACCGGGATTGCCACCGGATCGTGAGGTCAACTTTGCTATAGAGATAGAGCCGGGTGCGGCTCCGGTTTCTAAGGCGCCGTATCGTATGGCACCTTCAGAGATGACAGAATTAAAGAAGCAGTTGAGCGAGCTTCTTGAGTCGGGGTATATTCGACCGAGCGCCTCGCCTTGGGGCGCACCGGTCCTGTTTGTGCGGAAGAAGGATGGTTCACTACGTTTGTGTATCGACTATCGCGAACTAAACAAGGTGACCATCAAGAACAAGTATCCCTTGCCGAGAATTGATGACTTGTTCGATCAGTTGCAGGGAGCTGCGGTATTCTCGAAGATCGATTTGAAATCGGGGTACTATCAGCTTCGGGTGAGAGAGTCCGACGTACCGAAAACAGCTTTTCGGACGAGATACGGACATTATGAGTTTGTAGTTATGCCTTTCGGGTTAATTAATGGGCCGACGGTGTTCATGCAGTTGATGAACAAAATATTTATCGAGTATTTGGATAAGTTTGTCGTTGTTTTCATTGACGATATTCTTATTTATTCGAGGAACGAGGAAGAGCATGCCCAACATTTGCGGATAGTGTTAGACATTTTGAGGACCGAGCAACTCTATGCGAAGTTCTCGAAATGTGAGTTCTGGCTGAAGGAAGTGATGTTTTTAGGTCACGTGATTTCAGCCGAGGGGGTTCGTGTGGATCCGCAGAAAATTGAGGCAGTGTTGGATTGGGCACCGCCCACAAATGTGAAGGAGGTCCGTAGTTTCTTGGGTTTGGCTGGCTACTACCGTAGGTTCGTCGAGGGCTTCTCAAAAATAGCTCGGCCACTTACGCAGTTGCTCTAGAAATCCGAGAAGTTCGTCTGGAATGACGAGAGGCAGTCGAGTTTTGACGAACTGAAGAAGCATTTGACTTCAGCCCCGGTTTTAGCATTGCTATGTGGCAACGAGGGTTTTGCTGTTTATAGCGATGCTTCGGGATAGGGTCTTGGGTGCGTGTTGATGCAGCACGGCAAGACCATTGCTTATGCATCGAGACAGCTGAGGCCGTATGAGCTTAACTACCCTACACATGATTTGGAGTTAGCGGCAGTTGTTTTTGCGCTAAAGATTTGGCGTCACTATCTTTTCGGCTCTGCATGTCAGATTTTTACCGATCATAAAAGTCTGAAATACATATTTATTCAGTGGGAGTTGAATATGAGGCAGAGGAGGTGGTTAGAGCTGATTAAGGATTATGACCTCAAAATCCTTTATCATCCGGGCAAGGTGAACGTCGTGGCTGACGCCTTGAGTTGAAAACCGGTGGCGTTGCGAATGCTTGAGATCCTTACATCTCAGTTTGAGCTTCGGAGGGCTTTGATCGAGTTAGATGTTGAGGTTTTGTTGCCTGGAGCTGTCGGGCAACTTTGTGCTTTAGAGATTTCGTCATCTTTGATCGATGAAATTAAGCTGAAGCAGTTAGAGGATCCGATGATTACTCAAATCCGAGAGAACGTTCTTAAGGGAAAGTCTCCTGGGTTTGTGATTCACGAGGATGGTGTTTTGAGGTTCCAGAGTCGGCTTTGTGTGCCGAACGACCCAGAGTTGCGACAGAGTATTTTGCGTGAGGCCCATACTACACCTTATTCTATTCATCCTGGTTCGAGTAAGATGTACAAGGACCTGAGGAGGAATTTCTGGTGGAACGATATGAAGGAGGAGGTCGCACAGTTTGTAGCGAGATGTTTGACTTGTCAACAGGTCAAAATCGAGCATCGACTACCGGGTTATTGCAGTCACATCTGCTCCTAATGGAAATGGAAAGATATATCGATGGATTTCGTTACGAGTTTGCCGAGATCGAGGTCGGGCATGAATATGGTATGGGTGATTGTTGATCGTCTGACCAAGTCGGCACATTTTCTGGGCATCAAGGACACTTGGGGCCCGGGGAAGTTGGCTCGTGTGTTTATCGCGCAGATTGTGAGACTTCACGGTACTCCGAAGTCTATTGTTTCGGATCGTGATGGCCGTTTCGTATCGCACTTTTGGCAGGCAGTGCATAAGGCGTTGGGTACCCGTTTGCATTTGAGTACCTCTTTTCATCCCCAGTCAGATGGACAGTCGGAACGCACTATCCAGACATTCGAAGATATATTGCGTGCTTGTGCCCTCGATTGGAGTAGCGATTGGGAGGAACATTTGCCATTGATCGAATTCACGTACAACAACAGTTGGCACGCGTCGATTCGGATGGCACCGTATGAGGCACTTTATGGGCGGCGATGTCGATCACCAATTTGTTGGAATGAGACGTCCGACTTGGTCGGGACCGAGCCGGATGTCGTTTTAGAGACGAGGCGGAAGATAGAATTGATTCGGGAACAGATGTTGACTGCCCAGAGTCGACAGAAGTCATATGCCGATGTCCGTCGTCGACCTTTGGAATTCGAGGTGGGAGACCACGTTTTGCTTAAGGTGTCGCCGATGAAGAGAGTTTTTCGTTTCGGGAAGAAGGGGAAGTTGAGTCCGAGATTTATTGGACCCTTTGAGATTCTCGAGCGAGTCGGTGAGTTGGCATACCGTTTGGCGTTACCTCCAGCCTTGAGTCATGTTCATGGCGTTTTTCATGTTTCCCAGTTGAGGAAATATGTCCCGGATCCTAGTCACGTCATCGATTATGGTGAGATTGATGTCGCCGAGGATATTACTTTCGAGGAGCGTCCTTTGAAGATTTTGGAGCATCGTGAGAAACGATTGAGGCATAAGACCATCCCTTTGGTCAAAGTGCAGTGGTCGAGACACGGTGTCGAGGAGGCAACTTGGGAGACCGAGGATAGCATGCGTGCTAGCTACCCTGAGTTGTTTGTTTCTTAAGTTTCGGGACGAAACTTATTTTTAGAGGGGTAGAATGTAATATCCGCATTTTTCTTTCCCTTGTATCTTCATTTTTCGGTGTATTTCTCGGTTGTAGTGACCCTCGTGTATCTTTCAGTGTATCTTTCCCGTCATCTATTGATCTGATTCTCGTTATCGTTGTACGAAACCGCTATTCGGGGTTGCCGTGGATCCATTCCATGTTTCGATGCGTCTTGAGATGTTCTGTTTAACGTTTCGTTCATATTCCGGTGTTTTGGGCCGTTTATATTCTGTATCTAGCGCACACTAAATTTCCTGCATAGCGCACGCTAGAGGTCCCTTAGTAGCGCACGCTACGTTTACTTCTTAGCGCGCGCTAGCGAATTAGCCCTGGGAGTGGCAGTGCTGTTTCCAACCCTCTGGACTGGCGGATTAGCGTACACTACATAGTCTAGCGCACGCTAATTTCGGGGGCTAGCGCACGCTGAGATTTCCAGGTAACGTGCGCTAGCGTGAGTGTCCAGTACTGGACAGTTTACTACTGAACTCGGTCAGGCGCCAGGTAGCGCACGCTACATTTGTACGTTAGCGCACGCTAACGGGTCAGGTGAGTTTTGGGCAGTTAGCTTCTGGACTCGGCTGATGTCCAGGTAGCGCACGCTATTGGTCGATAGCGCATGCTACCGAGAGGTTATTAGCACACGCTACGTTTCGAGTAGCGCACGCTAACGGCCAGAAATCTGGCTACTGGACTGGGACGCCAATTGTTTAGTCTGTATTTTCATCCCGTTAGCGCACGCTAACCTTGAGGATTAGTGCGCGCTAACACTCCCTGGCTATATAAACCAGGGAGTTGACCGAGATAAACATAATTTCTCATTTCTTCCTCTCTCCGCGGCGAAGGCGATTCCGGGGCGATTTCCTTGGCGATTTCTTCCTCCAATCATCTCATCCAACATCTTTCTTGAGTTCTTGGAGTATTATAACAACATCAACACGAATCTTTCATCCTAATCCACGGTAAATCTCTTAGAACCCTACTTTTGGATAATTTGGGGGTATTGGGATTTTCTTCCGATCCGTTCCGTTTTGTTGGTGGATTCATGACGAATATGATTAATCTTGTTGGTATAATTAGTTTTCCTACGGATTCATGGCATAGTTTCATGGTTTTGCGAAATCGAGAGGGTTTGGTTGTGGTCCGCCCTCGTTGTTATTTTTGTACGAATATACATGAATCGTAGGCGGGTTTTCGGGTGTATTCCATTTCCGTAATCATTTAGGAGTGGTTGTGATTGTGTTATTCGAATCGTTAGGTTCATTCGTCGGTTCCTCGCGGTCGTGCTTGATTCTTCCGTTCCGTTCGTGTCATCGTCTATTAATCGAGGCAAGTATCCTTATGAACTTACAATCTTGACATAGTAGTATTGTATGAGAAATGGTGTGTGTGTGTGTATGCTCACTACGGGTTAGATCCGACGGGGTCTCGGTAGGGGTCCACAGAGACGTGGATCGACGAGCTTGCTTTTAACCACTACGGGTTAGATCCGACGGGGTCTCGGTAGGGGTCCACACAGACGTGGATCGACAGTTAATTGTAGTGCATTTTACAAATGTGATTTGATTATGGCATTTCCGGAAATGAGTGTTTTGGAACTATGTTTTTCTTGATTACATGCATTTACTATATGTGTAAGATGTAAGTTGTTCATTTGGTTACTTGTACTAGCGTAATTGCTAACCCCTCTGGGGACCCGTTTTGGGGAAATTCGTTTTATGAATTTCAGGTCAGGTTCATCGAGACGAACGGGTGCTAGACCAGTATGCGGATGACGGCTGTGCGTGATGATTGTGCACGAGTGATGTCTTAGTGTCTTTTATCTTTTTATCTTTTGTGGTTTTGTTTGAACTAATAGAAGTACTCGAGTACTTAAGAATTTTCACTCGTCTGGATTGTATTGTTGTTTATCATGTTTGTGTCGAATTATGGTGTTATGTTGACCGGTTGAACCGGGTGGATTATTTTGTTGGGCGTCTTTATGATGAGGTGTTATTCTGTTGTTCTGTGAGTCGATGAGTATGATGTTTGACCATCCTGGTGGGTCCCATGTAGGGATTCACTGCGCTGTAATATACCTCGAATATCTTGGGGGTGTTACAGGTGGTGGTTCACAGCACAAGGAAGAAAAGAATAGACGCAATATAGTTTCCTTGTGGTTTCGTTGTATGCGACGGCAAGAGACAATGAAATAGGGTTCTTTGTGTGTGTGTACGATGGGGAGGGGGTAAAGAACAAGAGGGCTCGTTCTTCATGGGCTTAGCCCATGCATGGTTGACAAATTTTACATAAAGGCCCCTGTAGTTTTAGTGTATTTAAAATCTAACCAAACTAGTTTATGATTTTATTAACCAACCCTTATTAAGACAAAATAAACTGTTTAAGGTTCTTCCCGTCAATCCCGTTATAAAATTCGCTAAGAGAAAAATTATTAATACACTTAAATAATTACGTGAAATAAAACTGTACCGGGAGATGGGCTTTATAGCTCTCCCCCACTTGAATTAGACTTCGTCCTCGAAGTCTCCGCCCGCGAATAGATCTGGGTAGTTCTCTCGCATCTCACCTTCGGGTTCCCAAGTCCACTCGGAAACCTTTCGGTGCTTCTACTGTACCTTAACCAAACCAATTACCTTATTACGCGAGGTTCTCATCCTCCTGTCAAGAATGGCAACCGGCTTTTCCACATAATTGAGTCGCTTGTCAATCTGAATATCTTCGAGAGGAACTATGTTAGGCGTATTTTTATGCACTTTTATATCATTAGTTTATATCCATTTTGAGCCTAAAAATGCATAAATGAGCTTTTAATGCACTATTCTTACATGTTTTGCTGGAAATTGGAGTCCGGAAGCTCGAACGACGAAAAACGGGCGAAAACGGCAATTTTTGGCCGGGGGCCACGGCACGAACCAAGTGATCCGCGGCACACGAAGAGGACTAGCAAGTGCCGAGCAGACTGTACTGTGAGCCGCGGCACAGCTTATGTGAGCCGCGGCCCATGAAGAAAAAAAGACGCCCAGGCATCTCGCTGAGCAGTAGGGGCTGCGGCACAGATTAAGTGAGCCGCAGCCCACCGGGCGGTTTTGCTGAATATTCTGCGTTCCTGGGCCGTTTTTGGAGCCGAATCCCAACCTAATTCCCGGATGCGTTTTGGAGGCTGAGGACGGCTATAAATAAGCATTGAAGGGCTGAAGACAAAGGGGGGATCGAGAAGGGAGCATCGATAGATAGAGAGAAGAACACAAGGAGGAGATTTGTGGGCGACGACAAGACCACGGATCCCTACGTTTTTTCTTAATTTTTCCGCATCTTAGTTTCTAGATTTGTTCGCGCAGGATTTTGATTGTAGCCGATTACATGATGGTTTGATTTATTTATTATTATTTCAATTCATTCGTTATTCTATTGAATTGGATTCTTCTTACTGTTTTTAATGCTTTTTAATTGTCTGGCCAACAGTTGAATTGTTTTGAATGTCTTTATGGATTCGGGAGATGAAATTTAGGCATAGTTCTTGTGAGATGAATCATAATTTTCGTGAGATAGGAATATACTCATGGGAATTGTGAAGCCTATTTATTGTAGGGATTCTTGAACTGTTTCAGCTACTAATTATCTAATTCGAATAGGGATATATCGAGTTAATAATTCGTAGTATTTTCTATCGACCTTGGGAAAGGCTTTAGAATAATTTAGGAATTCCTGGCTTACAATCAATTGAATAAAAGTGAATTGAATTGAATAAAAATCATTCCTGATTGTTTGAGGTGAAAATCATAATCCTACACCCTTATTATTAGTATTATTACTATTATTATTATTATTATTATTTATTTTTCTGCAATTAGTTTAGATATAAATTCTATTTAATTGTTCTTCAAATAAAATTACGAGTCGACTATATTTTGGTACTTAGTGAAAACAGTCCTCGAGGGAACGATATCTTACTTATCACTTTATTACTTGTTGACACCGTGCACTTGAGGCATAGTGTGAGGCATTTCCTCACAACAAGTTTTTGGCACCGTTGACGGGGACTGATTTTTCGCTAATATAAATACCAAGCGACTCTAATTTTAGTTTGAAGTTTTTTTCTTTAGTCTCTATATTTCCATTTTTTCATTATGTTTTCCTTTGATTATCATGACCCTTGGCATTTCATAAATTTCGATAATCTTAATAATTTGCCTAATAGGATCAGTCAGCCCCCTCCCCCAAAACAAAAGACCATACTTGAACAATGTGTAGACGCTCTTAAAAATCTTGATAGTACCCCTTTTGAGCTAGAATGTGCACGTCGTGGTCTTGAGATTCACTATGGTTATTTTCCAGTTCATATATTTAGTAGTGAAGTTGAGGGGGAGGTTGAGAAGAAAGACATGTTGAGTTTTAGGGTCGATCCCCCTGCACCTGATAATTACATAAAGTCTGATGAGCTTGTAGAAGAAGTTACCATTGATGATGTTTCCAAAGAAATTTCAATAAATTGTCATCAAACTTCGAGTAATAAGGTGAACACTTTTGTGCCTAAAATTTTATTAACGGTGCCACGCATAATCTTTCCTAAATCCATAATGGGAGAGATTGACCCCATTACTTTTGATTTTGTTGAGGCTGATTCTTTGAGTTCTAATGAGGTTGTTCATGATATGTCTTTATTATCTACCCATTCGAACTCTGCTTATTTTTTCATGCCTTATCATTATTATATTCTTCCATTATTTTTTGGTTGTCCGCATAATATTTCCTACTCATTATTTTTGGCAACCGGGCATGAACCAAAGCCTCCCTTGTGGGATAACAGGCTTATAGATTGTAAGAAGGGGGCATTTGGCAATCTTCCTAGAAAGTGTAATATCCGGAATTTCTACTACTATTGTTTGATATTATTTTATCCGAGTTATATTGTACAGCGTGGAATCTGTACAGTATGGATAAAATAAATAAAGGACTGAGATGTCAGTATCGGTATAATTGTCGTATCTGGTCGACAGTTGCATTTGAGGATATCGTGTATCAGGTTATCGCACTTTTGATATGAGGTATATCGTATGAGAATACTATTAGATTCAGTATATGTATTCAGTAAGTGTATATGTGTTTTCGGTATGTCGAGACAGGCGGTAACAGTTGAAATTGGCTAAGTATCGAATACTTAGCGTACGCTAATGCTGAAGACTTACGTACGCTAAATTACAAGAGTTATGTATGTTATGGCCGGGACATTACGTACGTAACATGGGAATCAGACGACTGAGTCATGGTCGGTAGGTGGGACCCTGCGTCGGCAGCTTTCGGCGGAGGATGTGGACAGCGAGTCAACCTCGGCCATTACGTAAGGTTATGCATGGCGTATTACGTACGTAATGTGGTTGGTACTGTAGCAAGTCAACGTACATGTTACGTACGTTATGAAGGAAACATTACGTACGTAAGCATGTTAACAAAACAGTTCAGTTAGTTCTGGGATGATGATTACGTACGCTATGTGGGACGAATAACGTACGCTAAAGTGCATTACGTACGTTAATGATGAAGGATAACATACATAATGAGTTATGCAGTTTAATATAATGAAGTTCGTCTTTCATTTCACTTCAACTTTCCTTTTCGTTTTTCGTCTCCAAACTTTGAGAGAGAGAGATGTTGGCCTTCCTAAGTCGATTTTGAGCTTGAGGACTTGGACTTGAGGCTTGGATATGGATCTATGGATGATTCTTGAAGTGTTTTCTAGTGTTTTTCATCTTCTAAGAGGTATGTTGGATAATCCTCCTTTTCATTTCGGATTCTTGATGTTGTTATAGATAAATGATTCGTATGAAGAGGATTAAGATGTTGTTGTTTCGATTCTTGAGGTTATATGAATTATATGTTGAAGGAAGATGGTGATATGATGGTTTATACCTTGAATATGTTGATTATGATTATGAAATCATAGAGTTCTTGATGTTCTTGGTATTATTATCCATATTTGATCCGTATGATGATGATTAGGGAGTTGTTGTTACAATTCTTGAGGTTATGTAGAGTGTATATTGAAGAATACGATGATTCATGACTTGGATTACGAATTGGAAGATTATCTTCATCTTAAAGGATATCGAGTTATGTTGTTTTAATGGTTATGAACATGAGTTCGAATCCCTTAGTGTTCTTGAGGAACTTTTGATGAATTTAACATATCAAGATGATCGTATGTTGAATTAATCGGATTATGAATCGTGTTGTGGTTTTGAGTTCGTAATTGTTTGAGTTGGATTGTCCGGATTTGTGTCTAATCGAGATATTGTGGAACCGTTGGGGTTTATTGATCGGTTGTATTGATTGATTATGATCATCGAGTTGTAGTTTGTATTGTAGATATCGTTAAATCATTGAGATGATTTGGTTGGTCGTGTCGGTTTTTAATTGTTATCGGATATGTGTTATTTGATTACTTCGATAGGTTGAGATTATTGATCGGTGATTGGAACCGTATGTTGCTGTCGTCTTCGAGTATGTTCGTGAATTGCTTCGGTCGGGGCCGAGGAGCTCGTAGACGAAGGCATTGTGACTGGTAACGGCTTCATCATCATCGTATCGGTATCGAGGCAAGTTATTACTTGCTCAGTCATAATGTTTATTGAATGGTTTCAGTTTCATTTCATTTATAATGCATATAACAATGAATATATGTTGTCATTCCGATTCTGGGAGTTTAATCATAATGTATATGATTTATTTCGGTTATTGGCATATTCGGGTATCGAGGTTACATTATGGTAAATACGAGGATATGAGTATCTGTAGTCCATGGTACGTTTGGATCACCGAGTATTGCGGATAATCGTCGGTGAAGGTTTGATATCGAGATTTTTCCCGAAGGACTCGGGGCAAGTATCTTATATCGATTCAATTAGTGTTAGTGATTTGATCATGCATATTGTCTTTCATGTCGTCGAACATGAGGTCGTTTTAGTGGATTTGTCATATTGTAGTTCATGTTCTGTTGTTCATGTTGATGAACCTTTTGATTTTCATTTCCTATGCTTCTCTTCTAACGAAAAGAGTGTATGCATAATTGTGTTGTTTGTGTTGTGTTGATCCGATGGGATCGTGTGATCTATGCTGAGGGCGCTGGATCAGATGTCCACCTCGTGTTGGTCCGACGGGATCATCTTGGGATCTATGCTGAGGGCGCTGGATCATTGGACGGGTTTTTCCACCTCGGGTTGGTCCGACGGGATCATCTTGGGATCTATGCTGAGGGCGCTGGATCATTGGATTACCCAGTGTTGTGCTGTTTTGCATATGTATATTGTGGGTTATCCACCTCATGTTGATCTTGTAGGATCATCTTGGGACCTATGCTGAGGGGGCTGGGTCATGGGATTTCCATTGAGTATACATTGTTGGTATTGTTTTTGAGCATATTGACGTGGTCATATGAATATGCATTTGTAGGTCTTGTGTTAGGACCGTGTCAGTATTGCATTGATCTGATCTCGGATTAGACTGATATGATTGTCGTGGCACTTCATATCTCCAGTTATGTTCCGTATTTCCTTTGGTATTTGTCTTTGATGGACAATCGGTTATCGTCTTGGGATTTGATGATGTTATTCGATGGATCGTATTGGTCAGAAATAGTATATTTCCGTATCGTGAGTTGGTGATGATAGTTTTAGAATCTTGAGTATTGTTTGAGGTACAATACAGATATTAGGTTCGAGTTTATTGGTTAATCGAGTACGAGATGTGAAATGTGATAATGGTTATTCTGATGAGAATGACTTGAGTAAGTAAAGTTACGGCGGTAAGATTACGTTGGTCGTATTCTTATGTTGTATTCTCATTGGTATGTAATTATTAGTGTGATGTGACGGTTATCATTGTTGGATATTATGGCTGACCCCATCGTGGGATTTCTTTTTAGATTCTTGGAGTATCGAGCTTGTAGCGGTCGTGAAGATATGAGCTTCCCGGAGGATACTGGCTAGGACATGTTTTGTGCATTGAGTTTCTTGATTGGTTCTTGTATTCCGCTGCTAGAGTATCTTTATGGTTGGTCTTTTTCCGCTGCGTGAGTATTTTGAAATGCTCTTTTGGTATCTGGTAACTGAGATTACTTTGGAAATCGTTTTCTAAACTTTTGAGTGTCGGCCGTTTGGCCTTGCGATTTCAAATGAGTTTTTACGACGGTTTTTGATAAATGGATTTTATAAGTCTTGGTGAATTTTTAAAGATAGTACCGTCGTTGGCCTCTTGGGCATTTGTAAATGTTTGCGAAAATTTCCTTAAGCCTTGTGGGTTCCATCTTGGGGCCCACAGCGCTGTAATATTTCCGGTTAAATCTGGGGGTGTTACAGAATATGGTATCGGAGCTTAGGTTGAGAAAACCTAGGCATTTGGGTCGAGTTGGGTCGTGTTTTGTCGCGTCATTCGAGTTGTCAATTGACTAATACTATAGCCGTGAGTTTTTGTTGTTCACTCGGGCTTATGGGTTATATGATTTACCAGTGTGGTACTGGGGTTGTTTTAAACTTTTCCAAATGGTGTTAACATGATTCTCTGGAATGAGATGTATTGTGTTCTTGAATTGAACTGAGTTTACAAAACGTGTGTTTTGAAAATATCCGTGTCGATTATTTTTTAGAGTTGAGACAGGTGCCAGTATCACGGGGAATCATCAGCTTCACGATCTGTAAGTATTTGGATTTTTGAATTGCATTGAGATTTATTGCTGTTCTAGATTGATATGCTTTGAGATTCAGCAGAATATTATGCGTTACAGTATAAGGTGACAGAGTTGGGATAGGATTGATGATCTTGAGAAGTTATGATTTTGGAAATCAATATGTCGGTTAAGCTTTGGAATGGAGTTGTGCATTTGGAAGAAATATTGTGGATTGTTCAGGAGAACATGTAGTCATGTTAATTCATTTTATGATATATGAACTGTTTTTGAGCATTTGAAAATGGTACTTTTCAAAATGAATGTTTTACGGATGTTTTACCGTAAATGATTTTTGGTCCGAGACCCAATCGATTTTGAAATAGATTTGTAACTCAGGACTTGGAGTCCGAAAAGAGTTTTCTACTTTTTAAACTTCTTGTAATGCGGAACAAGATACGGGCTGAGACCCTAACGTTTCAAAGGAAAGCTTTTCTGTTTTCTAAAACTCCCGAGAATTGTAAAACACTTTATTAATCGTCTATCTATTTTGTTCCTGCCCTTCGGGGTTTTGACTTACTTGTTCAAATGAAACTTCTCGGGAAGTCTTTCGCTGTATTGATTCGTTTCAATGTTTTATCATATCATATTTGAGGTGATCCAGGATGGATTAAAGATTGACATTGTGAGTAGTATGTGGAGGAGGAGTTTTTATCAGAGTCTATATACTGAGATTTTGAAACTCGATCGTGTGGTTTTCCGATGTAATATCAGTGGATATTGGTGACGAGCCAAATTGGTATACAGGAGTATGGATATGGTCAAGCATTTGCATAAATTCCATTTTATTTAATTGTGTGTATTCGAAAAGAATTTTTATCGAGAACTTGGCACCAGCGAGCCGATTAAATTTTTAAAATTGATTTCGTGGTCTTACGAAAATTTATGTTTTGAGTTTTCAAACTCTTGAAAGAATTTTCGAAAATTTGTCTTTTGACAAGACTATATGATTTCAAACTGGTTTTGAAAATGTAATTAATAACCATACGCATTTAGTGTATATTACATATCATGGTGAAGTTGTGAGTGTGACTCATGAACTGGATAATATATCAATGTGGAACGATGAATACGGATCCGAACATTGGTATGGTCGTTTGGTTATCCAAGGATGATCGATTGATTTATCGGATAAGAGAAATATGCTGCGTGTTGTAGATTCATGCACAGGATGTAATTTTGGAACTTTGGATTTTGCGAAATCGGGGCATATGTGCTATGTAATTCTATTGGTATGGTAATAGCGCGATTTTTACCATAGTGATTTTTGAATGATTTCTTTTGTAGATTTGGGGATGGTGACCACATGTTGGTTATTTTAGATGTTGAGCGGTCGTCTCCACTCCAGGTATGATTGGTTATTTTCATCGGCTTGATTGGGTGTTCGTATGCCGAAGGGTATGTTCACCAACCGGATGTGTTTCGTTGAGATCCACTGTATGTGATGTGTTTAGTGTTTCGAGAATTTTTCTCTTCCATATATCTGTCTCTGTGGTTCTGTGTTTATCGTGTTAGAATTTACCGTGTGAAGGTATTCCCGATTATTGTTGCTCCTTCGTTGGTAATAATAGAGTTTGTCATGTTGATGATATTCTTGACTGTGTTTTGACCTCTGGTTGGTCATATTGGAGGTTATCATGTTGATGATAATCTCAGTTGTGTTTTGACCATTGGATTAATCGTATTGGATATATCTTATCGATGATCTTCTCGGTTAGTTAGTTGGTTGATCATTGTTAATGATTGTATAAGCGTTCGAATTCTGTATCGATGTTTCGGGATTGATTGTCATTGTTTTGGACAGTTGTTTCACAAATATATCGGATATTATTTGTTTTATCGGAATTGGAAGTTGATCATGCGATCAGGCAAACAGGATTTATCACGGATAGATTATTTCATCTGACGATGATATAATTTTGTTGAGACTCAAGGAATTGTGATTGTAAGCGTATTGGGACTGTACAGTGAGATCGCTTGCTAGTATCTCATGAGATCGTCGACCTGCGTATCTGTAAGTGTGCTCTTTTAGTTATTCAGTAATGATGATGATTGATCGTTGTCGTGATGGTTTTGGGATATTTTGGTTGAACCGTATGTTTGTTTGTTTTTATGACGGATTGCAAGTTTCGAGGCTGAAACTTATTTTAAGTGGTGTAGAATGTAATATCCGGAATTTCTACTACTGTTGTTTGATATTATTTTATCCGAGTTATATTGTACAGCGTGGAATCTGTACAGTATGGCTAAAATAAATAAAGGACTGAGATGTCAGTATCGGTATAATTGTCGTATCTGGTCGACAGTTGCATTTGAGGATATCATGTATCTGGTTATCACACTTTTGATATGAGGTATATCGTATGAGAATACTATTGGATTCAGTATATGTATTCAGTAAGTGTATATGTGTTTTCGGTATGTCGAGACAGACGGTAACAGTTGAAATTGGCTAAGTATAGAATACTTAGCGTACGCTAATGTTGAAGACTTACGTACGCTAAATTACAAGAGTTACGTACGTTATGGCCGGGACATTACGTACGTAACATGGGAATCAGACGACTGAGTCATGGTCGGCAGGTGGGACCCTGTGTCGGCAGCTTTCGGCGGAGGATGTGGACAGCGAGTCAATCTCGGCCATTACATACGTTATGCATGGCGTATTATGTACGTAATGTGGGTGGTACTGTAGCAAGTCAACGTACATGTTACGTACGTTATGAAGGAAACATTACGTACGTAAGCATGTTAACAAAACAGTTCAGTTAGTTCTGGGATGATGATTACGTACGCTATGTGGGACGAATAGCGTACGCTAAAGTGCATTACGTACGTTAATGATGAAGGATAACGTACGTAATGAGTTATGAAGTTTAATATAATGAAGTTCGTATTTCATTTCACTTCAGCTTTCCTTTTCGTTTTTCATCTCCAAACTTTGAGAGAGAGAGAGAGAGAGATCTTGGCCTTCCTAAGTCGATTTTGAGCTTGAGGACTTGGACTTGAGGCTTGGATATGGATCTATGGATGATTCTTGAAGTGTTTTCTAGTGTTTTTCATCTTCTAAGAGGTATGTTGGATAATCCTCCTTTTCATTTCGGATTCTTGATGTTGTTATTGATAAATGATTCGTATGAAGAGGATTAAGATGTTGTTGTTTCGATTCTTGAGGTTATATGAATTATATGTTGAAGGAAGATGGTGATATGATGGTTTATACCTTGAATATGTTGATTATGATTATGAAATCATAGAGTTCTTGATGTTCTTGGTATTATTATCCGTATTTGATCCGTATGATGATGATTAGGGAGTTGTTGTTACAATTTTTGAGGTTATGTAGAGTGTATATTGAAGAATACGATGATTCATGACTTGGATTACGAATTGGAAGATTATCTTCATCTTAAAGGATATCGAGTTATGTTGTTTTAATGGTTATGAACATGAGTTCGAATCCCTTAGTGTTCTTGAGGAACTTTTGATGAATTTAACATAGCAAGACGATCGTATGTTGAATTAATCGGATTATGAATCGTGTTGTGGTTTTGATTTCGTAATTGTTTGAGTTGGATTGTCCGGATTTGTGTCTAATCGAGATATTGTGGAACCGTTGGGGTTTATTGATCAGTTGTATTGATTGATTATGTTCATCGAGTTGTAGTTTGTATTGCAGATATCGTTAAATCATTGAGATGATTTGGTTGGTCGTGTCGGTTTTTAATTGTTATCGGGTATGTGTTATTTGATTACTTCGATAGGTTGAGATTATTGATCGGTGATTGGAACCGTATGTTGCTCTCGTGTTCGAGTATGTTCGTAAATTGCTTCGGTCGGGGCCGAGGAGCTCGTAGACGAAGGCATTGTGACTGGTAGCGGCTTCATCATCATCGTATCGGTATCGAGGCAAGTTATTACTTGCTCAGTCATAATGTTTAATGAATGGTTTCAGTTTCATTTCATTTATAATGCATATAACAATGAATATATGTTGTCATTCCGATTCTGGGAGTTTAATCATAATGTATATGATTTATTTCGGTTATTGGCATATTCGGGTATCAAGGTTACATTATGGTAAAGACGAGGATATGAGTATTTGTAGTCCATGGTACGTTTGGATCACCGAGCATTGCGGATAATCGTCGGTGAAGGTTTGATATCGAGATTTTTCCCGAAGGACTTGGGGCAAGTATCTTATATCAATTCAGTTAGTGTTAGTGATTTGATCATGCATATTGTCTTTCATGTCCTCGAATATGAGGTCGTTTTAGTGGATTTGTCATATTGTCGTTCATGTTCTGTTGTTCATGTTGATGAACATTTTGATTTGCATATGTGTATGCATAATTGTGTTGTTTGTGTTGTGTTGATCCGATGGGATCGTGTGATCTATGCTGAGGGCGCTGGGATGTCCACATCGTGTTGGTCCGACGGGATCATCTGGGGATCTATGCTGAGGGCACTGGATCATTGGATGGTTTTTTCCACCTCGTGTTGGTCCGACGGGATCATCTTGGGATCTATGCTGAGGGCGCTGGATCGTTGGATTACCCAGTGTTGTGTTGTTTTGCATATGTATATTGTGGGTTATTCACCTCATGTTGATCTTGTAGGATCATCTTGGGACCTATGCTGAGGGCGCTGGGTCATGGGACTTCCATTGAGTATACATTGTTGGTATTGTTTTTGAGCATATTGACGTGGTCATATGAGTATGCATTTGTAGGTCTTGTGTTAGGACCGTGTCAGTATTGCATTGATCTGATCTCGGATTAGACTGATATGATTGTCGTGGCACTTCATATCTCCAGGTATGTTCCGTATTTCCTTTGGTATTTGTCTTTGATGGACAATCGGTTATCGTATTGGGATTTGATGATGTTATTCGATGGATCGTATTGGTCAGAAATGGTATATTTCCGTATCGTGAGTTGGTGATGATAGTTTTAGAATCTTGAGTATTGTTTGAGGTACAATACAGATATTAGGTTCGAGTTTATTGGTTAATCGAGTACGAGATGTGAAATTTGATAATGGTTATTCTGATGAGAATGACTTGAGTAAGTAAAGTTACGGCGGTAAGATTACGTTGGTCGTATTCTGATGTTGTATTCTCATTGGTATGTAATTATTAGTGTGATGTGACGGTTATCATTGTTGGATATTATGGCTGACCCCGTCGTGGGATTTCTTTTTAGGTTCTTGGAGTATCGAACTTGTAGCGGTCGTGAAGATATGAGCTTCCCGGAGGATACTGGCTAGGACATGTTTTGTGCATTGAGTTTCTTGATTGGTTCTTGTATTCCGCTGCTAGAGTATCTTTATGGTTGGTCTTTTTCCGCTGCGTGAGTATTTTGAAATGCTCTTTTGGTATCTGGTAACTGAGATTACTTTGGAAATCGTTTTCTAAACTTTTGAGTGTCGGCCGTTTGGCCTTGCGATTTCAAATGAGTTTTTACGACGGTTTTTGATAAATGGATTTTATAAGTCTTGGTGAATTTTTAATGATAGTACCGTCGTTGGCCTCTTGGGAATTGTAAATGTTTGCGAAAATTTCCTTAAGCCTTGTGGGTTCCATCTCGGGCCCACGACGCTGTAATATTTCCGGTTAAATCTGTGGGTGTTACAGAAAGAAGCCACGATAGAATTTTTTTTTGCCATGTCGTGCTCAATACGTAAAATAGAGCGCTTGATGGGAGGCAACCCATCATTTTTACTTGCTTTCTAGTTAGTTGTTTTTATTTGATTTTTCGTTAATAATTTTCTTTTCTTTGTTTTGTTATTTCGTTTGGATTCGTGTATTCTTGTGGCCCTGATTTCTCTAATATTTTATTTCTAACCCCAATGAGCATTATCCTTTATATTCTAGTCTTTCTTGACTTAATGTCTACAGTTATTTCATGACTAGAGACTAAGTTTGGGGGTTCCTGGTGATGTTGAGCCTTATTTGGAGTATGGAATGACAGACGATTCCACTCAGACATGTGCTGGCGTTCAAAAAGACATTTGGAATAAGTTTCACTTTTCCTTATCTCTTTTATTTTTACATGAGTTTTATTATTGATGATGTTATGTGTAGTGGAATAAATTGAAGCATGCGATAATTTTCTTAATTATTCTTGGGTTTTATTGCGATTGCTTTATTGTCCTTGCATGCTGTTGATGGTTAAAAACGTGATTTTTTCGTGAATTTTTCGTGCTTCCGTGTGCAAAACTGATGTTACGATACTGATTTCTCTTGGAAGAAACGGTTGACTTCTGGTCGAGTTGCAGTCAGCGATATCTGTTTCCGTTGAGTATTCAATTAGGTCCGAAATTTTATCGTTTTTCTAGAAATCTTAGCAGATAAGAAAGGAGACATACGTGTTTTCAAATCGCCGCCTATACGTTTGGTTATACTTTTCAGTTAGCTAGTCGTCCAGTAACATGAGTCGTGTTGGCACTTAAAGTGAGTTTAGATTCGGACAGTTTTTCTCAAAAAGTCGAGATATTATTAGTTCTATGATGGGAAGTCTAGTAACCGGGGGTATTCACGTGACCCGTTGTTTACTCTCGCGTAAAACGATGACCCTGATTAGACCATTAGTTTAGAGATTTCGCATGTGCCGATGATGGGGAGCCTAGTAACCGGTCGCGTGACCCGTTGTTTACTCTCGCGTAAAACAGCGACCTTGAATCGGACATGCGGGAATAGCTATTCGAGTTGTTTCTCCGCTGTGGAGGGGAACTTAGTAATCAGAAGCATCCATGTGCCCCATGAGTGTCTTTTACGTCAAACGGTGCCCCAATACATGAGAATGGAATTCCACCCTAGGATTATCCCGATGAAACATCCCGAGATCCGAACCTAGTGGTTAACTTGAATCATTTTATTGCTCATATATAAGGGAATGCTGTCCGAGGGGTATTTTTAACAATGAAACTCTTAAATGTTTGCCATTAGACTGTGGGACTGGGAAAGTTAGCTTGTTTATTCTAACCCTTCATAGTGGCGGTCGGTTAAATTCACGCTTGTTAATCTTTGAGCTTGATTTTCTTCATGAACGATTGATTAGGACTGAAATTGGTTACTTAGTGGAGTCAGTGTCCTGGATGTGACTCACTATTACGATACTTATACTATTCTTTGAGATTTTCAGGGTAGTATTGATTAAGTTGAGCACTATGAACTTGCATGACTATTCACGATACATTTTGTTTAAAATTGATTTTTGCTTGAGGACAAGCAAAGGCTCAAGTTTGGGGGTATTTGTTTGGCGTATTTTTATGCACTTTTATATCATTAGTTTATATCCATTTTGAGCCTAAAAATGCATAAATGAGCTTTTAATGCACTATTCTTATATGTTTTGCAGGAAATTGGAGTCCGGAAGCTCGAACGACGAAAAACGGGCAAAAACGGCAATTTTTGGCCGGGGGCCGCGGCACGAACCAAGTGAGCCGCGGCACACGAAGAGGACTAGCAAGTGCCGAGCAGACTGTACTGTGAGCCGCGGCACAGCTTATGTGAGCCGCGGCCCAGGAAGAAAAAAAGACGCCCAGGCATCTCGTTGAGCAGTAGGGGCCGCGGCACAGATTAAGTGAGCCGCGGCCCACCGGGCGGTTTTGCTGAATATTCTGCGTTCCTGGGCCGTTTTTGGAGCCAAATCCCAACCTAATTCCCGGACGCGTTTTGGAGGCTGAGGATGGCTATAAATAAGCATTGAAGGGCTGAAGACAAAGGGGGGATCGAGAAGGGAGCATCGATAAATAGAGAGAAGAACACAAGGAGGAGATTTGTGGGCGACAACAAGACCACGGATCCCTACGGTTTTTCTTAATTTTTCCGCATCATAGTTTCTAGATTTGTTCGCGCAGGATTTTGATTGTAGCCGATTACATGATGGTTTGATTTATTTATTATTATTTCAATTCATTCGTTATTCTATTGAATTGGATTCTTCTTACTGTTCTTAATGCTTTTTAATTGTCTGGCCAACAGTTGAATTGTTTTGAATGTCTTTATGGATTCGGGAGATAAAATTTAGGCATAGTTCTTGTGAGACGAATCATAATTTTCGTGATATAGGAATATACTCATGGGAATTGTGAAGCCTATTTATTGTAGGGATTCTTGAACTGTTTCAGCTACTAATTATCTAATTCGAATATGGATATATTGAGTTAATAATTCGTAGTATTTTCTATCGACCTTGGGAAAGGCCTTAGAATAATTTAGGAATTCCTGGCTTACAATCAATTGAATAAAAGTGAATTGAATTGAATAAAAATCATTCCTGATTGTTTGAGGTGAAAATCATAATCCTACACCCTTATTATTAGTATTATTACTATTATTATTTATTTTGCTGCAATTAGTTTAGATATAAATTCTATTTAATTGTTCTTCAAATAAAATTACGAGTCGACTATATTTTGGTACTTAGTGAAAACAGTCCTCGAGGGAACGATATCTTACTTAGCACTTTATTACTTGTTGACACCGTGCACTTGCGGCATAGTGTGAGGGATTTCCTCACAACAAACTACTGTAGACTCATCCATCACACACTTTCACAACTGAGAAACGTGGAAGGTGTTGTGGATTAGACTCATCCACAGGCTCAATGACCTTGTAAGGTCCAATATAACGGGGTCCTAACTTTCCCCGCTTGTGGAACCGAATCACCCCTTTCCAGGGCGACACCTTCAGGAGAACATAATCCCTAACCTGAAACTCTTAATCCGACCACCTCTTGTCCGTGTAGCTTCACGTAACCAACTGATCCCGTAGCATCTGAATCATCTCGGTCATCTTCAACACAACATCGGTGCTCCCCGATACCCTGTGACCAACTTCGCCCCAGCAAATGGGCGCCCGACATTTCCTGCTATACAACACTTCGTAAGGTGGCCTGTAGATGCTAGAATGGTAGCTATTATTGTTGGAGAATTCAGCTAGTGGAAGATACTAATCCCAAATACCCCGAAAGTCAATAACACATGCTCGCAGCATGTCCTCGAGTGTCTGAATAGTACGCTCACTCAGCCCATCGGTCTGAGGATGAAATGCTGTACTTAAATGCAACCGCGTACCCATCTCACCCTGAAACTTCTCCCAGAACCGGGAGGTAAAACGAGCATCCCGATCCGAGACAATCGAGACTGGTACCCTGTGCCTAGTCACAATATCTCGGATGAAAATTTCCGTGAGTTTCTCCACCGAGGAGCTCTCTCTAATCTCCAAGAAGTGAGCGCTCTTAGTCAAACGATCAACAATTACCCATATAACGTCATTCCCTCGCTGAGTCCTGGGAAGTTTAGTGATAAAATCCATCGTAATCTATTCCCATTTCCACACTGAAATCTCCAGTGGCTGTAACTTTCCATGCGGTCGTTGATGTTCCGCCTTGACCTTCTGACAGGTCATGCATACCTCAACACACTTGGCGACTTCCCGCTTCATCCCGGGCCACCAATAATCTTCTCGTAAGTCTCTGTACATCTCAGTAGCTCCCGAGTGAATCGAAACTTGGACTTATGCGCCTTGTCTAATAGTATCTGTCGGTTCCCACCGGTGAATGGAACCCAAACTCTACCGTATCGAGTCAACAACCCCCGCTATCCCGGATAAAATTCGGGATTTCCCCTAAAACCCTCTCACATTTTGCATTTTCCTCTGAAACGGCCACCTATTTAGCGCTATTTATCGAGTCTAGAAGTGGTGCCACCACTGTCAATCGCTGACACAAACCCCGTAGTGGCTCACCAATCGGATGTTGACTCAATATGTCTGGGACCACATTCGCTTTACCTAGGTGGTAAAGTATCTCGCAATCATAATCTTTGACCACATCGAGCCACCTTCTTTGGCGCATATTAAGATCTGCTGATCCATCAGGTATTTGAGACTCTTATGGTCAGTGTAAATCGTACACTTGACACCATACAGGTAGTGTCTCCATATTTTAAGAGCAAACACCACTGCTCCCAACTCTAGGTCATGAGTTGGGTAGTTCGCCTCATGAGGCTTCAGCTGCCTCGAAGCGTAAGCTATGACCTTACCACGCTGCATGAGAACGGCGCCCAAACCTTAGTGAGAAGCATCACAATACACTACTAGATCTTTCATACCCTCGGGCAAAGTCAACACTGGAGCCTCACATAAACGTCTGCGTAACTCCTCAAAAGCCCTCTGCTGTTCCTCACCCCAACTAAAAGCCACAGAATTCTTCGTCAATCGGGTTAAAGGTAAAGAAATCTTAGAGAAGTCATGAATAAATCTTCAGTAGTACCCTGCTAATACTAGAAAACTCCGTATTTCAGTGGGAGTCTTCGGCACTTCCCACCGCATCACTGCAGTAATCTTGGCCGGATCGACCATAATACCATTCTGGTTCACGACATGTCCTAGGAATTGGACCTCCTGTAACCAGAACTCACATTTGGAGAACTTAGCATAAAGTTTCTCTCGCCTCAAAACTTCCAAAACTTCTCGCAAATGCATCTCGTGCTCTTCCTTTGACTTCGAATAAACAAGAATATCATCGATGAACACAATCACCGACCGATCCAGCATTGGCCTGCACACCCTATTCATAAGGTCCATGAATGCTGCTGGTGCATTGGTGAGCTCGAAAGGCATCACCACAAACTCATAATGGCCGTAACGTATGCAAAAGGCCGTCTTCTCCGTATCCTCATTCCTCACCCGCATATGATGATACCCCGATCTTAAATCAATCTTAGAGAACCACGAGGATCACTGTAGCTGGTCGAACAAGTCATCTATTCTTGGCAGAGGATACCTATTCTTCACCTTAAGCTTATTCAATTCGCGTTAGTCTATACACATCCGTTGGGACCCGTCATTATTTTTCACAAACAGAATCGGGGCTCCCCACGGTGAACAACTCGGCTTGTTGAACTCCTTCTCGAGAAGTTCCTGCAACTGAGTGTACAACTCTTTCATTTACAGTGGAGCCATGCGAAAAGGTGCCTTGGCCACTGGAGCAGCACCCGAAATCAAGTCAATGTGGAACTCCACCTGTCGCTCGGGAGGTATCCCCGGTAAATCATCGGGAAATACATCGGCAAACTCCCGTACAACTGGCACATCCCCCGCAGTCTTATTCTCTTCATCACCACGCATATCTATCACATATGCTAAATACCCCTGGCCATTGTGCTGTAAGTACCTCCGTGCTCTCGCAGCCGAACATATTGCTGAGGTCCGCCTAGGCGAGTCTCCCTGAACCAGCAGTTCTCCCCCACTCGGGGTTCGAACTCGCACTTGTTTGCGACGACAAACAATCTCAGCATCAAAAGCATCCAACCAATCCATGCCCACAATCACTCACAACTCACGCATAGCAATTGGAATCAAATCTATAGGAAACCTCACCCCAGAGATTTCCAAAGTACATCCTCGATACACGTCTGTAACCGTCAAGGTCCAATCATCAGCAACCTCAACCACTAGTGGATAACCTAACCGACCTGCGACTCAGCCCAAACACTCGCTAAAAGTGCGAGATACGAATGAATGAGTAGTCCCGCTATCAAACATCACTACAGCAGGCACCGAGTTAACTAAGAATGTACCTGATCATACTGTTTTAAAAAAACAATTACATACGATAATCAAATAGTTAAAGAAAAAGGAACAAGTGACGAAATATACCTGTCACCACTTCAGGCATAGCCTATGCCTCCTCTACTTTTAGCTGGTGCACTCTACCTCGGACCGCCTCGGGTCTAGCCTGACCCACGCTGCCATTAGTAATAAGCAAGGGGGCAGCTGCAGGGGCTCTTTGTGCCCCACCCAAGCCAGCAACCCTCGGATTCAAGCAATTTGACTTCACGTGGCCCGTCTGCTTGCAGTTAAAGCAGACCATCAATGGCAACTTACAATCCCGACTGATATGACTGGACTGCCCGCACTTGTAACACCCATCCGTCCACATCCCATTAGCATTCCTGGACTTGAACCCACCGTTCTTCGAACTCCCGCGTGAATCTGTGAACTTCGATTTCTTTGGCACAACAGAGATTGGCGTCACCGCCTGTGCTGCCTTTCTCTTCTTTGCTTGGGTCTCCAACTCCAGTTCCCTCTTTCGGGCCTCGCCCATCATCGCTGATAAAGAAGAATAGTGCGCCGTGCTAACGAATTCCCTAATCTCGGTACGCAACATGTCCTTGTACCGAGACATCTTCATATCCTTCAAGGAAGCATACTGAGGACAAAACAATGCCATTTCGGTGAACTTCTTGTTCATCTCCTTCACCGTCTCTGTTGTTTCGGTGAGCTCCAAAAACTCCTTAGCTATCCGCTCCATCTCTACCGGAGGCACGTACTCAGCACGAAAGTGAGTGACAAACTCCTCCCAAGTCAGGGTAGTGCGCTCAGCAAGCGTCAATGTCGTGGCACACCAGCCCTTCGCCCCATCGCGAAGTAAGTTTACTGCAAAGCGGACCTTCAGATTACCCGGGCAGCCATTGGTCAGAAAAGCACACTCTATGTCAGATATCCAACGCATACTAACAATCGGATTCGGGTCTCCCTTGAACTCAATTGGAGAATAGGCAGAGAGATCCAGATACTGGAACTCTCGACACGGTCGCCCCCAGGACGTGAGAATCGGCCAAATTCATTCCTCCATCAGAACCACCACTTCATTCCGGATGGTAGTGATGATCTCAGGGATCGCTTCCCCAATCGCGTGCGCTACCTCAGCTGCAATCATCTCTCGAATCTGACACTCAGTGATCCCCGTATCGATTTGCGTCTCAAACGTGTTGTTTCTTCTAGCGATGGCCATTCTAAGAAAAAGAATTTACAATGAGTTATTAGCACATAATAACTCATACTAACTACACTCACGCTCAACTCCTTGAATTCCACGTGACTTCCCCGACTTGAGCATTGATCCTGCGCTTCTGGTAGTAGGAGCTCTACTACTACCGTCCACACCTATCATTGCCCGTTCCCAGTTCCATCCTGAGGGGTCCAAGTAGTTTCTCGTCGAAACTATATACATATGCCCGCACCAGCATATGCACTCACTCTTCCTAGTTCCGTAGGAATTCCATCCAAACCACTACCCTTGCTACTACCGAATTCCTACAAATCATAACGAGTGGCCTCGCGAATACCCGATTATATGCAGTGCGAAACAAATAGACATTCAAATACCAGATTCTATCCTAGAACGGTTGGACTCAAACAAGAGCTACGCAATAGAACTAAATCGAATATTCTAAGGCTATAAATCTCATACTGTATACAACCTAGATGGCATCCACTTAGTAACCTATCATAATTAGCATAAACCACTAATAGCAAGCAGTACAACATACATCGTAGTGTCAACAACAAGCAATCTAGCATGCATACCCTATGATCTATAAAGCAATAAAACACTAAGTATTGTACCTTCCTCTTTGGCTCCGGCTGACTGTACACAATGCGCCCTCGATCACCGTTTCTAAAACGGGGTTTTTCCCTTTTCTTTTATTTCTAAACGGTTTAAATAAAAGCTTTAAAATTTTTCCCAGCCGCAAGTTGAGACCAAACACATCTAGATGCATCTGATTCACTCAAGCTATGCTCCGATACCAAGTTGTAATATCCCAAAAATTTCAAGGAATTTAAAATTTTTAAAGTAACATTTCATTAATAAAACTCCTTTAATAATTCAATCGTTTCATTTGCAAATCCATAATTAATATTCTCCCGAACAATAAACAGCGGAATAAATGTCTAAAATTAAAAGTCATAAAAGTAATCAGCCTTTCACATGCGCCAGTGTGTACTCGTCATGCCTTGGAGCCACTCGTACCTGAAACAATAATTTATTAGGAAAGGGTAAGCACGAAGCTTAGTGAATTCAACCACCATAGATAACACAGTTATTGTTGGGAAAACATAAACCCTGTATCGAAACAGCCGGGATAGTCAATCCCTGTATCGAACTGTGTTGATAAGAGGTTTTGACATATATGTCAATCCTCAATACAGTAAGGAAACTGTATCGAAGAATTGAAATGTCAACCTATATCGAAGACCTGTCTTGAATCCAGCATATAGTGGAACCTTTCAGTACAGCGAAGAAGTCTTTTAAAGACCAAGTATGGAAACTGTCTCGAATCACCAAATACAGTAATCTTCCATACAGCTCTCAACAGGACAAATAAGGAATCTTCAGAAGTTAAGTCCCGTTGAATAAGAAGTATTTAAATACTCAAGGATAAAGTATTTAAATACTGTCAGTCAACAGATCTTCAAATCCCGCTAAATCCGGATCGTGCTTTTTCATCCCGTTGGAACAGAATCTTGCTCAACGGATACATCTCAACGGATATATATTTCAGAGACTATATATATCTCATCAAGGCATTGAAGATCAGTTACCGAAACCAATTGACTGAAATTATCAAAGCTATCAAAGTTATTATCAGAGCAAAATATGTCTCCAAAGCTTACTGCAACTCAGATCTAAGAGATATATAGTGCTCATCATTTTGAACAACACTTCATCAGCCAGAAGCTCATAAAGTAAAAGCTGTTGTTTATCCCCTGTTCTATACTTTGAACAAACCCAGATCAGCCCTGTGTAGACTGAGTAATCGTTGCTTCTCCAGAACTGTGTGTGAAGGAATTGCATCGAAGAAGACGAAGCTGCAGAACTGTGTGTGAAGAAGCAAGTCAAAGCATTAGCTCAAACCAATCTGTGTGAATGGTTGAAGCTAAGATCTTTATATCAATCTGTGTGAACGATATATTGATTGTGTATTGTTACGTAGTTGTGTACGTAGTAATTATAATAAAACCTTTTACTGTGTGGAGGACCAGTGGACGTAGAGGGGTTTACCTCGAACCACTTTAAATATTGTGTTATTTACATTCTGCCTTACTTGTTTTAATTACTGTGATTATTTAAGTATACACTGCACATCGAGTTGCTGTATCCACAGCAACTTACTGTATTTAAGACTTCCACTACGCACTCAGATTTAAAATCAGTACAGCTTGTTGTTTAAACTACTTCCCAAGCTGTATCCAGTATACTTAGTGGCCAACAAGTGGTATCGGAGTGGTTGATTCTAAAAAGAATCAGTCGTATTTTTAACCGAATCAGATCCAAAATCACTTATTCTTTTAAAATAGTCTCTTTCATTTCTTTACTTTCACATGGATACATCAATGATCAACAAAGTGCCTATGTTCTCTATTAACGAATTTGATGATTGGAGAATTAGGATGGAGGCTCATCTTGCAGAAATTCATGAAGAGATGATTTTTGTGATACAGGATGGCCCTATCAAGATCATGAAGGTAAACACGGCCGCAAGGATTGAAGGCCAAGCCCATGCTGAGATGCTCGAGAAGGAACGCGAGCAATGGACCACAGATGAAAGAAAGCAAGCCAACCTCGATAATGTGGCTAAGAACGCGTTATTTGTCACTCTTGACAAAGGCACGTTCTCGAAGGTTAAAAGCTGTAAATCAGCCAAGGAAATCTGGGATAAACTCAAGATGATTTGTGAGGGAACTGAGCTCTCAAAAGAAAACAAAATTTCAAAACTGACTCAGCAATTTGAATCTTTTGAAATGAAACCAACTGAGACCCTTGAGGAACTTGACCTCAGATTCACTGGTATTGTTGGTGAACTTGAAGCTTTGGGCAAAATTTATACCCAAAAGGAGAAGAACTTAAAAATTTTCAGATCTCTCCCTGTCCGATGGGACATTAAGACCACAGCTATGCGTGTATCTTGCAATCTTAATGAATTATCTACCTTTGATCTCTTCTCTGACCTCAAAGCTTTTGAGTATGATATTGACAGAAGAGAGAAAGCTAAAGAATCTCCTTCAAAGGTCACAACATTAGCTGCTGTATCGAATCGTCGACACAGCATGCCCAGCTCGTCGAAGCCTAGTCACAAAAATGCTGACAGTGCCGACGACATCCTGTCTCAAGATGAAATGGCGCTTCTCATGCACAAATTCAAAAAGTTCATCAAGCAGTCTGGAAAGACTCCCTACAGGCCCAAACCTCTCAACAAGGTAAGTACCGAAACTTCATCCGGTGATGCTAACCTGTGCTATAATTGTAGGAAACTAGGGCATTATGCAAATAAATGTCCTCATTCCAAAGTTCAAAGGTTGCTGGAGGCCGAGCAACAAGAGAGAGATGAAAGAAGACGTGCTTGGAAAAACAAGCTCAAGGCCCTGATTGGAGAATCAGAAGCCTCCCCCACACCATCCAAATAAGAAGATTGTCTTCAGGTGGTCACCGAAAGTGATTCATCTGACGATGAGTTCGATGATAAAGCATATATGTGCTTTATGGCCACAGACATTCCGGAAGGTGAAGATAGCGATGATGAGGTAAGCTCAACCTCAGCTAATCCATCAAATGCATCTCATACTTTTGAAAAAATGATGAATAAGTTTAAAAACATTCAAAAGGCCCATGAGACATTGAAAAATGAGAATATACAGCTCCAACTGTCTAACCTAGAGCTGAAAGATGAAAATGACTTGCTGAAGATAAATTATGAAAATATGTCTCTTGACTGTGAAACCAGCAAAGTCGATTTTGAAAAACTCATGGAGAACAATCATCAACTTGCTCATGAACTAAGTGAGGTTAAAACTCACAACGAGAGCAAGACAAATGATTTAGTTCTACTTCAAGCCAAAGTCATAACTCTCGAAAAACGAGAAATTGAACTTGAGACCACTCTGAAATCATTCGAGAAATCCTCCAAAAGAATGGAAGAAATTCTGAGCACTGGGCAACATGCTCATGATAAAAGTGGCTTAGGATATAGATCATGTTCAAACAAAGGGAAAACTAGTACAATGTTCATCAAGAGTGTGGAACACATTCCTATTTCGAAAGAAACTTCGAGTACACTGAAGGAACATGTTGCACAGCGAACAGCAAAGGCTGCTATTCCGCACCCACAATCCTATTCCAGACAGCGGAATCACCTGCCATTCAGACCTGAAAGGCGCACTCAACAGCATGCTCCCCGAGCATATCAACAGCGCCAACAGCTGTCCAAAAGGAAGACTGTATCCAAATACCAAAGTCCCACACGGTAGTACTATCAGTACAGCACGCCGAGGTATTGGATACAGGAGCCCCGTTATTCCTCGAGACAGCAGGTGTCCGCTCAGTATCAACAACAGCATTAGGAATCCAATTGGAGACCCAGAAGGCAAGCTGTTAGGCAAAAGAAAATGGCTCCACCTCCAAGACGGCACTCGTACTAGATTAATAATAATAACCCTGAATCTTTCAAGCATAATAGTTATCATGGTTATAGCGACTACGGATATGCCCCTCGTAGATATCGCAACACTGTGCCGAGTATGACCTACAGTAAACCAATTGCTGCCAGGAAAACTTGGGTACCTAGAGGAACTAACATTTATGGACCCAAAAATCAAAGGGGACCTAAATCTACATAATCTCTTTGCTACAGGACATCCTAGAGAAGGATACTTGGTACTTCAATAGTGGATGCTCTCGGCACATGACTGGAGATAGAAGCAAGCTATCAGATTTCATAGAAGGTCACGGTCCAAAAGTTTGGTTCGGTGATAAATCTAAAGGAAGAACAAGAGGGAAAGGAAACTTACTTGTCGGAAAATTCAAAGTCACCGATGTTGCATATGTTGAAGGCTTACAGTACAATCTACTTAGTATTATCCAGTTCTGTGATAAATAGTTCTCGCTGAAATTCTATATAGATCGCTGTAGAGTCAAGAACATCCAGACCAAAGAAGTTGTGCTTACAGGAAGCAGATCAGGTAACATGTATATTGATGACTGGAAGCCTATGAGCTCCTCAATTCCATGCTTTGTTGCCAAAGGCACTACATATCTTAGCTGGTTATGGCAGAAGAGGATGTCTCACGTCAACTTCAAGACGATCAACAAACTCTCAAGACAGGGAATGGTAAGAGGATTGCCAAACGTGTCATTAAAAAAGGACTGCGTCTGCGGACCGTGTCAGAAAGGCAAGCAAATCAAGTCAACCCTGAAGAGCAAATCCAACCTTTCAACCCAAAGAGTGTTGGAAATGCTACATATGGATCTCTACGGTCCTGTAGACCCACTAAGTTTGGGAGGTAAGAAATACTATCTTGTTGTTGTTGATGATTACTCCACGTATGCTTAGACAATTTTCCTAAGCAAGAAGAAGGAAACAACATCAAAGCTGCCCAAGCTCCTGAGAAAGTTGCAAAATGAAAAGGCATTGAGTATCGTGTCCATTCGTTCCGACAGAGGTACAAAATTTACTAACCGCTTTATAGAGCAATACTGTTTGGAAAATGGGATAAAGCATGAATATTTAGCTGCCCGTACACCTCAACAAAATGGTGTTTCCGAGCGAAAGAATAGGACGTTGAAAGAAGCAACAATGACAATGATCGCCGCAAGCAAGTTGCCACAGCGTTTCTGGGGTGAAGCAACCAATACAGCTTGCTACACTCAAAACCACTGTATCGTCAACAAACACCACAACAAAACAGCATATGAGGTATGGAACAACAAAACTCCGTTAGTTTCATATTTTCACATATTTGGATGTAGGTGTTATGTGTTGAATAATGGGAAGGATCAACTTAGAACCTTTGATGAGAAATCAGATGAAGGAATATTTGTAGGATACTCCTCCGTCAGCAAAGCTTATAGGATCTTTAATAAATGGAAGCTGACGATCGAGGAATCAGTTCATGTAGTGTTCGACGAACCTCACCATGACCCTACAGGAGTAGATGATATTACTCAGAACATCCAACATCTCTCTATCTTGGATCCTCCAACTCCCATAGAACCTGTCGTTGATCTAGAAATCAACCCCGCAGCTGTAAGAATCGACGTAGATGAAGCCGACGCTGTACAAGCTGAAGCTGTATCTATAGAAACTCTCGATACAGTACGGGACCCCGAATTAGAACTTGACCGAAGATGGTTGAGAGATCACCCGCAAGAGCTGATCATTGGAAACATAAATGCTGGTGTTTCTACTAGTAGGAGAATACAGAGTACACAAGGAAATGTACTTTGTGCACAAGAAGAACCAGATACTGAGATATCATAGTTTCCTGAATGGAAATCTCAATTCGAGCTTAGAATACTCAATATATGCACTATCGCTGTATTCTTAGCCCAGTCCGAACCTGTTTCGACCATAGACGCTCTTAATAATTCTCATTGGATAATATCTGTGGAAGAAGAGCTAAACGGTTTCGAAAGAAACAATGTATGGTATCTTGTACCCAGACCTACACATCAATCGGTTATAGGAACCAAATGGGTATTTCGAAACAAAAAGAATCGAAATGGACTTATCATAAGGAACAAATCCAGACTAGTCGCACAAGGCTATAGCCAGGAAGAAGGCATAGACTATGATGAAACCTTTGCCCCTGTAGCCATACTAGAAGCCATTAGGATATTCTTAGCCTTTGCCGCCCATAAGAGCTTTATTGTATACCAAATGGACGTCTAGAGTGCATTCCTAAATGGAGACCTTGCCGAAGAAGTTTATGTTGAACAACCACCATGGTTTGCCAACACAGACGGTATCGACCTAGTATACAGGCTAAGGAAAGCACTGTATGGACTTAAACAAGCCCCTAGAGCCTGGTATGAGACCTTATCCTGTTAGGAGTATGCCCTCGAATGCCACTCAGAGGTTCTTGAGTGAGGGCATTGTACTTGTAATTATGTAAACCATTCATATAAGGCAAATGAATGTTTCTTTATTTACTGGTAGTTACTGGCATTCCTAACTCGTAAATAAACATATAGAAACTAGTCCATGTATTTGAGAGCAAAACGTTCCACTCCTTATTGGATAAGGGGGTCGGCGCTGGAAAGGTTATAGCTCAAATACTTAATCGTTCGCAAGTCGATGAAACTTGACTGGGCGTTAAGTTTATGTGAAGACTTGTATGACGTGTTCTTTGACATGGAGAGTGCCTGTCGAACACTAATGGTTAGTGGGAGCACACGTTATAGGTATGCTAATTGGATTAGTATACTCGAACCGACTCACCCTCGATTCGTCACATGGATTTCACTCCGGGATACCAATGACGGAATCGAAAGGTTGTGATAGGTATTCGTGAACCTTCGACTTGAGGATTTAGTAGGGATGTTCTTGTGACGTCAAGATTTTCATTAGAGTAGTTCGACCTCGTAAACCTAAGGCGGGGTCAACCTCGACGTGCATCTTGACGGGCAAGTAGGTGTCCTATCAATACCAAGATAGAATTCTTTCTCCCGTTAGTGAGCGGGTTATATGTCCTATGCGGTTATTGGCAGATGAGATCATAAGTCTTTGGTCAAAGCATTGGATCTAGTTGTATTAGATACACGACAGCTCGATGATCTCGATTTGCATTAACGCATGCATAGCGTCAAGTACAGATATGGTTTGACTGATCGTGACCCTATAACTTGATCGGGACATTTGAAAGAAGGGTTTATACGTATACTGGTATTCACGACAGAATGGTTCTTGAATGATCCCAATCATTCGTTCTCAGTCGGGGTACAGTGTAGGCCACCAGGCTGGCTAGGTGGTGCTACTACTCTTTGGTTCCTCCCATTGCTGACTGAGACGGACCTACCGAGTCGCGCATTAGGATTGAAAACGGAATGAATCGAGCTAATTATCTCATTATGAATATTAGATATTGGATATCTAATTTTGGAACATTGGATGTTTAAATCGATTTATTGGATAATTTGATTTACGGCCTAATGAATTAAATAAATTACTGGGTGATTAATTTAATTCATGAATATAATTATTTCTTGAAGAAATTAATTATGTTATTTTGTATTTGATATGTTTAATCAATTGGATTAATTAAACGACATAAATACATCGGAACGGAATAGGAGTTTATCTGTTTGGACTCACGGGAGTCCAAAACGAACCGAACTCGACCGTTTTCTAGCATAGGCCAACCCCCCACTTATTACCATGTGTGTGTATTGACTTGTCCCCATCATGGTTTTGGAATCTCATGTGATTGAGGGGACAAGTATCATATACATTATATGGGGAATCAAATCATGATATATGTATTTGTTTTCATGTGGGTTGAATAAGAATATATAGAAGACTTTGATCTCTCATCCTGACAATACTTCTTGGCATTTACGTATCATTGAGTTTGAGAGAGAGAGAAAATTGTTTTCTCTTTAGTCATCTTCTTCTTCAACCTTGTTCTTGTTTTTCTTAGAGAATAATACCAAGACATAAAGAGAGAGTAAGTTTAAAGCACTTAGAGTGTAGTTATCTTTACATATATAGCTTCATCACCTAGCTCTAGCCGTATCCTCGGAGGATAGCAAGGTGTTGTCATTCCGTTCGTTTCTCCGCGTGGCAAGTAGAGACGCGGTGCTTTCGGCGTTGGATCGTTCAAGAGCTTGGGGAATAGCTCAAGAGAAGGTTACCATTTAATCAACGGACTTCGAGGGTTAGTTTCTTACAACTCTTGCTTTTCGTTTATATATTCGTATATACGTAGCTCGATCGATCATCGTAGGGATTCGGATCGAATTAATTTTCGTTTTACCGCTTCCGCTGGGCCTTCGTTTTAGGCACCGAATCCCAACAGTGGTATCGGAGCGTAGGTCTTGCGATCGTATATACGATATTAGCGTTTGGAATGCTTGATTAGATGATGAATGATTTGGAATCATTTTAGTCATAATCGTGGTATATATATTTTTACGTTCGTTGTAGTTATATTTTTCGTAAGTTTATGTCTAAATATAAATCTTAATTTCTTGGAAATATGATTTATATTGAAGATATGAATGTTGAAAAATATTGATATTGGATATCCGGTCGAAAATCGAGCTCCGAATCGTCGTCGGACGATTTTTCGGACAAAGGGCAGGTTGCTGCCAGGGTGACTCGGCCGTGTCTGGTGACACGGGCCGTGTCAGGCAGTCCCCAGGCCACTGCCAGGCAGACCCGACCGTGTCAGGAGACACGGGCCGTGCCCGGCCAGCAGCTGCCGATCGTGATCGGCCATGCCAGGCATGTCTGCCGGCATGCTGCCGGCAGTGACTCGGCCATGGCAGGCCAATTTCGCCCCGGCTCGATTTTTTCGTGTATTCTTGAAAATTAATCTCCCGCATGTTAAATTGGATTTAATATGATTAAAATGACTTATGGTATTTCATTTTATAAGGGAAATTTGTAACGCCCGGTTTTTTTTTTCGGTACGTTAATTATTTTCATGGTATTTAGTTATTTAAATGATGGGTTTAATTAATTAGCCAAGTAAGATTAAAATACAAGTTTTGGGCTAAGTTAATTGAAAGATTTAATTATATTGGGCTAGTAAGAAATGAGTTTTGAGCCTAGCCCATTAGTGAAGTCATTAGGCTTTATCCTTAAATGATTTATAAAAATATCACAAAACCCTAAACTCCCTCCTCTCTCCCTCATTCGGCCGATCTCTCTCCCATCTCTCTCTCATTTTTCTCTTCCATAGCCACAATCATCTTTCTCCTTCACTTCCTTGTTGGTGTAACAAGCTTAGGTAAGATCTTTTAAGGTGTTTTAATCTTTTCTTTTGATTTATATTCAATTAATTGTTTTAAGTGTTGATTATCATCTAGAAATTTCATCACCATCTCCTATACATGGTGTATGATGAGCCTAGATGATCATATTATGTAAAAGATCTATATGATTCATAAAAATCATCAAGTTGTAACTTGTGTGATTTAAAGAAGATAGATCTTATGGTTTTAACCAATGTTGTTATTGTTATAAGTTGTATGTTATCATCATCTCTAGATTATATCTACACCCTATACATGGTGTATGATGGATCTAGATGATTATATAAAATACAAGGTCTAAATGAACCATGGAAATCACCAAGTTTTATTTAGGTGATAAAATGTGATAGATCTTGTGAATGGTTATAATTCTTGTTAATTATTATTTTGATTCTTAACATATCCATGTCAATATGTTTAGATCTAAGTATACAACTTTATAGCATCTTCTAAGATGTGTATATAATTGTTTGTGTATTTGAAAGATCAAGGAACCCTTAAAAAGGGGGAAAATTATGAGTTTAAGTGGTTTGTCATATATTATATTGATTTGATTCTTTTCCTTGTGGCTAAATGAAATGCCAATGATCCCTAGCCCTTTTTAGTGCCACCATGTTCATAGGGGACTGAATTTGGGTGATAAACACATCTAGGAATGTGTTTGAAAATGGAGAGGAATGGATTGGTCAAAAAGATTAAGGGTTGGCTACGATTCTGTTTCCATCAGATTTGTAGTCATCTTACAAAAATCATAACTTGAATTCTATAACTCAAACGGATCTCAAACCTGTGCCAAAAGTTTACAAATTGTGTTGGGTAACTTCCTTATGAAGGTCACTGTCATTAATTAGGACTTTATCCATGGGAAAGAACAGCATCTTTGCTGGTAGGTCTGATCCGGGTCTGATCTGGTAGGTCAATTTGTTTTATTCGTTTCTAGGGCTTGGGAAATGATCTGATGGGATTCCAAGTTCCCATATGTGTGTTATGACCTAAAGTTGTGATATGGAATTTATGGGATGTTATCTCCAAGTATTTCTTGGTCATATTGAGTTCACACTCCAGATCAGTTTTCTGTCATCAGCTTTTAAGGGTTTTGTAATTAGTCATGTTGTGAATTTCATATCTAGAGTTTGGGAAACCCTTTTTGGTCGATTCCAACTCTGAGACTTTGGTATTTATGTCTATTATCTCTGTGATTTTTAGTTTGGACAATGTCTACCCACAAGTTGGGTAGAATTGGCCAAAACTACTGATTCCTATGACTTGGGACTGCATTGCGATGTCTTTTTAAAAGCATCATAATAAATTCATATTTTGGAGTTAGAGTGAGTTATTTACTGTTTTAAAAAGGGGAAAGACTCTAGTTTCTTAGAAAAATTTAATATTGATATGTTAATACTTAGGAAAATTAAGTAAATCAATCTTTAACAGCGGGTCTGTTTTTAGACCTTGCTGTCCAGATTTTTGTTTAAGTCTTTAAGCTTCATCTTTGGGTATATCCTAACTCCTAGTTTATAATAGGTGAAGTTTTGGCATTTGCTCAAGTGTGGTAGCCAGTTTTGATTTAGCAATCTCCCTTAAGTATTCAAGGTGAGTTCTCTCACTCCATTGTCTCAATATTTATGATTGCTAGGTAGCACGTGAGTGTTAAATTATTATTATGGTATGATAATGTGAATGCATGCTTAAATTGTTAATCATACATGTGCACTGTATGTTTATTGTTGAGGGGATCATAGCAATTATCCGGCTTTTGTCCGGTGCGCGTGGTTAGGTATAATTACTCCAATACCCTCCGGGATGTGAGGTGAGGGTAAGATTAACCCAATACTCTTCGGTTTGTGAGATGCGGGTAACCTACTAGCCCTCCTTATAAGCCTTGATTTGTTCTTGGCTTATGTTTAAATGTTATAACGATATATTTTAATCTAGGTCTAGTGATTGTGGATATTGGTATAATGTTGTGTTTGAATTCACTAAGCTTTGTGCTTACGGTTTTACTTAACATTTTCTGGTATTACGATTAAGGAGGCTAAGGACTGACGGGAGCATTCGTGACACACTGTGATTTTTTTTAAGTCAATGAACATTTTTAGTACTTCCGCTTTTGACATTTCTATATTAGAAAGTTTTACTTATGTTGTTTTCTTTAGAAGTTTGATAACTTGACTGCCATTATTGGCTTATTAAATTAAATAAATGAAGTTCCTTTATGAATTGGTGTCAAACTTTATATTATTCCGCAAAAAAAAAAAAAAAAAATAATAAATAAATTTTGGTGTTACAAGTTTGTATAATAGCTTTTCATTTGATTTAACTAGGACTTCTTAGGGATGTCTAGACTCAAATTTAAAACATTCTCTTGTACAAAGTTTATTAAAAACTAGCGATGAAGATGTCACGGTGCGCCGGTCACCACCAAGTAAGTTTTATTTACTAATTGAGTTTAAATTTTATTACTTATCAAACACAATAGTATGCTCCATTTATGACATATCCCAAAGACTAGCCTAGGAGGATAATTATATGCCTTTAGTGCTACTATCTACCATGTGAGAATTTAGGCCTTTTAGATCTACCATGAGTGTGAATTAAATCACATTACGGTTAGGAGCAAGTGAAATTTTGAAACTAGACTGAAACCGAAATTGGAACTTCTATATTGAATAGTAGAAGGGCCCCTATTATTCAATATATTGGAGCCGGTTTGGGGACGGGGCAAGGTTGAAAAGTTTTGACAAGTGAGTGTTTTCGATTTCTTAGACATGCATAGGTTGAATCGTTTTCTTTTCTTATCAATTTTAGATGGCTCACGCTCGCCTCAATGCAATTCAAATAGCTCAAGTTAGGGAACTCGTTGCCGAGGAGTTCAATAATGCTTTTAACGAGATTATTCCGAATGTCACGGCTAACATCATTGATCAAGTTCGTGCTCTGCTAGATGAGCGTATGGCGGATGCACCTCCGCCTGGGGGCTCCTGATCCTCCTGTTCGTGATTTAATGTACTACTACGAGAAGTTCGGCAAGTGCAGCCCACCTCATTGGGATGGGGAGGACGATCCAGTGGCGGCTAAGCACCGGTTATCCGACGTGGAGGGCGCCTTTATGACTATAGGGTGCCCAGACCGGTTTAGAGTGTTGGTAGCAAAGAACCAGTGAGGAAGCGGGGTAAGTCATGGTTGAACACCACCACGGGAAGACTGACTGAAGAAGCTGTAAGGGCGAGTACTAGGGCCCAGTTAGTGGAGTGGTTCGAGGCACGGTATGTGCCTAGGGTGGAGCAACAAAGAATGATGCAGAATTCATGGCGTTACAAATGCACCACTGAATCTGTTAGTGATCTGAACGCCAAGTTCATGGAGATGCTTTCTTTCTGTCCTACTTTTGCTGGAGATGAAGCATGGCTTGTTAGTCGGTACATCTCGATTTTACGTACCGAGATTCGGGAATTTGTGAGCATGCAAGACTTTACGACCTTGGGTGCAGTCATGGGGCACTGAAAGAGAGAGATTGAGCCGCAAACTCAATCTAAGAGGAAACTGAGAGCACTTTTTTAAAACTTCTAATGAGGCTCATAAGAAGACAAGGTTCGGGGATAAACCAAGATATGAATACAAGCCATCTGCGAAGCAGGGTGATCGACCCCCATTGGTGTGTTATAACTGCAAGAAGGAAGGGCATCACTGGAAGAATTGCAAGGCTCCAAAAGCCATTGCAGCCCCCCAGGTTACTACCACTGTTGCAGCGGTACCAGTTTGTTACAATTGCCAAGAGAAGGGGCACAAGAAGCCTGATTGCCCAAAGCTGAAGAAGATTGGGAATGCAAATCCCAATACTGCTTCGACCTCTAACGGACCCACTATGTTGACACGAGGACGTGTCCACCAGCTTACGAGGGAGGAGCCTGCGAAGCCTGCGACTGTAGCAGGTAAACAACTCTAAACATCTGTAACGCCCCGACTTTCTAGGGTAATTATTGGGAAAAAATAAATAAAAGGTAAATTTTGAGAAAAATAATTTTCTTGAGAATATAAAAATTCTCGCCTACAAAGTCGAGTCGCTACACTGACATAAACATAAATACCTTTAAATAAGGTAACATTTCATCATAAATACGAGGTAAAAATTTGCGGCGGAAGAATAATTCATAATTTATAAATTTCTGATCAACGTTTCCCCAAATAAGTTTTCAAACATTTGACAAAAGAAAACATCATATAATAATTTCATCTTTCATATGCCCTCTCGGCTCGCTCCTTCGTCCATCCGACTCGGTTCAACCTGCAGGTTCAATAAAGGTGGGGGTGAGCTTCCTTCAGCTCGTGGAAATCACACTGATCACAGTAATATACAATCTCATGGAAAGCATAACATGAATAATCTATCACATTTTTCCTCAACGTAATTGCATACTCACAATATTACGTATAGCATGAATCGAGCACGCATACACGAATATTGAGGTTGCGCAGGTGCCCCCGCAACAACATCAAACATAAACACAATACCACATAACATGAATCGAGCACGCATGTGAATATTGAGGTTGCGCAGGTGTCCCCGCAACAACATATATCTTAAGATAGCCTCTTACACGAAAAACAAAGTTAGCACGAATTACAACGTGCATAAAAATTTTAAACATGAATAGAAGATCACATACACAGTCCAATTAAAGCAATTAAAGTGATAGTGAAAATTCCCACCTGAATAAATGATGATGTCTGACTTGAAATGAAGATGCTCGACTCACAGTCCTAAGCCCGTAAATCCTTGACTACATATAATAATAATAATAATTAAAATCCTTACAATTTATTATTTATATAATGAATAAAAGAATACGAATATCACTATATAATAACTGAAAATAAATTACAATGCTAAGTAATATTAACTGAAGAGTTAACATTATTAATGAGTGGGATTAAAATATTTATGAAATAATTCGGATTAATTATTAATATTAATTGAAAGTCAAATTTTAAATGTCTCAGTCAAAATTAGGATTAAATTGAAGTTTGAAATTGATTAAGGTCAAATCGTAAGACTTGAGAAGTTGAATGGGTAAAAATTGGATTAATTTAAATTGGATGGGGCTGAATTGAAAACTCCTGAAAATTGGGAGGACTAAATTGAAAAGTCCTAAAAATTCGGGGTATAAATACACTAAACCTAAGCTGCAGCCGACATCAGCTCATTTGCATCTCGCCTCTTCCCGTTCCTTAACTCTGTCCCTATCCCTCTCTCTCTATCTTCTTCCCGTGAATAAGAAAAGCGCACACACACACACACACTGACGGGAAGAACACATACACACACCGCAAATCACACACACACACACACCGACCGAAACACACACACACACACCGATTCACGGCGGGCGAAAATCGCCGGTGGTTCGGCTCGGTGCAGCGGTGCGGGAAATAAAAATGAAGGTGAAGGCGGGCGGAGGATTCCGGCTTCGGCGGCTGTTGAAATCGTTGTGGGATGATGATTCCGTCGGAAGGGCGTCGGCCCTATTTCTCCATCGATGGCCAATGACAGTCCCGATTGGAAAACGGCGAGCGGCGGAAGGTGGGTCAGGTAAGGGTGTTAAATTTCTGGATTTGATTCCAACAGAAACCGGGTCAATTTTTTTATTTTACTTTTGTGATTATTGTTGGTTAAATTTCTGGGTTTGAATGGTTTGAAGGATTTGTTTCGGGTTTTGGGAGAGGTCGAAAGGTAAAAAAAATATGAGTGTTTGGGCTAGGCCCGGATTTGAGTTGATGAATTCGGGCAGATTCGGGTTTGAAAGGTATATCCGTCTTGATGTTGAAATTCTGGCTCGTAAGTTCATATTCCGAGCGAATGAACTCAGTTGAGTTTTGATTTGGTATAGATATGATTTCCGTTTGTGTTTGATGATTGTTGAATTTGGTAAAGCTAAATTTGGTTTTATTGAGTTGCTGGTTGCAGATGAATTCTGAACCGGAAAGGACGATAAAACAGAATATGGAGAAGCTGAGTTTACGATTTTACCTCTTCGAAGGAAGGTCTGATGTTCTGAAGGGGTTGAACTTCCAAATTCAAGAATGGACTCCCGGAAGAACTCTTCGAATAAGAAGCACGATGTATCTTGCTGTTCTGAATTGTATTTTTTTTTTCTGGATGAAGAACGGCGCTGGGAAAGTAGAAAGGTGTATTTCTGTGTGCTGTGTATTGAACAGTATTGTGTGTATTTATACTGTAGGTTTAGGGTTAGGGTTAATTAATTTCTTTTTGGGCTTGTATTAATTTCCTGGGTTTGTAATATTATTATGGGTCAGCACAATGTGTATTTGGGCCAATGATAAAAACATTAATAATAATGCTAATAATAATAATAATAATAATTATAAAATTAATACTAACAATGGTAATAATTAATAATATCGATACTAATAATAATATCGAAAGTAATATAAATGATGATATATAAATATAATGAAGATAAAAATATTAATACTATTAATATTAATATCGTTTCTATTATAAATATTATAATAATAATAATACCTTTAATTATCATAAAAATGACTAATATTAAATGTTTTGAAATTAACTTGAGAAATTGACTCGGGCTAGGACTTGTGATACGTCGAACTAAATGTTCATGATTCCTTAAATGAAATTAAATAACATGAAATGCATTGTAATATTATTATAATTAATAATATTACATTATAAAAATGACGGGTATTACATCCTACCCCTCTTAGAAAAATTTTCGTCCTCGAAAATAAATATTATACCTCGATTGAAGAAATTCGGATAACGAGCTTGAAGTTCCTCCTCACGCTCCCAAGTGGCTTCGTCCTTGCTGTGGTTACGCCATTGGACCTTAACAAACACCTTATCTTTGTTTCTCAACTGTCGGACTGATCGGTCAAGAATCAGTTCTGGTTGTTCTTCATAAGTAAGATCTTTGTTCATCTCCACGACGGTATAGTTGATGACGTGGTTGGGATCGTGCACATACTTTCTCAACAATGATACGTGGAAAACGTTGCACGGCGAAAGTTCGGGGTAAAGCCAAACGGTAAGCTAACTCTCCAATCCGCTCGAGGATTTCGAACGGTCCAATATACCTTGGTCTCAACTTGCTCCTCGGACCAAAACGAACAATTCCCTTGGTAGGAGATACCTTCAGGAATACTTTGTCGCCAACACAGAATTCGAAATCTTTCTTACGCTTGTCGGCGTAAGACTTCACGATCTGGGCTATCTTGATCCTCTCACGAATCTTATCCACCATGCCAACTGTTTGCTCGATCATCTCGGGACCCAAAATCCTCCTTTCTCCTACCTCATCCCAATACAGTGGTGATCGACACTTCCTACCATATAGGGCTTCATACGGTGCCATACCGATCGTCGACTGGTAACTGTTGTTGTAAGCAAATTCTACTAAAGGCAACAGTCCTTCCCAATTATTTCCCATATCTAGCACACATGCTCGCAACATATCCTCAAGGATCTGGATGGTCCTCTCGGACTGACCATCAGTTTGAGGATGATAAGCCGTACTAAAATTCAACTGCGTTCCCAAAGCTTCTTGCAAACTCTCCCAAAAACGCGATGTGAAACGAGTATCCCTATCGGATACTATAGAGACTGGCACTCCATGCAACTTAATAATCTCCCTGATATACAGTTGAGCATACTGATCCATTCGAAAGTTCATCTTAACTGGGAGAAAATGAGCTGACTTTGTGAGTCGGTCGACAACAACCCAAATAGCGTGATTTCCTCTTTCCGTTCGAGGCAAACCTACCACAAAGTCCATCGTAATGTGTTCCCATTTCCATTCTGGGATATGAAGTGACTTAAGTAATCCAAAGGGGCGTTGGTGTTCTGCCTTCACTTGCTGACAAACAATACACTTTCTGACAAAGTCTGCCACATCTCTCTTCAAACCTTCCCACCAAAATGTCCCCTTAAGATCTTGATACATCTTTGTACTCCCAGGGTGTGCTGTATATGGAGTACTATGTGCCTCCTTCAATATAACTTCTCTCAACTTAACAATATTGGGCACACAAATCCTCCCTTCATAATACATCGTGCCATCATCGGACACGCTAAAGCCTTTATTCTCACCTGAAAGAGTACGTTCTTTCATCTTGACCAAGAAGTCGTCCTGTCCTTGACCTTCTTTGATTTGTTCTCTCAAGGTTGGTTGTACCACCAAACTAGCCAATAATGACTCAACTGGACTCGATGGTGTAGCCATCTCAAGGTTCATCCTTGCAAATTCCTTGACCAAGCTTCCCTCCTTGGTCAACAAACAAGTTAGGTCTCCTCTTGCCTTACGGCTTAGTGCATCAGCAACTACGTTTGCTTTACCTGGGAGGTAATGAATTGAACAATCGTAGACTTTGACCAACTCAAGCCATCTGCTCTGCCTCATATTCAATTCCTTCGTGTGAAAATATATTTCAGACTTTTGTGGTCTGTATAGATTTCACACTTACCTCCATATAGGTAATGCCTCCAAATCTTCAAGGCATGAACTACCGCTAATTCCAAATCATGAGTAGGATAGTTCGGCTCGTGCGGTTTCAACTGTCTCGAAGCATAGGCAACTACCTTGCCCTCTTGCATTAATACACATCCTAAACCTTGTTTGGATGCATCACCGTAGATGACAAATTCTTTCGTCGGATCGGGAATCACAATCAAAAGTGCAAAGCAGCTTAATCTTTGCTTAAGTTCTTGGAAACTCCTTTCGCATTTCTCATTCCATAAGAAAGCTTCCCCTTCTAAGTCAACTTAGTCATCGGTGCCTATCTTGAAAATCCCTCGATGAATCTCCGATAATAACTGCTAATCCCAAGAAGCTTCGAACTTCATTCGCATTACTTGGTACTTTCCAATCATTGACTGCCTCAACTTTAATCGGGTCAACCTCGATTCCTTTAGAAGTGACCACATGACCCAAAAATGCAACTCGGTTAAGCCAAAATTCGCACTTGTTGAATTTCGCATATAACTTCTCCTTGCGCAGTATTCCCAATACCGTTCTAAGATGCTGCTCATGTTCAACCTTGGTCTTTGAATATACAAGTATGTCATCAATAAACACAATGACAAACTTATCCAAATAAGGTTGAAATACACGGTTCATGAGGTCCATGAATACCGCTGGCGCATTAGTCAAACCAAATGGCATCACTATAAATTCATAGTGTCCATAACGAGTTCGAAATGCGGTCTTCGGGATATCATCACCCTTAATCCTCAGCTGGTGATATCCGGATCTCAAATCTATCTTCGAAAATACTCCCGACCCTCCAAGTTGATCGAATAGGTCCTCTATTCTAGGAAGTGGATATTTATTCTTTATCGTGAGTCGATTAAGTTCACGATAGTCAATGCACATCCTCAAACTTCCGTCCTTTTTCTTCACGAAGAGCACCGCGCACCCCATGGCGAAACACTCGGTCGGATGAATCCAGTCGAGCGCCTCGGAGTTGTACCTTCAACTCTTGTAACTCCTTAGGCGCCATCCTATAGGGAGCCTTCGATATTGGTGCCGCTCCTGGCACTAGATCAATCGAGAACTCAACTTGACGATTCGGTGGAACTCCGGGCAAGTCTTCGGGAAAGACATCTGGATACTCTTTGACGATAGGTACATCAGCTACCGTCTTCTCCGAAGTTGTTTTCCCCATCACGTTCACCAAGAATCCTTGGCAACTTCGCTTCTTCAACATTTTCACAGCTTTCATGGCAGAAATTACCTTCGGTGTACTACTGTGTCTAACTCCCTCGAATACGGTCTTGACATCAACAGACGGACATAAAGTTACTCTCCTTTCGGAGCATTCAACTACAGCTCTATGCTTGTCCAACCAATCCATACCCAAAATAACATCAAAATCGCTAAGTTCCACTATGTGCAAGTTGGCTAAGAAGCTATGTTCGTTAATCTCTATCTTCACATTGTTAGTTATTGAGTCTACACGCACTACTCCCCCCGCAGGCATGCTAACTAACAAAGATCTAGGGGCTTTACTACTTCTACAACCAATCATAGTACAAAGCTTCCTAGAGATGAATGAATGAGACGCACCCGTATCGAACAACACCAAAGCAGGAATATTTGCAACTGATAACATACCTGACATGGTTTGGGGTTCGATCTACCTTGACCTCGGCCATGCTATACACTCGAGCTCGCCTCCCGAGCCTTGACCTTGCACATTATTGCACAGGCCCTTTCTTATCTTCGGACACGCTGGGGCCAGTGTCCTTCCTCACGACAATAGTAGCACCGCCTCTGTCCAAGCATACATGCACCTTTATGTCCCTTGCCACAAGTAGCACATGTAGGGTTAGTTGGTGAGGTTTCACCTGAAGGTCCAGTCTTAACAATCTTCTTGTTACCACCTCCTTGATCGTGCCACTTGCGCTTGTTATTTGTTGCAACTGGTGGTGCCCTAGCCTTCTCCACATCTAAACTAGCAGAAATGTCCTCGGCCCTTGAAACGGCTTTATTGTAGCTCAAACGACCATGACCAGCCAAATGGTGGCGAATCCGGTCACGAAGTCCATCCCGGAATTTCTGAGACTTCATATCATCCGTCTCGACCATGTGGGGAGCGAAACGGCACATATGGTTAAACTTGCGCTCGTACTCGGTTACCGACATTCCACCTTGGGTTAGATCAAGGAACTCCTTCTGCATCTTGATCTTGTATGCTCTTGGGTAGTACTTTTCCATGATCATCTCTTTAAACTGATCCCAAGTGAATGTGTCTTTCTCGTCTTGAGTCTTGAGCCTCCACACTCCCATCCACCATGTCCGAGCATCTTCCTTAAGCTGGAACACGGCACATGACACCTTCTGAGCGTCGGTGCACGCCATGTAGTCAAAAATGCTATCTAGATTCATCAACCATTCCTCTATGGCTGCTGGTCCCTCACGACCAAGAAAGTCAGGCGGCTTGAAGTGGTTGAACCTCTTAATAACTTGAGCTTGAGCCTGCTCAGGGTTATTAGGCGGTACGATAGTCGCGCCTTGAAGCAAGGTGGCGATCCGGCCCGAGTTGATCTTGTGTGGGTGGGGCATTGCGATTTCCGCGGTTAGCCATGAGTCTGCCAACGAGTTGTAAAACTCATGAGTCATTCTAGGTTTGGCCATTCTAACAGTTCGTACATATATATATATATATAATTATGTAAGTAAAATGAAATGACATATGCATGAATAATGACTGAAATTTGATACCTCAGACGGAGTGACGAAGTGGCGAAGCTGAGAGCATATGATACTTTTACATTTTAGCGAGTCTACAGAAAGGTAAAACCCGCTCCGATACCACTATGTAACGCCCCGACTTTCTAGGGTAATTATTGGGAAAAAATAAATAAAAGGTAAATTTTGAGAAAAATAATTTTCTTGAGAATATAAAAATTATCGCCTACAAAGTCGAGTCGCTACACTGACATAAACATAAATACCTTTAAATAAGGTAACATTTCATCATAAATACGAGGTAAAAATTTGCGGCGGAAGAATAATTCATAATTTATAAATTTCTGATCAACGTTTCCCCAAATAAGTTTTCAAACATTTGACAAAAGAAAACATCATATAATAATTTCATCTTTCATATGCCCTCTCGGCTCGCTCCTTCGTCCATCCGACTCGGTTCAACTGCAGTTCAATAAAGGTGGGGTGAGCTTCCTTCACTCGTGGAAATCACTCGATCACGGTAATATACAATCTCATGGAAAGCATAACATGAATAATCTATCACATTTTTCCTCAACGTAATTGCATACTCACAATATTACGTATAGCATGAATCGAGCACGCATACACGAATATTGAGGTTGCGCAGTGCCCCGCAACAACATCAAACATAAACACAATACCACATAACATGAATCGAGCACGCATGTGAATATTGAGGTTGCGCAGTGTCCCGCAACAACATATATCTTAAGATAGCCTCTTACGAACGAGTTAGCACGAATTACAACGTGCATAAAAATTTTAAACATGAATAGAAGATCACATACACAGTCCAATTAAAGCAATTAAAGTGATAGTGAAAATTCCCACCTGAATAAATGATGATGTCTGACTTGAAATGAAGATGCTCGACTCACAGTCCTAAGCCCGTAAATCCTTGACTACATATAATAATAATAATTAAAATCCTTACAATTTATTATTTATATAATGAATAAAAGAATACGAATATCACTATATAATAACTGAAAATAAATTACAATGCTAAGTAATATTAACTGAAGAGTTAACATTATTAATGAGTGGGATTAAAATATTTATGAAATAATTCGGATTAATTATTAATATTAATTGAAAGTCAAATTTTAAATGTCTCAGTCAAAATTAGGATTAAATTGAAGTTTGAAATTGATTAAGGTCAAATCGTAAGACTTGAGAAGTTGAATGGGTAAAAATTGGATTAATTTAAATTGGATGGGGCTGAATTGAAAACTCCTGAAAATTGGGAGGACTAAATTGAAAAGTCCTAAAAATTCGGGGTATAAATACACTAAACCTAAGCTGCAGCCGACATCAGCTCATTTGCATCTCGCCTCTTCCCGTTCCTTAACTCTGTCCCTATCCCTCTCTCTCTATCTTCTTCCCGTGAATAAGAAAAGCGCACACACACACACACACTGACGGGAAGAACACATACACACACCGCAAATCACACACACACACACACCGACCGAAACACACACACACACCGATTCACGGCGGGCGAAAATCGCCGGTGGTTCGGCTCGGTGCAGCGGTGCGGGAAATAAAAATGAAGGTGAAGGCGGGCGGAGGATTCCGGCTGTTGAAATCGTTGTGGGATGATGATTCCGTCGGAAGGGCGTCGGCCCTATTTCTCCATCGATGGCCAATGACAGTCCCGATTGGAAAACGGCGAGCGGCGGAAGGTGGGTCAGGTAAGGGTGTTAAATTTCTGGATTTGATTCCAACAGAAACCGGGTCAATTTTTTTATTTTACTTTTGTGATTATTGTTGGTTAAATTTCTGGGTTTGAATGGTTTGAAGGATTTGTTTCGGGTTTTGGGAGAGGTCGAAAGGTAAAAAAAAATATGAGTGTTTGGGCTAGGCCGGATTTGAGTTGATGAATTCGGGCATTCGGGTTTGAAAGGTATATCCGTCTTGATGTTGAAATTAAGCTCGTAAGTTCATATTAGAGCGAATGAACTCGATTGAGTTTTGATTTGGTATAGATATGATTTCCGTTTGTGTTTGATGATTGTTGAATTTGGTAAAGCTAAATTTGGTTTTATTGAGTTGCTGGTTGCAGATGAATTCTGAACCGGAAACGACGATAAAACAGAATATGGAGAAGCTGAGTTTACGATTTTACCTCTTCGAAGGAAGGTCTGATGTTCTGAAGGGGTTGAACTTCCAAATTCAAGAATGGACTCCCGGAAGAACTCTTCGAATAAGAAGCACGATGTATCTTCTTTATTACGAATTGTATTTTTTTACGGATGAAGAACGTACTGGGAAAGTAGAAAGGTGTATTTCTGTGTGCTGTGTATTGAACAGTATTGTGTGTATTTATACTGTAGGTTTAGGGTTAGGGTTAATTAATTTCTTTTTGGGCTTGTATTAATTTCCTGGGTTTGTAATATTATTATGGGTCAGCACAATGTGTATTTGGGCCAATGATAAAAACATTAATAATAATGCTAATAATAATAATAATAATAATTATAAAATTAATACTAACAATGGTAATAATTAATAATATCGATACTAATAATAATATCGAAAGTAATATAAATGATGATATATAAATATAATGAAGATAAAAATATTAATACTATTAATATTAATATCGTTTCTATTATAAATATTATAATAATAATACCTTTAATTATCATAAAAATGACTAATATTAAATGTTTTGAAATTAACTTGAGAAATTGACTCGGGCTAGGACTTGTGATACGTCGAACTAAATGTTTATGATTCCTTAAATGAAATTAAATAACATGAAATGCATTGTAATATTATTATAATTAATAATATTACATTATAAAAATGACGGGTATTACAACATCTCTTCCTTATCTTTTATCTTATGCTATGCCATAGAGTAATTGTTTTATTGCTTAAATATTATGAATCAGGCACTTATCTGTTAGATTCTCACCGCCATTTGTTATGTTTGATTCTCGCGCTACTCACTCCTTCGTGTCACGCACGTTCATAAACCGTTTGGGCGTGGTGTCGGAAGCGCACGTCCATGGTTATCGAAGTTGCCGACAATCGCACTATCTTCGTTACTGATGTTTATCGGGGTTGTACCCTTGAATTTTTGGGAGTTGAATTCCCCATTGATCTTATCCCTATTGCTATGAGGGAACTTTGCGTTATTGTGGGTATGGATTGGCTCGATGCATTCGATGCAGAAATTCTTTGTCGCAAGAGACAAGTTCGTGTTCAAAACCACAGGGGTGGAGAACTTATTATTCAAGGGATATTCCCATTTGGATATTGCTTCTTGTACCTCTGCTATTGCACTTGATAATGTTCGATTGTTTCCGACTTTGGTGACGTCTTTCTGAGGAACTCCGGGTTTGCCACCTATTAGGCAAGTGGAGTTTCGCATTGATTTAGTACACAGCTGTTCCAATCGCTAAATCTCCTTATCGTTTGGCGCCACCTGAGATGAAAGAGCTTCAAGATCAGTTACAGGAGCTTAGTGATAAGGGGTTTATACGGCCAAGTTTCTCGCCGTGGGGTGCTCCTATACTCTTCGCGAAAAAGAAGGACGGTTCTCAAAGAATGTGTATAGATTATCGGGAGTTGAATAAACTCACGATAAAGAACCGTTATCCTTTACCTCGTATCGACGATCTTTTCGACCAACTCCAAGGAGCGTCTTGGTTTTCCAAGATTGATTTGCGTTCCGGTTATCATCAGATGCGAGTTCGTGACTGTGACATTGAGAAAACGGCGTTTCGAACCCGATACGGACACTTTGAATTTGTGGTGATGCCATTCGGACTCACTAATGCACCCGCTGCTTTTATGGACCTTATGAATCGGGTGTGTGGTCCGATGCTCGACCGTTCGGTCATTGTGTTTATTGACGATATTTTGGTCTATTCTAAGACCGTGGAGGAGCATGAAAAGCACATTCGGGAACTTCTAGAGACACTACGGAGAACGGCTTTATGCTAAATTTTCTAAGTGTGAATTTTGGTTAGAAGAGGTTCAATTCTTGGGCCACGTGGTGAACAAGGAAGGTATCAAGGTCGATCCGGCCAAGATTGATGCGGTTAAGAAATGGGAAGCTCTAAGTCGCCTTCGGAGATTCGTAGTTTCTTAGGTTTGGCAGTTACTATCGTAGGTTTATTGAAAATTTCTCAAAGATTGCTCTACCTCTTACGCGATTGACCAAGAAGTCGGAGAAATTTGTTTGGGGTCGGAACAACGGTTTGCATTTGAGGATCTTAAGACGCGGTTGTGTAATGCCCGGTTTTGACTTTCTGGAAGGAGTGGAGGACATGGTAGTGTCTTGCGACGCATCTCTCACGGGTTTTGGTCTTTGTGTTGATGCAACGGGGTAAGGTGATAGCTTATGCGTCTCGCCAGCTAAAACCTCACGAAAGGAACTACCCCACTCATGACCTGGAATTAGGAGCTGTTGTTTTTTCTCTCAAGATTTGGAGGCACTACCTTTACGGGGTTAAGTGTATCATTTACACTGACCATAAAAGTTTGAAGTACCTTTTCGATCAGCGGGATCTGAATATGAGGCAGGTTAGATGGTTAGATGTGGTGAAAGATTACGATTGTGAGATTCACTACCACCCCGGTAAAGCTAATGTGGTAGCTGACGCACTCAGTCGTAAGCAATCTGTCGAACCGATTCGAGCTAAATGTCTTCGGATGACTATGGAGACATCATTATTGGGTATGATTCGAGATGCTCAAGATGTGGCGACTCAAGAGGGGAACCCAAATCGTGAAAGGATTGTGAATGAGTTACCTAAGATGGAGCGAGATGGGCGTGGATTACTAACTCGTTATGGTAGGGTTTGGGTTCCATTTACTGGTGGGAACCGGAAAACTCTTATGGAAGAAGCTCACAGGTCCAAGTTTTCTATTCATCCGGGTGCTACAAAAATGTACCGAGATCTTCGTGAGGGTTATTGGTGGCACGGGATGAAGAATGATGTGGCTCGACATGTAGAAGAATGCCTAACATGCCGGAAAGTCAAAGCCGAACACCAGAAACCTCATGGGAAATTGCAACCCTTGGAGATTCCTGAGTGGAAATGGGAGCACTTAACCATGGACTTTATTACAAAACTTCCTAAGACTGCAAAGGGAGCGGATACGATATGGGTAGTTGTGGATCGATTGACGAAGAGTGCTCATTTCCTGGCCATCAAGGAAAGTTCTTCAGCTGAAAAATTGGCCGAGATTTTTGTTCGGGAGATTGTTTCATTGCATGGGGTGCCCGTATCTATTGTCTCTGATCGAGATACTCGATTCACCTCTCGATTTTGGCAGAAATTCCAAGAAGAATTGGGTACCCGATTGCATTTCAAGATCTGCGTTCCATCCATGGCGATGGGCGAGTGAGCGGACGATACAGACTTTGGAGGACATGCTTCGGGCATGTGCAATTGATTTTGGAGGCGATTGGGATGATCATCTTCATTTAGCCGAAGTTTTCATATAACAACGATTATCATTCAAGCATCGACATGCCCCGTATGAAGCACTTTGTATGGTAGGAAGTGTAGAACCCCGGTGTGTTGGGGTGAGGTTGGACAGAGGGTGCTCGGTAGCACCGATATTGTTTTGCAGACCACGGAGAAAATCAAAATGATCGGGGATCATTTGGTCACCGCTAGGAGTCGTCGGAAGAGTTATGCGAGATAAGTGACGCTCCGATCTTGAGTTTCGAGTTGGGGATCATGTGCTATTAAAGGTCTCCCCTTGGAAGGGTGTGATTAGGTTCCGCAAGCGTGGGAAGCTGGGACCTCGGTTTATTGGACCTTATAAGATCATAGCTCGCGTTGGTAAAGTAGCGTACCAGTTGGAGCTGCCTGACGAGCTTAGTTTGATTCATGACACCTTCCACGTGTCTCAGTTGAGGAAGTGCATTGTTGACGATACCGCCGTAGTACCTCTGGAAGACATCCAAATTGACGAACGGCTCAACTATGTTGAGAAACCTATCGCGGTCGTTGATCGAAAGTCAAAGACCCTTCGGAGCGGTAAGACTGTTTATTCTGTTAAGGTTCAGTGGCAGCATAGGAAGGGATCTGAGTGTACATGGGAACCTGAAGACGAGATGAGGGCGCATTATCCCGAGTTATTCAGAGGGACTGACTTCGAGGCCGAAGTCCCTTCTTAGTAGGGGAGAGTTGTAACGCCCGGTTTTTTTTCGGTACGTTAATTATTTTCATGGTATTTAGTTATTTAAATGATGGGTTTAATTAATTAGCCAAGTTAGATTAAAATACAAGTTTTGGGCTAAGTTAATTGAAAGATTTAATTATATTGGGCTAGTAAGAAATGAGTTTTGAGCCTAGCCCATTAGTGAAGTCATTAGGCTTTATCCTTAAATGATTTATAAAAATATCACAAAACCCTAAACTCCCTCCTCTCTCCCTCATTCGGCCGATCTCTCTCCCATCTCTCTCTCATTTTTCTCTTCCATAGCCACAATCATCTTTCTCCTTCACTTCCTTGTTGGTGTAACAAGCTTAGGTAAGATCTTTTAAGTTGTTTTAATCTTTTCTTTTGATTTATATTCAATTAATTGTTTTAAGTGTTGATTATCATCTAGAAATTTCATCACCATCTCCTATACATGGTGTATGATGAGCCTAGATGATCATATTATGTAAAAGATCTATATGATTCATAAAAATCATCAAGTTGTAACTTGTGTGATTTAAAGAAGATAGATCTTATGGTTTTAACCAATGTTGTTATTGTTATAAGTTTTATGTTATCATCATCTCTAGATTATATCTACACCCTATACATGGTGTATGATGGATCTAGATGATTATATAAAATACAAGGTCTAAATGAACCATGGAAATCACCAAGTTTTATTTAGGTGATAAAATGTGATAGATCTTGTGAATGGTTATAATTCTTGTTAATTATTATTTTGATTCTTAACATATCCATGTCAATATGTTTAGATCTAAGTATACAACTTTATAGCATCTTCTAAGATGTGTATATAATTGTTTGTGTATTTGAAAGATCAAGGAATCCTTAAAAAGGGGGAAAATTATGAGTTTAAGTGGTTTGTCATATATTATATTGATTTGATTCTTTTCCTTGTGGCTAAATGAAATGCCAATGATCCCTAGCCCTTTTTAGTGCCACCATGTTCATAGGGGACTGAATTTGGGTGATAAACACATCTAGGAATGTGTTTGAAAAGGGAGAGGAATGGATTGGTCAAAAAGATTAAGGGTTGGCTACGATTCTGTTTCCATCAGATTTGTAGTCATCTTACAAAAATCATAACTTGAATTCTATAACTCAAACGGATCTCAAACCTGTGCCAAAAGTTTACAAATTGTGTTGGGTAACTTCCTTATGAAGGTCACTGTCATTAATTAGGACTTTATCCATGGGCAAGAACAGCATCTTTGCTGGTAGGTCTGATCCGGGTCTGATCTGGTAGGTCAATTTGTTTTATTCGTTTCTAGGGCTTGGGAAATGATATGATGGGATTCCAAGTTCCCATATGTGTGTTATGACCTAAAGTTGTGATCTGGAGTTTATGGGATGTTATCTCCAAGTATTTCTTGGTCATATTGAGTTCACACTCCAGATCAGTTTTCTGTGATCAGCTTTTAAGGGTTTTGTAATTAGTCATGTTGTGAATTTCATATCTAGAGTTTGGGAAACCCTTTTTAGTCGATTCCAACTCTGAGACTTTGGTATTTATGTCTATTATCTCTGTGATTTTTAGTTTGGACAATGTCTACCCACAAGTTGGGTAGAATTGGCCAAAACTACTGATTCCTATGACTTGGGACTGCATTGCGATGTCTTTTTAAAAGCATCATAATAAATTCATATTTTGGAGTTAGAGTGAGTTCTTTACTGTTTTAAAAAGGGGAAAGACTCTAGTTTTTTAGAAAAATTTAATATTGATATGTTAATACTTAGGAAAATTAAGTAAATCCATCTTTAACAGCGGGTCTGTTTTTAGACCTTGCTGTCCAGATTTTTGTTTAAGTCTTTAAGCTTCATCTTTGGGTATATCCTAACTCCTAGTTTATAATAGGTGAAGTTTTGGCATTTGCTCAAGTGTGGTAGCCAGTTTTGATTTAGCAATCTCCCTTAAGTATTCAAGGTGAGTTCTCTCACTCCATTGTCTCAATATTTATGATTGCTAGGTAGCACGTGAGTGTTAAATTATTATTATGGTATGATAATGTGAATGCATGCTTAAATTGTTAATCATACATGTGCACGTATGTTTATTGTTGAGGGATCATAGCAATTATCCGGCTTTTGTCCGGTGCGCGTGGTTAGGTATAATTACTCCAATACCCTCCGGGATGTGAGGTGAGGGTAAGATTAACCCAATACTCTTCGGTTTGTGAGATGCGGTAACCTACTAGCCCTCCTTATAAGCCTTGATTTGTTCTTGGCTTATGTTTAAATGTTATAACGATATATTTTAATCTAGGTCTAGTGATTGTGGATATTGGTATAATGTTGTGTTTGAATTCACTAAGCTTTGTGCTTACGGTTTTACTTAACATTTTCAGGTATTACGATTAAGGAGGCTAAGGACTGGGAGCATTCGTGACACATGTGATTTATTTTAAGTCAATGAACATTTTTAGTACTTCCGCTTTTGACATTTCTATATTAGAAAGTTTTACTTATGTTGTTTTCTTTAGAAGTTTGATAACTTGACTGCCATTATTGGCTTATTAAATTAAATAAATGAAGTTCCTTTATGAATTGGTGTCAAACTTTATATTATTTCCGCAAAAAAAAAAAAAAAATAATAAATAAATTTGGGTGTTACAAAATTTGATTAATTGGAATATTTATGGTCGACCGAATTATTTTGAACGTTATCATATTACCGATTGTGTGAATCGATTGGATCGGTTCGAATTGTTGATTGGATCAATGTATCTCTACGCTTTCCATTTATATAGTATTTATTGGATGAATGCTTTTTGAATGGGGATGTGGTTCGTGGACTTAGATTTGAATCGTTCGTTTTATTCGATTGGGTTGTAAAGGCCGTTTTGAGCCTATTTATTTTACTAGAAATGTTTGTATCTAGGATGCAATTTTCAATGTAAAATTTATATGTAATGACGAAGACCGGAGGAAGATCCATTTCGAGAAGACGAAGATTCAAGACGAAGACTTGTAATTAGATTACGAAGTTTTTGTTTTCTAGGAACGGTCCATGAACCACATGTTGGTAGCAACTAGGTTGTGAATGGTTGTTTCATATTGTATGAATGCCACAAACACGCTAATATGATTAATGTGCAAAGTGCAACGTAAATCGCGAAAATTCTCCCACAATAAATTATTAAGTTTATAAGGTTTCAAGGTTTTCCTTCCCTCCATCGAGTTTTGAAATTGAAATCCAAACCGGATGTGCTATGCTTCCGAGTTATCGGGGTAGTCGTTCGGGGAGGACGGATAAATTACCGGGAGCGCATTGGATGCCTTTCGGTTGGAGCAAATTTTATCCCTAGAAACCTGATAGGTTGCCGGATAAGATTCAATTGTGAAACTGATTTGCGTCGATGGTATAAACTTAACTTGTTCACGAACCATAGAAACCGTATAGGTTGAGGGGAGTGAACAAGGGGAAAAGAAGATCGAATCATCCATTAGATGGGTTGGTGTTGGACACCACTTTATGAAAATTAATAGACTAGAAACCTGTTCGGTTGCCCTCTATTAAGATTTATAAAGAACTCGATCACCACTATGAAGTAGAGCGACGATACTTCCGGATTTCACATGGGAGTGTGTTATTCCGATAAAAATAGTGGGAGCTGGGTAACAAGAATAGAAAAGACCTTAATTCTATACTCAGAACATAATTAAATGAGTCACTAACTAACTGCTATACTTAATGCATAAATCTCAATATGACAATGAATCCACTCGCAATTCTACTCGAAAAGAACACCTTAATGGGACCTAACTTTGTGGATTGGCTCCGCAATCTGATGATTGTCCTCAGTATAGAGGCACTGGGATACGTCTTGGAGACGGACTTTCCGGCGCCTCCTGTGCGGACCCGAGCCAATCAGGAAGAGATTGAAAACCACGAAAAGTGGGTTAAGGATGACGTGAAAGTCCATGCTTATATGATGGCTTCCATGTCTAATGAGCTTCAGAGAGCTCATGAGAAAATGACTTCTGCTAGGCAGATTTTATCTCACTTAACCGAGCTTTATGGTGAGCATGGTAGAACTGCTAGATATGAGATATCCAAGCAACTGTTCGGTGCAAGGATGAAGGAAGGTGAGAAGGTTGGGGAACACGTCCTCAAAATGATATCCATGATCGAGAGATTGGAGGCTCTTGATTTTAAAATAGATACTTCTCTCCAAACCGACCTTATCCTACAGTCTCTCCCTGATTCCTTCTCACAGTTTGTTATGAACTTCAACTGCAATGAGATTGCATGTAATTTAGCTGGGCTAATGAACAAACTTGTGACTGCTCAGTCTCAGATGAAGACTTCGCGGATGAAGGAGTCTGCTCTTGTGATTTCTTCTGGACTTCGGAAGTCTAAGAATAAGAAGAAAAAGACCAAGAAGCGGACTGTACCACAAGCTAAGGACCTTAAGGGTAAGGGCAAGGCCCCGATGGTTCCAAAGAACAAGAAGAAGAAGGATGCTTGTATCAAGTGCGGTGAGCTGGGCCACTGGGCTAGAGACTGTCCGATTCTTCATGGCACTTCAGGTACAGAACTTTTAGTTTTGGAAACAAATTGTTCGCTCTCGTATTTTCTACTTCGGATAATCGGATTCGTGCTAGTTCTCATATTTGTACCGTGAATCAGGATCTGGAACAAAGTAGGAAGCTTGGAGCTGGAGAAGTTATGATCACAGTCGGAAGCGGGCATAGTGTCGAGGCGACCAACATAGGATCACTTCTTTTGGGTTTAGAATCCGGCTTTGTTTTGACTTTAGAAGATGTACTTGTTTTGCCCAAGGGGCACAAAAACATTGTATCCATTCCGGTCATGGACCGAAAAGGCTTTTCATTTTTCATTGGTGATGGTTCCTGCAAAATTTATTTTAGAAATAAACTAGTGGGTACTGCTACATTGTTGAATGGATTGTATCATCTAAATCTTAGCAACAAAGTAGTTGTGAATACTATGAGTAGAAAACGCGGTAGGGATGAAACCAATCAAGTTTTGAAATGGCATCTTAGACTTGGTCATGTTGGTCAGACCAAGGTTTACAAGATGGAAAAAGATGGACTTATGGGTCCATTGGTATCGGATCCCTTTCCTACTTGTGAATCTTGCCTTAAAGGCAAAATGACTAAGTCCCCCTTCACAGGGACATTTCAAAGAGCCGCTGATAAACTGGGATTAATCCATACCGATGTATGTGGTGCTTTGGAAGCAGCACGTTACGGATATCAATATTTCATTACGTTTACAGATGATTATACTAGGTATGGTTATGTATACTTAATGAAACATAAATCCGAGGCCTTTGAGAAATTCCAGGAATTCAAGGCCCTAGTCGAGAAACAAACTGGTAATCATATCAAAGCACTTCGGTCGGACCGAGGTGGCGAGTATATGAGTACGGAGTTTGATGAGTTCCTTAAGGAACATGGAATAGTTTCACAACTAACACCTCCAGGTACTCCTCAGTTAAATGGTGTGTCAGAAAGAAGGAACCGGACCCTGTTGAACATGGTCCGTTCCATCTTGAGCTATCTTGACTTGCCGATTTACCTGTGGGGTATGCACTTGATCGCCGCGTATATCTTGAACAGATGTCCTTCTAAATCCGTTCCTAAAACTCCACATGAGATGTGGGAAGGAAGGAAACCAAGTCTTAATCATATTAGGATTTAGGGATGTCCCGCCTATGTCAAGAAGACTAAGGTGGAAAAGTTGGAAGCTAGGTCTGCGAAGGGACGTTTCATTGGATTCCCGTCTGGGACGATGGGATATCTATTCTACATGCCCGAAAATCGAAGGATCATTGTTGCTTTACAAGCACACTTCCTGGAAGATGAGTTCATTCAGGAAGGCGGAGCAGGTAGAAGTATTTCTTTAGAAGAATACAATGAAACTCCTCGAGAGACACCTGTGCAAGAAACTGGAACCGAACTTTCTGAAACACAAGTACAACCACCTCGTAGGTCTAGTAGGGTGTCTCATTTACCTGAGAGGTATGGGCTTGTGCACTTGGAGGAGCTGGGTCTCCATGAGGTTCCAAGTGATAGCCAAGAGACCGACCCAACAACCTATGACCAAGCGATGGTGGATGTAGACTCCGCGAAATGGCGTGAAGCTATGGAAGCTGAGATAGACTCGATGCATGTCAATCAGGTCTGGACTCTAGTAGACTGCCCCAAGGGCATAGTGCCTATTGGGAACAAGTGGATCTACAAGAGAAAGACTGATGGTGATGGCAAGGTTGACGCCTATAAGGCCAGGCTTGTGGCAAAGGGTTATACCCAAAAGGAAGGGATCGATTATCACGATACCTTCTCACCCGTAGCCATGATCAAGTCTATTCGCATGATGCTTGCTATAGCTGCCTACCACGATTATGAGATATGGCAAATGGACGTAAAGACGGCTTTCCTTAATGGATTCCTCGAGGAGGAAATCTATATGGAGCAGCCTAAAGGCTTTGTGTCCGAAGTCGATATTCAGAAAGTGTGGAAGCTTCAGCGTTCCATTTATGGACTGAAGCAAGCGTCGCGTAGTTGGAACCTTCGTTTTGACGAGGCGGTCAAAGAGTTTGACTTCGTGCAAAATGAAGAGGAACCTTGTGTATACAAGAAGGTTAGTGGGAGCAAGATCGCATTCTTAGTACTATATGTAGATGACATTCTACTAATAGGAAATGATGTGGGAATGCTCGGCCTCGTGAAAGCTTGGCTTTGAGTAATTTCTCCATGAAAGACTTGGGAGAAGCAACCTATATTCTTGGTATTCGACTCTACCGGATAGAGCGAAGAGAACAATAGGCCTTTCCCAAGCCCTCTATATAGATAAGATCTTAAAGCGATTTAAGATGGATGATTCTAAAAGAGGGTTCCTACCGATGCAACATGGAATAAAACTCACCTTGAAGATGTGTCCTCAAAGTGAGGAACAACGCAAGGAAATGAGTAATATACCATATGCTCCGGCCGTGGGTAGCCTTATGTATGCTATGTTGTGTACAAGACCTGACATTGCGCATGCTGTAAGCGTGGTGAGTAGGTTTCAGGCAAACCCTGTAGAGAACATTGGGTGTCAGAAAGAACGTTCTCAAGTACTTGAGAAGAACGAGAGATATGGTTCTTATGTATGGCGGTGTAGATTTGGATGTTGTGGGATTCACTGATTCGGACTTCCAAGGACTGAAGGACGACTCGATGTCCACTTCTGGCTACATATTTACTCTTAATGGAGGAGCAGTATCTTGGCGTAGTGCCAAGCAAAGCGCGACTGCTGATTCCACCTGTCAGGTGAGTATCAAGCACCTCGGAGGCTTCCAAGGAAGGGTTCTGGATTAAGAAGTTTCTAGGAGAACTTCAAATGATACCATGTGCCGAGTCGCCTGCTCCGCATCGCGACAACGACGAGTCAGAAGCATGTGCCAAGGAGCCGAGGTTTCACAACAGCACCAAACATATTGAGAGGAAGTATCATCTCGTAAGAGAATTTGTTCGCAATGGATACATTGTGCTCCATAGAGTAGACTCGGCCGACAACGTCGCCGATCCACTGACCAAGCCAGTATCTCAGACTAGCTTGGAGCGTCATCTGGAGAACATGGGTATTAGATACCATAGTGTGTGGCATTGAGTGCAAGTGGGAGATTGTTAGGAGTATGCCCTCGAATGCCACTTAGAGGTTGTTGAGTGAGGGCATTGTACTTGTAATTATGTAAACCATTTATATAACGCAAATGAATGTTTCTTTATTTACTGGTAGTTACTGGCATTCCTAACTCGTAAATAAACATATAGAAACTAGTCCATGTATTTGAGAGCAAAACGTTCCACTCCTTATTGGATAAGGGGGTCGGCACTGGAAAGGTTATAGCTCAAATACTTAATCGTTCGCAAGTCGATGAAACTTGACTGGGCGTTAAGTTTATGTGAAGACTTGTATGACGTGTTCTTTGACATGGAGAGTGCCTGTCGAACACTAATGGTTAGTGGGAGCACACGTTATAGGTATGCTAATTGGATTAGTATACTCGAACCGACTCACCCTCGATTCGTCACATGGATTTCACTCCGGGACAGTCAATGACGGAATCGAAAGGTTGTGATAGGTATTCGTGAACCTTCGACTTGAGGATTTAGTAGGGATGTGCTTGTGACGTCAATATTTTCATTAGAGTAGTTCGACCCTGTAAACCGGAAGGCGGGGGTCAACCTCGACGTGCATCTTGACCAGGCAAGTAGCAGTCCTACCGAATACCAAGATAGAATTCTTTCTCCCGTTAGTGATCGGGTTATATGTCCTATGCGGTTATTGGCGAGATGAGATCATAAGTCTTTGGCCAAAGCATTGGAGCTAGTTGTATTAGATACACGGCATTTCGATGATCTCGATTTGCATTAACGCATGCATAGCGTCAAGTACAGATATGGTTTGACTGACCGTGACCCTATAACTTGATCGGGACATTTGAAAGAAGGGTTTATACGTATACTAGTATTCACGACAGAATGGTTCTTGAATGATCCCAATCATTCGTTCTCAGTCGGGGTACAGTGTAGGCCACCAGGCTGGCTAGGTGGTGCTACTACTCTTTGGTTCCTCCCATTGCTGACTGAGACGGACCTACCGAGTCGCGCATTAGGATTGACAACGGAATGAATCGAGCTAATTATCTCATTATGAATATTAGATATTGGATATCTAATTTTGGAACATTGGATGTTTAAATCGATTTATTGGATAAATTGATTTACGGCCTAATGAATTAAATAAATTCTTGGGTGATTAATTTAATTCATGAATATAATTATTTCTTGGAGAAATTAATTATGTTATTTTGTATTTGATATGTTTAATTAATTGGATTAATTAAACGACATAAATACATCGGAGCGGAATAGAAGTTTATCTGTTTGGACTCACGGAGTCCGAAACGAACCGAACTCGACCGTTTTCTAGCATGGGCCAACCCCCACTTATTACCATGTGTGTGTATTGACTTGTCCCCATCATGGTTTTGGAATCTCATGTGATTGAGGGGACAAGTATCATATACATTATATGGGGAATCAAATCATGATATATGTATTTGTTTTCATGTGGGTTGAATAAGAATATATAGAAGACTTTGATCTCTCATCCTGACAATACTTCTTGGCATTTACGTATCATTGAGTTTGAGAGAGAGAGAAAATTGTTTTCTCTTTAGTCATCTTCTTCTTCAACCTTGTTCTTGTTTTTCTTAGAGAAAAATACCAAGACATAAAGAGAGAGTAAGATTAAAGCACTTAGAGTGTAGTAATCTTTACATATATAGCTTCATCACCTAGCTCTAGCCGTATCCTCGGAGGATAGCAAGGTGTTGTCATTCCGTTCGTTTCTCCAGCGCGTGGCAAGTAGAGATGCGGTGCTTTCGGCGTTGGATCGTTCAAGAGCTTGGGGAATAGCTCAAGAGAAGGTTACCATTTAATCAACGGACTTCGAGGGTTAGTTTCTTACAACTCTTGCTTTTCGTTTATATATTCGTATATACGTAGCTCGATCGATCATCGTAGGGATTCGGATCGAATTAATTTTCGTTTTACCGCTTCCGCTGGGCCTTCGTTTTAGGCACCGAATCCCAACATATCCCAGTATCTAACCGACAATGGATTTGAGAAAGGTGCTGTGGACAAGACATTGTTCAAAATATAGGAAGGTGATGACCTTCTTATGGTGCAAATCTATGTAGATGATATAATTTTTGGTTCAACTAACCTTGCTTTGTGTCAAATGTTCTCTCATCTCATGCAAAGTAAATTTGAAATGAGTATGATGGGAGAGCTTAGTTATTTCCTAGGTTTGCAGGTAAAGCAGTTGCCTACAGGTATTTTCATCAACCAGGAAAAATACAGCAAGGAGCTTCTCAACAAATTTGGAATGAACACTTCCAAATCATCGTCAACCCCCATGAGCACTTCCGTGCAAATTAGTGCTGATGAAGCCGAAAAGCCGTTTGACCAATCTCTCTACAGAAAGCTCATTGGTTCACTCCTGTACCTAACGGCTAGCAGACCCGATATCCAGTTTGCTGTTGGAGTGTGTGCGAGGTATCAAGTAGCACCTAAGGAATCACACTTCAATACAGCTAAACGAATCCTGAAGTACATTAAAGGAATAGTTGATGTAGGACTATGGTATCCTAAAGAAGGCGGATTCGATTTAGTTGGATACAGCGACTCGGATCTCGGAGGATGCAAGCTAGATAGGAAGAGTATAAGTGGAACTTGTCACTTTCTTGGACCTAGACTCGTTTCTTGGTTCAGTAAGAAGCAATTGGCTATCTCACTTTCCACGGCTGAATCCGAATACTATGCTGCTGGTAGTTGCTGTATGCAGATTCTTTAGATGCAGCAGCAGTTGTCAGATTATGGAATTGAAGCCAGAGAGACTCCAATCATGTGTGATAGCACGAGTGCAATTGCAATAACGCACAATCCTGTCCTGCACTCGCGCACTAAGCATATCAACATGAAACATCATTTTAAAAGGAATCATGTCGAGAAAAAGGATGTTCGCCTCGAAAAAGTTCATACAGACATTCAGTTGGCCGACATCTTCACCAAGCTGCTCGACACAGCTAGATTCAACATGCTTAGACAAGAATTGGGAATGCTACAGCCCGACTCCCTATAAGTGATTTACTGTTTTTACTCAACAATTGAGGGGGAATGCTGTAAGACCCAAGAATACAGTATCCAACGTTAATTATCTGTACACTTAGAACCGTCAATACAGCACTGTAGTGAACAGAGATATATGAATCATCCTACAGCTGACGTGTGCAATAATTAAGGGGGAATACAGTATGACCCATGAATACATCATTAATCCAAAAGTTGCTGTATGGAATTAAAACCTATATGTACCTTTTAAGGGGGAACGCTGTATCATCGCGGATACAACACATACTATAGGATTTCGATTCAGTGAATATTATATTTTATTAATTTCATTTTTAAAATGATTTTTGTCCACGTGCTCTGTTTTTACGTCAAACGTCATTTATATTAAATGCCTTACACGACATATGGACAACTGAATCTCAAAAGCCGCGATGGTTTCAAATTGTTTAATGTTTAAAACTGCCGTTTCAGGCATTTAGGGTGACACAAATGTCAGAAGTGGGACCCGCTCATATTTTAACATTTTAATGGATAAGTATACCAGTTACACTCAGTCCATCTTGACCGTTGATTTCAAAAACCGGTTCCCAGCCCTTAAAATCTGACCATTTGTACGCTGCAAAACCCTATTTAACCGCCTACTATAAAAGGACTGATACTGCCATTAGAGACTCTTTACACTTTCTGCAAAAATTAAGAGTTCTCAAGCAAATATAGCCTACATAGTTTTCTGCATTTTACTGCAAATTTCGTGTATTCTCTTTCACATTTTCTTGAACAATCATCAAATGGCTGGTCAGACATCTTCTCCAGCACTCAAGAAAACCGCAAACATCATCGATGGATGGATATTCTCAAGATCTGTTGTCATCGAACACATTCTCGCTGAAACAAATCATGTCGAACCCATGGAGTTCATCATTACTCGTCTCTGTTAACAAAGCCTCTACCGCCTTGGAATTCAAACCGCTGAGAAGTACGATGTTCACCTAGTTGAGGAATTTTACCTCAACATCGCCGTTCACTTTTTGTCGCTGGCCCAGGGAGGTCACGTTGCTGACATTACTGCTACCATTCAAGGAGTAGAGATTTGTATCGATCAAGATATTCTCCAGAATATTTACAGGCTACCTGCTGATGGCCTGACGATGGATCAACTTGAGACGTTTGGGTCTCAAGAGCTGATAACGAAGTATTATGGGCTGTTCACCGGCTCAACTGTTGTTGACATGGTTCAAACCACATGTCACAAGAAGAATTTTTGTCTGCCTTATGTGTATTTACATGATTTTTGCTGCAGGATCATCGAGAATCGAACTGGTGCTTTCGAAATGTGTACCAATCTGAGATTTAGGATGATGGTTGCAATTTTGACCTGTCAAAAGGTCAACTGGTGCCAGATAATCTTGAAGCGCTTGCAAGAGGAAGTATGCAAGCCTGCCACCCAAAAGAAGTCATTTGGTTTAATTCTAAACCATATTTTGACGAAATGCGGACTCTCAGCATCCGTTGATGCGAAGAAAAACAGCTCCCGGATATACTTAGGAGGCGTCAAGCGTACAGCGTATAACCAGAGCACTGTGGTCTGCAACCACCCTAAAATCAAAAGTATGCCAGTTTCTGAAGACCCAAGGGATGTCTTTGAAGTCCTAGGATGTGGAGTCTTCAAAGAAGAGGAAAAGATCTCACAGCAAGACACCCATTGCTGGTGAGAAGCCGAAAAGGAAGCTAAGGAGGCTTTCTAAAGCTAAAACCACCAGAACCTCCGAGGATGTTTCCTCTGTGGCGCAACCCACTGAAGAACTACCCTAGGGCCCAACCCCTGTGGAAGAGGTGTCCGCTACTGTATCGACAGTAGATCCTGAGCCTTTGGCGGCTAAGACGGATGATTGGACATCTGTCAACGAAAAAGACTCTAGTGAGTCGGCTGCCCCTTCGGAGCCAAACGCTACTTCTCCTATGCGGGATTCCACACCCGTACAGGATCAATCTTCCTTCGGGGCACCATCCCCTGTAAGGAATCCCACTTCCCTACAGGATCCCACACCTGTAGAGGAATCTCTCGCTACAGCGCATTCAGACGTTGTACGCAGTCTCTCCCCGGACATAATTATCAACAAAACCCTTCTCTCATTGCAGATTGACCATGCGTATGAAAGATTCCTTAAATGAAAAAGCTACAGGCTAGCTCTGTATGACAAATTATACAACTGGAGCGAATGGAGCCATGAAAAGAGATTTGTATTGGAAGTGACGGACTCAACAGAGGTTGCAACCCTGATTCAATGGGACAATCTCTACTGCAAGGAACTGATTGAAAGCCATTTACTGCAAAAATCTGATGCAAGGAGAAAAGGAAAAGATAAGTCCGAGGATTCTCCCCAAAATCCAAGAGATGATGATGACTCAGATGACGATGACGATGCTTTACAAGCTGGTATGAGAATGAGTCGTGAAGAGGCTCAAGACAGAGATGCCTCTCAACCCAAGGATGACGAAGGGCCATCAAGTCGAAATGAGCCCCCTTCACCACAGCAAGAGAACATTCCTAATGACGAGGATTCAGTCCCTCAAGTCGAGGAAGAAGAAATAGTTTTGGAACAGGCACCCGAGCCTGCCGCCGCTCAAGAAGAAGAAGTTGTCACTGAGAGACAACAGGAGGAATCAGTCCCTCCTGTATCTATGTCTACAGACGCACCTTCGCAACAGGAGGACACAGCACCCCCTGCTGCCGAACCAGAATATGCTGCTCCCGCCCCATCAACCGTTGAATCCAAGGACGGTAATGAACCTGAGGATGTCCAACTCAATTCACGCCCAACCGTGAATCTGAGGAGGTTGAATGGATCCGAAGATTTTAGCCATCCGGATTCTCCAAGCATAGATGCTAGGAAAGAGCGCCTGCGTGCTCTTGGTCTTCAAATTGTCTTCATACAGGATGCAGTTAATGCCCTGCACTCAGTCGAGAAAGCTCTTAATTGGATGCACACTTCTGCAGTCGAAGAGATGACTACCTTACAGCATGAAGTCTCTCGCGTAGTAGAAGCCTTCACTGTATTGCCAGAAGTATTCAAGCAAGCACTGAAGATCATACAAGAGAAACAAGAGCAACTCCTGAGAGAAGAAGCATCCAAAACTCGCATTGCTGAAGCCAAGACCGCATCTGCTATGATCGAAACCACTTCTCATTTTCAAGCCCACGACAAAAGTATCAAGGACATGTCGCAGGTGCTTTCCACCCTTGTAGAAAGAATGACTAACATTGAGACAAAATAGGATGCCGCACTGGAAATCCTAGAACGTCTTGATGACGCCAAAAAGGGGGAAGAAGCGAGAGAAGCTGCTAGGAGAATAAGGTTACAGCATGAAAGGGAATTCAATGCTGCTCAAGACAGCATTACCGCTGAATTGAACAAGCTAGCCCCTCCCTCTCAGAGTTTTAAGATTTCAGGCTCCCGACCTGAATTTCATGATCCAAATGTCCCGTGGCAAAACTTAATCCAAAGACCTTCTGAAATTCATCTGCCGACCAACCGCCATCCAACTGCCGATGAGGTGAAGCAGTGGAGGAAGAATGAACGGATGAGATACTTTGTTAAACTCATCAGGGAATCCGCCATCCTCAAAAGCTCTAATACATTAGCATAGGCTGCAGACAAATTCACGAAGATGTTAGAAGAAGGAAAACTCCCTCTCCAACTAGATATGAAATCCAAGCATAAAAGAGGAGATCGGATCACTCATCCAGAAGACTGGATTCTTGCCTTTGACAGATCCTATGAAGGTAGAGCAATATACCAAGATCGAGGCAATGATTCCCTACAGAACTGGTGGCGTGGAACCGAGAATGATCCAGGGAGAAAGCCATGGAGACATGCGGACTATAGGAGCTGAAATCCTTGTAATATTGTTTCTTTTTGTAATTTTTCCTTCAAAACAGCAAACCATGTACTCTAATTGTTGGAATATCAATAAAAGTGTTTGTTTGTCTTGACAGATTACAACTCGTAATCTACTGTGTTGATGTATGATTACATAACTTAAATTGTTGAGATAACAATCACAAGTATCGAAACTTGTTTAAAGATTAAGCTGTACAAACTTGTCTACAAACAGTTCATAATTTTAGGTGTATGCATAGAATACATTGTAAGATTGTGCCTGCGCGCCAATCATAAGCTTAAGTTGTAAAAATTCTTAGCTGTATCGAACTCGCCTGTGAGCAGTTCATAAACTAGACTAAGTTGCTGAAAGACAGACCATTTGACAGAAGACCAAGAAATCTGCCAGAAGTCATCAAAGAAGATTATTTCATGAAGAAGGTTTTGGCATCATCAAGAAGACTTGAAAGTTTTAAAGTCTTGGCAAATTGTCAAAAAGGGGGAAATTGTTGGGAAAACATAAACCCTGTATCAAAACAGCCGGGATAATCAATCCCTGTATCGAACTGTGTTGATAAGAGGTTTTGACATATATGCCAATCCTCAATACAGTAAGGAAACTGTATCGAAGAATTGAAATGTCAACCTGTATCGAAGACCTCTCTTGAATCCAGCATATAGTGGATTCAAGAAGTCTTTCAGTACAGCGAAGAAGTCTTTTAAAGACCAAGTATGGAAACTATCTCGAATCACCAAATACAGTAATCTTCCATACAGCTCTCAACAAGACACAGAAGGAATCTTCAGAAGTCAAGTCATATTGAATAAGAAGTATTTAAATACTCAAGGATAAAGTATTTAAATACTGTTAGTCAACAGATCTTCAAATCCCGCTAAATCCGGATCGTGCTTTTTCATCCCGTTGGAACGGAATCTTGCTCAACGGATACATCTCAACGGATATATATTTCAGAGACCATATATATCTCATCAAGGCGTTGAAGATCAGTTACCGAAACTAATTGACTAAAATTATCAAAGCTATCAAAGTTATTATCAGAGCAAAACATATCTCCAAAGCTTACTGCAACTCAGATCTAAGAGATATACAGTGCTCATCATCTTGAACAACACTTCATCAGCCAGAAGCTCATAAAGTAAAAGTTGTTGTTTATCCCCTGTTATATACTTTGAACAAACCCAGATCAGCCCTGTGTGGACTGAGCAATCGTTGCTTCTCTAGAACTGTGTGTGAAGGAATTGCATCGAAGAAGACGAAGCTTCAGAACTGTGTGTGAAGAAGCAAGTCAAAGCATTAGCTCAAACCAATCTGTGTGAACGGTTGAAGCTAAGATCTTTATATAAATCTGTGTGAACGATATATTGATTGTGTATTGTTATAATTACGTAGTTGTGTACCTAGTAATTATAATAAAACCTTTTACTCCTGTGTGGAGGACTAGTGGACGTAGAGGGGTTTACCTCGAACCACTTTAAATATTGTGTTATTTACCTTCTGCCTTACTTGTTTTAATTACTGTGATTATTTAAGTATACACTGCACATCGAGTTGATGTATCCACAACAACTTACTGTATTTAAGACTTCCGCTACGCACTCAGATTTAAAATCAGTACAGCTTGTTGTTTAAACTACTTCCCAAGCTGTATCCAGTATACTTAGTGGCCAACAGTTATTCCACATTGCCCTATAACAGATAGTTGCACATAAACAAGCATACAAGTCTGCGAACAAATCATAAACATGCATTCCTGCCCCTATGCCACCCGCGTATAACCTCTTAGCCCCACCGAGATTCTACGCCACCCGCGTATACAATCTTCGGCCCCACCGAGTTCTTACGCCACCCGCGTATACAAACGTCGGCCCCCGAGTCCTTACGCCGCCCGCGTATACATGACAACGCCACCCGCGTATACATGTCAACAAAGGGCTGAATAGCCACCCCGCTATCTAGCCCCGCATCACGAATAATTATGGCTACCACACACGAGCTACAATAATGTAAAACAACTGATATTAAATATAGTGAGAGAACTCACCTCATAAGCGCGCCTAGCTGACAAATAATAACTTAAGATTCACAATCCATAATCACTTCCCGACACCTAAACGAACGTGAAAATACATTAATACGAGACCCGGACCCTAAAACACGACGCACGCTTAAACCGTCACTAAAACGACTTTCAGGTCTAGCCAAACAGGTCTATTCGGGACCTGTTCTGACCTCCTTAAACCCAGAAATACTATAGAATTATTACATGGACAGAAAGTACTCTGGGTTAGGGTTCAACGGACATATTATACGCCTCATAGCGAGTTTTCTACACTTTACTACGGATTTTACAGAAACAGTTCGCAGAACTGTTTGAAAAAGGAAACAAGGGTTGTAGACCCTTACCTCGCGACGACTACGCAGTGGTGACACACGAACTCTGGCTCCCTCCCACTCTCCCTCTCTCGCTATAATCTGGTCACGACGGTGGTTCACAGCACAAGGAAGAAAAGAATAGACGCAATAGAGTTTCCTTGTGGTTTAGTTGGATGCGACGGCAAGATACATTGAAATAGGGTTCTTTGTGTGTGTGTGCGACGGGGAGGGGGGTAAAGAACGATAGGGCTGGTTCTTCATGGGCTTAGCCCATGCATGGTTGACAAATTTTACACAAAGGCCCTTGTAGTTTTAGTGTATTTAAAATCTAACCAAACTAGTTTAGGATTTTATTAACCAACCCTTATTAAGACAAAATAAAATGTTTAAGGTTCTTCCCATCAATCCCATTATAAAATTCGCTATGAGAAAAATTATTAATATAATTAAATAATTACGTGAAATAAAACTGTACCGGGACATGGGCTTTACATTAACATATCTTTCAAAGTCTGAATTGTCCGCTCAGTCTGACCATCCGTCTGAGGGTGAAAAGCCGTGCGAAACTTGAGTCTAGTTCCCCACGCCTTTTGCAAACCCTTCCAGAAATGAGAAGTAAAATGCGGATCTCTATTGGATACAATAGCTGCATGTGTACCATGTAGTCGAATAATCTCCTGTCGAAAAATCTCTGCCAATCTGCTTACTGGATAATCTTTACGAATAGGTAAAAAGTGAGCTGACTTGGTTAAACGATCAACCACAACCCAAATAACATCATGCTTCTTCTGTGTGCGAGGTAATCCTATCACAAAGTCCATGGAAATTTGATACCACTTCCAAGTAGGAATATCCAAAGGCTGTAAGAGACCACTAGGATGTTGATGCTCAATCTTCACCTACTGACATGTCAAACACTTGGCCACAAATGTAGCCACATCCTGCTTCATCCCATTCCACCAGAAGTTCTGTTTCAAATCTCTATACATCTTGGTTGAACAAGGATGAATAGTGAACATAGAACTGTGTGCTTCAGACAACACAACTTCCCGAATATAAGAATCATTAGGAACACACAAACGATCACCATATCATACAATTCCATCATCATCAACACGAAATTCGGTCTGTTTACCTTTCTCCAAGTTCTAAATTATAGACCGCAACTCACCATCGTCTTTCTGAGCTTCCTTAACCCGAAGTATTGTAACACCCCCAAACCACTCGGGAATATTACAGCGCCGTAGACCCTCTCCGTGGGGATGTACCAGGCTAAATACAGAAAATCACAACAACGCAATACATGCCGACATGGCTAAATAACGATCTGTTAGACTGATTTGGTCTTTTACCACAACACAACACAATAACCATACATAACTCATACCCACGCAGGGGTTGGAATACATCATCGTTCCCATAAAATGGGAAGACTACACAACGGAGATCCAAACACTGGGACTCTACCAAAATACTCACGACTGGTTTACATGCGATTAGTATCGTCGTATTCCATCGTACTTCGTATTGATCCTGTGATTTGCTCCCCAGCTACCTGCAAGTACCTGGATGTAATACAGACATCCACCCGCCGAATACTCGGGGGTTAGCAAAACTCCACTGTTTTGCTAGTGCAAGTATAAAATACAAATACAAGTCATACACAATATATTCCACGAGTATAAAAATTTAATTAATTCCACAATTTAACCCAATGAAATACTTCCCGAGATATTACGTAAGATAAAATAATTCAAACCATAAAAAGTTGAAATGAGACATGTAGACGCTTTGAAAAGCATTTTAAAATTCTCGGGAGTTTTTGGAAAGACATTTTGGACTAATGAATCCTCAATTTATCAAAACCCACATAGGGCACGGCCTCAAGTATTGCTTTTCAAAAGATGCAAATCCGGTCACAAAACACGGGTCTAGGACCCAAACATCAACATCACATACTCGAGTGAATAACCCAAAGGTCAAACTCGATACACATGTTAGGAGTATGCCCTCGAATGCCACTCAGAGGATGTTGAGTGAGGGCATTGTACTTGTTATTATGTAAATCATTAATATAAGGCAATGGATGTTTCTTTATTTACTAGTAGTTACTGGCATTCCTAACTCGTAAATATACATATAGAAACTAGTCCACGTATTTGAGAGCAAAACGTTCCACTCCTTATTGGATAAGGAGGTCGGCACTGAAAAGGTTTATAGCTCAAATACTTAATCGTTCGCAAGTCGATGAAACTTGACTGGGAGTTAAGTTTATGTGAAAACTTTTATAACATGTTCTTTGACATGGAGAGTACCTGTCGAACACTAATGGTTAGTGGGAGCACACGTTATAGGTATGCTAATTGGATTAGTATACTCGAACTGACTCACCCTCGATTCGTCACACGGATTTCACTCTGGGACCGTTAATGATGGAATTGAAAGGTTGTGATAGGTATTCATGAATCTTCGACTTGAGGATTTAGCATGGATGTGCTTGTGACGTCAAGATTTTCATTAGAGTAGTTCGACCCTGTAAATCGGAAGGCAGGGGTCAACCTCGACGTGCATCTTGATGGGAAAGTAGAAGGTACTACTGAATACCAAGATAGAATTCTTTCTCCCGTTAGTGAGCGTGTAACACCCCCGATATATTCAGGAATATTACAGCGCCGTAAATCCTTTACATAAGGATTTACAAGGCTGAAGAATTGAACAGACATTAAAAGGGTACTAACGAATGGAAATAACGGAATTAAGATACAACAGTCCTGACCAAATACTGAAAGTACAATTGTTCAACAGAAACTTAATAATACATCACCAAATTCAAATTCAGCATAAATGACTTCGTACTCGAGTACTTATTGAAATAACCAATAAACAACAAACAAATAAACCCGGCCGGGACATCACTCTGCACCCTCGTCGTCATGCAGCTCCAGTGATTGTTTTCCCGCTCTCCTGGATCCTGAACATAAACAAAATGTTCACCCCCGAAGGGGTTAGCACAACGATGCTAGTACAAGTACCACAACATATTATTCAATGTCATACGTAGAATAATAATAATAACGTAAATGATAAAATGTCAAACGAGTCTTCTCCTGCGAGAAACTCAAACATAACATACACAATTGATAATCACAACATGATATCATAACATACACATGGTAATTCCGTCGATCCAGCGTTCACTGCCTAGAACCCACGATGATCCCGTCAGACCAACCCGTGGTGGAAAAACCCGTCCGATGATCCAACAAGACGCTAGCATAGATCCCCCGATGATCCCGTCGGACCAACACGAGGTGGACATACAACAACGACATACATGCACGACAATATGTATAACATCAATACATAAAACAAATAAAGTACTTGCCTCGATTTGAAGACAAGAACAATACTTCCACGAAAACGAACACTCGAAGGTCGTCCTCCTCAATCAATCACGTAACAAGATCAAACCTTAACAACAGAATTGATATAGGATTTATCTCACGTCATACGAATGTTTTAACAATTCGATTTACGGCCAAAAGTTCATAAAATGTAATCTGCCTGAACTGCTTAGCGCACGCTAAGTACTCTGTGTAGCGTGCGTTAAGTCTGCTCGATAGCGCACGCAAACAACAAAGCCTAGCGTACGCTAACTATGCATGGTCGATTTCACGACTACCGATCGACTTCGTCGATGGCCTAGCGTACATTACGTACTGCACGTAGCGTCGCTAACTCGTGCTCGATAGCGCACGTTAATCTTTATAGCTTAGCGTGCGCTATTCGTGCATGGCGCCATCGCTAGAAGATGCTATTCTCATCATGATCAAAACAATGAAATCTTCTGTGATAATTCATGTTACCTCCATGAATATCATGTACATACAATTATGAATGATCTTACGGATGACAACAACTTCGGATTCAAGGATATGCATACCATTATAAAACCATATTCCATTTCGACTATAATTCTTCATATGACGATTCTTGGCAGCCTGTGCCGGGCATGCTCGGTAGCCTGCCGGCCGCTGGAAATGGTCTCGGTCCATGCCGGCCCTGCTCGGCAGCCTGCTGGGCAGCTTGCTGGGCAGTGTTCCGGCCGTGTTTTTCGCCTCCGTTTTTTATATTTCGTTCGATAATTAATTTCCCACAAATTAAATTGGATTTAATTTGACTAAGATTTAATTATGGTAATTTTATTCTTAAGGAAATTAATTTAATGAAATATTTTCTTGTCTGGAACAAGTTAAAATTGACGGTTGTTTGAATTAACTGGATTAATTCGTTTTAGATGAATCGATTGGATCGGTTTGTATTGTTGATTGGATCAATGTATCTCTACGCTTTCCATTTATATAGTATTTATTGGATGAGTGCTTTTGAATGGGGATGTGGTTCGTGGACTTAATTTTGAATCGTTCGTTTTATTCGATTGGGATGTAAAGGCCGTTTTGAGCCTATTTATTTTACTAGAAATATTTGTATCTAGGACGCAATTTTCAATGTAAAATTTATATGTAATGACGAAGACCGGAGGAAGATCCATTTCGAGAAGACGAAGATTCAAGACGAAGACTTTTAATTAGATTACGGACTTTTTGTTTTCTAGGAACGGTCCATGAACCACATGTTGGTAGCAACTAGGTTGTGAATGGTTGTTTCATATTGTATGAATGCCACAAACGCGCTTAAACGAATTAATGTGCAAAGTGTAACATTAATCGCGAAAATTCTCCCATGACAAATTATTAAGTTTATAAGGTTTCAAGGTTTTCCTTCCCTCCATCGAGCTTTTGGGAAATTGAAATCCAAACCGGATGTGATATGTGTAACACCCCCAGATCGAACCGGGAATATTACACGCCGCAGACCCTCTCCGCGAGGATCCACCAGGCTAAACATCAAAACAACGCATTACATTACATACTGACGAATCAAAATAACGAACCAATACACCGATTTGGTCTTTCGACACTGACTTACAAATAAAAATACATAAACTCATCCAGACTCATACCCACGCAAGGGTAAAACAATTACCATCACAAACAATAAGACAGCGGAAAAGACAATACAATGGACTCCGACTAACTGAACCCAAAACTGGCCTTCGTGTGATTAGTATCATTCGTCTTTCATCATCCCTCGTACCGATCCTGTGTCTTGCTCCCGAAAACCTGCATGTACCTGGACACAATACAGATATCCACCCCCCGATTACTCGGGGGTTAGCAAAACTCCACTGTTTCGCTAGTGCAAGTATAAAGTGCAAATACGATCCATACACAACACATTCCGAGAATACAACGAAAGACTTCCCGAGGTATATTTAGTTAAAAATAGTTCAAGTCTTGAAAGTAGAAACGAAGTAAGTAAGCACTTTGAAAACATTTCCAAATCTCGGGAGTTTTGAAAACATTAGAAATTGAAAAGTTCTTAATTCCTCGAAAATCATTTAGGGTCACAGCCCCAAAGTTCTTTTTCCAAAATGCAAATCCGTTAACAAAATGCAGGGTCCACGACCCAACCATTACGGTCACAAAACACCGGGTCCACGACCCGATCATCCACTTCAATTCACTTACAAGTGCACATTACACATAACACATTAATCTTATGCCATTCTAGCCAAGCACCAAAACTCGATATATAATATCTCTCGACCCCGAGCGCAAAGCATTGTGATACTCCGGACAATATCACAATTAATCATCAAAACATCAACATCAATATCACAGAAACCACACTTGGTAACCCGTGGCCGTACCCATTAGTATCGGCCCCCAGAGGCCCTGTCGGACCGTCCCCAGGTGGGAAACCATTTCCACGGCCGTACCCATTAGTATCGGCCCCCAGAGGTCCCGTCGAACCGTCCCCAGGTGGAAGAACATCAACACACGCACCCAAGTTCACTTCCGTGGCCGTACCCATTAGTATCGGCCCCCAGAGGCCATATGCCATCCCCAGGTGGAAGAACAACAACACACGCACCCAAGTCCACTTCCGTGGCCGTACCCATTAGTATCGGCCCCCAGAGGCAACATGCCATCCCCAGGTGGAAGAGTAACAACTCAGATTACAAAACCACGACTCTCAAAGGTCAAACACACAAAATATATATAGTCGATGTACCTTGCTAGAATGGCCAAATTATCCAACACGTGCTCACGACCCAGAACTATATCAATTCACAAGGGAGCACAAGATCTCAACAGCACCGAACGACACAACCAATATCACCAAAAACTCACATATTCATCCATAACCACGGGACTCCAAGCACATAATTTGACAAGAGAATTACACGTTACATTTACCGACACCATAATCATACATAATGACATCACACGAAAGTAAGGTGATCCTATACTCGAAACTAGCACACATAATCAACTAAGCATATTAATTCCCGACCCACACGGGTCACCTTTACGAAAACCATGATGGTAAATATACCGATTCTTTTGAAAAATGGTTATAAATATTTATTTAGCATATATCGACACTTAGCAACCATTATATCCACAAAACACGTAATGTATGGGCAAGATACTTGCCTCGATAATCGATACCGGACACTCCTATAATCGCGGCTCAGTCGGGACACCTCGAACACCTACGATTCCCCGGCGAAGGAAAAGAATACGCCCACGATCGAGAAGCTTGAAGAAAACGACGAACGGAAGGGTTCCGACTCGAGTTCTTCACAAGAATTCGACCCTAACAATATATAATCAATAAATCATCGATCATTAGAGGAAGAATAATCGTAGAACGCCCGAAAACCCCTCTATGACATTTTACCGGACACCTTCAAGGCGTCGATCAAAAACTCGACTAAAACAACGAATCGATACGATCCAACCATGGAATAACAAGGGAAAAGATGTAATACATCTTAATAATCATCAATCCATCCTAATACCAAGTTAAATCGGATTAAACGGACGAAAACAACCAAAACACCCAAATTCCCCAAAACTAGATTTCTAGGAAATCTGACCTGATTCGGTAGATCGGAGGATGTTATAGGAGGGATGATTGATGATATGAACCTCAAAACTTTATGGATTAATTGTATAACAACATTGCTCCAGGATTCCCACGCCTCCATCCGCGGAAGAGAAGAAAGAGAGTGAGAGAATGGGTGAAAAAAACGTCCGCAGGCCTTAAATAGGCCGACTGCCGGCCGGGTTACGTACGTAACCGGCCATGGCTTACGTACGTAACCGGCCATGGCCGAACGCACTGCCTGGAAATGCCGGAAACGTTACGTACGTTACCGGACAGGGCCTTACGTATGTAACCGGCCTTACGTACGTAACGACCGAGCACTATCGCACGTTACTCGGCCAGGGCTGGCCTGGCCCTAGCATGCCCGCCCATGACTCGGCCGGGACCAACTCCGATGGCCCGAACGACCCCGAAACCCGAACCTGAGTACGAATCGAAGATACGGTTACGAAGTACTCGCAAAGACGAATCCGAGCACTAAGCGAACACACGATTCAGACCACCCGAAGGCTCGGAATTCGACAACGGAAGTAATTACCCAAAACTTTGGGAAATTATGAAAATGGCCCAACCGTCCGAAAATCACGATACGCGATCGAAACACCAAACCAAAGCTCGCAACGTGAATAATAACATTAAATGAAATTACGAGAAACTCGAAACAATAGTTTCGGACGAGATTCGCAAGAATCGAACTCAAGTGCGGAAAAGTCGCTAAAAAGCTCGGAACTCAACAAAACGATACCAAAACGAACTCGGATGACAAAAAGTGCAGAATTAATCATTCTCGAAATGACGAAACGGTCATGAGAGAGTCGTCAAAACGGACTCCGGCCGAAAAAGAAATTTACCGAAAATCGAAAATTGCGGATATTACATTCTACCCTCCTTAAAAGAAGTTTCGTCCCGAAACTTAAAACAAGTGGGGAGAAGCAATATCCCGCCAGGAAAACTCAACGAGATACGCAAGGAAACGCGTAACTTACGCCCATCGCCGAAACGTTACAAGCAACGCAAAGGAATATACAGCGTGAAAACACGCTCCACGACGACCAACACGACGTCGCCGTTAGGGATATAACAAAACCAACAAGTAACAAGCGTCATCAAATGGATAATACAATAAAGTCAATTATCCGAACAATCACAAAACACAACGGACGAAAATCAATACGACTGACCAACCCAATGGTACATCAATCAAAACGCGAGCCAATCGCTGAACAAATACAGAATTCCACCGCCCAAGGGTTGGAAGATCGAAAACGAGACTAATTTTTCCGAACTTGTAAAGGTCACAACGATATGTAGGTCACTTTGAGACAATATTAGAACTCGCTCGAATGACAAAGGTGAGAAACAACCCCAGGTCAGAAGCATCAACGAACACAGTCGAGTCGATACGGTTGGACGAAACAGAAGAGAAAGAAAGAAAAATGCGGGTATTACATCATATCACCTTTAAAAGAGGTTTCATCCCGAAACCTAAACAACGAGAACGAAGTGCTGGAATAGCAACCTTCCCGACCATATCCTCTTGGTCCACATCCGATCTTCATGGCCATTAATATCGTGGTCACGACTGTGTCCTATGCCCATCGGCATACTAAGCGGATTCCCACTCAATACGATTGCACGACTTTACACAATATTATACTAAAGTACCAACTCAGCACGACATATCACATAAGGTAACCAATAACAACTCGAAAAGAAAATCCACGAGGTATCCTTTTAAAGGAAATCTTTTGAAAATCCTTGGATTTGTATGGTATTTAAAATAAACTTTAAAAGTACTTTTGGTACCTCGGGTTGTTTCATCAAAACTTGTAAACAACATACTTTAACCGTCTCATTTGAAATCATTTGAAGTCATCATGCCTCTACGTATCATCATCACCGTTAACAACTAACAAGTTAACCATGCAAGATCATCAAATCATTCTTACATACTCTAACATTTCCCAATCCGAGTTTGAACTTTACATCGAGTGAGATTTTTCATCTTTCACTATATATTTTTGAAAATAAAAATCGCATTGGTTTTTGAAATAAAATATTTTTATGGTGTGAAAGATTTTTGAAAATCATTCACTCGAATTATTTGAAAATACAACAATACGTTAAAAATCATTTTCGAAAATTCTCCCAACACTTCACCAACATCAACGACGGTAATATTTTACAAAATGTCTACATGTACTTTAAAACAACTCTTTCAAATACCATCGAAGTTTTATTTGAGAATCCAAGGCCGGCTTGCCAATTCCAAATAATTTTCAAAGTATACACGGAGCCGCCGATTAATCGAACCGTCAAAACTTTGTGAAGTTCTCAGGAAAGTGTTTTTGAACACACACAGCAGACATAATTTATCAATTCATCAAACACAATCAAATATCACCTAGCAATGCGAAAAGTCTTAACACACATTCACGCACAACAATTGTTATCACTAGACACCACGTAGAGAATACAACTACAGGTGATTGGCCGTAAAAATTAGACCTAACGGCTATAATGCGGTTCCATAGCCTCTGCCCAGGTTGATTAGCGCGCGTTACAACAAAGATTAACGTGCGCTAAACACGCCACGTTAGCGCGCGTTAGGCTCGTATTAAGCCTGTGCTAACTGCTCTAATCACCAACACGATTGCAAACATATATGAGATAATACTAGACTCGAATGTTACAAATAAGCAACAACATACGAGTCTAAATGTCATCGATTCACACAATTATAACATCTCACAAGCAACCATCAAACGAAAATCATCCTACAAAAACGAAAATTTTACTTCTCAATAAAGAGGACTATCTCAACACATACTTACCGATGGACTCAACATTCACGTTACTATTTTAATCATAAAACTGGCACCACTGCTCAACAACGAGAGCATCATCAATATGCATCTTCTGACCAACATTCATGAAACCGAAAAGTTACAAACGAGAGTCACGTCTTGAGTATATTTTGAAGACCTTATTTGAGTTAAAAACTCGAGTTTTGAAAACTTATAGTATGAGATGAGAATGAAATATCGGTAGTTTGAAGTCTAAAAATTTTCGACCTTGAGGTCATCATACCCAAATCAAAATTTTTCCTCCCTTGGAGAACATTTTAAAAAATTTACGTGGCTCCCCGGAAGCCTTCGAAACTAAAAATTCCAAGGTTGTTGCTCTTGCAAGCAAAACAGTTCATACAAGGATACATTTGGCCATATCATTCTTCATTCTAGCACAAAACGGAAATTCACAAATATATGTCACTTACTCACGATGCACCTTCAAATACTACTACATAACACAGAATCATACAGGCTCGTATAGCTCGTGGTACAACATGTAGTAGGGAGACTTACATCCACAGATCGCACGAAGATGATGGCTGCACCTTGATACTAATCACGGCCAACAAACTCAGACGACGCGTCGCGACACGACTCAGTCAGACAAAATCTGACAATACAAGACTCAACAACACATAACTCGACCCGACAGCCTAGGTTTCCTCAACCTATGCGCTCCGATACCATAATTGTAACACCCCCAGATCGAACCGGGAATATTACACGCCGCAGAACCTCTTCGGGAGGATCCACCAGGCTAGACATCAAAACAACGCATTACATTACATACCGACGAATCAAAATAACGAACCAATACACCGATTTGGTCTTTCGACACTGACTTACAAATAAAAATACATAAACTCATCCAGACTCATACCCACGCAAGGGTAAAACAATTACCATCACAAACAATAAGACAGCGGAAAAGACAATACAATGGACTCCGACTAACTGAACCCAAAACTGGCCTTCGTGTGATTAGTATCATTCGTCTTTCATCATCCCTCGTACCGATCCTGTGTCTTGCTCCCGAAAACCTGCATGTACCTGGACACAATACAGATATCCACCCCCGATTACTCGGGGGTTAGCAAAACTCCATTGTTTCGCTAGTGCAAGTATAAAGTGCAAATACGAGCCATACACAACACATTCCGAGAATACAACGAAAGACTTAGTTCAAGTCTTGAAAGTAGAAACGAAGTAAGTAAGCACTTTGAAAACATTTCCAAATCTCGGGAGTTTTGAAAACATTAGAAATTGAAAAGTTCTTAATTCCTCGAAAATCATTTAGGGTCACAGCCCCAAAGTTCTTTTTCCAAAATGCAAATCCGTTAACAAAACGCAGGGTCCACGACCCAACCATTACGGTCACAAAACATAGGGTCCACGACCCGATCATCCACTTCAATTCACTTACAAGTGCACATTACACATAACACATTAATCTTATGCCATTCTAGCCAAGCACCAAAACTCGATATATAATATCTTTCGACCCCGAGCGCAAAGCATTGTGATACTCCGGACAATATCACAATTAATCATCAAAACATCAACATCAATATCACAGAAACCACACTTGGTAACCCTTGGCCGTACCCATTAGTATCGGCCCCCAGAGGCCCCGTCGGACCGTCCCCAGGTGGGAAACCACTTCCGCGGCCGTACCCATTAGTATCGGCCCCCAGAGGTCCCGTTGAACCGTCCCCAGGTGGAAGAACATCAACACACGCACCCAAGTTCACTTCCGTGGCCGTACCCATTAGTATCGGCCCCCAAAGGCCATATGCCATCCCCAGGTGGAAGAACAACAACACACGCACCCAAGTCCACTTCCGTGGCCGTACCCATTAGTATCGGCCCCCAGATGCAACATGCCATCCCCAGGTGGAAGAGTAACAACTCAGATTACGAAACCACGACTCTCAAAGGTCAAACACACAAAATATATATAGTCGAGGTACCTTGCTAGAATGGCCAAATTATCCAACACGTGCTCACGACCCAGAACTATATCAATTCACAATGGAGCACAAGATCTCAACAGCACCGAATGACACAACCAATATCACCAAAAACTCACATATTCATCCATAACCACGGGACTCCAAGCACATAATTTGACAAGAGAATTACACGTTACATTTACCGACACCATAATCATACATAATGACATCACACGAAAGTAAGGTGATCCTATACTCGAAACTAGCACACATAATCAACTAAGCATATTAATTCCCGACCCACACGGGTCACCTTTACGAAAACCATGATGGTAAATATACCGATTCTTTTGAAAAATGGTTATAAATATTTATTTAGCATATACCGACACTTAGCAACCATTATATCCACAAAACACGTAATGTATGGGCAAGATACTTGCCTCGATAATCGATACCGGACACTCCTACAATCGCGGCTCAGTCGGGACACCTCGAACACCTACGATTCCCCGGCGAAGGAAAAGAATACGCCCACGATCGAGAAGCTTGAAGAAAACGACGAACGGAAGGGTTCCGACTCGAGTTCTTCACAAGAATTCGACCCTAACAATATATAATCAATAAATCATCGATCATACGAGGAAGAATAATCGTAGAACGCCCGAAAACCCCTCTATGACATTTTACCGGACACCTTGAAGGCGTCGATCAAAAACTCGACCAAAACAACGAATTGATACGATCCAACCATGGAATAACAAGGGAAAAGATGTAATACATCTTAATAATCATCAATCCATCCTAATACCAAGTTAAATCGGATTAAACGGACGAAAACAACCAAAACACCCAAATTCCCCAAAACTAGATTTCTAGGAAATCTGACCTGATTCAGTAGATCGTAGGATGTTATAGGAGGGATGATTGATGATATGAACCTCAAAACTTCATGGATTAATTGTATAACAACATTGCTCCAGGATTCCCACGCCTCCATCCGCGGAAGAGAAGAAAGAGAGTGAGAGAATGGGTGAAAAAAACGTCCGCAGGCCTTAAATAGGCCGACTGCCGGCCGGCCATGGCCGAACGCACTGCCTGGAAATGCCGGAAACGTTACGTACGTTACCGGCCAGGGCCTTACGTATGTAACCGGCCTTACGTACGTAACGGCCGAGCACTATCACACGTTACTCGGCCAGGTGTCATGGGCAAACTTCAGTCCGTCGAGTTATGCCGTGCGCCCCTTAGCAACTCAGTCCTTCGGCCACTAAGGCAGGCTTTCCCAACCCTTTCCGGTTAAGTGCGGAAGATTAAAGTATTTTAGAGAGAGAAAGTTAGAGAGAGAAACTGCTCTTTAGAAAGGAACTTTTATTGCTCAACTTCGGATGATGTACAAATGAGGGGCTTGGAGCTCCTTTTATAGGTCTCCATCTACATCTTCTAGAATGTACAATAATCTACAAGTATCTAGAACATACAAGAGATTACAAGACCATCTACATCCTTCTAATCCTTTCTATGGTCATTCCGGAGGGCTTCCGGAATGTTACAACATCTATCAAGTAAATACTAGAATTATGGAGAAGAATCTCGACCCTTCTAGAAGCTTCCATAGCCAAAGTGTGACAATTCTCCCCCACCTGAGTCTTGACGTCCCCGTCAAGGTTTTGCCTTGTATGCTTCAATCTTGGTTTTGAACTGCCACAAGTCTTGCTCCTTTTCCCACGAAGCTTCGCTGTCTAGTAAACCTCTCCATCGTACTAAGTACTCCGTCCAGCGGGGTGTTCCCCGTTTTCCAACTTGTCGATCCGCCAGGATTTCTTCGATTTCCTTCGCAAAGGACACCGTGTGGGCAGGCGGGGCTCGATCTGACTTATTTCGAGTTGGGTCTTCCTCATCCTTGTAATATGGTTTCAAAAGACTCACATGGAAGACCGGGTGAATTTTGAAATCATTAGGAAGATTGAGCCGATAGGACTGCGTTCCGACCTTCTTTACTATCTCAAAGGGTCCTTCATACCGCCGTGTCAAGCCTTTGTGCACTTGACGGATCGCCTTGACGTTTCTTCCGATCATTCGGACCAACACTTGGTCCCCTACTTGAAATTCCCTCGGACGGCGCTTGTCGTCCGCCCACTTCTTCATTCGCTTGGCAGCCTTAGTGAGATACGCCCTTGCTATGTCATGTTCGTCGTTCCAACCTTTAACAAGTTTGTACGCTGCCGGACTCGCACCTTCGTATTTCCGAACTAGTTCCTGGGGTGTCGTCGGTTGTTGCCCCATCACCAGTTCAAACGGACTTCGTTGTGTGGACTCGTTCCGCTGCAAGTTGTAAGAAAATTGCGCAACATCAAGTAAACGAGCCCAGTCGGACTGGTTGGCACTTACAAAGTGTCGGAGATAAATCTCCAACAAATGATTTACTCGTTCAGTTTGGCCATCTGTTTGGGGGTGAAAGCTCGTCGAGAAGTGGAGGTTTGACCCCATCAACTTGAATAGCTCCCTCCAAAACTTTCTAGTGAATCGCGGGTCTCGGTCGCTTATGATACTACGAGGAACTCCCCAGTATTTTACCACATGCTTCAAGAATAGTCGGGCAGCTTCCTCGGCCTTACAATCCTTTGTTGCCGGTATGAATGTCCCATACTTGGAGAACCGATCAACTATCACCATTATCGACCCGCATCCTTCCAACCTTGGTAGTGCCGATATAAAGTCCATCGTAAGACTGTCCCACGGACGTTCGGTAATAGGCAATGGCTCTAGTAGTCCTGCCGGTTTACTTTGTTCGACTTTGTCTTGTTGGCAGACCAAGCAGGTCTTTACGTAGGCGTTCACGTCGTCCTACAAGTTAGGCCAATAAAATGACTGCTCAACAAGCGCTTTAGTACGAAGAGTACCTGGGTGTCCCGCCCATTTCGAGTCATGGCACTCCTTCAGCACTTCCCTTCTAAGGTTGTCCCACCGGGGTACATACAACCTATCTCCAACAGTAAAAAGTAAGCCATTCTCTTGCCAGAACTTCCTCGTCTTGCCCTCCTTTGCCAGTTCCACCAGGTTCTTGGCCAAGGGGTCTTGGGCAATACCGTCTCTTATCCGATCGGCAAGGTCGCACTGTGCTTGGGTGATAGACGCCAGTGAGGCCTTCCGACTTAGAGCATCCACAACAACGTTCGTTTTTCCTGGCTTATATTCCATAGAATAATCAAATTCAGCCAAGAAGTCTTGCCACCGTGCTTGCTTCGGGGTGATCTTCTTTTGATTTTGGAAATAGCTAGTCGCCACATTATCTGTCTTGATCACAAAGTGACTCCCGAGCAAGTAATGTCTCCACGTACGAAGACAATGGATTATCGCCGTCATTTCTTTGTCATGGACCGGGTACCGCCGTTCCGTCTCATTTAACTTCCGGGACTCATATGCAACAGGATGCCCATCCTGCATTAAGACTCCTCCAATGGCATAGTCGGAGGCATCCGAGTGTAACTCAAAAGGCTTTGTGTATTCCGGAAGTTTCAGCACCGGGTCGTTCATTACTGCCACCTTGAGATCTTCGAAGGATGCTTGGCACTCATCCGTCCAATCTCACGCAACCTTCTTCTTGAGTAAGTTAGTTAATGGCGTTGCCCTCGCCGAATATCCGTCAATGAATCGCCGATAGTAGTTTACCAAGCCTAACAACGACCGAAGCTCGGAGATGTTCTGAGGAGGCTTCCACTCGGCAATGGCCTGCACTTTCTTTGTGTCCATTAAGATCATTCCTTCTTTCACCTTGTGCCCCAAGAACATTACCTCCGTTTGGGCAAACGAGCATTTTTCCAGTTTTACGTATAGTTCGTTCTCCCTCAGGACTCGGAACACTTTCCGTAGATGTTCAGCGTGTTCATTCAAGGACTCGCTGTATATTACTATGTCATCCAGGTACACAACAACCAACTTTTCCAAGAATGGGTGAAATATCTTATTCATGAGAGTGCAGAAAGTCGCAGGAGCATTCGTCAAGCCAAAGGGCATAACCAAAAACTCAAAGGAACCATACTTCGTCACGCAGGTTGTTTTTGGTTCGTCTCCTTCCGCGATACGGACTTGCCAATACCCCGACCGTAAGTCTAGTTTTGAGAACCACTTTGCCTTCCCCAAGTGGTCGAATAGGTCAGCCACCAAAGGTATTGGGTATTTGTTCTTTATAGTAACCTTGTTAAGCGCCCGGTAGTCAATGCACATTCGCAAGCTACCGTCTTGTTTCTTCTGGAATAGCACCAGGGCGCCATAAGGAGATTTGGAAGGACGAATATAGACAGCATCAAGTAAATCCTTTAACTGCCTTCGAAGTTCTTCCAACTCTGGCGGAGCCATTCGGTACGGCCCCATTGCAGGAGGTTTCGCCCCCTGTTCCAGCTCAATCTCGTGATCCACCTCCCGCCTCGGTGGTAACTTTTTGGGCAACTCGGGAGGCATCACGTCCTTAAATTCGGCCAATACTTCACCGATTTCTGCCGGGACTTCCTTCCCGACGATTGGGTCCTCCGTCTTGAGGGCAGCAATATATGTCTCTTGCCCCTTCTTATACCCTTTTGAAACCTGCATATCCGACAACATACGGGACTCGAGCTTTCCACGTAATAATGGAATATCAAATGTTACCTTGTTCGGCGTTATGCTCAGAGTTTGGGCATCTTGGATGGTTACCGTCTTCATCCTTTCCAGGAATTCCATGCCTAGCACCATCCGATAATCATCCATTCGGACTACTGTCAAGTCAAGCTTACCCTGCCAATCCGCCAGTTGGACCGGGACTTTCTTAGCCATGCCAATTATGGGTCTTGATGGTGTGTTCACTGTTTTCATCCATCCCATTTCCTTAGTGACTCTTACACCCAGACGAACCGCCTCGTCCTCAGCTAAGAAGTTGTGAGTGGCTCCCGTATCTACTAAGGCCTTTGTGACTCCCTTATTTATCCTTGTCTCAACATACATGAGACCATTCCTGACCTGTTCCGCCTTGGGTACCATCACGGTTTCTTCCTTCGCCTTCATTGCATTAAGGAGTTGCATCGACCCATCTGCATTTCTTCGACCCGTTCCTCCTGTTGGCTTATTATGGCATTAACTGCTTTCTTCTTCGGGCACTCCTGGACGAAGTGTGGACCCCCGCATAAGAAGCACTCTCTCTTCTTGACTTCATGGGTCTTTTCTTTCCCTTTGAAGGTTGGCTTGTATCCCGTATTGTGAGGCCTGTCTCCCCCACCTTTTTCCTTGCCTCCATTCTTGTCCTTTCGCTGCGTGAAGTCCTTTCGGAACTCCACAATTTCCTCGGCCGCAGCAATTGCTTCCGACAGATCTTGGACTTTCTGCCTTCTCAGCTCAAGGGCTGCCCAGGACCGCAACCCGTCCAAGAAATAGAATAATCGATCCTTGTCCGACATTTCAGGAAGTTCCAACATGAGTGAGGAGAACTCATTAACATACTCCTTCACACTCCCCGATTGGTTCAGGCCACGCAGCTTCTTCATGGACAGGCTCTCGGCATTCTCCGAATAGAACTGCTTCTTCAAGTCCGCCTTGAATTCTTCCCAAGTATCTATCCGACATGTCCCTCGTGCAATGTCTTGATGGCGCCGTCTCCACCATAAGGCAGCGTCATCACTTAGGTACAAGATCGCTGATTTGATCTTGTCCTAGTCATCCCTTATACGTACTGCATCCATATAGGTTTCGAGAGACCAAAAGAAATTATCAAGTTCTTTGGCATTACGCTTACCTGAGTACTTTGGAGGTTCTGGTGCCCGAATGCGCGGCGTTTCCCTTGCCATGGTGCCACCTGCCACGGCTGCCTTGCACAATGCACAATCCTCCTCGGTCTTATCCATTCGTGCGGTTAGTTCTTCCCGCAATTTGGCTACCTCGCCAAGAAGTGTGGACTTCAACTCGTTAAGAGCAAGCAACACCTTGTCCTCAATATCGCTGGCATTCTCTTCAAGGACATCCATCTGTTCGATGGTTTCCCCAACAGCTACCTCGATCTTAGTCATCCTTGCTTCCATCGAGGATGCAAGATCCCGGGACTTGTCCCTACCACCTTTCTTGGTCTTGCGACCATCATCGCCAGCATTGTTCCCTTCAGTCATGCTGCTGTTTCCGCTCATTCTCTCACTTTACCAACAAACCGGGCTCCGATACCACGTGTCACGGGCAAACTTCAGTCCGTCGAGTTATGCCGTGGGCCCCTTAGCAACTCAGTCCTTCGGCCACTAAGGCAGGCTTTCCCAACCTTTGCCGGTTAAGTGCGGAAGATTGAAGTATTTTAGAGAGAGAAAGTTAGAGAGAGAAACTGCTCTTTAGAAAGGAACTTTTATTGCTCAACTTCGGATGATGTACAAATGAGGGGCTTGGAGCTCCTTTTATAGGTCTCCATCTACATCTTCTAGAATGTACAATAATCTACAAGTATCTAGAACATACAAGAGATTACAAGACCATCTACATCCTTCTAATCCTTTCTATGGTCATTCCGGAGGGCTTCCGGAATGTTACAACATCTATCAAGTAAATACTAGAATTCTGGAGAAGAATCTCGACCCTTCTAGAAGCTTCCATAGCCAAAGTGTGACACAGGGCTGGCCTGGCCCCAGCATGCCCGGCCATGACTCGGCCGGGACCAACTCCGACGGCCCGAACGACCCCGTAACCCGAACCTGAGTACGAATCGAAGATACGGTTACGAAGTACTCTCAAAGACGAATCCGAGCACTAAGAGAACACACGATTCCGACCACCCGAAGGCTCGGAATTCGACAACGGAAGTAATTACCCAAAACTTTTGGAAATTACGAAAATGGCCCAAAACGTCCGAAAATCACGATACGTGATCGAAACACCAAACCAAAGCTCGCAACGTGAATAATAACATTAAATAAAATTACGAGAAACTCGAAACAACAGTTTCGGACGAGATTCGCAAGAATCGAACTCAAGTGCGGAAAAGTCGCTAAAAAGCTCGGAACTCAACAAAACGATACCGAAACGAACTCCGATGACAAAAAGTGCAGAATTAATCATTCTCGAAATGACGAAACGGTCATGGGAGAGTCGTCAAAACGGACTCCGGCCGAAAAAGAAATTTACCGAAAATCGAAAATTGCGGATATTACAATATGCTTCCGAGTTATCGGGGTAGTCGTTCAGGGAGGACGGATAAATTACAGGGAGCGCATTGGATGCCTTCTGTTGGAGCATATTTTATCCCTAGAAACCTTATAGGTTGCCGGATAAGATTCAATTGTGAAACTGATTTGAGTCGATGGTATAAACGTAACTTGTTCACGAACCATAGAAACCGTATAGGTTGAGGGGAGTGAACAAGGGGAAAAAGAAGATCGAATCATCTATTAGATGGGTTAGTGTTGGACACCACTTTATGAAAATTAATAGACTAGAAACCTGTCCGGTTGCCCTCTATTAGGATTTATAAAGAACTCGATCACCACTATGAAGTAGAGCGACGATACTTCCGGATTTCACATGGGAGTGTGTTATTCCGATAAAAATAGTGGGAGTTGGGTAACAACAATAGAAAAGACCTTAATTTTATACTCAGAACATAATTAAAAGAGTCACTAATTAATCTGTCATACTTAATGCAGACATAACTCTCAATATGACTATGAATCTGACACGTCTTTAGTGTAACTATCGCAAGTGCACGATATCGTATCAAGTAGTAAGTGGACTTTTTGAGTCCGGTTTATCGATCCCACGAGGAAGTTAGGTTATATATTGAATTATACACTATTGTACTATTTGTTATATAGATTTATATGATTGAAACACACAATATAAGAGTTTGGTTTGACAATTGCAAAGAAAATGCAATAATAGTTCTAATATTCAATGAAATAAAAGATTTCACTAATAATAGATTAATAAAAGATAAAATGAAATAGTTGGGGTTACAAACTTAGTTCATCATTAGTTATAGAAGATGTATAGGAGATCATAAGATGAATTAACTTATTATGTTGTGTAGATTCGATTTTCCTTAAAAAGACAGTTTCTCTTTCGAACTATAAAACACCCCTTATATATTGAATCAATCCACTATATTTCTATGTTGATTGGCTTCAATACATAGCATTAGGATTTATGAAAATAACTCAAAGAATCATCTAAGGTCTAGAGGTATATTTCTATCCCCTAGAACAACTTAGAGTGAAGATCATTTGATCTAATCAAACATATTTTCTTTTGAAACATATGAAGACCATAAATATCATCATTTATTGGCCAAATAATTAAAGATTGTTAAAACAATGAAAATCACACACAATAATAAGTAATTCATAATAGATCTTTATACAAACTTAAATAACATGACTAACCTTGTTTATAATCCCAACTAAGGTAACTTAGCCCATGAAGGGTTTAATAAACATAATACAAGCTTTAGTGGTCATTATTAGTTGAAAAAGAGAAAGAATTGATCCTAACTCCCTTAGTAGATAAAGGAGAAAGAAGCAATAAACTCTCTGAACAACATATGCTATACCACTATTACAAAAATTACTCAAGAACACAAGTGTGTTCTTCACACAAAAAGAAAATATTACAAAAAGTGGAAAAATTATAAGATGAATGATGAATGATGATGGATCTAAGGGGTCTATTTATACATCTAAAGTCATATAATAGCTCCTAAACTCCAGCATTATTATATTAGATCGGATCAATGCCAGCCATCCCCTCAATAATACACCAAAAGTATAAAAAATTAAACAAATGATCACAATCTGCCAAGAGTTACGGCCGTAACACTGAGGAGTTACGGCCGTAACATGGATGACTTACGGACGTAACATTCAATAGTTACGGCCGTAACTAGGCTACGGCTTTTTGTTTTGTGAGTTACGCCCGTATGTTATGATGTTACGCCCGTATGGAGTTTCAGACTTCATTTTCAGCCCAGAAATTTCTTAGACTTTGCGTTTTTGCCCCAAATCTTCTTCAGATGATAACTTTTGATGTATAACTCAGATTTTGAATCCGGAAAGACTGCCGAAATCGTCTAGGAAATCCCTACAACATGAATACATAAAAATTAAACAAAGAGAATATTTTATAAACATGTTATTTCTTGAGTAAATCAGTAATTCAATCCGATTAAGACTAGATTTATATCATCATCCGATAAAAATAAAATTATTAAAAGCTAATTAATTCTAAGCAAAAACGAGTAGACTAGCTCAATTATGGGTGAAATATATCGATACAAACCATGGATAAGTGTATAAAACTGACACTTATCACACCCCCAAACTTGAATTTTTGCTAGTCCCGAGCAAGACCCTTTATTTATCACACACAAAAAATAAAAATAAAAATAAAAATAAGACACAAAAATACTAATACACACATAAATTAAGAAAAATAATCATATAAAAAGAGAAAAGGAGATCAAAATGCCATTAATACACAACAACCATCTTTATACAGTAGATATAAATGAATTAAGATTCAAAATAAATCTACTAATGATTTTGAAGTTAAAACACGGTTTTATTTTTGTAATTCCAAAATGCAAGGTTTCCCCCCCAAAAAGTTGATTATTTCTTTCCCATTCGTGATACACACGACTCCCTTTAATGGTTGCTCTCGATCACTCGTTTATTATCCGACTCAATATGAAGAAGAATTTCATTGGCGTCATCAAATATTATGATTTTTCACGAAATTTAGTGTATTGAAATTCAGCCGCTAATTAATTCAAATCTGCTCATAAACTACATCCCTTAGTGATAGCTTTCACACCGTTATTTGCTAACGTATAGCTCTTTTTCCCAACACAATTTCTATCTCTTTTTTTTAAGGTGATAGCTTTCACACCGTTATTTGTTAACGTGTAGCTCTTTTCACCAACTTTTTTGTGAGACGGCAGCTACGCACCAACAATGGTTAGTCCTTTATTTTTCGCAAAATTTTAGGATCCCCAAAATTAGGCAGCTGTTGCTGCTCAACACTTCTCCTTTTCGTCATTTTTTTTAGGTGATAGCTTTCACACCGTTATTTGCTAACGTGTAGCTCTTTTCACCAATGACTCCTTTTTTTAGGGAATAGAATTTTTGCAGAAAATCATTTATTAGTTAAGCATGAAAAATCAAAAACTCCACAAATTAAGTCCGTTTTGACAACTCGCTCTTGACCTTTTCGTCATTATGAGAATGATTAATTCTGCACTTTTTGTCATCCGAGTTCGTTTCGGTGTCGTTTTGTTGAGTTCCGTGCTTTTTGCCGACTTTTCCGCACTTGAGTTCGATTCTTGCGAATCTCATTCGAAACTGATGTTTCGAGTTTCCCGTAAGTCCGTTTAACTTTGTTAGACGTGTTGGGAACTTCAGTTTGGTTATTCGATCACGTATCGTGATTTTCGGGCGTTTTGGGCCATTTTGTAATTTCTTGAAAGTTACGGGTATTCGTATCTGTAATTATTGTCTCGACCCGTTTCTTGGTCGCGTATGATTAATTATGGTATTATATTTTCATTTCGGGTCGTTGATGTTGTCCGCGAACTTTTCGTCGTGTTCGTTAAAACGCGTTTTAAATCGGTCGCCGAGCCACAGTGGTCGGGTCTTGGCGGACAGTTGCTGGGATCCGGACGGATGCGGGACTGGACTGACGGTTGCTGGACTGGCCGGACAATTGAGGGCACCGTCCCGACGGGTGCGGCGATGCCGAGTAGCGCACGCTTCTGGCGAATGCTGCGCTTAACGGCAGTGTAGCGCCTTATCGGCCGCCTAACGCACGCTAGCGGGTCTGGACAGTGGAGTCCTGGGGGTTCTGAAATCGGTCAGGCTTGGCAGATAGCGCACGCTACTGTCGGACGCTGCGTACGCTACGGCCGGCAGGTAGAGCATGCTACGGCCGGAAGGCTGCGCACGCTACCTGGCCGAGTCAGTAGGGCAGTGAGGCCACTGGATCGCGGCCTGGGCCGATAGCGCACGCTAGCTCGGCAGCCTAGCGCGCGCTAGTCCGGCCCAGTATAAATGTGACAGAACAGTCACATTTCATCTCGTTTTTCATTTCCTTCCTTCTCCATCCGCGGCTGGCGATTCATGGGTGACGAAGCCATGTTGTTTAAAAACAAATCCATGAAGTTCTTGAGTTCATAACATCAATCAATCATCCGTTATCATCCTTTGATCCAGCGAATCAAGGTAATCTTCCTTAGAACCCTAATTTCGTGAATTTGGGGTTTTTTGCATTTTTGTCCGATTCGTTCCGTGTTGTTGATTAATTCATGATGGGTATGATTAATCTTGGTAGTATTATTGTGTTTAACATCATTTAATCCATTGTTCTTCGTCGAATCGAAGTATATTTCTTGATTTCCTTTGAATTGACTTTTTGGGGGATTTGTCCCCGATCTCGTTTTTCATCCGTTTTCGATGGATCGATTATGGTTAAATGATGTTTTTAAACATATTGTAAGGATTGTATATCCATATTTCAACTTGGAATTCCGTTTTCGGGTTTTGACGGGACGAATCGTGTTCTTGACCGTTTTGGGGGAAATCCTTGAACCTTCGTCATTTGTTCTTTGAATTCAGCGGCTTTGGGTCATACTTTGGAATTCATTTTCGTTGTTATTGTTTTCGTTCGTAGTTCATTGTTGTGGATTGTCGTTCGGTGGAGTCGGCGAGTTCGTCGTGCCAACCTACTTCGGCCGATTCTCCGCGTTGTGGTTATTCGAGTCAAGTACCTTGCCCATACTTTTCTCGTTTTATGGATATGATGATCGGTGGTCGTCTTGATGTGTTTGTTTGGTTATTTGAAATGAAGTTTCAAAAGATTTCGGTTTGGCCTCGTTAAAGGCTCTTTTTCAAAACGCGTGTGTTTTGTGAACGTTGTGTTTTGGGAATTGATTATGATTTGATTATTTTGAACGTTGGAGGCTTTGATGATATCCTTGTTGTTTAAAAGTTATGGAATCGTGTATTCCGTGTTTAATCTTGTTATTGTGTTTTGAAGAATTTGATAATGGTGTCGGATTAGTGGCCATCTCTAGTAAGTATTCTTGATGAACTTACACTCTTAGCATATTAGTATTGCATGAGTAACGTGTGTGTGTGTATCCTCACTATGGGTTAGATCCGACGGGGTCTCGGTAGGGGTCCACGGAGGGGTGGATCCGCGAGCTTGCTTTTAACCACTATGGGTTAGATCCGACGGGGTCTCGGTAGGGGTCCACGGAGGGGTGGATCCACGGTTAATTGTGGTGCATTTTACAAATGTGATTTGACTATGGCATTTCCGGAAATGAGTGCTTTTGAACGGTTTTCATAATTGCATGCATTGACTAAGTGTGTAAGAGGTAAGTTGTTCGTTTGGCCTACTTGGCTAGGATGGCTCTAGAGTATTTTGTTGTTCATGTTTTAAATCCTTTATTTGTGGATTTTGATGTTGGGAGACGAACCTTGTGGTCGTTCTTGTATACTGTGAGTTGATGAGATTTGGGGCTAAAATCCCAATGGTTTTGTAAAACTCGTTTTACGGATTTGGGGCTAAAATCCCAACGGTTTGGTAAATGTCATTTTTCGGAAAGTAAACCTTTGGGGCGGGGACCCCTTTTGTCTTTTGGATTTTGAAAAGTAGGATTTGATAATCCTAAATTGTTTTCTATTAAAACTCTCGATGGCATTCTAAACTGTTTTATAAATTTTTCCATTGATTTGTGATCTTTCGATTTTGGAACATTTTCTCAAATTCTTGCCTCGAGAAGTGCTTTTCGTTTCGTTTGGATCCTTGAGGATTCCTGGTTATTGTTATTCGTGGAATGTGAATTGTATAGCTCGTATTTGCACTTTGTTCTTGCACTAGCAAAACAGTGGAGTTTTGCTAACCCCCGAGAATTCGGGGGGTGGATGTCTGTTTTTGCATTCAGGTTTTGGAGCATAACACAGGGTCGGCACGAAGGATGATGAAAGATGATCGATACTAATCACATGAGGAACCGTACTTTGTTTATTGGTTCAGTTGTACTTTATTCTTTCCGCTGCTATATTTTCCCGTTGTACGGGTGTGGTTGTATTTTGACCCCTGCGTGGGCATGAGTTGCATTTTAGTTGTATGTATTTGTTGAAAGACCAAATCGGTCTACTGAGTCATTTTAGCCTTAAAGGCATGGTTGAGTTGTTATATGTCGTTACCAGCCTGGTAGATCCTTGAGGAAAGGTTCTACGGCGTGTAATATCCCTGAGCGGATTGGGGGTGTTACATAAATGGTATCAGAGCTTAGGTTGAGGAAAACCTAGGCTGTCGGGTCAAGTCGTGTTGTTTGAGTCTTGTTTCGTCGGATTTTATCTGACTGAGTCGTGTCGCGACGCGTCGTCTGAGTTTGTTGGCCGTGATTAGTATCGTGGGGCGATCATCATCTTCGTGCGACCTGTGGAAGTAAGTCTCCCTTCTTTGTATTGTGCCTCGTGTGACACGAGCTATTTTATGATTATTTGTTAAGTAATGGAATCCTTATGTGAATTTTGATTTCACGATATGTATTTAGTCGACTCTCGTATTTGATTTATACGAGGAGTGTCGTCGCTTGTGATGTCTTTTTATTGTTGTTTTTGTCCGTTGCTGATGATTTTCGAATCGATTTGCACGTTTTACTAGTTCTCTTGTGGAAGCTTTGTGCTTATACACGTTCGACTTGTTCACTAGCCAGTGCGGGAGGGTCTTTAGAGGCCTCGAATGGGGTCAGTGGTTTTGTTCTGAATGTGGTATTTTATCGTTTATTTCCGTTTAAAGACATGTATTGTCTTGATTTTAAACGTTTTGATGCGTGTACTAGGAGTTGTTTTAATGAACGTCGATATGTGTGAGTTTTGGGCATTCTGGCCTATTGAATTTTTGAAAACCTTGAGTATCTTAGAAAAATAAATTTCGAGACATACTTTTCAAATGAGTTATTTTCTTGTGGTACATCCTAGGTGCCACAATATATTTCAAAAATTTTCTACCTCGAGGACCAAAATGCTTTGAGATATTTTCAATGTTTTAGAAACACTTTTATTTAGACCCGAGGGTCGAATATTCTGAAAGTTTTCACTAAGAGAAAGTGCCCTCATTTTTATCAAATGCGAAATGGTTCTCCAAAGTCTCGATAACGATGTTTCACGTTTGTACTTTTTGAAAGGTGATACTCAAGATCAATCGGTGTTCTTCTAAATTATTTTCAAAATGAGGTTTTCGTTTTTAAAACCTATCCATTCCCGTCTGAGGGCTGGGTATGTATGTATGATGTTCGCGTTGTCATTTTGATATTTGCTCCCGAGTATGATCGAATTGGCGGTGTGAGCGTTGAGTGATTTTTCACACATTTGTTGTGTTAGCCCCCTGTGAGAGGCGGGATGTTGGTGTTAAATGTTGTCGTCTCGTGGTGATTTCTGCGTTGTCGCGCATGTGCGAGCTGTTAGAGCTTGGTTTGGTATGACTGTGTGCATCGGTGATCGTTCCGTTATGTGTCGGTTGTTTAATGTCTTGTTACATTGCTCCTGTTTTTGTGAATTTCGTGGACGAGGTTGGAGGTAATACCCGTACTATTTTGACTTCGGTATTTTCTCTTTCTCCAGTCTATCGATTCGCTCATGTTCGTTGATACTTTATGAACTTGTTCGGTATTTCAGTTTCATCGTCCGAACGAGCTGTGATCTTGTTTTGAGTCGATCTGGTTATCGTTGTAACTTTTTCGAGTTCGGTTCGATTCTTGTGAACCTTGTTCGGAAGTAACATCATTTGGTTCTACTAGTTCTTTTATTCGAAGTGGATCGGATTTTGAACTTCTGTATTTTCTACTTTGTCGACTCATTTATGTTCGTTGACATTTCTGAGCTTGTCCTGCCCCTTGTTTTTGTTTATCGAACGAGTGTGGTATCGTTTCGGAATAACTCGTTTGTCGTTGTGACTTTTCAATCGCTATTCCCCTTTCCTGTGGATCTTATGGGAATGCATGTCTTGTAGTTCTCACCAAATCATCCTGGGAGTTGTTGTTTGAATTTTATTATCCTTCGTGTTTCGGACATGATTGTTCGATTTTTGTTGTCTCGATCGTTTGTTTGTTCGGTTTTTGTTCTCATTTCGTGATTGTTGAGCGTTCAGGCTCCTTCGTAATTCCCTTAAGTTCGGAAAATTAGTCTCGTTTTCGATCTTCCAACCCTTGGGCGGTGGAATTCCGTATTTGTTCAGCGATTGGCTCGCGTTTTGATCAATGTACCGTTAGGTTGGTCAATCGTATTGATTTTCGTTCGTTGTGTTTTGCGATTGTTCGGATAATTGACTTGATTGTATTATCCATTTGATGACGCTTGTCATTTGTTGGTTTTATTATATCCCTAACTGCGACGTTGTGTTGGTCGCCGTGGATCGTGTTTTCACGCCGTATATTCCTTTGCGTTGTTTGTAACATTTCGCCGTTGGGCGTTATTTACGCATTCTTGTGTATCTCATTGATTTTTTCCTGGCAGAATATTTCTTCTCCCTACTTGTTTTAAGTTTCGGGACGAAACTTCTTTTAAGGAGGGTAGAATGTAATATCCGCAATTTTCGATTTCCGGTAATTTCTTTTTTTCGGTTGGAGTCCGTTTTGACGACTCGCTCATGACCTTTTCGTCATTCTGAGAATGATTAGTTCTGCACTTTTTGTCATCCGAGTTCGTTTCGGTGTCGTTTTGTTGAGTTCCGTGCTTTTTGGCGACTTTTCCGCACTTGAGTTCGATTCTTGCGAATCTCGTTCGAAACTGATGTTTCGAGTTTCCCGTAAGTACGTTTAACTTTGCTAGACGTGTTGGGAACTTCGGTTTGGTTATTCGATCACGTATCGTGATTTCCGGGCGTTTTGGGCCATTTTGTAATTTCTTGAAAGTTACGGGTATCCGTATCTGTAATTGTTGTCTCGACCCGTTTCTTGGTCGCGTATGATTAATTATGGTATTATGTTTTCATTTCGGGTCGTTGATGTTGTCCGCGAACTTTTCGTCGTGTTCGTTCCGTACGTTTTCGGAAATCGGGTCGTCGAGCCCTGGTGGTCGCATCGCCGGACGGTTGCGGGATCGCCGGACGGTTATGGATCGACGGAAAATTGCGGGCACCGGCCGGACGGTGCGCGAGAATCGAGTAGCGCACGCTACGGCCGGAATCTTTGCGCGCTAACCGCAGTGTAGCGCACGCTATCGGCGCCTAACGCACGCTAGTGGAGTGCAGGCAGTGGAGTCCGGGGTTCGGAATCGATCGAGCTCGGCAGATAGCGCACGCCATCGGGCCAGCTGCGTACGCTTCGGCCGGAAAGGCTGCGCCTTCTGGCCGAGTCGATAGGGCGGTGAGGCCACTGGATCGCGGCTGGGCCGATAGCGCGCCGCGCTTGCTCGGCGACTGCGCGCGCTAGTCCGGCCAGATATAAATGTGACAGAGCGATCACATTTCATCTCGTTTTCATTTCCTTCCTTCTCCATCCGCGGTGGCGATTCATGGGTGATTTAAACCATGTTGTTAAACAACAAATCCATGAAGTTCTTGAGTTCAAAACATCAATCAATCATCCGTAATCATCCTTTGATCCAAATAATCAAGGTAATCTTCCTTAGAACCCTAATTTCGTGAATTTGGGGGTTTTTGCATTTTTGTCCGATTCGTTCCGTGTTGTTGATTAATTCATGATGGTTATGATTAATCTTGGTAGTATTCTTGTGTTTAACATCATTTAATCCATTGTTCTTCGTCGAATCGAAGTATATTTCTTGATTTCCTTCGAATTGACTTTTTGGGGGATTTGTCCCCGATCTCGTTTTTCATCAGTTTTCGATGGATCGATTATGGTTAAATGATGTTGTTAAACATATTCTATGAATTGTATATCCATATTTCAACTTGGAATTCCGTTTTCGGGTTTTGACGGGACGAATCGTGTTCTTGGCCGTTTTGGGGGAAATCCTTGAACCTTCGTCATTTGTTCTTTGAATTCAGCGGCTTTGGGTCGTACTTTGGAATTCATTTTCGTTGTTATTGTTTTCGTTCGTAGTTCATTGTTGTGGATTGTCGTTCGGTGGAGTCGGCGAGTTCGTAGTCGGTTCGTGCCAACCCACTTCGGCCGATTCTCCGCGTTGTGGTTATTCGAGGCAAGTACCTTGCCCATACTTTTTTCGTTTTATGGATATGATGATCGGTGGTCGTCTTGATGTGTTTGTTTGGTTATTTGAAATGAAGTTTCAAAAGATTTCGGTTTGGCCTCGTTAAAGGCTCTCTTTCAAAACGCGTGTGTTTTGTGAACGCTGTGTTTTGGGAATTGATTATGATTTTATTATTTTGAACGTTGGAGGCTTTGATGATATCCTTGTTGTTTAAAAGTTATGGAATCGTGTATTCCGTGTTTAATCTTGTTATTGTGTTTTGAAGAATTTGATAATGGTGTCGGATTAGTGGCCATCTCTAGTAAGTATTCTTGATGAACTTACATTCTTAGCATATTAGTATTGCATGAGTAACGTGTGTGTGTGTGTGCTCATTATGGGTTAGATCTAACGGGGTCTCGGTAGGGGTCCACGGAGGGGTGGATCCACGGTTAATTGTGGTGCATTTTACAAATGTGATTTGACTATGGCATTTCCGGAAATGAGTGCTTTTGAACGGTTTTCATAATTGCATGCATTGACTAAGTGTGTAAGAGGTAAGTTGTTCGCTTGGCCTACTTGGCTAGGATGGCTCTAGAGTATTTTGTTGTTTATGTTGTAAATCCTTTATTTGTGGATTTTGATGTTGGGAGACGAACCTTGTGGTCGTTCTTGTATACTATGAGTTGATGAGATTTGGGGCTAAAATCCCAATAGTTTTGTAAAGGTCGTTTTATGGATTTGGGGCTAAAATCCCAACGGTTTGGTAAATGTCATTTTTCGGAAAGTAAACCTTTGGGGCGGTGACCCCTTTTGTCTTTTGGATTTTGAAAAGTAGGATTTGATAATCCTAAATTGTTTTCTATTAAAACTCTCGATGGCATTCTAAACTGTTTTATAAATTTTTCCATTGATTTGTGATCTTTCGATTTTGGAACGTTTTCTCAAATTCTTGCCACGAGAAGCGCTTTTCGTTTCGTTTGGATCCTTGAGGATTCTTGGTTATTGTTATTCGTGGAATGTGAATTGTATGGCTCGTATTTGCACTTTGTTCTTGCACTAGCAAAACAGTGGAGTTTTGCTAACCCCCGAGAATTCGGGGGGTGGATGTCTGTTTTTGCATTCAGGTCTTGGAGCATTGTAACACCCCCAAAACCGTATGGGAATATTACACGCCGTAAACCCTTTCCGCAAGGATCTACCAGGCTAAACGTCCATAAACAACCAAATGCTTGCCCGGCCAGGGTCAAACAATATAATAATACAGACCGTTAAGGTCACTTACTCATAAACACACAGACCGATGAGGTCACACAACTCTATCAACAGGACTGACTAACAACATTACCCAAACAGGGGTCGAAATACAATACAGCGGAAGACTGAATCAACTCTAACAATACAACTAAACTCTACCAACTTTCAACTCTTGATTAGTATCGCAGCTCGTCATCCCCTTGTGCTAATCCTGTGACTTCTCCCTTGAACCTGCATGTACCTGGACGCAGAACAGACATCCACCCCCCAAATACTCGGGGATTAGTAAAACTCCACTGTTTTACTAGTGCAAGTATCAAACCATACGAAATGTAACAAGCAAATAACAACTACGAATTTAATACGTAAATCAATTATCAAAATGTTCCCGAGAAGTTTTAGAATTTCGAACTCAAGTAAGAGATATTTGAAAAGGAACACATCATCTCAGGGATTTTAAAGCAGAAATTCTTTTGGAGCTCGAGTCCCAATTTACAAAACCTTTTCGTAAACATTAGGGCCTTAGCCCGATTCTCGTTTCAAAGCATACTAAATAATATATCATTATGAGTCCGAGATCCATATTTAAAATGTTACCCGAACAATCACTGCTACACGATCATTGTTCGTACACATCATGTACCGAACTCCGAGGCCTCGACGGACCTTACCCGACCACACACACCGCTCGTACACATCATGTACCGAACTCCGAGGCCGCGACGGACCTAACCCTGACCAAACACACAGATCGTACACATAATGTAACGAACTCCGGAGGCCTCAACGGACCCTACCCGGCCACACACACTGTTCGTACACATCATGTACCGAACTCCGGAGGCCTCAACGGACCCTACCCGGCTACAACATCGTTCGTATACATCATGTACCGAACTCCAGAGGCCTTGTCAGACCCTACCTGGATCACACACCTTGTCCGTACACGTCATGTACCGGACTCCAGAGGCCTCGTCAGACCCTACCTGGATCACACACTTTGTTCGTACACATCATGTACCGAACTCCAGAGGCCTCGTCAGACCCTACCTGGAACACACACACATCGACACGACATAATTCATAATCATTAAATGTCAAGCCATTCCACATTACACTGAAATGTACAATCAAGTATGTAAACCAAAACAACACAAATATCATGATCATCACAACGACTCTTAACCAACATAACACACATTCGGTACACAATACATTGAACAACCACGTGTACAACCATCTCATATGTACATCGCAATCCTGCACAAATGGCACGACGCCTAACACGGATACCAATATATCACTATTATCACAAAGCCTTCAAATTTCGGAAAACACAACCAACTCAAACGGAACATATTTATGGAGGCAAGCAAAATCATCATACATATCATACGTAATTACTAGTCACAAGATACAAGTCGTATAATAAGATACTTGCCTTAATAACCGCTACCAAACGTTCCGAAGAACATGGTTCGACCGGGAAGCTCGGACCCCGAAGAAGACAATGAACGGAAGGGTTACGACTCGAGTTCTTCACAAGAATTCGACCCTAACAACATAAGTTCAATAAATCATCGATCATACGAGGAAGAATAATCGTAGAACGCCCGAAAACCCCTCTATGACATTTTACCGGACACCTTCAAGGCGTCGATAAGATACTCAATAAAACGACGAATCCTCGGCGATTCAACCGAGGAACAGCAAGGAATTCGACATAATATTGTTTAATAATCATAAATACATCACTATTCTGAGTTAAAACGAATTAAACGGACAAATCGAACAAAAACCCCAAAACTAGATTATAAGAAAACTGGCCTTGATTCGCTGGATTGAAGGATGTTACGTGATGATCAATTGATGTTATGAACCTCAAAACTTCATGGATTCATTGTATAACAACATGCCTCCATGATTGATCAAGTTCCAGCCGCGGAAGGGAAGAAAACGAGTGATAAAATGGGTGAAAAACCCGTCATTACGCCATATTTATAGGCTGCCGGACACGCGCGACAAGCGGCCCAGCATAAAGACCGTGTGTCTCGGCCGTGTCTCGGCAGGCCGTCTGGCCGACCGGCGCAGACACGGCGCATGCAGGCCGTTTCGGGGCCGTGTTGCATGTGTCCAGGCAGCCCTACTGCAGACAGACCAAAATTACGTCCGACGACCCGAAACCCGAACTCGAATACGAATCGGGTTCTGATTCTGAAGTACTCGCAAAGACGAATCTAAGAGCTAATAGAACACACGATTCCGACCACCCGAAGGCTCGGAATTCGACAACGGAAGTAATTACCCAAAACTTTGGGAAATTACGAAAATGGCCCAAAACGTCCGAAAATCACGATACGCAATCGAAACACCAAACCAAAGCTCGCAACATGAATAATAACATTAAATGAACATATGAGAAACTCGAAACAACAGTTTCGGACGAGATTCGCAAGAATCGAACTCAAGTGCGGAAAAGTCGCTAAAAAGCTCGGAACTCAACAAAACGATACCGAGTGCTTCGCCTTGGGGCGCACCGGTCCTATTTGTAAAGAAGAAGGATGGGTCACTTCGTTTGTGCATCGACTACCGAGAGTTGAACAAAGTGACCATCAAAAACAAATATCCACTCCCGAGGATTGATGACTTGTTTGATCAGTTGCAAGGAGCGACCGTGTTTTCGAAGATTGATTTGAGATCGGGGTATTATCAGCTCCGAGTGAAGGATACCGATATTCCGAAGACGGCCTTTCGGACGAGATACGGTCACTACGAGTTTGTGGTTATGCCTTTTGGGCTAACCAACGCACCAGCCGTGTTCATGCAGCTTATGAACAAAGTCTTTATCGAGTACCTCGATAAGTGTGTAGTCGTTTTTATCGATGACATCCTGATTTACTCGAGGAGCGAGGAGGAGCACGCCCGTCATTTGCATATTGTGTTAGATATTTTGAGAACTCGGCATCTTTTGCGAAGTTCTCAAAGTGCGAGTTTTGGTTACGGGAGGTTATGTTTCTCGGTCATGTGATCTCGGCCGAGGGTGTTCGTGTGGACCCACATAAGGTAGAGGCAAGGTGTTGGATTGGGAGCCGCCAAGAACGTGAAAGAGGTCCGTAGTTTTCGGGATTAGCCGGGTATTATCGTAGATTCGTCGAGGGGTTCTCTAAACTCGCTCGACCGCCGACTCGATTGTTACGAAGTCGAGAAGTTTGTGTGGACCGATGAGAGGCGTAATAGTTTTGAGGAGTTGAAGAAGCGGTTGACGACCGCTCCCGTTTTGGCCTTACCGAGTGGTAATGATGGTTTCTCGGTTTATAGTGATGCTTCGGGCCAAGGGCTCGGATGCGTACTTATGCGGACGGAGGACGATTGCTTATGCTTCCCGTCGGTTGAAACCATATGAATTGAATTACCCTACGCACGATCTTGAGTTGGCCGCAGTTGTTTTTTGCGTTGAAGATTTGGCGTCATTACTGTATGGCTCGTCGTGTCAGATTTTCACCGATCACAAGAGCCTGAAGTACATTTTCACGCAGAAAGAGCTTAATATGAGGCAGAGGAGGTGGTTGGAATTGATTAAGGATTACGATCTCGAGATCCTTTATCATCCGGGCAAGGCTAATGTGGTAGCAGACGCCTTGAGCCGGAAATCAGTATCGCTTCGAGCGCTTGAGTTGCTTACGGCCCAGTCAGGACTTCAGCGTGATTTTATGAAGTTGAGCATTGAGATTGTACTGCCAGAGAGTTCCGGGCAGTTGCGTACTCTTGAGATTTATTCGTCTCTGGTCGAGGACATTAAATCGGGACAGTTGGAGGACCCGATGTTTATTCAGCTTCGGGAGAGTGTAGAGAAGGGGAAAGCCCCGGGATTTGTTATTCATGAGGACGGAGTGTTGAGATTCCGAGGTCGGTTGTGTGTTCCGAACGACTCGGAATTGAGACAGAATATCATGCGAGAGGCTCATGCGTCACCTTACTCAGTCCATCCGGGCTCGAGTAAAATGTATAAAGATCTGAGGAAGAATTTCGTGGAACGATATGAAGAAAGAGGTAGTTCACATTGTGGCTAAGTGTTTGACTTGTCGGCAAGTCAAGATTGAGCATCAGCGGCCACCGGATTATTGAAACCACTTCCCGTTCGGAATGGAAGTGGGAGGACATCTCTATGGATTTTGTCACGAGTTTACCGAGAAGCAGTAGTATGAATATGGTGTGGGTGATTGTAGACCGATCGACTAAGTCGGCACATTTTCTCGGGCATCAAGGATTCTTGGGGTCCTTATATGTTGGATCGTTTTTTTATCAGACAGATAGTGAGGCTTCATGGTACGCCGAGGACCATTATTTCAGATAGAGATGGCCGGTTTGTATCGCACTTTTGGCAGGCGGTACATAAGGCATTGGGGACACAGTTACGTTTGAGCACTTCGTTCCATCCCCAGACCGATGGGCAGTCCGAACGTACCATCCAGACGTTCGAGGATTTGTTGCGCGCGTGTGCGTTAGACTGGAGTAGTAACTGGGAGGATCATTTGGCCTTAATTGAGTTTACTTATAATAATAGCTGGCACGCGTCGATTAAGATGGCACCATATGAGGCACTTTATGGCCGATGTTGCCGATCACCGATATGTTGGGATGAACCGTCCGATTTGGTTGGCACTGATCCGGACCTTGTGTTGGAGACGAGAAAGAAAGTTGAATTGATTAGAAAGAGGATGTTGGCTGCTCAGAGTCGACAGAAATCTTATGCGGATGTTAGGCGTAGACCCTTGGAGTTTGAGGTGGGGGATCACGTTCTGTTGAGAGTATCTCCGACGAAAGGAGTTTTCCGTTTTGGGAAGAAGGGGAAACTCAGCCCGAGATATATTGGACCCTTCGAGGTATTGGAAAGAGTCGGCGAGTTGGCATACCGTTTGGCTTTACCTCCATCGCTGAGTCATGTACATAGTGTATTTCACGTTTCCCAGTTGAGGAAGTACGTTCCGGACCCGTCCCACATTATTGACTTTGGGGACGTGGAGATCGAGAAGGATATTACGTTTGAGGAGTGGCCCGTCAGAATTTTGGAACGTCGTGACAAACAGTTAAGGCACAAAACCATTCCTTTGGTTAAGGTGCAATGGTCGAGGCACGGAGTAGAAGAAGCGACGTGGGAGCTAGAGGAGGATATGCGTTTGAGATACCCCGAGCTTTTTGATTCTTAAGTTTCGGAACGAAACTTTATTTTAGAGGGGGAGAATGTAATATCCGTAATTTTTCCATTTTTAGCGGTTTCCATTTTTGGGGTATGTCTACTTTTATTGACTCGCTTGTAACCGTTTCGACATTTTGAATCTATTTTGTTCTTGGAGTTTTTCCATTTGGACGAGTTTTGATGATGTTTTCACGTAATTTCATTTTATGACATGTTTTGCCTTATGAACGTTCGATTCTTGTAAAACTCGTTCGTTTCCGTTGTTTCTTGGTTTGTACAAGTTCGTATGGTTGAGTTGGTCATGTGGAGACTTTCGGTTTGTAAATCCGACGTCGTTTCGTGATTTTCGGGCACTTGGGCCATTTTTGTAATTTCCAAATAGTTTAGGGAATCTTGTTTTCGTTGTCGCATTACGGACCCTTCGGTGGTCGGAATTGTATTTCTCTTTCAGCGCTTAGCTCCGTCGTCTTGTATGCTTCGCGACTATGTTCCTGGATTCTGGTTTCGATGTGCGTTTCGTGTTTTGTACCTTCGACAGCAGCGTACTGCTGATATGAGCAGCAGTACTGAACTGCTGCGTAGGTAGCGCACACTACCCCTGTTGCCTTGCGTGCGCTACCAATGTGTAGCTAGCGTGCGCTAACTCGTTATTGTTAGCGTGCGCTAGCGTTGGCGTGATAGCTCTTGGACGGTCTCGGCCCGTTAGCGTGCGCTATACATGCTAGTTAGCGTGCGCTAACTTCACATTTTTAAAGATTAGGGGCAGTTTAGTTTCAGCATTATTTTTCATTCTTTTCCTTTCCTTCCCTTCCTACGGGCGATTTTGGCGATTCAGAGCAGATTGTGGAGAGTAATCGGCGCAGTTCCTTTCCAGTCCAATTCTTGTGTCTCGAGCATAACACACCACCATCTAAACCCATCTCCATCGTCCGAATTCAAGGTAATTCCTCAGGAACCCTAATTTTGACGTTTTTGGGGGATTTCGGGATTTTAGGGTTTAGTTCCGAATTTTTCATCTATATTACGATATTCTTCACTGATTGTGATTATTGAATGATTCCAAATCCAGTTTCCTTGATTTTAATCCGCGAATTATCAATACGGGGAGATTTTGCGTAAACCCTCACCCGTATTGATTGAACGTCTTTTGTCGTTAATTGTAATCGGGGTTTTGGGAGTATTCCTTTCGATTATTGATGTCCGTTGGGACTGAGTTATGCTAATTCTTCGTTTAGGAACCGTCGTTTTCCATTCGGATCATCCGTAGTCATTTTTCACTTCCGATTCTTCGAAGAATGTCTCAAAGGCAAGTACTTTACATTTGTTTACATGTTCTAGTATTTGAATTATGGCTGTATCGTGGTTGTTGTGGATGGTTATGTGTATGTTCACCTAGGGACGGTCCGACGGGGCCTCTAGGGATACGTATTGCCGTGAGTGTGCGTATCGTGAACTGTGGTTAGCCACCCAGGGATGTCCGACGGGACTCTGCGGGGTACGGTGGCGGTGAGTCTCGTACCAACGGTTAACTTTGAATTGTGATTTGTTGGAGATAATGTGTTTTGTGATTGTAAATATTCCGGAATATAAAATGTTTTCTAAAATGACTTTTTGGCGCATATATTCATCTGATTAGAATGTAGTTCAAATGGATTGTACTTGCACTAGCAATTGTCGCTAACCCCTTAAATGGGGGAAATACTTTTTGTATTTCAGGTATTGATCGTGGGGATAAACGAGCACTCGGGACGTGTGAGGATGATGGGCAAGCATGATATTGTCCAGTATTTGATTTTCGATGTTATGTTTGTCGGTTACTATTGATGTCTGGTTTTGGGATTTATGTATTATAAAATTGGTTTAAGTACTCGAGTACTTCCTGTTTGAAATTGTTAATGTTGTGTTCCCGTTTTGGGAAATGGATTTGATGTCAGAATTTAATTGTCGGTTTGTAGTCTTTTATTTGAAGTGTCGTTTTATTAATGATAGCTTTTCGTTGTCAAATGTCTTGTTGGTATGTTAGCCTGGTGGATTCCACAGTGTGGGATCCACGGCGCTGTAATATGCCCTGAACGTCTTGGGGGTGTTACAGTCATCACACCTCCCACAATGGGATAACAAAACATATGCGTGGCGAACGACTCAACGTTCACACCACCAATTCAATCACAATTCGGAGGGCTAACACCCTAACAACAATACCAACATCATACACACCTTCTCCGACCACAAGCACGAAATGATGGGTTTTAAAAACGAAAACCACCCTTTTGAAAATAGTTTGGAAACACCAGTTGATCTTGAGTATCACTTTACAAAAAGTAGTGCAAACATTGTTATCGAGACTTTGAAAATCGTCTTGCGTTTGAACAAAAATGAGGACACCTTCTCTTAGTGAAAGACTTTCAGAATATCCGACCCTCGGGTCTAAGTAAAAGTGTTTATAAAACATTTGAAAATATCTCAAAATATTTTGGTCCTCGAGTTAGAAGAATTTTGAAATATATTGTGGCACCTTGGACGTACCACGAGAAAATAATTCATTTTAAAAGTACGTCTCGAAATTTATTTTCTAAGATACTCAAGTTTTTCAAGGATAATTCAATGGGCTAGAATGCCCAAAAATTTCAGGTAATTACGCGGAACATTATAACGCCGTTGGCCCCACGCCAGAAGCCACCAGGCTAAAAACCATTTACAAAAACGTCAAAAAGTTGATGACGGTAATATTTCAAAAACTCACAGAAGCCATTTAGAAAATAATAAATACCGTCATAAGAATTTTGCCAAAACGATCAAGGCCGTAATGCCAAAAACTTGGTTAAGGAATCGGTTTTCGAAATAAAACTCAATCGGTAAAATACCGAAATCCATTACAAAAGAACTCACACAGCGGATAAAAGAAATAAAGTCAAACATGCACAAGACAGCAACACTACTCCTCATATGAACGAAAAATGGGAGTCAAACAATCACATATCACGAAATCAAAATCCATAAGAGGATTCCGTCACTTAATAAATAATCATAAAAAAATAGCTCGTGTCACACGAGGCTCAACACAAATAAGGGAGACTTACATCCACAGGTCTCACGAAGATGATGATCGCCCACGATACTAATCACGACCAACAAACTCAGACGACGCGTCGCGACACGACTTAGTCAGACAAAATTCGATGAGACAAAAACTCAATAGACACCATCGACCCGGACCTAGGTTTCCACAACCTAAGCTCTGATACCATTCTGTAACACCCCCAATCCACTCAGGGATATTACACGCCGTAGACCCTCTCCTCGAGGATCTACCAGGCTGATAACTAAATCAAACATCTAAACATCGCCTTTAAGGCTAAAATGACTCAGTAGACCGACTTGGTCTTTCAATAATAACATACAACTCAATTCCGAACACATACACACGCAGGGGTCAAAATACAATAAACTCCCGTACAACGGGGAAAAGATACTGCAGCGGAAAAGAAAATACAACTAGACCAATACGACATCAACGGATCCTCGTGTGATTAGTATAGTTCATCTTTCATCATCCTTCGTGCCGACCCTGTGCCATGCTTCAAAACCTGAATGCAAAAATAGACATCCACCTCCCGAATACTCGGGGGTTAGCAAAACTCCACTGTTTTTCTAGTGCAAGTACAAGTGCAAAAATACGAGCCATACAATTCACATTCCACGAATAACAATAACCAGGAATCCTTAAAGATTAAAATACCACGAAACGAATACTTCCCGAGGCAAGAATTTGAGTAAAACTTTCCAAATCCGAAAGATCATAAATAACGAGAATGGTTTGCAAAATGGTTTAAAATACCCTCGGGAGTTTTAATAGAAAACAAATTAGGATTATCAAATCCTTCTCTTTCCAAAATCAACAGGGTCACAGCCCAAAGGTTTTATTTTCGCAAATAGAAAACCGACAACAATTCACAGGGCCAGAGCCCAACATCACGTGTCCTCAACGGACATAAAATCAACGAAACGTAATCATGCATGCGCATCGCCTAGGACCGGGACGCTACCACAGACATCCCACCCGAGGCCTCGAAGGACCCTCCCGAGCTGGCTAGCGAAACAAATCACAACATATATCGCAACCATAAGTTATCCCGGCATCGGGATAACAAGCCACGAACCTCGGAGTCCCCGCAAGACGTACCCGATGATAACCCCACTAGTTATCCCGGCATCGGGCTAACAAGCCACGAACCTCGGAGTCCCCGCAAGACATACCCGATTGGATAACCCATGACACATACATCACAACTAAATCACAACCATAAGTTATCCCGGCATCGTGCTAACAAGCCACGAACCTCGGAGTCCCCGCAAGACGTACCCGATGATAACCCCACAAGTTATCTCGGCATCGGGCTAACAAGCCACGAACCTCGGAGTCCCCGCAAGACATACCCGATTGGATAACCCTACGGTCTCGCCCGACCCATACTAGCAAGTATGGATACCGGAGATTCAACAATCCTACCCGGAGGCACATCACGTATAACAAGCACACAACAATAATCGATTATGAGGCCAAACAACATTAAACATCGCAACCTCCTTTCAAAGGAGTAACAACTAACATCACATCATGTCAAAACCGCAATACATTGAAATGAAGCCATATATGTACACACGCATTATCAAACACCACATAAACTCCAAAAATATCCAAAAGATCCACGTAGTCACTTACAACCCACACAATTACAAAACACACGCGTTTTGAAAGAGAGGCTTTAACAGGGCTAATCGAATCTTTTGAAAACTCGTTTCAAACAATCAAACAAACATATAAAGACGATCACCAATTATCATATCCATAAAACAAGAATAGTATGGACAAGGTACTTGCCTCAAAATCGGCACGCAAGTATCCCGACGAAGACGGCTCAACCGGAAAGCTTCGAAACGCCCGATGCAATCGAAAAGAAGGACGACAACGAACGGAAGGGTTCAACTCGGTTTCTTCGCAAGAAACTCGACCCTAACAATATATAATCAATAAATCATCGATCATACGAGGAAGAATAATCGTAGAATGCCCGAAAACCCCTCTAAGACATTTTACCGGACACCTTCAAGGCGTCGGTCAAGAACTCGACCCAAATAACGAATCGATACGATCCAACCATGGAATAACAAGGGAAAAGATATAAAACATCTAAATAATCTTCAATCCATCACAATCCTAAGTTAAATCGGATTAATCGGACGAAAACAATCAAAATACCCAAATTCCCCAAAACTAGATTTCTAGGAAATCTGACCTGATTCGGTAGATCGGAGGATGTTATAGGACGGATGATTGATGATATGAACCTCAACACTTCATGGATTCATTGTCCAACAACATCTCTAGATGATTCACACACCCACAGCCGCGTACGGGAAGAAAAAGAATGAGAAATGGCTGAAGAAAAATGCTGCCAGGCCTTAAATAGGCTGACTGCCGGCCGGGTTACGTACGTAACCGGCCATGGCTTACGTACGTAACCGGCTGTTGTTGCCCAAAATATCTATCCGAAGATTAAATACTGCTGGAGACGGACAACAAACAAATGCGGGAGCACTTCCGAGAGAAGATAAATAAAACAAGATTTGCCGGGTTTGTTAGGCCCGGGCTTGAATGCTCTCGCGAGATGTTATTAATACGAATATTCGTGGATACAAGTATTAATGAGAGAAATCTAAATACAATGAGTGTAAAAAGACTCTGTTGATCCGGCTCTTGAGCGAAGCTTGGTGTTCTTCGTCCCGCCGGTAATCTGCTCGAGGAGAAAAGGCCGGGAGAAGTAAGACCGAAAGAAAGCTGTTGCCAAGAGTTGGATGTTAGCCAAGTGCTGTATATTTGCTTCTGTATCGTGATATTGCTGAGTGTTTAGAGAGTCAGAATCTCGATTTGTGCAGAAGAGTTTCGGTGGTAGAAGTTCGGTCCTTTTTACAAGTGAAGGCTGCCTTGTATATATAGAGGCTGAGAGGCCCTGTCCCCTAGTGGGCGATCGTCTTTCGGCATTTAATGCAATGGGGCGATCGCCCTAAAGGTTACGTGGGCCGCCTGCCAAAAGTCCAAAGCTACAGTGGTGGCGGCCGTGCGGTCAATGAGGATCCAAAGACGCGTCCTAAGCACCTTATCACAGGAGGTCCCAGTTAGCTACTTTCGCGGACTTTGTCGGGGTAGGTGACAGTCAGTAGTCACATGTCTTGTCCGCCAACTCCTTTCGCAGGTCTGGGCCATGCCGGTAGGTGAGGTAGGAGACAGTGTGTCGCCGCCTTTTGTGGATCTCAGACGTGGGGTCGGGCCCCGAGACTTGGTCTTTGCCGACTGGATGGTCATCGGTGGAGATCGTCATGATGCGGTCGATCGGCGGATGCCCAGAGAGGTCGGTCACCAAAGGTCGATCGGCAGATGCCCAGAGAGGATCGTCCGCTAGTCGATCGCCAGAGTCGGTCGCCGAGTGCCGAGTGATGATCGTATCTGAGGTCGATCGCTCGGTCTGGGACTTGTCTGGGACCTTCCTTTGGCCGATTTAGTGGTCCATTTGGGTTGAGGCTTGGTCGCACAGTCGCCGCTCGGCAGATCTGCCTTGGCGCTCGGCGATAAGTCGGTCGCCGGCCTCGGAGGCGATCGCCGGTCGGAAGGTGTTAAATCTTGACACAACAATTGCCCCCCAGCTTGCTCCTATGTTGAAGACATGGGGCGAGGTGGTTCTTGCTGGTGATCGCGTCTGGATGAGGACGGGCGACCTTGCTGAGCTGACTTAGGACTCGGACTTGGGCTAACATAGTCGATTGGCTTAGCTATCTTTCGGTCTTGTACCTGCAAAAAACAACATTGGCCGATCCCCCACGGAAACTTGGTGGTTTCGCTTGCTTGAGGAATCGTGCACAGTCGCGGAGATCGATGGACCGACCCCATGACCGTGTCTTGGTGCGCGAAGACAATGAGTGTCTCGTGACTCACTTTATTATGAGGGTCCTCTGTTAGGCTGCGCCTCGCCTTGTTTTTAAACGAAAGGCGTGCGGTCTCGGTCTAGAGGAGTCCTTGCGCGGGGCAGCGTCGGATGAATCAACTCCACGCCCGCGGCTTGTTAGCTCTGCTTCCACCTCGGCCAGCCATGGAGATGGCCGACCTCGACGGTGTACGTTGAGACGGGGTTGTGGAATGAGTCCACTGATTAATGTTGGAGGGCCCTCCGACTACGCCGGCCTCGTATTTAAATGAAGGGCGGGCGATCTTGGCCGAAAGGGACCTTGCATGGCCGAAGCAGCCGGTTCCATCGACTGACAGGGCCATGGATTTATGATGTGCGGTGGAGGCGATCTTATGCATTAGTCCGTCATGTTATATGCTGGACTGTAGATGGCGATCGTGTCCTCCGAACTGCGGATGATGTAGCGTGATGATCGGCGATCGGGCTGGAAGACTGTCGATCGTTGCTCGGCTGCCGATCGCTTTATTCGTAGGTCGATATTGGCTCTCGGGCGGGAGATCGTCGTCCGGGTGCCGATCGCGCTGCTCACAGGCTAAGAAGAAACCTTTGCCTGGCCAGAAAATCTGCGGCTCTAGCCCGGAAGGCTGCGTAGGTCGTAGGTTGGGTCTTCGTAAGATGCCTGAACATAGGCGAAAAACCCTGAAAACCTCCTAGGACCGCGTAGAGGGCGGTCTCATCGCTTATGGGCTCGCCATTGAGGATGATTACGTCAACCCGGTCGATGTAGTCCGAGTCGGACTCTTCTTCTCCCTGCTTGATTTGCATCATGCGAAGGGGACCTTCGGGCCGGACGACCCTGGTGGCGAAGTACTCAGTGAAGCCGCGCGCCAGCTCGTTGAAGGAGCCAATGGACCGAGGTGGCAATGAAGTGTACCACCGGTGGGCGAGGTCGTCCAGCGTCAGAGGGAACATTCGGCATCTGGTCGCGTCAGATGCCCCACACCCAGTCATGTAGATGTTGAACTTCCTTAGGTGCACTTGGGGGTCCGATCGCCCCACGTACACGGGTGTTTGCGGGGGAGCGATCTGTCTTTGCACGGGGCGAGCTCGATGTCGATCGCGAGCGGCTCGCTTGGCGACGATCGTCTTCTTGGCGCCGCCCAGATTCCGAGCGCCTTCATGTCGCCGAGTTGACGCATCGCGACCATCGCCGTGGCGGCTTGGCTTGCCGATCGGCTTTGGGAGCAGGGCCTAGCGATCGTGTACCGATCTCGGGCTCACGCCGACCTCGGCAATTTTGCGAGGAGCCGAGGCGGCTGGCGCCTTCTGNGAGTCGGNTAGGCCGANCTCCTGGTGACGGACTNAAACTCCGTCGTNTCGTAGATGGGGCCGGCGCCCGGTAGCTGTCGGGTCACCGCCCGTGCGATCGAAGACGAGATGCCCGGGCGCGGCGCCTCTTCCTGCGGACGGGAGCCTCCTGGCGATCGCTCGGCCAGTAGTGCCTTGAGCTTCCGTTTGATCTCCCGGCGAGAGACCGGGGGGGCGGTAGCTGGAGGCGCGTCGAGAGCACTCCGTCGCTCCTGTAGGACGGCCAGGGCCCCTTCGATCTGTTCCTTCGTTCGGAACCGATCGAGCGAGAGGCTTGGGCCGCCGTCCAGGGACGGGATCGAGCGTCTCTGACCGCGGCGGCTACCTTCCACCATCGGTTGCGGCTCGGGCCCGGGGCCAGGCAGTGCAGCCGGGCGGCCGGCTTTCTTCGACGCGGATGCGGAAGACATAATTTCTGAAGGATTTCTTTTGAAGTGCAGTGAGTGTCACTTCAAATATCTGCCCCGAGAACAGTGAGTATTCTTCGGGACGGTAGGTGTAAAAATCGAGGGTTGATGCCCTCCTGCTAGCGCCAATTGTTGTTGCCCAAAATATCTATCCGAAGATTAAATACTGCTGGAGACGGACAACAAACAAATGCGGGAGCACTTCCGAGAGAAGATAAATAAAACAAGATTTGCCGGGTTTGTTAGGCCCGGGCTTGAATGCTCTCGCGAGATGTTATTAATACGAATATTCGTGGATACAAGTATTAATGAGAGAAATCTAAATACAATGAGTGTAAAAAGACTCTGTTGATCCGGCTCTTGAGCGAAGCTTGGTGTTCTTCGTCCGCCGTGTCCGCTCGATGAGAAAAGGCCGAGAAGTAAGACCGAAAGAAAGTTGCCAAGAGTTGGATGTTAGCCAAGTGTTTGTATATTTGCTTCAGTATCGTGATATTCTTTGAGTGTTTAGAGAGTCGAATCTCGATTTGTGCGAGAAGAGTTTCGGTGGTAGAAGTTCGGTCCTTTTTACAAGTGAAAATTTGCCTTGTATATATAGAGGCCGAGAGGCCTGTCCCTAGTGGGCGATCGTCTTTCGGCATTTAATGCAATGGGGCGATCGCCACTAAAGGTTACGTGGGCCGCCGCCAAAAGTCCAAAGCTACACTGGTGGCGGCCGTGCGGTCTAATGAGGATCGGACGCGTCGGAAGCACTTGTCACGGGAGGTCCCACTTAGCTACTTTGGCGGACTTTGTCGGGGTAGGTGACAGTGTAGTCACATGTCTTGTCCGCCAACTCCTTTCGCAGTGCAGGCCATCTTTGGTAGGTGAGGTAGGAGACAGTGTGTCGGCGCCTTTGTGGATCTCAGACGTGGGGTCGATCCCCGAGACTTGGTCTTTGCCGACTGGATGGTCATCGGTGGAGATCGTCATGATGCGGTCGATCGGCAGATGCCCAGAGAGGTCGGTCACCAAAGGTCGATCGGCAGATGCCCAGAGAGGATCGTCCGCTAGTCGATCGCCAGGAGTCGGTCGCCGAGTGCCGAGTGATGATCGTATCTGAGGTCGATCGCTCGGTACCGGGACTTGTCCTGGGACCTTCCTTTGGCCGATTTAGCTGGTCCGCTGGGTTTAGGCTTGGTCGCCTGGTCGCTGCTCGGCAGATCTGCCTTGGCCGCTCGGCAGTAAGTCGGTCGCCGGCCTCGGAGGCGATCGCCGGTCGGAAGGTGTTAAATCTTGACACAACACCGGCCATGGACGAACTCACTGCTTGGAAATGCCGGAAGCGTTACGTATGTTACCGTCCAGGGCCTTACGTACATAACCGGCCTTACGTACGTAACGGCCGATCACTACCGCACGTTACTCGGCCAGGGCTGGCCTGGCCCGAGCATGCCCGGCCATGACTCGGCCGCGACCAACTCCGACGGCCCGAACGACCCCGAAACCCGAACCTGAGTACGAATCGAAGATACAGTTACGAAGTACTCGAAAAGACGAATCCGAGCACTAATAGAACACACGATTCCGACTACCCGAAGGCTCGAAATTCGACAACGGAAAGTAATTACCCCAAACTTTGGGAAATTACGAAAATGGCCCAAAACGCCCCAAAATCACGATACGTGATCGAATAACCAAACCGAAGCTTGCAACCTGAATAATAACATTAAATGAACTTACGAGAAAGTCGAAACAACAGTTTCGGACGAGATTCACAAGAATCGAACTCAAGTGCGGAAAAACCGCTAAAAAGCACGGAACTCAACAAAACGACACCGAAACGAACTCGGATGACAAAAAGTGCAGAATTAATCATTCTCAGAATGACGAAATGATCATGAGCGAGTCGTCAAAACGGACTTCCGCTGAAAAAAAAAAGAAATTACCGGAAATCGAAATCACGGGTATTACATGGAGTACCGTTATCCGCCACTTGACCGGACAAACACAATTGAGTACTAAGTTACAACGTCGAGAAATTTGTACCTATAAAAATAGTTTACAATGTAAGATTTCAAATATAACTTATACTTCCCCGGCAACGCCGCCAAAAACTTGACACGCTTTTAGTGTAACTATCGCAAGTGCACGATATCGTATCAAGTAGTAAAGTGGACTTTTTGAGTCCGGTTTATCGATCCCACAAGGAAGTTTGGTTATAATTTGAATGATACACTATTAGTCTATTTTTATAGATACTTAAGATGAGTGAAACACACAATTAAAAAGTTTGGTTTAATAATTGCAAAGAAATTGCAATAATAGTTCTAATATTATAAGGAAATAAAAAGATAGCAATAATAATAGATTGATTATCGATAAAATGAAATAGTTGGGATTACAAACTTAGTTCGTCATTAGTTATAAAAGATGTATTGGAGATCATAAGATGAATTTACTTATTATGTTGTGTAGATTCAATTTTCCTTAAAAAGACGGTTTCTCTTTCGAACTATAAAATGCCCTTACATATTGAATCAATCCACTATATTTCTATGTTGATTGGCTTCAATACATAGCATTAGGATTTATGAAAATAACTCAAAGAATCATATAAGGACTAGGGGTATATTTCTATCCCCTAGAACAACTTAGAGTGAAGATCATTTGACCTAATCAAACATATTTTCTTTCGAAACATATGAAGACCATAAATATCGTCATTTATTGGCCAAATAAATAAAGATTGTTAAAACAATGAAAATCACACACAATAATAAGTAATTCACAATAGATCTTTATACAAACATAAATAACATGACTAACCTTGTTTATAATCCCAACTAAAGATTACTTAGCCCATGAAGAGTTTATTACACATATTACAAGCTTGTGTGGTCATTATTAGTTGAATCAAGAGAAAGAATTGATCCTAACTCCCTTAATAGATAAAGGAGATAGAAACAATAAACTCTCTGAACAACATATGTTATACCACACTTACAAAGATCACTCAAGAACACAAGTGTGTTCTTCACACAAAAAGAAAAGTTTACAAAAAAATGGAAAATTATAAGATGAATGATGAATGATGAAGGATCTAAGGGGTCTATTTATACACCTAACGTCATCTAATAGCTCCAAAACTCCAGCATTATTACATTAGATTAGATCAATGCCAGCCATCCCCTCAATAATACACAAAAAGTATAAAAAATTAGACAAATCATAGTAATCTGTCAAGAGTTACGGCCGTAAAATTCAGGAGTTACGGCCGTAACAAGGGTGACTTACGGCCGTAACCCCTGAATGTTACGACCGTAACTTGGCTTCATAAATTTGTTCACTGGTTGCTTTGAAAGTTACGTTTTCAGCCCAGAATTTTTCAGACTTCGCGTTTTTGCCCCAGATCTTCTTCGGATGATAACTTTTGATATATAACTCTGATTTTGAATCCGGAAAGACTGCCGAATTCGTCTCGGAAAGCCCTAAAGCATGAATATATCAAAATTCAATAAAGAGAATATTTATTAAACATGTTGTTTCTTGAGTAATTCAGTTATTTAATCCGATCATCATTCGATAAAAATAAAATTATTTAAAACTAATAAATTAAAAGCAAAAAACGAGTAGACTAGCTCAATTATGGGTGAATTTTATCGATACAAACCATAGATAAGTGTACAAAACTGACACTTATCAACTGCCAGTAACGGCCGTAAGGCTATCGGCCAAAATGGACAGGCGGGTAGCCATGGCCGGTTACGGCCGTAAGGTACCGACAGGTCTCGCCTATTTAAGGCCTAGACCGAGTCACTTGGCCATTTTCATCTTTTTTGTTCGTTTCTTCGCGATATCTTCAACAAAAATTGATGAATTTGATTGGGAACATCATGGAGCAACATATTTTGGAAGTTTGATTCATGTCTAACATCATCTTTTGCACGGATCGAAGGTAAGCACACTTGAACTCTTGGTTTTGGGAATTTTTGAGGTTTCATGGTGTTTGGCCTATTTCTTTCGTTTTAATTCAGATTATTGATGGAACTTTGTTGTAATCTCGGAATCATTCGTTACTCTTGAAGTTTTGTGGAGCAAATTCGAGAATTTCTCCATTAATCGATTAAATTGGATTATGCCCTCAAAGTGTCCGATAAAATGCTTCAATGGGTAGAACTTGGGAAATTCTACGTGTTCTCGTAGAATTGTGATTGAATTGATACCGTTGTGATTTAGGAACGAACTTTTGAAAGAGGTTGGGTCGGGACTCTTTCCTTTCATCGATTTCTTCGCACCGTGTTCATCAAGGGAAATGTTTACTTGTGTATTTCATTTTCTAATAGGTATGTCGGATAACTCCTCTCTTCGATTCGGATTTTGAAATTGTAGTTGATGTTCTTCTTCGTGTAATGATGATTACGGTGTTGTTTTTATGAATCTTGAAGTTATATGAATTGTAATGGTTGGTTTCGTATGGTCGAGATGTCATTGAACCGTCGAGTTTGATTTGGTTAGTCATATTGGTTATTGTTAGGCGTATTTTTTATGCGCTTTTATATCATTAATTTATATCCATCTTGAGCCTAAATCAGCATAAATGAGCTTTTAATGCATTATTTTTATATGTTTTGCAGGAAATCGGAGTCCGGAAGCCGAAACGACGAAAAACAGGCGAAAACAGCAGTTTTTGGTCATGAGCCGCGGCACCCATGTGCTGAGCCGCGGCACACGCATGAGACTAGCAGAGTGACGAGTAAACTGTACTCTGTGCCGCGGCACAGGTTTAGTGAGCCACGGCACAGAAGAAATAAACAGCGCCCAGGCATCCCGCTGAGTGCCGTGTGTCGCGGCACAGATTAAGTGAGCCACGGCACACGGGGCGGTGTTGGTGTACTCCGCGCGGGTTTGGGACGTTTTGGAGCCTGTTCTCGACCTAATCACACGGATGCGTTTTGGAGGCTTAGGACTGATATAAATAAGCATGGTAGGGCTGAAGAAATGGGGGATCGATCAGAAGGAATTCGGAGGTGGATTAGAGCAAGGGCGAAGAACACAAGGAGGAGATTTGTGGGCAACGACAAGACCACGGATCCCTACGGTTTTTCTGCATCTTAGTTTCTAGATTTATTCGAGTAGGATTGTGATTGTAGCCGATTTCATGACGGTTTGACTTATTTATTATTATTTCGATTTACTCGTTATTCTATTGAATTGGATTCTTCTTATTGTTCTTAATGCTTTTTTAATTGTCTGGCCAACAGTTAAATTGTTTTGAATGTCTTTATGGATTCGGGAGATGAAATTTAGGCATAGTTCTTGTGAGACGAATCATAATTTTCGTGAGATAGGAATATACTCTTGGGAATTGTGAAGCCTAATTATTGTGGGAATTCATGAACTGTTTTAGCTATTAATTATCTATTTCGAATAGGGATATATCGAGTTAATAATTCGTAGTATTTTCTATCGACCTTGGGAAAGGCTTTAGCATAATTTAGGAATACCTGGCTTACAATCAATTGAATAAAAGTGAATTAAATCGAATAAATATCATTCCCGATTGTTTGAGGTGAAAATCATAATCCTACGCGCTTTTTAGTGTTATTATTATTATTATAATTAGCACTATTATTTTTTTTCTGTAATTAGCTTAGATATAAACTCTATTTAATTGTTCTTCAAATAAAATTGTGAGTCGACTATATTTTGGTACTTAGTGAAATCAGTCCTCGTGGGAACGATACTTTACTTATCACTTTATTACTTGTTGACACCGTGCACTTGCAGTATATTGTGAGGGATTTTCCCACAACAAGTTTTTGGCGCCGTTGCCGGGGACTGATTTTTCGCTAATATCAATACCAAGCGACTCTAATTTTAATTTGAAGTTTCTTCTTTAGTCTCTATATTTTTGTTTTCTTCATTATGTTTTCCTATGAGTATCGTGGCCCTTGGCATTTCATAAATTTCGATGTTCTTAATAATTTGCCAAATAGGGTCAGTCAGCCCCCTCCCCCAAAACAAAAGACCATGCTTGAACAATGTGTAGACACTCTTAAAAATCCTGATAGTACCCTTTTTGAGCTAGAATATGCACGTCGTGGTCTTGAGATTCACTATGGTTATTTTCCAGCTCATTTATTTAGTAGTGAAGTTGAGGGGGAGGTTGAGAAGAAAGACATGCTAAGTTTTAGGGTCGATCCCCCAGCACTCGATAATTACATAAAGTGTGATGAGCCTGTAGAAGAAGTTACCATTGATGATGTTTCCAAAATAATTTTATTAAATTGTCATCAAACTTCGACTAATAAGGTGAGCACTTTTGTGCCAAAAATATTATTAACGGTGCCGCGCATAATCTTTCCCAAATCCATAATGGGAGAGATTGACCCCATTACTTCTGATTTTGTCGAGGCTGATTCCTTGAGTTCTAATGAGGTTGTTCATGATAAGTCTTTATTAATTACCCATTCGAACTCTGCTTATTTTTTCATGCCTTATCATTATTATATTCTTCCATCATTTTTTGGTTGTCCTCATAATTATTCTTACTCATTATTTGTGGCAACCGGGCATGAACCAAAGCCTCCCATGTGGAATAAGAGGCTTATAGATTGTACGAAGGGGGCATTTGGCAATCTCCCTAGAAAGAAGCCACGTTAAACTCTTTTTGCCACGTCGTGCTCAAGACGTAAAATAGAGCGCTTGATGGGAGGCAACCCATCATTTTTACTTCCTTTCTAGATAGTTGTTTTTATTTGATTTTTCGGTTTTAATTTTTCTTTGTTTTGTTATTTCGTTTGGATTCGTGTATTCTTGTTGGCCCTCATTTCTCTAATATAATTTTCTAACCCCAAATGACTTATTATTCTTCATATTCTAGTCTTTCTTGATTTAATGTCTATTGTTATCTCATGACTAGAGACTAAGTTTGGGGGTCCCTCGTGATGCTGAGCGTTATTTGAAGTATGGATCGACAGACGATTCCACTCAGACATGTGCTGGCGTTTAAGAAGATATTTGGAATAAGTTTCACTTTTCCTTATCTCTTTATTTTTCACATGAGTTTTATTATTGATGATGCTATGTGTAGTGGAATAAATTGAAGCATGCGATAATTTTCTTAATTGTTCTTGGGTATAAATTGCGATTGCTTTATTGCCCTCACATGCCGTTGATGGTTTTTGCTAAAAACGTGATTTTTTCGTGCTCCCGTGTGTACAACTGATGTTACAATACTGATTTCTCTTAGAAGAAATGGTTGAGTTTAGTCGAGTTGTAGTCAGCGATTTCTGTTTCCATTGAGTATTCAATTAGGTCCGTGATTTTATCGTTTTTTGTAGAAATCCTAGCAGATAAGAAAGGAGACATACGTGTTTTCAAATCACCGTTTATACGTTTGGTTAAACTTTTCGCGTAGCTAATCGTCCAGTAACATAAGTCTTGTGGGCACTTAAATTGAGTTTAGAGTCGGACAGTTTTTCCCAAGAAAAATTCGAGATATTAATTGTTCTATGATGGGAAGTTTAGTAACCGGGGGTATTCACGTGACCCGTTGTTTACTCTCGCGTAAAACGACGACCCTGAATAGATTAATAATTTAGAAATATCGTATTACCGATGATGGGAAGCCTAGTAACCGGGGGTATTCACGTGACCCGTTGTTTATTCTCGCGTAAAACAGCAACCTTGACATGCGGAAATAGCTATTCGAGTTGTTTCTCCGCTGTGGAGGGGAACTTAGTAACTAGAAGCATCCATGTGCCCCATGAGTGTCTTTTACGTCAAACGGTTCCCCAATGCATGAGAATGGAATTCCACCCTAGGATTATCCCGATGAAACATCCCGAGAGCCGAAACCTAGTGGTTAACTCGAATCATATTATTGATCATACATAAGGGAATGCTGTCCTAGGAATAATTTTAATAATGAAACTCTTGAATTTTGCCTCTCGACTGTGGGACTGGGCGAATTGGCTTGTTTAATCTAACCCTTCATATTGACGGTCGGTTAAATTCACGCTTGTTAATCTTTGAGCTTATTTTTCTTCATGAACGATTGATTAGGACTGAAATTGGTTACTTAGTGGAATCAGTGTCCTGGATGTGACTCGCTATTACGATACTTGTACTATTCTTTGAGATTTTCAGGGTAGTATTGATTAAGTTGAGCACTACGGAATTGCATGATTATTCACAACCCATTTTGTTTAAAATTGATAATTTTTGCTTGAGGACAAGCAAAGGCTCAAGTTTGGGGGTATTTGTTAGGCGTATTTTTATGCGCTTTTATATCATTAATTTATATCCATCTTGAGCCTAAATCAGCATAAATGAGCTTTTAATGCATTATTTTTATATATTTTGCAGGAAATCGGAGTCCGGAAGCCGAAACGACGAAAAACGGGCGAAAACAATAGTTTTTGATCATGAGCCGCGGCACCCATGTGCTGAGCCGCGGCACACGCAGGAGACTAGCAGAGTGCCGAGTAAACTGTACTCTGTGCCGCGACACAGATTTAGTGAGCCGCGGCACAGAAGAAATAAACAGCGCCCAGGCATCCCGCTGAGTGTCGTGTGCCGTGGCACAGATTAAGTGAGCCGCGGCACACGGGGCGGTGTTGGTGTACTCCGCGCGGGTTTGGGCCGTTTTGGAGCCTGTTCTCGACCTAATCACACGGACGCGTTTTGGAGGCTTAGGACTGATATAAATAAGCGTGGTAGGGCTGAAGAAATGGGGGATCGATCAGAAGGAATTCGGAGGTGGATTAGAGCAAGGGCGAAGAACACAAGGAGGAGATTTGTGGGCAACGAAAAGACCACGGATCCCTACGGTTTTTCTGCATCTTAGTTTCTAGATTTATTCGAGTAGGATTGTGATTGTAGCCGATTTCATGACGGTTTGACTTATTTATTATTATTTCGATTTACTCGTTATTCTATTTAATTGGATTCTTCTTATTGTTCTTAGTGCTTTTTTAATTGTCTGGCCAACAGTTAAATTGTTTTGAATGTCTTTATGGATTCGGGAGATGAAATTTAGGCATAGTTCTTGTGAGACGAATCATAATTTTTGTGAGATAGGAATATACTCTTGGGAATTGTGAAGCCTAATTATTGTGGGAATTCATGAACTGTTTTAGCTATTAATTATCTAATTCGAATAGGGATATATCGAGTTAATAATTCGTAGTATTTTCTATCGACCTTGGGAAAGGCTTTAGAATAATTTAGGAATTCCTGGCTTACAATCAATTGAATAAAAGTAAATTAAATCGAATAAATATCATTCCCGATTGTTTGAGGTGAAAATCATAATCCTACGCGCTTATTAGTATTATTATTATAATTAGCACTATTATTTATTTTCTGTAATTAGCTTAGATATAAACTCTATTTAATTGTTCTTCAAATAAAATTGTGAGTCGACTATATTTTGTTACTTAGTGAAATCAGTCCTCGTGGGAACGATACTTTACTTATCACTTTATTACTTGTTGACACCATGCACTTGCGGCATATTGTGAGGGATTTTCCCACAACAGTTATTGATTGTTATCGGAGTGTTGTTGATTGATTATTTCAATAGGTTGATATGTTTGATCGTAGGTTACGACCGTTGTGTTTCGGTTGAGGTCGAAGAATTCGTAGATTACCCTTGGTCGGAGATGCAGAGCTTGTAGATGAAGACAACTGGATTGGTAACAACTTCATCGTATCGGTATCAAGGCAAGTTATGCTTGCTCAATTCATAATGTTTAATAAATGATTTCATTTTCATTTCATTTACGATTCATATAGCAATGGTATCATGGAATATGAATTGTCGGGATGATAGTATGTATATTATGCTTAGAATGAGATAAATCATAATGTATATGACTTTAAAGTGGAACCGGAGACGTGAATTATATTTGGTCTATTGTGTGAGAGATTAGACATCAAGGTTAGTTATCATGCCGACATTTAACTCGAGGTGGTGGTTTGGTATTAGTTATGGATTGTACATCATTTTAGATTATTCGGATAACCGTGTATTCGTTCAGGAATGTTGATCGTAGAAAAGTTAGCGTCTCCAGCTTGAGGTAAATTAATACTGTTAGGTTATCATAATCATCCTGTTGCATTATTGCATGTGTGTGTTGATATTTCATGTGGTAAGTGTGCACCATTGTTTGTTACGTTTTGTGATGTGCTCTTTCTTTGAGCTGTAATCTGTGGGGCCGATGTGTTGGGGATAAAACCTGTCTGGTACCCGAATGGAAATGTGTTAGGGGATAAGACCTAAAAGACACCTATGTCCGGAGTATTCCTGAGTAGATGCTTTCTTGGCCCTTGGCTGCTGCCTTGGGAGTTTATGTGATATTGTCCGGAGTATTCCTGAGCAGATGCTTCTGTGACCCTTGGCTGCTGCCTTGGGAGTTTATGTGATATTGTCCGGAGTATTCCGGAGTAGATGCTTCCGTGACCCTTGGCTGCTGCCTTGGGAGTTTATGTGCTATTATCGTATGCATTGTTGGGCATGTTGTGAACTATTGTCTGCCAGAATACGACATGGTGGTCGTGTCGGTCTCTCATGATCGAGTTATTGTTGCCCTCTTGGAAAATCTTCTGATCCTTGTTGGATATGCATTTCTTCGAGATTTGTTGTCATGTTGTATCGTGGCATATCTGTAGTCAGATATGTTCTGATCGTTCATGTGTAGGATTTTCGGGACGGGCACGTGTAACATATGTTGGTTTCGACCTCATATTGAACCGTGCAAACGAGACGTACTTCGTGAGGCTGATTAGGTACGAGACCGGACGTGTATTGATCAATACCCGTGGCTGGCTTGTATACGGACACATGTCCGGATCGAGCGTATCGTGACGTCCATCTTGAGTCTTATTGATTGGTCGTTCACTGTCCATGTATAATTGGATCTGTTCGATATTCGAGTTGTCTTTGAAATCCCGTATATATGATTTGTATATGGTTGACAATTTTATTTTCTCATGTATCTGTCTCCGTTGATCCTTTTCTGATCTCGTTTGGAGTTACCATATCGATGGTCAACTTATTTGTTATCGATCCTTTATTAATCTCGTTTGGAGTTCCCCCTATCATTGGTAGTCCCATTCGTTATTGATCCTTATTGATTACGTTTGGTTGTTTGCCTTACAGTTGGTATTCACGGTCGTTGGTCCTTGATTGATTCCTGTTGGAGTTTTCCGTGTCATCGGTATTGTCGGTTATTGTCTCATTATTGATCTTATTGGAGTTTACCGTGTCGCCGTATTCTCAGCTATTGTTCCCTAGTTAATCTTATTGGAGTTTACCGTGTCGCCGTATCCTCGGCTATTGTTCCCTTGTTAATCTTATTGGAATTTACCGTGTCATCAGTATGTTAGGAGTATGCCCTCGAATGCCACTCAGAGGTTGTTGAGTGAGGGGATTGTGTTGTGCGGCAATTAATACGCCTCGATGGCGATCGGCATAGTGATCTGAGAGCCAACCATAGAAGACATACTCTGGACGAACACCCAGAAATTGGCACCTACGACGATCGTCTTTTGGTATCTGGCGATCGTCTTTTGGTATCTGGCGATCGTCTTTTAATGTCTAAACAGAGACGATCGTCTCATGCCACGTATAAGTCCAACATCTGTCAAAGTCATCGAAGACCGAATCCTGGATGGTGACCCACATGCAGATCCACAAAAGGCGCCGACAGATAGGACCTTTGACCCCAGCCTGTCACCTACCTCACCTACCGACAGGGCCGCCGAAAGATACAAAGTGGGTCCTCCCCGGACAAGGACTCAGGATGCGTGCAAGCTTCCTATTGGCTCGCACAACTGGCTGCCAGCAGCAGCCTCAGACTTTAAGGGAACAGCCCCACGTGACGGGACGATCGGCCACTTTATTATAATATAGAAAACGGCGATCGCCAGCGATCGCCGGAGAGGCCCCAGCAGCCTTGTCTCCTATAAATAGGAGGCTTACAACATTGTCCAAGGATCAGGCTATTATCTTCATAAACACGGAATCACATCATCGTGAATACAAAGAGAATAAGAACTCATCTGGCAATTACTTACACATTCATAGTGATTCATATACACTCACAGAACATCAAAAGCAAGAACTCACAAATCTCCCTATCTGGTTCTTCCGGCAATCTACACGCTCTACAACTTAGATAACTAGAAGTCTTTACACTCATTGTATTAGATTCTAACATTAATATTTGTACTCAACAATATATTTATTAATAACATCTCGCTAGAGCATTCAAGCCCGGGACTAACAACCCCGGCAAATCTTGTGTTATTTATTTTATCACGGAAGTGTTCTCGCATTTGTCTGTTACTCGATCATTCCAGCAATACTATCTCCAAATAAAATTTTGGGTAACAACCATTGGCGCTAGAAGGAAGGGGGCTCCAATTTCAAAACCTTCATTTTTATTCCTACCGTCTCGAAGAACACTCACTGTTCTCCGGACATATACTTGAAGAAACACTCACTGTTCTTCAAAAGAAAAGCCTTCAGCAAAATGACGTCTGCAATGACCTCCAAGAGAGCCACCTTGAGATCTGCCGGAAACCTCATTCCGGCCCGGACCGAATCCCAGCTCATGGCGGAAGGTGACCACGACGATGCAAGGCTCTCACTCCTGCCCCCGAGGGATGGTCCTAGCCTCTCACTCGATCAGTTCCAGACTGAGGAACAAATTGAGGAGGCTATAGCCATCCTCAGAGAACGACGGAGGGCATGCGACTCGCCCACCATCACTCCGTCAGCCATCCGCCGGGCAGGCAAGCGGAAGCTCAAGGGGATATATGTTGAGAAATCGACGGAAAGACCCGAGCCATAGGAAAAAGCTCTCATCAGGCAGGACGACTCCGTCTTCAGCCGCCTATGGAGCGATCCCTCATGGCGACCCGGGCACTCAGGCCCCAGCCGGGAGTCATCGGAGTCCGAATCCTTTACCAGGAGTTCGGCATATCCGACTCCCAGGAGACAAGCCGGTCAGCGAGCCCCCGCTCGCCCAAGAAATGAACCCGCTAGCAGGGAGCTCATCGTCCACCATGGAGCTAGGGGATCTGTGCACGATCGCCTCGGCTCGCGCTCCGGGAGCCAATCGGCGAGCAGTCAGGCAACGGCGATGGCCGCCATGCAACGCCAGCTTGACAAAATGAAGGCGCCTTGGAAACTGGGGCAGGCGTCAGGAGATCAATCGCTGGGCCAAGTGAACCACTCGCGGTTCAGATCGAGCTCGCCCCAGTTCAACCAACGATCGCTCCCCCATAAACACCTCTATATGAGGGAAGATCGGATCCGGAGACCCACTTGAGCAAATTCTGGATCTACATGACCGGATGTGGAGCATCAGATGCGACGAAATGTCGAATGTTCTCGTTAACTCTGGGCGACCTCGCCCACAGGTGGCACATCTCACTACCACCTCGCTCAATCAATTGCTTTGAGAAGCTGGCGAACGACTTCACGTCACACTTCGCCACCAAAGTCGCTCGCCCTGAAGGCCCCCACCGCATGATGAAAATCAGGCAAGGGAAGGACGAGTCAGATGAAGATTACATCGATTGGGTAGACGAGATAGTCCTCACCGGTGAGCCCATTAGCGACGAGCTCGCTCTCTATTCAGTTCTGGTGGGATTCTGCGGCCACTCACCCATGTTCAGGCACCTCACAAAGGACATCCCCCTGACCTACTCGGTCTTCCGCGTCAGAGCCGCCGATTTCCTGGCCAGGCAGAGGATGCTGTCCCTCCGCTTAGGTGAGGGACCCTCCGGAGAAGGGAAGACGCCATACCATGTCCAGAAGAAGGCGGTCGCCAAGCCCAGAAAGGCGGTCGCGAAGCCGCCTGATGAATTCAAAGCCTTCGAGGATGTAGAGGTTCACCTCCTCCACAACCTCAACTTGTCTCCGGCCCATATCTTCAACGCAATTAAGGGGCGCGAGTGGCTTTCCAAACCGAAGCCAAAAAGGGACCACGGTCATCTAGACCGTAGCAAATTCTGTGCCTACCACAAGAGTCCCGGCCACAACACCAGCCAATGCCGCGACCTCCTCAGACAACTCTGGCGACTGTTTGAGGAAGGCAAATTGGACAACTTGGTCACCAAGCCAGAACCTAGGACAGAGAGTACCGGAGGGCGCGAGCACCGACAAAACTAAAGGAACCCTCCCAATCCGGTCGCCAGGATCGAGCATGAGCCGGAGTATTCTGATGAATCGATCCCTCCGATCAACCCTGGCGGTCGGATTAATATGCTTCAAGCAGGAGGTGGAAACCTCGGGGGCCTTTCCCCGGTTTCCACCATGTCAAACAGGAAACGAAAGGCCGAACTAAGGGCGTTCGCCGGGGTCCATGTCATGGTACCTCCAGAGCCGACCATCTCTAAAGACGCGCTCATCACCTTCTCCGACAAGGACATGAAGGGAGTACAATGCCCCAAAGAGGATGCATTGGTGATCTCTGCTTGTATCCTTGGGAAGATGGTCGAACGCGTGCTGGTTGACAACGGGAGCTTCTGCAACATCATATTCAAGTCCGCTCTTGACCAGATCGGCAATTTAACCAAGTTCATCAAGCTGTTCGACACCGTGCTTCAAGGGTTCGGCGACAGCACAGTCCAAGCCTACGGAAGGATCAAGCTCTCTGTCGAGCTAATATGCTTTTATGATCCCAAGGTTAGGATTACTAGGAACCTAAATTTTGTAATCATAGATAGGCCCAGCATCTATAATGGGTTCCTAGGTCGTCCGTTTCTAGAAACCTTTGAGGCGGTCGCCTCGTCTTTCTTTTACTATATCAAATTCCCCACTGCCGATGGGACGGTCGGTACTGTAAAAGGAGATCAGCTAATGGCAAAGAAATATTTGAACTACTCCTATGTCGTAACTTCTTTCAATACTTCCCTTGCTATGTGTAATATTGAAACGATCGACGATCAATCCATGGAGATCGATGAGCCAAGCACATCGTACCAAATCGATTCAGAGGACGCCATCTCACATCGATTAACGGACGACATCGAGCCAAGGATCGGTTTCGAGCCAAGTATCGACATCGATCCAAGAATCGAGTCCGGTAATCATTCCAAACGAGAGGCGACCATCCCCGTTGAAGAGTTGGAAAATATAATGATAGATCCGGTTCGCACGTAGCGGGAAGTACAGATCGGCGCAAGCATCGATCGCGAATTGAAAGAGGGACTGATCAATTTACTACGTAAGAACATCGGAGTCTTTGCCTGGTCGCATCAAGATATGGTTGGCATAAGTCCTGAACACGCTTGCCACTATCTAAAAATCGACCCGGCAAGAAAGTCTGTTCACCAGAAACGTAGGAAATTTGGTCCTGATAAGTACGCGGCGCTCGACATAGAGGTCAAAAAGCTACTCAACAACAAACTAATCGGAGTAGCTACAAACGATCCACAGTGGGTTGCCAACGCGGTGCTCGTCAAAAAGCCAACTGGCTTCTGGAGGTTGTGCATCGACTTCACCGACCTCAACGCGGCATGTCCAAAAGATCATTTTCCGATGCCTCATATTGATCACTTGGTCGATAGTACAACAGGTTGCGAAATGATGTCATTCATGGATGCTTTCGCCGGATACCATCAAATCCCAATGGCGGAGAAAGACATAAAGCACACATCTTTCCACACGGAGAAGGACATATACTTTTGGGTCCGAATGCCGTTCGACTTGAAGAATGCGGGGGCAACCTACCAGTATCTAGTCAACGAAATGTTCGCCAATCAGATCAGCAAATCCATGGAGGTCTACATTGACAACATCGTGGTCAAAAGCCTCAAGAAGGAAGACCACCTCAATGACCTCACCGAGACGTTCTCCATCCTCGAGAAGTTCAACATGAAATTGAACCCCAAGAAATGCAACTTCGGGGTGGGCTCCAGAAAATTCCTGGGGCACATCGTAAGCTAAAGGGGGATCGAGGCGAACCCCACCAAGATTTAGGCGATCATCGACATGCAGGAGCCACGAAATGTCAAGCAAGTGCAACGACTCACACGTTGTTTAGCCGCCCTCAACCACTTCATATCTCGGCTCGGTGATAAAAGTAAGCCTTTCTTCGCGACCATAAAGAACAAGAAGTTCGCATGGACGAAGGAGAGTCAAGTAGCGTTCGCCAAAATCAAGGAATATCTATCTAACCCTAAGATCTTGGCAAAGCCGATCCCCGATGAGAAATTATTCCTTTACATAGCGGTCTCATAGGTCGCACGGAGTGCCGTTTTGGTGCGAGCGGAGGGATAAGTCCACTTGCTGATCTACTATGTTAGTCAAGTGCTCCACGACGCAAAGACGCATTATACACCATTGGAGAAGATCGCATACGCTCTGGTCATGAGTGTTCGCAAGCTAAGGGCCTACTTCTTCGAACATCAAGTGGAGGTTCTGACGACTCTCCCTCTAAGGCAAGTTCTACACCGACCGGACACCAACGGGCGACTCCTCAAGTGGTCACTGGAGATCGCCCAATACGGTATCACCTACGCTCCCCGCACGGCGATCAAAGGCCAGGTTCTGGCGGACTTCGTGGTGGAATTAACATTCCCTCACAGTCCGTCCCAGGTCGGTCGCCCTGCCTAGAAGCTGTACGTGGATGGTTCAGCGACCAACTCGCAAGCAGGGGCAAGGATTGTCCTGATTATCCCCAACGGCCAAAGTTTCACAAATGCCGTGCGTTTTGGGTTTCGTGCGAACAACAATGAAGCCGAGTATGAAGCCTTGGTAGGCGGTCTCGATCTAGCTCTCGCCCTAGATGTTCGTCGCCTCCATATCTTCATGGACTCCCTCTTGATCGTGAACCAAGTCAAGGGAGAATATGAGGCGTGCGGCGAACAAATGGTCAAATACCAAGAGTTGGTCGCCGAAATATGCATGAAATTTGAGGAAGTGCTAATCGAACAAGTCCCGAGAGAGCACAACTCCCAGGCCGATGCCCTATCCAAGCTAGCGTCGTCGGATGGGGCAGCCAATTTCTCTAATATCCAAATTACAAAATCAGCAAGGCCGGCGATCGATAGAAACCTGGTTACCACAGTCGCCGTTGCCGAGGAGAGCTGGATGACACCGTTCCTCAAATACTTAAAGGATGGAATGGTCCCTGACGACCGTATCAAAGCTCGCCAACTCCAGCTCCGCACGACCAGATATACCCTATTGGATGACCGACTTTACAAGCGAGCTTTCAGCCTTCCCCTCCTCAAGTGTATTACACCGGAAGAAGGTCGGCTCGTTTTAGCCGAGATCCATAACGGGATCTGCGGAAACCATGCTGGCGGACGAGATCTCATCCACAAACAACCAGGCAAGGTTTTTTCTGGCCGTCACTTCAGAAGGATGCGATCACCTATGCCATATCGTGTCATAGGTGTCAAGTAATGGGACCAAAAATCAAACTCTCCCCCGAGCAGCTCACTTCAATGTATAGCCCATGGCCTTTCGCCCAATGGGGCATCGACCTTATAGGTCCCTTGCCGACAGCGCCAGGGGGGTGTAAATTTGCCATCATTGGGGTTGACTACTTCACCAAATGGGCTGAAGCCAAACTGCTCAACAAGATCGATCAAGAGCAAGTAATCAAGTTCACCTGGAAAAACATCATATGACGATTCGGTCTGCCCCAGGCCATCATCTCCGACAACGGAAAGCAGTTCGATGGTTTAGAAGTCATGCAATTCTGCGAGAAGTGGGGAATCATAAATTTGTTCTCGGCCCCCTACCACCCTCAGACGAACGGGCAGGTAGAAGCCATAAACAAAATCCTGAAACACATGATTAAAGCGCGCCTCGAGTCCAGGCAAGGACGATGGGCGAGCGAGCTCCCGGACGTTTTGTGGTCTTATCGAACGATGACCCGTAATTCAACCGGCGAAACCCCATTCACCCTCGCCTTCGGAACAGAAGCGGTGATCCCCTCAGAGATCGCCGTCCTCAGCCATCGAACCGAACAAGAGATGACGACCGACAATGATGTGGCCTGACGGATCGACCTCGACATGCTCGAAGAACGACGACTGACCTCAGAAATGAAGAACACTATCTACAAAAGGAGATCCGAGAAGTTCTTCAATTCGAAGGTCAAGGAAAGACGTTTTCAAGTGGGCGATCTCGTCCTCAAGAAGATCCAAACCCACACAGGTGTCTTTGGTCCGAACTGTGAAGGCCCCTTCAGGATATCTAAATGGCTAACTAAGGGAGCCTACGAACTTGAACACCCTGGCGGTACTCCGGACCAATATCCTTGGAACGCCGTACATCTGAAGAAATACTACCAGTGAAAACATTGTATTTAGTTTCTACTAACCTATGTACAAGGAATATAATGAGATTTCTTCCTATCCCATCTATTCTAGCGATCGCCCCACCAAGAATATCGTATACCGTCGAGGGTCGCCATCTAACATGACGATTCGAGGTAGAAGAGTGCAGCCCTAGTCCTGGTCGTCGATGGAACCAACTGCTTCGGCCATGCAAGGTCCCTTTGGGCCAAGATCGCCCGCCCTTCGTTTAAATACGAGGCCGGCGTAGTCTGAGGGCCCTCCAAAACTAATCAGTGGACACGGACAATGCGACGTGCCACTACCCCCGTCTCTACATACACCGTCGAGGGTCGCCATATTCATGGCGGGCCGAGGTGGAAGAAGTGCTAACAAATCCGCGGATATGGAGTCTAATAAACCAACGACGCCCCATGCAAGGACTCCTCCACACCAAGACCGCCCACATTTTGTTTAAACACAAGGCGGGCGCAGCCTAACGGAGGACCCTCACAATAAAGTGACTCGCGGGAATATCCCTCGCACACAAAGACACGGTTGTGGAGGTCGGTCCATCGAACTCCGCGACCGTGCACGGTTCCTCACAATCGGCAAAACTGAAGATAGCTCACCAGACATACTATTTTTGTTCCCTTACTTACAGTAAGTAAACAAAAACAAGGGGGCAAAGGAGGCGAGCTAATCCTAAATGCGACCGGAAAGAAGGAACCATACTCGATCGGCTTCGTTCAAACACACGAAGGACGATCGGAATTGTTTAACAACATTTACAAGTAAGAATTTCCAAACATGTCAATACTTTCAAACATTCAGACAATCGGTCGGATGAATAAGACATCGGAAGAAATCATACACATACTTGAAAAAATTCGCATGCAAACATTCAAAGGCGATCGTACATGTAAAGACACAGATACAAAAAGGGAGTATTTTATTCATGACAAAGAGTTTGTACATTACAAAGCCTAAAGACAATACAAAGAAAAAGCAAAAATTTACAAGCTAAGGAAGACATAGAAATCTCTCAAGGTCCCCCCGGCTGGTCTTCGCCCCCAGGTGGCGGATCGGCACGCGCTCCGTCATCGGCATCAGGATAAATGAGCTTATCCGGAAAAGGATACCAACTCAAGTCAATCCCCCAGTCGACGAGGTCAAGGATCGGCAAGGAAAACTCCAGATGTAAAGGGTGCTCGAGTGCATAGGCCTTGAAGCTCTCCATCAAGGGACCAATCTCGATCCCTACCTTCTTGGCGGCTCGGACCGCGTCGGCATAGGCCACATAATAGGCGAACTCGCCGACGAGTGCCACATTGAGGTAGGGATCGGTCTCGATCGCCTTAATCTGCCCTTTCAACTCCGTGGTCATCTTCTCAGCTTCCGCTAGCTCAACCACCTTGGCGGCCGTTTCTCCTTTAGCCTTCTCAAGCTCTCCCTTTGCCTTCTCCAGCTCGCTGTTGAGCCGATCCACCATCGCCTTTAGCCCGGTCGCCTCCTCCTGCGAGGCCACATACATCCGGCGAGCTTCCTTCTCCTGGTCGTGGAACCGATCGGCCACTTCCTTGGAGCGGCTCAGCTCCTGCTTCATCCGGTCAATTTCCTGTTTAGCTCGTTTGGCCGTCTCTATGTACTTCTTCTCCATAGCCTGGATCCGGTTGGCAAAATCGACGTTTTTGTTCCGAGCTGCCTCGAGATCTTTATGGAGACGAGCATTAGAGGGTCGTCCCTCGTAATCCTTGGCAGCTTGGACGGCCATCGTCGCCGTCTAGAGAGCCAGAGCAATGGTCGCCTGCATGGCATCTCCATACCGCCGACGAGTGATCCCATCGAGATCAGTCGTCCAAGCTTTAGGCAGAGAAGTGATAGCCTTCTGGACGTAAGTAGGGACGTCGAGGGACTTCTGCGGAGACTTGTTCGCCAGGAAGTCCAGCACCATCGGCGAGACATCTGGATCAGCAAGACGGACCCTGCAACACAAACAAAAGAGACAAAGGAGTTAGAATATACCTTACTCAAATTGCCTAACTCGGAAAGATCAATCTGGTCTTACCTATTGACCAATTCGGGGTCGCGGCCAAAATAGGGCTTGCCCCGAGAAGTTTCAGCTTCGGCGATCGCCACCTTTTTCAAGGAGTCGGCCGATGACCTGAAGCCGGACACCAAGGGCCTGGAACCAAATCCCTCCACCATCGGAACCGCGGGGATAGGAGCCGCGGCAATCGGCGGCTCCAAAATAGACACGTCCGCCTCATTAATCGGTAGGGACTCCTCCGGCCTCCGCCTCTTGCGGGTGCGCGCTGGAGTTGTTCCTCCTCCTAAATTTCCAGCTCGGAGACCGGCACCACAGCGGGCCTCACCACAGGAACGGGGCGAGACGTCGTCGCAGGAACACAACCCGTCTTCTTTCCCAGGTGAAGACGACCGATGAGACCAGGGTTAGACATGGCGATCTCCTGCGGTGGCTTGGCGAAGCGGGGAAAATGAATCTCTGCCAAAAGAACAAATTCAGACAAGTTAAACACCTCTGTCAATCAGACGATCGTCAAGCAAGGAAGAAGTATAATTTATACCTGGAACTTTCAGATGACGAGGGAAGCGGAACAATCGTGCACCCAACCGATGAAGTTCGTGACCGAGTGAGCGAACATCTATGTAAGAGTCCGGCAAAGCGCGAATTCGCTCCCAGACAATCAAGAAATCAAAGGGGAGATCGCCGATCGCTGGAACAATGGGTCCTGCAAAAAGGAAACGAAATTAGATCAGTCCAAGACATGTCCGATCAAAGGGAGAGTTAAAACCCTTACTCGGATTCCTCTCCCGAAAATTAGTGGGAATCTCCAACTCTTCCTCCGGCCTATCACTCGACGCCGATCGCCACGCTCCGCCGACCCAGCATCATTTGCCAGGTCGCCCCGGATCTTGTTCGGCACATCGAGGACCACTCTTCCCATTCGACCTTGAATGTGATTACCGCTGATCGACCCTTTCTGTGCAGCCAAATTGAAGAGATAGTTCATCTCCATCGCTGAAAGGAGACGGAACAACTGATGACCGCCGAAAAGTGTCAGAGTACAGATGATCTGTAGCCAGGCGTTCGGCGTCAGTTGGAGCGGTGCCAAATTCCAGGCGATCAACAAAAAGGATACGGCGAACGGCAAGGGGAACCGCAGGCCGGCCTCCATAATCATCTCATTCATGGCGACCAGACCCTCGGGAGGTTGATCGGCACGTTCATTTTCCGAGGGCATGTGCAGCAAGACATCGGAGGGAATATGGAATTTCGCCCTCCAGCAACTCAAATCTTTCCGGGTCGCCGAACTCCGAATCTTACCAAGAGTCCACTAAGACGGGTTGGCGGCCTGAAATACTGTCCGCTTCACAGGTTCGTAGGGATGAGCGGCGGAATACACTTCGAAATCGAATTCTGGACAGGGCCCGGCAATCCCCTCCATAAGCTTAGCAAATTCCATGTAAGCAGGGCCGAAAACGCTATCCCGTTCCCAAGACAACTGCACCAGTTCATCTTCATCCACCGGCGAACCCCCTCGCTCCACCGTCGCCGCAGATCTCACCACTTCGGCCTCTTTGAAGAGCTCCTCAAGTTCTGCGGGTGCAATCCCCGCACGAATGGCCTCAACGTCCGTTTCCATGTGAAGTCCCGCGGGAATTTCCTCCCGATCAGGCGAAGCTGCGGCGGCGAAGGTACTTCCGGTCTCGAAGGTCTTAGATCCTACAGACATGTTATAAAAAGCAAAGAGGAGAAAGAAGATTTTTGTTCTTACCTAAAAGGAAGGACGGTCGGCACAAGGGTCGTCGGAATTTTTTTTGCAGAATCTCGACTAGAAAACGAGGAAGCGTGAAGAGTAGAAATGAAGAAGCCATAGCCCCTTTTATAGACAGGAGCAGGGGTCTCTTTGCAAATAAGTGAAATCCCGAGGGTCGGAGTGCAACCGTCGGGGGGGGGGGACATATTAAATGCAGCCCTCGAATCCCGCGTACGCGTCTTTTCGAGGGCACGCCAGGCGACAAAGTCTGACAAACCGTCGGACTCCCTCAATAGTAACGCGACGTGTGTCGCAACGTTTCGCGAGCCCGCCTTCATTTCCCGCTGCTTCCAGCGCAAAAGGAGATCATCCAAATTTGAAATTAGATCGTCTGATCGTCTAAATAGTGGCGATCGCCAACAGTGCCACCTCACCCCATGTTTTCAACATCGAAGCAAGCTGGGGGGCAATTGTTGTGCGGCGATTAATACGCCTCGATGGCGATCGACATAGTGATCTGAGAGCCAACCGTAGAAGACATATTCTGGACGAACACCCGAAAATCGGCACCTCTGGCGATCGTCTTTTGGTATCTGGCGATCGTCTTTTAATGTCCAAACAGAGACGATCGTTCGTGCCACGTATAAATCCAACATCTGTCAAAGTCGTCGAAGACTGAATCTTGGACGGTGAACCACGTGCTGATCCAGAAAAGGCGCCGACAGATAGGACCTTTGACCCCAGCCTGTCACCTACCTCACCTACCGACAGGGCCGCCGAAAGATACAAAGTGGGTCCTCCCCGGACATCGACTCAGGACGCGTGCAGGCTTCCCATTAGCTCGCACAGCTGGCTGCCAGCGGGAGCCTTAGACTTTAAGGGAACAGCCCCACGTGATGGGATGATCGGCCACTTTATTATAATATAGAAAACGGCGATCGCCTGCGATCGCCGGAGAGGCCCCAGCAGCCTTGTCTCATATAAATAGAAGGCTTACAACAGTGTCCAAGGACCTGGCTATTATCTTCATAAACACGGAATCACATCATCGCGAATACAGAGAGAATAAGAACTCATCTGGCAATTACTTACACATTCATAGTGATTCATATACACTCACAGAACATCAAAAGCAAGAACTCACAGATCTCCCTATCTGGTTCTTCCGGAAATCTACACGCTCTACAGCTTAGATAACTAGAAGTCTTTACACTCATTGTATTAGATTCTAACATTAATATTTGTACTCAACAGTATATATATTAATAACATCTCGCGAGAGCATTCAAGCCCAGGACTAACAACCCCGGAAAATCATGTGTTATTTATTTTCTCACGGAAGTGTTCTTGCATTTGTCGTTACTCGATCATTTCAGCAATACTATCTCCGGATAATATTTTGGGTAACAACACATTGTACTTGTAATTATGTAAACCATTTATATAAGGCAAATGATTGTTTCTTTATTTACTGGTATTTACTGGCATTCCTAACTCGTAAATAAACATATAGAAACTAGTCCGTGTATTTGAGAGCAAAACATTCCACTCCTTATTGGATAAGGGGGTCGGCACTAGAAAGGTTATAGCTCAAATACTTAATCGTTCGCAAGTCGATGAAACTTGACTGGCCGTTAAGTTTATGTGAAGACTTGTATGACGTGTTCTTTGACATGGAGAGTGCCTCTCGAACACTAATGGTTAGTGGGAGCACACGTTATAGGTATGCTAATTGGATTAGTATACTCGAACTGACTCACCCTCGATTCGTCACACGGATTTCACTCCGGGACAGTCAATGATGGAATCGAAAGGTTGTGATAGGTATTCGTGAACCTTCGACTTGAGGATTTAGTAGGGATGTGCTTGTGACGTCAAGATTTTCATTAGAGTAGTTCGAACCTATAAACCAGAAGGTGGGGGTCAACCTCGACGTGCATCTTGATGGGCAAGTAGCAGGTCCTACTGAATACCAAGATAGAATTCTTTCTCCTGTTAGTGAACGGGTTATATGTCCTATGCGGTTATTGGTAGATGTATCATAAGTCTTTAGCCAAAGCATTGGAGCTAGTTGTATTAGATACACGACAGCTCGATGATCTCGATTTGCATTAACGCATGCATAACGTCAAGTACAGATAGGGTTTGACTGGCCGTGACCCTATAACTTTATCGGGACATTTGAAAGAAGGGTTTATACGTATACTGGTATTCACGACAGAATGGTTCTTGAATGATCCCAATCATTCGTTCTCAGTTGAGGTACAGTGTAGGCCGCCAGGCTGGCTAGGTGGTGCTACTACTCTTTGGTTCCTACCATTGCTGACTGAGACGGACATACCGAGTCGCGCATTAGGATTGACGACGGAATGAATCAAGCTAATTCTCTCATTATGTGTATTAGATATTGGATATCTAAATTTGGGACATTACATGTCTAAATCGATTTATTGGATAAATTGATTTTCGGCCTAATGAATTAAATATATCAGTAGGTGATTAATTTAATTCATGGATATAATTATTTCTTGGAGAAATTAATTATGTTGTCATGTATTTGATATGATGAAATTAATTGGATTAATTAAACTACACAAATACATTGGGACGGAATTGTAGTTTATCTGTTTGGACTCTCGGGAGTCCGAAACGAACCGAACTCATCCGTTTTCTCCATGCCCCCCCCATTTCTAGCCACCTTCCTTTTGGACTTATGTCTTCATTCTTTAATGAATGATAATTGTGGAGGTGGGGTTAGATTCCCACATGCATGAGTTGTAACATGTGGGAGAAGTTGAATAAGAGTGATGAAGACATCTTTCATTCATTCACATTGATTCCTACGTGAAAGTGAGACAGAGAGAGAGAGAGAGAGAGAGAGAGAGAGAGAGAGAAACCATTTTCTCAATTGTCTTCATCATCTTCTTCATATCATCTTAATTGTTCTTGGAGAAAATTGAGAGATTCATTAAGAGTAAGTGAGTTATACAATTGGAGTGTTGTAATCACAAATCGATAGCTTCATCACCTAGCTCTAGCCGTATCTTCGGAGGATAGCAAGATGATCGTCATTCCGGTCGTTTCTCCGGCGCGTGGAAAGTAGAGACTTGGTGTTTTCGGCGTTGGATCGTTCAAGGGCTTGAAGCGGAATTGATTCGTAGAGATCAACCAAAACTTGGGGAATAGCTCAAGAGAAGGTTATCCATCTAATCAACGGACTACAAGGGTGAGTTTCTGTATCTCTCGTGAATTCATTTTTTGATATTCGTATATACGTAGCTCGATCGATCCTCGTAGGGATTCGGATCGAATTAATTTTCGTTTTACCGCTTCCGCTGGGCCTTCGTTTTAGGCACCGAATCCCAACAGTGGTATCGGAGAAAGGTCTTGCGATCGTATATACGATATTAGCATTTGGAATGCTTGATTAGATGGTGTATGATTTGGAATCATAATCATATTAATCGTTGATTTTCTATTGTTCATCTAAAAATTAATTTTTCGTGATTTTTTGTTACAATATAAATCTATTTTTCTTTTGAAAAACTGATTTAAATGAGTAATATAAAGATTAGAAAAATATTATTTTTGGCATCGGGGCGAAAAAACGAGCCGAAAACGTAAACGGACCCGACTTGAGCCGCCAGTGGCATCGCCGGTCACTGCTGTATGGACCGCGGTCCGCAAAGCAAGAGCGAGTCTGGTCGGCAGGCCCGGCCATTCTCGGCACTCGCGTGCCCCGATCGGCACTGGCAGTGTCCCGGGCTTGGCCCAGCCGTGTTTTCCGACTCCGTTTTTTATATTTCGTTCGATAATTAATTTCCCACAAATTAAATTGGATTTAATCTGACTAAGATTTAATTGTGGTAATTTTATTCTTAGGGGAATTAATATAATGAAATATTTTCTCGTCCGGAACAAGTTAAAATTGACGGTTGTTTGAATTAATTGGATTAATTCATTTTGGATGGATTGTTTTATATTGATTGGATCAATATTCAAATTCATTATGAATGCCATTTATTTAATGATTGGATGCATTATTTTTGAATGGTGATGTGGTTCGTGGACTTAGTTTATGAATCGTTCGTTTTATTCGATTGGGTTGTAAAGGCCGTTTTGAGCCTATTTATTTTACTAGAAAAATTTGTATCTAGGATGCAATTTTCAATGTAAAATTTATATGTAATTACGAAGATAGGAGGAAGATCCATTTCGAGAAGACGAAGATTCAAGACGAAGACTTGTAATTAGATGACGAAGTTTTTGTTTTCTAGGAACGGTCCATGAACCACATGTTGGTAGCAACTAGGTTATGAATGGTTTTTTTCATATTGTATGAATACCACAAACGCGCTAATATGATTAATGTGCAAAGTGTAACGTTAATCGTGAAAATTCTCCCACGACAAATTATTAAGTTTATAAGGTTTCAAGGTTTTCCTTCCCTCCATCGAGTTTTCGGGAAATTGAAATCCAAACCGGATGTGCTATGCTTCCGAGTTATCGGGGTAGTCGTTCGGGGAGGACGGATAAATTACCGGGAGCGCATTGGATGCCTTCGGTTGGAGCAAATTTTATCCCTAGAAACCTGATAGGTTGCCGGATAAGATTCAATTGTAAAACTGATTTGCGTTGATGGTATAAACTTAACTTGTTCACGAACCATAGAAACCGTATAGGTTGAGGGGAGTGAACAAGGGGAAAAAGAAGATCGAATCATCCATTAGATGGGTTGGTGTTGGACACCACTTTATGAAAATTAATAGACTAGAAACCTGTTCGGTTGCCCTCTATTAAGATTTATAAAGAACTCGATCACCACTATGAAGTTGAGCGACGATACTTCCAGATTTCACATGGGAGTGTGTTATTCCGATAAAAATAGTGGGAGCTGGGTAACAAGAATAGAAAAGACCTTAATTCTATACTCAGAACATAATTGAATGAGTCACTAATTAATCTATCGTACTTAATGTAACACCCCAATTCACAAATGGGACATTACACGCCGTAGAACCCTCGTGAGGTCTACCAGGCTAACACATGACACATAACCACAATGAAAACCCCAAAAGATGCACTCAAAAGTAAATAGGGCTGTGGCCTCGGCCAAAACATTTCAACGGAGTACATGAAACATAATGTAAATATCAATTCATCGCCCACGCAGGGGAATTAAACCAATTTCAGAAATAAATAGTTTAACTCCAATACTCGACAAATGCAATGACAAAACATAATAAAAACAATACAGACTCGAGCCACTATCATCAAGCCAGCCCATCCTTTGCGTGCATGTCCCGTGCCTGCTCCTCAGCTCTCCCGGTACCTGAAATGCATAAGACGCAGTTCCCCCATTTAACGGGTTAGCATTTGAATGGCTAGTGCAAGTACACAATTACACAACATTATACACATACACGATTCAATGCAAACAAATCGTTAGAAAATAATCATTTTGAAAATCAATATTCCGGAATATCACATTACACCAAAACAATATACCATCAAGCTTTCTCACCACAATTATCCATGCTTGGTAACTCGCGGCCGTACCCATTAGTATCGGCCCCCAGAGGTCCCGTCGGACCGTCCCCAGGTGAGAAACCACTTCCGCGGCCGTACCCATTAGTATCGGCCCCCAGAGGTCCCGTCGAACCGTCCCCAGGTGGAAGAACATCAACACACGCACCCAAGTCCACTTCCGTGGCCGTACCCATTAGTATCGGCCCCCAGAGGCCACATGCCATCCCCAGGTGGAATAGAAACAATCACATTCGTTCAATAATACCATTTACATCATTCGCATCAAAATCATACGAACATAACGGAATGTAATACATGTACTTGCCTTGGATGACACGACGCGAAGAAAACGGCGAAAGGAAAGGTTTCGGTCCGAACAATCTTCACAAATCCGGTCCTAACAACAATAGAGACTCAATCAACTACAATTCTACTGAGAAATCACGAATTAATCGATGTTCTATCCTAAGGGACAATCCGCCGAACACTATTGAGGCATAAAGTTCAAATTCGATCAACGAAGGGGAAAAACTTGGAATTTATCCGCTAAAGTTCTAGGAAAACATAACACCATGGTTACCCAACTAATATTCATCATTAATCGAAGCAAAAACGAAAGGAAAAATGAATAATAACCAAGAACCCTAAAATTAGGTATAATGACCAAATACCTCAATTCAACGATGGAATGGTGGAAGGAGGATGATTGAATCGTGTTAGTATGTCCATTTCCGAGTTACAAGATGCTAGAATGCAATATCCGGTTGAAATCGCCCAAAAACGCGATGAGGGGGTGGAGAGACGGAAGAGGAATGAGAAATGGGGTTAAAAACACCCGTCTGTCCTTTATATACTGGATAGAACACGGCGCAACAAAAGGTCCAAATAGCGCCGTGTTCTTTGAGTCGTGGCGACCCACATGCGACACGGCGCCTGGAACCGGCGCAAAATGTCGCGGGTCTTGCGCCGTTTCGCAAGCGGCAAAGGCACCACTGGCAACACGGCGCATGCACCGCGCAGAATGCCGCGGGTCTTGCTCCGTTTCTCGGACGATGATCGACCCCCTGGCGACACGGCGCACTGCACACGGCGCAAAATGCCGCGGGTCTTGCGCCGTTTTGCACAGTCTGACGACGACGTGCAGATGAAAACAACGCTACCAAAAACGAAAAAGACGATCACCAAAACACGATATGCCGTCCCAACCGTCCGAGGAAAATACACACAACGAGAAACAATAACCAGTAACCCAAAACGGTCCGAGGTACACAATCAAAACCGAACAAGGAACAAATTCCCTAAACTTATAGGAAATTACAAAAACGGCCCAAACATCCGAAAATCACGATACAACGTCGGATTAACAATCCGAAACTCACAACATGCTCTACTCAACCATACGAACTCATGGAAATAAGAAAATGACGAAATCGAACGAGTTTAACGAGAATCGAATACACAAACGACAAAATATAACTCAAGATGAAATTACGTAAAAACATCATCGAGACTCGTCCAAACGGAGAAACTCCAAGAACAAAATAGATTCAGAATTCCAAAACAGTGCCAAGCGAGTTGTCCGAAACGAATATACACCAAAAATAGAAAGTACTAAAAATAGAAAACGCGGATATTACATTATCTCCCCCTAAAAATAAGTTTCGTCCCGAAACTTACAACACGAATAACTCGGGGTATCTCGACCTCATACTCTCCTCCGTTTCCCACGTGGCTTCCTCGGATCCATGCCTCGACCACTGCACTTTAACCAAATGAATGGTTTTGTGCCTGAGTTGCTTCACCCGACGCTCTAAGATCTGAATCGGCCTCTCCTCGAAGGTAATGTCGGGCCCCAACTCGATCTCTCCAAAATCAATAATATGGCTAGGGTCCGGTACGTACTTCCTAAGATGGGAAACATGAAATACGTTATGCACGTGGCTCAGGGACGGCGGCAAACCTAACCGATATGCAAGCTCTCCAACTTTCTCTAGAATCTCGAACGGTCCAATAAATCTCGGACTAAGTTTACCCTTCCGACCGAAGCGGTAAACTCCCCGTGTCGGCGACACCTTAAGCAACACATGGTCTCCTACCTCAAACTCCAACGGCCGGCGACGTGTATCGGCATAAGACTTCTGTCGGCTCTGGGCCGTCACCAACCTATCGCAAATCAGAGCAATCTTCTCTCTCGTCTCAACTACCATATCAGGCTCGGTACCAATCAGCTCGGACGCATCGTCCCAACACAACGGCGATCTGCACCTCCTCCCATACAATGCCTCGAATGGTGCCATCTTGATCGAGGCGTGCCAACTATTGTTGTACGTGAACTCGATCAATGGCAAGTGCGACTCCCAATCATCCTTCCAATCTAAAGCACAGGCTCGCAACATATCCTCTAGCGTCTGTATCATCCGCTCAGACTGTCCGTCTGTCTGAGGGTGGTAGGATGTGCTAAGTCTCAGCTCGGTTCCCAAGGCTCTATGAACGGACTGCCAAAAATTTGATATGAACCAGCCATCACGATCCGAAGCAATACTCTTAGGGGTCCCATGTAACCTCACGATCTCCGCAATAAACACTCGTGCAAGTCTCTCTGGCCCCCAAGTGTCCTTAATACCCAGAAAATGAGCCGATTTGGTTACTCGAACGACAATGACCCAAATCATGTTCATCCCAGTCCGAGTCTTAGGCATACCGGTAATGAAATCCATAGAAATGTCCTCCCATTTCCACTCCAGGATAGGAAGTGGTCGTAAAAGCCCCGCAGGTCGCTGATGCTCGATCTTAACCTGCTGACAGGTCAAACACCTCGACACAAACTCGCTAACGTCTATCTTCAAATTACTGCACCAGTAGTTGCTCCTCACATCCTTGTACATTTTACTCATACCAGGATGTATGGAGTAAGGTGTGGTATGAGCTTCACTCAAGATCTTCTGTCTCAGCTCAACAACACTCGGTACACATAGTCTGCCGCGAAATCTCAAAACTCCATCATTGTGAACCACAAATCCGGGGGCTTTCCCCTTCCTCACATCCTCCCTCAACTGGACCAAAAACGGATCATCATACTGTTTCGCCTTGATATCATCAGTCAAGGTCGAAGCGATCTCCAACGCACATAACTGACCATGAACTCTCTGAACCCAAACCTCGATATCCTGACAAATAAAATCCCGCTGGATCCTACTATGTGGTGTAAGTACCTCTAACATCTGCAACGCCATCGGCTTTCGGCTCAACGCATCGGCCACTACGTTAGCCTTACCCGGATGGTAAAGTATCTCGAGGTCGTAATCTTTAATTAGTTCCAACCACCTACGCTGTCTCATATTCAATTCTTTCTGACTGAAGATATACTTCAAGCTCTTGTGATCCGTAAAAATCTTACAAGACGACCCATAAAGATAATGCCTCCAGATCTTTAAGGCGAAAACGACCGCAGCTAACTCCAAATCGTGCGTGGGATAATTCACCTCGTAAGGTTTCAACTGGCGGGACGCATAAGCAATGACTCTATCTCTCTGCATCAAAACACATCCGAGCCCGAGGCCCGAAGCATCACTATATACCACAAAATCTTCGTTCCCCTGAGGCAACGCTAACACGGGTGCGGTAGTTAATCGTCTCTTCAACTCGTCAAAACTACTCTGTCTGTCTGCGGTCCACTCGAATTTCTGAGTCTTCTGGAGCAACTGAGTGAGCGGTTTAGCAATCTTAGAAAATCCCTCAACAAATCGACGGTAATAGCCGGCAAGACCCAGAAAACTCCTCACCTCCTTCACATTCTTAGGCGGCTCCCAAGCCATCACCGCCTCTATCTTTTGCGGATCTACCCGAACTCCCTCTGCTGAAATCACATGTCCGAGGAACATCACTTCCTCGAGCCAAAACTCACACTTAGAGAACTTCGCATACAACTGCTCAGCTCTCAAAATGTCTAATACAATCCGGAGATGTAAGGCATGCTCCTCTCGACTCCTTGAATAGATAAGAATGTCATCAATAAAGACAACTATGAATTTGTCCAGATACTCAATAAAAACTTTGTTCATCAACTGCATGAACACTGTTGGGGCATTGGTTAGCCCGAAAGGCATAACCACAAACTCGTAATGTCCATATCTCATCCGAAAGGCAGCTTTCGGTATATCACTGTCCCGAATCCTCAACTGGTAGTAGCCCGATCGCAAGTCAATCTTCGAAAAGACTGTCGCCCCCTGAAGCTGATCAAACAAGTCGTCAATCCGGGGCAAAGGGTATTTATTTTTGATGGTCAACTTGTTTAATTCTCGATAATCGATGCATAAACGAAGCGATCCATCCTTCTTCTTAACAAAAAGTACAGGTGCACCCCAAGGCGATGCGCTCGGTCGAATATACCCTTTATCTAACAACTCTCCCAACTGATTCTTCAACTCTAGCATCTCCGATGGCGCCATACGGTACGGTGCCCGAGAAATAGGGGCCGCATTCGGCTCAAGATCAATAGGAAACTCCACCTCTCGAAGCGGTGGTAATCCCGGCAAGTCATCCGGAAATACGTCGGGATACTCGCTAACAACTGGAATCGACGATAAGACAACCCCACCATCTTCCGCCTGCAGAGCGAAACACCAGTAGCCGACGCAACCCTGGTTCAGAAGTTTCATCGCCTTCAAGGCGCTAATCACACTCCCCGATTTACCCAGCTTACAACCGACGAGAGTATGCTCGGTGCCGTCCTCGGCAACTATCGAGATGGTACGAGTCCGATAGTTTATGATAGAACCGTGACGATCCAACCAATCGTCCCCGAGGATCAAATCCTCACCCTTAAGGTCTATAACAATGAGATTCGAGGGCCAATCCCGGCTCCCGATCCTCACTGGGCAATCCCTAACTTCCCGGTCCCCAACCATACGATCCCCGCTGGGTGTACCCACTACAAATGGCTCACACTCAAACAAGCAGTCAAAACCAATACGACTCACACAATCCGAAGCAATAAAGGAATGGGTAGCACACGAATCAAAAAGCACTGAAACTGGATGAGTAAGGATCTGAGTGGTACCTGACGCCACTGGAACGTCTGTCTCCTCTGTACGCCTCATCTGATACAATCGGGGGTGAACTGAACCCGAACTCGATGCTGTACGGCGATCCGGCTGACCCCGACCCCTACCACGGCCCGAATTCAGCGGAACATGAGTAGCTGGAGTGCTGAGATCCCTCTGATCGGCGGTGGTAGTCGGAACTCTAGCGGCCCTGGTGGCCCTCTCACAATGGGCTGCCCGATGCCCGGTCTGTCCGCAAGTAAAGCAAGCAACTAACGGAAATGGGCAATCCTTCATAACGTGCTCGGGCTGACTGCAATTAAAACAAACTCTCCCGCCTGGTGCCACAGACTGGACCGAACGGTTACCCTGAGATCCACCGGCCTGATTAAACGGCCTCTACCCAGGTGTAGGAGCAGAACGAGACCTCGAAAACTGACCACCTTTACCGGCCGAGAACCCGCCAGTAGTCTTCTGCTTCTTAGCTTCCGAAACCGACTCTGATTCCGGGACAACCATCTCGATCGCCAGAGCGCGATCCTGGTATTCCTTCAAAGTGGCACACATGAGCGGTGCCATACTCTGCCTGATATGCGGCTTCATACGCATATTTAAGTAACAGATTTTATCAGCCTCCGTCCTCACCTGATCTCTCACAAAACCCAACTGCTGATTGTAGGAAATAATGGCCTGAGAAATCGGCACATCCTGAGGTGTAGCGGTGAAAAACTCCACAATTCTGCGCTCCTTAACTGGCGGTGGACAATATTCTGCTTCCATAGCAGCCCTGAACTCCTCCCAAGTGGCCCGACGATCTCTGGGCGCAACGGCCTCCCACCATTCCGCAGCTTCCTTATCCAGGAGGTACTGGGCAATATGTACCCTCCTGTCTTCGGGACAAGCTACGGCATCAAAGGTCCTGGACAATTGAAAGAGCCAATTCTCCCAACCGAGGGAGTCAGAAGATCCGGAGAAACGAGGAGGGTGCATCTTAGTCACCGTCTGAAGCCACTTACTAGCTTCCTCTTCAGGTGTCGGGGGCGGATTCTGGCGTCCACCCTGAGATATCTGAGCAAGCTGGGCTACTAATCGCCAAGTACGGCAGAGCTCCCAGATCGGCATTATTACCCGACGGCACTGAGTGATAGGCTGAGTCTGCAGAGGACTGAGAAAGTGAGCCCTCTTCATTATCAGCACCCCGACCACGGCCTCGGCCGCGTCCCCTAGCTGGTCTACCACGACCTCTCAACATACTGAAGAAAATACGAAAAGAACAAGATCAGAAAGATTCACAATTTACAAGGTTGGTATCATAGTTCTCAATTCCGAACAACGCAAGAAAACGAATACAGAAATATAAGAGTTTGAGAAGACTTACAGCCACGGGTCGCACGAAAAGACGGTGGCATGATGATATTAGGTTCAACGACTGACTCTAATGACTCCACTAACAGACCCAAAAATTAACCGACAGCCTAGGTATTCAAAACCTACGCTCTGATACCATAAATGTAACACCCCAATTCACAAATGGGACATTACACGCCGTAGAAGCCTCGTGAGGTCTACCAGGCTAACACATGACACATAACCACAATGAAAACCCCAAAAGATGCACTCAAAAGTAAATAGGGCCGTGGACTCGGCCAAAACATTTCAACGGAGTACATGAAACATAATGTAAATATCAATTCATCGCCCACGCAGGGGACTTAAACCAAGTTCAGAAATAAACAGTTTAACTCCAATACTCGACAAATGCAATGACAAAACATAAAAAAAACAATACAGACTCGAGCCACTATCATCAAGCCAGCCCATCCTTTGCGTGCATGTCCCGTGCCTGCTCCTCAGCTCTCCCGGTACCTGAAATGCATAAGACGCATTTCCCCCATTTAAGGGGTTAGCATTTGAATGGCTAGTGCAAGTACACAATTACACAACATTATACACATACACGATTCAACGCAAACAAATCGTTAGAAAATAATCATTTTGAAAATCAATATTCCGGAATATCACATTACACCAAAACAATATACCATCAAGCTTTCTCACATCACAATTATCCACGTTTGGTAACTCGCGGCCGTACCCATTAGTATCGGCCCCCAGAGGTCCCATCGGACCGTCCCCAGGTGAGAAACCACTTCCGCGGCCATACCCATTAGTATCGGCCCCCAGAGGTCCCGTCGAACCGTCCCCAGGTGGAAGAACATCAACGCACGCACCCAAGTCCACTTCCGTGGCCGTACCCATTAGTATCGGCCCCCAGAGGCCACATGCCACCCCAGGTGGAGGAGAAACAATCACATTCGTTCAATAATACCATTTACATCATTCGCATCAAAATCATACGCACATAACGGAATGTAATACATGTACTTGCCTTGGATGACACGACGCGAAGAAAACGGCGAAAGGAAAGGTTTCGGTCCGAACAATCTTCACAAATCCGGTCCTAACAACAATAGAGACTCAATCAACTACAATTCTACTGAGAAATCACGAATTAATCGATGTTCTATCCTAAGGGACAATCCGCCGAACACTATTGAGGCATAAAGTTCAAATTCGATCAACGAAGGGGAAAAACTTGGAATTTATCCGCTAAAGTTCTAGGAAAACATAACACCATGGTTACCCAACTAATATTCATCATTAATCGAAGCAAAAACGAAAGGAAAAATGAATAATAACCAAGAAACCTAAAATTAGGTATAATGACCAAATACCTCAATTCAACGATGGAATGGTGGAAGGAGGATGATTGATTCGTGTTAGAATGTCCAATTCCGAGTTACAAGATGCTAGAATGCAATATCCGGTTGAAATCGCCCAAAAACGCGATGAGGGGGTGGAGAGACGGAAGAGGAATGAGAAATGGGGTTAAAAACACCCGTCTATCCTTTATATACTGGACAGAACACGGCGCAACAAACGGTCCAAATAGCGCCGTGTTCAGCACCGTGTTGCTGGTCAGCGGGCGACCCTTGTGCGACACGGCGCACAGACACGGCGCAAAATGCCGCGGGTCTTGCGCCGTTTCGCAAGGCAGCGGGCACCACTGGGCAACACGGCGCACAGACCCGGCGCAGAATGCCGTGGGTATTGCGCCGTTTCTCGGATAGTGATCGACCCCCTGGGCGACACGGCGCACAGACACGGCGCAAAATGCCGCGGGTCTTGCGCCGTTTTGCACAGTCCCGGCGGCATGATTCAGATGAAAACAACGCTACCAAAAACGAAAAAAACGATCACCAAAACACGATATGCCGTCCCAACCGTCCGAGGAAAATACACACAACGAGAAACAATAACCAGTAACCCAAAACGGTCCGAGGTACACAATCAAAACCGAACAAGGAACAAATTCCCTAAACTTATAGGAAATTACAAAAATGGCCCAAACATCCGAAAATCACGATACAACGTCGGATTAACAATCCGAAACTCACAACATGCTCTACTCAACCATACGAACTCATGGAAATAGGAAAATGACGAAATCGAATGAGTTTAACGAGAATCGAATACACAAACGACAAAATATAACTCAAGATGAAATTACGTAAAAACATCATCGAGACTCGTCCAAACGGAGAAACTCCAAGAACAAAATAGATTCAGAATTCCAAAACAGTGCCAAGCGAGTTGTCCGAAACGAATATACACCAAAAATAGAAAGTACTAAAAATAGAAAACGCGGATATTACACTTAATGCAGACTCAAATCTCAATATGACAATGAATCCACTCGCAATTCTACTCGAAAAGAACACCTTAATGGGAGCTAACTTTCTGGATTGGCTCCGCAATCTGATGATTGTCCTCAGTATAGAGGCACTGAGATACGTCTTGGAGACGTACATTCCGGTGCCTCCTGTGCGGACCCGAGCCAATCAGGAAGAGATTGAAAACCACGAAAAGTGGGTTAAGGATGACATGAAAGTCCGTGCTTATATGATGGCTTCCATGTCTAATGAGCTTCAAAGAGCTCATGAGAAAATGACTTAGCTAGGCAGATTCTATCTCACTTAACCGAGCTTTATGGTGAGCACAGCAGAACTGCTAGATATGAGATATCCAAGCAACTGTTCAGTGCAAGGATGAAGGAAGGTGAGAAGGTTGGGGAACACGTCCTCAAAATAATATACATGATCGAGAGATTGGAGGCTCTTGATTTTAAAATGGATACTTCTCTCCAAACCGACCTTATCCTACAGTCTCTCCATGATTCCTTCTCACAGTTTGTTATGAACTTCAACTGCAATGAGATTGCATGTAATTTAGCTGGGCTAATGAACAAACTTGTGACCGCTCAGTCTCAGATGAAGACTCCGCGGATAAAGGAGTCTGCTCTTGTGATTTCTTCTGGACTTCAGAAGTCTAAGAATAAGAAGAAAAGACCAAGAAGCGGACTGGACCACAAGCTAAAGACCTTAAGGGAAAGGGCAAGGCCCCGATGGTTCCAAAGAACAAGAAGAAGAAGGATGCTTGTCTCAAGTGCGGTGAGATGGGCCACTGGGCTAGAGACTGTCCGATTCTTCATGGCACTTCAGGTACAGAACTTTTAGTTTTGGAAACAAATTGTTCTGCTACTGTATTTTCTACTTCCTGGATACTGGATTCTGGTGCTAGTTCTCATATTTGTACCGTGAATTAGGATCTGGATCAAAGTAGGAAGCTTGGAGCCGGAGAAGTTATGATCACAGTTGGAAGCGGGCATAGTGTCGAGGCGACCGACATAGGATCACTTCTTTTGGGTTTAAAATCCGGCTTTTTTTTGACTTTAGAAGATGTACTTGTTTTGCCCAAGGGGCACAAAAACATTGTATCCATTCCGGTCATGGACTGAAAAGGATTTTCATTTTTCATTGGTGATGGTTCCTGCAAAATTTATTTTAGAAATAAACTAGTGGGTACTTCTACATTGTTGAATGGATTGTATCATCTAAATCTCAGCAACAAAGTAGTTGTGAATACTATTACTAGAAAACGTGGTAGGGATGAAACCAATCAAGTTTTGAAATGGCATCTTAGACTTGGTCATGTTGGTCAGACCAAGGATTACAAGATGGAAAAAGATGGACTTATGGGTCCATTTGGATCAGATCCCTTTCCTACTTGTGAATCTTGCCTTAAAGGCAAAATGACTAAGTCCCCCTTCACAGGGGCTTTTGAAAGAGCCACTGATAAACTGGGATTAATCCATACTGACGTTTGTGGTGCTTTGGAAGCAGCACGTGATGGATATCAATATTTCATTACGTTTACAGATGATCATACTAAGTATGGTTATGTATACTTAATGAAACATAAATCCGAGGCCTTTGAGAAATTCCAGGAAATCAAGGCCCTAGTCGAGAAACAAATTGGTAATCATATCAAAGCACTTCGGTCGGACCGAGGAGGCGAGTATATGAGTACGGAGTTTGACGAGTTCCTTAAGGAACGTGGAATAGTTTCACAACTAACACCTCCAGGTTCTCCTCAGTTAAATGGTGTGTCAGAAAGAAGGAACCGGACCTTGTTGAACATGGTCCGTTCCATGCTGGGCTATACTGACTTGCCGATTTACCTATGGGGGTATGCACTCCGGACTGCCGCTTACATCTTGAACATATGTCCTTCCAAATCCATTCCTAAAACTCCACATGAGATGTGGGAGGGAAGGAAACTAAGTCTTAATCATATTAGGATTTGGGGATGTCCCGCCTATGTCAAGAAGACTAAGGTGGAAAAGTTGGAAGCTAGGTCTGCAAAGGGACGTTTCATTGGATTCCCATCTGGGACGATGGGATATCTATTCTACATGCCCAAAGCTCGAAAGATCATTGTTTCTTTACAAGCACACTTCCTGGAAGATGAGTTCATTCAGGAAGGCGGAGCAGGTAGAAGTATTTCTTTAGAAGAATACAATGAAACCACTCGGGAGACACTTGTGCAAGAAACTGGAACCGAACTTTCTGAAACACAAGTACAACCACCTCGTAGGTCTAGTAGGGTGTCTCATTTACCTGAGAGGTATGGGATTGTGCACTTGGAGGAGCTGGGTCTCCATGAGGTTCCAAGTGATAGCCAAGAGACTGACCCGACGACCTATGACCAAGCAATGGTGGATGTAGACTCCGCAAAATGGCGTGAATCTATGGAAGCTGAGATAGACTCGATGCATGTCAATCAGGTCTGGACTCTAGTAGACCGCCCCAAGGGCATAGTGCCTATTGGGAACAAGTGGATCTACAAGAGAAAGACTGATGGTGATGGCAAGGTTGACGCCTTAAGGCCAGGATTTTGGCAAAGGGTTATACCTATAAGGAAGGGATCGATTACCACAATACCTTCTCGCCCGTAGCCATGATCAAGTCTATTCGCATGATGCTTGCTATAGCTGCCTACCACAATTATGAGATATGGAAAATGGACGTAAAGACGACTTTCCTTAATGGATTCCTCGAGGAGGAAATCTATATGGAGTAATCTGAAGGCTTTGTGTCCGAAGTCGATATTCAGAAAGTGTGCAAGCTTCAGCGTTTCATTTATGGACTGAAGCAAGCGTCGCGTAGTTGGAACCTTCATTTTGACAAGGCAATCAAAGAGTTTGATTTCGTGCAAAATGAGGAGGAACCTTATGTATACAAGAGGGTTAGTGGGAGCAAGATCGCATTCTTAGTACTATATGTAGATAACATTCTACTAATAGGAAATGATGTGGGAATGCTCAGTTCTGTGAAAGATTGGCTTTCGAGTAATTTCTCCATGAAAGACTTGGGAGAAGTTACCTATATTCTTGGTATTCGACTCTACCGGGATAGAGCGAAGAGAATAATAGGTCTTTCCCAAGCCCTCTATATAGATAAAATCTTAAAGTGATTTAAGATGGATGATTCTAAAAGAGGGTTCTTACCGATGCGACATGGAATAAAACTCACCTTGACGATGTGTCCTCAAAATGAGGAACAACGAAAGGAAATGAGTAATATACCATATGCTTCGGCCGTGGGTAGCCTTATGTATGCTATGTTGTGTACAAGACCTGACATCGCGCATGCTGTAAGCGTGGTGAGTAGGTTTCAGGCAAACCCAGGTAGGGAACATTGGACTGCTGTAAAGAACGTTCTCAAGTACTTAAGAAGGACTAGAGATATGGTTCTTATGTATGGCGGTGGAGAATTGGATGTGGTGGGATTCACTGATTCGGACTTCCAAGGACTGAAAGACGATTCGATGTCTACTTCTGGCTACATATTTACTCTTAATGGAGGAGCAGTATCTTGGCGTAGCGCCAAGCAAAGTGCGACTGCTGATTCCACTGTCAGGCTGAGTATCAAGCAGCCTCGGAGGCTTCCAAGGAAGGGTTCTGGATTAAGAAGTTTCTGGGAGAACTTCAAGTGATACCATGTGTTGAGTCGCTGTTCAACAGATCGCGACAACGACGGAGCCGTAACGCAGGCCAAGGAGCTGAGGTTTCACAACAGGACCAAACATATTGAGAGGAAGTATCATCTCGTAAGGGAATTTGTTCTCAAGGGATATATTGTACTGCACAGAGTAGACTCGGCCGACAACGTCGCCGATCCACTGACCAATCCACTTTCTCAAACTAGCTTGGAGCGTCATCTGGAGAACATGGGTATTAGATACCATAGTGTGTGGCATTGAGTGCAAGTAGGAGATTTTTAGGAGTATACCCTCGAATGCCACTCAGAGGTTGTTGAGTGAGGGCATTGTACTTGTAATTATGTAAACCATTTATATAAGGCAAATGAATGTTTCTTTATTTACTGGTAGTTACTGGCATTCCTAACTCATAAATAAACATATAGAAACTAGTCCGTGTATTTGAGAGCAAAACGTTCCACTCCTTATTGGATAAGGTGGTCAGCACTAGAAAGGTTATAGCTCAAATACTTAATCATTCGCAAGTCGATGAAACTTGACTGGGCGTTAAGTTTATGTGAAGACTTGTATGACGTGTTCTTTGACATGGAGAGTGCCTGTCGAACACTAATGGTTAGTGGGAGCACACATTATAGGTATGCTAATTGGATTAGTATACTCGAACCGACTCACCCTCGATTCGTCCCACAGATTTTATTCCGGGACAGTTAATGATGGAATCGAAAGGTTGTGATAGGTATTCGTGAACCTTTGACTTGAGGATTTAGTAGGGATGTGCTTGTGACGTCAAGATTTTCATTAGAGTAGTTCGACCTTATAAACCGGAAGGCGAGGGTCAACCTCGATGTGCATCTTGATGGGCAAGTAGCAGGTCCTACTGAATACCAAGATAAAATTCTTTCTCCTGTTAGTGAACGGGTTATATGTCCTATGCGGTTATTAGCAGATGAGATCATAAGTCTTTGGCCAAAGCATTGGAGCTAGTTGTATTAGATACACGACAGCTCGATGATCTCGATTCGCATTAACGCATGCATAGCGTCAAGTACAGATAGGGTTTGACGGACCGTGACCCTATAACTTGATCGGGACATTTGAAAGAAGGGTTTATACGTATACTGGTATTCACGATAGAATGGTTCTTGAATGATCCCAATCATTCGTTCTCAGATGGGGTACAGTGTAGGCCGCCAGGCTGGCTAGGTGGTGCTACTACTCTTTGGTTCCTCCCATTGCTGACTGAGACTGACCTACCGAGTCGCGCATTAGGATTGACGACAGAATGAATCAAGCTAATTCTCTCATTATGTGTATTAGATATTGGATATCTAAATTTGGGACATTAGATGTCTAAATCAATTTATTGGATAAATTGTTTTACGGCCTAATGAATTAAATATATCACTCGGTGATTACTTTAATTCATGGATATAATTATTTCTTGGAGAAAATAATTATGTTGTAATGTATTTGATATGATGAAATTAATTGGATTAATTAAACTATACAAATACATCAGGACGGAATTGGAGTTTATCTGTTTGGACTCCCGGGAGTCTGAAACGAACCGAACTCATCCGTTTTCTCCATGCCCCCCGCCATTTCTAGCCACCTTCCTTTTGGACTTATGTCTTCATTCTTTAATGAATGATAATTGTGGAGATGGGGTTAGATTCCCACATGCATGAGTTGTAACATGTGGGAGAAGTTGAATAAGAGGGATGAAGACATCTTTCATTCATTCACATTGATTCCTACGTGAAAGTGAGATAGAGAGAGAGAGAGAGAGAGAGAGAGAGAGAGAGAGAGAGAGAGAGAAACCATTTTCTCAATTGTCTTCATCATCTTCTTCATATCATCTTAATTGTTCTTGGAGAAAATTGAGAGATTCATTAAGAGTAAGTGAGTTATACACTTGGAGTGTTGTAATCACAAATCGATAGCTTCATCACCTAGCTCTAGCCGTATCCTCGGAGGATAGCAAGGTTATCGTCATTCCGGTCATTTCTCCGATGCGTGGCAAGTAGAGACGCGGTGTTTTCGGCGTTGGATCGTTCAAGGGCTTGAAGTGGAATTGATTCGTAGAGATCAAGCAAAACTTGGGGAATAGCTCAAGAGAAGGTTATCCATCTAATCAACGGACTACAAGGGTGAGTTTCTATATCTCTTGTGAATTCGTTTTTTGATATTCATATATACGTAGCTCGATCGATCCTCGTAGGGATTCGGATCGAATTAATTTTCGTTTTACCGCTTCCGCTGGGCCTTCGTTTTAGGCACCGAATCCCAACATAGTATTGTCAATTATTGTCTCTCTATTGATCTTATTGGAGTTTACCGTGTCGTCGGTATTGTCGATTATTGTATCCTTATCGATCTTGTTAGAGTTTACCATGTCGTTGGTATTCTCGGTTGTTGATCCTTTATTGATCTTGTTGTAATTACCGTATTGTTGGTATTTTCGGTTGTTGATCCTTCATTGATCTTGTTGGAGTTACCACATCATGGTATTCTCGTTCGTGGTTGGTTCTTTGTCGATCTTGTGTGGAGTTATCATGTCATTGATATTTCCATTTTGATGCATTGATTGTTTATCATTATTAATTGTGTGAGCATTCATGATTTGTATTGATATCTGGGACTTGCCATTGTCTCGGGATAGTTGGTTTACAGATGTGTCGTGTGGTATCGGTTTTATCAGGATTAGGATCCGATTGTGCGATCCGGCGGACAGAATCAGACTTGACCAGATTATTTTATATTGGAAATATGTTTATGATTGAGGGTCTTGGTATCATTTCGGATATAGTATAGATGGTTACTTTGAATTCGCTCGTCACTTAAGAACGTGAGATGTGGATTATAGTAAGGAATGATTTGATATGGATTGTGATGAGTTGGTAAGGTTATGCCGGTAAGATTACATTGGAAATATTCTTACCTTGTAATTACATTGATATGTAATTGTTTTTGTGATGTGATCATTATCATTGTTGAGTATTATGGCTGACCCCGTCGTGGGCTTTATCTTTTAGGTACTTGGAGTTCGAGCTAGTAGCGGTCGTGAAGGGATGAGCTTTCCGGTGATACTGGCTATGGCGTGGTTACTTAGATTCGAGTGTCCTTTCTGATTTTTATAATTCCGCTGCAAATGTATTTAATTATGTTTCTATTCGCTGCGTGTTAAATTTTATAATGGCTTTCAATATTATTCCAACTCGTATTTACTTTCTAAATGCCTTTTGGCGTATTTGCCATGTGCTTTCAAACGGTATTTTCTGACGGTAATTGGGAACAACCTTTTGAAAAGTATTTGAGTATTTAAAACATTACCGTCATCGGCCTTTCAGCATTTTTAAACGTTTGCGAAAATAAATTTTAGCCTTGTGGGTTCCAATATGGGGCCCATGGCGCTGTAATATTCTCGTTGGTTTTGGGGGTGTTACAGAAGATGGTATCGGAGCTTGGTTTTCGTAAAACCCGGGCATGTGTGTTATATGGCTCTACCGGTGCGGTAGTAGCGTGACTTTTGAAAATAGTTTATCTGACTTTCGAGTCAAACCGATTTGTGGAGGTTCCAAAATTTTGAAACATTTTCAAATTGCTATATTTGCGATGCTGGTGTGTTGTTATTGTGTTGAGACTTTGTGTGGGAGTCATATGCTATTATCACGGGAGATCATCGACTTCACGGACCTGTAAGTATGTTCTTTTAGTTATTTGGTTTTGATGATGATTATTTGAGCATGGTGTCACGATTTTAAGATATTTCGGGATTGAGATACTGATTATAACACGTGTTGAGCTTCGAGGACGAAACTTATTTAAGTGGGTAGATATGTAATATCCTAGAATTTCGCTATGAATTTTTTGCATTATTTTATCTGAGCTGTACAGTATAGAGTGGGACCGATACAGTATGGATAAATAATTTTGGGGGACTGTGACAGCCGTGCCAATATATCTCTCGAGGTTATTTTTAATTCTAGGATATTACATGCTTGGTGTGTTTTTCGATGTCGGATATACTGTATGAGTATTTGTACATTTGCCGTACTTGGTCGACAGTTGTATTCGAGGTATTGTGCTTCAGAAGTATCGTATGAGAATGATATTGGGATGAGCATATGTATTCAGTATGTGCGTCTACGTATTCAGTATATTGAGACGGCAGACAGAAGTAGAAACGGCCAAGTATAGAAGGCCATTACGTACGCTAGCGTTAAGGACTTACGTACGCTAAATTATACGCTTTACGTACATTATGCCTAAGGCATTACGTACGTAACGAAGGGAATCGGACAGGACCGAGTTGTGGTCGGCAGGTGGGGCCCTGTGTCGGCAGCTTTCGGCGCGGATGTGGACAGGTGAGTCAACTGATGGATTTATGTATGTTATACAGGGTGTATTACGTACGTAATATGAGTATATTACTGTAGCAAGTCAACATATGTATTACGTATGCAATGGATTAAGTGTTACGTACGTTAGGAGGCAGCTGGCCGAGTTGTGGCTGAGGACTCGCTGGGTGGCCGATCACGGTCGGGAGTGACTTGCAGGGATGGCCGATCACGGTCGGGAGTGACTCGTAGGGATGGCCGATCACGGTCGGCAGTGACTCGCTGGGCGTAAGAACTGGCCGATAACGGCCGTAAGGTTGTGGTCGGGTACGGCCGTAAGGGCCTATTACGTACGTCAGGTGACTGCCGGTAATGGCCGTAAGGCTGCGGGTAGCCATGGCCGGTTACGGCCATAAGGTTCCGACAGGTCTCGCCTATTTAAGGCCTAGACCGGGTCACTTGGCCGTTTTCATCTATATTCTTCCTTTCTTCGTGATTTATTCAACAAAAATTGATGGATTTGATTGAGAACATCATGGAGCAACATATTTTGGAAGTTTCATTCATATCTAACATCATCTTTTGCCCGGATCGAAGGTAAGAACACTTGAACTCTTTGTTTTGGGAATTTTGAGGTTTCATGGTGTTTGGGCCGATTTCTTTCGTTTTAATTCAGATTATTGATGGAACTTTGTTGTAATCTCGGAATCATTTGTTACTCTTGAAGTTTTGTGGAACAAATTCGAGAATTTCTCCATTAATCAATTAAATTGGATTATGCCCTCAAAGTGTCTGATAAAATGCTTCAATGGGTAGAACATAGGAAATTCTATGTGTTCTTGTAGAATTGTGATTGAATTGATACCGTTGTGATTTAGGAATGAACTTTTGAAGGAGGTTAGGTCGGGACTCTTTCCTTTCGTCGATTTCTTCGCACCGTGTTAATCAGGGGAAATGTTTACTTGTGTATTTCATCTTCTAAGAGGTATGTCGGATAACTCCTCTCTTCGATTAGGATTTTGACATTGTAGTTGATGTTCTTCTTCATGTAATGATGATTACTGTGTTGTTTTTATGAATCTTGAATTTGTATGAATTGTAATGGTTGGTTTCGTCTGGTCGAGATGTCATTGAACTGTCGAGTTTGATTTGGTTGGTCATATCGGTTATTGATTGTTATCGGAGTGTTGTTGATTGATTACTTCAATAGGTTGATATGTTTGATCGTGGGTTACGACCGTTGTGTTTCAGTTGAGGTCGAAGAATTCGTATAATACCCTTGGTCGGAGCTGCGGAGCCTGTAGATGAATACAACGAGATTGATAACAACTTCATCGTATCAGTATCAAGGCAAGTTATGCTTGCTTAGTTCATAATGTTTAATAAATTATTTCGTTTTCATTTCATTTACGATTCATATAGCAATTGTATCATGGAATATGAATTGTCGGGATGATGGTATGTATATTATGCTTGGACTGATATAAATCATAATGTATACGACTTTAATGTGGAACCGGAGACATGAATTATATTTGGTCTATTGTGTTAGAGAATAGACATCAAGGTTAGTTATCATGCCAACATTGAACTCGAGGTGGTGGTTTGGTATTAGTTATGGATTGTACTTCATTTTGGATTATTCGGATAATCGTGTATTTGTTCAGGAATATTGATCGTAGAAAGGTTAGCGTCTCCAGCTTGAGGTAAATTAATATTGTTAGGTTATGATAATCATCATGTTGCATTATTGCATGTATGTGTTGATATTTCATGTGGTGAGTGTACACCATTGTTTGTTACGTTTTGTGATGTGCTCTTTCTTTGAGCCGGCCGATGTGTTGGGGATAAAACCTGTATGGTACCCGAATGGAAATGTGTTAGGGGATAAGACCTAAATGGCACCTATGTCCGGAGTATTTCTGAGTAGATGCTTTCTTGACCCTTGGCTGCTGCCTTGGGAGTTTATGTGATATTGTCCGGAGTATTCCTGAGTAGATGCTTCCGTGACCCTTGGTTGCTGCCTTGGGAGTTTATGTGATATTGTCCGGAGTATTCCTGAGTAGATGCTTCCGTGACCCTTGGCTGCTGCCTTGGGAGTTTATGTGCTATTATCGTATGCATTGTTGAGCATGTTGTGAACTGTTGTCTGCCAGAATACGACATTGTGTCGTGTCGGTCTCTCATGATCGAGTTATTGTTGCCCTCTTGGAAAATCTTCTGATCATTGTTGGATATGCATTTCTTCAAGATTTGTTGTCATGTTGTATCGTGGCATATCTGGAGTCAGATACGTTCTGATCATTCATGTGTAGGATTTCAGGTCGGGCACGTGTAGCATATGTTGGTTTCGACCTCATATTGAACCGTGCACACGAGACGTACTTCGTGAGGCTGATTAGGTACGAGACCGAATGTGTATTGATCAATACCCGTGGCTGGCTTGTACACGGACACATGTCCGGATCGAGCGTATCGTGACGTCCATCTTGAGTCTTATTGATTGGTCGTTCATAGTCCATATATAATTGGATCTGTTCGATATTCGGGTTGTCTTTGAAATCCCGTATATATGATTTGTATATGGTTGACGATTTTATTCTCTCATGTATCTGTCCCCGTTGATTCTTTTCTGATCTCGTTTCGAGTTACCATATCGATGGTCAACTTGTTTGTTATCTATCCTTTATTAATCTCGTTTGGAGTTCCCCTTATCATTGGTAGTCTCGTTCGTTATTTATCCTTATTGATTCCGTTTGGGAGTTTGCCTTACCGTTGGTATTCACGGTCGTTGGTCCTTGATTGATTCCTGTTGGAGTTTACCGTGTCATCGGTATTGTCGGTTAATGTCTCATTATTGATCTTATTGGAGTTTACCGTGTCGCCGTATTCTCGGCTATTGTTCCATTGTTAATCTTCTTGGAGTTTACCGTGTCGTCGGTATTGTTGGTTATTGTCTCATTATTGATCTTATTGGAGTTTACCGTGTCGTTGTATTCTCGGCTATTGTTCCCTTGTTAATCTTATTGGAGTTTACCGTGTCGTCAGTATTGTCAGTTATTGTCTCTCTATTGATCTTATTGGAGTTTACCGTGTCGTCTGTATTGTCGATTATTGTCTCCTTATCAATCTTGTTGGAGTTTACCATGTCGTTGGTATTCTCGGTTGTTGATCCTTTATTGATCTTGTTGTAATTTACCGTATTGTTGGTATTTTCGGTTGTTGATCCTTCATTGATCTTGTTGGAGTTACCACATCATGGTATTCTCGTTCGTGGTTGGTCCTTTGTCGATCTTGTGTGGAGTTATCATGTCATTGATATTTCCGTTTTGATGCATTGATTGTTTATCTTTATTGATTTTGTGAGCATTCATGATTTGTACTGATATCTGGGACTTGCCATTGTCTCGGGATAATTGGTTTACAGATGTGTCGTGTGGTATCGGTTTTATCAGGATTGGGATCGGATTGTGCGATCCAGCGGACAGAATCAGACTTGACCAGATTATTCCATATTGGAAATATGTTTATGATTGAGGATCTTGGTATCGTTTCGGATACAGTACAGATGGTTACATTGAATTCGCTCTTCACTTAAGAACGTGAGATGTGGATTATGGTAAGGAATGATTTGATTTGGATTGTGATGAGTTGGTAAGGTTATGCCGGTGAGATTACATTGGAAATATTCTTACCTTGTAATTACATTGATATGTAATTATTTTTGTGATGTGATCGTTATCATTGTTGAGTATTATGGTTGACCCCGTCGTGGGCTTTATCTTTTAGGTACTTCGAGTTCGAGCTAGTAGCGGTCGTGAAGTGATGAGCTTTCCGGTGATACTTCTATGGCGTGGTTACTGAGATTCGAGTGTCCTTTCTGATTTTTATAATTCCACTGCAAATTTATTTAATTATGTCTCTATTCACTGCGTGTGAAATTTTATAATGGCTTTCAATATTATTCCAACTCGTATTTACTTTCTAAATGCCTTTTGGCATCTTTGCCATGTGCTTTCAAACGATATTTTCTGACGGTAATTGGGAACAACGTTTTGAAAAATATTTGAGTATTTAAAACATTACCGTTATTGGCCTTTCGACATTTTTAAACGTTTGCGAAAATAAATTTTAGCCTTGTGGGTTCCAATATGGGCCCCGCGGCGCTGTAATATTCCCGTTGGTTTTGGGGGTGTTACATGAGTACTGCTACATTGTTAAATGGATTGTATGATCTAAATCTTAGAAACAAAGTAGTAGTGAATACTATGACTAGAAAACGTGGTAGGGATGAAACCAATCAAGTTTTGTAATGGCATCTTAGACTTGGTCATGTTGGCCAGACCAAGGTTTACAAGATGAAAAAAGATGGACTTATGGGTCCATTGGGATCGGATCCCTTTCCTACTTTTGAATCATTCCTTAAAGGCAAAATGACTAAGTCCCCCTTCACAGGGACTTTTGAAAGAGCCGCTGATAAACTAGGATTAATCCATACCGGCGTATGTGGTGGTTTGGAAGCAACACGTGATGGCTATCAGAATTTCATTACGTTTACAGTTGATCATACTAGGTACGGTTTTATATACTTAATGAAACATAAATCCGAGGCCTTTGAGAAATTCCAGGAATTTAAAGCCCTAGTCGAGAAACAAACTGGAAATCATAAGCACTTCGGTCGGACCGAGGTGGCGAGTATATGAGTATGAAGTTTGACTAGTTCCTTAAGGAACACGGAGTAGTATCACAACTAACACCTCTAGGCACTCCTCAGGTAAATGGTGTGTCAGAAAGAAGGAACCAGACCTTGTTGGACATGGTCCGTTCCATGCTAGGCTATTCTGACTTACCGATTTACCTGTGGGGGTATGCACTCCTGAGTGCTGCATATATCTTGAATAGATGTCCTTCCAAATCCATTCCTAAAACACCACATGAGATGTGGGAGGGCAGGAAACCAAGTCTTAATCACATTAGGATTTGGGGATGTCCCACCTATGTCAAGAAGACTAAGGGGGACAAAATGGAAGCGAGGTCCGTGAGGAGACGTTTCATTGGATTCCCATTTGAGATGATGGGTTATCTATTCTACACGCCCAAAGATTGAAAGATCGCTGTTGCTTTACATGCACACTTCCTGGAAGAAGAGTTCATTCAGGAAGGCGGACCAGATAGAAATATTTCTTTGGAAGAATAAAATGAAACTCCTCAGGAGACACCTGTGCAAGAAATTGGAACCGAACCTTCTGAAACACAAGTACAACAACCTCTTAGCTCTAGTAGGGTGTCTCAATTACCTAAGAGGTATAGTTTTATGCACTTGGAGGAACTGGGTTTTCCACAAGGTTCCAGGTGATAAATAAGAGACCGACCCATGACCAATGACCTAGCAATGGTGGATGTAGACTCCATGAAATGGACTGTAGCAGTATTCATGTAGTTGGGACCTTAGTTTTAACGAGACAGTCATAGGGATTGACTATGTTCAAAATAAAGAGGAACCTTGTGTATACAAGACGGTTAGTGGGAGCAAAATCGCATTCCTAGTACTATATGTAGATGACATTCTACTAATAGGAAATGATGAGGGAATGCTCAGTTCTGTGAAAGCTTGGCTTTAGAGTAATTTCTCCATGAAAGACTTGGGAGAAGAAACCTATATTCTTTGGATTCGACTCTACTGGGATAGAGCGAAGATAATGATAGGTCTTTTCCAAGCCCTCTATATAGATAAAGTCTTAAAGCGATTTAAGATGGATGATTGTAAAAGAAGGTTCCTTCCAATGCGACATCGAATAAAACTCTCCTCGAAGCTGTGTCCTCAAAGTGAGGAATAACGAAAGGAAATGAGTAATATACCATATGCTTCGGCCGTGGGTAGCCTTATGTTTACTTTATTGTGTACGAGACCTGACATTGCGCATGCTGGGGGCGTGGTAAGTAGGTTTCGGGCTAACCCAGTTAGGGAACATTAGACCGCCGTAAAAGAATGTTCTCAAGTACTTTATAAGGACTAGAGATCTGGTTCTCAAATATGGTGGTGGAGAACTGAATGTGGTGGGATTCACTGAATTGGACTTCCAAGGACAGAAAGACGATATGATGTCTACTTCTGGCTACATATTTACTCTTAATGGAGGAGCAGTATATTGGCATAGTGCCAAGTATAGCGCGACTGCTGGTTCCACCTGTTAGGCTGAGTATAAAGCGGCCTCAGAGGCCTCCAAAAGAAGGGTTAAGAAGTTACTGGGTAAACTTCACGTGACATCATGTGCTGCGCTGCCTATTTTCATTTTTTATACGATAACAATAGAGCGGTAGCACAGGCCTAGGAGCCGAGGTTTCATAACAGTACCAAACATATTGAGAGAGAGTATCATCTCGTAAGAAAATTGTTTCGCAAAGAGATACATTGTGCTGCATAGAGTAGAGTAAGCCGACTACGTCGCTGATCCACTGACCAAGCCACATTCTCAGATTAGCTTGGAGCGTAATCTGGAGAACATGGGTATTAGATACCATAGTGTGTGGCATTGAGTGCAAGTGGGAGATTATTAGGAGTATGCCCTCGAATGCCACTCAGAGGATGTTGAGTGAGGGCATTGTACTTGTTATTATGTAAATCATTAATATAAGGCAATGGATGTTTCTTTATTTACTAGTAGTTACTGACATTTCTAACTCGTAAATATACATATAGAAACTAGTCTGTGTATTTGAGAGCAAAACGTGTAATACCCGGTTGTAATTCAGTCATTATCATTAAGTAATTTCATTCAGTAATTGTCACTATGTAATTTTTCACTTGTTAATAATCATTCATCATCCACATTCATTGATCCGTGTTTACCGTTTGGAATAACTTCGAGTCGTGTATCAATATTGTTCACTGTTTCAACCTTGCTTGGGAATCGAGACAAGAGTATTATCTTGATTGTTGTAATTGATTCATTAGTCGATGTTGACGTTGGAGTTCATGTCATTTCAAATCTCCTCATTGTTCAAATTGTGTTTTTGTTGGGCGAACCCTCGTAATCATTGCTTGGAACCACCGTTTTGGGGTTTCCGCACTTCCATTTCATGTTATTGTTTCCCAAATATTGATTCCTATTGCTTTTATTCTCTTTCGGGGTCATTTTTCATCATTTTAGGATCCAAGGTGTGTGGGCCGCGACACAAGGGAGTGTGCGCCGCGGCACACACATGTTTGCGATTTTGCCGACTACCGGCACGGTGCCGCGGCTCATGCCGCGAGGCGCAAGGCTGCCGAGTCATCTTTGCGGCACACTCGGCCGGGTTGCGGCACACTGCCGAGCACTGGGGGCAGATTTTGGTCCTGTGCCGCGGCACACTCGGCCAGGCCGCGGCACACAGTGCAGGCTGCACTATAATTTCGTTTTTTGAGAAGAAAAACTCATTTCTTCATCCTACTTCCGAGAGAGAGGGTTTGTGGGAGAAATTTTCATCATCAATCACTTGAATACTCGATTTTTCATCATTTTCATTCGGTTGTGAAGCTCGGATTGTCGATCTAACGCGTGTTCATTGAAATCAAAGTGTTTGGATCTTCAAAGGTAATATTCTCAAACCTCTTGGATTTCGATTTGTGTTGAGATATGATGTTTTGGACGTTATAATCATGTTGTATGAAGAGATATACATATGATTATGAGTATGTATGAATATTCATAGGATTATTGAAAGGTTATTCAAGAACACTTTGAATATTGAGTTGGATTTGGGGGTTTTCGATTAATTGTTGTTGAAATCACGATTTTGGATATTCATATTGGATTATTGATCGTATTGAAGATGTTTTGTTGGTTTGAAACACTTCTTGGGGATTTGATATTGGTATTATTGAGGTTTGGTTGTAAACAATCGAAGATTGGCCACAACGTGTTCGATATAATGCCCCAATGAACTTGGTTTAGTCGTATCGACGTTTTGAGTTAGTTATACTCGTGTTTGATTCGTGTGTTGAACCGGATTATTGGTAATTGTGTTATTCAAGGTTGTTCGATCGACCGACATCTCATTTAGGACGTTGTTCGTGGAAGGACATTCTTCATCGGCGTTGTGTAAGTTAATTCTTACTCGGTTAAAAGGATATTCATTCCTTTCGTTGTTGTTCATTCATAATTATAGTTCATTCATAATGTATTAACCGTATTGAGACTTGTAATTGTCAATTAATCACTTCAGTCACAAGGAACGACGGTTCCAATCATTTCATTGAGCTATCATCATTTCACTGTCATTTCATCTCGGTGAGTCATTATTGATTTCGATGTCACTTTTGTTATCTCGTGGCATTCCGGGTCATACTGGCGTGCCGGTTGGTATGTGTAGGACTTTCATGTCGGGCACATATTAAGTCGTGTGTTGGTTGTTGGCCTCACATTGGACTGTGCACACGAGAAGATCACTTCGTGAGACTGATTAGGTACAAGACCGCACGTGTATTCGATCGATACTCGATGGTGGCTTGTGCACGGACACATTTCCATCCCGGGCGTAGTGTGGCGCCACCCATTGAGCCGTACCGTTAGTTGATTCATACAGCATGTTTGATTGCATATGTTTTCAACAGGATTGGGTTATAATCTAACCGATTCACTTTTCATCGCATGTGTTCGACGGTTTGAGATTTTTGATCGAACTTGTGGTTTATACAGCAGATATGATTGTGTTTATTCAACTCTTGAGGATTGTTGTTCTGTGTAACTGACCCCGTTGGGGGATTTTGTTTTTCAGGTCATGGCAAGGCTAAGGCACGGGAAGAGAACGTTGACGGCGAGGAGTCCCAGCGATACTAGTAGGGGGCCCCAGTCCTTTTCATTCACTCATGTTTTCTTTATTTTATTTCCGCTGCAGACTTCCGTTTGAATACTCATTTTATTCAGTGTCGTATGTTTTATCTTCATATAAAATATACACGTATTCTATATTATCTTAGGTGTGTTGTATGAAACTCCTCATCGGAGTAATTAATGATGTAATGTGGTTTGGTACTACATTTACCCTGTGTATTTGATTCATTTTCACTCGCCTGGTGGGTCCCAGTTGGGGGTCCACGACACTGTAATATCCGCCTAGTTTGGGGTGTTATAGAGTTGGTATCGGAGCGTGGTTTTGAATACTACCTTCCGAGTCATGTCTCGTTTGAAATCATCGTTCATCAGACTAGTATCATTGGACTTTCGCATCACGTGTGACCCGTGCAAGAGCCGAGCCCTTCAGACCAAAGAACAGTAAGATTTCCTCAATTATCATTTTCATTTGTAATCAAGTCGATCATGTTAATTCATTAATCACTCAATTCATTTCATTATTCAGTTGTTGATCTTGAGGATCATATCATTGATCTTGTTAACTTGTTCAAGATAATCATTTCAAGAATTTCATCGGATAATCACGTCACTTCAGTTGATCATTCATGTAATCATTGTGTTTGAGCGCGTATGCTAATTTTCATCATTTCATAACGTAATTATAATGTGATATTCATGCAATATATTTAATCATTTCGTGACTTTCCCACTTCAGTATGGAAAGAGCTGGCAGAGGATGCGGGGGAAGAGGCCGCGGTGCGGGCCGAAACCCGAGAGCTCGTGTAAATACATGTGCGAATGCTAGGAATAATGCTAATTCATCGAGCAGTGATGCTGCACTCATTCACCTAGGCGTAATCATTTACTATCAGGGAGTCCGACCCGGGACACAGCTCAGTCAGAAGGTGTTCGGGTTGATCCACTCGCTTTTATGCAGGGCATGATGGCCCAAATGACTCAAATGACACAACTGATGGAAACGATGCATAACTCAGCTACTCAGAATCAACATGATCCTCCGCCGCCACCTCAAAGGCAAGAGAGGGGTGTGAGCAGTATCATTGGCGACATCTCTCGCCAAAGACCACCTACTTTTGAGGGTTCATATGAATCGGCGGATATCATTCACTGGCTTGAGCATTTCGAGAAACTATTTGCTATGGTGGACTGTCCTGAGGGACACAAAGTTTCAGTCGCGGCTTACTATCTGGGTAAGAGCGCTCATTCATGGTGGTTATCGTTGAAGCCCACTGACGGATTTTGTACTTGGGAACAATTCAAGACTCTCATGATGGAGATGTATTATCCGGTCCCACTCAGAGAGGCCAAGTTATCAGAATTACTCACTCCCGACCCATCAGCAGATGACGATGTTCTCACCATCGCCGAGAAATTTCAGGAGCTACTTCCTTTCGCCTCGTCCATTATTCATTATGAGGCGGACAAGATCAAATATTTCAGCAAGAGGTTGAAACCTCGTATGCGACTACAGTTGTTTAATCATCATTGCACCACCCTGGCCGAATTCATCGAGAAAGCTCTTACTTATGAGCTTACTGCTAAGGAGATTGCGAAGCAGCAACCTTCATCTGCTGGCAAGATGTCAAAGAATCGTAATCAGTCTGACGGCAGTCAGGCCACTTTCAAGAAACCTCGTGCGGGCTATACTTTTTCCGAGCAACCTCCTATGACGCCTAAACCCGCGGAATCTCAGTCCCGAGCGGCCAGTTCGGCCATCACCTGTTTCAACTGTGAAGAACAGGGTCATTTCAATACTAAGTGTCCGAGGCAGACTGTCACATGCCATAACTGTGGAATTGCGAGGCATAGGGACCTTTTTTGCCGAAGGGACTCCAAACCCACTCCGGCGACATCTCAGGCCCCAAACCAGTCAGCGGTTCCGAATCAGGCCACTCAGTCCGCGTCGTTTAAGATGAAAGGAGCTAACCAAGGCGGAGCTAATAGCTATCAGATGGGAGCATCCGGTTCGGCGGCCGACAAGCCCCGAATTTACGAGATTAAGAAGACCGACGATCCAGAGGCATGTATGATCTCAGGTACACTCGATATTCTATCTCAACCTGTGTGTACCCTTTTTGATACTGGTGCATCGCATTCTTTTATTTCCGAATCATGTTTGAGTATACTACGTCTGGGTAGTGCTACTAGTTTTGAGCCTTATGTCATCGGTCTACCTGATGGTAGAAGAATTATCGGGAATCGTGAGATTAAGGATTGTCCAATTCAGCTTCATGGTCGTGATTGGTTAGCAGACCTAATCGTGGTAGATTTGCCGAGAGACGACATCATTCTGGGTATGGATTGGATGGATCTTCACGATGCCGTCATTAGCGTCTGTAAGCGTTTGTTCACTATCATTTCAGACGATGGGGTCGAATGTGTTTTTCAAGGAGGTAATCCCAGCTGTTCCGGGAGAGTCATCAACTTGATGAAAGCAGTGAAATTACTCAATCAGGGGTGTGTCGGTTATTGGTGCTATATGACTAAGACCGAGAAATCATCAATAATGTTGGCGGATATTCCGGTAGTGAGAGATTATGCCGACGTATTTCCATACGAGTTACCTGGTTTGCTTCCACAGAGAGATGTGGAATTCATGATTGAGTTGGAGCCTGGTAGATCTCCAATATCGAAGGCACCGTATCGGATGGCCCCGACCGAAATGCTGGAACTAAAGAATCAATTGTAGGATTTGACCGAGAAGGGTAATATCCGGCCGAGCGCATCTCAGTGGGGAGCACCGGTATTATTTGTCAAGAAAAAGGACGGTTCTTTTCGTTTATGTATTGATTACCGAGAGCTGAACAGGGTGTCGATCAAGAATAAATATCCCCTACCCCGTATTGGTGATCTTTTGGATCAACTTCGGCGAGCTTTCGTATTTTCCAAGATCAATTTAAGATCTGGGTATCATCAGTTGTGAATCTGAGAGTCGGATATTGCTAAGACGGCGTTCCGAACACGCTATGGTTAATATGAGTTTGTGGTAATGCCGTTTGGGTTAACAAATGCACATGCTGTATTCATGGAGTTAATGAATCGGGTTTTCATCGACTATTTGGATTGGTTCGTGGTTGTCTTCATTGATGACATTTTAATTTATTCTTGTGAACGGGAGGAGCACAAGTTTCACCTTCATCAGGTGCTCGACGTGTTGAGCCGAAAGCAACTTTATGGGAAGTTCTCCAAATGTGAATTCTGGATGTCCGAAGTGACGTTTCTCGGACATCTAATTTCATCAGACGGAGTTCGTGTCGACCCTCAGAAGACGGAGGCTATCCAAGATTGGCAACCTCCGAAGAATGTTAAGGAAATTCGAAGTTTCCTCGGATTAGCTAGTTATTATCGACGATTTGTGGAAGGATTTTCTAAAATTGCTCAACCCATGACGAACCTTTTAAGGAAAGATAAGAAATACATGTGGTCCGACGCGTGTCAACAGAGTTTTGAGGAACTCAAGAGCCGGTTAATTTCATCACCTGTCCTTTCTTTACCGCAAGGAACGAAAGGATTTGTGGTCTATAGTGATGCGTCCGGACAGGGTCTCGGATGTGTACTAATGCAGAACGGGAAAGTTATTGCTTATGCTTCATGGCAATTGAGACCTTATGAGGTTAATTATCCGACCCACGACCTGGAGCTAGCAGCCGTGGTATTTGCATTGAAGATTTGGCGTCATTATCTTTATAGCGTTACCTGTCAGATATTCACCGATCATAAGAGTTTAAAATATATATTTACTCAAAAGGAGTTAAATATGAGACAGAGATGGTGGTTGGAACTAATCAAAGATTATGATATTGAGATACTTTACCACCCGGGCAAGGCGAACATTGTCGCCGACGCCTTGAGTCGTAAGTCCGTTCAGGAGCAGATGCTTGCTCGATTAACAGTTCAAAAGGAACTTCAGCAAGAATTACTTAGGCATAAGATCGAGGTTTGGTTACAGCGTATTCAGGGACAGATTTGTATGCTGGAGATTTCATCGCCACTTGAAGAGGCGATCAGAGTGAATCAGGGTTCGAACCCATTTTTGTTGCGCATCTGCGAGGATGTGGCACAGGGGAAAGCCCCTGGCTTTGTGGTCCATGAGGATGGACTCTTGAGATTTAAGAATTGGTTATGTGTACCGGCGAATGACGAGTTGAAAAACTCGATTTTGAGAGAAGCCCATGCTACCCCTTATTCTATTCATCCGGGGTCCAGCAAGATGTACATGGACTTGAAACAAAATTACTGGTGGAGTAATATGAAGCGAGAAGTCACGGAATTTGTTTCGAGATGTTTGACCTGTCAGCAAGTTAAGATAGAACATCAACGACTGGTAGGTATGCTGAAACCGCTCCGTATTCCAGAGTGGAAGTGGGAAGATATTTCAATGGACTTCATCACGAGATTGCCGACGAGTCGTTGTGCTATGAATACAATCTGGGTAGTTGTAGATCGTCTAACTAAGTCAGCTCATTTTCTCGATATTAAGGACACTTGGGGTCCTGAGAGACTTGCCCAGTTGTTCATCAAAGAAATAGTGAGATTGCACGGTACTCCTCAAAGTATTGTTTCTGATCGTGACGGGAGATTCGTGTCTCATTTTTGGAAATCAGTTCATCGTGCCATGGGAACTCAGCTTAATTTCAGCACAGCTTTTCATCCTCAGTCCGACGGACAATCAGAGAGGACTATTCAGACATTGGAGGACATGTTGAGAGCATGTGTTCTCGATTGGAAAGACGATTGGGAAGCCTAACTACTATTGATCAAGTTCACGTATAATAATAGTTGGCATGCTTCGATTAAGATGGCACCTTACGAGGCCTTGTACGGTCGTCGTTGTCGATCTCCTTTATGTTGGGATGACTTATCAGAAGAAATCGGCACCGAGCCCGATATGCTTATAGCCGCCCGTGAGAAGGTAGCATTGATCAAGAGTCGTTTGTTGACCGCTCAGAGTCGACAGAAATCTTATGCAGACAATCGTCGCCGACCATTAGAGTTCGATACAGGTGACCACGTGTTGGTCAAGGTATCTCCGAGTCGAGGTATTTTCCATTTCGGGAAGCGGGGAAAGTTGAGTCCGAGATTCATTGGACCGTTTGAGATTTTGGATCGAGTAGGCGAGCTTGCTTATCGATTGGCCTTACCTCTGGCGTTGAGCCGAATTCATAATGTATTTCACGTCTCTCAGCCACGGAAGTATGTTGCCGACCCTAGTCACATACTTCAGTTCGACGAAATTGAGATCGCAAATGATCATTCGTATGAGGAGCGTCCCAAATGGGTCTTAGAGCGGCGAATCAAACAGTTGAGGAATAAGGCGATTCCTTTAGTTAAAATTCAGTGGTCTAGACACGGAGTCGAAGAGGCTACTTGGGAAACCGAGGATAGTATGCAGGAGAGTTATCCCGAGTTGTTTGACCCTTAGTTTCGAGGACGAAACTCTTTTTAAGGGGGGGAGTATGTAATACACGGTTGTAATTCAGTCATTATCATTCAGTAATTTCATTCAGTAATTGTCACTATGTAATTTTTCACTTGTTAATAATCATTCATCATCCACATTCATTCATCCGTGTTCACCGTTCGGAATAACTTCGAGTCGTGTATCGATATTGTTTATTGTTTCAACCTTGCTTGGGAATCGAGACAAGAGTATAATCTTGATTTTAGTAATTGATTCATTAGTCGATGTTGACGTTGGAGTTCATGTCATTTCAAATCTCCTCATTGTTCAAATTGTGTTTTTGTTGGGCGAACCCTTGTAATCATTGCTTGGAACCACCGTTTTGGGGTTTCCGCACTTCCATTTCATGTTATTGTTTCCCAAATATTGATTCCTATTGCTTTTATTCTCTTTCCGGGTCATTTTTCATCATTTTAGGATCCAAGTGGTGTGGGCCGCGGCACAAGGGAGTGTGCGCCGCGGCACACACATGTTTGCAGTTTTGGCCGACCAGCCAGTACCGAGGGCCGCGGCTCCTGCCGGCAGGGCCGCGGCACGCTGCTGAGTCACTGCTGCGGCACACTCGGTCGGGCCACGGCACACTGCCGAGCACTGGGGGCAGATTTTGGCGCTGTGCCGCGGCACACTCGGCCGGGCCGCGGCACACAGTGCAGGCTGCACTATAATTTCGTTTTTTGAAAAGAAAAACTCATTTCTTCATCCTACTTCCAAGAGAGAGGATTTGTGGGAGAAATTTTCATCATCAATGACTTGAATACTCGATTTTTCATCATTTTCATTCGGTTGTGAAGCTCGGATCGTCGATCTAACACGTGTTCATCGAATTAAATTTTTTGGATCTTCAAAGGTAATATTCTCAAACCTCTTGGATTTCGATTTGTGTTGAGATATGATGTGTTGGACGTTATAATCATGTTGTATGAAGAGATATACATATGATTATGAGTATGTATGAATATTCATCGGATTATTGAAAGGTTATTTAAGAACACTTTGAATATTGAGTTGGATTTAGGGGGTTTCGATTAATTGTTGTTGAAATCACGATTTTAAATATTCATATTGGATTATTGATCGTAATGAAGATGTTTTGTTGGTTTGAAACACTTCTTGGGGATTTGATATTGGTATTATTGAGGTTTGGTTGTAAACAATCGAAGATTGGCCACAACGTGTTCGATATAATGCCCCAATGAACTTGGTTTAGTCGTATCGACGTTTTGAGTTAGTTATACTCGTGTTTGATTCGTGTGTTGAACCGGATTATTGGTAATTGTGTTATTCAAGGTTGTTCGAGCGACCAACATCTCATTTAGGACGTTGTTCGTGGAAGGACATTCTTCTTCGGCGTTGTGTAAGTTAATTCTTACTCGGTTAAAAGGATATTCATTCCTTTCGTTGTTGTTCATTCATAATTATAGTTCATTCATAATGTATTAACCGTATTGAGACTTGTAATTGTCAATTAATCACTTCAGTCACAAGGAATGATGGTTCCAATCATTTCATTGAGCTATCATTCATTTCACTGTCATTTCATCTCTGTGAGTCATTATTGATTTCGATGTCACTTTTGTTATCTCGTGGCATTCCGGGTCATACTGGCGTGCCGGTTGGTATGTGTAGGATTTTCATGTCGGGCACATATTAAGTCGTGTGTTGGTTGTTGGCCTCACATTGGACTGTGCACACGAGAAGATCACTTCGTGAGACTGTTTAGGTACAAGACCACATGTGTATTCGATCGATACTCGATTGTGGATTGTGCACGGACACATTTCCATCCCGGGCGTAGTGTGGCGCCACCCTTTGAGTCTTACCATTAGTTGATTCATACAACATGTTTGATTGCGTATGTTTTCAACAGGATTGGGTTATAATCTAATCGATTCACTTTTGATCGCATGTGTTCGACAGTTTGAGATTTTTGATCGTACTTGTGGTTTATACAGCAGATATGATTGTGTTTATTCAACTCTTGAGGATTGTTGTTCTGTGTAACTGAACCCGTTGGGGGATTTTGTTTTTCAGGTCATGGCAAGGCTAACGCACGGGAAGAGAACGTTGACAGCGAGGAGTCCGAGTGATACTAGTAGGGGGCCCCAATCCTTTTCATTCACTCGTGTTTTCTTTATTTTATTTTCGCTGCAGACTTCCGTTTGAATACTCATTTTATTCAGTGTCGTATGTTTTATCTTCATATAAAATATACACGTATTCTATATTATCTTGGGTGTGTTGTATGAAACTCCTCATCGGAGTAATTAATGATGTAATGTGGTTCGGTACTACATTTACCCTGTGTATTTCATTCATTTTCACTCGCCTGGTGGGTCCCAGTTGGGGGTCCACGGCACTGTAATATCCGCCTAGTTTGGGGGGTTACAAAACGTTTCACTCCTTATTGGATAAGGAGGTCGGCACTGGAAAGGTTTATAGCTCAAATTCTTAATCGTTCGCAAGTCGATGAAACTTGACTGGGCGTTAAGTTTATTTGAAGACTTGTATAACATGTTATTTGACATGGAGAGTGCATGTCGAACACTAATGGTTAGTGGGAGCACACGTTATAGGTATGGTAATTGGATTAGTATACTCGAACTGAATCAGCCTCGCACACGGATTTCACTCCGGGACAGTCAATGACGGAATCGAAAGGTTGTGATAGGTATTCATGAACCTTCGACTTGAGGATTTAGTAGGGATGTGCTTGTGATGTCAAGATTTTCATTAGAGTAGTTCGACCCTGTAAACCGGAAGGCGGGGGTCAACCTCGACGTGCATCTTGATAGGCAAGTAGCAGGACTTACTAAATACCATGATAGAATTCTTTCTCCCGTTAGTGAGCGGGTTATATGTCCTATGCGGTTATTAGCATATGAGATCATAAGTCTTTGACCAAAGCATTGGAGCTAGTTGTATTAGATACACGAGAGCTCGATGATCTCGATTTGCATTAATGCATGCATAGCATCAAGTACAGATAGGGTTTGACTGACCGTGACCCTATAACTTGATCGGGACATTTGAAAGAAGGGTTTATACGTATACTGGTATTCACGACAGAATGGTTCTTGAATGATCCCATCATTCGTTCTCAGTTGGGGTACAGTGTAGGCCACCAGGCTGGCTAAGTGGTGGTACTACTCTTTGGTTCCTCACATTGCTGACTGAGACGGACCTACCGACTCGCGCAATAGGATTGACGATGGAATGAATCAAGATTATTATCTCATTATGAATATTAGATATCGGATATCTAATTTGGGACGTTGGATGTCTGAATCAATTTATTGGATAAATTGATTTACGGACAAATGAATTAAATATATTACACGATGATTAATTTAATTCATGAATAGAATTATTTATTAGAGAAAATAATTATGTTATTATGTATTTGATATGATTAATTAATTGGATTAACTAATCGATATAAATACATCAGAAGAGAATCGGAGTTTATCTGTTTGGACTCTTGGAAGTCCGAAATGGACCGAACTTGTCCGGCTCCTTCTAGATGGCCGCCCCAAGTCACCTACTCCCTCCATTGTCTTAGTCTTCACTTGGTGGAGTACTAGCTTTGTGACATATCAAGGGGACAAATATCATTTTGGTGATATTGTCAAAAGGTGGAAGATATGGGGTGATATGATAAGAATATATGTATGAAGACCAAATCTCTTTGAGGGACACTTGAAGCCACGTTTTTGGCAAGAAGAAAAGAGAGAGGGAATAGTTTCCCAGGGCTTCATACTATTCATCATCTTCTTCATCATACATTCATATATTTTCTTGGGAGAAAATTAAAGTGAGATATAGATTATACACTTAGAGTGTTATAATCGAAGGCTTCATCATCCTAGCTCTAGCCGTATCTTTGGAGGATAGCAAGGTGATCGTCCTCCCGTTCGTTTCTCCGGCGCGTGGGAAGTAGAGGCATTGTATTTTCGACGTTGGATCATCCAAGGGCTTGGAACACATTGAATCGTAGGAATATACAACTAAAGATTGGGGAATAGCTCAAGACAAGGAATCCATTTAATCAACAGACTACTAGGGTAAGTTTCTTACATCTCTTGTGTTTTCATTTATATATTCGTATATACGTAGCTCGATCGATCCTCGGAGTTATTCGTATCGAATTAATTTTCGTTTTACCGCTTCCGCTGGGCCTTCGTTTTAGGCACTGAATCCCAACAACACAACCAAACCACAATGTACGGAAACAATCACAGGGCCTCCTTATGCCAAAAACCTCACAATCAAGAAACGAGTCACATACGACAATTATATTGATGCCATTCTAGCCAAGTACCAAGACCTTATGTATGATATATCTCACACCGAGAATGAAGGCATTATGATATTTCGGACATATCACAATTATCGAAGCAACAACGTGCCATAATTATCAACATAAAACAACCTCCCGAGCTGTACTGGCACTATACCCATACGGAATACACACCCCAGAGAGTCCTTGTCAGGCCCTCCCAGTGTACAACCCAACCGAGTGATCTGCCGAACTCGAAGTCTAAACAAATCCAGGGGACCCTCGCTGGTTTTACTCGGCTCACATACAATCTCAAAAACCACATGGCACAAATCACAATCATCAAAAACACATTCCCCGAAGTACATCAAACGTAAATCAAGGTACTTGTTAGAAATGGCCACCTATCCGACACATACTCACAACCAATATTACACGACAACACATTAACATTGATAGACACACACACACCTCTTGCCGAAAAGTCATGATCTTCAAGTCCACTAAAGATGAAATCACACACAATGTACCATATGAAAATAAGGCATTCCAAATGCACGACGCTAATACACATTCTTGGAACAACACATTCGTTTGATTGCCAACTATCACGCCGATTCTTTTAAAGTTCATTGAAGCATTCAAATTCCACATATAATCCATTGCCAACTATCACGCCTATGAGACACGAAGTGTATGGACAAGATACGTGCCTCGAAATCACGAGCAACCAAATAATGAATTGACGAGGTTGAGCAGCCCTCTAGCTTCCAAAAACGACCAACAACTCAACAACTCCACGAGGACTACGAAAATAACACCAACACGAATCAGTAACTCTAAACGGAATCCGAATCGATCCTAAAAACAACAAGGATCTAAGTGGGTCTCAAATAAATCAAGAACTATGTTCCGAGTGATACAAAATCACGAATGAGTTCAAAAATCCGAAGATGAAGGCCAAGACAACAAGAATTTCATAATCAATTCATCATCGTCGAATTAAATCGAAGAACCAAGGAGAAACCCCCAAAATTCAAGAACTAGGGTTCTAAGAAGAGAATACCTTGATTTGAGCAAATGAGATGATTAGATGTTGTTAAACACCTACAAATCCACTACAAGATGAAGCTTGATGAAGAAGATCGCTCAAAATCTCCCTTAGAACTCACTCTCGGTGGAAAAAGGTGAAGAAGGGTGATAAATGACAAAGTGAAGGCTGTTGTCCAGTATTTATACTGGACAGTTTATTGGCGTGCACTAAACACCCTGCATTACCACGCGCTAACGGGGTCAACGCCCAGAACAAACTGCCTAAAACACAGTTAGCGTGCACTAGCTAATATGCGTAGCGTGCGCTAACGAGTCACGAATCCAGTCCGGTGGCTCCTGGACTGGTCTGCACCTAACAGGTAGCGTGCGCTAGAAAGAAGAATTAGCGTGCGCTAAGTAGTCGATAGCGTGCGCTAGCTACTAACCTTAGCGTGCGCTGCCGAGACTCTAATCCCTGTCCAGTACCTCCTGGACTGTCTCTGGACTGCCAGTTAGCGTGCGCTACATGCCCGGTAGTGTGCGCTAACAATAGCACAGTAGCGCGCTCTACACCACAAGCGGTAGCGTGCGCTACACTGAAATTAGTTAAAAACTCATGAAATGATCTGGAACAGAAATCAAACACGTGTCAACTCATGATCGAGACAATAACAGTCGAATAATAATGGGCATGGAGCAACAAAAATCTGATAACAAACGATCGAACCACAACGATCGAGACAATAACGGTCGAACAATCAAAATCAAATAGCAACTCAAAAGTTCACACCACGACTCGAGACAATAGGTGGTGTGGAAAAGACGACAATATATGCATTTATATAAGATTCATAGGGATGGAGCCAAATTCGGAAAAAGTCACAACGACAAACGAATTAATCCGACACATTACCACAACTCGTTCGATCAACAAAGCAAAAGATAGGACAAGTTCAGAAAATATCAACGAACACAAACGAGTCGATGGAGTTGAAAATACAGAAGTTCAAACATCCGGTCCACTTCTAATAAAAGAAGTCTATCCCCGAAATTTGAAACAACAAGGCAAGGAGATAACACAACATACAACTGATAGCTTACACTCTTAGGGACTTCTAGGAGTCAATACTGACATTAGTGCTCACGTATGAGCCTCGGAAGACTCGGTGAAAAACTCGCAAAATTGAATCCGGTGTCCCACGAGTCCGCACTTGTAACATGTTACTGGCGGAGAAGGACAATGCGCACGAACATGCCCCGACACATTACAGTTGAAACACCTCTTGGCCTTACCAGGAGACGATGCTGACGATTTTGAACTCGCAGTCCCACGCATCGAGCGATAGAGCTTCACAGTAGAAAGGCTACGACGCTGCAATCCAGAAACGCAAACTCTTGTACTGTCCGTAAGGTCAACGGACATCTTCCATTTCTTCGATTCGTGCACACGCTCCGACGATAATGAAGCTAGTTTGTAAGCTAAGGCTCGATCCAGGTAATCTCTCAGCAAAGCGCAAGTAAGTTCCGACATATACAGGCGAATCTCCGGCTTCATACGTCTGTCAAAATGAAGGATCTTCTCTTCTTCGGTCCTCACGTGATCTCGCACGTAACTGAGTTGCTTGCTGTAGTCGATGATGGCCTGTGATACCGATATATCTTGCGGTTCTGCCAAACAAAATTCACAAATTCTCTGATCTCTAATCGGTTTCGGACAGAACTCTGTTTCCATAAATGCCTGGAACTCCACCCACGTGACATCACGATCACGAGGTTTAACAGCTTCCCACCAATTAACAGCATCGTTGTCAAGAAGGTACTGAGCGATAGGTACCTTCCGCTCTTCGGGATAATCGACGGCCTCGAATATCTTTCCCAACTGGAAAAGCCAACCATCCGAGCCCACTGCATCCGCAGTACCAGCAAACGAGGGGGATTCACATGAACTATCTCTCGAAGCCATTGATTTACACCGACGTTCCGAGTCGCGTCAATGTTGCATTGAACATCCTGGGTCAACTGAGTCATCTGTGCTGCTACTGGTTGCAATATAGTAGCAACACCAATACCAATATCATTCCCGACAATATTCTCTCGATCACACGTCTGATCCCTGTGGCCATCAGTACCACGGTTACGACCACGACTTCTGCCCCTCTGCATACTAACAAGCAACAACCTAATGCCATGAAAATCACATGATCACACATAGAATCTATTCATAGATGATAGACTGCACAAATCGACCTGACGGCAAAAATGCAGTCTTAAAACTTTGCCCAGCCAGAAAGTGCGCTCCACAACAAAATATGGTGTGCGCTAACTGTGCAACATTGGCAACACAATCATACTCACCTACCAACGGTGCTAGACCGGAGGTTACAAACAAACAACAGCATACAAATCCAAATGCCAACGGTTCACATAATTACAACATCACACAAATAACCGTCGGAGGTTGATTAACATTCAAAACCAAATTTCCACCGCTCGGTCAAGAAAACTATTTCAACGAGTGCATACCGAACGGATCAGTGTTCACAACACCACTTAATCACAACTCGGAGCATTACGGCTGAAATAACGATAACATCATTACCACGTACCTTATTAACGAAATGCATGGAACCGAAAAGTTAAAAGAGAGAGTCACGTTTCAAGTAAGTTTTTTTTTTTTGGTAGACCTCATTTGAGTTTAAAACAATATAAAAATGGATATAAAATATAAGTAGTTTGAATTCTCAAACTTTTCGTCCTCGAGGTCGTCACACGAAAATCAAACTTTTCCTTTCTTGAAGGATGTTTTAAAATAAAATTTTTACGTGACTTCTCAAAACATTCAAAACTTTAAAGTATCGAGTTGATAAACCTTCTTAGTGTAACCACACCCAAAACATTACTCTTGTAAAAACGATTTATACAAGGATACACACACACACACACACACACATATATATATATATATATATATATATATATATATATATATATATATATATATATATATATATATATATACACACCGATGCATTACAAAAATCAAACAAACATGGAGTACTTATTCACGATTCACATTTAACTCATCATCATAACACAAATATCACACAAGCTCGTGTAACACGAAACACAACATATAGTGGGGAGACTTACATCCACAGATCGCACGAAGATGATGGTTGCACCTTGATACTAATCACGACCGACATCTTAGACGACGCGCCGCGACATGACTCAGTCAGATAAATTCTTACAAGACAAGACTCGACAACACACAACTCGACCCGACTGCCTAAGTTTCCACAACTTAAGCTCTGATACCATATTCTGTAACACCCCGAAACCACTTGGGAATATTGCAGCATCGTAGATCCTCTACGTGAGGATCTACCAGGCTAAATACAGAAATTCACAACAACGCAATACATGCCGACATGGCTAAATAACGATCTGTTAGACCGATTTGGTCTTTTACCACAACACAACACAATAAACATACATAACTCGAACTCATAACTCATACCCACGCAGGGGTTGGAATATATCAATGTTCCCATAAAACGAGAAGACTACACAATGGAGAGCCAAACACTGAGACTCTACCAAAATACTCAACGACTGGTTTACATGCGATTAGTATCGTCGTCTTCCATCATCCTTCGTATCAATCCTGTGATCTGTTCCCCAGCTACCTGCAAGTACCTGGATGCAATACAAACATCCACCCCCTGAATACTCGGGGGTTAGCAAAACTCCACTGTTTTGCTAGTGCAAGTATAAAATACAAATACAAGCCATACACAACATATTCCCTGTGTATAAAAATTTAATTAATTCCACAATTTAACCCAATGAAATACTTCCCGAGATATTACGTTAGATAAAATAGTTCAAACCGTAAAAGGTTGGAATGAGACATGTAGACGCTTTGAAAAGAATTTTAAAGTTCTCGGGAGTTTTTGGAAAGACATTTTGGACTAATGAATCCTCAATTTATCAAAACCCACATAGGGACAGGACCTCAAGTATTGCTTTTCAAAAGATGCAAATCCGGTCACAAAACACGGGTCTATGACCCAAACATCAACATCACATACTCGAGTGAATAACCCAAAGGTCAAACTCGATACACAATCAAACCAGAATGCACGGAAACAATCACAGGGCCCGCATTCTTATGCCAAAAATCTCACAATCAAGAAACGAGTCACATACGACACTTATATTGATGCCATTCTAGCCAAGTACCAAGACCTTACATATGACATATCTCACACCTAGAATGAAGGCGTTATGATATTCCGGACATATCACAATTATAGAAACAACAACGTGCCATAATTATAATCATAAAACAACCTCCCAAGCTGTACTGGCATTATACCCATACGGAACACACACCCTATAGATTCCTCATCAGGTCCTCCCCAGTGTACAACCCAACTGAGTGATCTGCCGAACTCGAAGTCTAAACAAATCCTAGGGGACCCTCACTGGTTTTACTCGGATCACACACAATCTCAAAAACCACATGGCACAAATCACAATCATCAAAAACACATTCCCCCGAAGTACATCAAACCTAAATCAAGGTACTTGTTAGAAATGGCCACTTATCCGACCCATACTCACAACCAATATTACACAACAACACATTAACATCAATAGACACACACACCTCTTGTCGAAAAGTCTTGATCTTTAAGTCCACTAAAGATGCAATCACACACAATGGTACCATACGCAAATAAGGCATGCCAATGCACGACGCTAATACACATTCTTGGAACAACACATTCATTCACAAACACACAAGTAGATATTTGTGAAAGTTTTTATCTAGAGTATGCGGATTCTTTTAAAGTTCATTGAAGCATTCAAATTCCACATATAATCCATTGCCAACTATCACGCCTATGAGACACGAAGTGTATGGGCAAGATACTTGCCTCGAAATCACGAGCAACCGAACAACGAACGGATGAGGTTGAGCAGCCCTCTAGCTTCCAAAAACAACCAAGAACTCAACAACTCCACGAAGACTACGATAATAACACCAACACAAATCAATAACACTAAACGGAATCTGAATCGATCCTAAAAACAACAAGGATCTAAGTGGGTCTCAAATAAATCAAGAACTATGTTCCGAGTGATATAAAATCGTGAATGAGTTCAAAAATCCAAAGATCAAGGCCAAGACAACAAGAATTTCATAATCAATTCATCATTGTCGAATTAAATCGAAGAACCAAGGAGAAACCCCCAAAATTCAAGAACTAGGGTTCTAATAAGAGAATACCTTTATTTGAGCAAAGGAGATGATTAGATGTTGTTAAACACCTAAAAATCCACTCCAAGATGAAGGTTGATGAAGAAGATCGCTCAAAATCTCCCTTAGAACTCACTTCCGGCGGAAAAAGGTGAAGAAGGGTGACAAATGACGAAGTGAATGCTGTTGTCCAGTATTTATACTAGACAGTTTATTAGCATGCACTAAACACCCTACATTAGCGCGCGCTAATGGGGTCAACGCCCAGAATAAACCGCCTAAAACACAGTTACCATGCGCTAGCTAATATGCATAGCGTGCGCTAACGAATCACCAATCCAGTCCAGTGGCTCCTGGACTGGTCTGCACCTAACAGGTAGCGTGCGCTAGAAAGAATAATTAGCGTGCGCTAAGCAGTCGATAGCGTGCGCTAGCTACTAACCTTAGCGTGCGCTGACGAGACTCTAGTGTCAGTCCAATAGCTCCTGGACTGTCTCTGGACTACTAGTTAGTGTGCGCTACATGCCCAGTAGTGTGCGCTAACAATAGCACAGTAGCGCGCGTTACACCACAAGTGGTAGCGTGCGCTACACTGAAATTAGTCAAAAACTCATGAAATGATCTGGAACGAAAATCAAACACGTGTCAACTCATGATGACCGTGCATGGCACAGCATTCCAAATATATGGACAACGCCAATCCGATAATCCACAGAAAAGTCAGCGAAACTGGAATGAAGATTTCAAGTATTACAAGTATAAGGTTAGTGTAATATCCGGGAATTTTTAAACTCGAATTTTGGCGATATAATTTTTATTTATTTATTTTCTCTCTCTTATTTTATTAACTGATTATTTATAAGTCGGACGGACTCTGAGATGTTGGGCTAATATATTAGTGAGTTAGTGTTGGTGCTATTGGACGCAGTGTAATAATCGTACGATCGAACCAGGAGACGGGATAATGAACTTCCGATTGATTCGTTTTTACTTGGTTAATTTATAATCGAACCCTACCGGGTCGGATAGGCCCAACTATCCATTTATATATATAGTATATTGTATATATATATATATATATATATGCATGTGGTGAACTCACGGGAAATTTCCTGAGTCTTTCCTCACCCTCTCTCTTCCTTTATTTCTTTTCCTTTTCTCCTTTCCCCACCTGCTCCCTCTCTCCTTTCCTCTCTCCCATGAAAACACACATCTACACATACCCAGCGGATCGCTGGAACTCGTCGGCGAGGAGTGAGCCTGAGAGGATATAGTGCGACTGAGTTCGAGGTCGCGACTCCCTAGATAGAATCAAAGTGCACTGACGAACGTCCATGCTTGTCGACATGGTTGAACGAGGCTGCATCGGAGGTTCGAGGTGGGATCGTGGAAGTCAACGACGGCGAACTGGTGTCTCCGGCGACAACCACTGGAGCTCGACGGTAGCGTGGTGGTTATGAAGGAGAAGCAACGATCTTTCCAGACTTTCTGGTTGGTCAGAGTTGTGAAAGTCCACTCGGGCCATACAGATCTTATTCATGCGAGGTGGAACTCAAGGAATCAGTGGCTATGGAGTTTCGGTAAGTGGCTCATGAGTAAACTACAGCATATGAGTTTTAGATCCGTCTTTGGTGGCTTGTGGAATATGAAAATGGATCAAGTTTCTGGGTCGGGTTCAATCTTCAGGAGTTGGTCCCCGATTTGGCCGAAGCACGGCGGTTCGGGTGGTTCCGGTTATGTGGTATCCGATGGTGGTTTTATAAGAGAGTTTTTGGCAGTCCGGTTTCGGCGGTCGGAGTAACCGGAAGCCGGCGGTTGTATGTGTTGTGTGTGTGAGCTGTGTGTGTGTGTGTGTGTGTGTGTGTGTGTGTGTGTGTGTCTGAGCAGAATTATATATCGGAGTTGTGTGTGTGTGTTTCCGTGTGTGTTTTGTGTGCAGGCGTGTGTGTGTGTATATATATATATATATATATATATATTCCGCATGTATGTATATGGGTAATTATGAGTGTTTGTGCGTATATTGTATGTGTGTGTATGTGGTCATGTTGGGATTATGAACGGGGAAGACGTAGATATAGATGGAGATGGTGGTAATTTGGTCAATGTGCGGAAAGGTGTAATAAGACCATGGAACAAGTTCGAGTTGGAGTTTGTGGTTGGAGCAATAATCGAGATATGGACTTGGATTGAGTATCGCTGGTCGTTTGATCCAATTAATTAATTAAGGGCGGCAATTGGGGTAATATATTAGCCGACTAATTACCTAGAAAATATAAGATATTAAATTGAACCCTTATATTAAATTGTCTATTATGTATTTATAATAAGGGCTGGGATTTCAATGGATCGACCGGGTGAGCCGTGGTCGTCGGATCTTTCGGCATCAATTATCGAGGCAAGTATTTTCTTATACGATTTGTGTCTTGCAAATAGGGTTTTCATGTTGGATTTGCGATGGTTGGTTTACCCTCATGTGTTTGATTTGTATGAGTTGATTATGATTTAATTATTTTGATCGTTGGGGATTTTAATGATACCCTCGCTTGTTTAATGTTGTGGAATCGTGTATTCCGTGTTAATCGTGTTGTTGTATTGTGATGAGTATGATAGCGGTGTCGGGTAAGTGGTCATCTCTAGTAAGTATTCTTAATGAACTTACATTCTTAACATATTAGTATTGCATGAGTAACGTATGTGTGTGTGTGTGCTCACTACGGGTTAGATCTGATGTGGTCTCGGTAGGGGTCCACAGAGACGTGGATCGATGAGTTTGCTTTTAACCACTACGGGTTAGATCCGACTGGATCTCGATAGGGGTCCACAGAGACGTGGATTGATGGTTAATTGTGGTGCATTTTGCAAATGTTGTAACACCCCCGATATATTCGGGAATATTACAGCGCCGTAAATCCTTTACGTAAGGATTTACAAGGCTGAAGAATTGAACAAGTATAAAAAGGTACTAATAAATGGAAATAACGGAATTTCAAGACATCGATTCGACCCAATACAGAATAGTACAATTGTTCAACAACTCAATAATACATTACCAAATTCAAAACATCACAACCGACTTCGTACTCGAGTACTTATTGAAATAACGAATAAACAACAGATAAATAAACCCGATCGACATCACCTGCACTCGTCATTACATCGCTTCGGTGGTTGTTTCCCCGCTCTCCTGGATCCTGAACACAAACAAAATGTTCACCTCCGAAGGGGTTAGCACAACGATGCTAGTACAAGTACCACAGCATATTATTCATATCTCACGGTGAATAATAATAATAACGTAAACAACAAAATACCAACGAGTCTTCTCCTACGAGAAACTCAAACATAACATACACAACTGATAATCACAACATGATATCAATACATACACATGGTAATTCCATCGATCCAAATGCTCATCGCCTAGAACCCACGATGATCCCGTCAGACCAACCCGTGGTGGAAAAACCCGTCCGATGATCCAGCGCACGCTAGCATAGATTCCCCGATGATCCCGTCGGACCAACACGACGTGGACACACAATAACGACATACATGCACGACAATATGTATACAACAATACATAAAACAATTAAGGTACTTGCCTCGATTTGAAGACAATAATAACACTTCCACGGAAATGAACACTCGACGATCGTCCTCCTCAATCAATCACGTAACTAGACCAAACCTTAACAAAAGAAATAATATAGGATTTATCTCACGTCGTACAAATGTTAAACAATTCGATTAACGGTCAAAAGTTCATAAACTGCAATCTGCCCGAATAGCTTAGCGCACGCTAAGTATTCTGTGTAGCGTCGCATGCTCGCCCGATAGCGCACGCAAACAACAAAGACTAGCGCACGCTAACTATGCATGGTCGATTTCACCGATCAGCCAATCGACTCGATTGGTGGTCTAGCGTCGTTACGTACCAAACGTAGCGCACGCTAACTAGTACTCGATAGCGCACGTTAAACCGCATATCCTAGCGTGCGCTATTCGCATGGCGCTTATCGCCGAGCAGAAACTGTTCTTGCCATGTTCGAAACAATGAAATCCTTCGTGATAATTCATGTTACTTCCATGAATACCAAGTTCTTACTCTTATGAATGATCTCCAGGATGATATCAACTTCAAGATGCAAATATAAGTATAATCATCATGACACCATAATCCATCTTGATTACAATTTCTCATGCGAGGTTGGTTATCTCCGGTTGATGTATTAGACGCTACTATCATTATACATATTCAGGCTTCATCTTGAGGTGAACTAACAATTCCGACTTATACGAAAGAATATTTCCTACGATGATTCTTTCTTTAAGTTCTTATAACATCTTTTCCAAATCATGATCACAAAGATAACATAAATCATATGGATTGTTAACTTCCGAATATTCTCTCATCATTTGAAGTACTAGGATTCCAACTTCAAGGTTCCAACAATAATAACGTAATTGTAGACATCCCAATCTTCTAAACATGATGTTGTTGAAATAATTCACTAATGAAATTCAATATCTCGTTAACATGATCATCATATCCATTGGAAATCCAAATCTAAGACTCGGTGATAGGTTGAACATACCTTAATATGTCAATTCACCGAACCACAAGGTGTAATTCGACTCCGGTTGGTTATGTGCCACTCCAAGGTGTTACTTCTCTTCAATGATCACAAGTGATAATCATTCAATGATCACTCATAAACGTTCTAAGTGTTTAGAAGGGAGATTCTTGTTCTCTGACTCTCAAAGATGAAGTAAAACGAAGGAAATGAAAGTCCAAGCGGTTGTTGTCCCATTTATAATATTCTCATTATTGACAAGTTAGCGCACGTTACTAAGCATCCCTTAGCGTGCGCTAATAGTGGTTGACTTCAGAATTTGTCCGGTGCGCCGGGAATCTTATCCGACCCATGTCCTACCGGGCGCACGAGCCACCGCCCCGCTCAATAATTGAGTCCTTAGCGCACGTTACTCATACCTGCATAGCGTGCGCTAATAATGGCCCGATAGCGCGCGTTAAGATACATCCTTAGCGTGCGCTATCACAAGGTTGCTTGAGCAATTTTGCATTTTTTCTATACTTATGCGTAATGATATTAATGCACTAAATATCATACTCCAGTAATCAAAATCACCAATCCGAAATAATACATGGTTTGAATACAGATGAAATACACTGTAATAAATCCGGATATTACATACTCTCCTACTAAAAAGGAGTTTCGTCCCGAAACTCAAGATGAAAATAACTCGGGATATCTAGACTTCATATCAGCTTCTGTTTCCCAAGTGGCTTCTTCCGTTCCATGACGTGACCACTGAACTTTGACCAAAACGATTGACTTGTTCCTCAGTTGCTTAACTCGACTCTCGAGTATCTTGACTGGTCTTTCTTCAAACGTCCCATCCTGTTCGACTTCGATCTCGCCAAAATCGATGATATGACTGGGATCTGGTATATATCTCCGCAACTGGGATACGTGGAACACGTTATGAACATGACACAATGACGGCGGTAATGCTAATCTGTATGCCAACTCCCCAACTCTCTCGAGGATCTCAAATGGTCCGATATATCTCGGACTCGCCTTTCCTTTCCTACCGAAACGAAAGATTCCCTGTAGGAGAAACCTTCAAAAGTACGTGATCTCCAAGATCAACTCCAATGGACGGCGGCGTACGTCCGCATAGGATTTCGCGACTCTCGGCAAGAAATTTTCACGAATTAAGGCTATCTTCTCTCGAGTCCGCTCGATCAACTCTGGTTCTGTTCCGATCAAGTCTGATGAATCGTCCCAGCATAGGGGCGATCTGCATCTCCTTCCGTATAATGCCTCAAACGGTGCCATCTTAATGGAAGCATGCCAACTATTGTTATAAGTAAATTCAATCAATGGTAGATGGACTTCCCAATCGTTTGACCAATCTAAGGCACAGGCCCTTAGCATGTCTTCCACCGCTTGTATAGTTCTCTCATTGTCCGTCGATCGCGGGTGATAAGTCATCAAGTTCAATTCGGTCCCCAAGGCCTTATGAATCGCCTTCCAAAAGTGAGACACAAAACGGCCGTCTCGATCGAAACAATGGTCTTCGCGTACCATGTAATCGAACTATCTCTGAAATAAAGACTCGTGCCAACCTCTCTGGTCCCCACGTATCCTTAATGCCTAGAAAATGAGCCGATTTGGTTAAACGATCAACTATCACCCAAATCATGTTCATTCCTGTCCTGGTTTTCGGCATATTAGTGATGAAGTCCATCGATATGTCCTCCCACTTCCATGCAGAATCGGAGCGGCTTCAACATTCCAAAGAGCCGTTGATGCTCGATCTTAACTCGCCGACAAGTCAAGCATTTCAAACATAGTCCGCTACGTCTTTCTTCATGTTGCCCCACCGTAAGTTCTCGCTTCAAGTCCTTATACATCTTACCGTGCCCGGTGGATGGAATAGGGCGAACCATGTGCTTCCTTCATAATCGTCTGCTTTAACATCAACATCGGGAACGCAGAGTCGGTTCTAAAATCTCAAAACTCCATCGTCATGAATTATGAATCCGGGGCCTTTCCTCGATCACTTCATCATGTAACCGAATCATCGAGGATCATCTCGCCTGCCTAGATTTGATTTCTTCGTTAATGACGGTTATCTCCATCACGCATACCGCCCTGGACTCTTTGTAACCATACCTCAATTCCCTCACGAATCATCTCTCGTTGAAGGCTAAGTTGGGATGTCATCGTCTCCAGCATCTGAATAGAGACAGGCTTGCGGCTAAGTGCATCGGCCACTACATTCGCTTTGCCTGGATGATATAAAATCTTCAAGTCATAGTCCTTAATCAGTTCCAACCATCTTCTTTGCCGCATGTTCAACTCTTTCTGACTGAATATGTACTTGAGACTCTTATGATCCGTAAAGATCTGACAGTGAGTCCCGTACAGATAATGCCTCCAAATCTTCAAGGCAAAAACAACTGCTGCTAGTTCCAAATCATGTGTCGGGTAATTTACTTTATAAGGTTTCAGTTGTCGCGACGCATAAGCGATCACCTTATCGTTCTGCATCAACACACACCCAAGTCCTTGGTTCGAAGCATCACTATAAACTATGAATCCCTCAGTTCCCTGTGGAAGTGATAGAATCGGTGCCATCGTCAATCTCTTCTTCAATTCATCAAAGCTAATCTGACACAATTCATTCCACTCAAACTTTGGAGTTTTCTGAAGGAGTCGAGTAAGTGGGCGGGAGATTTTAGAAAACCCTTCCACGAATCGACGATAGTATCAAGCAAGTCCTAAGAAGCTTCGGACCTCTTTCACGTTCTTTGGAGGCTTCCAATCCAATATTGCCTCGATCTTCTGAGGATCCAGTCGGACTCCTCTAGCTGACACCACATGGCCGAGGAACATTACTTCTTTTAGCCAAAATTCACACTTAGATAGTTTGGCGTACAATTGCTCGTTTCTCAAAAGCTCCAATACAATCCGCAAATGCTGCGCATGTTCTTCCGGACTCTTAGAATACACCAGAATGTCATCAATAAATACGACCACAAATTTATCCAAAAATTCAATGAACACTCTATTCATCAATTGCATAAATACAAAGAAAGTTAGTGAGACCAAACGGCATCACTACAAACTCATAATGCCCGTAGCGAGTTCTCAACGCTGATTTCGAACATCGACTCCTTAATCCTCGCTTGATGGTATCCCGATCTCGATCGATTTTAGAAAATACCGCTGCCCCTTGTAATCGTCAAACAAATCATCAATCCGTGGCAACGGATACTTGTTATTAATCGTCATCTTGTTCAGCTCTCGATAGTCAATACACAATGAGCGATCCATCCTTCTTTCTGACAAAGAACCGGCGCTCCTGTGGTGAAACGCTGTCAATATAGCCCTTGTCCAAGAACTCCTCTAGTCGCTTCTTCGCCAGACATCTCAAGAGGTGCCATACGATACGGCGCCTTAGAAATTGGTGTCGCTGTGTTCCACCAATAGTAAATTCCACATCCCTTCGTGGAGGTAGTCCAGTAACTCGTCAGAAACACATCCGGAAATTCGTTCACAACAGAATGGATGAAAGTTCCACAATTTCTTCTTCTTTCTTCATTGCGTAGCACCAAGATCTTGCACCTTGTTTCAACAATTTGTGACTTTCATCGCCTTGATCAACTTTCCCGAGCTTCCCGGTTTCCATCCCTCAAACAGTAATCTCGAACCATCGTCGACCAAATGAGATATTCCTCCTTCGGTAATTTACAATTGCTCCGCACTGATTAAGCCAATCGTCTCCGAGTATCGTGTCATCTCCTTGCATTTCTATCATGATCGATTTGAGAGCCACTCGCCTCCAAATGATACAGGAAATTTCTAGTTTCTAAATTTCCGACAATCCTCTCTCCACTCGGTAAACCAACAACATAAGGTTCACAAGCATGAAAACCGGAAATATTCAAACGATTTACACAAGACAAAGATATGAAAGAATGTGTAGCTCTGTATCGAATAAAACGCTAACCGGCCGGGAAAGGATCTGACAAGACTGATGCGACAAGAAGATCTCGATCGTCTGTCCTCCTCATCTCGCATGCACGTGGGGAGCAGATCCGCACTCGATGTTCCTTTCGGTCCCATTGTCCTCTCGCTCGCCTGCGGCCAAAATTCCGAGGCATCCGAACACTTTGCGTCTCGTGGAATACCGGCCTCCTTCTCGGATCGGGCCGTGGTGTACGGGCTCTAAAAGACTTTGCAGCCTCTTCACAAAATACCGCCCGATGTCCTCTAGTCCACAATCAAAACAAATCACGGCAGAAGGGGGCAATTCTGATAGTGCCCGTCTGGCGCAGCTTAAAGCATTTCCTGGTAACATCGAAGAGTTGATGTCGCCTCAAGTTCTTTCCGCTCCTATCTGGGTGCGGAGGTTTCTGAAAGAGTGAAAGGACGACCGGGCCTTACGGGCCCCACTGCTCTTGTGCTCGTAAAAGTACCGAGACTTTCTGCTTCTTGGTTTCCGCAAATTTCTCCATGGCCGCTTCCTTGATCTCATATGCCAACGCCTTATCCTGGTATTGGCGGAGTGTGGTACATTCGAATCCGACATGTACCTCTGACTTCGGTTTCATTCTCATATCAAGTGAATCATCGCCTCGCATCCGCTCACCCGATGTCGAACAAATGCCAACCGTTGGTTAAACGCCTTGATCGCCTCGATACCGCACATCAAGGCCGAGCGGAGAAAAACTCCCGAACTTTGGCTTCCCTCACGGGACGAGGGCAATCGAGCTTCCATCATTAATCTAAACTCGCCCAATCGGCATCATGGTCTACAAAGCCGGATGGCTTCCCACCATTCTGGACGCTTCCCCTATCGTAAAATATTGAGCGATAGAGGCTTTCCATCGTCTGGCGCTTGATTCCGCAAAGATTTTCTCCAGCTCCTTTAACCAATGATCCTGTGGGAGTCTCAGAAATACCGTCGAATTTGGGTGGTTGCATCTTTGCCACTTCTTGCAGCCACCGGTCACCTCGATTTCCCATATCTGGGATCCCTTGCTGTCTCTCTCCCTGCTGTAGTCCCACCGCCACTTGCATTCGGTCCACGACCTGGGCGAACTGAGTCATTTGGTTCACCACTTGACGAAGGATCTCTGGTACAGCAGGATCTGGTTCATTATTAATAGATTGTTGCGGCTCGCCGGAGCTATGACTGGCCTGGTTAGAAGGCGACGCCTCCCTTTTGGCATTTCTTCGTCCGCGTCCACGACCGTGACCACGTCCACGTCCGCCTCTCAACATACTGTAAGCATAAATACTCAATATACAGAAAACAACATCGTTCTAATATCCGAGTATAAAGAGATACAATATGCAAAGAACGAGATAGAGTTTAGGAACTTACAACCACTGTTCGCATGAAGACGTAGGCAGTGCAGTGATGTCATTCACAGCCGGTTACCCCAAAAGACATAAATGACCCCTATTTTAACCCAACGGCCAAGATATCCATAATCTTAGCTCTGATACCATATTCTATAACACCCCCGATATATTCGAATATTATATACCGTAAATCCTTTACGTAAGGATTTACAAGGTCAAGAATTGAACAAGTATAAAAGGTACTAATAAATGGAAATAACGGAATTTCAAGACATCGCCCGACCCAATACAGAATAGTACAATTGTTCAACGTAACTCAATAATACATTACCAAATTCAAAACATCACAACCGACTTCGTACTCGAGTACTTATTGAAATAACGAATAAACAATGATAAATAAACCCTGGCCGACATCACTGCACTCGTCATACCTGCTCCAAAGGGTTGTTTCCCGCTCTCCCGGATCCTAAACACAAACAAAATGTTCACCCCGAAGGGGTTAGCACAACGATGCTAGTACAAGTACCACAAAGATATTATTCATATCTCACGGTGAATAATAATAATAACGTAAACAACAAAATACCAACGAGTCTTCCTACGAAACTCAAACATAACATACACAATCGATAATCACAACATGATATCAATACATACACATGGTAATTCCATCGATCCAAATGCTCACCGCCTAGAACCTACGATGATCCCGCCGACCAACCCGTGGTGGAAAACCCGTCCGATGATCCAGACGCTAGCATAGATCCCCGATGATCCCGTCGGACCAACACGAGGTGGACACACAATAACGACATACATGCACGACAATATGTATACAACAATACATAAAACAATTAAGGTACTTGCCTCGATTTGAAGACAATAATAACACTTCCACGGAAATGAACACTCGACGATCGTCCTCCTCAATCAATCACGTAACTAGACCAAACCTTAACAACAGAAATAATATAGGATTTATCTCACGTCGTACAAATGTTAAACAATTAGCTTAACGGTCAAAAGTTCATAAACTGCAATCTGCCCGAATAGCTTAGCGCACGCTAAGTATTCTGTGTAGCGTGCGTTACGTCTGCCCGATAGCACACGCAAACAACAAAGACTAGCGCACGCTAACTATGCATGGTCGATTTCACCGATCGGCCAACCGACTCGATCGGTGGTCTAGCGTCGTTACGTACCAAACGTAGCGCACGCTAACTAGTACTCGAGAAGCGCACGTTAAATCGCATATCCTAGCGTGCGCTATTCGCATGGCGCCATCACGAGCAAGAACTGCTCTTGCCATGTTCAAACAATGAAATCCTTCGTGATAATTCATGTTACTTCCATGAATACCAAGTTCTTACTCTTATGAATGATCTCCAGGATGATATCAACTTCAAGATGCAAATATACGTATAATCATCATGACACCATAATCCATCTTGATTACAATTTCTCATGCAAGGTTGGTTATCTCCGGTTGATGTATTAGACGCTACTATCATTATACATATTCAGCTTCATCTTGAGGTGAACTAACAATTCCGACTTATACGAAAGAATATTTCCTACGATGATTCTTTCTTTAAGTTCTTATAACATCTTTTCCAAATCATGATCACAAAGATAACATAAATCATATGGATTGTTAACTTCCGAATATTCTCTCATCATTTGAAGTACTAGGATTCCAACTTCAAGGTTCCAACAATAATAACGTAATTGTAGACATCCCAATCTTCTAAACATGATGTTGTTGAAATAATTCACTAATGAAATTCAATATCTCGTTAACATGATCATCATATCCATTGGAAATCCAAATCTAAGACTCGGTGATAGGTTGAACATACCTTAATATGTCAATTCACCGAACCACAAGGTGTAATTCGACTCGGTTGGTTATGTGCCACTCCAAGGTGTTACTTCTCTTCAATGATCACTCACAAGTGATACTCAATCATTCAATGATCACTCATAAACGTTCTAAGTGTTTAGAAGGGAGATTCTTGTTCTCTGGACTCTCAAAGATGAAGTAAAAACGAAGGAAATGAAAGTCCAAGCGGTTGTTGTCCCATTTATAATATTCGCATTATTGACAAGTTAGCGCACGCTACTAAGCATCCCTTAGCGTGCGCTAATAGTGGTTGACTTTAGAATTTGTCCGGGTGCGTCGGTGGGAATCTTATCCGACCCATGTCCCGCCGGCGCACGAGCCACCGCCCCGCCAATAATTGAGTCCTTAGCGCACGTTACTCATACCTGCATAGCGTGCGCTAATAATGGCCCGATAGCGCGCGTTAAGATACATCCTTAGCGTGCGCTATCACAAGGTTGCTTGAGCAATTTTGCATGTTTCTATACTTATGCGTAATGATATTAATGCACTAAATATCATACTCCAGTAATCAAAATCACCAATCCGAAATAATACATGGTTTGAATACAGATGAAATACACTGTAATAAATCCGGATATTACAAATGTGTTTTGGGCTATGGCGTTTCTGAAAACGAGTGTTTTTTATCGGTTTTCATGATGCATGCATTAACTAAGTGTGTGAGAGGTAAGTTGTTCGTTTGTCCTTCTTGGCTAGGATGGCACTAAAGTATTTTGTCGTGTGTATTTAATGCTTTAATTGTGGAGTTTTGATGTTGGAAAACGGACTTTTCTATTTTCCTTTGGTACTGTGATGTGATGAGATTCGGGACGAGATCCCAACGGTTTTGTAAAGGTCGTTTAACGGAAAGTGATTTTGGGCTGAGACCCATTCATTTTTGAAATGGTTATTTTTCAACTAAGGACTCGAAGTCCAACAAGGTTTCTACTTTTCAAAATCCCCGAGATGAGGAATTTATTTCCAAACACTTCATTGATTTCTTTCTAAGTAATAAAACTTCTCGGGAAGGCTTTTGATAGTTAATCGTCGTACCCGATTCGGGATTCCTATTTGTTTGTTACATTTCGTATGATTATGTACTTGCACTAGAAAAATGGTGGAATTTTGCTAACCCCCGAGAAATTGGGTGGTGGATGTCTGTTTTGCATTCAGGTTTTGGGGAGCATAACACAGGGTCGGCATGAAGGATGATGAATGATGATCAATACTAATCACATGAGGATCCGTATGATGTCGTATTAGATTAGTTGTACGTTATTTTTCCGCTGCAATATTTTCCCCGTTGTATGGGAGTATTTTGTATTTGAACCCTGCATGGGCATGTCTTGAGATTGAGTTGTATGTTTTTATTGAAAGACCAAATCGGTCCAGTGAGTCATTTTAGCCTTAAAGGCACTGTTGAGATGTTCGATGTTGTTACCAGCCTGGTAGATCCTTGATGAAGGCTTCTACGGCGTGTAATATCCCTAAGCAGATTGGGGGTGCTACATAAATGGTATCAGAGCTTAGGTTGTGGAAACCTAGGCTGTCGGGTTAGTTTTGCCTGTTGAGTTTTGTCTCGTCGGATTTTGTCTGACTGAGTCGTGTCGCGACGCGTCTTCTGAGTTTGTTGGTCGTGATTAGTATCGTGGGGAGTGACACGTTCTTAAGTGTAACTATCGCAAGTGCACGATATCGTATCAAGTAGTAAGTTGACTTTTTGAGTCCGGTTTATCGATCCCACGAGGAAGTTTGGTTATATGTTGAATTATACACTATTAGTCTATTTGTGATAGAGATATATATGATTGAAACACACAATTTAAGAGTTTGGATTGACAATTGCAAAGAAAATGCAATAATAGTTCTAATATTCAAGCAAATAAAAGATTTCACTAATAATAGATTAATAAAAGATACAATGAAATATTTGGGATTACAAACATAGTTCATCATTAGTTATAGAAGATGTATAGGAGATCATAAGATGAATTTACTTATTATGTTGTGTAGATTCGATTTTCCTTAAAAAGACGGTTTCTCTTTCGAACTATAAAACGTCCCTTACATATTGAATCAATCCACTATATTTCTATGTTGATTGGCTTCAATACATAGCATTAGGATTTATGAAAATAAGTCAATACAAAGGGAATCTTATCCTTGTTAGAGCGGCATGTGGGGCACATGCGGTACGTAGACTGTAGCAAGTCAACTGATATTAGCGCACGCTAAATGTAAGGACTTGCGTACGCTAAACAGTGTGAAATACGTACGCTAATGCATGGGCATTACGTACGTATGCTCATGTTCGAGGCAAGACAGTGGCCTCTGGGCTGCGATAGCGCACGCTAACAAAGTCGGTTAGCGCACGCTAAGGCCGTAGCGCACGCCAAACATAAGGTTTAGCGCACGCTAGTAATACACTTTATAAAAAGGGGACAGACGGGTGTTATGAAGCATTCTCGTCCATTTCTTTCCTTTCACTCGATAGAGAGAGATTTGGGAGGTACTTGAGTTCCTAAAACACTATGAGATGATGATCTTTAACGAGATTAAGATTGAGAGCATGGATTCAAAGCTTTGTTCTTGAAATTATTAATGAGTCTTGGAATGGAGTTCATAGAGAGAGTCTTGAGGTTCCAAATACTGGATTATGATGGAGTTGAGCATCCTTATCAACATTTGGAGCTTGGAAATGATTGGGAACGGATTCAACCTTGATAATCCATCCTTTTCTTCAAAGAGGTAATTAATCTTCACTTTGGATTTCGTTCTGGGGATTGAATATTGGTGTTCCTGAGTTGATACTTATCATATTAATGAGTTGATAAGTATGATTTCGAGATGGCTTCCCGGGTAACGTTGATGTTATTGTTGGTATGCGGATATTGATATGTTTTGTATGGTTTTTAATGGTGTTCAGGAGATATGTCGATTTATGTCTCCCTTCATTTTGGATTTGATTTTAAGATGATATACGGATATATATGACTTAGGTGATTAATTACATGTTAGCATATCGGATTATGATGGTTGTCATGAATGTGATTATGGAATCATGGTACTTTTAGTGTTCTTGGTATATATATCATCAAAGAGGAAGGATATATGTTGGTTTGATTATTAATATGGATAAGATAATTGAAACTAAACATTATGTTTATTGTAGTGATTGAGTTCGTATGATAAGATATGGATCATGATGATGAGTTTTGATCTGGAAAGTTATTGTTAATCTTGGAGTAAGATTTCCTTTTCATTCGAATTCGTAGTCGCAAGGTGTTAGTCGATGCTTGGAATGCATGCCACTGTAGAGCATTAGCGCACGCTAAGCTTACTGGATAGTGCACGCTAACGGGAACAACTTAGCGCACGCTACGTTATGCGTTTAATGCGCGCTAAGTAGGCAGACAGTGTAGTATTTTCGTTTTGTGATTATGAATTCGTGATGGGTTGAACTGGATTGTTTAAGACTGCGTTTAATCGAGATATTGTGGAACTGTTGGGTTATTGATCGGTTATTGATTGATAATTATGATTTATCGGATTTTGTCTTGTATTGTTGATATGAGTTCGTAATTGTTTGAGTTGTATTGTTCGGTTTTGTAAATGATCGAGGTATTGTTGAACCGTTGAGTTTCATTGGTTGGTTATACCGGTTATTGATTATTATCGGATATGTTGTCATTTGATTATTGCATTAGGTCGCGATAATTGAGTGTTGATTATGGCCGTTGTGTTGCGGTCAAGGTTGGAGAGTTCGTAGGTTGCTTTTGGTCGGGGCTGAGGAGCTCGGAGACGAAGGCAATGGATTCTGGTAACAGCTTCGTGGTATCGGTATCGAGGCAAGTTTTTACTTGTTCAGTTTATAATATTTGATGAATGGTATCGTTTTCATTTCATTTATAATTCGTATGGCGATGTTGTTAGAAAGGTAAGTTGTCGGTTAACGAGTTGTATATCGTTCTCTGGCTTGTATTAAATCATAAGGTATATGATTTAATTGTGTTCAAGGAAGACGTGAGTTATCTTTGGTCAAGGGTATAGTATATCGGATATCGAAGATAGTTAATGTGATGACATAAGTATCGGGATAAAGGTTTATTGGTATTGAATGGATGGTACCTTATTTGAGATTATTTGAATAACTGTGTATTCATTCAGGGATGTTGCTCGTGGAAAGAATATTGTCTTCGGCTTTGAGGTAATTCTAGTATTATTCAGTTATGAGGATAATTGTTCTGAGGAATGAAGTTAAAACACAGTTTTATTTTTTTAATTCCAAAATGCAAGGTTTTCCCCCCAAAAGGTTGATTATTACTTTCCCACTCGTGATACACACGACTCCATTTAATGGTTGCTCTCGATCACTCGTTTATTTTCCAACTCAATATGAAGAAGAATTTCATTGGCGTCATCAAATATTATGATTTTTCACGAAATTGAGTGTATTGAATTTCAGCCGCTAATTAATTCAAATCTGCTCATAAACTACATCCCTTCGTGATAGCTTTCACACCGTTATTTGCTAACTTGTAGCTCTTTTCACCAACACAATTTTTATCTCTCTTTTTTTTAAGGTGATAGCTTTCACACCGTTATTTGCTAACGTGTAGCTCTTTTCACCAACTTTTTTGTGAGACGGCACCTACGCACCAACAATGGTTAGTCCTTTATTTTTTTGCAAAATTTGAGGATCCCCAAAATTAGGCAGCTGTTGCTGCTCAACACTTCTCCTTTTCGTCATTTTTTTAGGTGATAGCTTTCACACCATTATTTGCTAATGTGTAGCTCTTTTCACCAATGACTCCTTTTTTAGGGAATAGAATTTTTTGCAGAAAATCATTTATTAGTTAAGCATGAAAAATCAAAAACTCCACAAATTAAGTAAATTTCAGTTCTATTTTTCATCAACCGACTGATTCTTCTTTTCTCAAGGTAACGAATGACTCGATTTTATATGATAACTACAATGCTTGGAAAGAGAGATTAAGACTCAAAAATTTTTGGAATATACAATTTTTTTAACCGGTTTAAAACGATTTTAGAAGTTTTTATATACTTAAATTATTGGTGTTATGGCCAGATCTAGAAATTTCATAAATCAAAATACTATATATATATATATACATACACACACACACACACACACACTAAACCTAAAACATCAATGCCAAATAATAAAAACACACCACACACTACAATAATCAAAACATACCACAATCATACGATTCAAAGCAAAATAAACATCATAGTTCAAAAACAAACAAAATAAACACACAAGTTCCAAAACACCCCCAAACTTGAAACTAAAACTGTCCCGAGTTTTTTTAGAATTGAAAATCAAGTGAGAAAACAGAAAACTCCCTGAAATTTTAGCTTTTTGATCGTCCAGGTGTGTCGTCAGGGATGTTTAGAAAACGGAAAAGCTTTTCAAAGCACTTCTCCATTTCTAATTGTCGGTCGATTATTTCATTCTGATTTCTCAAAATTTCTGCCTGGGATGTTTCTAATCCCCGAACTATTTCAAGCAAATTTGCCTCAAAAGACGTCAAGTCTTCTTCGGCATCCTCCTCGGGCTCATATTCCTCCTCATGGCTACTTTCCTCTTCCGGTTCCAAACGTGCCCATTTGCTCCTTAACTGAGTACTTTGAAAAATACTACTCTGGCTGTTTAGTCTATCCCCATGCGTTAATAAATCACCCCCCACCGAAATTTTTACTCTCTGGCTCCTGCAAATACCGGTGATAAGGCAGGGGTATGGCATCTTTTGCCTAGTTGGGACCATGCCGGCATAGTGACAAATAGTAGTATAAATGTGAGTACCCAAATCCATTTTGACCCCTCGGCGGATAGCAAATAAACCTCACAGGTGGCCAATGGAAACTGTCGTCAGAGTCGAAGTCGGGTAAATACTCCCGGCTGCCCACATCCATAAGTACCAAGCATCATCAATGAGGTACGCCTGGTTGTATCGTGGTTTGATCATCCCAATACTGTCATGGAGCTCGCTCACTAATGCCCAGCGTAAAACCCTTTCATCCGGCACATCCTCATTAGGTAAGATCATGGTTCTAAAAAACGCTAGGCGCTAGGCGTTCGGATTGCTAACGTCTAGCGCCCAGAGGATTACTCGGGGATTAATCGGGGAGTAATCGGACTAGGCGGATTTACTTTTTATTATTATTTTAATCATTTTTATATATAAAAATTATATATATGTAAAATATAACAATTATGTATTAAATTTGAAATATTCTATAGATATAAGAGAGTCCATAATATCCATACTATCTTAGTTTATGAATTTATAGTACTATTAGAACAAAACAAACAAAAAAAAAGTATAACCGTCTAGGTATCCGCCTAGTTGCCCACATAACTAGGAATTTGAAACATTGATATAGATATAAAGTAGTCCATAGTATTCGTAGCATCTTAGGTTGCCTTCGTAGACTCACCAAATAAATTTAGACGATCGATTAATCATCTAACCGCCCAGTACAAACGCCTAGGCCATAATCGGAACGGTAGAGGACCTTCTAAGGACTAATCGGAGGATTAATCGGTCTAGGCGGGGATTTTTAGAACACTGGGTAAGATGGAAATGTCTACCGCGTTAGTACAATCAACCCCCAAATACTTATTAATGACATCCAGTGAAAAATTAATCGATTTCCCATTCACAGTCGTTTGATGAGAAGTAGGCGACCCTACCTGCCCAATGGATTTGTTGAAAGTATTGTAAAAGTTTAGGGTCAAGGTGGGGTTACCATTTGGGAGTTCGAATACGAATTTTTCCCTCCCGTTGTTTATGAACTTTTGGATGAACGGGCTAGTGATAGTTTCTCTATCCAAATCGCCAATGAAATCATCAAGTTTGAACAATCTCTTCTTAATGCACTTTGTTTTTTGAATTCTTTGCGGTGGTGCCGGTTCTTGAGACGACGAACCGACCTTTTCTTTTCCTTTTGACGATTTCTTCGGTGCCATACCTGAAATTAAACAAAATCAACTTCCTTTTCATCACACGACTATAATCATCAAGCAAAACCAACAAAAAGTCAAAAAAATTCAAAGATTTTCGTTGTGGCATTTCGTCGGACACCGTAAGTTCATAGTTTTTTTAACAAGTTTATTCATTCAAACTCAAATCCACAAAGTCACCACAAATCAAAGAATCAAATAACCACACAAATATCAACAATACTAACAACTAAACATGTTTCAAACAACGAATCTTACGAAAATAGGAATCGAAAACTAATATAAAGTAAGAAACTAAAACCATAAAAAAAATTGAAACAAGGATTGAAAGAAAAACCTGATGATTTAGGTGTTAATGTTGCTAGGAGAATGAATTGTATTGAAGAATTTTGTTTTTGAAAGTATGGATTGAGAGGGGAAAAAAAAAATTCGCACTTTGCCTCTGTGAAATCCCGCCGGGTTTGTGCATCTGTTGCCAAGTCCTGTTTTTTTTTTTTGTAAAGCTGTAAAGTTACGGCCGTAACATACTCAAGTTGTGGCTGTATGAAGCATTCGTCTTTTGATAGTTTTTTTGGTTACGGCCGTAACATACATGAGTTACGGCCGTAAGGTGCTTTCGATTTTCTGATATTATTTTAGGATACGGCCGTAACATGCAAAAGTTACGGCCGTATGATGCATTCGTAAAAATTGTATTTTCAAATCAAAAGGAATACGGCCGTAACATACAGGTTGGACGGCCGTATGAAAGGCGATATTTACGGCCGTAAAATTTTGGATACGGCCGTATATAATATTAAATTATTATTATTATTATTATTATTATTTTTTATTTTTTTTTATTTTTTGGTTTTTTAGAAAATTATATTTATTATGTGTGTGAGAATAATGAAAGAAAGACTCCCTGGATTTTATGAACGATATGATCCTTGCTCTTGTTGTTGAATCTTTCTGTGTTACCCCCAAACTTATTTTGTGAAATAATAGAGATTGGGTTGCCTCCCAATAAGCGCTTTGTTTAACGTCTTTAGCTTGGCTTCTCGTCTGATCAATTAGGTATTTCCAGCATTATGATCAATTTTGTTGTCGAGAATTCTCCTCCTAGATATGGCTTTAACCGTTGGCCGTTTAATTTGAAACTCCCGTCGGTTGTATTATAAATCTCCACATCTCCATGAGAAAACACCTCTTTGATTGTGTATGGGCCCATCCATCGTGATCGCAGCTTACCCGAAAACAGACGCAGTCGTGCATTAAAAAGGAGAACTTGGTCTCCTTCTTTAAAATCTCTTCTTAGAATTCTGTTGTCATGACATCTTTTTGTTTTTTCTTTGTAGATTTTGGCATTTTCATATGAGTCGAGTCGGATTTCATCCAACTCATTTAACTGCAGGAACCTTTTCTTTCCAGCCAACTGTTCGTCAAAGTTTAATTTTTTAATAGCCCAAAAGGCTCGATGTTCAAGTTCGACTGGCAGGTGACAGGCTTTTCCAAAAATCAAACGAAATGGAGACATGCCTATCGGTGTCTTATAAGCTGTTCTGTAAGCCCAGAGCGCATCATCCAGCTTTTTCGACCAATCTTTCCGGGATGAGTCGACTGTCATCTCAAGTATACGTTTCAGTTCACGATTGGAGACCTCGACTTGTCCATTGGTTTGTGGGTGATAAGAGGTAGTGACACGGTGTTTTACTCCGAATTTGGTCAGTAGAGCCTTAACCTGGTGATTGCAGAAATGAGATCCGCCATCACTGATAATAACTCTCGGAGTTCCGAAGTGAGTCAATATATTTTTCTTTAGAAAATTTACCATGACTCTAGCTTCGTTTGTTGGTAATGCAACAGCCTCCATACATTTAGATACGTAGTCCAAAGCTACAATGATGTATTCATTAAAGAACGATGATGGAAAGGGTCCCATGAAATCAATTCCCCAAACGTCGAAGATTTCAACTTCAAGGATAAAATTCATTGGCATTTCATTTCTTTTTGACATGTTTCCATGTCTTTAGCACCGGTCACACTTAGAGATAAGTGTATGTGTATCTTTGAATAGAGTGGGCCAATAGAATTCAGCTTCAAGAATTTTTGCTGCTGTTTTTGAAGCCCCAAAATGTCCTCCATAGTGAGAGGAATGACATCTTTCTAATATCTTCTCCATTTCTTCTTCCGGTATGCATCTCCGGATGATTTGATCAGGTCCTCATCTGAACAATAGAGGATCTTCCCAGTAATAGTATTTCAACTCGGAGAAGAACCTTTTCTTTTGATGATGGGAAAAATTTGGGTGAATTATTCTACTTACAAGGAAATTGACGATGTCTGCATACCATGGTGCATTTTGTTTTTCCTGCACATTAGAGATTTAGAACAGTTGTTCATCCGGAAATACTTCATTTATTTCCTTCTCTTGAGCATTGTTTTGGTTTAGTCGTGAGAGATGATCCGCCACTTGGTTCTCTGTTCCTTTTCTGTCTCAGATTTCTATGTTGAATTATTGCATAAGTAGGACCCATCGGATTAGCCTTGACTTAGCATCTTGCTTTGTCATTAAATATTTCAATGTTGAATGATCAGTGTAGACAATGACGTTCGATCCTAATAAGTATGATCGAAATTTATCAAAGGCATAAACCACTGCGAGCATCTCTTTTTCAGTTGTTGTGTAGTTCAGCTGTTCATCATTCATAGTCCGGCTAGCATAATGGATCACTTGCATCATTTTGTCCTTCTTCTGGCCCAGCACGGCCCCCACAGCATAATCACTTGCATCACACATCAGAATGAACGGGATAGTCCAATCTGGAGAAATGATGATTGGAGCTGATGTAAGCTTATCCTTCAAAGTTTCAAAGGCCACGTGGCATTCATTTGTGAAAAGGAATGGTGTATCTTTCTCAAGCAAAGAACAGAGAGGTTTTGCTATTTTTGAGAAATCTTTTATGAACCTCCGATAGAATCCTGCATACCCGAGAAAACACCTTACTCCTTTCACCGAAATTGGTGGAGGAAGTTTTGAAATCACTTGGATCTTTGCCTTATCGACTTCAATTCCATGTTGTGAGATTCTATGGCCAAGTACGATTCCTTCCTGGACCATGAAGTGCCATTTCTCCCAATTGAGAACTAGATTTGTGTCTTCACATATTTCCAAGACCATTAAGTGATTTAGGCATTTATCAAATGTATCTCCGAAAACCGAGAAATCTTCCATGAAAACTTCAATGAAATTTTCAACCATGTCTGAGAATATTGACATCATACATCTCTGAAATATAGTTGGAGCATTGCATAATCCGGATGGGATTCTTCTATAGGCAAATGTTCCGTAAGGGCATGTGAATGTTGTTTTCTCTTGGTCTTCTGGGGCTATGACGATTTGGTTATACCCTGAATAACCGTCGAGAAAACAGTAGTAAGAATGTCCCGCCAATCTATCAAGAATTTGATCAATAAATGGTAGTGGAAAATGATCTGTTATGGTCGTCTTGTTGAGCTTCCTGTAATCAATGCACATTCTCCATCCTGTGATGGGTCGTGTTGGTATAAGTTCATTGTGCTCATTCTCTGTGATTGTGATTCCACTCTTTTTGGACACCATATGTACAGGGCTCACCCATGGACTATCTGAGATTGGATAAATGATTCTTGCGTCAAGTAATTTAAGAATCTCTGCTTTCACAATTTCCTTCATGTTTGGATTCAAACGTCGTTGATGCTCAATTGAAGGTTTGCAGTCATCTTCCATCAAAATTTTGTGTGTGCATATAGAGGGGCTTATTCCTCTAATGTCCGAAATAGTCCATCCAATTACATTTTTGTGATTCCTCAATACCCTTAGTAATTTCCCTTCTTCAAGTTCGGTCAATAGGTTAGATATGATGACCGGAAGTGTAGAGGAAATGCCCAAGTAAGCGTATCTCAAATGTGTGGGTAGAAGTTTGAGATCAAGTATTGGAGCTTCTTGTAAAGAAGCGAGGGGTTTAGCGGAGCTTGTCCCCAACTCTTCAAAATGTAAATGCCTTCTTAAGGGTGGTAGTGCTTCTAGATAGTTAACTGTTTCGGCCAAGTGATATTCTTCTTCCATGCTGGTTAGAGAATTTGCTATACATGTCTCAAGAGGATCTTTAGATAGAATTTTCTCCAAAGACTTGTTTACCATGGCTTCAATTGCGTCTATTCTTAGACAATACTCATCTGTGGAGGGATGGTTCAAAGCTTTTAGGACATCGAAGATGACATGTTCGTCTTCCACTCTGAGAATTAGCTTTCCTTCATACGTCAATAAGAGCACGTCCGGTTGCGAGAAATGGTCGTCCCAAAATAATGGGAATATCCTGATCTTCTTCCATGTCAAGGATGATAAAATCTGCTGGAAATATGAATTTATCAACCTTGATGAGCACATCTTCTATTATCCCACGTGGATATTTGATTGACCGATCAGCTAATTGTAGTGAAACTGTTGTTGCTTTTGCTTCTCCCAAGTTCAGTTTGTTGAAAATTGACAGGGACATCAAGTTGATACTTGCCCCTAAATCACAAAGAGCTTTTCCAAAATTCACTTCACCCATTGTACACGAGATTGTGAAAGTTCCCAGATCTTTTAGCTTGGGTGGCAACTTCTTTTGTAGTATTGCGCTATATTCCTTTGTTAGCATGACAGTTTCATATTCTTCAAGCCTTCGTTTGTTGGAAAGAATATATTTCATAAATTTGGCATAGCTTGGCATTTGTACTAGAGCATCGACAAAATGTATATTGATGTGTAGCTTTTTGAAAATTTCCAAGAATTTACCAAATTGAGCATCGAGCTTGTGATTCTTCAACCGTTGAGGGAATAGGATAGGTGGAACATAAGATTTTGTAGCAACTGGACCTCTTTGAGATGAAGGTCCTGATTCCGATTCTTTTTTTGATTCTTGATTTTGTTTATTTTTTTGTTTTCCAGATGATTTTCTACAAAAATTTTGGGCAACTGCACTCCACTTCTTGTTGTGATAGCTTGGACATTTTCCCTTGGATTTACCTCGGTAATGCTAGGTAAGATGCCATGAGATCTTTCTGAAAGTATTTTGGCCATTTGGCGAACTTGTGTCTCCAGATTTTTAATTGAAGCATCATTGCGTTGTTGATACTTCAGTTGTTGTTCAGCTAGCTTCGTGATTGCTTCTTCCCACCCGGACTTCTTTTCTTGATGCGTTGGATTCAACACATTGTTGTTGTTTGCATAAGAAAATTTTGGATGATTTTTATACCCTGGATTGTATGTTGGCCCGTAAGGATTGTATGCCTGCCTTTGGAAATTCTGAGCATACGCCACTTGTTCTGGTGGTGGTGGTGATTGCTCCTGTTGCACTAATGGACAGATAGCGCTGTTGTGAGTTGCTCCACAAATTTCACATGAAAAAGCTGAAACTTGTGGAGTTTGCACCGTCTTCACAGAATGAGGAGTTGAAAAAGACATATCCTCGACTTTCTTTGATAAAGCTTCAATTTTTGCCAACATAAGTGAATAAGAATCCACTTCAAAAACACCATTTGGTTTCTTTTGGATGTTTCTGTCTGGCCATCTTGCACTTTGTTCACTTATAACCTCAAAAAGATTATAAGCCTCTTTCATAGTTTTGTTGCCAAGTGAGCCATTTGATGATGAATCGACATTGGCTCGGCATGTAGGTAAAATCCCAGAATAGAAATAATTGACTTGAGCTCCCAAATTGAAACCATGGTTAGGACATTTTCGTAGCATATCTTTGTATCTCTCCCATGCTTCGTGTAATGACTCTGAATCTTGTTGACGAAATGTAGAGATTTCGTATTTGAGTTTAGCCACTTTTATTGGTGGAAAGTATTTAGTGGTGAATTTTTGAACAAATTCGGGCAAATTTGTTATGCTTCGTGTGTAATACCCGGATTTTCAGTATAAATTTTTCGCGTTATTTTATTAGAGATATACTGTATAGTTTGGTATCTATACAGTATGGATAAAATAAATTGAGAACCGAGATAGTTATACTGGTGTGATTATCGTTTTGATTGACAGATATATTCAGGATATGTTGTATCAGGTTGAACTGATTTGGATATCAAGTATATCATATGAGAATATTTTTGGATTCAGTATGTGTATTTAGTATGTCGTATGTTTGTATTTTGTACGTCGAGACGTCGGACAGGAACAGTTGGATTTTTGTCTAAGTATAAAATCCATTACGTACGTTAAGCCTTGGAGCTTACGTACGTAAAATGTGTTAGCTTACGTACGTTATATAGTGTACATAACGTACGTAACAAGAGGAATTGGACAGTTGGGCCCGGTGTCGGCAGCTTTCGGCGCAGATGTGGACAGGTGAGTCAACAGATGGAGTTACGTACGTTATACAGGGTGTATTACGTATGTAATACGAGTATAATACTGTAGAATGTCAACATACGTATTACGTACGCAACAGAATAAGTGTTACGTACGTTACGGGGCGGCTGGCCGAGTCGTGGCCGAGATGACCTGGATGGCCGAGCATGGACGGTCGTGACTCGTTGGAATGGCCTAGCATGGTCGACAGTGACTCGTGGGGGTGGCCGATCACGGTCGACAGTAACTCGCAGGGATGGCTAGGACTGGCCGATTACGTACGTAAGGCAGTGGCCGGTTACGGCCGTAAGGGCCAGTTACGTACGTAAGCCAGCTGCCGGTTACGTACGTAAGGATGCCGAACGAACTGGGCAGTAGGGTCGGCCGCGGCCGGCTACGTACGTAAGGACCCGCCGGTTACGTACGTAATGGTCCGGCAGGTTCCGCCTATTTAAGGCCTGGACCGGGTCACTTCAGCATTTTTCATTTTTTCTTCATTTTTTCGCGATTCCTTCAGCAAAAGTGGATGGATTTGAGTAAGATCATCATCTAGCAACATGTTTGGAAGTTGGAATCATGGATTAACATCATCTTCCACCCGGATCGAAGGTAAGAACACCTAAACTTTTGGTTTTTGGATGTTCTTGAGGTTTCTTGGTGTTTTGGCCGATTTGCTTCGTTTTGATTCAGATTATTGATTGAACTTGATTGTAAACTCGTAATCATTCAATACTCTTGAAGTTTTGTGGAACGAATTCGAGTATTTCTTTGAATAATCGATTGAATTGGACTATGCCTTCAAAGTGTTCGATGAAATGTCTCAATGAGTAGAACTTGGAAAATTCTACACGTTTTCGTATGAACGGTGATGGAATTGATATTGTTGTGATGATTCTTGGTATTTACAAGAATTTTGTTAAGGGAAGATAATGAATTAGTGATCAAATGATTTGATTATGTTGTTATGATTATGAAATCATAGAGTTCTTGATGTTCTTGAGGCCATATGATGACTATGATGATTTGATAATTTGTTTAACCGATTTAAGATGGTATTCTAAATCATAGTGATGATAGTGGTTGATTTATATGAGATGAATCTTGATATGAGGTTGAATTCTGGATTGAATATGTTATGATCATTGATTTGATGAATACGTTTTAAAGTGTTGGTGTTTTGGATATGAATATGGAATATTCACATTTAGAACTAAGTTATGTATCTTGGTACAATATTCGTATAGGAATACGAATATGATTTCGAGTTTGATTGGAATTATTATTCATGTTTGAATTTGGATATTCATACTTATTGAATAAGTGTTCATTCCGGATAATGGAATTATTTGAAACCTTTGGAATATGGTTATCTATGATGTTGAATTAATCGGATCGTCTGGATTGATGATGATAATCGGTAATTGGTTTATATTATGAATTTACAAGGAGGAAACTTGTATCCATATTTAAGATTGAATTTGGAATCGGTAATGTTAGACCCTTGTTGGTTTAAATTGATTATTGATATGATCTTCGGATTGTGGAATCGTATTGTGGTTTTGAGTTCGTGTTTGATTGGTTTGGGTTGTTTGGATTTGTATTTAATCGGTATATTGTAGAACCGTTATGTTTGTTGATCGGTTATTGATTTTTATTTGTGATCATCGAGTTACGGATTGTATTGTGGATATGAGTTCGTATTTGTTGAGTTGGATTATTTGGTTTTATGTATATGATCGAGGTTTTGTTGAACCGTTGAGTTTGTTGGTTGGGTATGTCGGTTATTAATTTTTATCGAATGTGTGTTAATCGGTTATTGCAATAGGTTGATATGTTTTGATCGTGGATTATGACCATTGTGTTGCGGTTGAGGCTAAAGAGTTCGTAGATTGATTTTGGTCGGGGCTGAGAAGCTCGTATACTAAGGCAATGGATTTTGGTAATGGCTTTGTGGTATCGGTATCGAGGCAAGTTTATACTTGTTCAGTTTATAATATTTGATGAATGGTTTCGTTTTCATTTCATTTATAATTCGTATAGCAATGTTGTTAGAAATGTAAGTTGTCGGGATAATGGTTTGTATATCGTGCTCTGGTTGTATTAAATCATAACGTATATGATTGAATTGTGTTCAGGGAAGACGTGAGTTATCTTTGGTAAAGGATATAGAATATCGGATATCGAGGATAGTTATCGTGATGACATAAGTATCAGGATAAAGGTTTATTGGTATTGAATGGATGGTACCATATTTGAGATTATTCGTATAATTATGTATTCGTTCAGGGATATTGTTCGTGGAAAGGATGTTGTCTTCGACTTTGAGGTAATTTATGTATTGTTCAGTTATGAGATAATTATTATGTTGAGTTGTTGTATATGTTGTATGTTGAGGCTTCGTATATTGAGATTCATACTAGTTGTTCGTTGAGGGATGTTGATCCCAGGACTATTGTTGGTGTTAATGGTTGTGTTGATCGTCTCATTGGGGGATGTTGATGGATATGGTCCTCGGCTTTGAGGTAATCTAAGTATTTGTTCAGTCATGTGGATAATTAGTATGTTGAGTTGTTGTATATGTTGAGGTTTCGTGTAATGAGTTTCGTATCGGTTATTCATTGAGGGATGTTGATCCCAGGACTGTTGTATTGAGATCGTAGATCATGTTGGTCATTCATTTGGGGATGATGATCCCAGGAATGATGTTTTGGATATTGATTAGTCGTGTCGGCTTTTCATTGTCAGTCTGTTGTTGTTCACTTCGGTGAGTCTTTTGATCCTTTTGGATATGTATTTCTTTGAGTTTCGTTGTCATGTTGCATCGTGACATATCTGGAGTCATATCTGCGTGCCGATTGGTTATTGTGTAGGATTTTTACCCGGGCACATGATGGTTATGTGTTGATATTTCCACATTGAACCGTGCACACGAGACGTAGTTCGTGAGGCTAATTAGGTACAAGACCACACGTGTATGTGATCAATACCCGGGGTGGCTTGTGCACGGACACATTTCCGGATCGGGCGTACTATGACTTCCATCTTTGAGCCATACCGTTTGGTCGTTCATAGTTCCATGTATGATTGGATATGTTCGACGGTTTGTGACTGGTTGTTCATATGCCCGAGGGGTATGTTCGACAGTCGGAGTTATTTCTTTGAGATCCATTATTGTTGATCATTTGGAGTTTACCTTGTTGATGGTATTCTCAGTTACTGTTGGTCTTTTGTTGATCATTTGGAGTTTACCTTGTTGATGGTATTCTCGATTATTGTTGATCATTTGTTGATCGTGTCGGAGTTATCATGTTGATGGTATTCTCAGTTATCGTGATCCTTTATTGGTCGTATTGGACTTATCATGTCGATGATGTTCTCAGTTGATTTATCGGTTGATCTGGTTATTGATCATATAAGCATTCGGACTATACGTCGATGTTTCAGGATTTGTTATCATTATCATGTGATAGTTGATCTATAGATATGTTGTGTATTATTGGTTTATCCAGGTTGAGATTCGATTGTGTAATCCGACGGACAGGAGTTTGCACAGATTGGATTATTTCCACACTTATGAGTTATGATGATGTTGTGAGGTTATTGGTATCGTTGGAATACAGTAGAGATGATTGTTGTTGAATTCATTTCGTCATTTGAGAATACGAAATGTGGAATATGTCAAGGATTGATTTAGTATGGATTGCCATGAATTGGTAAGGTTATAACGGTAAGATTACTTTGGTAGTAGTCTTACTATATTATTACATTGGTATGTAATTATTTATGATGATGTGATCGGTATCATTATTGAGTATTGTGGCTGACCCCGTTGTGGGCTTTATTTTTAGGTACTCGGAGATCGAGCTAGTAGCAGTCGTGAAGGGATGAGCTTCCCGATGTGATACTGGTGGTGGCATATTTTGGAGTATCGAGTATTTCTTTTCTGGTTATTCATTTCCGCTGCAAATGTGTATTTTGAACTGTCTTTTATCTGCTGCGTGTGTATATTTCAAAATGGCTTTTCGGTATCTTTATCCGTTGCGTGTGTGTAACACCCCCAGAATACGACCGGGAATGTCACACGCCGTAGACCCTTATCACAAGGATCTACCAGGCTAAACTCCAAAAGACTACTCAATGATTGACCGACCGGGGTCAAAATTAAATAAAAAGCAGACCGACAAGGTCATTAACCAATTCAGAAAATAACGACATTCACATTACAATGACAATAATAAACTTGAACACCGAAAAGAATGACAACTCAATTTAATAAATGAAGACTACACCCATGCAAGGGTGAAAACTCGAACGACAGAGAAATACCGACCAAACTGAAACAAAAGAAAAGACTCTGACTCTGGCGTGATTAGTATCATTGTCCTCCATCTCCTTCCAAGCCAATCCCGTGGATCGCTCCGAGCTGCCAAAACCTGAGCGCATAACAGGTACCCACCCCCCGAAAACTCGGGGGTTAGCAAACTGGAATTTTGCTAGTGCAAGTACATAATATACAAGATATACGAATAATAACAACACAAATCTCAACAGTCGTGAAGCCTTAACACAAACCACACATTCCCATAGTCTACACAGAATAGCATCACATACACAAAGTGAAAGAGAATCACATAGTCATATTCTCTAGACGGAACATAACACCAATGAAACTTTAAACGAGCCCAAGGAGTCAGAAAAATCCCTTTTTATAAAAGGAAAAGTATTTTGATAAGAAAGTTTGAAAACATTATTATTGACTCAGGCCATCATGGGGTTTTGAAAATCAAATGGGAATACTTTTAAAAAATACTTCAAAAACTCTCGGATCCTCGACCCAAGATGTGGAAAACAATTTGCAAGAAAACCATTACAACGTTATTCGGGGTCCTCGACCCAATGCACAGAATAATCATCACAGTACAATCAAAGGCACAACCTCTCATTCGACAATTCCTGCTCAAGACCCTTGATTAATTAACCCTCGGAGATTTCGTCAAACATCCTTGGTTAATTAACCCTGATACCAACGTTTTAAAAACAATTTGAAACAAGCTTTCAAAAACACAAAATACAGTCTATATCGAGACCAGTATTTGAAAAGAGTTGAAAGAACTTTGAAATACGAGGATTGTTCGGTAACGGGGTCTTAGCTATCACTCGAATATCCGTTACCAATAAGCCTGCCAGGCGCCTCCCTTGCACACCTGTGCACCGGCGTTCCCTCCACTATCTTGGCCGCCCCTTGAACATGTCACCGCGCCGGCGATCACTCCTAACAGAGCCGCCCCTTGCACGCGCATTAGGTGACACCGGTGTTCACCAAACATATGGAGCCGCACATTGCAGCGTACACCAGGCCGGAGTACACACCCCACCCTCATAGGTTCCCGGATACGACGTCTCTCACAACAAGTATTCACATTATTACAAACATCAAGTACACAATCAATCATTTCAACAATTATCAAATCAATACACCAATTCACACAATTTATCCGCCAGTCCATAACCACACAATAAACAATAACACGCACGTTATCAATCAAGACCCAACACAATAAGCCTTCGGCACAACCAACCAACGCTACACATATATCCTTATATTGCGACTCAACCGAATATATATATAGATATACATATAACCTTACTATATTATATGAATAACTATAGTTCATCCATCAATCCAAGTTGAGTACGTCAACTAGTGTTAGCATTCACCACTCGTCGTTCACCGACATAGGCATATATATCAATATACGTATATACATACATATATTTAACATATAAATATATATAAATCTATATATATATATATACATATATATATATATATACACACACACACACATATATATATATATATATATATCCGTATAAATTCATACACTTCGACAACGATGATTTCATGCAGTTACAATTCGTATATCAAGGTACTTGCCTTGGTAATCTCTCGCAGATACTCTGAAAGTACGGTCGGTTGGCAAAATCCGGAACTCCAACGAAAACAACGATCGAAAGGGCTCAACATGAGATTTTTGTAGGGAAATCATCCCTAATATCCTATCATCGAATAAACAATCAATCATACGAGGAAAAACATCACAAAACAACCAAATTCCTCTCTGCGGCATTTCCCCAGACACCTTGAAGGCGTCAAACGGAAGTTCATATAATCGACGAATCGGAAATGGTAAAACCATGGAAAGATGATGAAAATGATAGAATACAACTTAATCTACAATTATCCATCAGTAATTTAAGTTCATAAGGCTCAAACGGACGAAATCTACCAAGATCCCCAAATTTCCCAAAGTTTGGATTTTAGGAAAAACTAACTTTGATTTGGTCGATTGAAGGATGTTATGGATTGATCGATCAATGATATGGACTCAGGATCTTCGTGGATTTGTTGTTCAATAACATGCCTCCTATATCTCAAAAGATCCATCCGCGGACATGAAGGAAGGGAAGTGAAAAATGGGTGAAAACAGGGCTGCTCGGTCATATATATATCGGGTAATCGACTAGCGCGGCGCTAGGTTGTCCGGTAGCGGCGCTATCGGCCGGCCCCGTCTGAATCTTCGCCGGGTCCGATAGCGTGAGCAAGACATTGGCAGACGGCGCAATCGCCCGCCCAGACCTCATCGACTAATCATCCGGCCAGTAGCGTCTGCCGAGCGGTAGCGTGCGCTAGCTCGCCGAAAGTTAGCGCGCACTGCTCCTGGGTCAGAAGCGCGCTACTCGCCGGTCTGCTGAAGTCTGCACTTACCGCTTAGATCGCCCGGCCGATTAGCGTCGTTACCTCCCGGCAGTGGCATGCGCTACTCCTGCGGGTTAGCGCGCGCACTGTCCGGCCATAGCGTACGCTCGGCCGGTCTCGCGCAATCGTCCTAGCTGCCCGAGATCCGTGCGGTTCCTCCCGCAACCGTCCGGCCGCCCCTACTGCCGTGGGCTGACGACTCGATTCCTAAAAACGCACAGAACGAACACGACGAAACGTTCGCGGACAACAACATCGATCCGAAATGAAATTAATATACAACAAATCACCACCTATGGCCATAAACACAAAATCGATTGTCGAGAAAAATTATACCATTGCTCGGAAACCGAGAAATTTCCGGTCTAAGAAAAAGAAAAATTCGAATAAATCAGAATAAAAATCTCGGATATTACATTCTACCCCCCTTAAAATAAGTTTCGTCCCGAAACTTAAAATAGAGAGCGTCAGAACAATCAAGGAAATAACTACTTGCTCAGCCCCAAATCATCACGAGCAAAGCGCGAGTGCAAGGTTCCAGAAATACGATGAACTGACCTAGCAAGTACAAGGCAGTTTAAAATGGTCGAAAGGTTCACAGATGAATTGCCAACAACGAAAGTCATCCCATACCGAAAATACTAAGAAGAGTACGGGTAGTACATACCCCCATACTAAGAGGACATTATGATCCCGAAACTTAGAACAACAAGAGTTGGAAACGTAAAGTAATGAAACGAAATACGATCGAAGTCACGATTGTTGAAAAAAAAGACATAGCGTAAAATCTTCATCCTGCTGTGCTAGGCTCTCTAGAAGGAGACATAGGGTTTTGGGGCACTCCCCGGTCGTTCGCTCTACTTTCCGAAAGGGCAACTTTCCTTGCCAATTCGGAAACTCTCTCGCAGTGTTTCTCCCGATGACCTTCACACCCGCACCGGTAACAAGTCAAGAGTGGAGAGGGACAATTTGCACGATCATGCCCCTGACGATTGCAGTTGAAGCACCTTCTCTTCTTACCGAGAGTCACCGATGCTGGCTTGGGATTCCCAGCGCTCACCCTCGACCGCGAAGACGATACGTTCGGACGACATGGGGGTTTGGGAGCCTTAAAATTTCCCCGATGTCCTCGGTCTCTTTGCTTCGCTCGTGGGCTCGATCACTGAGGATATTTCATAGGATATCGTTTGATCTTGATACTCCTTCACTGTAGCATGAATAGTTGTCGTACAAACCACCTTGTCGCTTCCACTTCCGTCATCACACTTACGTCCGCCAAGGCTCGACATACTAATACAGATAGTACCGTTCAGCGTTATCAATAATCAGTTGCACAGTATACCACAATTATCAACACAAGGTTTAGTTAACATCTATAGAATAACGTAAAGCATAAAGTTTTATGAAGTCAATTTCGAGCCCTTCGACGAGGACGATCATTATATGTATGCACTTAATGAAAACAAATTTTTGGAAAAGAGGGCTAGTCACGTTGTGCCCAAGAGTCATAAATACTGTCTTTTATTTCGGAAGAGGAAGTTTATATAACGACTCTAAAAATTATTTTCGGGTAATGTATAAAAGAAAAAAAAAATTCAAAATTGAATTGTAACTAATTTGAAATATTTCAAAAGTGTTAGATTCCCAAATACCACAATTTTGAATATCTTTCCTCTTCTACCAAAATGTTTATTCGAAAGAATTTTCCACCGAGATACGTGACCATTTAACATGACGACATTAAATCATGGCTTTTCACAATGTTAGGAAATTTCAAAGCACCACTTTAAAATATTCATGATACTACAGCGTCGTGGGCCCCGTGCCGGAACCCACCAGGCTAAAAATCATTTTAATAATATTCTCAAATACTCACTAAAGTCATTTATAAAAATATCAAATACCGTCATAAGAATACTATCAAAACGTGCAAGACCAAAATATCAAAACTCGGCTTGCAAGATACCAAAAGCCATCTCAAAATACTCACGCAGCGGATAAAATTAACACTCATAAATTTATTCTCATAAAGTGCAGAAACAGATAAATATGCTCGACTTCCGAAGTATATTACATAACCATTTTTGCTCGGACCGCATACGCATGTTATATCCTAAAACAATAATATCACCAACAAGTTTCAGTCCCTAGTTCACATTAAACACATTAGCACAATATAATCAAATATGTATATAAGGGGACTTACGATCGGGAGGCTTACCATCACAGATTGCCGGAAGATGATGTCGGAATCACGATACTAATCACAACTCTGATGCGCGCGACTTACACAAGACATGGACTTGACCCAACGGCCTAGGTTTTTCGCAAACCTAAGCTCCGATACCATATATGTAACACCCCCAGAATACGACCGGGAATGTCACACGCCATAGACCCTTATCACAAGGATCTACCAGGCTAAACTCCAAAAGACTACTCAATTATTGACCGACCGGGGTCAAAATTAAATAAAAAGCAGACCGACAAGGTCATTAACCAATTTAGAAAATAACGACATTCACATTACAATGACAATAATAAACTTGAACACCGAAAAGAATGACAACTCAATTTAATAAATGAAGACTACACCTATGCAAGGGTGAAAACTCGAACGACAAAGAAATACCGACCAAACTGAAACAAAAGAAAAGACTCTGACTCTGGCGTGATTAGTATCATTGTCCTCCATCTCCTTCCTAGTCAATCTTGTGACTGCTCCTGAGCTGCCAAAACCTGAGCGCATAACAGGCACCCACCCCCAAAAACTCGGGGGTTAGCAAACTGGAATTTTGCTAGTGCAAGTACATAATATACAAGATATACGAATAATAACAACACAAATCTCAACAGTCGTGAAGCCTTAACACAACCACACATTCCCATAGTCCACACAGAATAGCATCACATACACAAAGTGAAAGATAATCACATAGTCATATTCTCTATATGGAACATAACACCAATGAAAGTTTAAACGAGCCCAAGGAGTCAGAAAAATCCCTTTTTATAAAAGGAAAAGTATTTTGATAAGAAAGTTTGAAAACATTATTATTGACTCAGGCCATCATGGAGTTTTGAAAATCAAATGGGAATACTTTTAGGAAATACTTCAAAAACTCTCGGATCCTCGACCCAACATGTGGAAAACAATTTGCAAGAAAACCATTACAACGTTATTCGGGGTCCTCGACCCAATGCACAGAATAATCATCACAGTACAATCAAAGGCACAGCCTCTCATTCGACAATTCCTGCTCAAGACCCTTGATTAATTAACCCTCGGAGATTTCGTCAAACATCCTTGGTTAATTAACCCTGATACCAACGTTTTAAATACAATTTGAAACAAGCTTTCAAAAACACGAATCACAGTCTATATCGAGACCAGTATTTGAAAAGAGTTGAAAGAACTTTGAAATACGAGGATTGTTCGGTAACGGGGTCTTAGCTATCACTCGAATATCCGTTACCAATAAGCCTGCCAGGCGCCTCCCTTGCACACCTGTGCACCGGCGTTCACTCCACTATGTTGACCGCCCCTTGAACATGTCACCGCGCCGGCGATCACTCCTAACAGAGCCGCCCCTTGCACGCGCATTAGGTAACACCGGTGTTCACCAAACATATGGAGCCGCACATTGCAGCGTACACCAGGCCGGAGTACACACCCCGCCCTCAGAGGTTCCCGGATACGACGTCTCTCACAACAAGTATTCACATTATTACAAACATCAAGTACACAATCAATCATTTCAACAATTATCAAATCAATATACCAATTCACACAATTTATCCGCCAGTCTATAACCACACAATAAACAATAACACGCACGTTATTAATCAAGACCCAACACAATAAGCCTTCGGCACAACCAACCAACGCTACACATATATCCTTATATTGCGACTCAACCGAATATATATATATATATATAACCTTACTATATTATATGAATAACTATAGTTCATCCATCAATCCAAGTTGAGTACATCAACTAGTGTTAGCATTCACCACTCGTCGTTCACCGACATAGGCATATATATCAATATACGTATATACATACATATATTTAACATACAAATATATATAAATCTATATAAATATATATATATATATCCGTATAAATTCATACACTTCGACAACGATGATTTCACGCAGTTACAATTTGTATATCAAGGTACTTGCCTTGGTAATCTCTCGCGGATACTCTGAAAGTACGGTCGGTTGGCAAAATCCGGAACTCCAACGAAAACAACGATCGGAAGGGCTCAACACCAGATTTTTGTAGGGAAATCATTCCTAATATCCTATCATCGAATAAACAATCAATCATACGAGGAAAAACATCACAAAACGACCAAATTCCTCTCTGCGGTATTTCCCCGGACACCTTGAAGGCGTCAAACGGAAGTTCATATAATCGACGAATCGGAAATGGTAAATCCGTGGAAAGATGATGAAAATGATAGAATACAACTTAATCTACAATTATCCATCAGTAATTTAAGTTCATAAGGCTCAAACAGACGAAATCTACCAAGATCCCCAAATTTCCCAAAGTTTGGATTTAGGAAAAACTAACCTTGATTGGATCGATTGAAGGATGTTATGGATTGATCGATCAATGATATGGACTCAGGATCTTCGTGGATTTGTTGTTCAATAACATGCCTCCTATCTCTCAAAAGATCCAGCCGCGGACATGAAGGAAGGGAAGTGAAAAATGGGTGAAAACAGGTCGCTTTGGTCATATATATATCGGCAATCGACTAGCGACGCTAGGTTGTCCGGTAGCGTGTGCTATCACGACCACTCGCATGAATCTTCCGGGTCCGATAGCATGCGCAAGACATCGGCAGCAGCGTGCGCAATCGGCCCGTCCAGGACCTACTGGACTAATCTGTCCGGCCAGGTAGTGTGCGTCGGCCGAGCCGGTAGCGTGCGCTAGCCTGCCGAGTTAGCGCGCGTAGCTGTCCGGATGTAGCGTGCGCTACCTGCTGGTCTGGCCAAGCATGCACTTACCGCTAGATCGCCCGGCCGATTAGCGTGCGTTACCTCTCGGCATGGCGTGCGCTTACTCGCGGTTAGCGCGCACTGTCCGGCCAGAAGCGCACGCTAGGCCGGTCCTCGCGAATCGTCCGGCAGTTGCCCAAAGATCCGTGCCGGTTCCTCCCGCAACCGTCCGGCCAGCGCCCGGCTATCGTGGGCTGACGACTCGATTCCTAAAAACGCACGGAACGAACACGACGAAACGCTCGCGGACAACAACATCGATCCGAAATGAAATTAATATACAACAAATCACCACCTATGGCCATAAACACAAAATCGACTGTCGAGAAAAAATATACCAATGCTCGGAAATCGAGAAATTTCCGGTCTACGAAAAAGAAAAATTCGAATAAATCAGAATAAAAATCTCGGATATTACAGTGTGCGTATTTTAAAAGGCCTTTTGCGAACTTGGGTTATTTCGTCAAACTCTCTTTCCTAATTATTTTATCGGTACGTTTAAGTGGTGGCTTAACGTATATTTTTATGTCGAGATTTGGCAATTCGCCTTGTATTTTCAAATGGTATTTTATGAAGGTATTTGAGAACTATGCTTTTGAAAATATTTGAGTATTTAAAATATTACCGTCATCGGCCTTTTGGCGTTTTGAAACGTTTTTGAAATGGTTTTTAGCCTGGTGGGTTCCGGCGCGGGACCCACGGTGCTGTAATATCCCGGATGGTTTTGGGGGTGTTACAGAAGATGGTATCAGAGCTTGGGTTTTGTGAAACCCAGGCGTGTGTGTTATGTGGCTCTACCGGTACGGTAGTAGCGTGATTTTAGAAAATGAGTTTTTCTGACTTTTGTGTCGAACCGATTTTTGGAATTTCCAAAATTTTTGAGATCTTTTCAAACTGCTATTTGTGATATTGGTGTGTGTTGGTTGTGTTGAGACTTCGTGTGGGAGTCGTGTGCTAGTATCACGGGAGATCATCGACTTCACGCACCTGTAAGTATATTGGTTTGGTTATTCGCTTGTGGCGACACTTGATTGTTTTTGTGATGAGTTGGAAAATTTTGGACTTATCTGTTGTTGGCGACAGGTTGCAAGTTTCGAGGACGAAACTTATTTTAAGGGGGGTAGTGTAACACCCCCAGAATACATCCGGAAACGTTACACGCCGTAGGCCCTTCTTACAAGGATCTACAAGGCTAAACTCTACTAGACTACAAAATGATTGACCGACCGGGTCAATCTAAATACAACGCAGACCGACAAGGTCGTTAAACAATTCAGAAACAAATGAACTTTACATCTCAACGACAAAAATAAACTTGAACACATAAAAGAACGACAACTCAATTTAATAAATGAAAACTACACCCATGCAAGGGTGAATACTAGAATGACAGAGAAATACCGACCAAAATGAAACAAAAGAAAAGACTCTAACTCTGGTGTGATTAGTATCATTGTCCTCCATCTCCTTCCCAGCCAATCCTGTGACTGCTCCCGAGCTGCCAAAACCTGAGCGCATAACAGGCACCCACCCCCCGAAAACTCGGGGGTTAGCAAACTGGAATTTTGCTAGTGCAAGTACATAACACACAAGATATACGAATAATAAAAACACAAAACTCAACAGTCGTGAAACCTTAACACGAACCACACATTCAAATGGTCAACACAGAATAGTATTACATACACAAGGTGAAAGATAATCACATTTTCATATTCTCCATACAGAACATAACACCAATAAAACTTTAAACGAGCCCAAGGAGTCAGAGAAATCCCTTTTTTATAAAAGGAAAAGTATTTTGATAAGAAAGTTCGAAAGCATTAATATTGACTCGGGTCATCTAGGGGTTTTGAAATTCAAATGGAAATACTTTAGAAAATACTTCAAAAGCTCTCGGGTCCTTGACCCAACATGTGGAAAACAATTTGCAAGAAAACTATCACAACCTTACTCGGGGTTCTCGACCCAAATGATAAAACACTGTGAATCATTACAACATCTCACGGGGTTCTCGGCCCAATCCAAATAATATCATCACGAGATCAAATCCCAACATCTCACGGGGTCCTCGACCCAATGTACAGAATAATCAACATAGTACAATCAAAAGCACAGCCTCTCATTCGACAAATCCTGCTCAAGACCCCTGATTAATTAACCCTCAGAGATCTCTTCAAATATCCTTGGTTAATTAACCCTGATACCAACATTTAAAACAAATTGGAACGAACTCCAGAAACACAATCCGCGGTCTACATCAAGACCAACATTAAAAGCAAGTTGCAAAGATTTTAAATTTCGAAAATCATTTGATAACGGGGTCTTAGTTATCACTCAAATATCCGTTACCAATAAGCCTGCCAGGCGCCTCCCTTGCACACCTGTGTACCGGCGTTCACTCCACTATATTGGCCGCCCATTGCACATGTGACCGCGCCGGCGTTCACTCCCACAGGAGCCGCCCCTTGCTCGTGCATTAAGTAACACCGGTGTTCACCAATCATATGGAGCCGCTCATTGCAGCGTACAACAGGCCGGAGTGCACGCCCGCCTCGTAGGTACCCGGATATGACGTCTCTCATAACAAGTATTCACATTATTACAAATACCAAGCACACAGTCAACCGTTGCAACAATTATCAAATCAGTTCATCAATCCACATAATTTATTCGCCAGTACGCAACTACGAAAAATAAACAATAACTCACACGTTATTCATCAAGACTTAGCACATTAGGCCTTCAACACTATCAATTAATACTACATAATTATCCACACATATCTATATATATATATATATAAATACAGATATTCATAACATGCTTCATACACTTCAGCAACAATGATTTCACGTAATTATAATTCGTATATCAAGGTACTTGCCTTGGTAATCTCTCGCGAATACTCCGGAAATACAATTGATTGGAACAATCCAGAACTCCAACGAAAACGACGATCGGAGAGGCTCAACACTGGATTATCGTAGGAAATTCATCCTTATTATCCTATCATAAAATAAACAACCAATCACACAAGGAAAAGCATAAAAAGATGGCCGAACCCTAACTGTTCTCTTCGTAACGTACGTTACACACATACGTAACGTACGTTACGTCTGCACGTTAGCGCACGTAAGCTACAAGGATTAGCGCACGCTAAGCATGCATTGGACAGCTCTTCTCAGTTCAGACGACTGCCCTGCCTGAGGGTATAATGTACGTAATGCATAGAGCTTAACGTACATTATATTCACACATATCTCACTCATGTGAATCAGAATAACCTTATGGTGTTGATGTCTACGAATTCCCGGTTAATCCTCCCATCAAGACTCACTCCAAATATTGATTATAGATCCTCAAAGGTAGTTCGGAAAATCTGAGGTTGTTACCAACATTATGTCTATGATCATAACGGAAACACCATAGAATATGGTTTATTAATCTCAGAATTTACCTTACTTGATTATCATAACAAGAGTCGGACTATAACGTTCTTAACTCGGGTAACTAAAGCATGAACATTCCAACTTCCAAAAACATGGTGTTCGAATAAAACAGATCATCTATGGAGCTTAATAATCCCGGTGGTATGTTCATAACATCCTTAAGAACACGAATTCAAGGTTGAGGTAGCATTAACATACCTTAATATGAAAGAAACGCAGAGACAAGAGGTAGCATCCAACTTCGATTGCTTGAATGTCAATCCAAGATGTTTCGTAACTTAAATGATCGAGTCTGCGTGTTCTATATGTGTTTTAGAGGGCTGGAGACCCTCTAGAAATGGAGGAAAACGAATTACAAGTGAAAGGGACGAAGAGAAATGAAATAGGGTGTTGTCCATATATATAATATCTTGAGATTTACGTACGTTAGCCTTAGCCATTTACGTACGTAATCGACTTAGCGCACGCTACCCTTCGATCTTAGCGTACGCTATCGTTCACTGATAGCTTCATCGCCTTGTTCTCGTACTAGCTTACGACGTTACTCCCTATGCATTACGTCGTAAGCTACACATATTAGCGTCGCTAGTTACAAACCTTAGCGTACGTTAACACCCGTTGACCCTAAAACTGTCCAGGTTCATCCGCGGGAATCTTTCCGAGCCCCACCACCAGCCGTCCATGTGCTAGCCAGCCTGTTCAATAATTGACCTCCTTACGTACGCTACGTCTAGTTCGTAGCGTACGCTATTTCCAGTTCGTAACGTACGTTACGCTTACCTGTTAGCGTGCGTTACGACGTAGTTGCATGTGAAGGATTAAAGGTTGATATTATCATGCATGAGGATACGAATACGGGAACGGTCGTACTTCGATTATTGATAGCACCAATTCAGGTAATACAGGGTTCAAATACAGATGAAAATACCCAACAATTTATCCGGATATTACATACTATCCCTCTTAAAAGAAGTTTCGTCCCGAAACTTAAAGTAGAGTGGTGGAACAACCAAGAAAAAGTAACTACTTGCTCAGCCCCAAAACATCATAAGCGATGCGCGAATACAAGGTTCTAAAAATACAATGATTGGACCTAGGAAGTATCAGGCACGTCAATTGAGGCGATAAATTACACGTGAACATGAGAAGTTAGAGTGGATAAGTAAAAGCTCACAGAATTAAAGAAATTCATAAACGACTCAGACGTACTAAAATCGCGCGTCGAGCTCGACCCACCATATTCAAGTTCATAACACATTGGATATATTAACCGCACGTGTGGGAACAAATAGTTTCGAACAAAATTTTGTAAAGATTAAGTTCAGATGTGAATAGACCACAATAATTCACGGAGTCTAACAAATCGGTTCTGAATTTCATTCGACTGACGGTAGGTTCACTAGAACATGGTAGTTTAAATTGTCAAGAGGGTCACAGATGAATCATCAACAATGAAAGTCTCCCAAAACCGAAAATACTAAGAAGAGTATGGGTATTACGTTCCCCCATACTAAGAAGACATGTCAGCCCCGAAACTGAAAACAGTAGGAGTTGGAAACGAAAAGCAATTAAAATGAAAAACGATCAAAGTCGTGATTGTTGGAAACAGCAACGACTAGAACACAGCACAAAGTCTTCATTCGCCTAAGATAGGCTCTTCAGCAGAAGACATAAGGTTTTGGGACATTCTCCGGCCACTTGCTCTGCTCACCGACAGAGTAGCATTCTTTGCCAATTCGGAAATTATCTCACAATGTTTCTCCCGGTGGCCTTCACACTCGCACCGATGACAAGTCAAGAGTGGTGAGGGACAGTTTACACGGATGTGTCCCGTACGGTTGCAGTTGAAGCACACTCTCTTCTTACCGGGAGTCACTGATGCTGGTTGGGGATTCCCAATGCTCATTCTTGACCGCGAAGACGATGCATTCGAACGACGTGGGGGTTTGAGAACCTTAGTCTCGTCACCGCCCAAAAATTTTCCAGATGTCCCTGCCTCTTTTCTCCGCTCGTTGGCTCGGTCACTGAGGAGGTTTCATAGGTTATCGTCTGATCTTGATATTCCTTCACCGTAACATGAATCGTTGTCGTACGAACCACCTCACCGCTTCCGCTTCCTACATCACGTCTACGTCCGCCAAGGCTCGTCATGCTAATGCAGATAGTACCGTTTATTGTTATCACATAGTCGGTTGTACGGTATACCACAATTATCAACATAAGGTTTAATTAGCATCCTTAGAATAACGGTAATATCGTAAAGTACGCAATTTTCTGAAATCAACTTCCAGTCCCTCATCTAGGACGATCATTACGCGTATGCTATTAAAAAAAAGATTTTGAAACAAAAGCCGAATCACGTTGTGCTCAAAACTTGTAAGTACTATCCTTTGTTTTGGAAGAGGAAGTTTATACAATGACTCTAAAAAATTTATTTTCGAGTAATGCCTACAAGAAAATTGAAAATGGAATTGTAACTAATTTGAAATATTTCAAAAGTGTTGAGTCCCAAATACCAAAATTTTGAAAATCCTTCCTCTTCTACCAAAATGTTTATTCGAAAGAACTTTTCATCAAAATACGTGACCATTCGACACGACTACATTAAATCATGAGGTTTACAATGCTAGGAAAATTTCAAAACACTACTTTGAAATGTTCGTAATTCGGCCCGGAAGTATTACATGCCGGGGATTCTGCGCCGAAACCTACCAGGCTAAAAACCATTTAAAAATCATTTCAAAATATGCCAAAAATCCGATGACGGTAGCATTTTCCAAAACTTACAAAATCATTTGTAAAATATTAAATACCGTCATAAAAATACCGTGAAAATGTGCGAGACTAAAATGCCAAAATGTCAAAAGTCATTTCACAATACTCACGCAGCGGATAAAATTAACACTCAAAGATTTATCCTACTAAAATGCAGAAATCGATAAATATGTTCGACTACCGAAGTATACTACATAACCATTCTCACTCGACGCGTATATGCAGGTGATATCGTAAAAAAGTATAATCTCTAACAAGTTCAAACCCTAGGTTCACGTTAAGCACAATATAATCAAATACGTATGTAAGGGGACTTACGATTCGGGAGGCTTACCATCACGGATTGCTTGAAGATGATGTTAGAACCACGATACTAATCACAACTCTGACGCGCGCGACTTACACAAGACATGGACTTGACCCAACGGACTAGGTTTTTTGCAAACCTAAGCTCCGATACCATATTTGTAACACCCCCAGAATACATCCGGAAACGTTACACGTCGTAGGCCCTTCTTACAAGGATCTACAAGGCTAAACTCTACTAGACTACAAAATGATTGACCGACCGGGTCAATCTAAATACAACGCAGACCGAAAAGGTCATTAAACAATTCAGAAACAAATGAACTTTACATCTCAATGACAAAAATAAACTTGAACACAGAAAAGAACGACAACTTAATTTAATAAATGAAAACTACACCCATGCAAGGATGAATACTAGAATGACAGAGAAATACCGATCAAAATGAAACAAAAGAAAAGACTCTAACTCTGGTGTGATTAGTATCATTGTCCTCCATCTCCTTCCCAGCCAATCCTGTGACTGCTCCCGAGCTGCCAAAACCTGAGCGCATAACAGGCACCCACCCCCCGAAAACTCGGGGGTTACCAAACTGGAATTTTGCTAGTGCTAGTACATAACACACAAGATATACGAATAATAAAAACACAAAACTCAACAGTCGTGAAACCTTAACACGAACCACACATTCAAATGGTCAACACAGAATAGTATTACATACACAAGGTGAAAGATAATCACATTTTCATATTCTCCATACAGAACATAACACCAATAAAACTTTAAACGAGCCCAAGGAGTCAGAGAAATCCCTTTTTTATAAAAGGAAAAATATTTTGATAAGAAAGTTCGAAAGCATTAATATTGACTCGGGCCATCTAGGGGTTTTGAAATTCAAATGGAAATACTTTAGAAAATATTTCAAAAGCTCTCGGGTCCTTGACCCAACATGTGGAAAACAATTTGCAAGAAAACTATCACAACGTTACTCGGGGTTCTCGACCCAAATGATAAAACACTGTGAATCATTACAACATCTCACGGGGTTCTCGGCCCAATCCAAATAATATCATCACGAGATCAAATCCCAACATCTCACGGGGTCCTCGACCCAATGTACAGAATAATCAACATAGTACAATCAAAAGCACAGCCTCTCATTCGACAAATCCTGCTCAAGACCCCTGATTAATTAACCCTCAGAGATCTCTTCAAATATCCTTGGTTAATTAACCCTGATACCAACATTTAAAACAAATTGGAACGAACTCCAGAAACACAATCCGCGGTCTACATCAAGACCAACATTAAAAGCAAGTTGCAAAGATTTTAAATTTCGAAAATCATTTGATAACGGGGTCTTAGCTATCACTCAAATATCCGTTACCAATAAGCCTGCCAGGCGCCTCCCTTGCACACCTGTGTACCGGCGTTCACTCCACTATATTGGCCGCCCATTGCACATGTCACCGCGCCGGCGTTCACTCCCACAGGAGCCGCCCCTTGCTCGCGCATTAAGTAACACCGGTGTTCACCAATCATATGGAGCCGCTCATTGCAGCGTACAACAGGCCGGAGTGCACGCCCCGCCCTCAGAGGTACCCGAATATGACGTCTCTCATAACAAGTATTCACATTATTACAAATACCAAGCACACAGTCAACCGTTGCAACAATTATCAAATCAGTTCATCAATCCACATAATTTATTCGCCAGTACGCAACTACGCAAAATAAACAATAACTCACACGTTATTCATCAAGACTTAGCACATTAGGCCTTCAACACTATCAATTAATACTACATATTTATCCACACATATCTATATATATATATATATATATATATATATATATAAATACAGATATTCATAACATGCTTCATACACTTCAGCAACAATGATTTCACGTAATTATAATTCGTATATCAAGGTGCTTGCCTTCGTAATCTCTCGCGAATACTCCGGAAATATAATTGATTGGAACAATCCAGAACTCCAACAAAAACGACGATCGGAGAGGCTCAACACTGGATTATCGTAGGAAATTCGTCCTTATTATCCTACCATAAAATAAACAACCAATCACACAAGGAAAAGCATAAAAAGATGGCCGAACCCTAACTGTTCTCTTCGTAACGTACGTTACACACATACGTAACGTGCGTTACGTCTGCACGTTAGCGCACGCTAAGCATGCATTGGACAGTTCTTCTCAGTTCAGACGACTGCCTTGCGTGAGGGTATAACGTACGTAATGCATAGAGCTTAACGTATGTTATATTCACACATATCTCACTCATGTGAATCAGAATAACCTTATGGTGTTGATGTCTATGAATTCCCGGTTAATCCTCCCATCAAGACTCACTCCAAATATTGATTATAGATCCTCAAAGGTAGTTCGGAAAATCTGAGGTTGTTACCAACATTAAGTCTATGATCATAACGGAAACACCATACAATATGGTTTATTAATCTCAGAATTTACCTTACTTGATTATCATAACAAGAGTCGGACTATAACGTTCTTAACTCGGGTAACTAAAGCATGAACATTCCAACTTCCAAAAACATGGTGTTCGGATAAAAAAAATCATCTATGTAGCTTAATAATCCCGGTGGTATGTTCATAACATCCTTAAGAACACGAATTCAAGGTTGAGGTAGCATTAACATACCTTAATATGAAAGAAACGCAGAGACAAGAGGTAGCATCCAACTTCGATTGCTTGAATGTCAATCCAAGATGTTTTGTAACTTAAAAGATCGAGTCTGCGTGTTCTATATGTGTTTTAGAGGGCTGGAGACCCTCTAGAAATGGAGGAAAACGAATTACAAGTGAAAGGGACGAAGAGAAATGAAATAGGGTGTTGTCCATATATATAATATCTTGAGATTTACGTACGTTAGCCTTAGCCATTTACGTACGTAATCGACTTAGCGCACGCTACCCTTCGATCTTAGCGTACGCTATCGTTCACTGATAGCTTACTGTCTCGTTTTGTACTAGCTTACGTACGTTACTCCCTATGCATTACGTACGTAAGCTACACATATTAGTGTACGCTAGTTACAAACCTTAGCGTACGTTAACACCCGTTGACCCTAAAACTGTCCAGGTTCATCTGCGGGAATCTTTCCGAGCCCCACCACCAGCCGTCCATGTGCTAGCCAGCCTGTTCAATAATTGACCTCCTTACGTACGCTACGTCTAGTTCGTAGCGTACGCTATTTCCAGTTCATAACGTACGTTACGCTTACCTGTTAGCGTGCGTTACGACGTAGTTGCATGTGAAGGATTAAAGATTGATATTATCATGCATGAGGATACGAATACGGGAACGGTCGTACTTCGATTATTGATAGCACCAATTCAGGTAATACAGGGTTCAAATACAGATGAAAATACCCAACAATTTATCCGGATATTACAGGTAGTATGTAATACCCGGATTTTCAGTATAAATTTTTCACGTTATTTTATCTGAGATATACTGTATAGTTTGGTATCTATACAGTATGGATAAACTAAATTGAGAACCGAGACAGTTATACTGGTGTGATTATCGTTTTGATTGACAGATATATTCAGGATATGTTGGATCAGGTTGAACTAATTTGGATATCAGGTATATCGTATGAGAATATTTTTGGATTCAGTATGTGTATTCAGTATGCCGTATGTTTGTATTTTGTACGTCGAGACGTCAGACAGGAACAGTTGGATTTTTGGCTAAGTATAAAAGCCATTACGTACGCTTAGCCTTGGAGCTTACGTACGTAAAATGTATTAGCTTACGTACGTTATATAGTGTACATAACGTACGTAACAAGAGGAATCGGACAGTTGGGCCCGGTGTCGGCAGCTTTCGGCGCAGATGTGGACAGGTGAGTCAACAGATGGAGTTACGTACGTTATACAGGGTGTATTACGTATGTAATATGAGTATAATACTGTAGAAAGTCAACATACGTATTACGTACGCAACGGAATAAGTGTTACGTACGTTACGGGGCGGCTGGCCGAGTCGTGGCCGAGATGACCTGGATGGCCGAGCATGGACGGTCGTGACTCGTTGGAATGTCCTAGCATGTTCGACAGTGACTCGTGGGGGTGGCCGATCACGGTCGACAGTTACTCGCAGGGATGGCTAGGATCGGGCCGACATGACGTAAGGCGGTGGCCGATTACGGCCGTAGGGCGATGCACGTAAGCCACCGCGATTACGACGTAAGGATGCCGAACGCGGGCAAGAGGTCGGCCGCGCGGCCGGCTACGTACGTAAGGACCCGCCGGTTACGTACGTAATGGTCCGGCAGGTTTCGCCTATTTAAGGCCTGGACCGGGTCACTTCGGCATTTTTCATTTTTTCTTCATTTTTTCGCGATTCCTTCAGCAAAAGTGGATGGATTTGAGTAAGATCATCATCTAGCAACATGTTTGGAAGTTGGAATCATGGATTAACATCATCTTCCACCCGGATCGAAGGTAAGAACACGTAAACTTTTGGTTTTTGGATGTTCTTGAGGTTTCTTGGTGTTTTGGCCGATTTGCTTCGTTTTGATTCAGATTATTGATTGAACATGATTGTAAACTCGTAATCATTCAATACTCTTGATTGTAAATTCGAGTATTTCTTTGAATAGTCGATTGAATTGGACTATGCCTTCAAAGTGTTCGATGAAATGTCTCAATGAGTAGAACTTGGAAAATTCTACATGTTTTCGTATGAACGGTGATGGAATTGATATTGTTGTGATGATTCTTGGTATTTACAAGAATTTTGTTAAGGGAAGATAATGAATTAGTGATCAAATGATTCGATTATGTTGTTATGATTATGAAATCGTAGAGTTCTTGATGTTCTTGAGGCCATATGATGACTATGATGATTTGATAATTCGTTTAACCTATTTACGATGGTATTCTAAATCATAGTGATGATAGTGGTTGATTTATATGAGATGAATCTTGATATGAGGTTGAATTCTGGATTGAATATGTTATGATCATTGATTTGATGAATACGTTTTAAAGTGTTGGTGTTTTGGATATGAATATGGAATATTCACATTTAGAACTAAGTTATGTATCTTGGTATAATATTTGTATAGGAATACGAATATGATTTCGAGTTTGATTGGAATTATTATTCATGTTTGAATTTGGATATTCATACTTATTTAATAAGTGTTCAATCCGGATAATGTAATTATTTGAAACCTTTGGAATATGGTTATCTATGATGTTGAATTAATCGGATCATCCGGATTGATGATGATAATCGGTAATTGGTTTATATTATGAATTTACAAGGAGGAAACTTGTATCCATATTTAAGATTGAATTTGGAATCGGTAATGTTAGACCCTTGTTGGTTTAAATTGATTATTGATATGATCTTCGGATTGTGGAATCGTATTGTGGTTTTTGTAACATCCGGGGGTAATTTTTTTTTGTGTTACTGTTGAGTTGTACGTATTCATTTGGAATTGTACAAGTGTTGTTGTTTGGACGGATACAATGTATATTGTATTAGAATATTTCGGGATCGAAATATTTGTACTGGTCGTCGGTTTGGTTTTGTCGTTTGGTTGTTGCTTGGCGAGTTTAGAATTTTGGCTAAGTTTATAGTCATAGCGTACGCTACCTGCGTAGCATTACGTACGCTAATTTATTCCGATTACGTACGTTACGCCCTGAGGTTTTCGTACGTAATGCGTGGTCGGTGGTAGGAACCTTCCTCGTAGTCAACTTCCGGCTAGTAGGGCCAAGGTATCTTTGGGGTATCATATATATATATATATATATATATATATATATATATATTATCACTTCACATTTCACTTTCTCACCCCCTCACGTTGACATTCTCCCTCTTCACATTATTTCCCTCTCACTTCACATGTCTCACATTTATCATCTCTCCTCCCTTTCTCCCTCACGTTATGTGTGTATATATATATATATATATCTTTCATTTTTTTTCCTCCAGCTCTCATTGTCTTCTCTCTCTCTGTCCATCCTCTCTCTCTCCTTCTCTCTCGTTTTTTTTGACGAGGTAGAGTTAAGGACGGGCAGCCGGCTTCTTCATACTTTCCGGCGACGGAATGGAGCTGACGACCGGAGTGTTGCTGACATCTCCGGCGACGACCGGATCTCGGCGGCGGCAGGTGGCTCATGACCGGCAGCACACGTCGGAATTTACGGATCGGACGGAGTTGCAAATCCGGTCAAGCTGTTCCGGCATTTTTTTTTCTTCTGGCGAGACGGAGCTCAGGCGCCGGTTCTTCATGGTTTCCGGCCATGGACGCGGCTCCATTGTTTCCGGAGACCGGAAGTAGTTTCTATCCGGAACGGACGGCGGAACGGAGGCTTGATAGATTTCCGGCGAGGAGTTGCAGGCGGAGATGGAGTTGGGTGAAAATCGGCCATAGACGGAAACGGACTGGAGTTGGACGAGGTCCGGCGGGTCAGTTTTTCCGGCGGCCGAGTTGCAGCAGGAGAGTTGTTTTTTGACCGGATTCCGGCGAGGGTTGCCGGCCGATCGACTCTTCTGGTAAGTTTCTTGTGCAGGTGTGCATATATATATATATATATATATATATGTGTGTGTGTGTGTGTATATGTTGTGTAAAGTTTGTGTGTGCATGTGCACAGTGTGTGAGTGTATATATATAATGTGTAGAGTGTGTGTGGTTGGTGTATATATATATATATATATATATATATAATGTGTCCAGTATGGGTTTTGTGTATATATATATATAGAGAGAGATATAAATATAAATATATATATATGTGTGCTGTACGTATATATATATATATATACATATATATATATATATATATGTGTGTGTGTGTGTATTTGGGTAAATACGAGTATAATATGTGTTCGTGTTGGAATCGGAGTTATCTATTATGTTGTTTTCGGTCGATATCGTGTTATCGAATGAATTGTATTTCATTCAAGGTTGTTCGAGTGCTTGTGATTGTCGGAGGACGCCGTTGATCGATTCGTGGTAGAACGTTGATCGTGGAAGGACTTTCTTGCCTTCGGTTTGAGGCAAGTTTTATACTTGTACTAGTCAATGAGATTAATGTTATCATGTATGTGTATGGATGTGTGTATCATTTCGAGACTTGGTCTCTTTATGATTTTGTTGATATCAGGGGATTGTTTGATACGATACCCTTCGGCAAATTATGCCAAATATTATTGTTGTTCATAAATGGCCGATTTAAGGCATTGCGATATTTGTTGGTAATATATTTGTCGATAGCCGGTTCGTGGTATCGACATATCGATTGTTATTGTTGATTAATGTTCCATCGAGATATTGTTGTCGATAGCCGGTTCGCGGTATCTGTAATACCCGGTTGTAATTCAGTCATTATTCAGTATTTATCATTCAGTAAATATCACTCAGTAATTTTTCACTCATTTAATGATCATTCATCATTCATTTCATTCATTGTATTCACCGTTCGGAGTTATTGGTATCGCGTATCAGTGTTATTTCATCATTCAACCCGGTTGGATAGTCGGGCCGAGCATTGCATCATTGTCATTTTTCGTTGTGGGCTATGCGTGAGGAGTAGCGCACGCTACGTACTCTTTTTAGCGCGCGCTAATTGAGTATAGGTAGCGCACGCTACCACTCGGCATTAGCGCACGCTAATGTTACCTACCGCCGCCCGTAAGGTACCGACCGCAGGTGAGTTATAAGTAGCGCACGCTACGAGTGGTAAGTAGCGCGCGCTAGTGGGTTGTAGTAGCGCACGTTAATATTTGGTGTAGCGCGCGCTAAGGACGGATCAGGTTGAGTCCAGTGGCTACTGGACTGCACTGGATTAATTCATAGCGCACGCTATGGGTGGTTTTTAGCATACGCAAGCGGTGTAGTAGCGCACGCTACTTGTTGGTTGTAGTGCACGCTACCGAGATCAGATCAAAGGACAGAAGGTTCTGGACTCCAGTACTGGGCATCAGATAATTCGTTAGTGCACGCTAACATTTTGGGGTTAGCGCACGCTAAGTGCATAGCCGTAGCGCACGCTACAAAAAGGTACGTAGCGAGCGCTACCGTTTCCGGACAGTGGGTACTGGACTACCCAAAATACCCGTTAGCGCACGCTACGCACAAGAGCTAGCGCACGCTAAACTGAAATGACTATAAATAGGACAGTGCAGTCCATTTCGTCATTTCTTCATCTCACTTCACTCCTTCGGTGGTTTTGGGCGATTTCGGGTGATTTCGAGAGTATTCTTCGAGGTGTAATCATCAATCATCATCTTCAAGCTCATCATTCGGATTAATCATCATTTCATCATCTTCATCACATCAAATCAAAGGTATTAATCTCTTCGATCTCGGAAATCGGATTTTTGGGTTTTCCTTCCGATTTTCTTCGTGTAAGCTTGGATTGTTGTTGGAATATGTTGGATATGTATTATCTATCTTTGATAAATATATTCCTACGGATTTAATGGCTATTTTGGGGAATTATTTCAAGAACCCTTAGGGTTGACTTCGGTTAATTTGGGGATTTTCCGATTGTTGTTGTTGTAACCTGAATTGTGGTTTCCTATTGGATTATTGATGCCATTTATATTGTTTTGCTGGCTTGAATCAATCATTTGAAAGTTGGTTTCGATAATTCGGGTTTTGGTTGTAACCAACGGAGAGGATATTTTCAACGTATTCGTTACAGTGCACCTACGAGTTTGGATATTGTTGTATCGACGTTTGAGTGGGTTATAATCGTGTTTGATGCGTGTATTGATCGAATTATTGGCAATTGTGTTATTCAAGGTTGTTCGAGCGACCGACTCTTCATTTAGGACGTTGTTGTGGACGGACATTCTTCATCGGTGTTGTGTAAGTTAATTCTTACTCGGTTAAAAGGATATTCATTCCATTTGTTGTTGTTCATTCATAATCATAACTCATCCATCATTGTATTAACCGTAACAAAACTTGTCATTGTCAATTAATCACCTCAGTCATAAGGAACGACGGTTCCAATCATTTCATTGAGCTGTCATTCATTTCACTATCACTTCATCTCGGTGAGTCATTATTCATTTTCGATGTCACTTTTGTTATATCGTGGCATTCCGGGTCATACTGGCGTGCCGGTTGGTATGTGTAGGATTTTCATGTCGGGCACATTTAAGTCGTGTGTTGGTTGTTGGCCTCACATCGACTGCACACGAGTCGATTGCTTCGTGAGACTGATTAGGTACAAGACCACACGTGTATTCGATCGATACTCGTTGGTGGCTTGTGCACGGACACATTTCCATCCCGGGCGTAGTGTGGCGCCACCCTTTGAGCCGTACTGTTATTTGATTCATACAGCATGTTTGATTGCGTATGTCTTCAACAAGATTGGGTTATAATCTAACCGATTCATTTTTGATCGAACTTGTGGTTTATACTACATATATGTTTATGTGTATTCAACTCTGGAGGATTGTTGTTCTCTGTAACTGACCCCGTTGGGGGATATTGTTTTTCAGGTCATGGCAAGGCGAAAGCATGGGGAGAGCACGTTTACGGCGAGGAGTCCCAATGATACTAGAAGGGGGCCCGAGTCTTTTCAGTCATTTATGTTTTCTTCATTTATTCCGCTGCAGACATTCCGCTTAAACACTCATTTTACTCAGTGCTGTATATTTTATCTCCATATAAAATATACATGTATTCTGTATTATCCTGGGTGTGTTGTATGAAACTCCTCATCGGAGTAATTGATGTTGTTATGTGGTTCGGTACCACAGTTACCATGTATAATTCATTCATTATCATTCGCCTGGTGGGTCCCAGTCGGGGGTCCACAGCACTGTAATATCCGTCTAGTTTGGGGTGTTACAGAGTTGGTATCGGAGTGTGGTTTTGAATACTACCTTCCGAGTCATGTCTCATTTGAAATCATCGTCATCGGACTAGTATCATTGGACTTTCGCGTCACGTGTGACCTGTGCAAATGCCGAGCTAATCAGACCAAGAACTGTAAGATTTTTAACGCCATGGCATAGTTTCTGGCAATAATCATTCATTCATAATTTATCAGTTAACAATCCTAAATCATCATTTTCATTTTGACCAGGACGGTCATGTTAACTCATTAATCACTCAATTCATTTCATTACTCAGTTGTTGATATGGAAGATCATATCATTAATCTTGTTAACTTGTTCAAGATAATCATTTCAATAATTTCATCAGATAATCATGTCACCCCAGTTAATCATTCATGTAACCACTGTGTTAGAGCTTCTCATTTTCATCATCTCATGTCATAGTCATAATGTGATATTCATGCGAGAGATATAATCATCATGTGACTTTCCACTTCAGTATGGAAAGAGCTGGCAGAGGACGTGGGGGAAGAGGCCGTGGTGTAGGCCGAAACTCGAGAACTCATGTGAATACACGTGCGAATGCCAGGAATAATGCTAACTCATCGAGCAGTGACGCTACCACTCATTCACCTGGACGTGATCATTCGCTATCAGGGAGTCGTACCCGGGACACAGCTCAGTCAGAGGGTGTTCGAGTTGACCCACTGGCTTTTATGCAGGGCATGATGGCTCAAATGACTCAGATGGCACAACTAATGGAGGCGATGCATAACTCCACTACTCTAAATCAACAGGCTCCTCCGCCACCACCTCAGAGGCAAGAGAGGGGTGTAAGCAATATCATTGGCGATATCTCTCGCCAGCGACCACCTACCTTTGAGGGCTCATCTGAGCCGGTGGATATTGTTCATTGGCTTGAGCATTTCGAGAAGTTATTTGCTATGGTGGATTGCCCTGAAGGGCATAAAGTTTCAGTTGCGGCTTACTATCTTGGTAAGAGCGCTCATTCAAGGTGGTTATCGTTGAAGCCCACAGACGGAACATGTACTTGGGATCAGTTCAAAACTCTCATGATGGAGAGGTACTATCCGGCCCCACTCAGGGAGGCCAAGTTGTCGGAATTACTCACTCCCAACCTTTCGGCGGATGATGATGTTCTCGCCATCGGCGAAAAATTTCAGGAACTTCTTCCGTTCGCCTCGTCTATCATTCACTCTGAGGCGGACAAGATCAAGTATTTCAGCAAGAGGCTGAAGCCCCGTATGAGACTACAGCTGCTTAATCATAATTGCACCACGTTGGCCGAATTCATTGAGAAAGCTCTTACCTATGAGCTTACTGCTAAGGAGATTTCTAAGCAGCAACCTTCATCTGCTAGCAAGAATTCCAAGAACCGTAATCAGTCTGACGGAAGTCAGGCCACTTTCAAGAAACCACGTGCGGGCTCTACCTATTCTGAGCGACCTCCTATGGCGCCTAAACATGCGGAATCTCAGTCTCAAGCGGCCAGTTCGGCTGTCACCTGTTTCAACTGTGAAGAACAGGGTCATTTCAGCACCAAATGTCCGAAGCAGTCTGTCACGTGCCACAACTGTGGGATTGCTGGGCATAGGGCCCGTTTTTGCCGAAGGGACTCTAAACCTACTCCGGCGTCATCTCAGTCCCCAGGTCATTCAGCGGTACAGAATCAGGCCACTCAGTCAGCGTTGTTCAAGACGACAGGAGCTAAAGGCGGAGCCAAGAGCTATCAGATGGGAGCGTCCGGTTCGGGGGCCGGCAAGCCCCGAATTTATGAGATGAAGAAGACCGATGATCCAGAGGCCCGAATGATCTCAGGTACACTCGATATTCTATCTCAACCTGTGTGTACCCTTTTTGATACTGGTGCATCGCATTCATTCATTTCCGAGTCATGCTTGAGTAGACTACGTCTGGGTAGTGCTACTAGTTGTGAGCCTTATGTCATTGGTCTACCTGACGGTAGAAGAATTATCGGTAATCATGAGATTAAGGATTGTCCGATTCAGCTTCATGGCCGTGTATGGCTAGCAGACCTAATCATAGTAGATTTGCCAAGAGACGACGTCATTCTGGGTATTGATTGGATGGATCGTCACGATGCCATCATTAGTGTCCGTAAGCGTATGGTCACTATCATTTTAGATGATGGGGTTGAATGTGTTTTTCAGGGAGGTAATCCCGGTTGTTCTGCTAAAGTCATTAATTTGATGAAAGCAGTGAAATTACTAAGTCAGGGGTGTGTTGGTTATTGGTGCTATATGACCAAAAACGAGAAATCATCAGTAATGTTGACGGATATTCCGGTAGTGAGGGAATATGCCGATGTTTTTCCAGACGAGTTACCTGGTTTGCCTCCACAGAGGGATGTGGAATTCACGATTGAGTTGGAGCCCGGTACGTCCCCGATATTGAAGGCACCGTACCGGATGGCCCCGACCGAAATGCAGGAATTAAAGAACCAACTTGAGGAGTTGTTCGAGAAGGGTTATATTCGACCGAGTGCGTCCCCGTGGGAGCACCAGTGTTATTTGTCAAGAAGAAGGATGGTTCGTTCCGTTTGTGTATTGATTACCGGGAATTGAACCGGGTGACGCTCAAGAATAAATATCCTCTACCCCGTATCAATGATCTTTTGGATCAACTTCAGGGAGCTTCAGTATTTTCCAAGATCGACTTAAGATCTAGATATCATCAGTTGCGAATTCGAGAGTCAGATATCACGAGAACGGTGTTTCGAACACGCTATGGTCATTATGAGTTCGTGGTAATGCCGTTTGGGTTAACTAATGCACCTGCGGTATTCATGGAGTTAATGAATCGGGTTTTCATCGACTTTTTGGATCAATTTGTGGTTGTCTTCATTGATGACATTTTGATTTATTCTCGTGACCGGGAGGAACACGAGTTTCACCTTCACCAGGTTCTCGACGTGTTGAGACGAGAGCAACTTTATGGGAAGTTTTCCAAATGTGAATTCTGGATGTCCGAAGTGACGTTTCTCAGACATGTAATTTCATCAGACGGAGTTCGTGTCGACCCTCAAAAGACGGAGGCTATTCAAGATTGGCTACCTCCGAAGAATGTTAAAGAGATCCGGAGCTTTCTCGGATTAGCCGGTTATTATCGGCGGTTTGTTGAAGGATTTTCTAAAATCGCTCAACCCATGACGAATCTTTTACGGAAAGATAAGAAATACACGTGGTCCGACGCGTGTCAACAAAGTTTTGAGGAACTCAAGATCCGGTTAACTTCAGCACCTGTTCTTTCCTTGCTGCAAGGGACGGAAGGATTTGTGGTTTATAGTGATCCGTCCGGACAGGGTCTCGGATGTGTACTCATGCAGAATGGGAGGGTTATTGCCTATGCTTCACGGCAATTGAGACCTTACGAGGTTAATTATCCGACCCAAGACCTGGAGTTAGTAGCCGTGGTTTTTGCATTGAAGATTTGGCGCCATTATCTTTATGGCTTTACCTGTCAGATATTCACCGATCATAAGAGTTTAAAGTATATATTTACTCAGAAGGAGTTAAATATGCGACAAAGACGATGGTTGGGACTAATTAAAGATTATGATATCGAGATCCTTTACCACCCGGGCAAGGCGAACGTTGTCATCGACGCCTTGAGTCGTATGTCCGTTCAGGAGCAGATGCTTGCTCGTTTAACAGTTCAGAAGGAGCTTCAGCAGGAATTCTTTAGACCCGGGATCGAGGTCTGGCTTCAGCGAGTTCAGGGGCAGCTTTGTATGTTGGAGATCTCATCGTCACTTGAAGAGGCTATCAGAGGGATCAGGGTTCGGACCCATCATTGTTACGCATCCGTGAGGATGTGGCTCAGGGGAAAGCCCCTGGATTTGTGGTCCATGAGGATGGACTTTTGAGATTTAAGATTCGGTTGTGCGTACCGGCGAATGACGAGTTGAAAAACTCGATTTTGAAAGAAGCTCATGCTACCTCTTATTCTGTTCATCCGGGGTCTAGCAAGATGTACAAGGACTTGAAACAAAACTACTGGTGGAGTAATATGAAGCGAGAAGTTGCAGAATTTGTTTCGAGATGCTTAACCTGTCAACAAGTTAAGATTGAACATCAGCGACCGGCGGGCATGCTGAAACCTCTCCCTATTCTAGAATGGAAGTGGGAAGACATTTCTATGGATTTCATCACGAGTTTGCCGACGAGTCGTTGTGGCATGAATACGATCTGGGTAATTATGGACCGCTTAACTAAATCTGCTCATTTCCTTGAGATTAAGGATACGTGGGGTCCCGAGAGACTTGCCCAGTTATTTATCAAGGAGATAGTGAGATTGCACGGTACTCCTAAAAGTATCGTTTCCGATCGTGACGGAAGATTCGTATCTCATTTTCGGAAATCAGTTCATCGTGCTATGGGAACTCAACTTAATCTCAGTACCGCTTTTCATCCTCAGTCCGACGGGCAATCAGAGAGGACTATTCAAACATTAGAGGACATGTTGAGGGCATGTGTCCTCGATTGGAAAGACGATTGGGAAGCCCAACTACCATTGATCGAGTTCACGTATAATAATAGTTGGCATTCTTCGATTAAGATGGCACCTTAAGAGGCCTTGTACGGTCGTCGTTGTCGATCTCCTTTGTGTTGGGATGACTTATCAGAATCAATTGGCACCGAGCCCGATATGCTTATAGCCGCCCGTGAGAAGGTAACTTTGATCAGGAGTCGTTTGTTGACCGCTCAGAGTCGACAGAAATCATATGCAGATAATTGTCGTCGACCGTTAGAGTTCGAGATGGGTGACCATGTTTTGGTCAAGGTATCCCCGAGTCGTGGTATTTTCCGTTTTGGGAAGAGGGGAAAGTTGAGTCCGAGATTCATTGGACCGTTTGAGATTTTGGATCGAGTAGGCGAGTTAGCTTATCGATTGGCTTTACCTCCGGCATTGAGCCGAATTCATAATGTGTTTCACGTCTCTCAGTTGCGGAAGTATGTTGCCGACCCGAGTCACATACTTTAGTTCGATGAAATCGAGATCGCCGATGATCATTCATATGAGGAAAGTCCTATACGAGTTTTAGAGCGGCGAATCAAAGAGTTGAGGAACAAGACGATTCCTTTGGTAAAAATTCAGTGGTCTAGACACGGAGTCGAAGAGGCTACTTGGGAAACCGAGGATAGTATGCGGGAGACTTATCCCGAATTGTTTGACCCTTAGTTTCGTGGACGAAACTCTTTTAAGGGGGGGTGTATGTAATACCCGGTTGTAATTCAGTCATTATTCAGTATTTATCATTCAGTAAATGTCACTTAGTAATTTTTCACTCATTTAATGATCATTCATCATTCATTTCATTCATTGTATTCACCGTTCGGAGTTATTGGTATCGCGTATCAGTGTTATTTCATCATTCAACCCGGTTGGATAGTCGGGCCGAGCGTTTCATCATTGTCATTTTTCATTGTGGGCTATGCGTGAGGAGTAGCGCACGCTACGTACTCATTTTAGCGCGCGCTAATTGAGTACAGGTAGCGCACGCTACCACTCGGCATTAGCGCACGCTAATGTTACCCTGTCTGCAGTCCAGAAGGTACTGGACTGCAGGTGAGTTATAAGTAGCGCACGCTACGAGTGGTAAGTAGCGCGCGCTAGTGGGTTGTAGTAGCGTACATTAATATTTGGTGTAGCGCGCGCTAAGGACGGATCAGGTTGAGTCCAGTGGCTACTGGACTGCACTGGATTAATTCATAGCGCACGCTATGGGTGGTTTTTAGCGTACGCAAGTGGTGTAGTAGCGCACGCTACTTGTTGGTTGTGGCGCACGCTACCGAGATCAGATCAAAGGACAGAAGGTTCTGGACTCCAGTAGTGGGCATCAGATAATTCGTTAGCGCACGCTAACATTTTGGGGTTAGCGCACGCTAAGTGCATAGCCGTAGCGCACGCTACAAAAAGGTACGTAGCGCGCGCTACCGTTTCCGGACAGTGGGTACTGGACTACCCAAAATACCCGTTAGCGCACGCTACGCACAAGAGCTAGCGCACGCTAAACTGAAATGACTATAAATAGGACAGTGCAGTCCATTTCGTCATTTCTTCATCTCACTTCACTCCTCCGGTGGTTTTGGGTGATTTCGGGCGATTTGGAGAGTATTCTTCGATGTGTAATCATCAATCATCATCTTCAAGCTCATCATTCGGATTAATAATCATTTCATCATCTTCATCACATCAAATCAAAGGTATTAATCTCTTGGATCTCGGAAATCGTATTTTTGGGTTTTCCTTCCGATTTTCTTCGTGTAAGCTTGGATTGTTGTTGGAATATGTTAGATATGGATTATCTATCTTGGATAAATATATTCCTACGGATTTAATGGCTATTTTGGGGAATTATTTCAAGAACCCTTAGGGTTGACTTCGGTTAATTTGGGGATTTTCCGAATGTTGTTGTTGTAACCTGAATTGTGGTTTCCTATTGGATTATTGATGCCATTTATATTGTTTTGCTGGCTTGAATCAATCATTTGAAAGTTGGTTTCAATAATTCGGGTTTTGGTTGTAACCAACGGAGAGGATATTTTCAACGTATTCGTTAGAGTGCACCTACGAGTTTGGATATTGTTGTATCAACCTTTGAGTTGGTTATAATCGTGTTTGATGCGTGTATTGATCGAATTATTGGCAATTGTGTTATTCAAGGTTGTTCGAGCGACCGACTCTTCATTTAGGACGTTGTTGTGGACGGACATTCTTCATCGGTGTTGTGTAAGTTAATTCTTACTCGGTTAAAAGGATATTCATTCCTTTTGTTGTTGTTCATTCATAATCATAACTCATCCATCATTGTATTAACCGTAACAAAACTTGTCATTGTCAATTAATCACCTCAGTCATAAGGAACGACGATTACAATCATTTCATTGAGCTGTCATTCATTTCACTATCACTTCATCTCGGTGAGTCATTATTCATTTTCGATGTCACTTTTGTTATATCGTGGCATTCCGGGTCATACTGGCGTGCCGGTTGGTATGTGTAGGATTTTCATGTTGGGCACATTTAAGTCGTGTGTTGGCTGTTGGCCTCACATTGGACTGTGCACACGAGTCGATTGCTTCGTGAGACTGATTAGGTACAATACCACACGTGTATTCGATCGATACTCGTTGGTGGCTTGTGCACGGACACATTTCCATCCCGGGCGTAGTGTGGCGCCACCCTTTGAGCCGTACTGTTTGTTGATTCATACAGCATGTTTGATTGCGTATGTCTTCAACAAGATTGGGTTATAATCTAACCGATTCATTTTTGATCGAACTTGTGGTTTATACTACATATATGTTTATGTGTATTCAACTCTGGAGGATTGTTGTTCTGTGTAATCGATTTCGTTGGGGATATTGTTTTTCAGGTCATGGCAAGGCGAAAGCACGGGGAGAGCACGTTGACGGCGAGGAGTCCCAATGATACTAGAAGGGGGCCCCAGTCTTTTCAGTCATTTATGTTTTCTTCATTTATTCCACTGCAGACATTCCGCTTAAAGACTCATTTTACTCAGTGTTGTATATTTTATCTCCATATAAAATATACATGTATTCTGTATTATCCTGGGTGTGTTGTATGAAACTCCTCATCGGAGTAATTGATGTTGTTATGTGGTTCGGTACCACAGTTACCATGTATAATTCATTCATTATCATTCGCCTGGTGGGTCCCAGTCGGGGGTCCACGGCACTGTAATATCCGTCTAGTTTGGGGTGTTACAGTATCGACGTATCGATTGTTATTATTGATTGATGTTCCATCAAGATATTTTTGTGAATCGTCGTTATTGATATCAGTGTTTTTCTATTGATATCGTTTTGGCCGATTGAAGGCATTGACGTATTCGATTATCATCTTCGTTATCGGTAACCGATTAAAGGTGCCGAGACATCTGTTTTATAATTGTTATCGGTTAACCGTTCTGAAGGTAATCGATATATTGAATCGGGATTATCAAAGATAATTCCCATCTGTTGTATAATTATTATCGATTGTCCGCTCTAAAGGTAATCGATATATTGAATTGGGATTATCAAAGATAATTCCCATCCGTTGTCAAAAATATTCCCATCTATTATATCGTTGTTATCGATTGGCCATTCTACGGTAATCGAAGTATTGAATTGGGACTGTCGAGGATAGTTCCCATCCGTTGAATTATTATTGTCGTGTTGGCCGACTCACGACAGCACACTATTATTCTTGTGAACTCGGTAATTTTGTGATCGTTGAAGGTTGAGGATTTCCCGGACTGTTGTGTTGTGATCGTTGCTCGTGTTAATCGGCCCTTAGGGATTTTGATCCCAGGATGGTTGTTTTGAATATTGTTGGTCGTGTCGATCTTTCATTATTCGTGTGTCATCGCTCACTTGATGAGTCGTATGATCCGTATTGGATGTGTTATCCTTTGAGTTTCGTTGTCATGTTGTATCGTGACATATCCGGAATCATATCTGCGTTCTGATTGGTTATTGTGTAGGATTTTTAGCCAGGCACACGATGGTCATGCGTGGATGTTTCCGCATTGGACCGTGCACACGAGATGTAGTTCGTGAGGCTAATTAGGTACATTGTCCCACGTATATTTCTGGATTCCGTATATGGGGTGGACATGTGCACGGACACATTTCCGGATCGGGCGTACTGTGATGTCCATCTTTGAGCCATACAATTTTTGATCGTTCATAGTCCATGTTTGATTGGATGTGTTCGACGTTTTGTGATTGAGCGTTCATACGCCCGAGGGGTATGTTCGACAGTCAGGTTGGTTTCTTTGAGATCTGTATTGTGATGATTTACAGCTTCGGGCTGTTCGGCTTTCAGGCCATCGTGATATTTTGGCAGCTTCGGGCTGTTCGGCTTTCAAGCCATCGTGATATTTTGGAAGCTTCGGCTGAGGGCTTTCAGGCCATTATGATGTATCGGTATTTCCGTTGGAGCCTTCGGGCATTGTGATCCTTATTTATTTCAGCGTTGGTTTGATTTACCTTCAGGTAATGTATTATTGTGTTCTATATTGATGATTTGCCGTTGGGCACTTATGTTCTAACCTATTGAGCAGGTACTGATCGTATGCCGTGGGCATAGTGTTCCACGAATGCTCGATTCTTACTTTGGTTTGTGAGCATCTCGTACTACCATTGTTGTACTGTTTATTCTGCCTTTGGATGCATATCATGTTGTGCATGTATTTGATATTCATTATTCTGGATGACTGACCCCGTGGGGGCGGAACATGTTTTCATGTTTTAGGTGCTTGCGAGGAGAGAGTTGAGACACAGAGGCATGACGATGGCGACAAGGCATTCGAGCGATACTAGTCCGAGATATTTTGGTGTTCATGTTGGTCAGACAGTTTGGAGTACTCCATTTTTGTTCAGTCGTTGTCGTTTTGTATTATCCGAGCAAGGCTCGTGGATGTTGTTGTATTTTTATTTTGGCCATGTAGGCCCATTCTTGTCGTTGAAATTCCATATCAGAATAGTATGTCGGACATCATAGTAGGGTCTGTGATTTCCTATTTTGGTCAGTTTGTTGTATTTTAGTCGTGTTCGCCTGGTGGATCACCTGATGTGGGGTCCACGGCACTGTAATAACCCAATGGGATTTGGGGGTGTTACAGAAGATGGTATCAGAGAATTGGGTTGTGAGATACCCTGACTTGTGTGTTATGTGGCTCTACCAAGGCGGTAGTAGCGGGGCTGTTAGGTTATGACAATCTGGACAGTCGGGTTTTTGTGAGTTGTGATAGTTGGACGACTGTATGAGTCATTCTTTCATCGAGTCGTCGTCAGTGAAGACTAGTATCGCATGACCTCGAAGCTTCGTATGACCTGTGTAAGGACTCTATTCTCTTTTATGTGCATACATTCATTATGTCATTGATTAAACCTGTTTTGTTGACACTTGTATGTGACGATCGGGTGCGATTGATTTATGATTATTTGCTTTGGAGCGTGTGGGCTCTGTATCGGCCATGATTAGCGTGATCGATGTGATCGTTTATCTGTTGAGTATGTATACTCGTGTTTTGCGTTGACCTAGCATTCTGGACGTTGAGGCGTATTTGTGTTGTGGTCATGATTGAACGTTATTCTTTCAGTCTGGAAAGAGGACGCGACAAAGGGGGTAGAGGCCGCAGAGTGGGCCAAAATCCGAAACCTCGTACCAATACTTTGGTGGCTGGCGAATTATTTTCGGAGTCGTGCTCGAGAACCCACCGATCGTGATTGTGTTTGGATCGAGTTCAAGACACTCATGTTAGAGAGGTATTATCCGGCTCCACTTCGTGAAGCCAAGTTGTCGGAGGTTTTGAACCCCGAATTCGTCGAGGACGAGGGTGTTATTGTTATTGCTGAAAAGTTTCAAGGACTTCTTCAGTTTACTTCATCTGTTATCCGTACTGAGGCAGATAAGATCAAGTATTTTAACAAGAGGTTGAACCCGCAGTTGTTCAATCACAATTGTAGTTCACTTGGCGAATTCATCGAGAAGGCTCTTGGAGCAGAACTTTCGATCAAGGAGCTTACTCAGAAGCATCCTTCAGTTTCTTCTGGTGAGAGGACTAGGATGCCGATTCGTTCAGAGGGACGTCGAGCTCCGACGTCCAAGAGGTCATTTTCTAGTTGGCTTCGTGCTGGGAAAGCATCTTCTTCTCAGGCGCCGAGTACGACTGTTATTTATTTTAATTGTGATTCAGCGGGGCATGTCAGTACTTGATGTACGGTGCCAGCTATTATTTATTTTCTGTGTGGGAGGCAGGGACACCTTCAGAAATACTGCGGGAGTTCTAGTGCCAGTAGATCTCGAGAGAGCTCACGGGCCTCGAGAGATTTTGTTGCTTCAGTCCGTACTTCATCCAAGGGGTCATATCGGGCTTCGGGAGCCAGAGGTATGGATAACCGAGGAGGGGCGGCGAGTTTATTTTTGGGTCTTCTTCGAGTCGATGAGATCGAGGAGCCCGATGATCTGGAGGATGTCGATTTTGGGTACATTTGAGATGTAGCCTTGATTTGTATTTTCTTTGTCTTTCGGATTGATGTTTGACTCCGTCTGTATTTTAGTATTGTGGTTGCGAACCATTTATGGTTGATCTATCTTGTAATGATTGTATCTGAGAATCTTGACACTTGAGTCATTTGATGTGATTTTCTTTCCTTTTGGTCCTGTACCCGAGATTTTTGTGATGATCTGGGTAATTGTTCATTGTGATTCGAGACGTCAAGTCGTGAGGACTTGGGCGTGCGGTTGATATGGTCCCGAGGACTATTCGTGCATTGTTATTTTCTTTTGTGGTGCGAGTCCGTGATTGCATGGGCGTCCGATGCTGATGAGAACGGGGGAGTGTACACCGATGATCGTAGACATGTACAATGGGCGGCATTCGCGGGGCGTGTACGCCAGTGTTACTAGTCATGCGGTTGGTGCGACTTCCTGGCTAGCCTCTAGCGGGAGAGTCATGATTCGGCTAATCTCGCACTTGGTTGAGTGTCTTTATCACTTGATTTTTTCGCCTTGTTCAGGCAGAGGAGACGTGGGGACCCATGGGGTCGGCCCAGTTACTCAGGCGGAATTACTCGTATTGAGGAGTATTCCTGGAGATGTTGTTTTCTTATCCTGATGGATAGTCCGTGTCCCGACTTGTGCACCCTGAGTTTCGGGGACGAAACTCTTTTTAAGGGAGGGAGTATGTAACATCCGGGGGTAAACTTTTTTTTTCGTGTTACTGTTGAGTTGTACGTATTCATTTGGAATTGTACAAGTGTTGTTGTTTGGACCGATACAATGTATATTGTATTAGAATATTTCGGGATCGAAATATTTATACTGGTCGTCGGTTTGGTTTCATCGTTTGGTTGTTGCTTGGCGAGTTTAGAATTTTGGATAAGTTTATAGCCATTGCGTACGCTACCTGCGTAGCATTACGTACGCTAATTTATTGCGATTATGTACGTTACGCCCTGAGGTTTTCGTACGTAATGCGTGGTCGGTGGTAGGAACCTTCCTCGTAGTCAACTTTCGGCTGGTAGGGCCAAGGTATCTTTGGGGTATCATATATATATATATATATATATATATATATATATTATCACTTCACATCTCACTTTCTCACCCCTTCACGTTGACATTCTCCCTCTTCACATTATTTCCCTCTCACTTCACATGTCTCACATTTATCATCTCTCCTCCCTTTCTCCCTCACGTTATGTGTGTGTATATATATATATATATTAGCATCTTTCATTTTTTTTTTCCTCCAGCTCTCATTGTCTTCTCTCTCTCTCGTCATTCTCTCTCTCTCTCTCCTTCTCTCTCGTTTTTTTCGACGAGGTAGAGTTAAGGACGGGCAACCGGCTTCTTCATAGTTTCCGGCGACGCAATGGAGCTGACGACCGGAGTGTTGCTGACATCTCCGGCGACGACCGGAGCTCGGCGGCGGCAGGTGGCTCATGACTGGAGCAGCGACGGCCTGGTCAGAATTTATGGATCGGACGGAGTTGCAAATCCGGTCGAGCTGTTCCGGCATTTTTTTTTTCTTCTGGCGAGACGGAGCTCAGGCGCCAGTTCTTCATGGTTTCCGGCCATGGACGCGGCTCCATTGTTTCCGGCGACCGGAGGTAGTTTTTATCCGGAACGGACGGTGGAACGGAGGCTTGACAGATTTCCGGCGAGGAGTTGCAGGCGGAGATGGAGTTGGGTGAAAACCGGCCATGGACGGAAACGGACTGGAGTTGGACGAGGTCCGGCGGGTCAGTTTTTCCGGCTGATCGACTCTTCTGGTAAGTTTCTTGTGCAGGTGTGTATATATATATATATATATATATGTGTGTGTGTGTGTGTGTGTGTGTGTGTGTGTGTGTGTATGCTGTGTAAAGTTTGTGTGTGCATGTGCACAGTGTGTGAGTGTATATATATATATATATAATGTGTCCAGTATGGATTTTGTGTATATATATATATATATATATATATATATATATATATATATATGTGTGTGTGTGTGTGCTGTACGTGTATATATATATATATATATATATATATATATATATATATATGTGTGTGTGTGTGTGTGTGTGTGTATTCGGGTAAATACGAGTATAATATGTGTTCGTGTTGGAATCGGAGTTATCTATTATGTTGTTTTCGGTCGATATCGTGTTATCGAATGAATTGTATTTCATTCAAGGTTATTCGAGTGCTTGTGATTGTCGGAGGACGCCCTTGATCGATTCGTGGTAGGACGTTGATCGTGGAAGGACTTTCTCGCCTTCGGTTTGAGGCAAGTTTTATACTTGTACTAGTCAATGAGATTAATGTTATCATGTATGTGTATGGATGTGTGTATCATTTCGAGACTTGGTCTCTTTATGATTTTGTTGATATCAGGGGATTGTTTGATACGATACCCTTCGGCAAATTATGCCAAATATTATTGTTGTTCATAAATGGCCGATTTAAGGCATTGCGATATTTGTTGGTAATATATTTGTCGATAGCCGGTTCGCGGTATCGACATATCGATTGTTATTGTTGATTGATGTTCCATTGAGATATTGTTGTCGATAGCCGGTTCGCGGTATCGACGTATCGATTGTTATTATTGATTGATGTTCCATCAAGATATTTTTGTGAATCGTCGTTATTGATATCAGTATTTTTCTATTGATATCGTTTTGGCCGATTGAAGGCATTGACGTATTCGATTATCATCTTCGTTATCGGTAACCGATTAAAGGTGCCGAGACATCCGTTGTATAATTGTTATCGGTTAACCATTCTGAAGGTAATCGATATATTGAATCGGGATTATCAAAGATAATTCCCATCCGTTGTATAATTATTATCGATTGTCCGCTCTAAAGGTAATCGATATATTGAATTGGGATTATCAAAGATAATTCCCATCCGTTGTCAAAAATATTCCCATCCATTGTATCGTTGTTATCGATTGGCCATTCTACGGTAATCGAAGTATTGAATTGGGACTGTCGAGGATAGTTCCCATCCGTTGAATTATTATTGTCGTGTTGGCCGACTCACGACAGCACACTATTATTCTTGTGAACTCGGTAATTTTGTGATCGTTGAAGGTTGAGGATTTGCCGGACTGTTGTGTTTTGATCGTTGCTCGTGTTAATCGGTCATTAGGGATTTTGATCCCAGGATGGTTGTTTTGAATATTATTGGTCGTGTCGATCTTTCATTATTCGTGTGTCACCGCTCACTTGATGAGTCGTATGATCCATATTGGATGTGTTTGTTGGGATTCCGCAGAAAATAAACGCAGCAGAAGAATAACGGAATCCCTAAGAGGATCGATCAAGTAACGTATATACGAAAAAAAAAATACGAAGATCAAGGAATCAAAGTCCCATACCTATGATGTCTCTGAAAAACCTTCGTATGATGATGATGATGATGATGATGAGCCTTTCGTTCCAAGCACCTAAAGCAAGATGCCTCTACTTCACACGCCGGAACTTGATGAAAAAATCGACAAGCTTCCTTTCTTCAAGAATGCGGCTAGGGAAGCTTGTAGGAATTTTTTCTCTCAATGTATTCTTCTTATATCTTGTCTCTAAGATCAAGATAAAGTTTTCAACCTTACTCTCTCTCTCTCAAATTCGTGATTTTGAGTTCATACAAGAAGAAGTTGTCCTCTCTCCTTTTTAAAGACTTTTATTTATAAAAAAATGAAAGTCTTCCTTTAACACATGATTGAGGGTATCAAATACACCTCACATATGTCACCTAGTGACATAAAATAGGTATAAAAGAGACAAGAGAGGGAGGAGGGCGGCCTTAAGGGAAATTTCCAAGAAGACGGGTCGAATTTACTCGGCTCGTGTACTGGATGTTCGTCAAAACGAATCCCTCGTGTACCCGATGTTCGTCAAACGAATCCGTTTTATTTCCAATGTGTTTGGACTAATTAATTAATACAATTAATTAATTATATCAAACATAAATATATATTTCTCTAAGAAATATAATTTATGAATTAAAGTAATCACCCAGTAACCTACTTACAATTCATAAGACCGCTATTTGATTTATCCGATAAATCAAACTTAGATATCTAATATCTAATATTATAAGAGAGATTATTAATTCACATTTATCCATCAATGATCCTATTGCGCAACTCCGTAGGTTCGTCTCACCGCATTGGGAGGAACCAATGAGTGCGGGCAAGACTTAGCCACTTAGCGGGCCGCATCAGAACCCCGATCGAGAACGAATGAACGAATCATTCCAACCATTATGTCGTGAATACTATATACGTATAGATCCTTCATCGGATGTACCGGTCAAGTCTTCTGTCACGGTAAAGTCAAACCCTCATCGTTGACTAAACTCTATACATGTGTTAATGCAAATCAAGACCGACTGATTAATAGTGTATCTAATACGACTATATCAGAATGCTTTGGCCAAAGACTTATGATCTTATTTGCCATTAACCGTATAGGACATTCGCCTGCTCACTAACAGGAGATAGAATCCTTTCTTGGTGTTCAGCAAAGACTGCTACCTGCCCGTATAGTCCGCACTTCGAGGTCGACTCAGCAATTAAGCAAATGAGTCTAACTACTCTAATGACAAACTATACGTTACAGACACATCTTCTACTGAACCCTCAAGTCAAAGGTCCACGTATACTATCACAACCTTTCGATTCGTCATCAACTCTCCGAGAGTGAATACCGTGTGACTGAATCGAGTATGAGTCATGTTCGAGTATACTGGTCCCACCAATATACTTATAACTATGCTATCAAGACGTGCACACATCCTAGCATCAGTTATACAAGTCTTATTAAAACTTAATGTCCTGTTAAGTTTTATCGACTTGCGAACTAGTTAAGCATTCGAGCTCTAAACACTTCTAGTGCCTATCTCCTTATCTCCATAAGGAGTAGAATGTTCACTCTCAAATGCAAGGACTATTATTCTATATACCAAATCACAATGCCAGTGATATACAATAATATAGAAATAATAATTGCCTTATTAAATATAATATTCATAATTACAATACAATTGCTCTCACTCTCTCATCCTCTGAGTGGCATTCGAGGGCATATTCCTAATAATCTCCCACTTGCACTCAATGCCACAAACTATGGTATCTAATACCCATACTCTCCATGTCTCTCTAAGACCTTCGAGATAGTGGCTTGGTAAGCGGATCGCAATGTTATTTGCCGTGTCTACTCTCTGCAAAGGTAACATTCCCATCCCGAACCATTTATCTAACAAAATGATATTTTCTCGCAATATGTTTGGTGTTGTGGTGAGCCCTAGGCTCCTTAGCCTCGTGCAACTCTCCGTAGTTGTCACAAAACAAAGGTCACGGGCTTCTCTCGTTAGGTACCACTTGAAGTTCCTCGGTGAACTTCTTTATCCAAAAGCTTCTTTAGCAGCCTCCGGTCGCCTGATATTCGGCTTGACATGTAGAGATAGCAGTCGAACTTTGCCTGGCACTTCTCCAAGAAACTGCCCCACCATTCAGAGTAAAGATATACCCTGATGTGGACATCTGAGCATCCATGTCCCCCGAAAAATCTGAGTCTGTATAACCCATCACTCTTAGTTCTCCACCGCCGCATGTAAGAACCAAGTCTTTAGTCCTCCTTAGGTACTTAAGAATGTTCTTTACTGCAGTCCAATGTTCCTTCCCTGGATTTGACTGAAACCGACTTACTACGCTCACAGCATAGGCAATGTCCGGTCTAGTGCAAATCATTGCATACATAAGGCTACCTACTGCCGAAGCATAAGGTACCTTGCTCATTTCCTTTCTATCTTTATCACTTTGAGGACACATCTCTAAGGAAAGTTTTGCACCATGTTGCATAGGTAGAAACCCTCTTTTAGAATCTTCCATCCTAAATCGCTTCAGGATCTTTTCTATATAGAGGGCTTGGGAAAGACCTAACATTCTTTTCGCTCTATCCCGGTAGAGACGAATACCCAGAATATAGGTAGCTTCTCCCAAGTCTTTAATTGCGAACTCTTTAGAAAGCCATGCTTTCACAGAACTGAGCATTCCTACGTCGTTTCCTATAAGTAGAATGTCATCTACATATAGTATTAAGAACGCAATTTTGCTCCCACTAACCTTCTTGTAAATACAGGGCTCTTCTTCGTTTTAGACAAAATCAAACTCTTTGACTGTCTCGTGAAAACGAAGATTCCAACTCCGTGAAGATTGCTTCAGTCCATAAATGGCACGCTGAAGTTTGCATACTTTATGAATATTGGTTTGAGATATGAATCCCTTAGGCTGTTCCATATAAATCTCCTCCTCGAGGAATCCATTTAGGAATGCCGTTTTCACATCCATTTGCCATATTTCATAATCTAAGTGGGCTGTTATAGCAAGCATCATGCGAATAGACTTAATCATAGCTACAGGCGAGAAGGTCTCGAAGTAATCGATTCCTTCTCTTTGGGAATAACCCTTTGCCACAAGCCTGGCCTTATAGGTATAAACCTTGCCATCACCATCAGTCTTTCTCTTATAGATCCATTTGTTTCCAATAGGCACTATGCCTTTAGGACGATCTACTAAAGTCCAGACCTGATTAGCATGCATTGAGTCTATCTCAGCTTCCATAGCTTCTTGCCACTTGGTGGAGTCAACGTCTACCATCGCTTGGTCGTATGTAGAAGGATCATTCTCTTGACTACTTTCTGTCATCTCATGGACACCCAGTTCCTCTTGATGCAGATAGCCATACCTCTCAGGTAATTGAGAAATTCTACTAGACTTGCGAGGTTGTATTTGTATTTCAGAAGGTTCGGTTCTTATATCTTGCATAGGTGTCTCATTTGGTGTTTCTTTTATTTCTTCCAAAGAAATATTTCTACCTGCCCCTCCTTCCTGAATAAACTGATCTTCCAGGAAGTGTGCTTGTATAGCAACGATGATCCTATGATCTTCGTGCATGTAGAATAGATATCCCATGGAATCCCCTGGATATCCTATGAAACGACCTTTCACAGACCTAGTTTCCAATTTCTCTACTTTAGTCTTCTTGACATAAGCAGGGCATCCCCAAATCCTAATGTGATTAAGACTTGGTTTCCTACCTCTCCACATCTCATGGGGAGTCTTAGGAACGGATTTGGAAGGACATCTGTTCAAGATATGCACAGCAGTAAGGAGCACGTAACTCCACAGATAAATCGGTAGATCAGTATAGTTAAGCATGGAGCGAACCATGTCCAAAAAGGTTCGGTTCCTTCTTTCTGATACACCATTTAATTGTGGAGTAGCTGGAGGAGTGAATTGTGACACTATTCCTAGTTCTTTTAAGAACTCATCAAATTCGGTACTCATGTACTCACCACCCCGGTCTGACTGAAGAGTCTTAACACGGTTACCTGTTTGATTTTCAACTAGGGCTTTAAATTCCTTGAATTTATCAAAAGCTTGAGACTTATGTTTCATTAAGTACACGAATCCATACCTGGTATGGTCATCAGTGAATGTAATGAAATACTGAAAGCCGTCTCGTGCCACTTCAAAAGGGCCACAGACGTTGGTATGGATCAATCCAAGTTTTTCAGCAGCTCTTTCAAAAGTCCCTGCGAAGGGTAACTTAGTCATTTTGCCTTGAAGGCAAGATTCATAAGTTGGATAGGGATCTGATCCCAATGGACCCGTAAGCCCATCTTTCTCCATTTTATGAACCTTGGTCTGACCGATATGACCAAGTCTAAGATGCCACTTAAGTGCTTGGTTCGTTTCATCCCTACCACGCTTCCTAGTTATAGTGTTCACACTTGTCTTATTCTTTAAATTTAAATGGTATAAACCATTTAATAATGTAGCAGTACCAACCAATTTAGTTCTGAAATAAATACGACAGGACCCATCTCCAATAAAGAAGTGAAATCCCTTTCAGTCCATGACCGGAATTGATACAATATTCTTGTGCCCCTTGGGCAAAACAAGTACATCTTCTAAAGTGAGAATAAAACAATATTCTAAATCCAACATAAGGGATCCGATATCAGAAGCCTCGACACTATGCCCACTTCCGACGGTGACCATCACCTCCCCTGAATCCAGCTTCCTACTTCGTTCCAGATCCTGATTCATTGTACAAATGTGAGAACTCGCATCGGAATCAAGTATCCAAGAAGTAGAATATACAGTTACAGAACAATTTGTTTCTAAAACTAGTAGTTCCGTACCTGAAGGCGCATTACGGTCAAGCTTTGGACAATACCTCTTCCAGTGTCCTAGCTCACTGCAGTTGAGGCATACATCCGTTTTCTTGGCCCCTTTGCTCTTTTGAACCATTGGGGCCTTGCCCCTTTCCTTGTCGATCTTGGCTATCGGACCTAACTGCTTCTTGTTCTTTTTCTTCTTATTCTTGGACTTCCAAGTCTTAGAAGAAATCACAAGTGCAGCTTCCTTTCCCTTTGTCTTCATCTGAGACTGGGCAGTCGTCAGTTTGTTCATTAGCCCAGCTAAGTTACATGCAATCTCATTGCAGTTGAAGTTCATGACAAATTGGGAAAATGAGTCTGGAAGTGATTGCAGGATAAGGTCAGTTTGGAGAGATGCATGCATCTGAAAATCAAGAGCTTCCAATCTCTCAATCATCGAGATCATCTTGAGGACATGGTCCCCAACCTTCTCTCCTTCCTTCATCCTGGCGCCGAATAATTGCTTTGATATCTCATATCTAGCAGTTCGGCTATGCTCTCCATAGAGCTCAGCCAGGTGCGCTAAGATGGCTCGTGAAGACGTCATCTTTTCATGGGCACGTTGAAGCTCATTGGTCATTTAGCCTAACATGTACCCTCGCACTCTTATGTCATCTTTTACCCATTTCTCATGGGCATCGACATCTTCCTGATTGGCTCGGGTTCTTGCAGGAGCCGCTGGGATGTCCGCCTCCATCGACCAACCGAAGGTCCCAGGACAAGTCCCGGTGCCGAGCGATCGACATCAAATACGATCGTCTCTCGGTACTCGGCGACCGACTCCTGGCGACCGACTGGAGACGATCATCTCTCGGCACTTGCCGACCGACCCTTGGTGACCGACCAATGCCGACCCTCAGCAACTGGCCGATGGCGACCTCTGATGACCGGCTAGAGACGACCGCCTCATGTCGATCAGCGCCGATGGCCATCCAGTCGGCAAAGGCCGAACCCTCAAGACTGGCACCACGTGCAAGAGCCGAGACAAGATCCGCGAATCTCGGGCCATTGACCACAGCCTGGCAGGATCTTTCCACCAGCCGACAAGCCGCCGAAAGCTGTCAGTAGGGCCGCATGTGACTTTGATTCCGCCGAAAGCTGTCAGTAGGGCCGCATGTGGCTGACTCCGGACGCGTGCTGGTTCCTCATTGGACCACCCAGCTGGCGCCAGCCTCTTCCTTGGACTTTTGCCCGACAGCCCGGGTGTCGCCCCATTATAATATTAGCCGGCGGACGATCGCCCCATTATTATAATGGCCGGAAGGCGATCGCCCACCAAAGGACAGGACCCAGCTGCCACTATATATACAAGGCACCCTGCACTCGGCCAACGGTCTGCATTATCGCGATTTCAGTATACATTACAGATGCAAAACACCCAGCACTTGGCTATCTCCAACTCTTGGCAACAGCTATCATTCGGTCTTACTTCTCCCGGCCTCTCTCATCAGGAAGACGATCGCCGGGGACGAAGAACACCGAGCTTCGCTCAAGAGCCGGATCAACAGAGTCTTTTTACACTCATTGTATTTAGATTTCTCTCATTAATACTTGTATCCACGAATATTTGTATTAATAACATCTCGCGAGAGCATTCAAGCCCGGGCCTAACAAACCTGGCAAATCTTGTATTATTTATCTTCTCTCGGAAGTGCTCCCGCAATTGTTGTTTGTTGTCCGTCTTCCAGCAGTATTAATCTTCGGATAAATATTTTGGGCAACAACAATCGATTTCTTTACAAAGTTTAATAGAGGGCAACCCATACGGTTTATATTCTATTATTCTTTATAAAGTTGTGTCTAATACCAACCCATCTAATGGATAATTCGATCTTCTTTTACCCCTAGTTCACTTGCCCTCAACCCATTCGGTTTCTATGGCTCGCTGAACTATCTAAGTTTAAACCGTCAACTCCTATTAGTCTGACAATTGAATCTTACCCGGCAACCCATACGGTTTATAGGGGTTTGATTTGTCACAACCAAAGGCATCTAATGCACTCTAGGAATTTATCAACTTTCCCCAAAAATATTATCCCGACATACTCGGAAGAATAATATTCCGGTTTAGATTTCAATTTTCCATGAGTTTGACGGAGGGTAGGAAACCTCGTAACCTTTATAACTTAGTGTTTGTAAGTGGGAGTATTAACGCGATTATATGTTACACTTTGCACATTAATCCGTTTATAAGCGCGGTTTGTGGTTTGTCAATCATTCAAAATGAAAAACAATAAATAGCAATCTAGTTACTACCAACATATAGCTCATGGACTTTTTCCTAAGTATTGGGCCAAGCCAAATAAAGAAAGGAAAAATACAGTATTGATTCTTCGTCTTCTAGTCGGTCGTCTTCGGTCTTCGTCATAGCCATATTAATAATTACATCATTGAACAATACGTCCTATAATACATATTTTCTAGTAAAAATAAATAGGCTCAAAATGGCCTTTACAACCATATCGAATCGAACAAATCAACAACTAAGTCCACGAGCTATATCACCATCACATAAGGCATTCCATACAACATGTAACGGTAAATGAAATTAAATAATCAATTAATATATTAATCCAATTAATATAAAAATTAATTTATTTAATTTATACAATATTAATCAAATTAATATTTATAATCGTCATTTTAATCCGTTCAAAATAATCCGGCCAAAACAATATTCTCGTCTAATAATTTTCCTTAATAAAAAGATATTCCAAATATTTTATTAAATCCAATTTAAATTTCGAAAATTATTACAACGAAATAGAAACACAAAAATGGAGTCCCGAAAAATCCAGTATCAGGCCCAACCACGGCGATTCAAAATCGGGCGAAAACTCGAGAATCGCCCGGACCGAGTCACTCTCGGCCATCGCCCGGCAGCTGGCCGAGCAGGTACGATAGCCTACCGAGTCACTCTCGGCCGGCGAGCAGTGATCGATGTCTGCTGCCGTATTTGCGTCTTCGTGCGATATTCGTGTTTAACCCCCGTTTTACTCATTTTTTCGACTCGCTTCCAAAACGAAAAAGTTTCTTAACTTCATGAAGAACTTATAAATCAACAAAAATCAAATTTTTCAGATTTATAATTTACATAAAATAGTCGAAACTTGACTTACTACGAACGATTAAATTTCTTCGATTATATCTATTATAATTCTAAATCATAAACATCATCAAATAACATTCCAAATGCAAAGATGATCGTATATACGATATATTTGACCTCGCTCCGATACCACTGTTGGGATTCCACAGAAAATAAACGCAGCGGAAGAATAACGGAATCCTTAAGAGGATCCATCAAGTAACGTATATACGAAAAAAAAAATACGAAGATCAAGGAATCAAAGTCCCATACCTATGATGTCTCTGAAAAACCTTCATATGATGATGATGATGAAGAGCCTTTCATTCCAAGCACCTAAAGCAAGATGCCTCTACTTCACACGCCGGAACTTGATGAAAAAAATCGACAAGCTTCATTTCTTCAAGAATGCGGCTAGGGAAGCTTGTAGGAATTTTTTTTCTCTCAATGTATTCTTCTTATATCTTGTCTCTAAGATCAAGATGAAGTTTTCAACCTTACTCTCTCTCTCAAATTCGTGATTTTGAGTTCATACAAGAAGAAGTTGTCCTCTCTCCTTTTTAAAGACTTTTATTTATAAAAAAATAAAAGTCTTCCTTTAACACATGATTGAGGGTATCAAATACACCTCACATATGTCACCTAGTGACATAAAATAAGTATAAAAGAGACAAGAGAGTGAGGAGGGCGGCCTTAAGGGAAATTTCCAAGAAGACGGGTCGAATTTACTCGGCTCGTGAACTTGATGTTCGTCAAAACGAATCCCTCGTGTACCGGATGTTCGTCAAACGAATCCGTTTTATTTCCAATGTGTTTGGACTAATTAATTAATCCAATTAATTAATTATATCAAACACAAATATATATTTCTCTAAGAAATATAATTTATGAATTAAAGTAATCACCCAGTAACCTACTTACAATTCATAAGACCGCTATTTGATTTATCCGATAAATCAAACTTAGATATCTAATATCTAATATTATAAGAGAGATTATTAATTCACATTTATCCATCAATGATCCTATTGCGCGACTCGTAGGTTCGTCTCACCGGCATTGGGAGGAACCAATGAGTGCGGGCAGCACTTAGCCAGCCTAGCGGGCCGCACTGTAAATCCCGACTGAGAATGAATGAACGAATCATTCCAGAACCATTATGTCGTGAATACTATATACGTATAGACCTTTCATCAGATGTCCCGGTCAAGTCTTCGGGTCACGATAAAGTCAAACCCTACTGTTGACTAAACTCTATACATGTGTTAATGCAAATCAAGACCGACTGATTAATAGTGTATCTAATACGACTATATCAGAATGCTTTGGCCAAAGACTTATGATCTTATTTGCCATTAACCGTATAGGACATTCGCCTGCTCACTAACAGGAGATAGAATTCTTTCTTGGTGTTCAGCAAAGACTGCTACCTGCCCGTATAGTCCGCACTTCGAGGTCCACTCAGCAATTAAGCAAATGAGTCTAACTACTCTAATGACAAACTAAACGTCACAGACACATCTTCTACTGAACCCTCAAGTCAAAGGTCCACGTATACTATCACAACCTTTCGATTCGTCATCGACTCTTGGAGAGTGAATACCGTGTGACTGAATCGAGTATGAGTCATGTTCGAGTATACTGGTCCCACCAATATACTTATAACTATGCTATCAAGACGTGCACACATCCTAGCATCAGTTATACAAGTCTTATTAAAACTTAATGTCATGTTAAGTTTTATCGACTTGCGAACTAGTTAAGCATTCGAGCTCTAAACACTTCTAGTGCCTATCTCCTTATCTCCATAAGGAGTAGAATGTTCACTCTAAAATGTAAGGACTATTATTCTATATACCAAATCACAATGCCAGTGATATACAATAATATAGAAATAATAATTGCCTTATTAAATATAATATTCATAATTACAATACAATTGCTCTCACTCTCTCATCCTCTGAGTGGCATTCGAGGGCATATTCCTAACAGTGTTATCCTTTGAGTTTCGTTGTCATGTTGTATCGTGACATATCCGGAATTATATCTGCGCTCCGATTGGTTATTATGTAGGATTTTTAGCCAGGCACATGATGGTCATGCGTGGATGTTTCCGCATTGGACCGTGCACACGAGACGTAGTTCGTGAGGCTAATTAGGTACATTGTCCCACGTATATTTCTGCATTCCGTATACGGGGTGGACATGTGCACGGACACATTTCCGGATCGGGCGTACTGTGATGTCCATCTTTGAGCCGTATAATTTTTGATCTTTCATAGTCCATGTTTGATTGGATGTGTTCGACGTTTTGTGATTGAGCGTTCATACGCCCGAGGGGTATGTTCGACAGTCAGGTTGGTTTCTTTGAGATCTGTATTGTGATGATTTACACCTTCGGGCTGTTCGGCTTTCAGGCCATCGTGATATTTTGGCAGCTTCGGGCTGTTCGGCTTTCAAGCCATCATGATATTTTGGCAGCTTCGGCTGAGGGCTTTCAGGCCATTGTGATGTATCGGTATTTCCGTTGGAGCCTTCGGGCATTGTGATCCTTATTTATTTCAGCGTTTGTTTGATTTACCTTCGGGTAATGTATTGTTGTGTTCTATATTGATGATTTGCCGTTGGGCACTTATGTTCTAACCTATTGAGCAGGTATTGATCGTATGCCGTGGGCGTAGTGTTCCACGAATGCTCGATTATTACTTTAGTTTGTGAGCATCTCGTACTACCATTGTTGTACTGTTTATTCTGCCTTTGGATGCATATCATGTTGTGCATGTATTTGATATTCATTATTCTGGATGACTGACCCCGTGGGGGCGGAACATGTTTTCATGTTTTAGGTGCTTGTGAGGAGAGAGTTGAGACACAGAGGCATGACGATGGCGACGAGGCATTCGAGCGATACTAGTCCGAGATATTTTGGTGTTCATGTTGGTCAGACAGTTTGGAGTACTCCATTTTTGTTCAGTCGTTGTCGTTTTGTATTATCCGAGGAAGGCTCATGGATGTTGTTGTATTTTTATTTTGGCCATGTAGGCCCATTCTTGTCGTTGAAATTCCATATCGGAATAGTATGTCGGACGTCATAGTAGGGTCTGTGATTTCCTATTTTGGTCAGTTTGTTGTATTTTAGTCGTGTTCGCCTGGTGGATCACCTGATGTGGGGTCCACGACACTGTAATAACCCAATGGGATTTGGGGGTGTTACAGTTTTGAGTTCGTGTTTGATTGGTTTGGGTTGTTTGGATTTGTATTTAATCGGGATATTGTAGAACCGTTATGTTTGTTGATCGGTTATTGATTTTTATTTGTGATCATCGAGTTACGAATTGTATTGTGGATATGAGTTCGTATTTGTTGAGTTGGATTATTTGGTTTTATGTATATGATCGAGGTTTCATTGAACCGTTGAGTTTGTTGGTTGGGTATGTCGGTTATTGATTTTTATCGAATGTGTGTTAATCGGTAATTGCAATAGGTTGATATGTTTTGATCGTGGATTATGACCATTGTGTTGCGGTTGAGGCTAAAGAGTTCGTAGATTGATTTTGTTCGGGGCTGAGAAGCTCGTATACCGCATGACTGAACAAATACTTAGATTACCTCAAAGCCGAGGACCATATCCATCAACATCCCCCAATGAGACGATCAACACAACCATTAATACCAACAATAGTCCTGGGATCAACATCCCTCAACGAACAACCAGTATGAATCTCAATATACGAAGCCTCAACATACAACATATACATCAACTCAACATAATAATTATCTCATAACTGAACAATATATAAATTACCTCAAAGTCGAAGACAACATCCTTTCCACGAACAATATCCCTGAACGAATACACAATTACACGAATAATCTCAAATATGGTACCATCCATTCAATACTAATAAACTTGTATCCTGATACTTATGTCATCACGATAACTATCCTCGATATCCGATATTTATATCCTTTACCAAAGATAACTCATGTCTTCCCTGAACACAATTAAATCATATACGTTATGATTTAATACAACCAGAGCACGATATACAAACCATTATCCCGACAACTTACATTTCTAAAAACATTGCTATACGAATTATAAATGAAATGAAAACGAAACCATTCATCAAATATTATAAACTGAACAAGTATAAATATGTTGAGTTGTTGTATATGTTGAGGTTTCGTGTAATGAGTTTCGTATTGGTTATTCATTGAGGGATGTTGATCCCAGGACTGTTGTATTGAGATCGTAGATCATGTTGGTCATTCATTTGGGGATGATGATCCCAGGATTGATGTTTTGGATATTGATTAGTCGTGTCGGCTTTTCATTGTCAGTCTGTTGTTGTTCACTTCGGTGAGTCTTTTGATCCTTATTGGATATGTATTTCTTTGAGTTTCATTGTCATGTTGCATCGTGACATATCTGGAGTAATATCTGCATGCCGATTGGTTATTGTGTAGGATTTTTAGCCGGGCACATGATGGTTATGTGTTGATATTTCCACATTGAACCGTGCACACGAGACGTAGTTCGTGAGGCTAATTAGGTACAAGACCACATGTGTTTGTGATCAATACCCGGGGTGGCTTGTGCACGAACACATTTCCGGATCGGGCGTACTATGACTTCCATCTTTGAGCCATACCGTTGTGTCGTTCATAGTTCCATGTATGATTGGATATGTTCGACGGTCTGTGACTGGTTGTTCATATGCCTGAGGGGTATGTTCGACAGTCGGAGTTATTTCTTTGAGATCCATTATTGTTGATCATTTGGAGTTTACCTTGTTGATGGTATTCTCAGTTACTGTTGGTCTTTTGTTGATCATTTGGAGTTTACCTTGTTGATGGTATTCTCGATTATAGTTGATCCTTTGTTGATCGTGTCGGAGTTATCATGTTGATGGTATTCTCAGTTATCGTGATCCTTTATTGGTCGTATTGGAGTTATCATGTCAATGATATTCTCAGTTGATTTATCGGTTGATCTGGTTATTGATCGTATAAGCATTCGGATTATACATCGATGTTTCAGGATTTGTTATCATTATCATGTGGTAGTTGATCTACAGATATGTTGTATTATTGGTTTATCCAGGTTGAGATTCGATTGTGTAATCCGACGGACAGGAGTTTGCACATATTGGATTATTTCCACACTTATGAGTTATGATGATGTTGTGAGGTTATTGGTATCGTTGGAATACAGTAGAGATGATTGTTGTTGAATTCATTTCGTCATTTGAGAATACGAAATGTGGAATATGTCAAGGATTGATTTAGTATGTATTGCCATGAATTGGTAAGGTTATAACGGTAACATTACTTTGGTAGTAGTCTTACTATATTATTACATTGGTATGTAATTATTTATGATGATGTGATCGGTATCATTATTGAGTATTGTGGCTGACCCCATCGTGGGCTTTATTTTTAGGTACTCGGAGATCGAGATAGTAGCGGTTGTGGAAGGATGAGCTTCCCGATGTGATACTGGTGGTGGCATGTTTTGGAGTATCGAATATTTCTTTTCTGGTTATTCATTTCCGCTGCAAATGTGTATTTTGAACTGTGTTTTATCCGCTGCGTGTGTATATTTCAAAATGGCTTTTCGGTATCTTTATTCGCTGCGTTTGCGTATTTTAAAAGGTCTTTTGGCATTTTGCGAACTTGGGTTATTTCGTCAAACTCTCTTTCCTAATTATTTTATCGGTACGTTTAAGTGGTGGCTTAACGTACATTTTTATGTCGAGATTAGGCAATTCGCCTTGTATTTTCAAATGGTATTTTATGACGGTATTTGAGAACTATGCTTTTGAAAATATTTGAGTATTTAAAATATTACCGGCATCGGCCTTTTGGCGTTTTAAATGTTTTTGAAATGGTTTTTAGCCTGGTGGGTTCTGGCGCGGGACCCACGGCGCTGTAATATCCCGGATGGTTTTGGGGGTGTTACATCGTGGTGGCAAAGTATCTAGCCACTCTCTTGCTCTGTCCTTCAAAGTGTGCATGAAACGTCTCATTTTGATCGCCTCGTCATTTACATTTGGATATTTGAAATTTCCACAAATCTCCACAAAACGGTTAATATGGAGATATGGATTCTCGTCGGTTCTTTCATAGAATGAGTTGTTGTTGGAGAAGATATTGATGACATCGGGACGAATTTGAAAATTGTCCACTCCAAATGGTGGATAGATCACACTTGATTGCACGCTCAAAGATGAGGGGTTCATGAATTCCCCAAAGAGCATGTTGTCTTCATCTATTTCCGGCATAATAGGATGTTGTTGATGTTGAATGTTTTGAACATTAGGTATTCCCCCTACTGGAGGAATTCTTTCGTTATCATTTCCTTGGGGAAGACGTGGGTTTAGTTCGTCCGCCATTGATGGTGAAGAAATAATGCTTTTTTTTTTGTTCTCTTCGCCTTCTTCTGAATGTGGCTTCGATCTCGGGATCTAGTGAAACTAAATCGCGATTGTACGTCCTTCGCATAGACAAGAGAATCTACAATAAAGAAAAAGTTGTATCTATAAAAATAGTTTACAATGTAAGATTTCAAAAAAATAACACTTATACTTCCCCGGCAACGGCGCCAAAAACTTGACACGTTCTTAAGTGTAACTATCGTAAGTGCACTATATCGTATCAAGTAGTAGGTGGAGTTTTTTAGTCCCGTTTATCGATCCCATGAGGAAGTTTGGTTATATGTTGAATTATACACTATTAGTCTATTTGTTATAGAGATATATATGATTGAAACACACAATTTAAGAGTTTGGTTTGACAATTGCAAAGAAAATACAATAATAGTTCTAATATTCAAGGAAATAAAAGATTTCACTAATATTAGATTAATAAAAGATAAAATGAAATAGTTGGGATTACAAACTTAGTTCATCATTAGTTATAGAAGATGTATAGGAGATCATAAGATGAATTTACTTATTATGTTGTGTAGATTCGATTTTCCTTAAAAAGATGGTTTCTCTTTCGAACTATAAAGCGCCCCTTATATATTGAATCAATCCACTATATTTCTATGTTGATTGGCTTCAATACATAGCATCAGGATTTATGAAAATAACTCAAAGAATCATCTAAGGTCCAGAGGTATATTTCTATCCCCTAGAACAACATAGAGTGAAGATCATTTGATCTAATCAAACATATTTTCTTTCGAAACATATGAAGACCATAATTATCGTCATTTATTGGCCAAATAAATAAAGATTGTTAAAACAATGAAAATCACACACAATAATAAGTAATTCATAATAGATCTTTATACAAACTTAGATAACATGACTAACCTTGTTTATAATCCCAACTAAGGTAACTTAGCCCATGAAGGGTTTAATAAACATAATACAAGCTTTAGTGGTCACTATTAGTTGAAAAAGAGAAAGAATTGATCCTAACTCCCTTAGTAGATAAAGGACAAAGAAGCAATAAACTCTCTGAACAACATATGCTATACCACTATTACACAAATCACTCAAGAACACAAGTGTGTTCTTCACACAAAAAGAAAATATTACAAAAAGTGGAAAAATTATAAGATGAATGATGAATGATGTTGGATCTAAGGGGTCTATTTATACACCTAAAGTCATATAATAGCTCCAAAACTCCAGCATTATTACATTAGATCGGATCAATGCCGGCCATCCCCTCAATAATACACCAAAAGTATAAAAAATTAAATAAATGATCACAATCTGCCAAGAGTTACGGCCGTAACATTGAGGAGTTACGGCCGTAACATGGATGACTTACGGCCGCAACATTCAATAGTTACGGCCGTAACTAGGCTACGGATTTTTGTTTTGTGAGTTACGCCCGTATGTTATGATGTTACACCCGTATGGAGTTTCAGACTTCATTTTCAGCCCAGAAATTTCTTAGACTATGCGTTTTTTGCCCCAAATCTTCTTCAGATGATAACTTTTGATATATAACTCAGATTTTGAATCCGAAAAGACTTCCGAAATCGTCTCGGAAAGCCCTACAACATGAATACATAAAAATTCAACAAACATAATATTTTATAAACATGTTTTTTCTTGAGTAAATCAGTAATTCAATCCGATTAAGACTAGATTTACATCATCATCCGATAAAAATAAAATTATTAAAAGCTAATTAATTAAAAGCAAAAACGAGTAGACTAGCTCAATTATGGGTGAAATTTATCGATACAAACCATGGATAAGTGTATAAAACTGACACTTATCAGGGCGATCATCATCTTCGTGCGACCTGTGGATGTAATTCTCCCTTCTTTGTATTGTGCCTCGTGTGACACGAGCTATTTGTATGATTATTTGTTAGTGATGGAATCTTTATGAAAATTCTAGGTTTCATGATGTGTGTTTATTCGACTCTTGTATTTTGTTTATACGAGGAGTGTTGTCACTACTTATGTCTTTTCGACATTTGTTTTTGTCCGCTGCTAATGATTTTCAGATTGATTTGCTCATTTTGCAAATATTCTTGTGAGACCTTTGTGCTTACACGTGTTTGATTTGCTCACTCCGGGAGGGTCCGATAAGGCCTCGGGGAATCCGTGACTTAACTCCGGTCATGAGCTTGTTGGCTAGCCAGTTCAGGAGTTTCGCCCCGATCCTAGGCGGTTTTTTACTGTGATATTTTTACTGCTTGTTTTCCGGTAAAAGACATGTATTGTCTTGATCTTGAACGATTTGATGCGTGTGCCATGATGTGTTTAAGCGAATGTCGATACGTGTCAATTTTGGGCATTCTGGTCTATTGGATTTATGAAAAACCTTGAGTATCTTAGATTAGAAAATAAATCTCGAGACGTACTTTTAAAATGAATTACTTTCTCGCGGTACCTTCAAGGTGCCTACTAGTGCCACACCATGTTTCAAAATTATTCCACTTTGAGGACCAAAATATTTTGAGATATTTCAAATGATTTAGAAACGCAATTGCTTAGACCCGAAGGTCGAATATTTCTGAAAAGTTTTAATTTAAAGAAAGGTGTCCTCATTTTTTTAAAACGCAAGATGGTTTTTCAAAGTCTCGATGACGATGTTTGTACTACTTTTTTCGATATATGATACTCAAGATCAACTGGTGTTTCCAAATTATTTACAAGTGGTGGTTTCGTTTTTAAAACCTATCATTTCCTGTTACGGTCGGGGAATGTGTGTGTGACGTTAGCATTGTCGTTAGGATGTTGGCCCTCTGAGTTGTGATTGAGTTGGTGGTGTGAGCGTCGAGTCGTTCGCCACACATTTGTTGTGTTAGCCCTCTGTGAGATGTGTGATGTTAGTATTGAATGTTGCCGCCTCGTGGTGAATTGTGCATTATCGCACATGTGCGAGCTATTAGAGCTTGGTTTTGTATGATTGTGTGCATATGTTATTGTACCTTGATGTGTCGGTTGCTTATTGTATTGTTACCTTGCTACGTTGTTGTGAGTTTCGGGGACGACACTTCTTTTAGAAGAGGTCGAATGTAATACCCATATTATTTTTTACTTCTGCATTTTCTCTTTCTCAATTCTATCGACTCACTCGTGTTCGTTGATACTTTATGAACTTGTTTTGTATTTTAGTTTTTACAATCTGGTTATCGCTGTGACTTTTTCGAGTTCGGTTCGATTCTTGTGAACCTTGTTCGAAATTAACGTCTTTTAGTTTCTACAAGTTCTTTTAATACCTTGAGTTGAAGTGTGAACTTAGGGATATTTGTTCGATCATTAGTGTTCGATCATTGTTATTCGACCGTTTCTGTTCGAACATTGTGTTCGATCGTGTTGTTCGATTATTGAGGTTCAATGGTGGTTGTCGTTGAGCGTGTTTCCACGCCATACGTTCCTTGCATTTCTTGTAACGTTTTGCCAATGGGCGTAAGTTGCGAGGTTCTTGTGTATCTCGTGGAGATGTTCCTGGTGGGATATTACCTCTCCCTGCTTGTTTTAAGTTTCGGGACGAAACTTCTTTTAAGGAGGGTAGTATGTAATATCGAGGAATTTTTAAATTCGGATTTTGGTGATATAATTTTTATTTATTTATTTTCTCTCTCTTATTTTATTAACTGATTATTTATAAGTAGGGCGGACTCTGAGATGATGGACTAATATATTGGCGAGTTAGTGTTGGTGTTATTTGATGCAGTGTAATAATCGGACGATCGAACCAGGAGACGGAATAATGAATTTCTGATTGATTCGTTTTTACTTGGTTAATTTATAATCGAACCCTACCGGGTCGGATAAGCCCAACTATCCATTTATATATATATATATGCATGTGGTGAACTCACGGGAAATTTTCTGAGTCTTTCCTCACCCTCTCTCTTCCTTTTATTTCTTTTCCTTTTCTCCTTTCCCCACCTGCTCCCTCTCTTTTCCTCTCTCCCATGAAAACACACACAAACACACATCTACACATACCAAGCGGATCGCTGGAACTCGCCGACGAGGAGTGAGCCTGAGCGGATATAGTTCGACTGAGTTCGAGGTCGTGACTCCCTGGATAGAATCGAAGTGCACTGACGAACTTCCATGCTTGTCGACATGGTTGAACGAGGCTGCTGTAACACCCCCAGATTTAACCGGAAATATTACAGCGCCGTGGGCCACGAGATGGAACCCACAAGGCTAAAAGAAATTTTCGCAAACATTTACAAACGCCCAAGAGGCTAACGACAGAATTATCTATTGAAAATAATCAAAGATTTATAAAACTCATTTATCAAACCGTCGTAAAAACTCATTTGAAATCGCAAGGCCAAATCACGACATTCAAAAGTTTAGAAAACGATTTCCAAAGTAACCTCTACGGATATCAAAAGAGCATTTCAAACTACTCACGCAGCGGAAAAAGACCAACCATAAAGATACTCTAGCAGCGGACTACGAGAACCAAACAAGAAACTCAAGGCACACAACATGTCCTAGCCAGTATCCTCCGGGAAGCTCGTCTCTTCACGACCGCTACAAGCTCGACACTTCAAGAACCTAAAAAGAAATCCCACGACGGGGTCAGCCATAATGTCCAACAATGATATCAATCACATCACATCAATAATACATACCAATGAGAATACAGAATAAGAATACGACCAACGTAATCTTACCGCCATAACTTTGCTTACTCAAGTAATTCTCATCAGAGTAACCATTATCAAATTTCACATCATATACTCGATTTACGAATAAACTCGAACATAATATAAGTATTGTACCTCAAACAATACTCAAGGTTCTCAAACTATCATAACCAACTCACGATACGGAAATATACCATTTCTGACCAATACGATCCATCGAATAACATCATCAATTCCCAAGACGATAACCGATCGTCCATCAAGACAAATACCGAAGGGAATACGGAACATACCTCGAGATATGAGTGCCACGACAATCATACCCGTCTAATCCGAGATCAGATCAATGCAATACGGACACGGTCCTAACACAGGACCTACAAATGCATACTCATATGACCACGTCAATATGATCACAGCAATATCAATCATGTATACTCAATGGAAATCCGACGATCCAGCCTCAAGATAGATCCCTTTGTTGATCCTATCGATCAACATAAGGTGGATAACTAACAATACACATATGAACAACAACATATGATACAATCAATGATGCGAATTCACAAGATTCCATCAACACAATCTCGTAATCCAACGATCCGGCGCCCTCGGATAGATCCCCATGATGATCCCGTCGAACCAACGCATGGTGGAAAACTCCGTCCAACGATCCAGCCCTCAAAGATAGATCCTCATGATGATCCCGTCGAACCAACGCATGATGGACATTCGATCCAGCGCCCTCAGCATAGATCCTCATAATCCCATCGGATTATTTACACAACATAAACAACACAATATGCATAAACATATGCAAATCAACACGTTCATCAACATGAACAACATAACATGCACGACAACATGAAAATTTACTAGGACAACTTCATGTTCAACAACATGAAAGAAAGTGTACGAGACCAAAATAAATAACATTAAACCATAATAAATATGGAATACTTTCCCCGAGTCCTTCGGGAGCAACCTCGATGTCCAATCATCACCGACGATTATCCTCAATGCTCGGCGATCCAAATACCCAGAGTTCACAATAATGATAATCATCGCTATATGCATATAAACGAAATGAAACTGAAACCATTCATTAAATATTATAACTGAGCAAGTAATAACTTGTCTCGATACCGATACGATGATGATGAAGCCGCTACCAGTCACAATGCCTTCGTCTACGAGCTCCTCGGCCCTGACCATGCAATTCACGAACACGCTAGAACACGACCACAACATCCGGTTATAATCGCCAATCAATAATCTCAACCTATTGAAGAAATCAAATAACATACATCCGATAACAATCAACAACCGTTAAAACCAATTCACAAACCCAATGGCTCAACAATATCTCAGTTAACCACAAGTCTGATCAAACCAGCTTAAAGGATCACGAGTTCATAACCGAAACAGAATATAATACTCTGCCTGTTGACTTAGCGCACGTTAATCTTTAACCGTAGCATACGCTAAGTTGTTCCCGATAGCGTGCGCTAGCCAGTAGGCTTAGCGTGCGCTAATAACGTGCAGTTACATGCATTTCGGATATCGATCAACATCTGGCGATTATCAAAGACTCTAAGTGATTCTGAATCATGTTCATAGCTATCAAACAACGAAATCCAATATCCTTTAACATATAGGTAATCATCCGACTTTTAATTCAAGTCATATATTCATATTTCGTCTTTCTTAATATCAACAACCTAAACACCAAGAACTCATAATCATGCCATGTTCATCATCGTATGGAGGAACCAACAACAACAACATCACAGATCCGAATTGAAGGAAGACATTATCCAACATATCTCTTTGAAGATAACAACTCATTCGAAACCATCAAATTCATATCAATATCTTCATATCAACAATAACATTATCATAATCCGGTAATCCAACTCATAATCATACTTATGAACTTGTTTATATGATAATGATCAGCTCAAGAACATCATATACAATCCAAAACGAAATCTCAAAGTGAAAAGTAATTACCTTTTTGAAGGAATGGATTGATTTCCAAGGTTGAATCCATTTAGAAGAATCACCAATGATTTCAAGCTTCAAATGTTGTTATGGATGATTAACTCCATCTTAATCCAGTGTTTGGAACCTCAAATATATCCCAACTCTCTCTCTCTCTCTCTCTCGGCTGAAAGAAGAAAGAATGACGAAATGCTTAATAACACCCTTCTGTCCCTTTTTATAATATTCATTATTAGCGTGCGCTAACATCTCATGTTTAGCGTGCGCTACCGCCTTAGCGTGCGCTAACTGACTTTGTTAGCGTGCGCTATCGAAGCCCAGAGGCTACTGTCTTGCTTCGTAAACTAACTTACGTACGTAATGCCCATGCATTAACATACGTAAATCATTCTGCTTAGCGTACGCAAGTCATTTACCTTAGCGTGCGCTAATGCAGTTGACTTGCTACAGTCTACACCTACCACGAAGATGCTCATAACCCCACAAGCCGAAATCAACCAATAAAGCCAAGATTCCCTGTTGACCGATATATAGTTAGCGTGCGCTAATCAACATGCATTAGCGTGCACTAACACTACATTACAACATCCGTTGACTTATCAGAACGTGGGCCGAAAGTGGCCTGGTCCACGCGTAGATTCCTTCTGATCTGACTTCGTTAGCGTGCGCTACATTCTGCCTCTAGCGTGCGCTAACCATGAACGATAGCGTGCGCTATACTTGACCATTAGCGCGCGCTAGTCAGGCTATACTTAGCCATTTCCAACTCTTCTCGTCCAATGTCTCAACATACCGAATACGAACATACGGCATACTGAATACATATACTTCTTAAATGTAATTATCAACCAAATATGACAATTATACCAATACAGATGTCTTAGTCCTTTATTTATTTTATCCCTACTGTACAGATTCCATGCTGTACAATATAACTCGTATAAAATAATATCAAACAACAGTAGTAGAATTTCCAGATATTACATTCTACACCCCTTAAAATAAGTTTCGTCCTCGAAACTTGCAATCCATCATAAAACAAACAAACATACCGTTTAACCCAAAATATTCCAAAGCCATCACGACACTAATCAATCATCATTATTCTGAATAGCCAAAACTGCATACTTACAAATACGCAGGTCGACGATCTCCGGAGATACTAGCCAGCGATCCCACTATACAGTCTCAATACGCTTACGATCACAATTCCCTGATTCTCAACAAAATATATCATCTTCGGATCAAACAATCTGCCCGAATCAAATCCTGTCTGCCTGATTACATAATCAGGTCTCAATTCCGGTAAAACGAATAATATCCGATGTATATGTGAAACAACTGCTCAAAACAACGACACGAATTCCGAAACATCAACACAAAATCCGAACGCTCAGATGATCACCAAAATGATCAACTAATAAATCAACCGAATTTATCATCAACATGATAAATTCCCATATGACCAACCAGACGTCAAAACACAATCGAGAATATCATCAACATGGTAAACTCCAATATGACCAACCAGAGGTCAACGATAATCGAGAATACCTTCACACGGTAAACTCCAACACGATCAAAACAGAACCACAGAAACAGACATACGAAAAAGCAAAATTCTCAAAACGACACACCGATCACATACAGTGGATCTCAATAAACATATCCGACTGGCGAACATACCCCTCGGCATATGAACATCCAATCACAAACTGACGATCATACCCAATCATACACGGAGTGGAAACGACCACTCAATATTCAAAACAACCAGTATGGGGTCACCATCCCCAAATCTAAGCTTACAAGGAAATCATTCCAGAATCACTAAGGTAAAATCGCGCTACTACCATACCAATGGAATCACATAGCACATATGTTCCGGTTTTACAAAATCCCAAGTTTCCAAAATAATATTATGTGCATGAATCTACAACACGCAACATATTTCTCTTATTCGATAACTCAACCGATCATCACCGGATAATCAAACTAACATACCGAAGTTCGAATTCCTTTTCCCATCGTACCATCAATATGATATGCACTATGCACTAAATGCGTATGTATATCAATCACATTTTCAAAACCAGTTTGAAATCATAAAGTCTCGTCAAGAATACAAATTTTCGAAAGTTCTTTCAAAAATTTCAAAACTAAAAACATAAATTTTGGTAAGACCACAAAATCAATTTTCGAAAAATTAACTTGGCTCGATGGTGCCAAGTATTCGATAACAGTTTCCTTCGAATCCACACGATTTCGAAGTTTTAAAAATGAAAAGTATGCAAATGCTCGACTATATCCATACTCATGTATACCAATTCGGTTCGTCACCAATATCCACTGATATTCCATCGGAAAATCACACGATCGAGTTCCAAAATCTCAATATATAAATTCCGACTAAACTCCTTTTCCACACATGACTCGTATCGTCAACCATTTACCCATCCTGGATCACCTCAAATATGATATGACAAAACGTTGAAACAAATCAACAAATCAAACACGGCGAAAGGCTTCCCGAGAAATTCCATTTGAACAAGTAAACCAAAGCCTCGAAAGGCGGAAATAACATAGGTAAACGATTGGTAAAGTGTTTTACAAGTCTCGGGAGTTTTAAGAAAACAGGAAGGTCTTTTGAAACGTTAGGGTCTCAACCCGTATCTCATTCCACATTACAAGAAGTTTAAAAAGTAGAAAACTCTTTTCGGACCCCAAGTCCTGAGTTATAAAACCATTTCAAAATCGATTGGGTCTCGGCCCAAAATCATTTTCCGTAAAACGTCCGTAAGACATTCATTTTGAAGAGTATCATTTTCAAATGTTCAAAAGCGGTTCATATATCATAAAATGAATTAACATGACTACATGTTCTCCTGAACAATCCACAATATTTCTCCCAATGCACAATTCCGTTCCAAAATTTAATCGACATACTGATTTTCAAAATCATAGTTTCTCCATTCATCAATCATGTCCCAATTTTGTTACCTTATACTGTAACGCATGATATCTGCTGAATCTCAAAACGTATCAACTTAGAACGGCAATAAATCTCAATGAAATTCAAAAATCCAAATACTTACAGATCGTGAAGCCGACGATTCCCCGTGATACTGGCACATGTCTCGACTCTAGAAAATACTCAACACGGATATTTTCAAAACACACGTTTTGCCAAGTCAGTTCGACTCAAGAACACAATACATCTCATTCCAGAGAATCTCGTTAACACCATTTCGAAAAGTTATAACAAGCCTAGTACGATACTGGCAAATCCGATAACGCACAAGCCTGAGTGAACAACAAAGACTCACGGCTCTAGTATTTGTCAATTGACAACTCGAATGACGCAACAAAAACACGACTCAACTCGACCCAAATGCCTAGGTTTTCTCAACCTAAGCTCCGATACCATATTCTGTAACACCCCCAAATTTAACCGGAAATATTACAGCGCCGTGGGCCCCGAGATGGAACCCACAAGGCTAAAAGAAATTTTCGCAAACATTTACAAACGCCCAAGAGGCTAACGACAGAATTATCTATTGAAAATAATCAAAGATTTATAAAACTCATTTATCAAACCGTCGTAAAAACTCATTTCAAATCAGAAGGCCAAACTGCCGACATTCAAAAGTTTAGAAAACGATTTCCAAAGTAACCTCAGTTACCAGATATCAAAAGAGCATTTCAAACTACTCACGCAGCGGAAAAAGACCAACCATAAAGATACTCTAGCAGCGGACTACGAGAACCAAACAAGAAACTCAAGGCACACAACATGTCCTAGCCAGTATCCTCCGGGAAGCTCGTCTCTTCACGACCGCTACAAGCTCGACACTTCAAGAACCTAAAAAGAAATCCCACGACGGGGTCAGCCATAATGTCCAACAATGATATCAATCACATCACATCAATAATACATACCAATGAGAATACAGAATAAGAATACGACCAACGTAATCTTACCGCCATAACTTTGCTTACTCAAGTAATTCTCATCAGAGTAACCATTATCAAAATTCACATCCTATACTCGATTTATGAATAAACTCGAACATAATATAAGTACTGTACCTCAAACAATACTCAAGGTTCTCAAACTATCATAACCAACTCACGATACGGAAATATACCATTTCTGACCAATACGATCCATCGAATAACATCATCAATTCCCAAGACGATAACCGATCGTCCATCAAGACAAATACCGAAGGAAATACGGAACATACCTCGAGATATGAGTGCCACGACAATCATACCCGTCTAATCCGAGATCAGATCAATGCAGTACGGACACGGTCCTAACACAGGACCTACAAATGCATACTCATATGACCACGTCAATATGATCACAGCAATATCAATCATGTATACTCAATGGAAATCCGACGATCCAGCGCCCTCAGCATAGATCCCTTTGTTGATCCTATCAGATCAACATAAGGTGGATAACTAACAATACACATATGAACAACAACATATGATACAATCAATGATGCGAATTCACAAGATTCCATCAACAATCTTCAGTAATCCAACGATCCGGCGCCCTCGGCATAGATCCCCATGATCCGTCGAACCAACGCACGCTTGAAAACCCGTCCAACGATCCAGCGCCCTCAGCATAGATCCTCATGATGATCCCGTCGAACCAACGCATGATGGACATTCGATCCAGCGCCCTCAGCATAGATCCTCATAATCCCATCGGATTATTTACACAACATAAACAACACAATATGCATACACATATGCAAATCAACACGTTCATCAACATGAACAACATAACATGCACGACAACATGAAAATTTACTAGGACGACTTCATGTTCAACAACATGAAAGAAAGTGTACGAGACCAAAATAAATAACATTAAACCATAATCAATATGGAATACTTGCCCCGAGTCCTTCGGGAGCAACCTCGATGTCCAATCATCACCGACGATTATCCTCAATGCTCGGCGATCCAAATACCCAGAGTTCACAATAATGATAATCATCGCTATATGCATATAAACGAAATGAAACTCAAACCATTCATTAAATATTATAACTGAGCAAGTAATAACTTGCCTCGATACCGATACGATGATGATGAAGCCGCTACCAGTCACAATGCCTTCGTCTACGAGCTCCTCGGCCCTGACCATGCAATTCACGAACACGCTAGAACACGACCACAACATCCGGTTATAATCGCCGATCAATAATCTCAACCTATCGAAGAAATCAAATAACATACATCCGATAACAATCAACAACCGTTAAAACCAATTCACAAACCCAATGGCTCAACAATATCTCAGTTAACCACAAGTCTGATCAAACCAACTTAAACGATCACGAGTTCATAACCGAAACAGAATATAATACTCTGCCTGTTTACTTAGCGCACGTTAATCTTTAACCGTAGCGTACGCTAAGTTGTTCCCGATAGCGTGCGCTAGCCAGTAGGCTTAGCGTGCGCTAATAACGTGCAGTTACATACATTTCGGATATCGATCAACATCTGGCGATTATCAAAGACTCTAAGTGATTCTGAATGATGTTCATAGCTATCAAACAACGAAATCCAATATCCTTTAACATATAGGTAATCATCCGACTTTTAATTCAAGTCATATATTCATATTTCGTCTTTCTTAATATCAACAACCTAAACACCAAGAACTCATAATCATGCCATGTTCATCATCATATGGAGGAACCAACAACAACAACATCACAGATCCGAATTGAAGGAAGACATTATCCAACATATCTCTTTGAAGATAACAACTCATTCGAAACCATCAAATTCATATCAATATCTTCATATCAACAATAACATTATCATAATCCGGTAATCCAACTCATAATCATACTTATGAACTTGTTTATATGATAATCATCAGCTCAAGAACATCATATACAATCCAAAACGAAATCTCAAAGTGAAGAGTAATTACCTTTTTGAAGGAATGGATTGATTTCCAAGGTTGAATCCATTTACAAGAATCACCAATGATTTCAAGCTTCAAATGTTGTTATGGATGATTAACTCCATCTTAATCCAGTGTTTGGAACCTCAAATATATCCCAACTCTCTCTCTCTCTCTTTCTCTCTCTCGGCTGAAAGAAGAAAGAATGACGAAATGCTTAATAACACCCTTCTGTCCCTTTTTATAATATTCATTATTAGCGTGTGCTAACATCTCATGTTTAGCGTGCGCTACCGCCTTAGCGTGCGCTAACTGACTTTGTTAGCGTGCGCTATCGAAGCCCAGAGGCTACTGTCTTGCTTCGTAAACTAACTTACGTACGTAATGCCCATGCATTAACGTACGTAAATCATCCTGCTTAGCGTACGCAAGTCATTTACCTTAGCGTGCGCTAATGCGAGTTGACTTGCTACAGTCTACACCTACCACGAAGATGGTCATAACTCCACAAGCCGAAATCAACCAATAAAGCCAAGATTCCCTGTTGACCGATATATAGTTAGCGTGCGCTAATCAACATGCATTAGCGTGCGCTAACACTACATTACAACATCCGTTGACTTATCAGAACGTGGGCCGAAAGTGGCCTGGTCCACGCGTAGATTCCTTCTGATCTGACTTCGTTAGCGTGCGCTACATTCTGCCTCTAGCGTGCGCTAACCATGAACGATAGCGTGCGCTATACTTGACCATTAGCGCGCGCTAGTCAGGCTATACTTAGCCATTTCCAACTCTTCTCGTCCAATGTCTCAACATACCGAATACGAACATACGGCATACTGAATACATATACTTCTTAAATGTAATTATCAACCAAATATGACAATTATACCAATACAGATGTCTTAGTCCTTTATTTATTTTATCCCTACTGTACAGATTCCATGCTGTACAATATAACTCGGATAAAATAATATCAAACAACAGTAGTAGAATTTCCGGATATTACAGCTGCGCCGGAGGTTCGAGGTGGGATCGTGGAAGTCAACGACGGCAGACTGGTGTCTCCAGCGACAACCACTAGAGCTCGATCGTAGCATGGTGGTTATGAATGGAGAAGCAACAATCTTGACGGACTTTCTGGTGGGTCAGAGTTGTGGAAGTCCACTCGGGCCATACAGATCTTATTCCGGCGAGGTGGAGCTCAAGGAATCGATGGATATGGAGTTTCGGTAAGTGGCTCACGAGTAACTACAGCAGATGAGTTTTAGATCCATCTTTGGTGGCTTGGGGAATATGAAAATGGATCAAGTTTCTGGGTCGGGTTCAATCTTCAGGAGTTGGTCCCTGATTTGTCCGGAGCACTGCGGTTCAGGTAGTTCTGGTTATGTGGTAGCCGATGGTGGTTTTATAAGAGAGTGTTTGGCAGTCCGGTTCTGGCGGTCGGAGTGACCGGAAGCCGGCGGTTGTATGTGTTGTGTGTGTGAGTTGTATGTGTGTGTGTATATATATATATATATATATATATATATATATATATATGTGTGTGTGTGTGTGTGTGTGTGTGAGAGCAGAATTATATATAGGTGTTGTGTGTGTATGTGTGTTTCCGTGTGTGTGTGTGTGTTTTGTGTGCAGGCGTGTGTGTATGTGTGTGTTGTGTATATATATATATTATAATGAAAAGTATATAGCTGTAGTACCAGGCGAATGAAAATTAATGAATTAAATAATATAATTGTAGTACCGAACCACATTATATCATTAATCAATCCGATAAGGAGTTTCAAGTACAACACACCCAAGATAAAACAGAATACATGTATATTTTATATGAAGATAAAATATACAACACCAATTAAAATGAGTATCTAAATGGAAGTCTGCAGCAGAAATACAAATGAAGAAAATATGAAGACTGAAAGGACTCGGCCCCCCTACTAGTATCACTGGGACTCCTCACCGTCAACGTTCTCTTCCCGTGCTTTAGCCTTGCCATGACCTGAAAACAACATCCCCCAACGGGGTCAGTTACACAGAACAACAATCCTCAAGAGTTGAATAAACACAATCATGATATATCTTAATTATGAAATTAAGCTGAAGAGGGGCATCATAGTACGCCCGTAATGGTATGTGCAAGTGCACAAGACGAGTGTCCGGACACACCCGCCCTTGTACCTAATTAGTCTCACGAAGTTACTTTACCGTATGCACAGTCCATTATGTCGGTGAACCCTTCACATGACTATCGTGTGCCTGACTAAAAATTCCACACATCCCCACCCGGACACGCAATATGAACCCATAAGGTCATATTAACAAGAATGACCATGAGGAGTATTAATGAATAACAATCCGATAAGGGTCAAGAGTGACTCAGCGAGATGAAATAATAATGAAATGAATGATAGCTCATTGAAATGATTGGAATCGTCGTTCCTCGTGAATGAAATGATTATTTGACAATTACAAGTCTCAATACGGTTAATACATTATGAATGAGTTATGATTATGAATGAACAACAACGTGAATATCCTTTTAACCCAGTAAGAATTAACTTACTCAACACCGATAAAGAATGGCCTTCCTCGAACAACGTCCTAAAATGAGATGTCGGTCGCTCGAGTAACCTTGAATAACACAATTTCCAATAATCCGCTTAATATACGTATCAAGCATGAATCATGACCAACTCAAAGGTCGACACAATAATATCCAAACTCATTGAGGCATTCAAACAAACACTTAGCGAACATCATCATTTGATTAAAATCAATCCCAAATATATCGAAACCAAACTCCAAAATGAGTAGTTCAAACCAACAAAGCATCTTCAATGATATCAATAATCCAATAGGAAACCACAACTCGAAGTTACGACAACTATAATCAGAAACCCCCAAAAATAAAAGTTAACATCAATGGTTCTTGATTAATTCTCCAAATATTCGTCAAATCCGAAAAACACATCAATAAATCTGTAGGAATACATATATCCAAGTTAGATAATCCATATCTAACATATTCCGACATAATATCAAGCTTACACGAAGAGATCGGAAGGAAAAACCTAAAATCCAAAATTCTAGATCCAAGAAGTTATTACCTTGACTTGATGAGAGGATGAAATGATGATTAATCCAACTCAGAAGCTTGAAGATGATGATAGGTGAGTGCATCTCGAAGAGATTCTTCCAAATCGCCCGGAATCGCCCAAAAATGAAGTGAGAAATGAAAAATGATGAAACCTGGGCTGACTATCCTATTTATATTGTTCCAGCTTAGCGCACGCTATGACCTTATATGTAGCGTGCGTTAACGGGTTAACCGGACAGTCCAGTGAGCTCTGACTGCCTCGTTAGTGTGCGTTAACCCGAAAAGTTAGCGTGCGCTAACTGATATCTGATCCTCAGTGACTGGAGTCCAGAACCTCCTGTTCTCTGATCTGCTCGCGATAGCGTACGCTACACCCAAAACTCAGCATGCGCTACTACACCATTAGCGTACGCTAATATCCATTCATAGCGTACGCTATGAATTATTCCAAATCAGTCCAGTACCCACTGGACTCTGCCTGATCGACCTTGGCGTGCGCTATACTGCTAGCATAGCGTGCGCTATCCGAACTCACTAGCACGCACTACTTACCATTCCTAGCGTGCGCTACTACAACTCAACTGCAGTCCAGTACCTTCTGGACTGTCTGCCTGAACCACGCTAGCGTGCGCTAATGCTGAGAGGTAGCGTGCGCTACCCGTAATCAATTAGCATGCCCTAAAGAGAGTACGTAGCATGCGCTACTCCTCACACACAGCCCATTACGACAAAGACAATGATGATAACCACGGCTCGATCCTCCAACCAGGTAGAAAGACGAATAATAACTGATATACAATACAAATACTATGATCGGTGAATACAATGATTGAATAAGAATGATGAATGATCATTAATGAGTGAATAATTACTGAGTGATAATTACTGAATGATAATGACTGAATTACAACCGGTTATTACATACACCCCCCCTTAAAATAGTTTCGTCCCCGCAACTAAGGGTCAAACAACTCGGGATAACTCTCCCGCATACTATCCTCGGTTTCCCAAGTAGCCTCTTCGACTCCGTGTCTAGACCACTGAATTTTAACCAAAGGAATCATCTTGTTCCTCAACTGTTTGATTCGCCGCTCTAAGACTCGTACGGGACGCTCCTCATATGAATGATCGTCCGTGATCTCGATCTCGTCAAACTGAAGTATGTGACTCGGGTTGGCAACATACTTCCGCAACTGAGATATGTGAAACACATTATGAATTTGGGTCAACACCGGAGGTAAGGACAATCGATAAGCTAGATTGCCTACTCGATCCAAAATCTCAATCGGTCCAATGAATCTCGGACTCAACTTCCCCCGTTTCCCGAAACGGAAGATACCTCGACTCGGGGACACCTTGACCAAAACGTGGTCACCCGCCTCGAACTCTAATGGCCGACGACGGTTATCTGCACATGATTTTTGTCGACTCTGAGTGGTCAACAAACAACTCCTAATCAAAGCTACCTTCTCACGGGCGGCTATAAGCATATTGGGCTCGATGCCGATTGATTATGATAAGTCATCCCAACACAAAGGAGATCGACAACGACGACCGTACAAGGCCACGTAAGGTGTCATCTTAATCTAAGCATGCCAATTATTATTGTACGTGAACTCAATCAACGTTAGTCGGGCTTCCCAATCGTCTTTCTAATCGAGGACGCATGCCCTCAACATGTCCTCCACTATCTGAATAGTCCTCTCTAATTGTACACCGGACTGGGGATGAAAAGTTGTGCTGAGATTAAGCTGAGTTTCCATAGCACGATGAACTGATTTCCAAAAATGTGACACGAATCGTCCGTCACGATCGGAAACGATACTCTTAGGTGTACCGTGCAACCTCACTATCTCTTTGATGAACAACTGGGCAAGTCACTCGGGACCCACGTATCCTTAATCTCTAATAAATAAGCTGATTTAGACAAACGGTCTGTAACACCCCAACTAGGCGGATATTACAATGCCGTGGACCCCCGACTGGGACACACCAGGCGAATGAAAATTAATGAATTAAATAATATAATTGTAGTACCGAACCATATTATATCATTAATCACTCCGATGAGGAGTTTCAAGTACAACACACCCAATATAAAACAGAATACATGTATATTTTATATGAAGATAAAATATACAATAACAATTAAAATGAGTATCTAAATGGAAGTCTGCAGCGGAAATAGAAATGAAGAAAACATGAACACTGAAAGGACTGGGGCCCCCTACTAGTATCATTGGGACTCCTCGCCGTCAACGTTCTCTTCCCGTGCCTTAGCCTTGCCATGACCTGAAAACAACATCCCCCAACGTGGTCAGTTACACAGAACAAAAATCCTCAAGAGTTGAATAAACACAATCATGATATATCTTAATTATGAAATTAAGCTGAAGAGGGGCATCATAGTACGCCTGTAATGGTATGTGCAAGTGCACAAGACGCGTGTCCGGACACACCTGCCCTTGTACCTAATTAGTCTCACGGAATTACTTTACCGTGTGCACAGTCCATTGTGTTGGTGAACCCTTCACATGACTATCATGTGCCCGACTAAAAATTCCACATATCCCCACCCGGCCACGCAATATGAACCCAGAAGGTCATATGAACAAGAATGACCATGAGGAGTATTAATGAATAACAATCCGATAAGGGTCAAGAGTGACTCACCGAGATGAAATAATAATGAAATGAATGATAGCTCATTGAAATGATTGGAACCGTCGTTCCTCGTGAATGAAATTATTATTTGACAATTACAAGTCTCAATACGGTTAATACATTATGAATGAGTTATGATTATGAATGAACAACAACGAAAGGAATGAATATCCTTTTAACCGGGTAAGAATTAACTTAAACCACACCGGTGAACAATGTCCTTCCTCGAACAGCGTCCTAAAATGAGATGTCCGTCGCTCGAACAACCTTGAATAACACAATTTCCAATAATCCGCTTAATATACATATCAATCATGAATTACGACTAACTCAAAGGTCGATACAATAATATCCAAACGCATTGAGGCATTCAAACAAACACTTAGCGAATATTAACCCTTGATTACATCCAAATCCCAAATATATCGAAACCAACTCCAAATGAGTAGTTCAATCCAACAAAACACCTTCAATGATATCAGTAATCCAATAGGAAACCAGAACTCGAAGTTACGACAATTACAATCGGAAACCCCCAAAAAATAACCAAAGTCAACATCAAAGGTTCTTGATTAATTCTCCAAATATTCGTCAAATCCGAAAAAAAATCAATAAATACATAGGAATATATTTATCCAAGGTAGATAATCCATATCTAACATATTCCAACATAATATCAAGCTTACACGAAGAGATCGGAATAAAAACCCCAAAATCCGAAATTCTAGATCCAAGAAGTTATTACCTTGATTTGATGTGTTGGAGAGGATGAAATGATGATTAATCCGAATGATAAGCTTCAAGATGATGATAGATGAATTCATCTCGAAGAGATTCTTCCAAATCGCCCGAAAACACCTGGAATCGCCCAAAAACGAAGTGAGAAATGAGAAATGACGAAACCTGGGCTGACTGTCCTATTTATACTGTTACAGCTTAGCACACGCTATGACCTGATATGTAGCGTGCGCTAATGGGTTAACCGGACAATCCAGTGAGCTCTGACTGCCTAGTTAGCGTGCGTTAACCCGAAAAGTTAGCCTACGCTAACTGATATCTGATGCCCAGTGACTGGAGTCCAGAACCTCCCGTTCTGTGATCTGCTCGCGATAGCGTACGCTACACCCAAAACTCAGCATGTGCTACTACACCATTAGCGTATGCTAATATCCATTCATAGCGTACGCTACAAATTATTCCAAATCAGTCCAGTACCCACTGGACTCTGCCTGATCGACCTTAGCGCACGCTATATTGCTAGCATAGCGTATGCTATCCGAACTCACTGGCGCGCGCTACTTACCATTCGTAGCATGCGCTACTACAACTCAACTGTAGTCCAGTACCTTCTGGACTGCCTACCTGAACCACGCTAGCGTGCGCTAATGCTGAGAGGTAGCGTGCGCTACCCGTACTCAATTAGCATGCGCTAAAGAGAGTACGTAGCGTGCGCTACTCCTCACAAACAGCCCATTACGATGAAGACAATGATGATAACCACGGCTCGATCCTCCAACCAGGTAGAAAGACGAATAATAACTGATATACGATACAAATACTCTGATCGGTGATTACAATGATTGAATAAGAATGATGAATGATCATTAATGAGTGAATAATTACTGAGTGACAATTACTGAATGATAATGACTGAATTACAACCGGGTATTACATACACCCCCCCTTAAAAGAGTTTCGTCCTCGAAACTAAGGGTCAAACAACTCGCGATAACTTTCCCGCATACTATCCTCGGTTTCCCAAGTAGCCTCTTCGACTCCGTGTCTAGACCACTGAATTTTAACCAAAGGAATCATCTTGTTCCTCAATTGTTTGATTCGCCGCTCTAAGACTCGTATGGGACGCTCCTCATAGGAATGATCGTCCGCAATCTCGATCTCATCGAATTGAAGTATGTGTCTCGGGTCGACAACATACTTCCGCAACTGAGAGACGTGAAACACATTATGAATTCGGCTCAACACTGGAGGGAAGTCCAATCGATAAGCTAGATTGCCTACTCGATCCAAAATCTCAAACGGTCTAATGAATCTCGGACTCAACTTCCCCCGTTTCCCGAAACAGAAGATAGCTTGACTCGGGGACACCTTGACCAAAACGTGGTCACCCGCCTCGAACTCTAATAGCCGACAACGGTTATCTTCATATGATTTCTGTCGACTCTGAGCGGTCAACAAATGACTCCTGATCAAAGCTACATTCTCACGGGCGGCCATAAGCATATCGGGCTCGGTGCCGATTGATTCTGATAAGTCATCCTAACACAAAAGAGATCGACAACGACGACCGTACAAGGCCTCGTGAGGTGCCATCTTAATCAAAGCATGCCAACTATTATTGTACGTGAACTCAATCAACAGTAGTTGGGCTTCCCAATCGTCTTTCCAATCGAGGACGGATGCCCTCAACATGTCCTCCACTATCTGAATAGTCCTCTCTGATTGTCCGTCGGACTGAGGATGAAAAGCTGTGCTGAGATTACGCTGAGTTCCCATAGCGCGATGAACTGATTTCCATAAATGTGACACGAATCGTCCGTCACGATCGGAAACAATACTCTTAGGAGTACCTGTAACACCCCAAAAACCTTACGGGAGTATTACACGCCGTGGGCCCCACGCCGGAACCCACCAGGCTAAAAACCATTTACAAAAATGCCCAAAAAGGCCGATGACAGTAGTATTTTCCAAAACTCACAAAATCATTTGAAAACACCAACTACTGTCAGGATAATCAAGGCCAAAAACTCGGTTAAAGGGAATCGGTTTTCGAAATCAAAATCAGTTGGCATAAAGCCAAAAGCCATTTGAAAGAACTCACACGGCGGATAGAAACACAGTCCAAGATACATATACATCAATAATGATATATACAAACAAAATACACGATTCCCCAACAATATGCCATAGCGATGTAAATCCGAATCCTCGCCTCACGACCGCTACCATCAAAGTCCTCAATACCTGAAAAACAAGTCCCACAACGGGGTCACCAATAATGCCCGACAAATAACCGCAAGTACATAAACATAAATATTCACATGCCATGCATCATGAGAATAATAACCTCAACGATAACCTTACCACTTCCGGTAATCCAACGATTCTCATCAAAATCCCAATATCACGATAATACCACATAATACATCAATACCGAATACTTTCCCGTACACCATCTTCTATGTACGATTGCCATAAAACATACCTCTATCTGGATATCCTTCCGAAATGCATACAACAGACCAAGAATATCCAAAATGACATCAACAATATCCGAATACTACAATCTTCCCAAGATTGTCCAAGTATCTCAACAATCATCAACTGTGCATTCTAATCCTTTTAGAACATCACTGAACATTCGTCAATATGCAATACAACATAAAATACTTTTGAAATGTAAATGTAATTACTCATCAAAACATTACAACGGAACAAGTAAACACTTGCCTGAATACCAACATGACAAAACCAACACCAAACTCATCGCTCTCGGCTACGAGCTCTTCAGCCCCGACTAGAACGAATCTACGGTCTCCCAACGAAGCGCAACGGTTATACCTATTGATTAATCACGCTAGAACAATAATCATGTCAATAATCGTACCAACTCGGTAACAAGGATCATAACATGCACAATCTGGAATTCAACCTCGTATTATGATCCAAAAATCCATCTCAAAACGGTTTAAACAAATCATCATCTTTAATAATGTGAAGAAACATTCGAAGTTCTTATCAAAATCCATAAAATCCCATATAACATCGTTATCTGATTATCCAACATGTTCCTCACATGTAATCATCCAAGAAAAATGAACCATTAACAAAGGAATACAAAGATTACATGGTTTAGACGAACCAAAAAGAAGAACACTAGAACTCCATCCAAAGAATCATGAACAACTTGAAGAACAAGGCTTGAATCCAAGCACTCAATCTAATGTTGTTAAATATTATCATTATACGTGTTTGGGAACCTCAAATATATCCCAACTCTCTCTCTCTCGAAAGAAGAAAAAATGACGAAATACTTCTCGGCACCATTACATCCCCTTTTATAATATTCATTATTAGCGTGCGCTAACATCTCATGTTTAGCGTGCGCTACCTTTAGCGTGCGCTAACTAACTTTGTTAGCGTGCGCTATCAGCCAGGCTACCGCCTCGCCCGTAAACTAGCTTACGTACGTAATGCCCATGCATTAACGTACGTAAAACATCCTGCATAGCATACAAAAGTCATTTACCTTAGCGTGCGCTATCCGAAGTTGACTTGCTACAGTATCGTGCCCCCACATGCCGAAAGCATCCGCGATTACCAGGATTCCTTTCGACCGATCTGGAATTAGCGTGCACTAGTCATACGGATTTAGCGTGCGCTATCTCTACACGAGAAACACTCGCTGGCCTTAACTGGACACGCGTCGAACATGGCCGGGTCCACCCGCCGAAAGCTAAGATTCCATTATTGGCGATCTGATGTTAGCGTGCGCTAACCAACATGCGTTAGCGTGCGCTAACTGAATATAAAAATCAACCTGGGCCTACGTGTCGGCCACCTTCCGAAACTAACCCAGCAAGTCGTTACGTACGTTAGGGGTCCTCCTTAACATACGTAACCGAACCTCTTAGCGTACGCTATCAATACTTCGTAGCGTGCGCTACCTGTACCCAGTAGCGTGCGCTAATGAAAACACTTATAGTGTGCGCTATCGTTGCTGTGCCTAAGCCATATTCAACTATCCTCAACCAATATCTCGACATACCGATCAAACATATGGCACAATGAATACATATACGCATTCAATAACATTATCAAACGTTCACTACGTTCTCAAGCACAAATATCCATCAACGATATCCAACATATAAACGAAAAATATATCCGAAAAATCGGGGTATTACACTCTACCCCCCTTAAAAATAAGTTTCGTCCTCGAAACTTGCAATCACTCGCACAAACAACATTTCAACAGAAAATCCAAAATCACCAAGATAACCAAGAATTATCGAATAATCCGAACAACATACTTACAGGTCAGTGAAGACTAAGATCTCCCGTGATACTAGCATATGACACCATTTCAAAAACTCGACACAACAAGAATGCCAAAACAGGAATAATCATAATTTGAAAACGATTGGTCTTCGCCAAGACCACAACAAGTTTAGAGCACTGTCGAGTTTTGTGGGATGCGTGATCTTTGTGTCTCCTCACCTAAAGCGCATGAGCCGCTCCTTGTCACATGCACGTATCACCGGCGTTCCACTCCACATCGAAAGTCGCACATTGCACGTGCCTTGCACCGGCGTTCACTTCCCGATTGGAGCCACACATTGCACACGACCACGGAACCGGCGTTCACTCCCTGCCTCGTTGGTCTCGGGAACACCAACAATCCGCAAACCCACACATCACCACGATAGTACTCAAAAATCACACAGTTCCAAAACATCACAAACATTATGCTACTACCACACCGGTAGAGCTACATAACACACATGCCCGGTTATCACAAAACCTTGGGCTCTGATACCATATTTGTAACACCCCAAAAACCTTACGGGAGTATTACACGCCATGGGCCCCGCGCTGGAACCCACCAGGCTAAAAACCATTTACAAAAACGCCCAAAAAGGCCGATGATAGTAGTATTTTCCAAAACTCACAAAATCATTTGAAAACACCAACTACCGTCAAGACAATCAAGGCCAAAAACTCGGTTAAAGGGAATCGGTTTTCGAAATCAAACTCAGTTGGCATAAAGCCGAAAGCCATTTGAAAGAACTCACACAGTGGATAGAAACATAGTCCAAGATACATATACATCAATAATGATATATACAAACAAAATACACGATTCCCCAACAATATGCCATAGCCAGTATCGTCCGGAATCCTCGCCTCACGACCGCTACCATCAATGTCCTCAATACCTGAAAAACAAGTCCCACAACGGGGTCACCAATAATGCCCGACAAATAACCGCAAGTACATAAACATAAATATTCACATGCCATGCATCATGAGAATAATAACCTCAACGATAACCTTACCACTTCCGGTAATCCAACGATTCTCATCAAAATCCCAATATCACGATAATACCACATAATACATCAATACCGAATACTTTCCCGTACACCATATTCTATGTACGATTGCCATAAAACATACCTCTATCTGGATATCCTTCCGAAATGCATACAACAGACCAAGAATATCCAAAATGACATCAACAATATCCGAATACTACAATCTTCCCAAGATTGTCCAAGTATCTCAACAATCATCAACTGTGCATTCTAATCCTTTTAGAACATCACTGAACATTCGTCAATATGCAATACAACATAAAATACTTATGAAATGTAAATGGAATTACTCATCAAAACATTACAACGGAACAAGTAAACACTTGCCTGAATACCAACATGACAAAACCAACACCAAACTCATCGCTCTCGGCTACGAGCTCTTCAGCCCCGACTAGAACGAATCTACGGTCTCCCAACGAAGCGCAACGGTTATACCTATTGATTAATCACCCTAGAACAATAATCATGTCAATAATCGTACCAACTCGGTAACAAGGATCATAACATGCACAATCTGGAATTCAACCTCGTATTATGATCCAAAAATCCATCTCAAAACGGTTTAAACAAATCATCATCTTTAATAATGTGAAGAAACATTCGAAGTTCTTATCAAAATCCATAAAATCCCATATAACATCGTTATATGATTATCCAACATGTTCCTCACATGTAATCATCCAAGAAAAATGAACCATTAACAAAGGAATACAAAGATTACATGGTTTAGACGAACCAAAAAGAAGAACACTAGAACTCCATCCAAAGAATCATGAACAACTTGAAGAACAAGGCTTGAATCCAAGCACTCAATCTAATGTTGTTAAATATTATCATTATACAGTGTTTGGGAACCTCAAATATATCCCAACTCTCTCTCTCTCGACTGAAAGAAGAAAAAATGACGAAATACTTCTCAGCACCATTCTGTCCCCTTTTATAATATTCATTATTAGCGTGCGCTAACATCTCATGTTTAGCGTGCGCTACCGCCTTAGCGTGCGCTAACTAACTTTGTTAGCGTGCGCTATCGAAGCCCAGAGGCTACTGCCTCGCTTCGTAAACTAGCTTACGTACGTAATGCCCATGCATTAACGTACGTAAAACATCCTGCATAGCATACAAAAGTCATTTACCTTAGCGTGCGCTATCCGAAGTTGACTTGCTACAGTATCGTGCCCCCACATGCCGAAAGCATCCGCGATTACCAGGATTCCTTTTGACCGATCTGGAATTAGCGTGCACTAGTCATACGGATTTAGCGTGCGCTAGCTCTACACGAGAAACACTCGCTGGCCTTAACTGGACACGCGTCGAACATGGCCGGGTCCACCCGCCGAAAGCTAAGATTCCATTATTGGCGATCTGATGTTAGCGTGCGCTAACCAACATGTGTTAGCGTGCGCTAACTGAATATAAAAATCAACCTGGGCCTACGTGTCGGCCACCTTCCGAAACTAACCCAACAAGTCGTTACGTACGTTAGGGGTCCTCCTTAACATACGTAACCGAACCTCTTAGCGTACGCTATCAATACTTCGTAGCGTGCGCTACCTGTACCCAGTAGCGTGCGCTAATGAAAACACTTATAGTGTGCGCTATCGTTGCTGTGCCTAAGCCATATTCAGCTATCCTCAACCAATATCTCGACATACCGATCAAACATATGGCACAATGAATACATATACGCATTCAATAACATTATCAAACGTTCACTACGTTCTCAAGCACAAATATCCATCAACGATATCCAACATATAAACGAAAAATATATCCGAAAAATCGGGGTATTACACTCTACCCCCCTTAAAAATAAGTTTCGTCCTCGAAACTTGCAATCACTCGCACAAACAACATTTCAACGGAAAATCCCAAATCACCAAGATAACCAAGAATTATCGAATAATCCGAACAACATACTTACAGGTCAGTGAAGACGAAGATCTCCCGTGATACTAGCATATGACACCATTTCAAAAACTCGACACAACAAGAATGCCAAAACAGGAATAATCATAATTTGAAAACGATTGGTCTTCGCCAAGACCACAACAAGTTTAGAGCACTGTCGAGTTTTGTGGGATCTGTGATGCTGTGTCTCCTCACCTAAAGCGCATGAGCCGCTCCTTGTCACATGCACGTATCACCGGCGTTCCACTCCACATCGAAAGTCGCACATTGCACGTGCCTTGCACCGGCGTTCACTTCCCGATTGGAGCCACACATTGCACACGACCACGGCACCGGCGTTCACTCCCTGCCTCGTTGGTCTCGGGAACACCAACAATCCGCAAACCCACACATCACCACGATAGTACTCAAAAATCACACAGTTCCAAAACATCACAAACATTATGCTACTACCACACCGGTAGAGCTACATAACACACATGCCCGGTTATCACAAAACCTTGGGCTCTGATACCATATTTGTAACACCCCAAAAACCTTACGGGAGTATTACACGCCATGGGCCCCGCGCTGGAACCCACCAGGCTAAAAACCATTTACAAAAACGCCCAAAAAGGCCGATGACAGTAGTATTTTCCAAAACTCACAAAATCATTTGAAAACACCAACTACCGTCAAGACAATCAAGGCCAAAAACTCGGTTAAAGGGAATCGGTTTTCGAAATCAAACTCAGTTGGCATAAAGCCGAAAGCCATTTGAAAGAACTCACACAGTGGATAGAAACACAGTCCAAGATACATATACATCAATAATGATATATACAAACAAAATACACGATTCCCCAACAATATGCCATAGCCAGTATCGTCCGGAATCCTCGCCTCACGACCGCTACCATCAATGTCCTCAATACCTGAAAAACAAGTCCCACAACGGGGTCAGCAATAATGCCCGACAAATAACCGCAAGTACATAAACATAAATATTCACATGCCATGCATCATGAGAATAATAACCTCAACGATAACCTTACCACTTCCGGTAATCCAACAATTCTCATCAAAATCCCAATATCACGATAATACCACATAATACCTCAATACCGAATACTTTCCCGTACACCATCTTCTATGTACGATTGCCATAAAACATACCTCTATCCGGATATCCTTCCGAAATGCATACAACAGACCAAGAATATCCAAAATGACATCAACAATATCCAAATACTACAATCTTCTCAAGATTGTCCAAGTATCTCAACAATCATCAATTGTGCATTCTAATCCTTTTAGAACACTTAACATTCGTCAATATGAAATACAACATAAAATACTTATGAAATGTAAATGGAATTACTCATCAAAACATTACAACCGAACAAGTAAACACTTGCCTGAATACCAACATGACAAAACCAACACCGAACTCATCGCTCTCGGCTACGAGCTCTTTAGCCCCGACTGGAATGAATCTACGGTCTCCCAACGAAGCACAACGGTTATACCTATTGATTAATCACCCTAGAACAATAATCATGTCAATAATCGGACCAACTCGGTAACAAGGATCATAACAAGCACAATCTGGAATTCAACCTCGTATTATGATCCAAAAATCCATCTCAAAACGGTTTAAACGAATCATCATCTTTAATAATGTGAAGAAACATTCGAAGTTCTTATCAAAATCCATAAAATCCCATATAACATCGTTATATGATTATCCAACATGTTCCTCACATGTAATCATCCAAGAAAAACGAACTGTTAACAAAGGAATACGAAGATTACTTGGTTTAGACGAACCAAAAAGAAGAACTCTAGAACTCCATCCAAAGAATCATGAACAACTTGAAGAACAAGGCTTGAATCCAAGCTCTCAATCTAATGTTGTTAAAGATTATCATTATACAGTGTTTGGGAACCTCAAATATATCCCAACTCTCTCTCTCTCGACTGAAAGAAGAAAAAATGACGAAATGCTTCTCAGCACCCTTCTGTCCCCTTTTATAATATTCATTATTAGCGTGCTCTAACATCTCATGTTTAGCGTGCGCTACCGCCTTAGCGTGCGCTAACTGACTTTGTTAGCGTGCGCTATCGAAGCCCAGAGGCTACTGCCTCACTTCGTAAACTAGCTTACGTACGTAATGCCCATGCATTAACGTACGTAAAACATCCTGCCTAGCATACGCAAGTCATTTACCTTAGCGTGCGCTATCCGAAGTTGACTTGCTACAGTATCGTGCCCCACATGCCGAAAGCATCCGCGAGTACCGGGATTCCTTTGACCGATCTGGAATTAGCGTGCGCTAATCATACGGATTTAGCGTGCGCTAGCTCTACACGATAAACACTCGCTGACCTTATCTGGACATGCGTCGAACATGGCCGGGTCCACCCGCCGAAAGCTAAGATTCCATTATTGGCGATCTGATGTTAGCGTGCGCTAACCAACATGCGTTAGCGTGTGCTAACTGATTATAAAAATCAACCTGGGCCTACCTGTCGGCCACCTTCCGAAACTAACCCAGCAAGTCATTACATATGTTAGGGGTCCTCCTTAGCGTACGTAACTGAACCTCTTAGCGTATGCTATCAATACTTCATAGCGTGCGCTACCTGTACCCAGTAGCGTGCGCTAATGAAAACACTTATAGCGTGTGCTATCGTTGCTGTGCCTAGCCATATTCAGCTATCCTCAACCAATATCTCGACATATCTATCAAACATACAGCACAATGAATACATATACGCATTCAATAACATTATCAAACGTTCACTACGTTCTCAAGCACAAATATCCATCAACGATATCCAACATATAAACGAAAAATATATCCGAAAAATCGGGGTATTACAGTACCGTTCAATCTCACTGTCTCTTTGATGAACAACTGGGCAAGTCTCTCGGGACCCCACGTATCCTTAATCTCAAGGAAATGAGCTGATTTAGACAAACGGTCCACAATTACCCAAATTGTATTCATGCCATGACGACTCATCGGAAAACTCGTGATGAAGTCCATTGAAATATCTTCCCACTTCCACTCTGGAATAGGGAGAGGTTTCAGCATACCCTCCGGTCGCTGATGTTCTATCTTGACTTGCTGACAGGTTAAACATCTCAAAACAAATTCTGCAACTTCTCGCTTCATATTACTCCACCAGTAATTTTGTTTCAAGTCTTTATACATCTTGCTAGACCCCGGATGAATCGAATAAGGGGTAGCATGAGCTTCTCTCAAAATCGAATTTTTCAACTCGTCGTTCGCTGGTACGCATAACCGATTCTTAAATCGCAATAGTCCATCCTCGTGGACCACAAATTCAGGGGCTCTCCCCTGAGCCACATCCTCTCGGATGCGCGACAAACACGGGTCTGAACCCTAATTAACTCTGATCGCCTCCTCAAGTGGCGATGAAATATCTAACATACAAAGTTGCCCTTGTACTCGCTGTAACCAGACGTCGATCTCAGGTCTAAGGAATTCCTGCTGAAGCTCCTTCTGAACTGTTAAACGAACAAGTATTTGCTCCTGAACGGACATACGACTCAAGGCATCGGCGACCATGTTTGCCTTGCCCATGTGGTACATGATCTCAATATCATACTCTTTGATTAGTTTCAACCACCGCTTCTGTCGCATATTTAACTCCTTCTAAGTAAATATATACTTCAAACTCTTATGATCGGTGAATATCTGACAGGTAACACCATAAAGATAATGATGCCAAATCTTCAATGTGAACACCACGGATGCTAGCTCCAGGTCGTGGGTCAGATAATTGACCTCGTAAGGTCTCAGTTACCGCGAGGCATAAGCAATCACCTTCCCGTTCTGCATTAGTACACATCTGATACCCTGTTCGGACGCATCATTATAAACCACAAATCCTTCCGTCCCTTGCGGTAAAGAAAGGACAGGTGCTGAAATTAACCGGCGCTTGAGTTCCTCAAAACTCTGTTGACACGCGTCAGACCAGGTGTATTTCTTATCCTTCCGTAAAAGGTTCGTCATGGGTTGAGCGATTTTAGAAAATCCTTCCACAAATCACCGATAATAACCAGCTAATCCGAGGAAACTTCGGATTGCCTTAACATTCTTCAGAGGTTGCCAATCTCGGATCGCCTCCCTGATAGTGAATGATCGTTTCCGGGTGAATGAGTGGCAGCATCGCTGCTCGATGAGTTTGCATTATTCCTCACATTTGCACGTGTATTCACATGAGCTCTTGGAATTCGGCCCGCACCGCGGCCTCTTCCCCCGTGTCCTCTGCCAGATCTCTCCATACTGAAGTGGGAAAGTCACATGATAATTATATATCTTGCATGAATATCGCATTATGATTATGTTATGAAATGATGAAAATGATCATACACGCTCAAACACAATGATTACATGAATGATCAACTGAAGTGACGTGAATATCTGATGAAATTCTTGAAATGATTATCTTGAACAAGTTAACAAGATTAATGATACGATCCTCGAGATCAAAAACTGAACAGTGAAATGAACTGAGTGATTAATAAGTTAACATGATCGACATGATGAAAAATGAAAATGATGAATGAGGATTGTTGACTGTTGAATGATGAATGAGTGCTCGACTCTTGCACAGGTCACACGTGATGCAAAATTCCAATGATACTAGTCTGATGAATGGTGATCTCAAATGATACAAGACTCGGAAGGTAGTATTCAAAACTACGCTCCGATACCAACTCTGTAACACCCCAACTAGGCGGATATTACAGTGCCGTGGACCCCTGACTGGGACCCACCAGGCGAATGAAAATTAATGAATTAAATAATATAATTGTAGTGTCGAACCCCATTATATCATTAATCACTCCAATGAGGAGTTTCAAGTACAACACACCCAAGATAAAACAGAATACATGTATATTTTATATGAAGATAAAATATACAACACCAATTAAAATGAGTATCTAAATGGAAGTCTGCAGCGGAAATACAAATGAAAAAACATGAAGACTGAAAGGGCTAAGGGCCTTACTAGTATCACTGGGACTCCTCGCCGTCAACGTTTTCTTCCCGTGCCTTAGCCTTGCCATGACCTGAAAACAACATCCCCCAACGGGGTCAGTTACATAGAACAACAATCCTCAAGAGTTGCAAAAACACAATCATGATATATCTTAATTATGAAATTAAGCTGAAGTGGGGCATCATAGTACGCCCGTATTGGTATATGCAAGTGCACAAGACGACTGTCCGGACACACCCGCCCTTGTACCTAATTAGTCTCACGAAGTTACTTTACCTTGTGCACAGTCCATTGTGTCGGTGAACCCTTCACATGACTATCGTGTGCCCGACTAAAAATTCCACACATCCCCACCCGGCCACGCAATATGAACCCAGAAGGTCATATTAACAAGAATGACCATGAGGAGTATTAATGAATAACAATCCGATAAGGGTCAAGAGTGACTCACCGAGATGAAATAATAATGAAATGAATGATAGATCATTGAAATGATTGGAACCGTCGTTCCTCGTGAATGAAATGATTATTTGACAATTATAAGTCTCAATATGGTTAATACATTATGAATGAGTTATGATTATGAATGAACAACAACGAAAGGAATGAATATCCTTTTAACCGTGTAAGAATTAACTTACACCACACCGGTGAAGAATGTCCTTCCACGAACAGCGTCCTAAAATGAGATGTCGGTCGCTCGAACAACCTTGAATAACACAATTTCCAATAATCCGCTTAATATATGTATCAAGCATGATTTACGACTAATTCAAAGGTCGATACAACAATATACAAACTCATTGAGGCATTCAAACAAACACTTAGCGAACATCAATCCTTGATTATAACCAAATCCCAAATATATCGAAACCAACTACAAAATGAGTAGTTCAATCCAACAAAACAGCTTCAATGATATCAATAATCCAATAGGAAACCACAACTTGAAGTTATGACAACTATAATCGGAAACCCCTAAAAATAACCAAAGTCAACATCAAGGGTTCTTGATTAATTACATGTATCTAAGGTAGATAATCCATATCTAATATATTCCAACATAATATCAAGCTTACACGAGGGTATCAGAAGGAAAAACCCAAAATCTAAAATTCTAGATCCAAGAAGTTATTACCTTGATTTGATGTGTTGGAGAGGATGAAATGATGATTAATCTGAATTATAAGCTTGAAGATGATGATAGATGAATTCAGCTCGAAGAGATTCTTCCAAATCGCCCGAAAATGCCCGGAATCGCCCAAAAACGAAGTGAGAAGTGAGAAATGAGGAAACCTGGGCTGATTGTCCTATTTATACTGTTCCAGCTTAGCGCACGCTATGACCTGATATGTAGCGTGCGCTAACGGGTTAACCGGACAGTCCACTGAGCTCTGACTGCCTCGTTAGCGTGCGGTAACCCGAAAAGTTAGCCTGCGCTAACTGATATCTGATGCCCAGTTACTGGAGTCCAGAACCTCCTGTTCTCTGATCTGCTCGCGATAGCGTACGATACACCCAAAACTCAGCGTGCGCTACCACACCATTAGCGTACGCTAATATCCATTCATAGCGTACGCTACGAATTATTCCAAATCAGTCCAGTACCCACTGGACTCTGCCTGATCGACTTTAGCACGCGCTATACTGCTAGTATAGCATGCGCTATCCGAACTCACTATCGCGCACTACTTATCATTCGTAGCGTGTGCTACTACAACTCAACTGCAGTCCAGTACCCACTGGACTGTCTGCCTTAACAACGCTAGCGTGCGCTAATACTGAGAGGTAGCGTGCGCCACCCGTACTCAATTAGCGCGCGCTAAGGAGAGTACGTAGCATACGCTACTCCTCACACATAGCCCATTACGATGAAGACAGTGATGATAACCACGGCTCGATCCTCCAACCAGATAGAAAGACGAATAATAACTCATATACAATACGAATACTCTGATAGGTGAATACAATGATTGAATAAGAATGATGAATGATCATTAATGAGTGAATAATTACTGAGTGACAATTACTGAATGATAATGACTAAATTACAACCGGGTATTACACGGTCCATAATTACCCAAATTGTATTTTTGCCACGACGACTCGTCAGCAAACTCGTGATAAAGTCCATTGAAATATCTTCCCACTTTCACTATGGAATAGGGAGAGATTTCAGCATACCCGTCGGTCGCTGATGTTCTATCTTGACTTGCAGACAGGTTAAGCATCTTGAAACAAATTCCACGACTTCTCACTTCATATTACTCCACCAGTAATTTTGTTTCAAGTCTTTGTACATCTTGCTAGACCCCGAATGAATGGAATAAGGGGTAGCATAAGCTTCTCTCAAAATTGAGTTTTTCAACTCGTCGTTTGCCGGTACGCATAACCGATTCTTAAATCGCAATAGTCCATCCTCATGGACCACAAATCCAGGGGATCTCCCTTGATCCACATCCTTTCGTATGCACAAAAAACACGGGTCTGAACCCTGATCCACTCTGATCGCCTCCTCAAGTGGTGATGAAATCTCTAACATACAAAGTTGCCCATTATACTCGCTGTAGACAAACCTCGATCTCGGGTCTAAGGAATTCCTGCTGAACCTCCTTCTGAACTGTTAAACGAGCAAGCATCTACTCCTGAACGAACTTACGACTCAAGGTATCAGCGACCACGTTTGCCTTTCCCGAGTGGTACAAGATCTCAATATCATAATCTTTGATTAGTTCCAACCACCGCCTCTGTCGCATATTTAACTCCTTCTGAGTAAATATATACTTCAAACTCTTATGATTGGTGAATATCCGACAGGTAATGCCATAAAGATAATGACGCCAAATCTTCAATGCGAATACCACGGCTGCTTGCTCCAGGTCATGGGTCAGATAATTGGCCTCGTAAGGTCTCAGTTGCCGCAAGGTATAAGCAATCACCCTCCCGTTCTGCATTAGTACACATCCGAGATCCTGTCCGGATGCATCACTATAAACCACAAATCCTTCTGTCCCTTGCGGTAAAGAAAGGACAGGTGCTGAAATTAACCGGATCTTGAGTTCCTCAAAACTCTGTTGACACCCGTCGGACCACATGTATTTATTATCCTTCCGTAAAAGGTTCGTCATGGGTTGAGCGATTTTAGAAAATCTTTCCACAAATCGCCGATAATAACTAGCTAATTCGAGGAAACTTTGGATTTCCATAACATTCTTCGGAGGTTGCCAATCTCGGATCGCCTCCGTCTTCTGAGGATCGACATGAACTCCGTCTGATGAAATTACATGTCCGATAAACGTCACCTCGGACATCCAGAACTCACATTTGGATAACTTTCCATAAAGTTGCTCTCGTCTCAACACGTCGAGAACCTAATGAAGGTGAAATTCGTGCTCCTCTCGGTCATGAGAATAAATCAAAATGTCATCAATGAAGACAACCACGAACTGATCTAAATAATCAATGAAAACTCGATTCATTAACTCCATGAATAGGCGCAGGTGCATTAGTTAACCCAAACGGCATTACCACAAACTCATAATGACCATAGCGTGTTCGGAACGCCGTCCTTGCAATATCCGACTCTCAAATTCGCAACTGATGATATCCATATCTTAAGTCAATCTTGGAAAATACTGAAGCTCCCTGAAGTTGATCCAAAAGATCATCAATATAGGGTAGAGGATCTTTATTCTTGATCGTCACCCTGTTCAACTCCCGATAATCAATACACAAACGAAATGAACCGTCCTTCTTCTTGACAAATAACACTGGTGCTCCCCACGTGGACACACTCGATCGGATATGTTTGATGCCTGACGTGGTGTTTTGCTAAGTGTTTCATGCCTCTGAGCGAATTGTTTGAATATCCTTGATGTGATATGTTATTTGTGTGAATGTGTGGATATGGTGGAAGGTCTACGGTGACACATGGCACGTGATCATGTGGTCAGGATGCAACAAGTGATTGATCCAACCGTGAGCCTGAGATAATCTACGGTGGCACATGGCATGCGATCATGTGGCCAGGATGCAACAAGTGATTGATCCAACCGTGAGATGTGTGTGATTTGTTTCGCTAGCCAGCTCGGGAGGGTCCTTCGAGGCCTCGAGTGGGATTTGTGGCTTAGTCCCGGTCCTAGGCAATGCGCGTGCGTGATTACGTTGTGTTGATTTTTATGTCCGTCGAGGACACGTGATGTTCGGCTCTGGCCCTGTGAATTGTTGTTGGTTTTCTATTTGCGAAAACAAAACCTTTGGGGTGGTGACCCCTTTTGTCTTTTGGATTTTGAAAAGCGGGATTCGGTAATCCTAAATTGTTTTCTATTAAAACTCTCGATGGCATTTTAAACTGTTTTATAAATTGTTTCCCTTTAACTTGTAATCTTTCGGTTTTGGAATGTTTTACCAAACTCATGCCTCGGGAAGTGCTTTTCGTTACGTTTGGAACTTTGAGGATTCCTGATTATTATTATTCGTGGAATGTGAATTGTATGGCTCGTATTTGCACTTTGTTCTTGCACTAGGAAAACAGTGGAGTTTTGCTAACCCCCGAGTATTCGGGGGGTGGATGTCTATTTTTGCATTCAGGTTTTGGAGCATAGCACAGGGTCGGCGCGAAGGATGATGAAAGATGAACGATATCAATCACACGAGGATCCGTTGATGTCGTATTGGTCTAGTTGTATTTTCTTTTCCGCTGCAGTATCTTTTCCCCGTTGTACGGGAGTTTATTGTATTTTGACCCCTGCGTGGGTATGTGTTTGGAATTGAGTTGTATGTTATTATTGAAAGACCAAGTCGGTCTAATGAGTCATTTTAGCCTTAAAGGCGATGTTTAGATGTTTGATTTTAGTTATCAGCCTGGTAGATCCTCGAGGAGAGGGTCTACGACGTGTAATATCCCTGAGTGGATTGGGGGTGTTACATATGTAAGGAGTAATAGTGTTGGGAATAATTCCAAAACCTCTGGCTGAAAGTAAAATCACTGGGTCAACTATTAGAGATGAGTTTAGATCTGTAAATATGCAAGATAGCATTACTCACATGATAAATAATTCTGGCGCCTTTATCACCCTTCCCGGTGATTTTGGAACTCTTGAGGAACTTTTTCATGTGGTTACCAGAGCCCAGCTAAATGTTCATCAAAAACCAATAGGTCTGCTTAATGTCAATGTTTTCTTTGATGGTTTACTATCTTTCATCGACTACTCTGCTGAAAATGGATTTATTTCCGAGCGTGCTAAACGAATCATAGTCTTGCAACAACACCAGATGAATTGATCAAAAAACTCAATGAATTTTTTCCTCAACCAGATCCAGCTCTAGATAAAATTGTCTGGATGGAAGATTTTACCATGAGAAAACGAAAAGTGGATTCATTCCTCTCCCTTTGATAACCCATGTCGGACCTCTTGTATTTTTACTTTCTGTCGTGTGTAATAATCGTGCTAAATGGTGGCAGCTTAAGGAGTTTCTTCTTGATCTCTTGATGCGCATCTATTCGCAATTTATGTATTTTATTTTATTGCTGTAATTTATATTGTGTTTTTTTATTGTGGCAGCGTAAGGCGACTCTTCGGACTTTCTTGATGCGCATCTTTAAAATTGTGTTATACTTCCGAGTATATTTTTTTTGTTGTTGTGTGCCTTGTATATTTATTCTCTTGCAGATTCTAAAAGGCGTTAGCTCAAGCATCAAATTTCTTAACAGGGAGTATTCTGCTTTTCTGCATTGCTTTTTATTTTATTTTTTTTAAACTGAGAACAGTTTTATTTTCAAGTTTGGGGGTGATATGTTTTGGTGTGTTTTGATTATTTTGGTTATTTGCCTTAATTTTTATATATATATATATATATATATATAGTATTTTGATTTATGAGATTTCTAGATCTGGCCATAACACCAATAAGTTAGCTATATACAAGTTTCTAAAATTGTTTTAAACCGGTTAAAAAAAATTGTATATTCCAAAATTTTTTAGCCTTAATCTCTCTTTCCAAGCCTTGTATTTATCATATAAAATCGAGTTATTCGCTACCTTGAGAAAAGAAGAATCAGTCGGTTGATGAAAAATAGAACTGAAATTTACTTAATTTGTGGAGTTTTTGATTTTTCATGCTTAACTATGAAATGATTTTCTGCAAAAATTCTATTCCCTAAAAAAATGAGTCATTGGTGAAAAGAGCTACACGTTAGTAAATAACGGTGTGAAAGCTATCACCTAAAAAAATGACGAAAAGGAGAAGTGTTGAGCAGCAACAGCTGCCTAATTTTGGGGGTCTTAAATTTTGCGAAAAATAAAGGACTAACCATTGTTGGTGCGTAGCTGCCGTCTCACAGAAAAATTGATGAAAAGAGCTACACGTTAGCAAATAACGGTGTGAAAGCTATCACCTTTTAAAAAAATGAGATAGAAATTGTGTTGGTGAAAAGAGCTACACGTTAGCAAATAACGGTGTGAAAGCTATCACTAAAAGGGATGTAGTTTATGAGCAGATTTGAATTAATTAGCGGCTAAATTTCAATACACTCAATTTCGTGAAAAATCACAATATTTGATGAAGCCAATGAAATTCTTCTTCATATTGAGTCAAAAAATAAACGAGTGATCGAGAGCAACCATTAAAGGGAGTCGTGTGTATCACGAGTGGGAAAGAAATAATCAACCTTTTGGGGGGGAAACCTTGAATTTGTAATTACAAAATAAAAACCGTGTTTTAACTTCAAAATCATTAGTAGATTTATTTGAATCTTGATTCATTTCTATCTACTGTATAAAGCTGGTTGTTGTGTATTAAGGGCATTTTGATCTCCTTTTCTCTTTATAATATAATTATTTTTAATTTATGTGTGTATTAATTTTCTTATTTTTGTCTTATTTTTATTTTTATTTTTGGAGCGTGAATAATATAGAGTCTTGCTCGCGACTAGCAAGAATTCAAGTTTGGGGGTATGATAAGTGTCAGTTTTATACACTTATCCATGGTTTGTATCGATAAATATCACCCATAATTGAGCTAGTCTACTCGTTTTTTGCTTTTAATTAATTAGTTTTTAATAATTTTATTTTTATCGGATGATGATATAAATCTAGTCTTAATCGAATTAAATAACTGATTTACTCAAGAAATAACATGTTTATTAAATATTCTCTTTGTTGAATTTTGATATATTCATGTTGTAGGGCTTTCCGAGACGAATTCGGCAGTCTTTCCGGATTCAAAATCAGAGTTATATATCAAAATTTATCATCCGAAGAAGATTTGGGGCAAAAACACAAAGTCTGAGAAATTCTGGGCTGAAAACGTAACTCTCAAAGCAACCAGTGACCAAATTGACGAAGCTAAGTTACGTCCGTAACTACAGAATGTTACGGCCGTAAGTCATCCAAGTTACGGCCGTAACTCCTTAATGTTACGGCCGTAACTCTTGACAGATTGTTAATATTTGTCTAATTTTTTATACTTTTTGTGTATTATCGAGGGGATGGCTGGCATTGATCCGATCTATTGTAATAATGCTGGAGTTTTGAAGCTATTAGATAACTTTAGGTGTATAAATAGACCCCTTAGATCCTTCATCATTCATCATTCATCATATAATTTTTCACTTTTTGTAAACTTTTCTTTTTGTGTGAAGAACACACTTGTGTTCTTGAGTGATTTCTGTAAGTGTGGTATAGCATATGTTGTTCAGAGAGTTTATTGCTTCTTTCTCCTTTATCTACTAATGGAGTGAGGATCAATTGTTTCTCTTGATTCAACTAATAATGACCACCAATGCTTGTATTATGTATAATAAACCCTTCATGGGCTAAGTTACCTTTAGTTTGGATTATAAATAAGGTTAGTCATAATATTTAAGTTTGTATAAAGATCTATTGTGAATTACTTATTATTGTGTGTGATTTTCATTGTTTTAACAATCATTATTTATTTGGCCAATAAATGACGATATTTATGGTCTTCATATGTTTCGAAAGAAACTATGTTTGATTAGATCAAATGATCTTCACTCTAAGTTGTTCTAGGGGATAGAAATATACCTCTAGACCTTAGATGATTCTTAGAGTTATTTTCATAAATCCTAATGCTATGTATTGAAGCCAATCAACATAGAAATATAGTGGATTGATTCAATATGTAAGGGGCGTTTTATAGTTCGAAAGAGAAACCGTCTTTTTAAGGAAAATCGAATCTACACAACATAATAAGTAAATTCATCTTATGATCTCCTATACATCTTCTATAACTAATGACGAACTAAGTTTGTAATCCCAGCTATTTCATTTTATCGTTAATTAATCTATTATTGTTGCAATCTTTTTATTTCATTAAAATATTAGAACTATTATTGCATTTTCTTTGCAATTATTAAACCAAACTCTTTAATTGTGTGTTTTACTCATCTTAGTATCTATAAAAATAGACTAATAGTGTATAATTCAAATTATAACCAAACTTCCTCGTGGGATCGATAAACCGGACTCAAAAAGTCCACTTACTACTTGATACGATATCGTGCACTTGCGATAGTTACACTAAGACCGTGTCAGCCATCATGCCCTGCATAAAAGTGAGTGGATCAACCCGAACACCTTATGATTGAGCTGTGTCCCGGGTATGACTCCCTAACAGTAAATGATCATTTCCGGGTGAATGAGTGGCAGCGTCGCTGCTCGATGAATTAGCATTATTCCTCGCGTTTACACGTGTATTCACACGATCTCTCGGGATTCGGCGTGCACCGCGGCCTCTTCCACCGCGTCCTCTGCCAGCTCTCTCCATACTGAAGTGGGAAAGTCACATGATAATTATATATCTCGCATGAATATTGCATTAGGATTACGTTATGAAATGATGAAAATGAGCATACGCGCACAAACACAATGATTACATGAATGATCAAATGAAGTGACGTGATCATCTGATGAAATTCTTGAAATGATTATATTGAACAAGTTAACAATATTAATGATACGATCCTCAAGATTAACAACTGAACAGTGAAATGAACTGAGTGATTAATGAGTTCACATGATCGACATGATCAAAAATAAAAATGATGAATGAGGATTGTTGAATGTTGAATGATGAATGAGTGATTCTTATTGCCAGAAATTATACCATGGCGTCAGAAATCTTACTGTTCTTTGGTCTGAGGGGCTCGGCTCTTGCACAGGTCACACGTGACGTGAAAGTCCAATGATACTAGTTTGATCAACGATGATTTCAAATAAGACATGACTCGGAAGGTAGTATTCAAAACCACGCTCCGATACCAACTCTTTAACACCCCAAACTAGGCGGATATTACAGTGCCGTGGACCCCCAACTGGGACCCATCAGGTGAATGAAAGTTAATGAATTAAATAATATAATTGTAGTACCGAACCACATTATATCGTTAATCACTCCGATGAGGAGTTTCAAGTACAACACACCCAGGGAATATAGAATACATGTATATTTTATATGAAGATAAAATATACAACACTGAATGAAAATGAATATCTCAACGGAAATATGCAGCGGAAATAAAAATGAAGAAAACATGAATGACTGAAACGAACTGGAGCCCCCTACTAGTATCACTGGGACTTCTCGCCGTCAATGTTCTCTTCCCGTGCCTTAGACTTGCCATGTCCTAAAAACAACATCCCCCAACGGGGTCAGTTACACAGAACAACAATCCTCAAGAGTTGCAAAAACACAATCATGATATATCTTAATTATGAAATTAAGCAGAAGAGAGGCATCATAGTACGCCCGTAATGGTATGTGCAAGTGCACAAGATGAGTATCCGGACACACCCACCCTGGTACCTAATTAGTCTCACGGAGTTACTTTACCCTGTGCACAGTCCATTGTGTCGGTGAACCCTTCACATGACTATCGTGTGCCCGACTAAAAATTCCACACATCCCCACCCGGCCACGCAATATGAACCCAGAAGGTCATATGAACAAAAATGACCATGAGGAGTATTAATGATAACAATCCGATAAGGGTCAAGAGTGACTCACCGAGATGAAATAATAATGAAATGAATGATAGCTCATTGAAATGATTGGAACTGTCGTTCCTCGTGAATGAAATGATTATTTGACAATTACAAGTCTCAATACGGTTAATACATTATGAATGAGTTATGATTATGAATGAACAACAACGAACACTACCAAAAATCAGACTTTAGCCGACGACTTAAAGTGGTCGGCTAAACCCCAAAGTCGTCGGCTAATCATGCCAGCCGTCGGCTAAAAAACCGTCGGCCGTTATTCGTCGGCCAAGGTTTAGCCGACGACCTTTGTGCAGTCGTCGGCTAAAGTTCAACCATTAGCCGACCACTACTACACTGTCGTCGGCTAAACCTGTTGAAAAAAAAAAATTTTAGCCGACGACCTTAACGAGACGGTCGGCTAAAACCATTTTTTTTTAAAAAAAATATAGTTTAGCCGACGACCGTCTTATATGTCGTCGGCTAAAACTATATTTAAAATTAATTTAAATTATTTTAGCCGACGACCGTCTTACAGGTCGTCGGCTAAAACCCTATTTTTTTAAAAAAAAATTACTTTAGCCGACGATCGTTTTATTTGTCGTCGGCTAAAACCCTTTTTAAAAAAAAATAAATTACTTTAGCCGACGACCGTCTTATATGTCGTCGGCTAAAACCCTTTTTTAAAAAAAAAATTAATTCAGATTTTGGGATCCCAAAACTCGTATTTTTGCACTGCAATTTTTATACACCAACTCTCATTATCAACAACAATCAACGCACAACATATTCAAGAACATTAATTTCATCAACATACTAGTAGCGTCAATAAAATCACTTACACAATTGTAACACAAATATAAATATACAAGAGTACTACAACAACACAACTAGAATCCACTGCCAAAATCATCTAAATGTCGAAATGTAGTAGTAGAAGGATTACCACCATCCCCTAGATCCTCGTCACGAGGCTGTGAAGATGGGGTCTGTCCGAAGAGAGAAGGCGGTGGAGCAGGTGCCTGCAGTCCAGCCTGAGTAATGGTCTGAGTCAGCGTCATCATATAGTCCATCATGGCCTGCTGCTGTATCTGGAAACTCTCTAACCGCGACTCAGTCCTCTGCTCGCTCTCATGTAACCGCGTCTGAGTCCTCCTTTCATTCTCAGCCCGGAGCTCCCTCTCCGCCCTCAACTGCTCCTCGAGATAGGCAGTCCGTGCATCCCGTCCGCGAGGGCGCTGGAAGCCGGGGGTATCTTTCAATACATGGTGACCCTCGGCTCCCATCATCTTAGTGCGGTACCGACTACCTTTAGGAGGGTAGACGGTACCCCACACCTTAGCGCGAACATAAGGATCGGCCTGATCGATCTATCCAATGGCATAATCGAGGTCAGTCTCCGCTAAGTCCGGATACTGCTCCCGACCAATCTCAGCAAGCATCCTCTGAGACTCCTCCCGCACACGCTCCTAAGTTAATATGAAAATAAATATTTGAATATCAATAAAAGTATGATACAAAGGCATTTATTTTATTACTAAAATAAAATAAAAAAAGACTTACATGCTCCTCGGGACGGTTCGGAAATGCTTTCTGAGTCACGTAGGCAAATGCATCCAACGAATCAGAAGAAATGGCCTCGTGCGCAACTCGGCTAACGATCGAACCCAGATCGTGATGGTCACTGCATCAAAGACGATTGGTCGTGTTTGTCAAGCTAGTCGCCTTCAAAAAATATTATTTAGAATCGAGTTTATATTTAGAATTCAAAAAATAAAATCAAATATTATTATTTTTATTAAATACTAGCATTTTTTTAATAAATAAAATACAATATTCAGATTTTTATTTTTTTATGGAAAATAATATTCTAGTTTTTATTTTTATTAAAACAATTTATTTCCACTTTTGAATAAAAATTCCGATTTTTAATATTAATAATATTCCAGAATTTTAAAAAAATACATGAAGTTCCGATTTTTCTAATTTAAAAACCGGAACTTCAAGTATTTTATATTCTCAAACATTAATTTAAAAATGGAGTTTATATTTCGAATTCAAAAAAATAAAATCTGAAAGAGGAAGAATGAAATGAGGGTATTTTAGTCATACCATGAACTCTGGGTCGCGAAAATGGGCGCGTAGCCACTTCCACTCGTACTCCCGGAACTTGAATTCTTCCGGGGTAGCCTCTCGGGTATCACCCCAGGCTGTCCAGAACATGTGCATCTCATTTTTCCAAGATTTGTACCTACAACACACGTTGCACAACATATATCATTCGTAAGAAAAAAATTACGCAAACAATGTAGATACAAAATAAATTAAAATGACTTACTTGGTAGACTGCACCTCGTCACACCAAGTACGTAGTAGAGAGTCGGGAATCACAAACCACACCTATGAACAGAATAAATACGCAAAAATTTTAAAAACATCACATATTGCATTTTCAAGAACTACGTGTTGATTGAAAAACACTTATTAAATATTTATTAACTTACCGACATAGCATTATTCAAAGCATCCTTCACGCACTGCGGCACGTCCCCCCAATCGGGCCACAAAACGGGGACTCTGTCCCGAATGACAAAGCCAACATTACGGCTATATGACGCCGCAGTCGAGAAGACATCACCGGCCGGCCGTGTCTGCTAGAGGAATCTCATAACGGCCATGCTTACTTACGTTTAGTCGAGCGCCTGCACTTTCTTGGGACACGAGTCTTCTTATTTTCTTCTCCTCCTCGACTACATTTTTCCCCTTCTCCTTCTCCCTCTCTATCTCCTCATACTGATTTCGTCTTGAAACCCGACAACTCCGCCAAAACATGTTGTCTGGCCAAGACTCGTAGACGTATGCCTCGTCAGGGCTAATCAATCGAACGGGAACTCGGGCTCCCGACTCATCGACCTCTGGAATAGTCGGAACCATCGGAGGCATGAATAGAGTCGGCAGCGGACCGTGGGGCACTGCGGACGAGGAACTCCGTACATCTCCTGATGTGTGAGGGCTAGACGTGGGTCGGTGGATGGGAGGCATACGAGTCTCTGGCTGCGAGGGCGTCGGCCGTGGTGTCTGAAAGGATAAACGCCGCGCTAGTGCAGCGGGCTCATCTGTCGCCCTATAAAAATCGTCAGCATTCATGCCGGTAGCTTCTAGTATCTGGCGGGCACGAACGCTGCTCTGAGATATGTATAGTGTACCGGGATCCGCCTTACTAGAGGCTGCGGAACTCCCACCCGAATCGGGAGTGGTCGACTTTGTCGACTTCTTCCCCAACGCTTTCTTTATTCTATCCATAATCTAAATAAATAAATCAAATTCACAACTCAACACAACAGTAATTATCAATGTCATACCACGTTAATCTTTCGATTAACGCCGGCTATAAAATCCCTTCCTCCTCAAACAAATTCATCAAATATTTCTAAACAAATTCATCAAATAATCTAAACAAATTCATCAACTAAACAATTCAACACAACAGTAATTATCAATGCCATACCACGTTAATCTTTCGATTAACGCCGGCTATACAATCCCTTCCTCCTCAAACAAATTCATCAAATTCGCAACTCATTAAACACCAAATATTGAAAATACTAAATTCATCAAATATTACATCACAACTCATTAAACATTTTATCTAATTCATCACATAATCTAAACAAATTCATCAAACAAATACAATAAATTCAACAAAAAAAAAGGACAAGGGTTACCGCGTCCGGGATGGAGGGCGACGGGCGGAGGGCGTCGGGCGGGTGACGGACCGGGGCCGGAGGGTCAATTTGTGGGCGGAGGTCAAGTGGGCTGGAGGGTCAAGGCTGGACGATCGGTTAGGTGACGGGCTGGACGATCGGCTAGGTGACGGGCGGTTGGGGCTGGGTGACGATCGGCGGGAGATTGGGGTTGGGGCTGGGTGACGATCGGCGGTCGAATGGGGTTGGGGCAGAAGAAGAATATAAGAGAAGGGAGGTACGAGAAACGTATAAAAGGTGGGGGTTTAGCCGACGATAAGATCTACGTCGTCGGCTAAAGTTTTTTTAAAAAAAAAAAAATTATTCTTTAGCCGACGACATATATGACGGTCGTCGGCTAAACCCGGAAGTGACCCGACCGTGTTAGACAACACGGTCGGGCAGGCAAACGGTTTGTTTTCAATTTCTGGGCGGGTGCGACACGGGCCGTGTCGATGGACACGGTCGGGTGTTTAGCCGACGACCTTCTTATAAGTCGTCGGCTAAAGTTTAATTTTTTTTTTAAAAAAACATTGGTCAATCGTGTCAGGGGACACGGGCCGTGTCGCACCTGCCCAGAATGGGAAAACACTGTGTGACTGACCCGACCGTGTTGTCTAACACGGTCGGGTCATTGCTGGGGTTTAGCCGATGACCGTTTTATATGTCGTCGGCTAAAGTATAAATTTTTTTTTTAAAAAAACTTTAGCCGACGACGTAGATCTTGTCGTCGGCTAAACCCCCAGTTTTTTTTTTAATAATATTATTGATATTATAATAATGTTATGATTATGATTATTATTATTACTATTTTTTAATTATATTTAACAAATGAAAATATACATCTACTAAATTTATGGCTCATAGTTTGAGTCATCACTACAGTCTGTCTCATTATCTGAGTTGATATCCGGCAACATATGCCTCAAGTCGTCCACATTATCGTCATCAGTGTAATATCCGGATAAATTGTTGGGTATTTTCGTCCGTAGTTGAACCCTGTATTACCTGAATTGGTGTTATCAATAATCGAAGTACGATCATTTCCGTATTCATATCCTCATGCATGATAATATCAACTTTTAATACTTCGCATGCAACTACGTCGTAACGCACGCTAACCGGTAAGCGTAACGTACGTTACGAACTGGAGATAGCGTACGCTACGAGCTAGACGTAGCGTACGTAAGGAGGTCAATAATTAAACAGACTGGCTAGCACATGGACGGCTGGTGGTGGGGCTCGGAAAGATTCCCGCGGATGAACCTGGACAGTTTTGGGGTCAACGGGTGTTAACGTACGCTAACGTTTGTAACTAGCGTACGCTAATGTGTGTAGCTTACGTACGTAAGGCATAGGGAGTAACGTACGTAAGCTAGTACAGAATGAGACAGTAAGCTATCAGTGAATGATAGCATACGCTAGATCGAATGGTAGCGTGCGCTAAGTCGATTACGTACGTAAATGGCTAAGGCTAACGTACGTAAAGCTCAAGATATTATATATATGGACAACACCCCATTTCATTTCACTTCGTCCCTTTCACTTGTACTTCATTTTCCTTCATTTCTAGAGAGTCTCCAGCCCTCTAAAACACCTATAGATCACATTAACTCGATCATTTAAGTTACGAAACATCTTGGATTGATATTCAAACAATCGGAGTCGGATGCTACCTCTTGTCTCTACGTTTCTTTCATATTAAGGTATGTCAATGCTACCTCAACCCTGAATTCGTGTTCTTAAGGATGTTATGAACATACCACCGAGATTATTAAGTTCCATAGATGATTTTTATCCGAACATCATGTTTTTGGAAGTTGGAATGTTCATGCTTTAGTTACCCGAGTTAAGAACATTATAGTTCGATTCTTGTTATTATGATCAAGTAAGGTAAGTTTTCTGAGATTAATAAACCATATTGTATGGTTTTTCCATAATGATCATAGACCTAATGTTGATAACAACCTCAGATTTTCCGAACTACCTTTGAGGATCTATAATCGAGATTTAGAGTAAGTCTTATGATGGGAGGATTAACCGGGAATTCGTAGACATCAACACCATAGGGTCATTCTGATTCACATGAGTATGATATGTGTGAATATAACGTACGTTAAGCTCTATGCATTACGTACGTTATACCCTTAGGCAAGGCAATCGTCTGAACTGAGGAGAACTGTCCAATGCATGCTTAGCGTGTGCTAATCCGTGTAGCTTACGTGCGCTAACGTGCAGACGTAACGTACGTTACGTATGTGTGTAACGTACATTACGAAGAGAACAGTTAGTGTTCGGCCATCTCTTTATGCTTTTCCTCGTGTGATTGATTGTTTATTTAATGATAGGATATTAAGGACGAATTTCCTACGATAATCCAGTGTTGAGCCTTTCCGATCATCGTTTCCGTTGGAGTTCTGGATTGTTCCAATCAACTGTATTTCCGGAGTATTTGCGAGATATTACCAAGGCAAGTACCTTGATATACGAATTATAATTACGTGAAATCATTGTTGCTGAAGTATATGAATCATGTTATGAATATATGCATTTATGTTATATATATATATATGAGTGGATATATGTATAGATATATGTATATGTATATAAATATACATATGGAGATAAAAGTTGGGTGATTCATACCAATATTAGTCAACGTACTCAACTTAGACTAAAGTATGAATGATGTTTATAGAGGTAATATGGTAATGTTTGTATTTTTGGTTGAGTTACGATATAAGGATATTTATGTAGTATTGATTGATAGTGTTGAAGGCCTAATGTGATAAGTCTTGATGAATAACGTGCGAGTTATTGTTTATTTTGCGTAGTTGCGTATTGGCGAATAGATTATGTGAATTGAGGAACTGATTTGATAATTGTTGCAACGGTTGACTGTGTGCTTGGTATTTGTAATAATGTGAATACTTGTTATGAGAGACGTCATATCCGGGTACCTCTGAGGGCGGGGCGTGCACTCCGGCCTGATGTACGCTGCAATGAGCGGCTCCATATGATTGGTGAACACCGGTGTTACTTAATGCGCGAGCAAGGGGCGACTCCTGTGGGAGTGAACGCTGGCGCGGTGACATAGGCAATGGGCGGCCAATATAGTGGAGTGAACGCCGGTACACAGGTGTGCAAGGGAGGCGCCTGGCAGGCTTATTGGTAACGGATATTTGAGTGATAGCTAAGACCCCGTTACCAAATGATTTTCGAAATTTAAATCTTTGCAACTTGTTTTAAATGTTGGTATCAGGGTTAATTAACCAAGGATATTTGACGAGATCTTCGAGGGTTAATTAATCGGGGGTTTTGAGCAGGCTTTGTCGAATGAGAGGTTGTGCCTTTGATTGTACTGTGTCGATTATTCTGTGTGTTGGTCGAGGACCCCGTGAGATGTTGAGATTTGATCTCGTGATGATATCATTTGGATTAGGCCGAGAACCTCTTGAGATGTTGTAATGATTCGCTTGTGATAGTGCTTTACCATTTGGGTCGAGGACCCCAAATAACGTTGTAATGGTTTTCTTGCAAATTGTTTTCCACATGTTGGGTCAAAGACGCGAGAGCTTTTGAAGTATTTTCTAAAGTATTTCCATTTGATTTTCAAAACCCCAAGATGGCCCGAGTCAGTATTAATGTTTTCGAACTTTCTTATCAAAATACTTTTCCTTTTATATAAAGGGATTTTTCTGACTCCTTGGGCTCGTTTAAAGTTTCATTGGTGTTATGTTCTGTAAGGAGAATATGACAATGTGATTATCTTTCACCTTGTGTATGTAATGCTATTCTGTGTTGACCATTTAAATGTGTGGTTTGTGTTGAGGTTCCACGACTATTGAGTTTTGTGTTGTTATTATTCGTATATCTTGTATATTATGTACTTGCACTAGCAAAATTCTAGTTTCCTAACCCCCGAGTTTTCGGGGGGTGGGTGCCTGTTATGCGCTCAGGTTTTGGCAGCTCGGGAGCAGTCACCGGATTGACTGGGAAGGAGATGAAGGACAATGATACTAATCACACCAGAGTCAGAGTCTTTTCTTTTGTTTCATTTGGTCGGTAATTCTCTGTCGTTCGAGTATTCACCCTTGCATGGGTGTAGTTTTCATTTATTAAATTGAGTTATCGTTCTTTCCTGTTTTCAAGTTTATTTTTGTCATTGAGATGTAAAGTTCATTTGTTTCTGAATTGTTTAATGACCTTGTCGGTCTGCGTTGTATTTAGATTGACCCCGGTCGGTCAATCATTTTGTAGTCTAGTAGAGTTTAGCCTTGTAGATCCTTGTAAGAAGGTCCTACGGTGTGTAACATTTACGGATGTATTCTGGGGGTGTTACAAATATGGTATCGGAGCTTAGGTTTGCGAAAAACCTAGGCCGTTGGGTCAAGTCCATGTCTTGTGTAAGTCGCGCGCGTCAGAGTTGTGATTAGTATCGTGGTTCCAACATCATCTTCAAGCAATCCGTGATGGTAAGCCTCCCGAATCGTAAGTCCCCTTATATACGTATTTGATTATATTGTGCTTAACGTGAACCTAGGGTTTGAACTTGTTAGAGATTATATTGTTTTACGATATCACCTGCGTATACGGTTAGAGTGAGAATGGTTATGTAGTATACTTCGGTAGTCGAACATATTTATCGATTTTTGAATTTCAGTAGGATAAATCTTTGAGTGTTAATTTTATCCGCTGCGTGAGTATTTTGAAATGATTCTTGACATTTTTGGCATTTTAGTCTTGCACATTTTAACGGTATTTTTATGACGGTATTTAATATTCTACAAATGATTTTGTAAGTTTTGGAAAATGCTACCGTCATCGGCTTTTTGGCATATTTTGAAATGATTTTTAAATGGTTTTTAGCCTGGTAGGTTCCGGCGCAGAATCCCCGGCATGTAATATTTCCGGGTCGAATACGAACATTTCAAAGTAGTGTTTTGAAATTTTCCTAACATTGTGAACCTCATGATTTAATGTAGTCGTGTCGAATGGTCACGTATTTTGGTGAAAAATTCTTTCGAATAAATATTTTGGTAGAAGAGGAAGGATTTTCAAAATTGTGGTATTTGGGACTCAACATTTTTGAAATATTTCAAACTAGTTATAATTTGATTTTCAAATTTTCTTGTAGGCATTACTCGAAAATAATTTTTTTTTTTTGAGTCATTGTATAAACTTCCTCTTCCAACAAAGGACAGTATTTACAAGTTTTGAGCACAACGTGACTTGGCTTTTGTTTCAAAAAATTTTTCAAAGCATATGCATAATGATCATCCTAGACGAAGGATTGGAAGTTGATTTCAGAAAAATTTCGTGCTTTACGATATTGCCGTTATTCTAAGGATGCTAATTAAACCTTATGTTGATAATTGTGGTATACCGTACAACCGACTATGTGATAGCAATAAACGGTACTTTCTGCATTAGCATGACGAGCCCTGGCGGATGTAGACGTAATATAGGAAGCGGAAGCGGTGAGGTGGTTCGTACGACAACGATTCATGTTACGGTGAAGGAATATCAAGATCAGACGATAACTTATGAAACCTCCTCGGTGACCGAGCCAACAAGCGGAGAAAAGAGACCGAGGACATCTGGAAAAATTTTGGGCGGTGACGAGACTAAGGATCTCAAACCCCCACGTCGTTCGAATGCGTCGTCTTCTCGGTCGAGAATGAGCATTGGGAATCCCCAACCAGCATCGGTGACTCCAGGTAAGAAGAGAGTGTGCTTCAACTGCAACTGTACGGGACACATCCGTGTAAACTGTTCCTCCCCACTCTTGACTTGTCATCGGTGCGGGTGTGAAGGCTGTAACACCCCCAAAATATCCCGAGGTATTACAGTGCCATGAATCCCACGTGGGACCCACAAGGCTAGTTAGAAAAATAGGCATTTTAAGAAAATCGCGATAAAACCTTAAATTCAAGGATTACATAACGTGAATCGAAAGATTTAAGGGAAATGTAATTTGAAGTCCAATTATTACACAACAAAGGTTTTCTGAAAGAAAACAATTTATTCCAATTAAAACAGCGGCTAGAGATAATTCCAACACCGCTCAAGTCTGACCGGACCCCTCGGGAATGTCCTGCACAGGATGAACAATTTTACCTGGTACGACGAGTCATACCAGGTAACCAGGGTCAGAGAATGCATACCAAATAAAAACTACTAACAACGATATACGACATCTTTACAATCAAAGTACCTAGTAATCACAGGGAATATTTCATTACTTAACCGACGAGTCTTTCTCTTTAACACATAAGCCCCCAAGGTCGCAACCAAGGGTCACGGAAGTATCCACACGGGAATACCCCGGAACATAGGTGCCCAATTCGGGTCTTACCCCCTAACACATTTCCACACGGGTACCATACAGGTTTTATCCCCAACACATCGGCCCATTTATAACATCTTTAGAGAAAGACAAATGTCGGCTTTTATCAAAATGGCACGTACACAGATACGGTATAACATTGATATTAGAAAATTCACGAGCAAGATTTCACTTGCCTGTGATCCGGTAGTAGGTGCTTTATGATAACTAAGTCCCCATGCCCGCTCGAACTTAACCTAGCCACGAAACATCCGATTAACACCTCATACGGATTATAATGAATAAACTAGTCTCCCTTTCCTAACCGGATCCCTAGTGTAGTTTTAATTGTCGGTATGAGTATCGTCTCTAAGTTTTCAAGTGTTGTGTATCATTATCTAGTTCAATCTTATAATTAACATTAGGTATATCGATATACTCAAGAATATAATCCTATCATTCTTCGGTGTCAATGAATTGTTATGGCGAAATCGAATCTTATGCTTTCTAATACAATTCTATATCCCGAATACTACAATCGACGGATTTTATTGCACAACATCTTCGGTGGTTTGGCAACCAATATTGATTATACTATCGAATTATTTCCTTAGTTTGCTAAGTGTCAAAAATCACAAGGTAAGGGTGGCTACGGACAATGGAATATACGGTGACGAATTACTACGAATTTCCCCACAATTGATTCGTCAAATTTTACATTCCTAGTGATGATTTGAAGTGAAATTTCATTTGCACGAAACGAAACATATGAGAAACGAAATTTCCGGTTACTAAAATTTCATCCGACAAGATTGTATACGAAGTTTAGCAAAATCTACCCAATACCCGCAATATAATAAGTATAAATAAGAAAACATCGAAGATATAACTCCAGGGATTGGTGGCTTACCTTATTGGAAGAAGAATAATGAAGTTGGTTGAAGGATTCACAAGAACTACGAGGAAAACGAGAAGTGACTTGAACGTCTTGGATAATGTTCACCGAAGCTCAAGAATCCACCTCCTCAATGTTAATTCAAGTGTTTAAGAGGCTTAAGAACCGGGTATAGGGCTAGGAATTTCTCCAAGGGTGGTAGTTTGTGATGTTGGGTCGTGCAAATGAAGAAGGGAACTATCATTTTATAAAACTTGGTTTTGATAACGTACGTTAACGATAAGGGTGTTACGTACGTAAGGTGTATTACGTACATAGCAGTGTGCTGACAACATACGTAAAGAACTCGCTGCCCGAAATGTGCCCAAGTGTTACGTACGTTAAATTTGGGACATAACGTACGTAACGAACAGTTGACTTGTTTGTCCTCTAGCCCGCCGAAAGTAGCCCTGTCCGTGTCAAAAGAAAGATTCTGGTCGGAAGACCGACCCACCCGTTACGTACGTAATGTAGCTGCCTTAACGTACGTAACGATCGAAATATAGAGTACGTTAGGCATGGGTTATAGCGCGCGTTAGACAAACCCTTTTAGCCTCAAACCACATTCTAACCATCTTGGGGTGACCATCCCTTCCACTCGTCGACAATTATCGGGGAACAAGACATTGGCCACCGTCATATTCGCACCGACGATCGTCCCACGGCGTCAAGGTGTGTCACCCCCGTTTCATTCACATCGTACAATTATATAGCACTCAATGGAATACATAAATAGAAATGACGTCACATTACCAAACATTCACACAGTACAAAGTAATCAAGCATCGAATACCGGAGGTATTACATATCACCCCTCTTAAAATAGTTTCATCACGAAACTTAAGAAAATAACTCGGGATGACTCTCCTTCATGCTCGACTCGGTTTCCCAAGTCACCTCTTCCGTGCCGTGGTGCGACCACTGAATCTTCACGAGGGGTATGGCTTTATTTCTTAACATCTTCACACGCCGGTCCAGAATGGCGGTCGGTACCTCCCTAAAGGTAGCATCATCGGAAATTTCCACTTATTCGAAATTGGGCTTGTGACTCGGGTCATAGACATACTTCCTTAACTGGGAGACGTGAAAAACATTATGCACTCCATCCAGATGCGGCGGTAGAGCTAATCGATACGCGAGCTTCCCTACCCGGTCCAATATCTCAAACGGAGCTATAAATCTCGGGGTTAACTTGCCCTTCTGGCCGAAACGCCGAATACCTCGCATAGGTGATACTTTGACCCAAACATGATCCCCGACCGTAAATTCTAACGATCGCTGTCGGTTTTCGGCATAAGATTTCTGCCGGCTCTGTGCGGCCAGCATGTGCTTCCGAACTATAGAGATCTTCTTAATGGACTCCTGGATAAGATCCAACTCGGTAACCGCGGTGTCGGAGGCATCATCCCAGCATAACGGTGACTTGCACCTTCGCCCATATAGGGCCTCAAACGGTGCCATGCCTATGCTTGCATGCCAGCTGTTGTTGTACGAGAACTCCACTAATCCCAAATGTATAGCCCAATCCTTTCCCCAATCGAGCACGCACGCCCTCAACATATCTTCCAAGGTTTGAATCGTATGCTCGGTCTGTCCATCTGTCTGAGGATGATAAGCCGTGCTAAAGTGTATTTGTGTCCCCATAGCTTTATGGATGGCTTTCCAAAAACGAGACACATATCTGGTGTCCCTATCCGAAATGATGGATGAGGGAACACCATGTAGCCTGACGATCTCTCTGATGAAAATGACGGCCAGCTGCTCTGTCCCGGTTGTCTCTTGAATAGGAATGAAATGTGCTGATTTTGTCAATCGATCAACAATAACCCAAATCGTATCCTTTCCTCCCACCGCCGTAGGTAGCTTAGTGACAAAGTCCATTGATATGCTCTCCCATTTCCACTCCGGAATGGGTAGGGGTTGCATAATTCCGGCTGGTCTGCGGTGTTCGATTTTCACTTGTTGGCATGTCATACATCGGGCGACGAACCTAGCAACTTCCCACTTCATGTTCTTCCACCAAAAACTCTGTCGCAAATCCTTGTACATCTTGCTTGCTCCGGTGAATAGAATAGGAGTGGAGTGCGCTCCTTCAAGATAGTCTGCTTCACCGTCATTCGGTGGAATACATATCTGTTCTTGAACCTCACCAAATCACCACAGAATCTTATAGTCGGAAACATCTCCTTTCTCGATTCTTTCACCAATCGCACGTAATTCAGATCTTCCATCTGCTAGACGTATCTCGTCTAGTAAGGACGAAAGTATATTGATTGAGCATAATCGTCCTTGCCTACGTTGCACCCATACTTCGGTGTTGCTTCTCCTGATCTCTTGCTGCAGTTTGGGCTGAACTGTTATGCTGGATACCATCACCTCTTGTGTAGTTTTCCGACTAAGAGCATCAGCTACCACGTTGGCTTTTCCGGGATGATAAGAAATTTCCACATCGTAGTCCTTGATTAGCTCCAGCCAACGCCTCTGTCTCATGTTTAATTCTCTCTGCGTGAAGATATATTTCAAGCTCTTGTGATCCGTGAAAACTTTGTAAGTAATTCCGTAAAGATAATGCCTCCAAATCTTGAGGGCATGCACCACCGCGGCTAGCTCCAAGTCATGTGTCGGGTAATTTACTTCGTACGGCTTCAGTTGTCGGGATGCGTACGCAACGACTCTGCCATTCTGCATGAAGACACACCCTAGTCCATGCTTGGATGCATCCGTGTATATAATGAATCCTTCTGTACCCTGTGGTAACACTAGTATCAAGCGATAGTTAGCCTACTCTTGAGCTCGTCAAAGCTCTTCTGGCAGTCTGCAGTCCATACAAATTTGGTGCTCTTTCTCAGTAGGTTCGTTAACGGTCGGGCGATACAGGAAAAAGCCTCGACGAATCTTCGATAGTAACCCGCCAGTCCTAGGAAGCTCCTAACCTCTTTGACATTCTTTGGAGGTTCCCAACTCGTTATTGTCTCGATCTTTTGTGGGTCGACCTTGACACCTTCTGCCGAGACAACATGTCCGAGAAAAATTACCTCCGGCATCCAGAATTCGCACTTGGACAGTTTCGCATAAAGTTGGTGTTGTCTTAACACGCCCAGTACTTGCCTCAAATGTTCCTCGTGTTCCTGTCGGCTTCGAGAATATATCAGGATGTCGTCGATAAAAACCACCACGCATTTATCGAGGAAATCAATCAAAACTCTATTCATTAGTTCCATGAAAACGGCTGGGGCATTAGTCAACCCGAATGATACCACGATATATTCGTAATGCCCATACCTCGACCGAAATGCAGTCTTGGGTATATCTTCCTCCCGAATCCTCAATTGGTGATATCCGGACCGTAAATCGATCTTTGAAAACACGACTGCCCCTTGTAACTGATCCAAGAGGTCATCAATCCTTGGTAGTGGATAACGATTCTTGATAGTAACCTTATTCAGCTCCCTGTAGTCGATGCACAAGCGTAGAGAGTTATCTTTCTTCTTAACGAAAAGTACTGGCGCGCCCCACGGTGAGGTGCTTGGGCGGATCAACCCTTTTTCCAACAGATTTTCGAGCTGTATCTTTAATTCCTTCATCTCGGCCGGTGCCATTCTGTAAGGAGTTTTGGAAATAGGTCTCGTCCCCGGTTCGAGTTCAATGGAAAGGTCAACTTCTCGGTGCGGTGGCAGCCCTGGTAGTTCATCAGGAAAAACGTCTGGAAACTCATTCACCACCAGAATGTTTGTGATTGCAAGTTGTGAAGTGTCCTCTCAAAGAACATAACACCAGTAGTATTCACTTCGAGAGCTGCAGGAGGCTTCCGATGCGATAATGCTGAGAGATCCTTTTGTACTAAAGTGTTCACGTCCGCTGATGACATATGTGGTACCGTCATGAGCCGAAATAGAAATAGTCAGGTGGTAGGTATCCAAGATTGTTCTGCAATGGCATCCACCCATTCCTAATATGATATCTTCATTCAGAGTGGGAAGACCATAAGATTAGCGGTCCAACTATGATCGTCGATGCTGATCCGACAGTCTCGAACCTTTTGATCGCCGCTTAATCTACTACCCTCGGGTAGTTTAACAGTAAAGGGCTCACAAGGTACACAAACAAGATTTAAGCGTTCAACAAATTCCACAGATATAAATGAATGGGTGGCTCCGGTATCAAATAGTACATGCACTGGCTGAGAGTTAACAAGAAGAGTACCTGAGATAGCTGGCGCAGGCTGACCATCCGTAGCCCTCAGCTCAAATACACGAGACGGTACTGACTCCGAAAAGGACGAGGTACCTCCGCCGCGCCCACGGCCTCGTCCGGCACCATGCAGTGGCGGTTAGCTCTGGTGGGATGGAGCTCGGTAGTTGGAAATAGCAGGCGTCCTAGGGGATTGCGCAGAGCCTTGTTGACTTCGTTGCGAAGCTGGGCTCTGAGTGGAATTGGCCCGCCAGCAGTAGCGAGACATGTGTCCACCCTTTCCGCAAGTGAAACATTTGGTAGCCGTCTTCCGATCCTTAGTATGCCCGGTCATGCCACAATTGAAACAGTCCCTACGGTAAGGCCGATCAGATACACCCTTCTGTTGGTACGAAACCGCAGGCTTAAAAGAAGATGCGGGCCCCGAATTCGTTTTGTTGTTGCTCCCAGGCTGAACTGATGTCTTCTGCTTCTTCGAGTTATGCCCGATGTCGGTATTAACAACTGTACCGGCATATGTTGTGACTACGTCTTCGTATGCTCTCAGGGTCGTGCAGTGAAATCCGGCGGCATAGCGTTGTACATCCTTCGGTAACCTCTGCGCAAGATGGCATATTCGTTGATCTTCTGATGGAACCATCTGGGAGATGTAACTTAGCTCGGTTCGGTAGGCCCGAATGATCTCTGGTACTGGCATGTTCTGAGGGCCTGCACTGAAAAAGTCTCGTGCGCGAGCGGTTCGGGCTGATCTGGGACAGTACTCGCTCCGTAGCAGTCGGGCAAATTCGGTCCACCCGACCACTCGGTCCTCTGGCCTGTAAGTCCTCCACCAACGTGCAGCAGTGTCACGGAGTTGATTAATTCCGAGCGGCACCTTTCGCTTTACGGGCATCCGATTACTTGGCGCCTCCATTTCCGAAATCCAGCCGTCCACGTGTTTCTCTCCTGTCCCGTCAAATAATGGAGGCCTAGCCTTCAGCATCTCTCCCAACCATCGATCTCTTCCTGCGTTTTCTTCCACATTGATGACCGGTATCCGTTCTGCCTGATTGACCTGAGCAATTCCCATGGCGATAGCCTGGGCAAGGGCCTAAACAAAAGCTGGATCCATGCCTCCAGGGTTGTTATTTTGGCGTTCCGCCTCCTGATCGTTTTGGTTAACTGGTGGCGGCTGGCCCCTAGCAGGATGGGTCTCGGCGGTGTTCCCGTCCTCATTGTGGTTTGCGGCGGAACCCTGAGCGTCATTCACCACCCTTTTAGATCCTCGGCGTGCCATCACTAACGGTATCAATCTAAAGCCAGTTCCACGCATGATTTTCAATTAAATGTTGTACAAAAATAGAAACACACACATATCACTTACTTGCATTCCCACGAGGAGCTTCGATCGCTTGGGGTGTTGGATTTTGAGAGAAAGAGAAAAAAAAATATAGGAGAAAGTTTTATTCAAACCAGGAGTTTGGCTCTGATACCATTTTCTGTAACACCCCCAAAATATCCCGAGGTATTACAGTGCCATGAATCCCACGTGGGACCCACAAGGCTAGTTAGAAAAATAGGCATTTTAAGAAAATCGCGATAAAACCTTAAATTCAAGGATTACATAACGTGAATCGAAAGATTTAAGGGAAATGTAATTTGAAGTCCAATTATTACACAACAAAGGTTTTCTCAAAGAAAATAATTTATTCCAATTAAAACAGCGGCTAGAGATAATTCCAACACCGCTCAAGTCTGACCGGACCCCTCGGGAATGTCCTGCACAAGATGAACAATTTTACCTGGTACGACGAGTCATACCAGGTAACTAGGGTCAGAGAATGCATACCAAATAACAACTACTAACAACGATATACGACATCTTTACAATCAAAGTACCTACTAATCACAGGGAATATTTCATTACTTAACCGACGAGTCTTTCTCTTTAACACATAAGCCCCCAAGGTCGCAACCAAGGGTCACGGAAGTATCCACACGGGAATACCCCGGATCATAGGTGCCCAATTCGGGTCTTACCCCCTAACACATTTCCACACGGGTACCATACAGGTTTTATCCCCAACACATCGGCCCATTTATAACATCTTTAGAGAAAGACAAACTTCGGCTTTTATCAAAATGGCACGTACACAGATACGGTATAACATTGATATTAGAAAATTCACGAGCAAGATTTCACTTGCCTGTGATCCGGTAGTAGGTGATTTATGATAACTAAGTCCCCATGCCCGCTCGAACTTAACCTAGCCACGAAACATCCGATTAACACCTCATACGGATTATAATGAATAAACTAGTCTCCCTTTCCTAACCGGATCCCTAGTGTAGTTTTAATTGTCGGTATGAGTATCGTCTCTAAGTTTTCAAGTGTTGTGTATCATTATCTAGTTCAATCTTATAATTAACATTAGGTATATCGATATACTCAAGAAGATAATCCTATCATTCTTCGGTGTCAACGAATTGTTATGGCGAAATCGAATCTTATGCTTTCTAATACAATTCTATATCCCGAATACTACAATCGACGGATTTTATTGCACAACAACTTCGGTGGTTTGGCAACCAATATTGATTATACTATCGAATTATTTCCTTAGTTTGCTAAGTGTCAAAAATCACAAGGTAAGGGTGGCTACGGACAATGGAATATACGGTGACGGATTACTACGAATTTCCCCACAATTGATTGGTCAAATTTTACATTCCTAGTGATGATTTGAAGTGAAATTTCATTTGCACGAAACGAAACATATGAGAAACGAAATTTCCGGTTACTACAATTTCATCCGACAAGATTGTATACGAAGTTTAGCAAAATCTACCCAATACCCGCAATATAATAAGTATAAATAAGAAAACATCGAAGATATAACTCCAGGGACTGGTGGCTTACCTTATTGGAAGAAGAATAATGAAGATGGTTGAAGGATTCACAAGAACTACGAGAAAAACGAGAAGTGACTTGAACGACTTGGATAATCTTCACCGAAGCTCAAGAATCCACCTCCTCAATGTTAATTCAAGTGTTTAAGAGGCTTAAGAACCGGGTATAGGGCTAGGAATTTCTCCAAGGGTGGTAGTTTGTGATGTTGGGTCGTGCAAATGAAGAAGGGAACTATCATTTTATAAAACTTGGTTTTGATAACGTACGTTAACGATAAGGGTGTTACGTACGTAAGGTGTATTACGTACGTAGCAAGCAGTCCGACAACGTACGTAAAGAACTCGCTGCCCGAAATGTGCCCAAGTGTTACGTACGTTAAATTTGGGACATAACGTACGTAACGAACAGTTGACTCGTTTGTCCTCTAGCCCGCCGAAAGTAGCGCTGTCCGTGTCAAAAGAAAGATTCTGGTCAGAAGACCGACCCACACGTTACGTACGTAATGTAGCTGCCTTAACGTACGTAACGATCGAAATATAGCGTACGTTAGGCATGGGTTATAGCGCGCGTTAGACAAACCCTTTTAGCCTCAAACCACATTCTAACCATCTTGGGGTGACCATCCCTTCCACTCGTCGACAATTATCGGGGAACAAGACGTTGGCCACCGTCATATTCGCACCGACGATCGTCCCACGGCGTTAAGGTGTGTCACCCCCGTTTCATTCACATCGTACAATTATATAACACTCAATGGAATACATAAATAGAAATGACGTCACATTACCAAACATTCACACAGTACAAAGTAATCAAGCATGGAATACTGGAGGTATTACAAAGGCCATCGGGAGAAACATTGTGAGATAATTTCTGAATTGGCAAAGAATGCTACTCTGTCGGTGAGCAGAGCAAGTGGCCGGAGAATGTCCCGAAACCTTATGTCTTCTGCTGAAGAGCCTATCATAGGCGAATGAAGATTTTGTGCTGTGTTGCAGTCGTTGCTGTTTCCAACAATCGTGACTTTGATTATTTTTCATTTTAATTGCTTTTCGTTTCCAACTCCTGCTGTTTTAAGTTTTGGGGCTGACATGTCTTCTTAGTACAGGGACACGTAGTACCCGTGCTCTTCTTAGTATTTTCGATGTTGGGAGACTTTCATTGTTGATGATTCATCTGTGATCCTCTTGACAATTTCAAACTACCATGTTCTACTGAACCTACCATCATTCAAACGAATTTCAGAACCGATTTGTTAGACTCCGTGAATTATTGTGGTCTATTCACATATGAACTTAATCTTTGCAGAATTTTGTTCGAAACTATTTGTTCCCATTCGTGCGATTAATATTTCCAATGTGTTATGAACTTGAATACGGTGGGTCGAGCTCGACACGCGATTTTAGTACATCTGAGCCGTTTGAAAATGTCCTTAATTCCGTGAGTTTCTACTTCTCCGCTCTAATTTCTCATGTTCACGTGTAATTTATCGCCTCAATTGACGTGCCTAATACTTCCTAGGTCCAATCATTGTATTTTTTAGAACCTTGCTTTCGCGCATCACTCGTGATGTTTTGGGGCTGAACAAGCAGTTATTTTTCCTTGGGTGTTCCACCACTCTACTTTAAGTTTCGGGACGAAACTTCTTTTAAGAGGGATAGTATGTAATATCCGGATATATTGTTGGGTATTTTCGTCCGTAATTGAACCCTGTATTACCTGAATTTGTGTTATCAATAATCGAAGTACGATCGTTTCCGTATTCATATCCTCATGCATGATAATATCAACTTTTAATACTTCGCATGCAACTACGTCGTAACGCACGCTAATCGGTAAGCGTAACGTACGTTACGAACTGGAGATAGCGTACGCTACGAGCTAGACGTAGCGTACGTAAGAAGGTCAATAATTGAACAGACTGGCTAGCACAAGGACGGCTGGTGGTGGGGCTCGGAAAGATTCCCGCGGATGAACCTGGACGGTTTTGGGGTCAACAGGTGTTAACGTACGCTAAGGTTTGTAACTAGCGTACGCTAATGTGTGTAGCTTACATACGTAAGGCATAGGGAGTAACATACGTAAGCTAGTACAGAATGAGACAGTAAGCTATCAGTGAACGATAGCATACGCTAAGATCGAATGGTAGCGTGCGCTAAGTCGATTACGTACGTAAATGGCTAAGGCTAACGTACGTAAAGCTCAAGATATTATATATATGGACAACACCCCATTTCATTTCACTTCGTCCCTTTCACTTGTACTTCGTTTTCCTTCATTTCTAGAGAGTCTCCAGCCCTCTAAAACACCTATAGATCACATTAACTCGATCATTTAAGTTACGAAACATCTTGGATTGATATTCAAACAATCGGAGTCGGATGCTACCTCTTGTCTCTACGTTTCTTTCATATTAAGGTATGTTAATGCTACCTCAACCTTGAATTCATGTTCTTAAGGATGTTATGAACATACCACCGAGATTATTAAGTTCCATAGATGATTTTTATCCGAACATCATGTTTTTGGAAGTTGGAATGTTCATGCTTTAGTTACCCGAGTTAAGAACATTATAGTTCGATTCTTGTTATTATGATCAAGTAAGGTAAGTTTTCTGAGATTAATAAACCATATTGTATGGTGTTTCCATAATGATCATAGACCTAATGTTGATAACAACCTCAGATTTTCCGAACTACCTTTGAGGATATATAATCGAGATTTGGAGTAAGTCTTATGATGGGAGGATTAACCAGGAATTCGTAGACATCAACACCATAGGGTCATTATGATTCACATGAGTATGATATGTGTGAATATAACGTACGTTAAGCTCTATGCATTACGTATGTTATACCCTCAGGCAAGGCAATCGTCTGAACTGAGGAGAACTGTCCAATGCATGCTTAGCGTGCGCTAATCCGTGCAGCTTACGTGCGTTAACGTGCAGACGTAACGTACATTACGTATATGTGTAACGTACATTGCGAAGAGAACAGTTAGTGTTCGGCCATCTCTTTATGCTTTTCCTCGTGTGATTGATTGTTTATTTAATGATAGGATATTAAGGACGAATTTCCTACGATAATCCAGTGTTGAGCCTTTCCGATCATCGTTTCCGTTGGAGTTCCGGATTGTTCCAATCAACTGTATTTCCGGAGTATTTGCGAGAGATTACCAAGGCAAGTACCTTGATATACGAATTATAATTACGTGAAATCATTGTTGCTGAAGTATATGAATCATGTTATGAATATCTGCATTTATGTTATATATATATATATATATATGAGTGGATATATGTATAGATATATGTATATGTATATAAATATACATATGGAGATAAAAGTTGGGTGATTCATACCAATATTAGTCAACGTACTCAACTTAGACTAAAGTACGAATGATGTTTATAGAGGTAATATGGTAATGTTTGTATTTTCGGTTGAGTTACGATATAAGGATATTTATGTAGTATTGATTGATAGTGTTGAAGGCCTAATGTGATAAGTCTTGATGAATAACGTGCGAGTTATTGTTTATTTTGCGTATTTGCGTATTGGCGAATAGATTATGTGAATTGAGGAACTGATTTGATAATTGTTGCAACGGTTGACTGTGTGATTGGTATTTATAATAATGTGAATACTTGTTATAGGAGACGTCATATCCGGGTACCTATGAGGGCGGGGCGTGCACTCCGGCCTGATGTACGCTGCAATGAGCGGCTCCATATGATTGGTGAACACCGGTGTTACTTAATGCGCGAGCAAGGGGCGGCTCCTGTGGGAGTGAACGCCGGCGCGGTGACATGTGCAATGGGCGGCCAATATAGTGGAGTGAACGCCGGTACACAGGTGTGCAAGGGAGGCGCCTGACAGGCTTATTGGTAACGGATATTTGAGTGATAGCTAAGACCCCGTTACCAAATGATTTTCGAAATTTAAATCTTTGCAACTTGTTTTAAATGTTGGTATCAGGGTTAATTAACCAAGGATATTTGACGAGATCTCCGAGGGTTAATTAATCAGGGGTTTTGAGCAGGCTTTGTCGAATGAGAGGTTGTGCCTTTGATTGTACTGTGTCGATTATTCTGTGTATTGGGTCGAGGACCCCGTGAGATGTTGAGATTTGATCTCGTGATGATATCATTTGGATTGGGCCGAGAACCTCATGAGATGTTGTAATGATTCGCTTGTGATAGTGCTTTACCATTTGGGTCGGGGACCCCAAATAACGTTGTAATGGTTTTCTTGCAAATTGTTTTCCACATGTTTGGTCAAAGACCCGAGAGCTTTTGAAGTATTTTCTAAAGTATTTCCATTTGATTTTCAAAACCCCAAGATGGCCTGAGTCAGTATTAATGTTTTCGAACTTTCTTATCAAAATACTTTTCCTTTTATATAAAGGGATTTTTCTGACTCCTTGGGCTCGTTTAAAGTTTCATTGGTGTTATGTTCTGTAAGGAGAATATGACAATGTGATTATCTTTCACCTTGTGTATGTAATGATATTCTGTGTTGACCATTTAAATGTGTGGTTTGTGTTGAGGTTTCACGACTATTGAGTTTTTTGTTGTTATTATTCGTATATCTTGTATGTTATGTACTTGCACTAGCAAAATTCTAGTTTCCTAACCCCCGAGTTTTCGGGGGGTGGGTGCCTGTTATGCGCTCAGGTTTTGGCAGCTCGGGAGCAGTCACCGGATTGACTGGGAAGGAGATGAAGGATAATGATACTAATCACACCAGAGTCAGAGTCTTTTCTTTTGTTTCATTTGGTCGGTAATTCTCTGTCATTCGAGTATTCACCCTTGCATGGGTGTAGTTTTCATTTATTAAATTGAGTTATCTTTCTTTTCTGTGTTCAAGTTTATTTTTGTCATTGAGATGTAAAGTTCATTTGTTTCTGAATTGTTTAATGACCTTGTCGGTCTGCGTTGTATTTAGATTGACCCCGGTCGGTCAATCATTTTGTAGTCTAGTAGAGTTTAGCCTTGTAGATCCTTGTAAGAAAGGCCTACGGTGTGTAACATTTACGGATGTATTCTGGGGGTGTTACAAATATGGTATCGGAGCTTAGGTTTGCGAAAAACCTAGGCCGTTGGGTCAAGTCCATGTCTTGTGTAAGTCGCGCGCGTCAGAGTTGTGATTAGTATCGTGGTTCCAACATCATCTTCAAGCAATTCGTGATGGTAAGCCTCCCGAATCGTAAGTCCCCTTATATACGTATTTGATTATATTGTGCTTAACGTGAACCTAGGGTTTGAACTTGTTAGAGATTATATTGTTTTACGATATCACCTGCGTATACGGTTAGAGTGAGAATGGTTATGTAGTATACTTCGGTAGTCGAACATATTTATCGATTTTTGCATTTCAGTAGGATAAATCTTTGAGTGTTAATTTTATCCGCTGCGTGAGTATTTTGAAATGACTCTTGACATTTTTGGCATTTTAGTCTTGCACATTTTAACGGTATTTTTATGACGGTATTTAATATTTTACAAATGATTTTGTAAGTTTTGGAAAATGCTACCGTCATCGGCTTTTTGGCATATTTTGAAATGATTTTTAAATGGTTTTTAGCCTGGTAGGTTCCGGCGCAGAATCCCCGGCATGTAATATTTCCGGGTCGAATACGAACATTTCAAAGTAGTGTTTTGAAATTTTCCTAACATTGTGAACCTCATGATTTAATGTAGTCGTGTCGAATGGTCACGTATTTTGGTGAAAAATTCTTTCGAATAAATATTTTGGTAGAAGAGGAAGGATTTTCAAAATTGTGGTATTTGGGACTCAACATTTTTGAAATATTTCAAACTAGTTATAATTTGATTTTCAAATTTTCTTGTAGGCATTACTCGAAAATAAATTTTTTTTTTTTGAGTCATTGTATAAACTTCCTCTTCCAACAAAGGACAGTATTTACAAGTTTTGAGCACAACGTGACTTGGCTTTTGTTTCAAAAAATTTTTCAAAGCATACGCATAATGATCATCCTAGACGAAGGATTGGAAGTTGATTTCAGAAAAATTTCGTGCTTTACGATATTGCCGTTATTCTAAGGATGCTAATTAAACCTTATGTTGATAATTGTGGTATACCGTACAACCGACTATGTGATAACAATAAACGGTACTATCTGCATTAGCATGACGAGCCCTGGCGGATGTAGACGTAATATAGGAAGCGGAAGCGGTGAGGTGGTTCGTACGACAACAATTCATGTTACGGTGAAGAAATATCAAGATCAGACGATAACCTATGAAACCTCCTCGGTGACCGAGCAAACAAGCGGAGAAAAGAGACCGAGGACATCTGGAAAAATTTTGGGCGGTGACGAGACTAAGGTTCTCAAACCCCCACGTCGTTCGAATGCGTCGTCTTCGCGGTCGAGAATGAGCATTGGGAATCCCCAACCAGCATCGGTGACTCCAGGTAAGAAGAGAGTGTGCTTCAACTGCAACCGTACGGGACACATCCGTGTAAACTGTCCCTCCCCACTCTTGACTTGTCATCGGTGCGGGTGTGAAGGCTGTAACACCCCCAAAATATCCCGAGGTATTACAGTGCCATGAATCCCACGTGGGACCCACAAGGCTAGTTAGAAAAATAGGCATTTTAAGAAAATCGCGATAAAACCTTAAATTCAAGGATTACATAACGTGAATCGAAAGATTTAAGGGAAATGTAATTTGAAGTCCAATTATTACACAACAAAGGTTTTCTCAAAGAAAACAATTTATTCCAATTAAAACAATGCTAGAGATAATTCCAACACCGCTCAAGTCGACCGGACCCCTGGGAATGTCACGCACATGATGAACAATTTTACAGTACGACGAGTCATACCAGTAACGAGTCGAGAGAATGCATACCAAATAAAAACTACTAACAACGATATACGACATCTTTACAATCAAAGTACCTAGTAATCACAGGGAATATTTCATTACTTAACCGACGAGTCTTTCTCTTTAACACATAAGCCCCCAAGGTCGCAACCAAGGGTCACGGAAGTATCCACACGGGAATACCCCGGAACATAGGTGCCCAATTCGGGTCTTACCCCCTAACATATTTCCACACGGGTACCATACAGGTTTTATCCCCAACACATCGACCCATTTATAACATCTTTAGAGAAAGACAAACGTCGGCTTTTATCAAAATGGCACGTACACAGATACGGTATAACATTGATATTAGAAAATCCACGAGCAAGATTTCACTTGCCTGTGATCCGGTAGTAGGTGCTTTATCATAACGAAGTCCCCACGCCCGCTCGAACTTAACCTAGCCACGAAACATCCGATTAACACCTCATACGGATTATAATGAATAAACTAGTCTCCCTTTCCTAACCGGATCCCTAGTGTAGTTTTAATTGCGGTATGAGTATCGTCTCTAAGTTTTCAAGTGTTGTGTATCATTATCTCGTTCAATCTTATAATTAACATTAGGTATATCGATATACTCAAGAAGATAATCCTATCATTCTTCGGTGTCAACGAATTGTTATGGTGAAATCGAATCTTATGCTTTCTAATACAATTCTATATCCCGAATACTACAATCGACGGATTTTATTGCACAACAACTTTGGTGGTTTGGCAACCAATATTGATTATACTATCGAATTATTTCCTTAGTTTGCTAAGTGTCAAAAATCACAAGGTAAGGGTGGCTACGGACAATGGAATATACGGTGACGGATTACTACGAATTTCCCCACAATTGATTCGTCAAATTTTACATTCCTAGTGATGATTTGAAGTGAAATTTCATTTGCACGAAACGAAACATATGAGAAACGAAATTTCCGGTTACTAAAATTTCATCCGACAAGATTGTATACGAAGTTTAGCAAAATCCACCCAATACCCGCAATATAATAAGTATAAATAAGAAAACATCGAAGATATAACTCCAGGGATTGGTGGCTTACCTTATTGGAAGAAGAATAATGAAGATGGTGGAAGGATTCACAAGAACTACGAGGAAAACGAGAAGTGACTTGAACGACTTGGATAATCTTCACCGAAGCTCAAGAATCCACCTCCTCAATGTTAATTCAAGTGTTTAAGAGGCTTAAGAACCGGGTATAGGGCTAGGAATTTCTCCAAGGGTGGTAGTTTGTGATGTTGGGTCGTGCAAATGAAGAAGGGAACTATCATTTTATAAAACTTGGTTATGATAACGTACGTTAACGATAAGGGTGTTACGTACGTAAGGTGTATTACGTACATAGCAGTGTGCTGACAACATACGTAAAGAACTCGCTGCCCGAAATGTGCCCAAGTGTTACGTACGTTAAATTTGGGACATAACGTACGTAACGAACAGTTGACTCGTTTGTCCTCTAGCCCACCGAAAGTAGCCCTGTCAGTGTCAAAAGAAAGATTCTGGTCGGAAGACCGACCCACCCGTTACGTACGTAATGTAGCTGCCCTAACGTACGTAACGATCGAAATATAGCGTACGTTAGGCATGGGTTATAGCGCGAGTTAGACAAACCCTTTTAGCCTCAAACCACATTCTAACCATCTTGGGGTGACCATCCCTTCCACACGTCGACAATTATCGGGGAACAAGACGTTGGCCACCGTCATATTCGCACCGATGATCGTCCCACGGCGTCAAGGTGTGTCACCCCCGTTTCATTCACATCGTACAATTATATAGCACTCAATGGAATACATAAATAGAAATGACGTCACATTACCAAACATTCACACAGTACAAAGTAATCAAGCATGGAATACCGGAGGTATTACATATCACCCCTCTTAAAATAGTTTCGTCACGAAACTTAAGAAAATAACTCGGGATGACTCTCCTTCATGCTCGACTCGGTTTCCCAAGTCGCCTCTTCCGTGCCGTGGTGCGACCACTGAATCTTCACGAGGGGTATGGCTTTATTTCTTAACATCTTCACACGCCGGTCCAGAATGGCGGTCGGTACCTCCCTAAAGGTAGCGTCATCGGAAATTTCCACTTCTTCGAAATTGAGCTTGTGACTCGGGTCATAGACATACTTCCTTAACTGGGAGACGTGAAAAACATTATGCACTCCATCCAGATGCGGCGGTAGAGCTAATCGATACGCGAGCTTCCCTACCCGGTCCAATATCTCAAACGGACCTATAAATCTCGGGCTTAACTTGCCCTTCTGGCCGAAACGCCGAATACCTCGCATAGGTGATACTTTGACCCAAACATGATCCCCGACCGTAAATTCTAACGGTCATTGCCGCTTCGGCATAAGATTTCTGCTGCTCAGGCGGCCGGCATGTGCTTCCGAACTATAGAGATCTTCTTAATGGACTCTGGATAAGATCCAACTCGGTAACCGCGGTGTCGGAGGCATCATCCCGGCCTGCGGTGACTTGCACCTTCGCCCATATAGGGCCTCAAACGGTGCCATGCCTATGCTTGCATGCCAGCTGTTGTTGTACGAGAACTCCACTAATCCCAAATGTCTAGCCCAATCCTTTCCCCAATCGAGCACGCACGCCCTCAACATATCTTCCAAGGTTTGAATTGTACGCTCGGTCTGTCCATCTGTCTGAGGATGATAAGCCGTGCTAAAGTGTATTTGTGTCCCCATAGCTTTATGGACGGCTTTCCAAAAACGAGACACATATCTGGTGTCCCTATCCGAAATGATGGATGAGGGAACACCATGTAGCCTGACGATCTCTCTGATGAAAATGACGGCCAGCTGCTCTGTCCTGGTTGTCTCTTGAATAGGAATGAAATGTGCTGATTTTGTCAATCGATCAACAATGACCCAAATCGTATCCTTTCCTCCCACCGCCGTAGGTAGCTTAGTGACAAAGTCCATTGATATGCTCTCCCATTTCCACTCCGGAATGGGTAGGGGTTGCATAATTCCGGCTGGTCTGCGGTGTTCGATTTTCACTTGTTGGCATGTCATACATCGGGCGACGAACCTAGCAACTTCCCACTTCATGTTCTTCCACCAAAAACTCTGTCGCAAATCCTTGTACATCTTGCTTGCTCCGGGGTGAATAGAATAGGGAGTGGAGTGCGCCTCCTTCAGTATAGTCTGCTTCAGTCCGTCATTCGGTGGAATACATATCCTGTTCTTGAACCTCACCAAATCACCCTGAATCTTATAGTCGGAAACATCTCCTTTCTCGATTCTTTCACCAATCGCACGTAATTCAGGATCTTCCATCTGTGCTAGACGTATCTCGTCTAGTAAGGACGAAAGTATATTGATTGAGCATAATCGTCCTTGCCTACGTTGCACCCATACTTCGGTGTTGCTTCTCCTGATCTCTTGCTGCAGTTTGGGCTGAACTGTTATGCTGGATACCATCACCTCTTATGTAGTTTTCCGACTAAGAGCATCAGCTACCACGTTGGATTTTCCGGGATGATAAGAAATTTCCACATCGTAGTCCTTGATTAGCTCCAGCCAACGCCTCTGTCTCATGTTTAATTCTCTCTGCGTGAAGATATATTTCAAGCTCTTGTGATCCGTGAAAACTTTGCAAGTAACTCCGTAAAGATAATGCCTCCAAATCTTGAGGGCATGCACCACCGCGGCTAGCTCCAAGTCATGTGTCGGGTAATTTACTTCATACGGCTTCAGTTGTCGGGATGCGTACGCAACGACTCTGCCATTCTGCATGAAGACACACCCTAGTCCATGCTTGGATGCATCCGTGTATATAATGAATCCTTCTGTACCATGTGGTAACACTAGTATTGGGGCAGTAGTTAGCCTACTCTTGAGCTCGTCAAAGCTCTTCTAGCAGTCTGCAGTCCATACAAATTTGGTGCTCTTTCTCAGTAGGTTCGTTAACGGTCGGGCGATATAGGAAAAAGCCTCGACGAATCTTCGATAGTAACCTGCCAGTCCTAGGAAGCTCCTAACCTCTTTGACATTCTTTGGAGGTTCCCAACTCGTTATTGTCTCGATCTTTTGTGGGTCGACCTTGACACCTTCTGCCGAGACAACATGTCCGAAAAAAATTACCTCCGGCATCCAGAATTCGCACTTGGACAGTTTCGCATAAAGTTGGTGTTGTCTTAACACGCCCAGTACTTGCCTCAAATGTTCCTCGTGTTCCTGTCAGCTTCGAGAATATATCAGGATGCTGTCGATAAAAACCACGACGCATTTATCGAGGAAATCAATCAAAACTCTATTCATTAGTTCCATGAAAACGGATGGGGCATTAGTCAACCCGAATGATACCACGATATATTCGTAATGCCCATACCTCGACCGAAATGCAGTCTTGGGTATATCTTCCTCCCGAATCCTCAATTGGTGATATCCGGACCGTAAATCGATCTTTGAAAACACGACTGCCCCTTGTAACTGATCCAAGAGGTCATCAATCATTGGTAGTGGATAACGATTCTTGATAGTAACCTTATTCAGCTCCCTGTAGTCGATGCACAAGCGTAGAGAGTTATCTTTCTTCTTAACGAAAAGTACCGGCGCGCCCCACGGTGAGGTGCTTGGGCGGATCAACCCTTTTCCAACAGATTTTCGAGCTGTATCTTTAATTCCTTCATCTCGGCCGGTGCCATTCTGTAAGGAGATTTGGAAATAGGTCTCGTCCCCGGTTCGAGTTCAATGGAAAGGTCAACTTCTCGGTGCGGTGGCAACCCTGGTAGTTCATCAGGAAAAACGTCTGGAAACTCATTCACCACCAGAATGTTTGTGATTGCAAGTTGTGAAGTGTCCTCTCAAAGAACATAACACCAGTAGTATTCACTTCGAGAGCTGCAGGAGGCTTCCGATGCGATAATGCTGAGAGATCCTTTTGTACTAAAGTGTTCACGTCCGCTGATGACATATGTGGTACCGTCATGAGCCGAAATAGAAATAGTCAGGTGGTAGGTATCCAAGATTGTTCTGTGCAATGGCATCCAGTCCATTCCTAATATGATATCTTCATTCGGTGGGAAGACCATAAGATTAGCGGTCCAACTATGATCGTCGATGCTGATCCGACAGTCTCGAACCTTTTGATCGCCGCTTAATCTACTACCCTCGGGTAGTTTAACAGTAAAGGGCTCACAAGGTACACAAACAAGATTTAAGCGTTCAACACATTCCACAGATATAAACGAATGGGTGGCTCCGGTATCAAATATTACATGCACTGGCTGAGAGTTAACAAGAAGAGTACCTGAGATAGCTGGCGCAGGCTGACCATCCGTAGCCCTCAGCTCAAATACACGAGACGGTACTGACTCCGAAAAGGACGAGGTACCTCCGTCGCGCCCACAGCCTCGTCCGGCACCATGCAGTGGCAGTTAGCTCTGGTGGGAATGGAGCTCGGTAGTTGGAAACAACAGACGTCCTAGGGGATTGCACAGAGCCTTGTTGACTTGGTTGCGAAGCTGGGCTCTGAGTGGAATTGGCCCGCCAGCAGTAGCGAGACATGTGTCCACCATTTCCGCAAGTGAAACATTTGGTAGCCGTCTTCCGATCCTTAGTATGCCCGGTCATGCCACAATTGAAACAGTCCCTACGGTAAGGCCGATCAGATACACCCTTCTGTTGGTACGAAACCACCGGCTTAAAAGAAGATGCGGGCCCCGAATTCGTTTTGTTGTTGCTCCCAGGCTGAACTGATGTCTTCTGCTTCTTCGAGTTATGCCCGATGTCGGTATTAACAATCGCATACGGCATATCTTTGTGACTACGTCTTCGTATGCTCTCAGGGTCGTGCAGTGAAATCCGGCGGCATAGCGTTGTACATCCTTCGGTAACCTCTGCGCAAGATGGCATATTCGTTGATCTTCTGATGGAACCATCTGGGATATGTAACTTAGCTCGGTTCGGTAGGCCCGAATGATCTCTGGTACTGGCATGTTCTGAGGGCCGGCACTGAAAAAGTCTCGTGCGCGAGCGGTTCGGGCTGATATGGGACAGTACTCGCTCCGTTGCAGTCGGGCAAATTCGGTCCACCCGACCACTCGGTCCTCTGGCCTGTAAGTCCTCCACCAACGTGCAGCAGTGTCACGGAGTTGATTAATTCCGAGCGGCACCTTTCTGTTTTCTGGGCATCCGATTACTTCGAAGGCAGTCTCCATTTCCGAAATCCAGCCGTCCACGTGTTTCTCTCCTGTCCCGTCAAATAATGGAGGCCTAGCCTTCAGCATCTCTCCCAACCATCGATCTCTTCCTGCGTTTTCTTCCACATTGATGACCGGTATCCGTTCTGCCTGATTGACCTGAGCAATTCCCATGGCGATAGCCTGGGCAAGGGCCTGAACAAAAGCTGGATCCATGCCTCCAGGGTTGTTATTTTTGCGTTCCGCCTCCTGATCGTTTTGGTTAACTGGTGGCGGCTGGCCCCCAGCAGGATGGGTCTAAGCGGTGTTCCCGTCCTCATTGTGGTTTGCGGCGGAACCCTAAGCGTCATTCACCACCCTTCTAGATCCTCGGCGTGCCATCACTAACGGTATCAATCTAAAGCCAGTTCCACGCATGATTTTCAATTAAATGTTGTACAAAAATAGAAACACACACATATCACTTACTTGCATTCCCAGGAGGAGCTTCGATCGCTTGGGGTGTTGGATTTTGAGAGAAAGAGAAAAAAAAATATAGGAGAAAGTTTTATTCAAACCAGGAGTTTGGCTCTGATACCATTTTCTGTAACACCCCCAAAATATCCCGAGGTATTACAGTGCCATGAATCCCACGTGGGACCCACAAGGCTAGTTAGAAAAATAGGCATTTTAAGAAAATCGCGATAAAACCTTAAATTCAAGTATTACATAACGTGAATCGAAAGATTTAAGGGAAATGTAATTTGAAGTCCAATTATTACACAACAAAGGTTTTATCAAAAAAAACAATTTATTCCAATTAAAACAGCGGCTAGAGATAATTCCAACACCGCTCAAGTCTGACCGGACCCCTCGGGAATGTCCTGCACATGATGAACAATTTTACCTGGTACGACGAGTCATACCAGGTAACCAGGGTCAGAGAATTCATACCAAATAACAACTACTACCAACGATATACGACATCTTTACAATCAAAGTACCTAGTAATCACAGGGAATATTTCATTACTTAACCGACGAGTCTTTCTCTTTAACACATAAGCCCCCAAGGTCGCAACCAAGGGTCACGGAAGTATCCACACGGGAATACCCCGGAACATAGGTGCCCAATTCGGGTCTTACCCCCTAACACATTTCCACACGGGTACCATACAGGTTTTATCCCCAACACATCGGCCCATTTATAACATCTTTAGAGAAAGATAAACTTCGGCTTTTATCAAAATGGCACGTACACAGATACGGTATAACATTGATATTAGAAAATTCACGAGCAAGATTTCACTTGCCTGTGATCCGGTAGTAGGTGCTTTATGATAACTAAGTCCCCATGCCCGCTCGAACTTAACCTAGCCACGAAACATCCGATTAACACCTCATACGGATTATAATGAATAAACTAGTCTCCCTTTCCTAACCGGATCCCTAATGTAGTTTTAATTGTCGGTATGAGTATCGTCTTTAAGTTTTCAAGTGTTGTGTATCATTATCTCGTTCAATCTTATAATTAACATTAGGTATATCGATATACTCAAGAAGATAATCCTATCATTCTTCAGTGTCAACGAATTGTTATGGCGAAATCGAATCTTATGCTTTCTAATACAATTCTATATCCCGAATACTACAATCGACGGATTTTATTGCACAACAACTTCGGTGGTTTGGCAACCAATATTGATTATACTATCGAATTATTTCCTTAGTTTGCTAAGTGTCAAAAATCACAAGGTAAGGGTGGCTACGGACAATGGAATATACGGTGACGGATTACTACGAATTTCCCCACAATTGATTCGTCAAATTTTACATTCCTAGTGATGATTTGAAGTGAAATTTCATTTTCACGAAACGAAACATATGAGAAACGAAATTTCCGGTTACTACAATTTCATCCGACAAGATTGTATACGAAGTTTAGCAAAATCTACCCAATACCCGCAATATAATAAGCATAAATAAGAAAACATCGAAGATATAACTCCAGGGATTGGTGGCTTACCTTATTGGAAGAAGAATAATGAAGATGGTTGAAGGATTCACAAGAACTACGAGAAAAACGAGAAGTGACTTGAACGACTTGGATAATCTTCACCGAAGCTCATGAATCCACCTCCTCAATGTTAATTCAAGTGTTTAAGAGGCTTAAGAACCGGGTATAGGGCTAGGAATTTCTCCAAGGGTGGTAGTTTGTGATGTTGGGTCGTGCAAATGAAGAAGGGAACTATCATTTTATAAAACTTGGTTTTGATAACGTACGTTAACGATAAGGGTGTTACGTACGTAAGGTGTATTACGTGCGTAGCGGTGTCGACAACGTACGTAAAGAACTCGCTGCCCGAAATGTGCCCAAGTGTTACGTACGTTAAATATGGGACATAACGTACGTAACGAACAGTTGACTCGTTTGTCCTCTAGCCCGCCGAAAGTAGCGCTGTCCGTGTCAAAAGAAAGATTCTGGTCGGAAGACCGACCCACCCGTTACGTACGTAATGTAGCTGCCTTAACGTACGTAACGATCGAAATATAGCGTACGTTAGGCATGGTTTATAGCGCGCGTTAGACAAACCCTTTTAGCCTCAAACCACATTCTAACCATCTTGGGGTGACCATCCCTTCCACTCGTCGACAATTATCGGGGAACAAGACGTTGGCCACCGTCATATTCGCACCGACGATCGTCCCACGGCGTCAAGGTGTGTCACCCCCGTTTCATTCACATGGTACAATTATATAACACTCAATGGAATACATAAATAGAAATGACGTCACATTACCAAACATTCACACAGTACAAAGTAATCAAGCATGGAATACCGGAGGTATTACAAAGGCCATCGGGAGAAACATTGTGAGATAATTTCTGAATTGGCAAAGAATGCTACTCTGTCGGTGAGCAGAGCAAGTGGCCGGAGAATGTCCCGAAACCTTATGTCTTCTGCTGAAGAGCCTATCATAGGCGAATGAAGATTTTGTGTTGTGTTGCAGTCGTTGCTGTTTCCAACAATCGTGACTTTGATTATTTTTCATTTTAATTGCTTTTCGTTTCCAACTCCTGCTGTTTTAAGTTTCGGGGCTGACATGTCTTCTTAGTACAGGGACACGTAGTACCCGTGCTCTTCTTAGTATTTTCGATGTTGGGAGACTTTCATTGTTGATGATTCATCTGTGATCCTCTTGACAATTTCAAACTACCATGTTCTACTGAACCTACCATCATTCAAACGAATTTCAGAACCGATTTGTTAGACTCCGTGAATTATTGTGGTCTATTCACATCTGAACTTAATCTTTGCAAAATTTTGTTCGAAACTATTTGTTCCCATTCGTGCGATTAATATTTCCAATGTGTTATGAACTTGAATACGGTGGGTCGAGCTCGACACGCGATTTTAGTACATCTGAGCCGTTTGGGAATGTCCTTAATTCCGTGAGCTTCTACTTATCCGCTCTAATTTCTCATGTTCACGTGTAATTTATCGCCTCAATTGACGTGCCTGATACTTCCTAGGTCCAATCATTGTATTTTTTAGAACCTTGCTTTCGCGCATCACTCGTGATGTTTTGGTGCTGAACAAGCAGTTATTTTTCCTTGGGTGTTCCACCACTCTACTTTAAGTTTCGGGACGAAACTTCTTTTAAGAGGGATAGTATGTAATATCCGGATAAATTGTTGGGTATTTTCGTCCGTAGTTGAACCCTGTATTACCTGAATTTGTGTTATCAATAATCGAAGTACGATCGTTTCCGTATTCATATCCTCATGCATGATAATATCAACTTTTAATACTTCGCATGCAACTACGTCGTAACGCACGCTAACCGGTAAGCGTAACGTACGTTACGAACTGGAGATAGCGTACGCTATGAGCTAGACGTAGCGTACGTAAGGAGGTCAATAATTGAACAGACTGGCTAGCACAAGGACGGCTGGTGGTGGGGCTCGGAAAGATTCCCGCGGATGAACCTGGACAGTTTTGGGGTCAACGGGTGTTAACGTACGCTAAGGTTTGTAACTAGCGTACGCTAATGTGTGTAGCTTACGTACGTAAGGCATAGGGAGTAACGTACGTAAGCTAGTACAGAATGAGACAGTAAGCTATCAGTGAACGATAGCGTACGCTAAGATCGAATGGTAGCGTGCGCTAAGTCGATTACGTACGTAAATGGCTAAGGCTAACGTACGTAAAGCTCAAGATATTATATATATGGACAACACCCCATTTCATTTCACTTCGTCCCTTTCACTTGTACTTCGTTTTCCTTCATTTCTAGAGAGTCTCCAGCCCTCTAAAACACCTATAGATCACATTAACTCGATCATTTAAGTTACGAAACATCTTGGATTGATATTCAAACAATCGGAGTCGGATGCTACCTCTTGTCCCTACGTTTCTTTCATATTAAGGTATGTTAATGCTACCTCAACCTTGAATTCATGTTCTTAAGGATGTTATGAACATACCACCGAGATTATTAAGTTCCATAGATGATTTTTATCCGAACATCATGTTTTTGGAAGTTGGAATGTTCATGCTTTAGTTACCCGAGTTAAGAACATTATAGTTCGATTCTTGTTATTATGATCAAGTAAGGTAAGTTTTCTGAGATTAATAAACCATATTGTATGGTGTTTCCATAATGATCATAGACCTAATGTTGATAACAACCTCAGATTTTCCGAACTACCTTTGAGGATATATAATCGAGATTTGGAGTAAGTCTTATGATGGGAGGATTAACCAGGAATTCGTAGACATCAACACCATAGGGTCATTATGATTTACATGAGTATGATATGTGTGAATATAACGTACGTTAAGCTCTATGCATTACGTACGTTATACCCTCAGGCAAGGCAATCGTCTGAACTGAGGAGAACTGTCCAATGCATGCTTAACGTGCGCTAATCCGTGCAGCTTACGTGCACTAACGTGCATACATAACGTACATTACGTATGTGTGTAACGTACATTACGAAGAGAACAGTTAGTGTTCGGCCATCTCTTTATGCTTTTCCTCGTGTGATTGATTGTTTATTTAATGATAGGATATTAAGGACGAATTTCCTACGATAATCCAGTGTTGAGCCTTTCCGATCATCGTTTCCGTTGGAGTTCCGGATTGTTCCAATCAACTGTATTTCCGGAGTATTTGCGAGAGATTACCAAGGCAAGTACCTTGATATACGAATTATAATTACGTGAAATCATTGTTGCTGAAGTATATGAATCATGTTATGAATATCTGCATTTATGTTATATATATATAGATATGAGTGGATATATGTATAGATATATGTATATGTATATAAATATACATATGGAGATAAAAGTTGGGTGATTCATACCAATATTAGTCAACGTACTCAACTTAGACTAAAGTACGAATGATGTTTATAGAGGTAATATGGTAATGTTTGTATTTTTGGTTGAGTTACGATATAAGGATATTTATGTAGTATTGATTGATAGTGTTGAAGGCCTAATGTGATAAGTCTTGATGAATAACGTGCGAGTTATTGTTTATTTTGCGTAGTTGCGTATTGGCGAATAGATTATGTGAATTGAGGAACTGATTTGATAATTGTTGCAACGGTTGACTGTGTGATTGGTATTTATAATAATGTGAATACTTGTTATAAGAGACGTCATATCCGGGTACCTATGAGGGCGGGGCGTGCACTCCGGCCTGATGTACGCTGCAATGAGCGGCTCCATATGATTGGTGAACACCGGTGTTACTTAATGCGCGAGCAAGGGGCGGCTCCTATGGGAGTGAACGCCGGCGCGGTGACATGTGCAATGGGCGGCCAATATAGTGGAGTGAACGCCGGTACACAGGTGTGCAAGGGAGGCGCCTGACAGGCTTATTGGTAACGGATATTTGAGTGATAGCTAAGACCCCGTTACAAAATGATTTTCGAAATTTAAATCTTTGCAACTTGTTTTAAATGTTGGTATCAGGGTTAATTAACCAAGGATATTTGACGAGATCTCCGAGGGTTAATTAATCAGGGGTTTTGAGCAGGCTTTGTCGAATGAGAGGTTGTGCCTTTGATTGTACTGTGTCGATTATTCTGTGTATTGGGTCGAGGACCCCGTGAGATGTTGAGATTTGATCTCGTGATGATATCATTTGGATTGGGCCGAGAACCTCATGAGATGTTGTAATGATTCGCTTGTGATAGTGCTTTACCATTTGGGTCGAGGACCCCAAATAACGTTGTAATGGTTTTCTTGCAAATTGTTTTCCACATGTTTGGTCAAAGACCCGAGAGCTTTTGAAGTATTTTCTAAAGTATTTCCATTTGATTTTCAAAACCCCAAGATGGCCTGAGTCAGTATTAATGTTTTCGAACTTTCTTATCAAAATACTTTTCCTTTTATATAAAGGGATTTTTCTGACTCCTTGCGCTCATTTAAAGTTTCATTGGTGTTATGTTCTGTAAGGAGAATATGACAATGTGATTATCTTTCACCTTGTGTATGTAATGCTATTCTGTGTTGACCATTTAAATGTGTGGTTTGTGTTGAGGTTTCACGACTGTTGAGTTTTGTGTTGTTATTATTCGTATATCTTGTATATTATGTACTTGCACTAGCAAAATTCTAGTTTGCTAACCCCCGAGTTTTCGGGGGGTGGGTGCCTGTTATGCGCTCAGGTTTCGGCAGCTCGGGAGCAGTCACCGGATTGACTGGGAAGGAGATGAAGGACAATGATACTAATCACACCAGAGTCAGAGTCTTTTCTTTTGTTTCATTTGGTCGGTAATTCTCTGTCGTTCGAGTATTCACCCTTGCATGGGTGTAGTTTTCATTTATTAAATTGAGTTGTCGTTCTTTTCTGTGTTCAAGTTTATTTTTGTCATTGAGATGTAAAGTTCATTTGTTTCTGAATTGTTTAATGACCTTGTCGGTCTGCGTTGTATTTAGATTGACCCCGGTCGGTCAATCATTTTGTAGTCTAGTAGAGTTTAGCCTTGTAGATCCTTGTAATAAGGGCCTACGGCGTGTAACATTTACGGATGTATTCTGGGGGTGTTACAATCAGAATTTTCAAGTAATTCGTTTGTATCAACGTCAACGTACCCGCGAGCATCACCACGGAGTCGGACGACTCGTCCTTCAGGAACATTATTCATTGTAATTGTCATTGATGGTGGAATATTTGCTGCATTTGGCTCTTGATAAGCATCATCGTCATCAGTACCTGTTGTTTCTCCGAGTGTAGTAGCACTAAAAATATTCCTCGTTGTCACAACATTCACTACCTTCCATGTGTCTTTCTTCACCAAGTCGTCCAAATAATACACCGACTTTGCTGATGTAGCAAATACAAAAGGATCACTTTCATACCATGAAGTGGAAGTGTCAACAGATAACAGCCCGTAGTCGTCTTGCATATCGGTTCCAAGACTGGTGTCGTACCATCGACACTTAAACAAGTAAATTGTCATGCCTTCCCCGTAAATTAGTTCTACCACTTCCAAAAGAACACCGTAATATCCACCATCTATCATAACCCCAGAATTTTGACATCTTCTTTTTTGGTCTCTCCCAAGGCATACGAATGTGACACCGTTGACTTTGGCCATCGAATAAATTCTTGACATAATCGGCTTCATAGAAAGAAGCATAAGTTCACGCGACCAGTTAGGGTGTCCGTCATCTTGTATGTGTGTCATCTGTCGTAAATAAACTTTTTATGTAAAAAAATATCTTAAGTCCAAAATGCAATATCAATTGAATGTATACGTACCCATTCTCCAAAATAGTCGGCAAAAGTGTCATTGTGGAATCTAGTGTCACCTCGCACCATATCGCATGACAAGTGGATGTCTTTCCGATCAACTTCTGGACAATTGAGCAATATCCACCAATGTGCAATTCGTGACTCGTACAGGTCTAATTGTCTTCCTGGCAACCTCCCATTGACGTCAACCTCAGTGGATATGATAGAAAGATTGAATTGTATTTTATCTGATGGAATAGAGCGGGAAGGGGGATCGAAGTTGCCCAAATACAACTTGATATGCGTAATACACTCCGACGCAAGGTAAGATTCTGCAATGCATCCTTCAGTGCGTACTTATTGGCCACGAGTCTTTGTAATCACCGAGTTGCCTTTCAACCGGTACATCCACGTGTAGTGCCTTTGGACCAGTGACCAATAAGCGCACGGGAAGGTGGATCATGAGGTGAGGCATGAGGTCAAAAAAGTTTAGAGGAAATATTCGCTCAAACTTGCACAAGATATAGATGATCTCATCTTGCATTTTACGCAAATCAGATCTCTTGACTTCTCTCGTACATAGTTTCTGGAAAAATCTTGACAATGCAACACACGGATCGACCACCTATTTTGGTAAGTACGGTTGAATAAATACCGAAAATAGGCGTTCGAGTAGGATATGACAATCATGACTCTTCAAACCAGTTAACTTGTTCTCCATGAAATTAACACATCTTCCTATATTTCCAGCATACCCGGTAGGATACCTAGCAGTCTTTATCCAAGAAATATCTCGGTTCTGCTCGGAAGTGATGGTGTAAGCTGCCTTAGGCATTTTTTGTTTTCCCTTGACAGTTTTCAACCACAAATGTTTTCTTATGCTCATTTCTTCCAAACCTTTGCGTGCTTTTGGCCCGTCTTTGGTCTTTCCATCCCAACCTAAGGTTGTCCCAACCACACTTTCGCAAACATTCTTTTCAATGTGCATGACATCCAAGAAGTTCCTTATCAGTAACTTGGACCAGTAAGGCAATTCCCAGAATATACTTTTGTGCGACCAATACTTATACCTGTCGGGCCTTTCGAGGGTTGCTGCAAGCATATCAGGATGGTTGCTAAGCTGACCAAAATCGTACTCATTAAGAATTGATAGTATTTCATCACCTGTCCACTGTCGTGGTGGCTCGCCCATTTCTACAGTGCCATCAAATGCTGCAGCATCCATACGCCACTCATGTTCCCTGTCAAGCCATATCCGATGACGCATTCGGATAACTTTCCTACAGTGGTACCTAGCACAATCTGCATTCAAACACACTGGACAACCTCTATATCCGCTAATAACAGATCCAGACAGCATTCCATATGCAGGAAAATCACTAATACTGCCGATACACATGGCGTGCAAGTATAACGTCGCGGACGAATAACTGTCGTACGTGGGATGACCTTGCTCCCACAACAATTTCAGCTCCTCTATCAAAGGTCTCATATACACATCGATACACTTTCCCGGATATCCCGGCCCCGGGACTAACAAGGTCAACATATTATACTCCTTCCGCATACACATCCACGGAGGAAGATTGTAAGGAATCACCACAACAGGCCATATGGTATATGAAAGACTCATGTTACCAAAAGGGTTGAAACCATCAGATGCAATCCCGAGCCTCACATTTCGGATATCTGAAGAAAAATTTGGATACTCCCTATCTATATGCTTCCACGCTTCTCCATCTGAAGGGTGTATCATAGTATCCCTGTCATTAGTGCGCGGCTCGGCATGCCATCTCATTGCTTTTGCCGTGTGAGGAGACATAAAAAGCCGTTCCGACCTGTCCTTCAGTGGAAAATACCAAAGTACCTTCACCGGTTTCTCTTTTCCAGAAGGAGTGATCCTATATCTCTCTGTATCACATACAGGACATCTCGTGAGGTCTTCATTAGGATGCCCCCAGAATAGAACACAATCATATATGCAGACGTGGATCTTAATATAGGAAAGACCAAGATCTTTCAAAATTCGTCTCATTTTTGAATATGTATTAGGAAGATGATGACCCTGTGGAAGCATATTACTCGTAAGCTCCAAGTAATCATCTACAGACTTGATGGATGATTTGTTTTCCACTTTTAATCTCATCGTTTCCATGACACAATCAAGAACATTCATGTTACACCCTGGGTATAGAGGGCTCTGTTGGAGTTGAATTAGCTTATTGTACCTGTCAATCCCAGCAGTATTGCAAGGCAACGGTCTACGGGGTCGTGGGATTTGCTCAGTTGGTACAAACGTCTCGGAAAAACCAAACACATCATCAATCAACCTCCTCTTCGGATCGGTGAACCCGTCGTTACCACTAAATTGTCCGTGATCATACGGAATAACAGAATTCGGTGCTTCACCGTGGTATATCCAATATGTATATTTACTCCAAAAACCATTCTTCTTTAGGTGTTCCCAGACCTCATCAAATGGAAAACGAAACATACCACTGCGACATCTACATTTATTACATGGACAGTATTGCAACGCAATACCACTGTCGTGCTCTTTTACAAATCTCATAAACTGCTTCATCCCATCCATTACACTTGGATCCCATTTTCGTAACCCAATCCAACTCTTATCCATCCTGAAAATGTATACATTTTCCAATATTAATCCAACTAACTAATATTGTTCAAATTATAAATGAAATCACAACAAACAATTAATCATAATGATTATCATCATAAAACTTAATTGTTTTACATAAAAGCTATCGAATGTAACCTGAATAATACAAAGTTTCGAAATCACAATAAAAAATACAATAAAATACATACCTTAATCGAAATGGTGATTATAACAACCGGTAGAAACCTTCGTCACTCCAGCTAGCATAACTCAAAGTAGCAACTCACAAGCTTTTTTTGGGAATAATTGAAAGAATCGGGAATAGAAATGTGCTCTTTAGCGGGAAAAGGTGCAAGATTGGGTTGGTGTTCCCTGAACTATAAATAATTTTCACTTGGAGGTTTAGCCGACGACCTAGATCTAGGTCGTCGGCTAAAGTATATTATTTTTTTTTAAAAAAAATGGTTTAGAAACGACCTCGATCTCGGTCTTCGGCTATAGTATATTATTTTTTTTTAAAAGAAAGTGTTTAGTCGACGATCTAGATCTAGATCGTCGGCTAAACACTTTTAATATTATTTTTTTCGGAAGGAGTTTAGCCGACGACCTAGATCTAGGTCGTCGGCTAAAGTAAATTATTTTTTTTTTTAAAAAGGGTTTAGCCGACGACCTAGATCTAGGTCATCGGCTAAACCATTACATTATTATTATTTTTTCGGAAGTAGTTAAGCTGACGACCTAGATCTAGGTCGTCGGCTAAAGTATATTATTTTTTTCTTTTTAAAAAAAAGTGTTTAGTCGACGATCTAGATCTAGATCGTCGGCTAAACACTTTCAATATTATTTTCTTCGGAAGGAGTTTAGCCGACGACCTAGATCTAGGTCGTCGGCTAAAGTAAATTATTTTTTTTTTTAAAAAAAGGGTTTAGCCGACGACCTAGATCTAGGTCGTCTGCTAAGCCATTACATTATTATTTTTTTTTCGGAAGGAGTTTAGCCGACGACCTAGATCTAGGTCTTCGGCTATAGTATATTATTTTTTTTCCTTTTTGGTCGGCTAAATGTTATCACGGTCGTCGGCTAAATCTCTTTAATATAGCCGACGACTATTTCGAGCTTTAGCCGACGACCTCCACCAAGTCGTCGGCTAAAATACTTTAGCCGACGGTATTTTGAGTCGTCGGCTAAAGTTCGAAGTTTAGCCGACGACACTTTATAGTCGTCAGCCGTTTTTTTTCGGGTCGTTGGCTAAAGTACTTTTTTTGGTAGTGGAAAGGAATGAATATCCTTTTAACCGAGTAAGAATTAACTTACTCAATGCCGGTGAATAATGTCCTTCCTCGAACAACGTCCTAAAATGAGATATCGGTCGCTCGAACAACCTTGAATAACCCAATTTCCAATAATCCGCTTAATATACGTATCAAGCATAAATCATGACCAACTCAAAGGTCGACACAATAATATCCAAACTTATTGAGGCATTCAAACAAACACTTAGTGAACATCATCCTTTGATTTAAACCAATCCCAAATATATCGAAACCAAACTCCAAAATGAGTAGTACAAACCAACAAAACACCTTCAATGATATCAATAATCCAATAGGAAACCACAACTCGAAATTATGACAACTATAATCGGAAACCCCCAAAAATAACCAAAGTCAACATCAAGGGTTCTTGATTAATTCTCCAAATATTCGTCAAATCCGAAAAACACATCAATACATCCATAAGAATATATATATATATATATATATATATATATATATATTTCCAAGGTAGATAATCCATATCTAACATATTCCAACATAATATCAAGCTTACACAAAGAGATCAGAAGGAAAAACCCAAAATCCGAAATTCTAGATCCAAGAAGTTATTACCTTGATTTGATGTGTTGGAGAGGATAAAATGATGATTAGTCCAACTCAGAAGCTTGAAGATGATGATAGGTGAGTGCAGCTCGAAGAGATTCTTTCAAATTGCCTGAAATCGCCCAAAAACGAAGTGAGAAATGAAAAATGACGAAACCTGGAATGACTGTCCTATTTATACTGTTCCAGCTTGGCGCACGCTATGACCTGATATGTAACGTGCGCTAACAGGTTAACCGGATAGTCCAGTGAGTTCTGACTGCCTCGTTAGCATGTGTTAACCCGAAAAGTTAGCATGCGCTAACTGATATCAGATGCCCGGTGACTGGAGTCCATAACCTCCCGTTCTCTGATCTGCTCGCGATAGCGTACGCTACACCCAAAACTCAGCGTACGCTAGTACACCATTATCGTACGCTAATATCCATTCATAACGTACGCTATGAATTAATCCAAATCAGTCCAGTACCAACTGGACTCTGCCTAATCGACCTTAGCATGCACTATATTGCTAGCATAGCATGTGCTATATGAACTCACTAGCGCGCGCTACTTACCATTCGTAGCGTGCACTACTACAACTCAACTGTAGTCCAGTAACTTCTGGACTGTCTGGCTGAACCACGCTAGCGTGCGCTAATGCTGAGAGCTAGCGTGCGCTACCCGTACTCAATTAGTGCGTGCTAAAGAGAGTACGTAGCGTGCGCTACTCCTCACACACAGCCCATTACGATGAAGACAATGATGATCACCACGGCTCGATCCTCCAACTAGGTACAAAGATGAATAATAACTGATATACGATACAAATACTCTGATCGGTGGATACAATGATTGAATAAGAATGATGAATGATCATTAATGAGTGAATAATTACTGAGTGATAATGACTGAATTACAATCGGGTATTACATATATTGTATGTGTGTGTATGTGGTCATGTTGGGATTGTGAATGGGGAAGACGTAGATATAGATGGAGATGGTGGTAATTTGGTCAATGTGCGGATTGGTGTAATTAGACCATGGAACGAGTCTGAGTTTGGAGTTTGTGGTTGGAGCAATAATCGAGATATGGACTTGGGTTGAGTATCGCTGGTCGTTTGATTCGATCAATTAATTAAGGGCGACAATTGGGGTAATATATTAGCCGACTAATTACCTTGAAATTATAAGATATTAAATTGAGCCCTTCTATTAAATTGTCTATTATGTATTTATAATAAGGGTTGGGATTTCAGTGGATCGACCGGGTGAGCCGTTGTCGTCGGAACTTTCAGCATCAATTATCGAGGCAAGTATTTTTTTATACGATTTGTGTCTTGCAAATAGGGTTTTCATGTTGGATTTGCGATGGTTGGTTTACCCTCGTGTGTATGATTTGTATGGGTTGATTATGATTTAATTATTTTGATCGTTGGGGATTTTAATGATACCCCTGCTTGTTTAATGTTGTGGAATCGTGTATTCCGTGTTAATCGTGTTGATGTATTGTGATGAGTATGATAGCGGTGTCGGGTAAGTGGCCATCTCTAGTAAGTATTCTTAATGAACTTATGTTCTTAGCATATTAGTATTGAATGAGTAACGTGTGTGTGTGTATGCTCACTACGGGTTAGATCCGATGCGGTCTCGGTAGGGGTCCACAGAGACGTGGATCGATGAGCTTGCTTTTAACCACTACGGGTTAGATCCGACGGGATCTCGGTAGGGGTCCACAGAGACATGGATCGACGGTTAATTATGGTGCATTTTGCAAATGTGTTTTGGGCTATGGCATTTCCGGAAATGAGTGTTTTAATCAGTTTTTATGATGCATGCATTGACTAAGTGTGTAAGAGGTAAGTTGTTCGTTTGGCCTACTTGGCTAGGATGGCACTAAAGTATTTTGTCGTGTGTATTTAATCCTTTAATTGTGGAGTTTTGATGTTGGAAAACGGACTTTTCTATTGTCCTTTGGTACTGTGATGTGATGAGATTCGGGACGAGATCCCAACGGTTTTGTAAAGGTTGTCGTACGGAAAGTGATTTTGGACCGAGACCCATTCGTTTTTGAAATGGTTATTTTTCAACTAAGGACTCGAAGTCCAACAAGGTTTCTACTTTTAAAAATCCCCGAGATGAGGAATTTATTTCCAAACACTTCATTGATTTCTTTCTAAGTAATAAAACTTATCGGGAAAGCTTTTGATAGTTAATCGTCGTACGCGATTTGGGATTCTTATTTGTTTGTTACATTTTGTATGATTATGTACTTGCACTAGCAAAATAGTGGAATTTTTCTAAACCCCCGAGAAATCGGGGGTTGGATGTCTGTTTTGCATTCAGGTTTTGGGGAGCATAACATAGGGTCGGCATGAAGGATGATGAAAGATGATCAATACTAATCACATGAGGATCCATATGATGTCGTATTGGATTAGTTCTACATTATTTTTCCGCTGCAATATTTTCCCCATTGTACGGGAGTATTTTGTATTTGACCCCTGCGTGGGTATGTCTTGAGATTGAGTTGTATGTTTTTATTGAATGACCAAATCAGCTACTAAGTCATTTTAGCCTTAAAGGTATTGTTGAGATGTTCGATGTTGTTACCAGCCTGGTAGATCCTTGAGGAATGGTTCTACGGTGTGTAATATCCCTGAGCGGATTGGGGGTGTTACAGTTAGGTTCAACCTTCAAACACGCCCAATAACCATCATACCCACGAACACATAGTTCCACCTCCATAAGTTCCAAGTCATTGATAATCTTTGGTGCAATATCAAGACTAGCCAGAATTCCATAATTCCTACTAAGAGCATGAGTAACCACATTCACCTTGCCTGGATGATACTGAATGTTCGCGTCGTAATCCTTAAGAAGTTCCAACCAACGCCTTTGTCTCATATTCAGCTCCTTCTGAGTAAAGATATACTTTAGGCTCTTATGATCAGTGAAGATGTCATATGTCTCTCCATAAAGATAATGCCTCCAGATTTTAGAGCAAACACCACCACTGCCAACTCTAAATCATGAATGGGATAATTAGCCTCATAGGGTTTCAGCTGTCTTGATGCATAGGCAATAACCTTTCCATGTTGCATCAATACACATCCAAGACCTTTCTTTGAAGCATCACTGTAGATATGGTAACCACCAGATCCAGAAGGCAAAGTAAGTATAAGAGCAGAAACCAATCTCTTCTTCAGTTCCTCAAAACTCTTCTCCCGTTCTTCATCCCAGGCAAATTTCTCACCTTTCCTCATAAGTTTAGTCAACGGTAAGGCCAAGCGTAAGAATCCTACCACAAATCTCTTGTAATAACCCGAAAGACCCAAGAAACTTCTAACTTCTGTCACAGTCGTCGGTCTTGGCCATTTAGTGATAGCCTCAATCTTTGTAGGATCCAGGTAATACCATCTGCAGATACGATGTGACCCAAGAATGCCACCTGTCCCAACCATAATTCACACTTCCAAAACTTAGCATACAACTTCTTCTGGCGTAAAATCTCCAACACAATATGAAGATGCTCTTCATGTTCCTTCTTCGTCTTCGAATAAACAAGAATGTCGTCAATGAATACAATAACGAATTTGTTCAAGAATTCATGGAAGACAGGATTCATCAAATCCATGAACACAGCTGGAGCATTAGTTAAACCAAACGGCATCACCAAGAATTCATAATGGCCATAGCGAGTACGGAATGCAGTCTTAGGAACATCTTGCTCCTTCACCCGTAGTTGATGATAGCCAGATCTCAGATCAATCTTGGAAAAGAACTTCGCACCTTGAAGTTGATCAAAAAGGTCGTCGATGCGAGGTAACGGATAACGGTTTCTGATCGTGATACGGTTCAGCTCACGGTAGTCAATACACAGTCTCATACTACCGTCCTTCTTCTTCACAAATAGAACAGGAGCACCCCATGGAGATACACTCGAACGAATGAATCCACGTTTGATCCTTCAATTCCTTCAACTCAATAGGAGCCATACGATAAGGAGCTTTCGAAATAGGTTCAGCACCAGGAATCAACTCAATGCTGAATTCAACTTCACGTTCAGGAGGTACTCCCGGAAGCTCTTCTGGGAATACATCAGAAAAATCTCGGACAACATGATGATTCTCAAGGCGAAGTTCATCCACAGAAGTATCCTTGATGGAAGCTAGGAAACCCTCACAACCGTGTGAGATCAAGGTACGGGCTTTCAAAGCAGAAATGATTTTCATAGACTTAACAGGTCGATAACCCTGAAGCAGTCGCCGCCTGATCTCTGGTCAAGGGAAACACCCGACCCTTAGCAGCTGGCTATTCCCATTACCATTTCCATTATTCTTAGGATATTCACGAGCTTGATGTCCTACTACACCATAAGAAAAGCAACCTACAGTGACTCTGTGACATGGTTTTCCTGGATGCAGCTTCCCACATGTAGCACATGGGGGAGAAGTAGCCTGATCAGAAAACCTCTTCTGATTAGAAGAACCAGAACCAGACCCAGAAGCATGGTTGAAATGCTGACCATGGTCACGCCCAAACCTCTGACTGTTATCACCCCGCCTATCATAGTTTCTATGATCCTGAACCTTCGGGGTATTCACTGGAGTAGATGAGAAAGCCGATCGAATCCTGTCACCTTCCCTATTTCTCTTATTACTGTTCCTGGACCTCTGTCGAAGAATATCAATGTTACGAGCCGGGTTCGCAACATGGGCGACATCTGTGAACTCCGTGTTCATAATACCATCAAGAATCTAATCGTTCAATGCCCATTTAAAATTCTTGGCTTGCTCTTCATGTGTACCAGTCTTAGCCCCCCAAAACCCATCTAAACGAAGGAATCTCTTCATGAACTCAGTAGTAGTTTCATCCTCCAACTGACGGATAGTATGATACTCACGTTCATACTTTTGCTGTTCTGGTCTACGGAAGTACGACAGAAAGAAAGCATCACGAAACTCCTGCCAAGTCATAGCAGCAATAAAAACATCTCCACCCTTAGCCTGCTTGAATGCCTTCCACCAACTCAAGGCATCACCCTCCAGCTTATAGCTAGCCAGTCTAGCTTTAAATTCATCCGGAAAACCTAACACCTCGAAAATTTTCTCCACAAGTGCAATCCAGTTCTCAGCATCGACTGGAGTGTTAGTAGTGCTGAATGATTTGGGTTTTTGCTTCCCAAACTGCTCTAGCCAAACATGCATAGTGGGGGGGAACATCCCCACCAGAACCACCAGAAGTCCATGTCTGACGAATCTTGTTAGTAATCCTAGCAGTGAGATCCGGTAACAAGGCTTGAACAGCCGCAGCATTAGCCGCGTTAATAGCAACTTCATCACCTCCAAATGAGGTAGCAGCACGAGTTCTCACCATCTAAAAGATCAATAAATGAAACAGCAAAGACAAGATTAGAGGTTAAGATCAAAATATAAAGGAAAACGGTTAAAGCAGAAGGAAGCCTAATGTCTACCCAATCCTCACAGGTCATAACCTAAGCTCTACAGGTCGAACCTAGGGCTCCGATACCATAATTGTAACACCCCAACCCGAAAAAGGCCAAAATGTAACATTATGGTGCCAATCAAAATATACTAACGCAAGCAGAAGACTTTAATAATAAATAAATAAAAAGTCATGTAAAACAACGACTTCCAAAGTATAATCTCGATAAAGTCTCAATGAAAGAAATAATCCAAAACATAAGTCTGAAATGAAATAAAACTCCAAAATATTAAGTTTTAAAATAATCCATAAATGGGAATCTAAACATGGGTAGGTCTTCTAGATCCTACTCTCATCACTCATGCCCAGCATCCCGCTTATTACCTGCCGCAGAGAAAAGAAAATGCGGCTGAGCTAACGCTCAGTAAATAGATATAAATAATGAAAGGTAATAAGCATAAATGAAGGAATAAATGAATGAATCCAAGAGAACCTGTTGAACAAGATGTCGAATGAAATATGGTACAAACGATGAAGGAGTCAAAACTTAAACAAAGAAAAATGTGGAACGGATGTCAAGCATAAACAAAGGAAAATGCCCAAGTAACAAACAAATAGCAAATTGTACAAAGAAGTCTAGCTCTCCACATGTACTGATGTGAAATGGGGTGTATTGCACACACACAAGTCCATTCACCAAATTCTAAACATAACTAAGTACCTAGAATGCATCCATACGCTCTATGCAAAACAGATATATATGCCAAGTTCTAGACTAAGCATACATACAATATACACGGGCCAAGTGTGCTATATATAGCAATAAAAACAAATGGAAACGTCGTGGACAAAGTCACGCCTCCACAGATAGTGTCAATACCATTAGTACATTAATGGCATGGTCATGGAACCCCCATGACTAGTTAAACAAATATGGGCAACATAAATAGGCAAATGATGTGTATAATAATCATGAGGGACAATTACTAATTGTCCAAGTAAGATGATGAAGATAGGAAATGAATATAGCATCAAGGAATAATCAAATGAATAACCAAGCAAATATGGATCAATGGCATCAAATAATAAACATCAATAAAACAAGTCATGAGAAACCCTTACTGAAAAAGAGCGGAATATCTGTACCTTGGGAAATGAAAGCAATTGAGAAATGAACATAAAGAAAGGTGGATCACTCCTCCTTCACTGAATCTACACGAATTATAATCATATATTACTTATATATTCATTAAAGTCATAACGGATTTTAAATACATATTAGCTCATTCATTAATGTGTTTTAGGGTTTCACATGTGAAATAGTAAGTATTCATAACATAGGTTTGAAAGTATCTTGAATTGGTGTTTCAAATGAATTAGGAGCAAAACAAGATAGGTTAAACCAAACTCTTGGCTTATTTTATAATTCAGATTTTATCACGTTCAGGCCCCTTTGTTTATGAAGTTAAAACCATAATATTATACTTATTTGAGTGCTCAAATAATTATCATGGATACTTATACATGTTAGGTATTTACTGTAATTTTCCTGGATTTTATCTTAAAGTGATACTATGACAGAAAAATTCCTTAATCCAGACTACTCAGAATTATGACCTGATGGTATACCCGAAAAGTTTTCATTTATCAGACCCATTTATACAACTCACAAAAATCTACAAAAATTACAGTAACTACTAAACATATTAAATGCTATTCTTCTAAAATTTGAGGTTATCAATCGTTATAGTTTGTGAAATAAAAATCATAAAAACCGACTGAAATCATACTCAAAATTCCCAGATTTAACAACCAATCTTGTAAAAGTCAAACGACCACTTTCCCGACCTCCAACGACCAAGAGGCTTACATATTAATAAAAAACACATCATGGAATTAATTATAGAGTAAGTAAACATGTAAAAACCTATAGTATAGTTCTATTTACAGCCCTCTCTCAATAAGGTTACAAAATTGCCAGAATCAAATTCACAAATCTACAAATCCTAAGTCTCGTTAAATATATATTAGGATAGTGATTGTTAAATTCAGATTATGCATGTTTTAGGTGTGTCGAATGGAAAAAAAACACAAAGGGCGATGATAATACCTCTTGACTGGAATGAGACAGAAACAAGAGAATAAGGAACGACCCCAAACTAATATAACCACAGCAACAAACCCTTACACACCACGAAGGAACACCAACAGCCCAAGGAGCCTTCAACCTCTTCTTGATCTTGAGAGAAAGATAGAAACCAGAACTTTAATATTTTACGGTTTGAGTATCGGTGCAAAGAAAATAAAAGGGAGGCCGATTATATGATGGGAAAAACGTGTGCTAAGGAGAGAAACTAATAAAGACCGTATCTTGTTTAGGGAGTGGGTCGCGTGATTGAGGCCAAGGAAAAAGGCAAGTAGTATCTTCCAAATTTAGAGATATACTCATTTAAATTATTCTTATCTCATGCATTCTTAAAAAAAAAAAACGTGACATATAGGAGGGGAGGGGCCGGTTACGGTTTAGGATTAGGGAAGGATTTGTACAATTTTTTTATTAAATATATATATATACCTTAGGTTAAAATTCAAAATGTAGTAATACCATATAACATATAGTTTAGGTGTATTTGTTAATTATTACAAAGCTTAGGTTAAAGTTTAAATTCGGCGCAAAATTGTGAATTCGGAATTTAGGGTTCTACAAATAATGTAACACATTCTTAAATGATCAATTCGTTGTTTCTCGTGTTCTTGCTGTGTATTTTTTTTTAGTTTGTTGTAATTGGTGTGTCTTGAAGTGTGAGGTGGTGATATTCTGCATAAAAATCACGAAGAACTTTAGCCGACGACTGGATATCGGCTAAAGATGTAATAACCGACCTTCCGTGAGTTTTGGGGCTTCGACGTTCTTTCACTTTTGTCGCTCTTGTAAGCACTTATTGTGGCGTTGTTGTTGATTTTAGAGTTTCGTACCTTTCAGGACATGTTCGTATTGATTGGACCTTGCAGCGATGTTTTGAGTAAAGTAGATAGCGTACGCTAGGCCTAAGCTAACACACGCTATTTCTATTGAGTAGCGCGCGCTAATTTCACATGTAGCACACGCTAATGGTCCAGGCTTGGCAGAGGCAGTAGCTGGGTTCTACCCTCTGGACTAACAGTTAGCGCACGCTAGGCAAGAGCTAACGTACGCTATTCGGGTTGAGTAGCGCGCGCTAGCATCGCCAGTAGCGCATGCTAATAGGCTGAGTTTGACAGCGACAGTGGGATGATTCCTGTTCTCTGGACTAACAATAAACGCACGCTAGATGTGAGCTAGCGCACGCTATAGGTATTGCATAGCGCGCGCTAGTGACGGATGTAGCGCACGCTAGCGAGATGGGTAGTGAGTTTGGAATTTTTTGCATGATAACAGTTAGCACACGCTAAGGATGTGGTAGCGCAGGCTAACGTAGCAGGTCAGAGGCCACTGGACTACCGGGTGACCCCGTTAGCGCACTCTAACCTTGATATTTATCCTGCGCTAATTAGACACAGTATATAAGGAGGGTCAACCCTGTTCTTCGTCATTTTTTATCTCTTTTCTTTATTTCCGACGAGAGAGCATGATAGGACGATTCGGAGGCGATCTGGAGGCAATCTTTCACCAGGTATCACCATCTTGGTTGAATAACAAAGATTATGTAATGTCCGGATAATTGTTGAGTATTTTCATCTATATTTGAACCCTGTAATATTCGACTTTGTGGTATCTATAATCGAAGTGTGATTTTCCCGTATTCGTATTCCGACAGTCATGGTCATATTAGGAATATTTTGAAAATTCATGCATGCAGCTACGTCATAACATATGCTAATAGGTGAGCTTAATGTACGTTATGAACTGAGGATAGCGTACGCTATAGAAGAAGTATAGCATATGTAACAGGAAGTCTGACAGATAAGGTTGGTCGGCGTATGGGCCATCTCGGGAAGGGGTCCGGATAAGATAAGATAAGATTCCCGTGTGAGCATAACATACGTTAAGTAACAAAGAGTGCGTACGCTACACATAGCTCATTACGTACATAAAAGGTTAAGGTTAACGTACATTAAGGAGGTCAGAAAATGAGGCAGTAGCTACTGTCGGACGTTAACATACGCTAAGGATCTCAGATAGCGTACTCTAAGACTATAACATACGTAATATCCTGTGGATAACGTACGTAAAGATCTGAGTTTTATAATAGGACATTACCCCCATTTCACTTCCAACCCTTTGTTCTTATCGTTTCTTCCGTTTCCTTCACGTTTTGAGAGCTTACCCAGCCTATAACTTCATATATCATCCACTTCAATCGGTTTGGAGAACATTAACATCTTGGATTTGTGTTCAAACTTCTGGAGTCAAGTTCTACCGATCGTTTTCATCTTTATTCTTCGTATAAAATTATGTTACGATCATCTCAGCCCATATCTCGTTTCAAAAAGATTGTTCTAGACATGTTGATGATGTTATAAGGAATTATCAATCAATGCTTGAACTAGATATCATGATATTAGAAGATTATGATGACTAAACTTAGGTTTTCCATGTCGAAGATAATGATACGGTTTCCTGAGATTACATTGAGTATTAAGATGATATTTTCAGAAACATTCATGTCTTGTAAGAACTTATCTGGTTTAATCGACCTCCTTGTGGCAATAGTTGGAATTAGTAAATTATGCCGGTAACAATCGTATTAATGTAGAACTTTGGTAGGACGAACTACCCTGCGGATAAACGGAATACTTGGTGGTAAATTAAACTTAGAACACGGTTGTATATGTCTTACTTTGAAGGGATGTCATAGAACTCGTTCACCACAAATCATACCTTTGATACAAATCGTATGAATGGCTGAACCATGAGTAAAGATTGAAGTATAGAATTAAAATGGTTTGATGAATATCTTTGAATTCGTAGACACCGGCATTGTACCCCAATGTGTTCATAAGTATAACGTACATTATGTATCATGCATTACGTACATTATAACATTAGGTGAGACGCAGTCGTCTCATCATAGAACTTTGTCGAATACAAGCATAGCGTACGTTAGGCATAGGAGCTTACGTACTTTAAGACACAGACTTAATGTACGTTACGTTTTGTACACAACGTCTGTTATGAAGAGAATCGGATAGGATACGTAGTGTCGGCAAGTATCAGCCATAGTTTAGGATGATGTTAGATGTTCATACGTTAGTTATATGACGTAATATGAACTCTATATTATTTCTTTTGCTTAGGGTCCTAGCTTTGCAACATGATTGATCGAAGGGGCGACCTTTGAGTGTATTGACATCCGTCGAAGTATTATCCTTGTGGTCAATTTAAGACAAGTACCTTAATTATATTTATTCGTATTGATGTCGGTTATATTGTTGTTGTATTATGCATATGTGTTTTGATTGTTTGTCCATCATGCGTTGGTCCGACGGGATCATCATGGGAATCTACAGCTGTGTGCGCTGGATCGTTGGACAGGTATTTCCACCATGCGTTGGTCCGACGGGATCATCATAGGAATCTATAGCTATGTGCGCTAGATCGTTGGAATACCACGAGTATGTTGAGATTGACATGATATGTTGTACATTGTTACTGTTTCTCATTGGAGAGAGTTTTCATGATTATTGTTGATATTGTTGACGTTATTATTAGGGGACTGTTGAATAAATCATTGTTGTATAATTATCGTACTTGTACTAGCATCGTTGTGCTAACCTCTTCGGGGGTGAACATTTGTTTTATGTTTGTTGGAATATTTTATTCCATACATTCTATACAAAGCAAAACAACAAAGGGGCGAAGCAAAACAATGAAGGGGTCGAAGATGCAAAATGTCGCGCAATCCAGGAAAAGCCATCTATTCAAGATCAGTCATGATGACCTACTTACCTGCAGATCAGAGAAGTCCAACCTACCTGCAGATCAGACGAGTCGAACCTACCTGACAAGAAAGAAGTTACCTGACCATGCTTAACGTACGTAACAAAGCGAACATAATCTACATAACAGATTAAGGATAACGTACGTAACACGATGTGCATAATGTACGTAATAGAGTGTTTAAGAATTCAAATAAGAAGAATGTTGGAGATGACGTCATGACATAGGTCAGCATGCAACATACATATTGACTACGTATAATGTGCGTAATGGGAAAGAAGCTAACGTACGTAATGATAAAGACGAAGGCTACTGGACTGTTCAGTGAAGAACGTAGCGTACGTAATCAGAAGGAGTTAACGTATGTAATGGCTTTAATGTACGTAACATCTACCTTACTATTAAAAGAGAGTTGTACAAAACAGGTGTCTTTATGTAAATTTTTTGAATTAATTATTTTTTTTCCTTTTTAAAAATACACTAACTCCTACCCATTTGAATGAGAGTTAATGGGAACCAATTTTTTTTTCTCTTTTTTATTTTTCTCTCAATGTTTAGAAGTTAATTGTTTTATCGTCTCAACTCTATTTTTTATTATTAATACTTTAAATTAATCTTCTTTTTACGATTTTTGATTTAATATTCATTAGGCATATATATAATTAAAATATTCCTTTTTGGATATAAGTTTTTTGAATAATTATTATATTATATCTTGATTTTAAATTATTTGTATATAAAATACAAAAATCAGATTATTTCCAAATAATTTCATGGAAGTAAATCTATCTTTTACAAGATCAATATTTTTACTTCAGTTTTCACCTTCTTATAATAATTTAAGATTACTGAGTTATTTTATTTTAAAAATATTTGGAAAAAGGATTATAAACATGTTAGACTTACAATTCCTAGTAGAATGATATATTATTAGTTAAAATAATTTTTTGATTGATTCTTCTTTTTATGAAAAAAAATTATATAAACAAATATAATAAGTTGATTATATTTTTATTTAAGTACGTCACGATAATATACTTTATCATCCTATTTCAAATGAAATGTTTTATTCAAGTAAATAGAGAGGCATTTTCGCCTTTTTAATGGAAGTAATTTTTGTCCTTCGCTGTAATTTATGAAACAATAGGGACTAAACTATAAACACGCCATCTAATAAGGTAGTTGGCTGTAATTTCCCCTTATTAAGTATAAAATATGTGACTTTAATCTAGATATTTATCAAAAATATATGACGTTCTTTCACCCGTATACTGATATGTAATTATATTAGTATATTAATATAAATATTATAAATATACAATGATCATATACAATGATCATATAGATTCCTGTCATGTTATATATTTTATATCGAACTTTTACACATCTATACTTAATATTAAAAGAGAGTCGCAAAAAAATATGAGGAAACATGTGTCATCTCCACGTTAATCCTGTTTTTAAAAATCTTAAAAAAATGGACATTTAATTTGGGAGGGGGTTAGAGAATTATTCCATTGTATACTATCTACCAATTAAAAACTTCCTCTCATTTTATTCTCATTGTATCAATTTTATTTTTGAAAAAAATATATCAAATTAATTCTTACTTCATGCTCTTTAATTTGACATCCATATAGTATATATAAAATAAGATAAATATAATTATAATATATTTAGATGATTAAAATATTTCAATATAAAAATATAAGACTATTGAAGAAAGATATATTTTTAGTTTATTTTCATAGTTTTTTAACAATTATTTGATTTTTAAGAATTATTTTGTTCTGATTATAAAATAGTAAAATATATTACATTAATATCAAATCATATAAAAAATTATATAAGTAAGAATATCGGTTGTATACTTTGAATGAAAGTTGATAATACGACACCAATAACATCATCATCAGAGCATTAATCCCAAAATGCTATGGGGTCGGCTATAATGAAAGTTGATAATAATAAATATAATTTAATTTCTTATATATAAAATTAGATATAAGACTCATATTGTCCTATATGAAAAAATAAATGCTGGAGCTTAATTAATTTACGGTTTTCCTATCATGTGCCCTTAGATCACATGATAAGAGTTTATAAATGAAACTAAATCAAATAATAGTATATGTATATGTGTGTGTATACTGACTCAAGTATATTTTATAATAATTTTATAATATCATTGAAATTCGATCACATATTATTAATATAATAAAATATTTAACATTTTACGCCGTGCATCGCATGGGAGGACATCTAGTATGAGTAATAACGTACGTAATGAAGCTTCAGAGGCTAATGACTAATTGGAAGAGAAATGCCTATAAATACCACTTCTAATGGTATTCATGACACAACAACACAAAACAAACAATTCAGTCAGATATTCATATACACATTCTTGTTGTTGTAATTATGCTTATATTGATAGTTTGAGTGTTTATACATTCAACACATACACGAGAGGTAAAAGAAAAGGTACAATTAGATTTGATGTTATTAGGATCAAGGATCCGGCATTGTTAGAATCGCAATCGATATCTAAGTGAGGTTTGTCTAGTACCCATAAAAAGCTAGATTAGTTGATTCCTTGTCCAATAGAAAAGTAAAACAGTTTAACTTGGACCGACATAAATACAAGTGATTGAACGGTTTACTGGGACCGATAGAAGACGAGCTTTTAACGGTTATCCCTCGACCGATAGAAGAGAGGCGCAGAGGTTTATCGTAAGCCTATAGAGAAAGATACCGAGAGAGGACGTAGGCACATTTGGCCGAACCTCTATAAATCATGTGTCGATTTAATTTCCACACCTTTATTTAAATCGCTTGCGCAACGCGAAAGAGTTTTATAACTCTATCTTCAAATGGCAATACTGACCAATCTTGCTCCAACAATGTTCAGGATCCAGGAGAGCGGAAAAACAACCACTAGAGCTGCATGACGATGAGGGTGCAGAGTGATGTTACAAACAGATTAATTTGTCATATGTTTGTGTTGTTTTAATAAAGTACTCGAGTATGTTGTCGTTTGTGATGTTGGATTTGGTCATGTATTATTGTTCATCGTTTGACGTTTGTCTTTCGGTACTGTTTTCAGACTCGTGTTGTATTTTATTTCTGTTGCCGTTGTTTGTTAGTATTTGTTATTGTCATTTTATTTCCTCAACCTTGTAAATTCTTGGGTAAAGGATTTATGGCGCTGTAATATTCGTGAATATATCAGGGGTGTTACAGATTATACAACATCTAATCCATTCCTTCTCTCCGAATCAAGGTAAATTCCTTAGAACCCTAGTTTGGGGAATTTTTGGGAATTTTTCTTAGATCCATCCGATTTATCCATTTTTAATCTTGAAATCCTTGGGATTATGATGTATCTCCCCGTACCTATGTCCTCCATAAGATTATATGTATGTTTTTGTATATTATTCGGACTAAAGAGAGTTTGGATGAATTCCACCTCTAGATAATTATCCTTGGAGAATTGTAAATCGTAGGCAGGTTTCGGGAGTTTCTCCATGTTAATCCAGTATGGATTATTAATCATCGTATTCCTTACGATATCGTTTAGGTACCAGAAGTGCATTCTTGGACCTATCGAGCTTATACACTTTTCCTCCCGATTCTCGATGTCTCAAAGGCAAGTATATGTTTATGATTGTACATTCTCGACTTTGAAAGTGAGGTATATGTGTGATTATATATATTCAATTTGGGACGGACCGATGGGTCCTCGGAGGGTTCCGTTGCCTTTGGTGTGGTTCCACGAATATTTTTGGGTTAACCACTCCGGGAGGGTCTGACGGGGCCTCGGAGGGTTCCATTGCTTCTGGTGCGGTTCCATGGTTAATCACGTATGTATTGACACGAATGATATGAGATATAGTTATTCCGGAATACTAGTCTTGAGTTTGATGAAATGATGATTACATTTACTTTATTGTCGAGAAGTATTGTGTTTCATATTCCAGGAGAGGGGAAAGGAATGTACCGGGTCGGCACGAAGATGATGGGCAAGAGTGACGTTGTGTCTTATTTCTCTATGTGTTTTGTACCTTGTTCCATTTTGTATTGTTGTACTTGGAATGGTTTTGAATACTCGAGTAATGTTTTAGATGTTCATGATGTTTTGGCCTGTATTTTGTGTATCTTTCAGAATGTCTCCTGACAGGGGTCGAGGACGGGGCCGTGGTTGTGGACGAGGACGAGGACGTGGCACGGTCGCTTCCCTCAGTTCCGTTGCGGGGTCGGCTTCCCCCAGTTTATCTAACTCAGTGCATCCTGATACCGAAAGTCAACACGACAAGTCGACCGATGAATGGAATAATGTGGATGTTGGGGTTACGAACATTCTTCAACAATTGGCAAATCAGATGACTGACCTAGCCCAAGATATTCAATTAAATAATCATAATCCTACAGTGGGTGTTTTACTCCGGAATGTGGTCCGTATGCATCCTTCGTAGTTCAGCGGTGCTACCGACCCAGCGGGATGGGAAGGCTGGCTATTCGAATTGGATAAAGTGTTTGAAGCGGTTGACTGTCCGGAAATGAGGAAGGTACCAATTGCTCAGTACTTCCTTACTAAGAAAGCCGCGACTTGGTGGAAAGCCATTAAGCCGCAAGATCATGCTGTTACATGGGACGAATTTAAGGATCTGCTAGAGTCTGAGTATTTTCCTTCGCCAGTACAAGAAAGCAAGATCCGAGCCTTTTTCGAAGCTAAGCCGCAAAACATCCCAGTCTCACAGGCGATAGTAGAGTACAATGAACAGCTGATTCATGTGAAGAATCAGGTGCGTGATGAGCGTGACAAGATCCGCCACTTCGATATGCGGATGAATATGGATTTATGGCATTATATGGTCGGACTTGCTTGCACCACCCTGAAAGAATACCAAGACAGCGCTTTGGCGTATGACATGTTGTGTCCCCACAATGACACCACAGACGAGCCAAAGAAGCAAAAGACCACCGGTAATTTTTTTGGTTCTAAGGGCGGCAACTTTCAGAGACCTCAGTCGACTAACCATTCGGTTAGGCAATCATCGCGTTCTTTTAAAGGGAAGAAGAGTTTTCTTTCTACTTTTGGGCACCTCAACTCGCCCGGTGACCTGTTTTAATTGTGGTAATCCAGGCCACATCAATCGGGAGTGCAACTTCCCACCTCTGAAGTGTCACACTTGTGGTCAAATGGGACATAGGGCAGTCTACTGCCCTGAACAACATCAAACTATGGATACTCGGGTTTCCTCCCCAGCACTTAGAGATCAGAGTATGAATCATCAGCAATCAGTTAGCCAGTCGCAGTAGGGTTGCGACAAAGGCTGGGGATGGAGTCAGACCGCTAGAGCAGGAGAGTCTAGCGTCGGTTCGGCACACCCACGAGTTTATGATATGCATCAAGCATATGAACCTGATGCGGCGGTGGCCTCAGGTACTATTCATATCCTATCTCATCCAGTTCGAGTACTTTTTGATTCTGGTGCTACACAATCTTTCATATCCTTGGATTGTGTACGTCGTTTAATATAAATTGTATGACAACTTGCGATCCTTTCATTGTGAAACTGCCTAGCGGGGATAGAATAATGGGGAATCAGAAGATTAGAGATTTTCCGGTGAGCATAGCAGGTATTGATTGGTTTCGAATTTGATTGTGGTTGATATCGAGCGCGAGGATTTGATCCTCGGTGAGGACTGGCTTGAGAGTCACCAAGCAATCATGAATTACCACATTAAGGTTATCACTATGATGACTAAAGATGGTTCCGAGTACTCGTTCATAGGTCGTAAGTTGGGTCAACCTAAGTTGCTTATCAGCGCTATAAAGACCGTAAAACTCTTGAATAAAGATTTCACGGGCTATTGCTGTTATGCTTTGAAGTTAAAAGGGAATAGAGTCGATTTCTTTTCGATTCCAGTTGCTAATGAGCATCCAAATGTCTTTCCAGACTATCTTCCGGGATTACCGCCAGATTGAGAGATAGAATTTTCGGTTGATTTATAGCCCGATGCAGATCTAATTTCTAAGGCGCCTTGTCGTATGGCACTTTCGGAAATGCAAGAATTGAAAAATCAGTAAGGAGAACTGTTAGAGAAAGGGTACATTAGACCAAGCGCTTCGCCCTGGGGCTCACCTGTTCTTTTTATGAGAAAGAAGGATAGTTCACTATGTTTAAGCATCGATTACCGTGAGCTAAATAAAGTGACCATCAAGAACAAGTATCTGTTACCCCGTATAGATGATTTATTTGATCAGTTGCAGGGAGCCGCAGTATTCTCATAAATTGATTTGAGATCAGGATACTACCATCTCCGAGTGAAAGAGTCCGACGTTCCGAAAACCGCTTTCAGGACGAGATACAGATATTATGAGTTTGTGGTCATGACTTTTGGACCGACTAACGCATCGACAATATTCATGCAGCTAATAAACTAGATATTCGTTGAGTGTAACACCCCCAAGTTATTCAGGGTATATTACAGCGCCGTGAGCCCCGCCGTGGGACCCACAAGGCTAAACATACGCGGAACTATAACTTGACCGATAAGGTCTACATACAATAGAAAGAAAGACGATACAAATGGTATTCAAAACCATAACCAATGAAAACATATACATCACTGTACAAATCAATACCTCGGCAACACAGGCCGGAACAACAAGGAAACTGAACTACAATACTCGAGTATTTAAAAATCCATTCCAGTACAACAACACTGAATGGAGGAATCCAAGAAAATAACCGGAGACAAAACACAGTATCACACTTGCCCATCATCTTCATGCAGACCCGATACCCGTCTGTCCGCTCTCCTGGAACCTGAAATACTTGAAACGTATTTCCCCCATAAAGGGGTTAGCCGTCGAATAGCTAGTGCAAGTATAACAATATGAAACATAATACTCCTCGACAATAAAGTAAATGTAATCCGTCAATTCATCAATATCCGTCAATTCATCAATTTAAGACTAGTATTCCGGAATAACTAAATCTCATAAGACGTATGTGAATGCCGTAGAAACGGTTCGTTCACCTCATACGCCGTTACGTATGTGAATGCCGTCAAAACGGTTCGTTCACCTCATACGCCGATACATGTAGGAATGCCGTCAAAACGGTTCGTTCATTACATGCCAATAATATATCTATGAATGCCGTAAAAACGGTTCGTTCATGATATGCCATCAATATTTCTATGAATGCCGTAAAAACGGTTCGTTCATATCATACCATCAATTCCTCTTACTTTCAAAGTCGAGAACGTACAATCATAAATGTATACTTGCCTTAATAAACGTTACCGAAGATCCCGAAGAACACGGTTCGACCGGGAAGCTTGAACCACGAAGGAGACAACGAACGGAAGGGTTCCGACTTGAGTTCTTCACAAGGATTTCGTCCCTAAGTCATATCAATGATAAATCAACAATCGTACGATGAATAATAATCGTACAACGCACAAAACCCCCCTCTTAGACCTTTTGTCGGACACCTTCAAGGCGTCGACTAATAACTCAACCAAAACGACGAACCAATACAATACAACCGTGGAATAACGATGGAAATGATAGAATACACCTAAATCATCATCAATCCATCACTAATCTAAATTACTACAGATTAAAAGGATGAAGTCAAACAAAATCCCCAATTTCCAACATAAAATTCGAAGTGTTCTTGAAAAATCTTTCAATAATCCGATGAATACTCCAACAAGTCCATAATCATGCGTATATCACTTCATACCCCATGATTTTAACATCCAAAACATTATTACCCAATACAAAATCGAAATCCAAGATGTTGAAGAAATTACCTCTTGAAGATCCAAGCACTATGATTCGAAGAGCACACGATAGAACGATGATCCGGGCTTCACAATCGAAAAGAGATGAAGAGAAATCATATACTCAAGTGATAGGTGAAGAAACCTTCCTCTCTCAAGCCTTTCCTCTCGTGTGATGGTGAAGAAATGAGAATTATCGGTTGAAACGCGCAGAAAAACGCAGATATAGGGGTAATCTGTCATGTGTGCCGCGGCTCAGTATATGTGTGCCGCGGCACAGGCCCAAAATTCGCTCCCAGGGCTCGGCAGTGTGCCGCGGCTCAGCCCAGGTGTGCCGCGGCACCGGGTACAGGGGTTTTGGCCGAATCTGGCAAATGAGAGTGACTTAGCTATTTCGACCATAACTCCCTCGTCTGGACTCCGATTGACTCACCGTTTGAACCCTTGGAAAGCTGACTCGATGCTTTATAATATTGCCAAGATTAAGAATTTTTGGAGTTTCCAAGAATTTACGGTGATTTAACAAAGTCGAACTCATACGTGGAAAAGTCGCTAAAGAGCACGGAATTCAACAGAACGATACCGAAACGAACTCGGATGACAAAAAGTGTAGAATTAATCATTCTAAGGATGACGAAACGGTCCCAAGCAAGTTGTCAAAAACGGACTTCCGCCAAAAATAGAAAATTTCCGGGAAACAAAATTACGGGTATTACATTCTACCCTCCTTAAAAGAAGTTTCGTCCCGAAACTTAAAACAGGCAGGGAGAAGAAATATTTCGCCAGGAAAAACTCAACGAGATACACAAGAGCCGAAACTTACGCCCAAACGGCGAATAATCAATATAGAACACAACAATACATTACCCGAAGGTAAACCAAACCAATGCCGAAAAAGATACGAATTCACAATGCCCGAAGGCTCCAACGGAAATACCGATACATCACAATGGCCTGAAAGCCGAACAGCCCAAAGCTGCAAGTCATCACAAAATAGATCTCAAAGAGACCAACCTGACTGTCGGACATACCCCTCGGCGTATGAACAACCAGTAGCAAATCGTCGGACATATCCAATACAACATGGACTACGAACGATCAATCAATAAAGCTCAAGAGGGACATCACAGTACGCCCGATCCGGAAATGTGTCCGTGCACATGTCCACCCCGTATACGGAATCCAGAATATACGTGTGACAATGTACCTAATTAGCCTCAAGAACTACGTCTCGTGTGCACGGTCCAATGCGGAAACATCCACGCATGACCATCGAGTGCCTGGCTAAAAATCCTACACATAACCAATTGGCACGCAGACATGATTCCAAATATGCCACTATACAACATGACAACGAAACTCAAGGGATAAAACATCCAATACGGATCATACGACTCACCAAGTGAACGATGACGCATGAATAATGAAAGATCGACACGACCAACGATATTCAAAACAACCATCCTGGAATCAGAATTCCCTAAGGACCGATTAACACGGCAATAATATTCGGGAAATCCACAACCCTCAACGATCACAAAATTATCGAGTTCACAAGAATAATAGTGTGCTGCCTTGAGTCGGCCAACACGACAATAATAACTCAACGGATGGGAACTCTCCTCGACAGTTCCAATTCAATACTTCGATTACCGTAGAATGGCCAATCGATAACAATGATACAATGGATAAGAATACCTTTGACAACGGATGGTAATTATCTTCGATAATCCCAATTCAATACCTCGATTACCTTGGAACGGTCAATCGATAATCAATGATACGATAGAATAGATGTCCCGGTGTCTTAAACCGACCACCGAAACGGAGATGACAAAAGGATATATCAAACGTCCCAATTCGGTTAACGCAACAACATAGCAACAGTTCCAATTCGACGACAAAGATTCAACGTTGTCTCAGAACGACATTAATCGCGAACAATAATAATTGATACATCGATACCGCGAACCGGCTATCGACAGCAACTTTACCAACAGGTATCGTAATGCCTTGAACCGGCCATTTACAACCAACAGTAACATTTGGCATAATTTTCCGACGGGCGTCGTATCAATGATCCCCTGATATCAATACAATCATAAAGAGGCCGAGTCTCGAAATGATACACACATTCGTACACCTACACGATAACATTAATCTCATTGATTAATACAAGTATAAAACTTGCCTCGATATCAATACATCGAACTGTTACCAATTCAGTTGATTTCGTCTTACGAGTTCCTCAGTCCCGACCACGTTAATCTACGAGCCCTTCAACCTTAACCGCAACACAACAGTCATAATCTATGATCAAACATCATATCTTATTGTAAAACGAAGGATTGATAATCCACCGGTTCGATGACGACCAATATCAATACCACCAAACTACGAACTCAATCGTTTCACCATATCTCGGCTAATCACAGTCTGAACAATCCAACTCAGACACTTACAAATCCTGTACACAATACGAGTCAAAATATGATGATCATATCAGCAACCAATTCGGACCAATAATAAGGGTCTAAATGTTCCAAACTCAATTCTTAAACACGAATTGACAAGGTTCCCTTCTCGTAAATCCGTCGTTAAAATTTACTTATGACCGTTATCAATTGAATCATCCGGTAGTTCAAAACAATAGATAATCATATTAAAAAGGTTATCGAACAATCCAATCATTCGATTTGAATATTTGCTCCGTACGTATGGGCTTCCAAATTCAGAGATGAATGATAGTCTCATCAAGCTCATAATCACATTCGTATTTCCTATACGAATATTATTTCCAACACATAGTTTAGCTCTAGATATGAATATTCCATATTCATTTTCAAAACATCAACACTTCTGAAAAAAAAAAAATTTCATCACCTCGTATAATTCAAGAGTTCTTCAAGAACATGAAATATCCGAAATCATGTTCAGAACAACATATCCGAGGTATATATCTCCATGTTACCATTTTCTTCATCATGTCATTCATACAATCTCAAGAATCGCAACAAAACCCTTATCACCATATGAAGAAGATCTCAATGATCGTATCAACATCCGAAATCTCTTATTACAATTCCAATGAATCTCGTATAGCATTATCACATGATACCATATAATACCTCAATACCGAATACCTTCCCGTACACAATCTTCTATGTACGATTACCACAAAACATACCTCTATACGGACTTCCTTCCGAAATGTATACCATAGACCAAGAATATCCAAAATGACATCAACAATATCCGAATACTACAATCTTCACCCCAAAACCTTACGGGAGTATTACACGCCGTAAACCCTTCTCACAAGGATTTACCAGGCTAAGCACAATTTTCCAAGTCATTTCAAAAATGCCAAAAAGACTGATGATGGTAATATTTTTCAAATACTAAAAAATCATTTTCCAAATACCGTCAAACGATCAAGGTTAAAATGCCAAAAACTCAGTTTAGGGAATCGGTTTTACAAAATAAAATTTCAGTTGGCGACATACCAAAATCCATTTCAAAAATACTCACGCAGCGGATAAAAGTACAGTCCAATTTATGCATTTTCATTGAAATAAGCCGAACATCAAAATACACGATTCCCAACATACTCCCTCCAAGTAGTAATCCAAAAAGAAAAAAATGAGCCACTATCAAAGGGAGACGAGGATTACCTTGTATGGGCGAACCACGAAGAAAGAATAATTGAACTCCGTTCCAAGAATCATTAAATCATCATAGTCATCATATGGCCTCAAAAACATCAAGATCTCTATGATTCCATAATCATAATCAACATATTCAAAGCATATCATTATCTTCCTTCAATATAAACCTCATAGAATATGGATAACACAAGAAATCACTTCAAGAATCAACAATAGTTCCATAACCAAGCTCTAATTCCATGATTCCAAGCTCACAATCATGTTAAAAGTGTTTAGAACACTCTTAAAAGTGAAGAGGGATGAGTTTTGGAGAGAAAAATCTCAAAGGATCGCGAGAGAAATGAAAGGCAACACTTCAATATATAAATTGCACCCTCATCACGTACGTAAGTGTCCTTTCTTAACGTGCGTAACAACTTTAACGTACATAATCCAATATCCATAACGTACGTAACCAACTCACTGTCTCATTCCGTGCAGTCCATTACGTACGTAACCCATACCATAAAACGTACGTAATATACCAGTTGACTTGCTACGGTACAATGGTTGTGTTACGTACGTAACACGTCTTGTATAACGTACGTAAAATGTACGTTGACTCACCTGTCAACATCCTCCGCCGAAAGTGCCAAAACAGGGTCCCACCTGCCGACCAGGACTCGGTTCTGTCCGATGCCTTCGTTACGTACGTAATACCTTAGCCTTAACGTACGCAACCATGCCGATCTTACGTACGTAATCTCACCTTATTAACGTACGTAATAATTCCATTCTTAGCCAATCTCAACAATTCCTGTCCAAAGTCATGACATACCAAATACGAGCATACGGCAAAATCAATACATATACTCAATTCAATAACATTTCAACGGGAATTCAATTTCACCAAGAATTATCGAATAATTCGAACAACATACTTACAAGTCCGCGAAGTCGAAGATCTCCCGTGATACTAGCATGCGACTCCTAAACAAAGTCTCAACATAATAGCGATACACACCATTATCGAAATTAGCAACTTAACAAATTCTCAAGGAAGAGTTCACGTCCGTGACCACGGCCACGATTCTTCCTACTTTCAGCCAACAATCTGAAGGTGACATACATGCGTAAGTATAATCCGAATCGCACATTCTCGAAGTGACCAATTTCCAAGAATACCAAGCTATAGACGAAACGATTAAGAAGAATACAAGAAGAGTGAGAGGACTTACAAGTACCGGTCGCACTGTGATGATGGCAGAGTAGTGATACTGTGGGCAAATGCCGACTCAATCGACCCAAAAGACCGACAGCCTAGGTATCCATAAACCTAAGCTCCGATACCATATTCTGTAACACCCCCAAGTTATTCAGGGTATATTACAGCGCTGTGAGCCCCGCCGTGGGACCCACAAGGCTAAACATACGCGGAACTATAACTTGACCGATAAGGTCTACATACAATAGAAAGAAAGACGATACAAATGGTATTCAAAACCATAACCAATGAAAACATATACATCACTGTACAAATCAATACCTCGGCAACACAGGCCGGAACAACAAGGAAACTGAACTACAATACTCGAGTATTTAAAAATCCATTCCAGTACAACAACACTGAATGGAGGAATCCAAGAAAATAACCGGAGACAAAACACAGTATCACACTTGCCCATCATCTTCATGCAGACCCGATACCCGTCTGTCCGCTCTCCTGGAACCTGAAATACATGAAACGTATTTCCCCCATAAAGGGGTTAGCCGTCGAATAGCTAGTGCAAGTATAACAATATGAAACATAATACTCCTCGACAATAAAGTAAATGTAATCCGTCAATTCATCAATATCCGTCAATTCATCAATTTAAGACTAGTATTCCGGAATAACTAAATCTCATAAGACGTATGTGAATGCCGTAGAAACGGTTCGTTCACCTCATACGCCGTTACGTATGTGAATGCCGTCAAAACGGTTCGTTCACCTCATACGCCGATACATGTAGGAATGCCGTCAAAACGGTTCGTTCATTACATGCCAATAATATATCTATGAATGCCGTAAAAACGGTTCGTTCATGATATGCCATCAATATTTCTATGAATGCCGTAAAAACGGTTCGTTCATATTATACCATCAATTCCTCTTACTTTCAAAGTCGAGAACGTACAATCATAAATGTATACTTGCCTTAATAAACGTTACCGAAGATCCCGAAGAACACGGTTCGACCGGGAAGCTTGAACCACGAAGGAGACAACGAACGGAAGGGTTCCGACTTGAGTTCTTCACAAGGATTTCGTCCCTAAGTCATATCAATGATAAATCAACAATCGTACGATGAATAATAATCGTACAACGCACAAAACCCCCCTCTTAGACCTTTTGTCGGACACCTTCAAGGCGTCGACTAATAACTCAACCAAAATGACGAACCAATACAATCCAACCGTGGAATAACGATGGAAATGATAGAATACACCTAAATCATCATCAATCCATCACTAATCTAAATTACTACGGATTAAAAGGATGAAGTCAAACAAAATCCCCAATTTCCAACATAAAATTCGAAGTGTTCTTGAAAAATCTTTCAATAATCCGATGAATACTCCAACAAGTCCATAATCATGCGTATATCACTTCATACCCCATGATTTTAACATCCAAAACATTATTACCCAATACAAAATCGAAATCCAAGATGTTGAAAAAATTACCTCTTGAAGATCCAAGCACTATGATTCGAAGAGCACACGATAGAACGATGATCCGGGCTTCACAATCGAAAAGAGATGAAGAGAAATCATATACTCAAGTGATAGGTGAAGAAACCTTCCTCTCTCAAGCCTTTCCTCTCGTGTGATGGTGAAGAAATGAGAATTATCGGTTGAAACGCGCAGAAAAACGCAGATATAGGGGTAATCTGTCATGTGTGCCGCGGCTCAGTATATGTGTGCCGCGGCACAGGCCCAAAATTCGCTCCCAGGGCTCGGCAGTGTGCCGCGGCTCAGCCCAGGTGTGCCGCGGCACCGGGTACAGGCGGTTTTGGCCGAATGTGGCAAATGAGAGTGACTTAGCTATTTCGACCATAACTCCCTCGTCTGGACTCCGATTGACTCACCGTTTGAACCCTTGGAAAGCTGACTCGATGCTTTATAATATTGCCAAGATTCAGAATTTTTGGAGTTTCCAAGAATTTACGGTGATTTAACAAAGTCGAACTCATACGTGGAAAAGTCGCTAAAGAGCACGGAATTCAACAGAACGATACCGAAACGAACTCGGATGACAAAAAGTGTAGAATTAATCATTCTAAGGATGACGAAACAGTCCCAAGCAAGTTGTCAAAAACGGACTTCCGCCAAAAATAGAAAATTTCCGGGAAACGAAATTATGGGTATTACATTGAGTACCTTCACAAATGTGTGGTCGTCTTTATTGGCGATATCTTGATTTATTCTCGAGATAAGGAGGAGCATGCCCGACACTTTCATTTGATACTAGACGTTCTGAGAGCGGAGCGCCTTTATGCGAAATTCTCAAAATGTGAGTTCTGGTTGAACGAAGTTATGTTTCTCAGCCATGTGGTTTCGGCCGAAGGGGTTCATGTAGACCCACAGAAGATTGAGGCAATGCTTGATTGGGCACCGCCTAATAATATCTAGGAAGTTCGTAGCTTTTTGGGTCTTGCTGGGTATTACCGTTAGTTTGTCGAGGGGTTCTCAAAACTCACTCGGCCGCTTACGTAATTGCTTCAGAAGACAGAAAATTTTGCTTGGACTGCTGTGAGACAGCAGAGCTGATGAGATGTTTGACCTCAACGCCGATTTTAGCTTTACCACAGCGTAGTGAAGGATTTGCAGTTTATAGTGACAGTTCATGTAACACCCCGAGATATTCGGAATAATTACAGCGCCGTAAACCCTTTAGGTAAGGATTTACAAGGCTAATTTTAAAAAGAGTGTAAATATAAACCAATCGTACAACTGAAGTTCAAAGACATATTTGATTCAACCGATCAAAGAGTTAATTTATACAACCATATCGAAAAGACATTATTAAAACAGACGTACTCGAGTACTAAACGAAACAAGAAGACAAATCACAATAACAATAACATCAATCACATCACTGAGCCATTTCATCGTCACCGCCGATCGTGGTTGTCTCCCCGCTCCTCGGCTACCTGAACATCAAAACAATGTCCACCCCCGAAGGGGTTAGCAAAACGATGCTAGTACAAGTATCATAATACAATAAATCATCAATGCATCATAAAACATGCAAAACGGACTTCCGCTACCGGAATCCAACGATGTGAATCCTCACGATTCCATCAACACAATACAGGGTAATCCAGCGATCCAGCGCCCTTGGTATAGATCCCCATGATGATCCCGTCGGACCAACGCATGGTGGAAAACCCGTCCAGTGATCCAGCGCCCTCAGCATAGATCCCCATGATGATCCCGTCGGACCAACGCATGGTGGACATTCGATCCAGCGCCCTCAGCATAGATCCTCATGATCCCCTCGGATCATTTATACCATAATCAATCAACTATGCATACACATATGCATTTCAATATGTTCATCAATACGAACAAATAATCAACCAATATCATGAGAATTTTCAGAAATACATCTCATATTCAACAATATGAACAAAACCACAAGCATGATCAAAGATTCAATATAAATCGAACTCGACATATGATACTTGCCTCGAAAATGGCAAGACGAAATACTTCGATGATCTCAACACACTCGAAGGCCGCCTCCTTCGATCAATGTAACCGGCTCGAACCTTAACAAAAGGAACGATATACAAATCATCTCAAGTCGAACGATGGCCTAACAATTTGGTCTACGGCCGAAAAGCTCAAAATAAGCAATGCATGCGGGTGCTTAGCGTGCGCTACATACTCTACGTAACGTGCGCTAAGCGGGCACATTAGCATCGCTATCGAGTAAGACTAGCGTGCGCTAGTTTACTGAATCGGCGGTTTGCACCGGCCGATATATAACGCACGCTACGTACGTATTGTGCGTTAACTGAACTTCGATAGCGCACGTTAACTCACATATGTTAGCGTGCACTAATCTTGCATGGCAGAATACTGCAAACCGAAAACTGGGTTGAATGGTGAAGAACTCATGAATTCTACCGTGATAATACAAGTTATCCTCGGGCATATCATCCTAATAAGGTTTGTGGAAGTTTTATGGTTATGAAATACGAATATACGGATAGCCAACTCAACATCATAATTCATCTACGATCTCCAAGAAATAATCTAAGTTCCATTTGTTCTACGTTCCAAAACACATGATTCCATCGTGTAAAACGTATCAACTGGGTAAATATCCGATTATTGATCATAACTCGATTTGAACATGCTTAGGAGTCCTTATAATAAGATGGTTCAAAGGTTCATACGATATATAATGCCGATACGTCAAAAGTATCCTTCTAACATGTGATGACCGATTATAAACGAAATACTTGCTATCAAAACATGATTCAAACTTCCTTAGGAACATTACTAACATCAGTGAAGAATCACCTACCTCAAAGTAGTGAAGAATACGGAGGAAAATGAAGCGATCCAAAAACGAAGGATTGAACACCAATCTCCAATTATATACGATCATCAATCTCTAACTAGTAGTTTGATATGATTTGTTTGGGACGAAGTGAGTTATGTTCTAATTGTATGAGTTCGGGTTATGGGAGGAGAAATTACTGAAATCACGAATAGGATGTTGTCCTATTTATAATAAATGGCTATTAGCGCGCGCTAGACCCTGTCCGTAGCGTGCGCTAACGGCTCCCTGACTAAACAGTACTTAGCACTTAGCGTGCGCTACGCATATACCAGTAGCGTGCGCTAAGGCGTTGACTCGGCTTTTCGGCCGTCAGTACATCCGACACGATCCGGCAGGTCCCGGCCAGATCTCACCTACCGCACGTCCCAATCAATTTGACCACGCATAGCGTGCGCTAATGACCCTCAGTAGCGTGCGCTATGAATCCACGTTAGCGCACGCTATACATAGCTTGTAGCGTGCGCTACATGCGCAGAATTACAATCTTCAAATCACAATTATGAAATCATACGCTCGATAACATCGGATTATGAAATACGGAAAATAGTACTCAAACAATAGTACAATCATTACAATATCACAAGTTCCGATTACATAACAGAAATCTCGGGTATTACATCCTTCCTCCCTAAAAAGAAGTTTCGTCCCGAAACTTAAGATGAAAACAACTCCGGATATTTAGCCTTCATACCGTCCTCCGTTTCCCAAGTGGCCTCTTCGACTCCATGTCGTGACCATTGTACTTTAACCAAGTGTATTGGTTTATTCCTCAATTGTTTGATCCGGTTCTCAAGTATCTTGATTGGTCTCTCTTCGAAGGTGCCATCATTAGCTATCTCGATCTCATCGAAATCAATGACGTGACTGGGGTCCGGTAAATACTTCCGCAGTTGGGATACGTGAAACACATTGTGAACGTGACTCAGTGATGGCGGTAAGGCCAACCTGTACGCTAAATCTCCAACTCTCTCGAGGATCTCGAATGGTCCGATATATCTCGGACTAAGCTTGCCTCTTCTCCCAAAACGGAAAATCCCTCGTGTAGGAGACACCTTCAATAGTACATGGTCACCAACGTCGAACTCTAGAGGGCGACGACGTAAGTCTGCATAAGATTTCTGTCGACTCTGGGCAGTCAACAGTCTTTCCCGAATCAAAGCTATCTTCTCTTGAGTCTGAATAATCAATTCCGGTTCCGTCCCGATCAAGTCCGAAGAATCATCCCAACACAGGGGTGATCGGCATCTTCTCCCGTACAAAGCTTCAAATAGTGCCATCTTAATTGAAGCATGCCAACTATTATTGTTGGTGAATTCAACTAATGGTAAATGAACTTCCCAATCAGTTGACCAATCCAAGGCACAAGCTCTAAGCATGTCTTCTACAGTCTGAATAGTCCTTTCGGACTGACCGTCCGTTTGGGGATGAAAAGCTGTACTAAAGTTTAGTTCGGTCCCCAAAGCCCTGTGCACTGCCCTCCAGAAGTGCGACACGAAACGACCATCTCGATCTGAAACAATGGTCTTCGGCGTCCCATGCAATCTGACTATCTCCGCAATAAATACTCGCGCCAATCTCTCGGGTCCCCATGTATCTTTAATCCCTAGGAAATGAGCCGACTTGGTTAGTCGATCAACTACAACCCAAATCATGTTCATTCCCGTTCTAGTCCTTGGCATACTGGTGATGAAATCCATCGAAATGTCCTCCCACTTCCATTCCGGGATCGGAAGCGGCTTTAACATCCGTGGTCGCCGATGCTCAATCTTAACCATTGACAAGTCAAACACTTCAAGCATTACTCCGTTACATCCTTCTTCATATTCCCCACCAAAAGTTTTGCTTTAAATCCTTATACATCTTACTTTAGGGTGAATAGAATAGGGCGCGCTGTGAGCTTCCTTCAGAATAGTCCTTCTCAAATCATCATCATCGGGAACGCAAAGTCGACTTTGAAATCTCAGAACTCCATCATATTGTATCACGAATCCTGGGGCTTTCCCTTTCTTTACTTCGTCGCATAATCGAAGGATTAAAGAATCGTTCAATTGTTTAGACTTGATCTCCTCGACTAGTGATGAAGTCAGTTCCATCACATAAAGTTGCCCTTGGATTCCTGGTGCCCATACTTCAATCCCCTCGCGGATCAGTTCTCGTTGAATACTGGTTTGGGACGTAAGTGCTTCCAACACTCGAAGGGAAACAGGTTTACGGCTCAAAGCATCGGCTACTACATTTGCTTTTCCCGGATGATAGAAAATCTCCAAGTCGTAATCCTTGATCAATTCTAGCCACCTTCTCTGCCTCATGTTTAATTCTTTCTGACTGAAAATGTACTTGAGGCTCTTATGGTCTGTAAAGATCTGACAATGAGTGCCGTACAAATAATGTCGCCAAATTTTCAAGGCAAAGACCACAGCTGCTAGCTCCAGATCATGAGTCGGATAATTAACTTCGTATGGTTTCAATTGCCGAGAAGCATAAGCAATCACTTTATCCCTCTGCATCAACACACAACCCAAACCCTGATTTGAAGCGTCGCTGTATACCATGAATCCATCAGTTCCCTCTGGCAGTGCTAATATAGGTGCTGTCGTCAGTCTCCTCTTAAGTTCGTCAAAACCAGCCTGGCACTTCTCATTCCACGTGAACTTTTGAGTTTTCAGAATTGGTGAGTGAGCGGACGAGCAATTTTGGAAAATCCCTCTACAAAGCGGCGATAATATCCAGCCAAGTCCTAAAAAGCTTCGGACTTCTTTCACGTTGCTAGGAACTTCCCATTACAAGATTGCTTCGACTTTCTTGGGTCCACTGAACTCGTCGGTGATATCACATGCCCAAGGAAAGTTACTTCCTTAAGCGAACTCACATTTAGAAAGCTTAGCATACAAATTGTTCCTTTCTCAAGATGCTCAAAACCACACGTAAATGTTCAAGGCATGTTCCTCTGCGTCCCTCGAATATATCAAGATGTCGTCAATGAAAACGACCACAAATTTATCCAGGTACTCCAAGAAAACCCGATTCATCAATTGCATGAATACCGCAGGAGCATTGGTAAGTCCAAATGGCATTACTACAAATTCATAATGCCCATACCGGGATCTGAGCGATTTTGGTATATCCGATTCCTTAATTCTCACGGTGGTATCACGATCGCAAGTCAATCTTCGAGAATATCCTTGCCCCTTGCAGTTGATCAAACAAGTCGTCGATCCGAGGTATAGGATACTTATTCTTGATTGTCATCTTGTTGAGCTCCCTGTAATCAATACACAGTCGGAGGGATCCGTCTTTCTTCCGGACAAAGAGAACGGGCGCTCCCCAAGGAGAAACGCTCGGTTGAATATAACCTTTCTGCAACAATTCCTCCAGTTGTTTCTCGAGTTCATACATCTCGGTTGGCGCCATGCGGTATGGTGCTCTGGAAATGGGAGCTGCTCCAGGCTCTAATTCGATAGTGAATTCCACTTCTCTCTGCGGAGGTAATCCAGGTAGTTCGTCAGGAAAAACATCTGAGAACTCATTCACAACTGAAATAGATGATAACTCTACTCCTTCCTCTTTCTTCATGGCACAGCACCAAAGTCCCTGACATCCCTGTTTCAGTAATTTCACGGCGTTCATTGCCTTGATCAATTTTCCCGAGCTTCCTGGTCTCCATCCTCGGAATAAGTGTTCAGACCCATCATCAGCAATGATGGAAATGACTCTCTCTCGGTAATTTAGAATAGCTCCATAACGGTTGAGCCAATCGTCTCCGAGAATTAAATCGTCACCGTAAATGTCAACCACAATAAGGTTCGATAGCCAATCTCTCCCTCCTATAGTTACTGGAAAGTCCCTAGCTTCTAGGGTTCCCACAATTTTCTCTCCGCTAGGTAATCCCACAACATAAGGTTCACAATCATACAAGCACGAGATTTTTAAACGATTAACACAGTTCAATGATACAAAAGAATGTGTAGCTCCGGAATCGAATAAAACACTAACTGGTTGCAAAAGGATCTGAATTGTACCTGATGCAACATGTGTTCGATCATCCTTCTTCATCTCGTAAATATGCGGAGGAACGGACCCGGACTGGATGCCTCTCTCTTCCCAACATTCTCTGCTGAAATCCACTCTGTTGCGTCGGTTCACACTCGTCTCCTTCGAATCGAGTGAGTGCGAGTACCAAAAGATCGGGTCGCATTCCCACAAAGCGTTGCGCGATGTCCTTCTGTACACACTCGAAAGCAGTCACAGCAGCGAAACAATCACGTCGAACATGTCCGCTTTTCCACGCTTATAACACTTCTTCCTGCGTCAAATGCAGTTGGTCTTGCTCGTAACTTCTTTCCTCCTCGAGAAGGATGCGGAGGTCTCTGGATGAGTGAAAAGAGGACCGACACGGGGCCCGCTATTCTTATTCTCCGTGAAGTTGCCAGACACCTTCTGTTTCTTTGCTTCCGTCGATTTCTCTACTGTTGCTTCCTTCATATCATAGGCCAACGCCTTGTCCTGATACTGCCTCAAGGTGGTACAATCAAATCCGGACATGTATCGCTGAATTTCCGGCTTCATTCGCATGTCAAAATGGAAAATCCTTTCCGCCTCGGTCCTGACCAGGTGGCGCACATAAGTCAGCTGGTGATTAAAAGTCTTAATCACGTCGTCACGCTTGCTTCAATTTTGCGGTGAGAAAAACTCCCGAACTCGGGCCTCTCTAATCGGGCGAGGACAATCTGCGCCTCCATCATCAATTTGAATTGTCCGATCAACATTATGCTCCTCCGGTCGAATGCTCTCCCACCGGTCGAAAGCCTCCTGTCGAGGAAGATCTTGGCGTAGGAACCTTCCTATTGTTGGGACAATTAATCCCATAAAAATCTTCTCTAATTCCTTGACCGGTGATCCCAAGAAAGCGTCTCGGTCGAACCATCAAATTTCGGAGGATGCAATTTGATCACTTGATAAGCCATTTATCTCCCGATTTTCCACGTTATGTTCTTTGTCCCATCGGCTATGCATGCGATCCACAACCTGAGCAAATTGGTTTATCTGGGCAACCACCTGTTGAAGCACTCCCGGCACGTTAGGATCTGCATTATTATTTGCTGATCCCTGTTGTCCCCCGGAATGGGAATCCGTTTGACTAGCGGTTATCTCTGGGGTAGATACCGACTCTTCTTGTCTCGCATTTCCACGTCCGCGTCCACGACCGCGTCCGCGTCCACGACCGCGTCCGCGTCCACGACCTCCTCTCAACATACTGTAAACATAAATACTCAATATCCAGGGCAAACTTTCTAAAAGTACATCCATCAATGTTCACAAATCATGAATAAAATAAAACGGTAGTATTTGAGATTTAGGAAACTTACAACCACGGTCCACACGACGATCTTTGGCTCGGCAGTTGATGTTACGACGACCAATAATCAAATAACGTAAACAGACCCAACTAACCCGACTGCCAAGATATCCATGAATCTTAGCTCCGATACCATATTCTGTAACACCCCGAGATATTCGGAATAATTACAGCGCCGTAAACCCTTTAGGTAAGGATTTACAAGGCTAATTTTAAAAAGAGTGTAAATATAAACCAATCGTACAAATCAAGTTCAAAGACATATTTGATTCAACCGATCAAAGAGTTAATTTATACAACCATATCGAAAAGGCATTATTAAAACAGACGTACTCAGTACTAAAGCGAAACAAGAAGACAAATCACAATAACAATAACATCAATCACATCAGAGCCATTTCATCGTCTCCGCTTGCATCGTGGTTGTCTCCCCGCTCCTCGGCTACCCGAACATCAAAACAATGTCCACCCCCGAAGGGGTTAGCAAAACGATGCTAGTACAAGTATCATAATACAATAAATCATCAATGCATCATAAAACATGCAAAAGCGGACTTCCGCTATCGGAATCCAACGATGCGAATCCTCACGATTCCATCAACACAATACAGGTAATCCAATGATCCGGCTCCTTGGTATAGATCCCCATGATGATCCCGTCGGACCAACGCATGGTGGAAAACCCGTCCAGCGATCCAGCGCCTTCAGCATAGATCCCCATGATGATCCCGTCGGACCAACACATGGTGGACATTCGATCCAGCGCCCTCAGCATAGATCCTCATGATCCCCTCGGATCATTTATACCATAATCAATCAACTATGCATACACATATGCATTTCAATATGTTCATCAATACGAACAAATAATCAACCAATATCATGAGAATTTTCAGAAATACATCTCATATTCAACAATATGAACAAAACCACAAGCATGATCAAAGATTCAATATAAATCGAACTCGACATATGATACTTGCCTCGAAAATGGCAAGACGAAATACTTCGATGATCTCAACACACTCGAAGGCCGCCTCCTTCGATCAACGTAACCGGCTCGAACCTTAACAAAAGGAACGATATACAAATCATCTCAAGTCGAACGATGGCCTAACAATTTGGTCTACGGCCGAAAAGCTCAAAATAAGCAATGTCTGCATCGCTTAGCGTGCGCTACGTACTCTACGTAACGTGCGCTAAGCAGCCTATTAGCGTGCGCTATCGTGTAAGACTAGCATGCGCTAGTTTACGAACCGGCAGCTTGCACCGGCCGATATATAACGCACGCTACGTACGTATTGTGCGTTAACTGAACTTCGATAGCGCACGTTAACTCACATATGTTAGCGTGCGCTAATCTTGCATGGCAGAATACTGCAAACCGAAAACTGGGTTGAATGGTGAAGAACTCATGAATTCTACCGTGATAATACAAGTTATCCTCGGGCATATCATGCTAATAAGGTTTGTGGAAGTTTTATGGTTATGAAATACGAATATACGGATAGCCAACTCAACATCATAATTCATCTACGATCTCCAATAAATAATCTAAGTTCCATTTGTTCTACTTTCCAAAACACATGATTCCATCGTGTAAAACGTATCAACTGGGTAAATATCCGATTATTGATCATAACTCGATTTGAACATGCTAAGGAGTCCTTATAATAAGATGGTTCAAAGGTTCATACGATATATAATGCCGATACGTCAAAAGTATCCTTCTAACATGTGATGACCGATTATAAACGAAATACTTGCTATCAAAACATGATTCAAACTTCCTTAGGAACATTACTAACATCAGTGAAGAATCACCTACCTCAAAGTAGTGAAGAATACGGAGGAAAATGAAGCGATCCAAAGACCAAGGCTTGAACACCAATCTCCAATGATATACGATCTTCAATCTCGAACTAGGAGGTTGATATGAAGTGTTTGGGACGAAGGGAGTTATGTTCTAAGTGTAAGAGTTCGGGTTATGGGAGGAGAAAGAAGAATGAAATCACGAATAGGATGTTGTCCTATTTATAATAAATGGCTATTAGCGCGCGCTAGACCTGTCCGTAGCGTGCGCTAACGGCTCCCGACTAAACAGTACTTAGCACTTAGCGTGCGCTACGCATATACCGTGGCGTGCGCTAAGGCGTTGACTCGGCTTTTCGAAGCCGTCCAGTACATCCGACACGATCCGGCGGTCCCGGCCGATCTCACCTACCGCACGTCCCAATCAATTTGACCACGCATAGCGTGCGCTAATGACCCTCAGTAGCGTGCGCTATGAATCCACGTTAGCGCACGCTATACATAGCTTGTAGCGTGCGCTACATGCGCAGAATTACAATCTTCAAATCACAATTATGAAATCATACGCTCGATAACATCGGATTATGAAATACGGAAAATAGTACTCAAACAATAGTACAATCATTACAATATCACAAGTTCCGATTACATAACAGAAATCTCGGGTATTACAGTTCAGGACAAGGGCTTGGATGTGTGCTTATGCAGCACGATAAAACGATAGCCTTTGCATCAAGGCAGTTGAAGCCGTATGAGATGAACTATCCTACTCATGATTTGGAATTGGCCGTAATTATTTTCGCACTTAAGATTTGGCGACGTTATTTGTATGGCTCATCGTGTCAGATCTATACCGATCACAAGAGTTTGAAATACATTTGCAGTCAGAAAGAGTTGAACATGAGGCAGCGACGTTGGTTGGAATTGATCAAGGATTATGATTTGGAAATTCTTTACCATCCGGGGAAGGCCAATGTTGTCGCGGATGCTTTGAGCCGCAAATCGGAATCACTTCGGATGCTCGAGGTTCTTACACCCCAGACGAAGATTCCTCAGGATTTTGATTGAGCAAGGGATAGAAGTTTGGCTTCAAAGAGTACAGGGACAGTCGTGTACCTCGAAATTACTTTGTCCTTGGTTGGTGACATCAAAGGGAAACAGTGGAATTGTAACACCCCCAGGATATCCGAGGTATATTACAGCGCCGTGAATCCCTATATGGGACCCACCAGGCTGAACAGCATCATACACAATGACTCACAGAAACGATAAAATAACACCACGTCATAAAGACGCAAAACAGAACAATCCACCCGGTTCAACCGGTCAATATGACATCATCATCCATCACAACATAATAAGCAACAATACAATTCAAACGAACAAGAACCCCTTAAGTACTCGAGTACAACTATTAGTTCAAAACCACAAAAGACAAAAAGGTAAAGATACTAAAACATCACTCGTGCACCATCATCACGCACGACCATCATCCGTGTACTGGTCCAGCGCCCGCTCGTCCCGATGAACCTGACCTGAAATTCATAAAACGAATTTCCCCAAAACGGGTCCCCAGAGGGGTTAGCAATTACGCTAGTACAAGTATTCAAGGCAAACCAATCGCTTACACATTTCATAGTACATGCACCAAAAATCATTTCGAAAACCAAAACCAAGACATGTCTTTTTCCGGAAAATAAACAGTCCACAATTAGCCTTGAGAACAGGGCGGCAGCATACATTCTCACTCGAGGCCTCGCAGGGACCCTACCGAGTTGGCTACAATTTCAGAAAAACAAAACCACGCACACGCTATGCCGTGAGAACAGGGCGGCAGCATACATTCTCACTCGAGGCCTTGCAAGGACCCTAACGAGTTGGCTAGCGGTACGAAACTCGTGAAATCCAGGGCGGCAGCATAGATTTCCCTCCTTGACCCCGTCGGGCCAACACAAGGTGAGTTACACACAAGTAATATACATCACCATTTCATGTTAAGCTTAAAGGTTTCCAAAAATACTTGCCTCGATTAATAGACGGTGGCGAAGCGGAGCGGAAGAATCAAGCACGGCCGTGAGAACCGACGATTGAACCTAACGATTCGAATAACACAATCACAACCAACTCTAGACGATTACGGAAATGGAATACACCCGGAAACCCGCCTACGATTCATGTATATTCGAATAAAATAACAACGAGGGCGGATCACAACCAAACCCTCTCGATTCCGTAAAAATCCACAAAATATCCATGAATCCGTAGGAAAACTAAAGATACTAACAATATCAATCGTATACATCATGAATCCACCAACAAATCGGAACGAATCGGAAGAAAATCCCAAAACCCCCAAATTATCCAAAAGTAGGGTTCTAAGAGATTACCTTGGATTTAGGATGAGAAACACAAGTGGATGATGTTAGTCTCACACCAAGAACTCAAGCACAAGAATCTCTGAAGTGATTGGAGGAAGAAAATCGCCTCAAATCGCTCGGGAGTTGCTCGTCCGCGGAAAGAGGAAGAAATGAGATTTTTGTGATTATCTCGGTCAACTCCCTGGTTTATATAACCAGGGAGTGTTAGCGCACGCTAAGACCTCAAGGTTAGCGTGCGCTAACGGGATAGGGTTACCAACCCTCCTGTTAGCGTCCGAGTCCAGAAGCCAGGGTTTTTGCCGTTAGCGTGCGCTACCATGCATGCGTAGCGTGCGCTAATAACCTATCGGTAGCGCGTGCTATCGACCAATAGCGTGCGCTACCTGAACATCAGCCGAGTCCAGTAGCCAACTGCCCAAACCTCACCTGGCCCGTTAGCGTGCGCTACCATACCGCAGAAGCGTGCGCTAACTAGAATCGATTGAATTCGGTAGTAAAGCGCCCGATCTTGGACAGTCACACTAGCGCGCGCTACTGAACAACTTAACGTGCGCTAGTCTCCCGACATTAGCGTGCGCTAGACAAGATAGCGTGCGCTAAGCCGATAGTCCAGAGGCCTGGGAGTTAAACTGCCACTCCCAGGGCTAAATCGTTAGCGTGCGCTACGAATTAATCGTAGCGTGCACTACTAATGGATTCCTAGCGTGCGCTATACAGGAAATATAGCGTGCGCTAGATATAGAATATAAACGACCCCAAAATACCGGCATATGAACGAAACGTCAAACGAAACACCTCGGAACGCATCATAGCATAGAATAAATCCACGGCAACCCCGAAACGGCGGTTCCGCACAACAATTACGAGAATCAGATCAAAAGATAACGGAAAAGTTACACTGAAGGATACCCGAGGGTCACTAAAATCGAGAATTACACCGGAAATACAATTACAAGGGAAAGAAAAATGCGGATATTACATTCTACCCCTCTAAAAATAAGTTTCGTCCCGAAACTTAAGGAACAAACAACTCGGGGTACCTAGCACGCATGCTATCCTCGGTTTCCCAAGTTGCCTCCTCGACACCGTGTCTCGACCATTGCACCTTGACCAAAGGTATGGTCTTATGCCTCAATCGTTTCTCACGATGTTCCAAAATCTTCAAAGGGCGCTCTTCGAAAGTAACATCTTTGGCGACATCAATCTCACCATAATCGATGATGTGGCTAGGATCCGGACATATCTCCTCAACTGGGAAACATGGAAAACACTATGAACATGACTCAAGGCCGGAGGTAACGCCAAACGGTATGCCAACCCACCTACTCGCTCGAGGATCTCGAAGGGGCCGATAAATCTCGGACTCAACTTCCCTTTCTTCCCGAAACGAAAAACTCCTTTCGTCGGCGACACCTTTAGCAAAACGTGGTCTCCCACCTCAAATTACAAAGGTCGACGACGGACGTCGGCATACGACTTCGCCGACTCGGCGATCAACATCCGTTCTCGAATTAACTCTATCTTCCGCCTCGTCTCTAAAACGACATACGGCTCGGTCCCGACCAAATCGGACGCCTCATTCCAACAAATCGGTGATCGACATCGCCGCCCGTAAAGTGCCTCATACGGTGCCATCCGAATCGACGCGTGCCAACTATTGTTATACGTGAATTCGATCAGCGGCAAATGTTCCTCCCAGTCACTACTCCAATCGAGAGCACAGGCACGCAATAAATCCTCGAACGTCTGGATAGTGCGTTCCGACTGTCCATCTGTTTGGGGATGAAAAGAGGTACTCAAACGCAACCGGGTACCTAACGCCTTATGCACCGCCTCCCAGAAGTGCGATACAAAACGGCCGTCACGATCCGAAACAATAGACTTCGGAGTACCGTGAAGTCTCACGATCTGCGCAATAAACACACGAGCTAACTTCTCCGGGCCCCAAGTGTCCTTAATGCCCAGAAAATGTGCCGACTTGGTCAGGCGATCAACAATCACCCATACCATATTCATGCCCGACCTCGATCTCGGCAAACTCGTAACGAAATCCATCGATATATCTTCCCATTTCCATTCCGGAATGGGAAGTGACTGCAATAACCTTGGTCTCTCTCGATGCTCGATTTTGACTGCCGACAAGTCAAACATCTCGCTACAACCGTGCGACCTCATCCTTCATGTCATTTCACTTGAAATTTCTCCTCAGGTCCTTGTACATCTTACTCGTACCAGGATGAACGGAATAAGGTGTAGCATGGGCCTCCCGTAAAATACTCTGCCTCAACTCTAAGTCGTTCGGCACACAAAGCCGACTCTAGAATCTCAAAACACCATCCTCGTGAATCACAAATCCAGGAGACTTCCCTTTAAGAACGTTCTCTCGGATTTGAGTAATCATCGGATCCTCTAACTGCTTCAGCTTAATTTCATCGATCAAAGACGACGAAATCTCTAAAGCACAAAGTTGCCCGACGGCTCCGGCAACAAGACCTCAACATCTAACTCGATCAAAGCCCTTGAAGCTCGGGACCGAGATGTAAGGATCTCAAGCGCCGCAACGCAATCGGTTTCCGACTCAAGGCGTCGGCCACAACGTTCGCCTTGCCGGATGATAAAGGATTTCGAGGTCATAATCCTTAATCAACTCTAACCACCTCCTCTGCCTCATATTCAACTCTCCGAGTAAATATGTATTTCGACTTTTATGATCGGTAAAAATCGACATGTGGAGCCGAAAAGATAGTGACGCCAAATCTTGAGCGCAAAAGCGACCGCCGCTAACTCCAAATCATGAGTAGGGTAGTTCATCTCATACGGCCTCAACTGTCTCGACGCATAGGCAATGGTCATGCCGTCTGCATTAATACACACCCAAGACCACGACCCGAAGCATCGCTATAAACGGCAAAACCCTCGTTGCCACATGGCAACGCCAAAACTGAGGCTGAAGTCAAACGCTTCTTGATTCCTCAAAACTCGATCGCCTCTCGTCATTCCGCATTTAACTTCTCGGATTTCGGAGCAAGCTGCGTAAGTGGTCGAGCCGCCGAGAAACCCTCGGCGAACCTACGATAGTAGCCACCAAACCCAAGAAACTACGGACCTCCTTCACATTTTGGGCGGTGCCCAATCCAATACGACCTCAATCTTCTCGGATCCACACGAACCCCCTACTGAAATCACGTGACCTAAAAACATCACTTCTTTTCAGAACTCACATTTCCAATCGTGCATAGAGTTGCTCGGTCCTTAAAATGTCTAATACTATCCGCAAATGATGGGCATGCTCTTCCTCATTCCTCGAATAAATAAGAATATCGTCAATAAAGACGACGACGCACTTATCCAAATACTCGATAAAAACTTTGTTCATCAATTGCATGAACACCGCCGGTGCATTAGTTAACCCGAAAGGCATGACTACGAACTCATAATGTCCGTACCTCGTCCGAAAGGCTGTTTTCGGCACATCGGACTCTCTCACCCGGAGCTGATAGTACCCCGATTTCAAATCAACTTTCGAGAATACCGCAGCTCCCTGCAACTGATCGAACAAGTCATCAATTCTCGGCAAGGGATACTTGTTCTTGATGGTCACCTTGTTTAGTTCGCGATAATCGATACACAAGCGTAGCGAACCATCCTTCTTCCGCACAAACAGGACCGGTGCGCCACAAGGCGAGGCGCTCGGTCGAACATACCCCGACTCAAGAAGCTCACTCAGCTGCTTCTTCAACTCGGACATCTCTAAAGGTGCCATGCGATAGGGCGCCTTCGAAATAGGGGCCGCACCCGGCTCTAACTCTATAGTGAACTCGACCTCTCGATCCGGTGGCAATCCCGGTAACTCGTCAGGAAAAACATCAGGAAATTCATTAACGATTGGAATCGACGAAAGCTCGACTCCACCACTCTCCGCTTTCAAGGCATAGCACCAATAACCAATACATCCCTTTCGCATGAGACTCATCGGCTTCAAGGCATTAATGACGAATTTCTGGTTTCCCCTCTTTCGCCCCGCGAAAGAGTGCTCGGTGCCGTCCTCGGCTAACATAGTGATGATTCTCGTGCGGTAGTTCATGATCGCACCATGCCGCTCGAGCCAGTCATCACCAAGAATCAAATCCTCACCCTCGATACTCACAACAATAAGATTAGAGGGCCAAGTCCTCTCACAAATAAGCACAGAACAGTCTCGAACCTCCTGATCACCAACGATCCTATCACCGCTAGGAAACTTAACGATGAAGGGCTCACAAGGTGTCAAACGGTCGAGACTCAAACGGCGCACACAATCTAGAGATATGAATGAATGCGTAGCACCGGAATCGAAAAGCACACTGACAGGATGCGAAAGAATATAAACGGTACCTGTCACCACGGTAGCCGCTGGATCATCGGCTCTCCGCATCTCATAGACACGCGGGTGGGCGGAGCCAACACTGGAAGCTCCCCCTCTTGAGGGCTGACCCCGACCTCTTCCCCGACTAGCACTCGGCGGATATTGAGGAGCAAACGACCCCTGATTTACACTTGGCTCCAACGGGGCTGGTTGAGAAGGACGGGTGCCGCGAAGCTGTTTGACCTGCTCACAAAAAGGGGCCTTGTGGCCTAGCTGTCCACAAGTATGACAGGTAAGCTTCGGACGAGAACATTGCCGGCTCCTATGGCCTTGCACACCACAGTTAAAACATGTGGGTTCATGAGCGGAGGTTCCGGCGGCACCCCGAAAGCTCCCAGAGAAACGAGCCGAACCGCCCGTTGAAAAATTTGCAGCCTGAGATTTCTGCTGGCCTCCACTCTTGGGGCCAGAAAAATTTCCAACCGACTTCTACTTCTTACTCTCGCGGGCCGCCTCACTCGCCGTCACAGACATATCATAAGCAAGGGCCCTACTCTGATAATCCTTCAATGTAGTACATACGAGCCCCGACATATAGTCCCGAATCGGCAACTTCATCCGCCTGGAGAAATGGAAAATCTTGTCACTCTCCTCGACAACTTGGGTCTTCACATAACCCAACTCTTTGTTAAAATCAGCAATAGCTTGAGCTACGGGGATATCCCGTGGTTGAGCGTCATAAAAAGCATGTACCCGAGCCTGTCTGATCGCCACGGGCAATATTCGATCTCCATTGACTCTTGAAACTCGGCCCACGTAGCGGCATGGTCTTTGGGCCCAACGGCCTCCCACCGGTCCGTAGCGTCCCGGTGAGGAAATATTGAGCAATAGGGACTTTACGGTCCTCGGGACGATTAGTGGCAACGAAGACCTTAGACATCTCCTTGATCCACCCTTCCCGGCCAATCGGGTCTGAAGCTCCCGAAAACTGAGGAGGATGCATCTTGATAACATCTTGGAGCCAACGATCCGCTCCGCCCCGATTAGCGTGGGCCTGATCCGGGTTCTGAACCGCCTGAGCTATCGCCGCCATTTGGTTTACCATTTGTTGAATTACGGCCGCGATACCAAGATCGGCACGCTCCTGAGAAGAAGCATGGCTATGACGGTCGCGTGCGCCGGCTCGAAGATCGTGGCGTGGCCGCCCCGGCTGCCCCACGTCCCCGGCCGCGTCCACGACCACGACCGCGACCACGACCTCTTCCAGCATCCATGCTGGAGTTAAACAAGTAGCAAAAGCCATACGAGGGTAAGTACGAGAGAAGAAAAATTACAAGTCGAGAATCAAAGGTACGATACAAGGAAATAATGAACGGAGGAAGGAAAACTTACGGACACTGGTAGTACCGGAATCATGGCAGCGTGACGATGATGTGCAAAACAAAACACCACAAGACCGAATAAACCAACAAGCCTAGGTATCCATAAACCTAGAGCTCTGATACCATTTTCTGTAACACCCCCAGGATATCCGAGGTATATTACAGCGCCGTGAATCCCTATATGGGACCCACCAGGCTGAACAGCATCATACACAATGACTCACAGAAACGATAAAATAACACCACGTCATAAAGACGCAAAACAGAACAATCCACCCGGTTCAACCGGTCAATATGACATCATCATCCATCACAACATAATAAGCAACAATACAATTCAAACGAACAAGAACCCCTTAAGTACTCGAGTACAACTATTAGTTCAAAACCACAAAAGACAAAAAGGTAAAGATACTAAAACATCACTCGTGCACCATCATCACGCACGGCCATCATCCGTGTCTTGGTCCGCCCGCTCGTCCCGATGAACCCGACCAAATTCATAAAGCGAATTTCCCAAAACGGGTCCCCAGAGGGGTTAGCAATTAAGCTATTACAAGTATTCAAGGCAAACATATCGCTTACACATTTCATAGTACATGCACCAAAAATCATTTGAAAACCAAAACAAGACATGTCTTTTTCCGGAAAATAAACAGTCTACAATTAGCCTTGAGAACGGGCGGCGGCATACATTCTCACTCGAGGCCTCGCGAGACCCTACCGAGTTGGCTACAATTTCGAAAAACAAAACCACGCACACGCTATGCCGTGAGAACAGGGCGGCGGCATACATTCTCACTCGAGGCCTTGCAAGGACCCTAACAAGTTGGCTAGCGATGCGAAACTCGTGAAATCCAGGGCGCGGCATAGATTTCCCTCCTTGACCCCGTCGGGCCAACACAAGGTGAGTTACACACAAGTAATATACATCACCATTTCATGTTAAGCTTAAAGGTTTCCAAAAATACTTGCCTCGATTAATAGACGGTGACGCGAACGGAACGGAAGAATCAAGCACGACCGTGAGGAACCGACGATTGAACCTAATGATTCGAATAACACAATCACAACCAACTCTAGACGATTACGGAAATGGAATACACCCGGAAACCCGCCTACGATTCATGTATATTCGAATAAAATAACAACGAGGGCGGATCACAACCAAACCCTCTCGATTCCGTAAAAATCCACAAAATATCCATGAATCCGTAGGAAAACTAAAGATACTAACAATATCAATCGTATACATCATGAATCCACCAACAAATCGGAACGAATCGGAAGAAAATCCCAAAACCCCCAAATTATCCAAAAGTAGGGTTCTAAGAGATTACCTTGGATTTAGGATGAGAAACACAAGTGGATGATGTTAGTCTCACACCAAGAACTCAAGCACAAGAATCTCTGAAGTGATTGGAGGAAGAAAATCGCCTCAAATCGCTCGGGAGTCGCTCGTCCGTGGAAAGAGGAAGAAATGAGATTTTTGTGATTATCTCGGTCAACTCCCTGGTTTATATAACCAGGGAGTGTTAGCGCACGCTAAGACCTCAAGGTTAGCGTGCGCTAACGGGATAGGGTTACCAACCCTCCTGTTAGCGTCCGAGTCCAGAAGCCAGGGTTTTTGCCGTTAGCGTGCGCTACCATGCATGCGTAGCGTGCGCTAATAACCTATCGGTAGCGCGCGCTATCGACCAATAGCGCGCTACCCGAACATCACCGAGTCCAAGAGCTAACCGCCCAAACCTCACTGCCCGTTAGCGTGCGCTACCATACCGGCGTAGCGTGCGCTAACTAGAATCGATTGAATTCGGTAGTAAAGCGCGATCTTTGACGGTCACACTAGCGCGCTCTTGAACAACTTAACGTGCGCTAGTCTCCGACATTAGCGTGCGCTAGACAAGATAGCGTGCGCTAAGCCGAGATAGTCGAGGCACAGGAGTTAAACTGCCACTCCCAGGGCTAAATCGTTAGCGTGCGCTACGAATTAATCGTAGCGTGCGCTACTAATGGATTCCTAGCGTGCGCTATACAGGAAATATAGCGTGCGCTAGATATAGAATATAAACGACCCCAAAATACCGGAATATGAACGAAACGTCAAACGAAACACCTCGGAACGCATCATAGCATAGAATGAATCCACGGCAACCCCGAAACGGCGGTTCCGCACAACAATTACGAGAATCAGATCAAAAGATGACGGAAAAGTTACACTGAAGGATACCCGAGGGTCACTAAAATCGAGAATTACACCGGAAATACAATTACAAGGGAAAGAAAAATGCGGATATTACAGGAATGACCCGATCATTTCCAAACTGAAGGAAGATGTAATTAAGGAAAAGCCCCTCACTTTATGATCCATAAAGACAATATCTTGAGATTTCAGGACAGGCTTTGTGTACCGAATAATCTTGAGTTGAGGCAGAGAATTCTTCGAGAAGCCCATGCTACGCCTTACTCAATCCATCCTGGAACGAGTAAGATGTACAAGGACTTGAAGCGGAATTTTTGGTGGAATAATATGAAGAAAGATGTCACGGAGTTCGTATTGCAATGTTTGACATGTCAACAAGTCAAGATCGAACTTCAACGACCAGCGGGGTTGTTGAAGCCGCTTCCCATTCCCGAGTGGAAGTGGGAAAATATCTCCATGGATTTAATCACGGGGATGATGAGGTCTAGATCCGGAATGAATATGATCTGGGTAATCGTTGATTGACTAACAAAGTCTGCACATTTTCTTGGTATTAAGGATACTTGGGGACCAGAGAGATTGGCCCGAACCTTTATGGCCAAGATTTTAAGATTGCATGGTACCCCCAAAACTATTGTTTCTGATCTAGATGGTCATTTCATGTCCCATTCCTAGCAAGCGGTCCATGAGGCCTTGGGCACCGAGTTGAGTTTGAGTACGGCTTTTTATCCTCAGTCGGACGGTCAGACTGAGCGAACAATCCAGACGTTGGAGGATATGTTGCGGGCTCGTGCCCTAGACTGGAGTAATGATTGGGAACTTCATTTGCCATTGATCGAGTTTGCCTACAATAATAGTTGGCATGCGTCGATCAAAATGGCACCATTTTAGGCATTTTATGGTAGGTAGTGTAGATCTCCATTATGTTGAGATGAGGCTTTGGAGTTAGTCGGAATGGAACCGGATATGTTGATAGAAACCAATGAGAAGATTTCTATTATCCGAGACCGGTTTTTGACAGCCCAGTGCCGTCAGAAATCTTATGCCGATACTCTGCGTCGACCATTAGAATTCGAAGTTGGAGACCATGCTGTACTCAAGGTATCGCCGACCAAAGGAGCTTTTCGCTTAGGGAAAAAGGGGAAACTTAGTCCTAGATATATCAGACCGTTTGAAATTTTGGATAGGGTTGGAGATTTAGCTTATCGCTTGGCGTTGCCTCCAGCTTTGAGTCATGTACATAGCGTTTTTCATGTTTCTCAGTTGAGAAAGTATATGCCGGATCCAAGTCATATTATCGACTAGAGTTAGATTGATGTAGCCGAGGATGTTACCTTTACGGAGAGACTGACACGTTTTTAGTGTAACTATCGCAAGTGCACGATATCGTATCAAGTAGTAAAGTGGACTTTTTGAGTCCGGTTTATCGATCCCACAACCAAGTTTGGTTATAATTTGAATTATACAATATTAGTCTATTTTTATAGATACTAAGATGAGTGAAACACACAATTAAAAAGTTTGGTTTAATATTTGCAAAGAAAATACAATAATAGTTCTAATATTATAATGAAATAAAAAGATAGCAATAATAATAGATTGATTAACGACAAAATGAAATAGTTGGGATTACAAACTTAGTTCGTCATTAGTTATAAAAGATGTATAGGAGATCATAAAATGAATTTACTTATTATGTTGTGTAGATTCGATTTTCCTTAAAAAGACGGTTTCTCTTTCGAACTATAAAACGCCCCTTACATATTGAATCAATCCACTATATTTCTATGTTGATTGGCTTCAATACATAACATTAGGATTTATGAAAATAACTCGAAGAATCATCTAAGGACTAGAGGTATATTTCTATCCCCTAGAACAACTTAGAGTGAATATCATTTGATCTTATCAAACATATTTTCTTTCGAAACATATGAAGACCATAAATATCGTTATTTATTGGCCAAATAAATAAATATTGTTAAAACAGTGAAAATCACACACAATAATAAGTAATTCACAATAGATCTTTTATACAAACATAAATAACATGACTAACCTTGTTTATAATCCCAACTAAAGGTTACTTAGCCCATGAATGGTTTATTACACATATTACAAGCTTGTGTGGTCATTATTAGTTGAATCAAGAGAAAGAATTGGTCCTAACTCCCTTAGTAGATAAAGGAGATAGAAGCAATAAACTCTCTGAACAACATATGCTATACCACACTTACAAAAATCACTCTAGAACACAAGTGTGTTCTTCATACAAAAAGAAAAGTTTACAAAAAATGGAAAATTATAAGTTGAATGGTAATTGATGAAGGATCTAAGGGGTCTATTTATACACCTAAAGTCATCTAATAGCTCCAAAACTCCAGCATTATTACATTAGATCGGATCAATGCCAGCGATCCCCTCAATAATACACAAAAAGTATAAAAAATTAGACAAATTTTAACGATGGCAATTTAACGGTTTTTTCAGCGGAACATTTATTAAATGCGCACATTTAACAATGTTCGGAAGAACATTTGTTAAATTGCACATTTAACAACGGTTATAGGAAAACCGTTGTTAAATCTGCACATTTAACAGCGGTTCTTGTAGAACCGTTGTTAAATCTGTACATTTAACAGCGGTTCTTGTAGAACCGTTGTTAAATCTGTACATTTAACAGCGGTTCTTGCTAGAACCGCTGTTAAATGTGCAATATATTAAATATTAAGATATTTTGTTATATATTATTAAAAATTATATTACATTATATATTAAAAATTATAATACATACATATTATTTTATGAATTATATTATATTAAATGTGCACTATATTGAATATTAATATATTTTGTTATATATTAATATTAAAAATTATATTACATTATATATTAAAAATTATAATACATACATATTATTTTATGAATTATATTATATCAAATGTGGAATATATTGAATATTAATATATTTTGTTATATATTAATATTAAAAATTATATTACATTATATATTAAAAATTATAATACATACATATTATTTTATGAATTATATTATATCAAATGTGGAATATATTGAATATTAATATATTTTGTTATATATTAATATTAAAAATTATATTACATTATATATTAAAAATTATAATACATACATATTATTTTATGAATTATATTATATCAAATGTGGAATATATTTAATATTAATATATTTTGTTATATATTAATATTAAAAATTATATTACATTATATTTTAAAAATTATAATATATACATATTATTTTATGAATTATATTATATCAAATGTGGAATATATTGAATATTAATATATTTTGTTATATATTAATATTAAAAATTATATTACATTATATATTAAAAATTATAATATATACATATTATTTTATGAATTATATTATATCAAATGTGGAATATATTGAATATTAATATATTTTAATATATATTAATATTAAAAATTATATTACATTATATATTAAAAATTATAATATATACATAATATTTATTGAATTATATTATATCAAATGTGGAATATATTGAATATTAATATATTTTGTTATATATTAATAATAAAAATTATATTACATTATATATTAAAAATTATAAAATATACATATTATTTTATGAATTATATTATATCAAATGTGGAATATATTGAATATTAATATATTTTGTTATAAATTAATATTAAAAATTATATTACATTATATATTAAAAATTATAATAAATACCTATTATTTTATGAATTATATTATATCAAATGTGGAATATATTGAATATTAATATATTTTGTTATATATTAATATTAAAAATTATATTACATTATATATTAAAAATTCTAATATATACATATTATTTTATGAATTATATTATATCAAATGTGGAATATATTGAATATTAATATATTTTATTATGTATTAACATTAAAAATTATATTACATTATATATTAAAAATTATAATATATACATATTATTTTATGAATTATATTATTTCAAATGTGGAATATATTGAATATTAATATATTTTGTTATATATTAATATTAAAAATTATATTACATTATATATTAAAAATTATAATATATACATATATATATGGTTTATTGTATACTTATATTGATCATTAGTTATTAAATGTGTAATATAATAAATATTAATATATTTTGAAAATAATTTTGAAAATATTAACAAACATATACATATAATATATATATATATATATATATATATATTTTATTATATATTTATATACATATATATATATATGGTTTATTTTATACTTATATAATAGAAATCAATATTAGAACAACAAATGACTTTGGCTCACTGGTTTCATACCCACCTCCATCTCATTGAGGTCACAGGTTCAAATCCCGTGAGTAGCGGAATCGCACATTTATACATATTATGTGCGGGTAGTTGGCGGGCGGGTTGGTGGGCGGGCGGGCTGGGCGGATGCGGACTCGGCCGGAATATATATATTTTTTTAAAAAATAATATATTAAAAAAATAATTTCAATTTATTAAAAAAATTATTTAAAAAAATAAATAAATTTAACAGCGGTTGTTAACAACCGCTGTTCTATGGAATTTAACAATGTTCTTAGACAGCATTTGTTAAATTCTGTGAGACATTTAACAACGGTTCAGAGCATTAAAAAGGGCTCGAACATTGTTAAATCTTTGTTTTGTAGTAGTGAATCATAACAATCTGTCAAGAGTTACGGCCGTAACATTCAGGAGTTACGGCCGTAACTAGGGTGACTTACGGCCGTTGTAATATCCGCAATTTTCGATTTTCGGTAAATTTATTTTTTCGATCGGAGTCCGTTTTGACGATTCGCTCATGACCGTTTCGTCATTCTGAGAATGATTAATTCTACACTTTTTGTCATCCGATTTCGTTTCGGTGTTGTTTTGTTGAGTTCTGTGCTTTTTAGCGACTTTTCCGCACTTGAGTTCGATTCTTGCGAATCTCGACCGGCTAACATTCGAGTTTCCCGCAAGTCCGTTTAACTTTGTTAGACGTGTTGTGAACTTCGGTTTGGTTATTCGATCACGTATCGTGATTTCCGGGCGTTTTGGGCCATTTTGTAATTTGTAGAAAGTTACGGGTATCCGTATCTGTAATTGTTGCCTCGACCCGTTTCTTGGTCGCGTATGACTAAATATGGTATTACGTTTTCATTTCGAGTCGTTTATGTCGTCCGTGAACTTTTCATCGTGTTCGTTCCGTGCGATTTCGGAAATCGGGTCGTCGAGCCACGGCAGTTGCGGGGCCCGGCGGACGGTGGCGGGGCCCGCCGGACGATTGCGGGCACCGGCCGGGCAGGTGCGCGAGAACCGGCGTAAGCGCCTTCTGGCCGGAAAAGGCTGCCGCGCTAACCGAGTGTAGCGCCTGCCTTCTGCGGCCCTAACGCCTTATCTCGGGCACAGGCGGTGGGGTTTACGAGGTTGGACTCGGTCGGGATCGGCGAGTAGCGCACGCTACGCCGGCGTAGCGCGCTAGTCGCGGCGTAGCGCCTGCTGTCGGCCGGCTAGCGTCGTTACTGGCCGGGCGATTCGATCCGGTGGCTCTGGGCCAGTCGGCTAGCGCGCGAGCTTCCGCCGTAGCGCACGCTAGCGGGAGTCGGGAGACGAGTCATGGTGGGCAGAATTTGGTCGGTGGTGCCGGGTCGTGTGGGCCCTGGCCGAGAGTACTCGGCCGATACCGGCCGATAGTACTCGGCGATCTGGGCCGATAGCGCCACGCTAGTCAGGAAGGCTAGCGCCGCAGCTATCTGGCCCGATATAAATGTGGTGGCGATCACATTTCACTTCGCTTTTTCATTCCCTTCCTTCTCCTTCCGCGAATGGCGATTCATGGGTGACGAAGCCATGTTGTTTAACAACAAATCCATGAAGTCCTTGAGTTCATAACATCAATCGATCGTCCGTTATCAACCTTTGATCCAGCGAATCAAGGTAATCTTCCTTAGAACCCTAATTTTGTGAATTTGGGGATTTTTGCATTTTTTCCGATTCGTTCCGTGTTGTTGATTAATTCATGATGGGTATGATTAATCTTGATAGTATTCTTGTGTTTAACATCATTTAATCCATTGTTCTTCGTCGAATCGAAGTATAATTCTTGATTTCCTTCGAATTGACTTTTTGGGGGATTTGTCCCCGATCTCGTTTTTCATCCGTTTTCGATGGATCGATTATGGTTAAATGATGTTGTTAAACATATTCTATGGATTGTATATCCATATTTCAACTTGGAATTCCGTTTTCGGGTTTTGACGGAACGAATCGTGTTCTTGGCCGTTTTGGGGGAAATCCTTGAACTTTCATTATTCGTTCTTTGAATTCAACGGCTTTGAGTCGTGTTATGGAATTCAACGGCTTTGAGTCGTGTTATAGGAAAACCGTTGTTAAATCTGCACATTTAACAGCGGGAAACTCGAAACAGCAGTTTCGGTCGAGATTCGCAAGAATCGAACTCAAGTGCGGAAAAGTCGCTAAAAAGCACAGAACTCAACAAAACAACACCGAAACGAACTCGGATGACAAAAAGTGTAGAATTAATCATTCTCAGAATGACGAAACGGTCATGAGAGAGTCGTCAAAACGGACTCCGATCGAAAAAATAAATTTACCGAAAATCGAAAATTGCGGATATTACATTCTACCCTCCTTAAAAGAAGTTTCGTCCCGAAACTTAAAACAAGTAGGGAGAAGGAATATTCCGCCAAGGAAAACTCATCGAGATACACAAGAATGCGTAACTAACGCCCAACGGCGAAACGTTACAAACAACGCAATGGAATATACGGCGTGAAAACAAGCTCCACGGCGACCAACACAACGTCGCCGTTAGCGATATAATAAAACCAACAAAAGACAAGCGTCATCAAACGGATAATATAGCCAAGTCAATTATCCGACAATCACAAAACACAACGAACGAAAACCAATATGATAGACCAACCCAACGGTACATCAATCAAAACGCGAGTCAACCGCTGAACAAACACGGAATCCCACCGCCTAAGGGCTGGAAGATCGAAAACGAAACTAATTTCCCGAACTGAAAGGAATTACGAAGGAGCCTGAATGTTCACCAATCACGGAACGAGGTCAATAAAAACGAACAATCAAACGATCAAACCACAACGATCGAGACAACAAAAATCGAAGAGTCATGTGCGAATCACGAAGAACAATAAAGTTCAAACAACAACCCCCAGGATGATCTGGTGAGAACTACAAGACATGCATTCCCATAAGGTCCATAGGAAAGGGAATAGCGATTAAAAAGTCACAACGACAAACGAGTTATTCCGAAACAATACCACACTCGTTCGATAAACAAAAACAAGGGCGGGACAAGCTCGAAATGTCAACGAACATAAATGAGTCGGCCAGTCGAAAACATAAGGGTTCCAAATCCGATCCACTTCAAATAAAAGAACTAATAGAACCAGATGATGTCACTCCCAAACAAGGTTCACAAGAATCGAACTGAACCCGAAAAAGTAACATCGATAACCAGATCGACCCACAACAAGATCACAGCTCGTTCGGACGATGAAATCAAAATATAGAACAAGTTCATAAAGTGCCAACGAACATGAGCGAATCGATAGATTGGAGAAAGAGAAAATACAGAAGTCAAAATAGTACGGGCATTACCTCCGACCTCGTCCACGAAATTCACAAAACGGGAGCAAGGTAACAAGACATTAAACAACCGACGCATAACGGAACCATCGCCGATGCACACGGTCATACCAAACCAAGCTCTAACAGCTCGCACATGCACGACAACGCAGGAATCACTACGAGGCGATAATATTCAACACCAACATCCCGCCTCTCACAGGGGGCTAACACAACAAATGTGTGGAAAGCGACTCAATGCTCGCACCGCCAATTCGGTCATACTCGGGAGAAAGTATCAAAATGACAACGCGAACATCACACATACATACCCAGCCCTCAAACGGGAATGGATAGGTTTTAAAAACGAAAACCTCATTTTGAAAATAATTTGAAGAATACCGATTGATCTTGAGTATCACCTTTCAAAAAAAAAAAAAAAATACAAACGTGAAACATCGTTATCGAGACATTGGAGAACCATTTCGCATTTGATAAGAATGAAGATACTTTCTCTTAATGAAAACTTTCAAAATATTCGACCCTCGGGTCTAAATAAAAGTGTTTCTAAAATATTGAAAATATCTCAAAGCATTTTGGTCCTCGAAGTAGAAAACTTTTGAAATATATTGTGGCACCTTGGATGTACCACAAGAAAATAACTCATTTGAAAAGTATGTCTCGAAATTTATTTTTCTAAGATACTCAAGGTTTTCAAAAATTCAATAGGCCAGAATGCCCAAAACTCACACATATCGATGTTCACTAAAACAACTCCTAGCACACGCATCAAAAAGTTTAAAATCAAGACAATATATGTCTTTAAACGGAAATAAACGATAAAATACCACATTCAGAACAAAACCACTGATAAAATGCTCTCCCGCACTGGCTAGTGAACAAGTCGAACGTGTATAAGCACAAAGCTTCCACAAGAGACTTGTAAAACGTGCAAATCGATTCGAAAATCATCAGCAACGAACAAAAGAAACAATAAAAAGACATCACAAGTGACGACACTCCTCGTATAAATCAATTACGAGAGTGGACTAAATACATATCGTGAAATCAAAATCCATATAAGGATTCCATCACTTAACAAATAATCATAAAAATAGCTCGTGTCACACGAGGCACAACACAAAGAAGGGAGACTTACTTCCACAGGTCGCACGAAGATGATGATCGCCCCACGATACTAATCACGACCAACAAACTCGGGCGGCAGCGTCGCGACACTCGATCGGATGAAATCCGATGAAACAAGACTCAAACAACACGACTTGACCCGACAGCCTAGGTTTTCCTCAACCTAGCTCTGATACCATTTATGTAACACCCCCATGGCCGATACATTACGTACATAACATGGGAAACAGACGATCGAGTCGTGGTCGGCAGGTGGGACCCTGTGTCGGCAACTTTCGGCGGAGGATGTTGACAGGTGAGTCAACGTACGTGTTACGTACGTTATACAGGACGTGTTACGTACGTAACACGACCATTGTACTATAGCAAGTCAACGTACGTATTACGTACGCAACGGAACAAGTGTTACGTGCGTTGCAGGCGGCGAGTCGTGGCGAGATGACCGGGATGGCCGAGCATGGCCGGACGTGACTCGTTAGGATGGCCGAGCATGGCGGATGTGACTCGTTAGGATGGCCGAGCATGGTCGCGGTGACTCGGCCAGGGCTAGGGCGGCGATTCGTCGTAAAGCGGTGGCGATTCTGGCCGTCATGGCGATTACGTGCGTAATGGAGCCGATTCGTGCGTAAGTGCGAACAAAGCGGACGAAGGTTAGGCGCGGCCGGCTCGTGCGTAAGGACCCGCCGATTACGTGCGTAGCGGCGGCAGTCTAGGCTATATAAGGCACAGGCCGAGTCACCCTTATCATTTTCCATTTTTCTCCGTCCCTTTGCGATTTCTTCAGCAAAGTTGATGGTTTTGAGTAGAATAAACTTATAACAACATGTTTTGGAAGTTGGAATCATGGATTAACATCATCCTCCACCCGGATCGAAGGTAAGAACACCTAAACTTTTGGTTTTTGGATGTTCTTGAGGTTTCTTGGTGTTTTAGCCGATTTGCTCCATCTTGATTCAGATTATTGGTAGAACTTGATTGTATACTCGTAATCATTCAATAATCTTGAAGTTTTTTGGAACAAATTCGAGTATTTCTTTGAATAATCGATTGAATTGGATTATGCCTTCAAAGTGTTCGATGAAAAGCCTCAATGAGTTGAGCTTGGGAATTTCTATACGTTTTCGTACGAATGGTGATTGAATTGATATTATTGTGATTTAGGAATGAACTTTTGAAGGAAGTTGAATAGGTACCCTTCCCCTTTGTCGATTTCTTCGCACCGTGCTATTCAAAACAAGTGATTACTTGTGTATGTCATCTTCGAGAGGTATGTTTGATAATCCTCTCCTTGAATTCGGATTTTGATGTTATCGTTGAAGAAGGATTCGTATGAAGTTGATTATGGTTTTGTTGCTACGATTCTTGCGGTTATACGAACTATATGTTGAAGACATTGTTAGGACTATTGAACACCGAATTTCGGCTTGTGTTCGTATTGCTAAGAGTTGATATGGGTTGGTTTCGTATGATCGAGATATCGTTGAACCATTGAGTTTGATTAGTTGGTCATTTCGGTTGTTGATTGTTATTGAACGTATCGTTAATTGATTATTGCATTAGGTTGCGTTTAGTGATCGTTGAAGTTAACCGTTGTGCTGCGGAGCTTGTAGACGAAGACGACGGGATTGATAACGGCTTCGTCGAATTGGTATCAAGGCAAGTTATGCTTGCTCAGTTCAAAATGTTAATAAATGATTTCGTTTTCATTTCATTTATGATTCATATAGCAATGGTATTATGGAATATATGAATTGTCGGAATGGTGGTATGTATGGTATTTTTGGACTAAGATAAATCATAATGTATATGATTTTAAGGATGTCTAGTGGAAATGGGAACGTGAGTTATAATTTGGTCTATTGCATGAGAAGTTAGATATCAAGGTTAGTTATCGTGTCGATGTTGAACTCGGGATGGTGGTTTGGTATTAGTCATGGACTGTACTTCATTTTGGATTGTCGGATAAACCCTGTATTCGTTCAGGGATGTTGGTCGTGGAAAGGTTGGCGTCTTCAGCTTGAGGTAAATTAATATTGTTAGATTATGATAATCATCATGTTGCATTATTGCATGTGTGTGTTGACATTTCATGCGGTGAGTGTGCACCATTGTTTGTTATGTTTTGTAATGTGCTCTTCCTGTGAGCAGTGATCTGTTGGGCCGATATATTAGGGGATAAGACCTATATGGCACCTATGTTCCGGGGTATTCCTGTGTGGATACTTTCGTGACCCTTGGTTGCGACCTTAGGGTATTTTGTAATTGCATGAACTGTGTTAGGGGATAAGACCTATATGGCACCTATGTTCCGGGGTATTCCTGTGAGATGTTTCCGTGACCCTTGGCTGCTGCCTTGGGGTTTATGTGTTAATATTATATGCATTGTTGAGCATGATGTGGACTTTTGTCTGATGGAAATACGACATTGTGGTCATGTCGGTCTTTCATGATCGAGTTGTTGTTGCTCTTTTGGGAAGTCTTCTGATCCTTGATGGATATGCGATTCTTTGAGATTTGTTGTCATGTTGTATCGTGGCATATCTGGAGTCAGATACGTTCTGATCGTTCATGTGTAGGATTTTCGGGACGGGCACGTGTAGCTTGTGTTGGTTTCGACCTCATATTGAATCGTGCACACGAGACGTACTTCGTGAGGCTGATTAGGTACGAGACCAGACGAGTATCTGATCAATACCGTGGTTGGCTTGTACACGGACACATGTCCGTATCGAGCGTATCGTGACGTCCATCTTGAGTCTTATTGCTTGGTCGTTCACAGTCCATGTATAATTGGATCTGTTCGATATTCGGGTTGTCTTTGAAATCCCATATATATGATTTGTATATGGTTGATGATTTTATTCTCTCGTGTATCTGTCCCCGTTGATCCTTTTATGATCTCGTTTGGAGTTACCTTATCGATGGTTAACTTGTTTGTTACCGATACTTTATTAATCTCGTTTGGAGTTTCCCCTGTCATTTGTAATCTCGTTCGTTATTGATCCTTGTTGATTCCGTTTGGGAGTTGTCTCACCGTTGGTATTCTTGGTTATTAGTCCTTGATTGATATTATCGGAGTTTACCGTGTCGTCGGTATTCTCGATTGTCGATTCCTCATTGCTCTGTTGTAATTTACCGTATCGTTGGTATTCCCGGTTGTTGGTCCTTATTGATCTTGCTAGAGTTTACCGTGTCGTCAGTATTCTCAGTTGTTGACCCTTTATTGATCTTATTGGAATTTATCGTACCGTTGGTATTCGGGTTGTCGACTCTTTTGATCTTGTTATTGATTCTTCATTAATCCTTACCGTGTCATCGGTATTCTCGGTTATTGATTCTTCGTTGATCCTTACCGTGTCGTCGGTATTCTCGGTCGTCGAACTTTTATTGATCTTGTTGGGATTTGCCGTATTGTCAGTATTCTCGGTTATTGATTCTTCATTGATCTTGTTGGAGTTACCACATCATGGTATTCTCGTTCGTGGTTGATCCTTTGTCGATCTTGTGTGTAAATATCATGTCATTGATATCTCCGTTGTGATGCATTAACTGTTTATCATCATTGATTGTGTAAACATTCATGTTTTGCATTGATATTCGGAACCTGCTATTGTCTCGGAACAGTTGGATTACAGGTGTGCCATGTGATATCGGTTTTATCAGGATTGGGATCCGATTGTGCGACCCAGCCGACAGAGTTATTCATGGCCAGATCATTCTATAATTGAGATATGATAAGTTTGGGAATTTTGGTATCGTTTCGGATACAGTACAGGTGGTTACCTTTGAATTCATTCATCACTTAAGGACACGAGGCGTGGGATATGGTAAGAATTGATTGTTATGGTTGTGACAGGTTGGTAAGGTTACTTCGGTAAAATACATGGGGAATGTTCTTACTCTATTGATTACATTGATATGTAATTGTTTTTGTGATGTGATCGTTATCATTGTTGAGTATTATGGCTGACCCCGTCGTGGGCTTTATCCTTTAGGTACTCGGAGTTCGAGCTAGTAGCGGTCGTGAAGGGATGAGCTTTCCGGTGATACTTGCTATGGCGTGATTGTTGGGATTATGTATTCTCTTCTAGTTTCCTAATTCCGCTGCAAATGTAATTAATTGTGTTTTTATCCACTGCGTGTGTATATTTAAAATGGTTTTCGGTATTCTCTTGAATTGTATTTTTATCCGCTGCGTGTGTATATTTAAAATGGTTTTCGGTATTCTCTTGAACTGTGTTTTTATCCGCTGCGTGTGTGTGTACTTTCAAAGGGCCTTTTGGCATTTTCAAACGTTTGCGAAAATGATTTTAGCCTTGTGGGTTCCAATATGGGGCCCACGACGCTGTAATATTCCCGGTCGGTTTTGGGGGTGTTACAGAACATAACTTCCTTCATCCTAAACACTTCATATCAACATCCTAGCTCGTGATTGAAGATCGTATATCGTTGGAGATTGGTGTTCAAGCCTTCGGTGTTGGATTGCTTCGATTTCCTCCGTGTTCTTCACTACTTTGAGGTAGGTGATTCTTCACCGATATTAGTAATGTTCTTAAGGACGTTTGATCATGTTTTGATAGCCAGTTATTTCGTTTATAATCGGTCATCACATGTTAGAAGGATACTTTTGACGTATCGGCACTATATATCGTATGAACCCTTGAACCTTTTTAGTAATTGGACTCCTAGCATTTTCAAACCGATTTGTGGTCAGTAGATGGAGATTTTCAAGTTCTTATGCGTTTATATAGAAGGATCGTACGTTTTGAGACTTATATCGGATTGAACTCAGAATATACCTTGAAGATATAAGATGAACTATGATGTTGTGATGATTATACGTATCTTTGCATCGCATGGTCATTTAGTACGTATAAAACTTTCACAAACCTTATTAGCATGATATGCTTGAGGATGACTGGTTTTATCACCATAGAATTTATGAGTTCATCACCATTCAATCCAGTTTTCTGTCTGTAGTAATCTGCCATGCAAGGTTAGCGCACGCTAACATACGTAAGTTAACGTGCGCTATCGGGGATAAGTTAACGCACGATACGTACGTAACGTACATTATGATGTCAGCCGAGTCAAACTGTCAGTCCGTGGCTAGCGTACGCTAGGCTTATACGATAGCGTACGCTAAGTGAGCTTAGCGCACGTTACGTAGAGTACGTAGCGCACGCTAAGCAGTCCAGGCAGATTGTTTATTTTGAGCTTTTGGGCCGTAGACCGAATTGTTAGGCCATCGTTCGACTTGAGATGATTTGTATATCATTCCTTTTGCTAAGGTTCGAGCTTGCTACGTTGATCGAAGGAGGCGGCCTTCGAGTGTGTTGAGATCATTGAAGTATTTCGTTCTTGCCATCTTCGAGGCAAGTATCGTAATATATTAATATTGGTATTTTTAGCATGCGTGTGATTTTTCATGTTGATGAACATGAGATTTATTTCGTTGAATTGTCATGATATTCGTTATCTAGTGTTTGTATGTTCATGTTGATGGACATAATGATTTGGCATATGTGTATGCATGAGTTGTGTTTGTGTACGTTGTACGATCTATGCTGAGGGCGCTGGATCGGATGTCCACCTCGTGTTGGTCCTACGGGATCATCTTGGGATCTAGCCGAGGCGCCGGATCATTGGGCGGGTTATTTCCACCTCGTGTTGGTCGACGGATCATCTTGGGATCTATGTTCGAGTATTTGGATCATTGGAATACCCATGCTGTGTTAATGGAATCTTGTGGATTCGCATTGTCGGATTCCGGTAGCGGAAGTCCATGTGGTGTATCTTGTTATGTATTGTTGATGCATATTCGAATTGTTTAATATGATACTTGTACTAGCATCGTTTTGCTAACCACTTCGGGGGTGGACATTTGTTTTGATGTTCAGGTAGCCAAGGAGCAGGGAAACAGCCACAGTACCGACGTGACGATGAAGAGGTTCAGTGATGTTTGTTGTTGTTGGTGATTTGTTTTCTTGTTTTGAGTTCAGTACTCGAGTCCGCGTGTCGTATTAAAATTATTTCGATATGGTTGTATAAATTACTCGTTGAACCAGTTGTTCGGTTTTGCAAACTTGAATTTCCGATGATGATGATGTCTTATATTTACCTTTATTTTAAATTAGCCTTGTAAATCCTTACTTAAAGGGTTTACGGCGCTGTAATTATTCTGAATATCTCGGGGTGTTACAATGGTCGTCATGGGGCGTGTTTTCACGCTGTATGTTCTTTCGCGTTGCTTGTAACATTTCGCCGTTGGGCGCGATTTTTTTGGTTCTTGTGTATCTCGTTGAGTTTTCCTGGCAGGATATTGCTTCTCCCTACTTGATTTAAGTTTCGGGACGAAACTTCTTTTAAGGAGGATAGAATGTAATATCTGCAATTTCGGATTTCCGGTAATTTTCTTTTTTTGGCGTAAGTCCGTTTTGACGACTCGCTCATGACCTTTTCGTCATTTCGAGAATGATTAGTTCTGCACTTTTTGTCATCCGAGTTCGTTTCGGTATCGTTTTGCTGAGTTCCGAGCTTTTTAGCGACTTTTCCGCACTTGAGTTCGATTCTTGCGAATCTCGTCCAAAACTGTTGTTTCGAGTTTCTCGTAAGTTGATTTAATGTTATTATTCATGTTGCGAGCTTTGGTTTGGTGTTTCGATCGCGTATCGTGATTTTCGGACGTTTTGGGCCATTTTCGTAATTTCTCAAAGTTTTGGGTAATTACTTCCGTTGTCGAATTCTGAGCCTTCGGGTGGTCGGAATCGTGTGTTCTCTTAGCTCTTAGATTCGTCTTTGCGAGTACGTCGTAACCGTATCATCGATTCGTATTCAGGTTCGGGTTTCGGGGTCGTTCGGGCCGTCGGAGTTGGCCGGCGAGTCATGGCGGCAATGAGGCCCAGGCCGATCGGCGAGTCACGGCGGTAGTGCTCGGCAGCTTCGGCCGAGCAGCCGTGCCGTGGGCGCGGCACATGCCGCGGGCCGCGGCACACTCGTGCATTTTTTCGCCAAAACCGTATCGGGTGCCGCTGCACGCCGGCGGCCACTGCTGCCCGACCACCGGGAGGCGGCACCGTGTCGGCTATTTAAGGCCCAGCGATGCTTTTTTGCCATTTTTCTCCTTCTTCCCCTTCTCTTCCGCGGCTGGAGTTGTTCTTATCATGGAGAGATGTTGTTGGTCAACAAATCCATGAAGTTTTGGAGTTCATATCATCAATCATCCATCCTATAACATCCTTTGATCGAGCGAATCAGGTCAGATTTTCTAGAAATCTAATTTTGGGGATTTTGGGTATTTTGTTCGATTTCGTCCGTTTAATCTGATTTAACTTAGGATTGTGATGGATTGATGATTATTTATATGTATTGTATCATTTCCCTTGTTATTCCATGGTTGGATCGTATCGATTCGTTGTTTTGGTCGAGTTCTTGATCGACGCCTTGAAGGTGTCCGGTAAAATGTCATAGAGGGGTTTTCGGGCGTTCTTCGATTATTCTTCCTCGTATGATCGATGATTTATTGATTATATGTTGTTAGGGTCGAATTCTAGTGAAGAACTCGAGTCGGAACCCTTCCGTTCGTTGTCTTCTTCGGGGTCCGAGCTTCCCGGTCGATCGTGTTCTTCGGAGCGTTTGGTAGCGGTTAGTAAGGCAAGTATCTTACTATATGACTTGTATCTTGCGACTAGTAATTATGTATGAGATGTGTGATGATTTTGCGTGCCTTCGTAATTATGTTCCGTTTGAGGTGGTTGTGTTTTCCGTAATTTGAAGGCTTTGCGATAATATTGTTATATTAGTATACGTGTTAGGCGTTGTGCCATTTGTGCAGGATTGCGCCGTACATATGGGACGTTGTACACTTGGTTGTGTAATGTAATATGTACCGAACGTGTGTTATGTTGGATATGTGTCGTTGATTGACGATAGTTGTTGCGAGTGTTGAGATTGTGTTATGTGTAGGAGATGTACGATTTTGTGGTGATCAATGTGATTGATCAATTGTGCTCCTTTTTGTATGTAATGTGAATGTGAATATGAATATGTGTGTGACCGCTAAGTTCACTCGTGTTGGTCCGATGGGACCTACGAGGATTCGTGGCAGTGGACTACGGGGTCAGAACTTAGTGAGGTACTGAGGTCTAATCGTGCTGGTCTGACGAGGCCTACGATAATGCATGGCAGTGGACCATGAGTTTCGGACACAGTACGTCCAACCGGGTGAGCTCGACAGTGTAACACCCCCAGATCAAACCGGGAATATTACACGCCGCAGACCCTTTCCGTGAGGATCCACCAGGCTAGACATCAACACCACACATTACATTACATACTGACGAATCAAAATAACGAATCAATAGACCGATTTGGTCTTCCGTCACTGACTTACAAATCAAAATACATAAACTCATCCCGACTCATATGTTGTTGCCCAAAATATTTATCCGAAGATTAATACTGCTGGAAGACGGACAACAAACAACAATTGCGGGAGCACTTCGGAGAGAAGATAAATAATACAAGATTTGCCGGGTTTGTTAGGCCCGGGCTTGAATGCTCTCGCGAGATGATATTAATACAAATATTCGTGGATACAAGTATTAATGAGAGAAATCTAAATACAATTAGTGTAAAAAGACTCTGTTAATCCGGCTATTGAGCGAAGCTCGGTGTTCTTCGTCCCTGCCGATCGTCTGCTGGATGAGAGAGGCCGGGAGAAGTAAGTACCGAATGATAGCTGTTGCCAAGAGTTGGAGATAGCCAAGTGCTGGGTATTTTGCTTCTGTATTGCGTGAAATCCGAAGGAAGTTCAAGAAGAATCCAAGTGCAGGGAGCCTTGTATATATAGTGGCAGCCGAGTCTTGTCCTTTGGTGGGCGATCGCCTTCCGGCCATTATAATAATGGGGTGATCGTCCGCCGGCCAATATTATAATGGGGCGATCACCCGGGCTGTCGGGCTAAAGTCTAAGGAAGAGGCAGGCGCCAGCTGGGCGGTCCAATGAGGAGCCAGCACGCGTCCAGAGTCACTGTTTCATGCGTCCCTACTGACAACTTTCGGCGGAATCACTGGCACATGCAGCCCTACTGACAACTTTCGGCAGCTTGTCGACTGGTGGAGAGATTCTGCCAGGCTGTGGTCAATGATCCGAGATTCGCGGATCTTGTCTCGGCTCTTGCACGTGGTGCCAGTCTTGAGGCTCGGCCTTTGCCGATTGGATGGCCATCGGCCCTGATCGACATGAGGCGATCGTCTCTAGCTGGTCATCAGAGGTCGCCATCGGCCAGTTGCTGAGGGTCGGCATTGGTCGGTCACCAAGGGTCGGTCGGCAGGTGCCGAGGGATGGTCGTCCGCTTGTCGGTCGCCAGGAGTCGGTCTCCGAGTACCGAGAGGCGATCGTATTTGATGTCGATCGCTCGGCACCGGGACTGGTCCTGGGACCTTCGGTTGGTCGATGTAGCTTGTCCGCTGGGTAAAGTCTCGGCCGCCTGGTCGCTGGTCGGCAGCTCTACCTTGGCTGCTCGGCAGTGACTCGGTCGCCCGATCTCCGAGGCGATCGCCGGTCGGAGAGTGTTAATTCTTGACACAACAATTGCCCCCCAGCTTGCTCCTATGTTGAAGACATGGGGCGAGGTGGCTCTTGCTGGCGATCGTGTAAGGATGAGGACGGGCGATCTTGCTGAGCTGACTTAGGATTCGGACTTGGGCTATCATGGTCGATTGGCTAGCTATCTTTCGGTCTTGTACCTGCAAAAACAACATTGGCCGATCCCCCTCGGAAACTTGATGGTTTCGCTTGTCTGAGGAATCATGCACAGTCGCGGAATTCGATGGACCGACTCCATGACCGTGTCTTGGTGCGCGAAGACATTGAGTGTCTCGTGACTCACTTTATTATGAGGGTCCTCTGTTAGGCTGCGCCTCGCCCCGTATTTAAACGAAGGGCGTGCGGTCTCCGTCTAGAGGAGTCCTTGCGCGGGGCAGCGTCGGATGAATCAACTCCACGTCCACGGATTTTTAGCTCTGCTTCCACCTCGTCCAGCCATGGAGATGGCCGACCTCGACGGTGTACGTTGAGACGGGGGTAATGGCACGTGTCCACTAATTAATGTTGGAGAGCCCTTAGACTACGCCGGCCTCGTATTTAAACGAAGGGCGGGCGATCTCGTCCGAAAGGGACCTTGCATGGCCGAAGCAGCCGGTTCCATCGACTACCAGGACCATGGCTTTATGATGTGCGGTGGAGGCGATCGCGAGCCTTAGTCCCTTATGATGGACTGTAGGCGGTGAGCAAGTCCTCCGGCTCGGCTGGATAGTAGCGATCAGGCTGGAAGACTGGAGGTCGTCGCTCGGGCTGGAAGACTGGAGGTCGTCGCTCTGGCGCCGATCGCGGTACTCCTAGGATAAGAAGAAGCCTTTGCCTGGCCAGGAAATCTGCGGCTCTAGCCCGGAAGGCTGCGTAGGTCATAGGTTGGGTCTTCGTGAGATGCCTGAACATAGGCGAAAACCCCTGAAACCCTCCTAGGACCGCGTAGAGGGCGGTATCATCGCTTACGGGCTCGCCGTTGAGGATGATCCCGTCTACCCGGTCGATATAGTCCGAGTCAGACTCTTCTTCTCCCTGCTTGATTTGCATCATGCGAAGGCGACCTTCCAGCTGGACGACTCTGGTGGCGAAGTACTCCGTGAAGACGTGCGCCAGCTCGTTAAAGGAGCCAATGGACCGAGGTGGCAATGAGGTGTACCACCGATGGGCGAGGTCGTCCAGCATCATAGGGAACATTCGGCACCTGGTCGCGTCAGATGCCCCACACCCGGTCATGTAGATGTTGAACTTCCTCAGGTGCGTCTGGGGGTCTGATCGCCCCTCGTACACGGGTGTTTGAGGAGGAGCGATCTTGTGTTGCACCGGGGCGAGCTCGATGTCGATCGTGAGCGGCTCGCTTGGCTCGGCGATCGTCTTCATGGCGTCTGTCCTGGACTGCAGGAGCGCCTTCATGTCTTCGATCTAATGTTGCATCGTAGCCATCGCCATGGCTCGGTCGCTTGCTGATCGGCTTTGGGAGCGGGAGCCGAGGCGATCGTGTACCGATCTCCGGACTCCGCTGCTGCCGACCTCGGCAATTTGGCGATGGGGATCCAGACGGCTGGGCTGCCTTCTGGGAGCCGGGTAAGCCGAGCTCCTGGTGACGGAATCAAACTCCGTCGTCTCATAGCTGGGGCCCGACTGCCCCGGTCGCCAGGTCGGGTCACTGCCCAGGCGATCGAAGACAGAGGTTCCCCGGCTGCCGAGCGCCTCTTCTTGCGGACGAGAGCCTCCTGGCAATCGCTCGGCCACTAACGCCTTGAGCTTCCGCTTGGACTTCCGGCGGGAGGCCGAGGGGGTTATAGCAGGAGGCGCGTCGAGAGCACTCCGTCGCTCCTGTAGGACGGCCATGACCTCGTCGATCTGTTCCTTGGTTCGGAGCTGATCGAGCGAAAGGCTCGGGCCGCCGCCCAGGGATGGGATCGAGCGTCTCTGACCGCGGCGGCTGCCTTCCACCATCGGCTGCGGCTCGGACTGGGACGGAACGGGGGGTCTGGCCGGCTGGTCAGCGGCTTTCATCGACGCGGAGGCGGAAGACATGTTTTCTGAAAGATTTCTTTGAAGTGCAGTGAGTGTCACTTCAAGTATCTGCCCCGAGAACAGTGAGTGTTCTTCGGGACAGTAGGTATAAAAAATTTGAGGGTTTGATGCCCCTCCTTCTAGCGCCAATTGTTGTTGCCCAAAATATTTATCCGAAGATTAATACTGCTGGAAGACGGACAACAAACAACAATTGCGGGAGCACTTCCAAGAGAAGATAAATAATACAAGATTTGCCGGGTTTGTTAGGCCCGGGCTTGAATGCTCTCGCGAGATGATATTAATACAAATATTCGTGGATACAAGTATTAATGAGAGAAATCTAAATACAATGAGTGTAAAAAGACTCTGTTAATCCGGCTCTTGAGCGAAGCTCGGTGTTCTTCGTCCCTGCCGATCGTCTGCTGGATGAGAGAGGCCGGGAGAAGTAAGTACCGAATGATAGCTGTTTCCAAGAGTTGGAGATAGCCAAGTGCTGGGTATTTTGCTTCTGTATTGCGTGAAATCCGAAGGAAGTTCAAGAAGAATCCAAGTGCAGGGAGCCTTGTATATATAGTGGCAGCCGAGTCTTGTCCTTTGGTGGGCGATCGCCTTCCGGCCATTACAATAATGGGGCGATCGTCCGCCGGCCAATATTATAATGGGGCGATCACTCGGGCTGTCGGGCTAAAGTCCAAGGAAGAGGCAGGCGCCAGCTGGGTGGTCCAATGAGGAGCCAACACGCGTCCGGAGTAACTGTCTCATGCGGCCCTACTGACAGCTTTCGGCGGAATCACTGGCACATGCAGCCCTACTGACAACTTTCGGCGGCTTGTCGGCTGGTGGAGAGATTCTGCCAGGCTGTGGTCAATGATCTGAGATTCGCGGATCTTGTCTCGGCTCTTGCACGTGGTGCCAGTCTTGAGGCTCGGCCTTTGCCGATTGGATGGCCATCGGCCCTGATCGACATGAGGCGATCGTCTCTAGCTGGTCATCAGAGGTCGCCATCGGCCAGTTGCTGAGGGTCGACATTGGTCGGTCACCAAGGGTCGGTCGGCAGGTGCCGAGGGATGGTCGTCCGCTTGTCGGTCGCCAGGAGTCGGTCGCCGAGTACCGAGAGGCGATCGTATTTGATGTCGATCGCTCGGCACCGGGACTGGTCCTGGGACCTTCGGTTGGTCGATGTAGCTTGTCCGCTGGGTAAAGGCTCGGCCGCCTGGTCGCTGGTCGGCAGCTCTGCCTTGGCTGCTCGGCAGTGACTCGGTCGCCCGATCTCCGAGGCCATCGCCGGTCGTAGAGTGTTAATTCTTGACACAACATCATACACATGCAAGGGTAAAATACTTGCAACGACGAACAATAAGACAGCGGAAAAGACAATACAATGGACTCCGACTAACTGAAGTCAAAACTGGCCTTCGTGTGATTAGTATCATTCGTATTTCATCATACCTCGCACCGATCCTGTGTCTTGCTCCCGAAAACCTGCATGTACCTGGACACAATACAGATATCCACCCCCCGATTACTCGGGGGTTAGCAAAACTCCACTGTTTTGCTAGTGCAAGTATAACGTGCAAATACGAGCCATACACAACACATTCCGAGAATATAACGAAAGACTTCCCGAGATATATTTAGTTAAAAATAGATCAAGTCTTGAAACTAGAAACGAAGCAAGTAAGCACTTTGAAAACATTTCCAAATCTCGGGAGTTTTGAAAACATTAGAAAATGAAAAGTTCTTAATTCCTCGAAAGTCATTTAGGGTCACAGCCCCAAAGTTCATTTTCCAAAATACAAATCCGTTAACAAGACACGGGGTCCACGACCCAACCATTCCGGTCACAAAACACAGGGTCCACGACCCGATCATCCACTTCAATTCAGTTACAAGGACACATTACACATAACACATTATTCCTATGCCATTCTAGCCAATCACCAAGACTCGATATACAATGTCTCTCAACCCCGAGCACAAAGCATTGTGATACTCCGGACAATATCACAATTAACGAAAACATCGTCATCCTCAAGATGAAAAACCACAACTGGTAACCCGCGGCCGTACCCCTTAGTATCGACTCCCAGACATCCCGTCGGACACTCCGGGTGGGAAACCACTTACGCGGCCGTACCCCTTAGTATCGACCCCCAGACATCCCGTCGGACACTCCGGGTGGAAGTTCATCCACACACGCACCCAAGTCCACTTACGTGGCCGTACCCCTTAGTATCGACCCCCAGACATCCCGTCGGACACTCCGGGTGGAAGGAACAACACACACACACGTTCCAAAATCACAGTTGCAAACCACAAGCCTCGAAGGTCAATCACAGTATATATAGTCGAGGTACCTTACTAGAATGGCCAGTTCATCCAACATATACTCACGACCAAGTAATGGTACGATTCATGCTAGAATTTCAACGCTGCAGCTAGTACAAATAATATAGCAACGAGGGAAAATACCTATCCAACCACGCCGAACGACACAATGAGACAGGATCATCAATAGGCATACGTTCCATACATATCTCAAGGAAAGGTTAAGCTATAAATCCACAGCGTCATAATCACACAAAACAATACCCCACACATACTTAGACAAGCATATTTAACAACGAAATCATACGAGTCATCTTTTAAGGAAGTATTGAAAAGCATATCAATTTCTTTGAAAGTTAATTATAGGCATTCATAAATCACGTATCGTAAATTACCAACTAATATATCCACAAAACACGTAATGTATTGGCAAGATACTTGCCTCGAATAACCACAACGCAGAGAATCGGCCGAAGTAGGTTGGCACGAACCGACTACGAACTCACCGACTCCACCGAACGATAATACGCAACAATGAACTACGAACGAAAACAATAACAACGAAAATAAATTCCAAAGTACGACCCAAAGCCGCTGAATTCAAAGAACGAATGACGAAAGTTCAAGTGTTTTCCCTAAAACGGCCAAGAACACGATTCGTCCCGACAAAACACGAAAACGGAATTCTAAGACGAAATATGGATATACAATCCATAGAATATGTTTAACAACATCATTTAACCACAATTTATCCAACGAAAACGGATGGAAAACGAGATCGAGGACAAATCCCCCAAAAAGTCGATTCGAAGGAAATCAAGAAATATACTTCGATTCGACGAAGAACAAAGGATTAAATGATGTTAAACACAAGAATACTACAAAGATTAATCATACCCATCATGAATTAATCAATAATACGGAACGAATCGGACAAAAACGCAAAAAACCCCAAATTCACGAAATTAGGGTTCTAAGGATGATTACCTTGATTCGCTGGATCAAAGGACGATAACGGATGATTGATTGATGTTGTGACCTCAAGAACTTCAAGGATTTGTTGTCAAAAAACATGGCTCTATGATGAGCATACCCTCAGCCGCGGAAGAGAAGGAGAAGGAGGAGAAAAATGGCCAAAAACCCGACTGCAGGGCCATATATAGGCTGCACAGTGTGCCGCGGCCCGGCCGAGTGTGCGCGGCACGGCGCCAAAGATGGCTCCCGGTGGTCGGCGGTGTGCAGCTCGGCCGGCGTGTGCCGCGGCACCGTACGATCGGTTTGGCCAAAACGCCACAGAGTGTGTCGCGGCCTGCCGGAATGTGTCGCGGCCGCAGTGCGGCTTTCGGCCGAGAAGGCGCCGAGCACTACCGGCCGTGACTCGGCGAAAGGCCGAGCACTACCGGCCGTGACTCGGCGATCTGCGGCCTGGCCCAGTGCCGGCCATGACTCGGACGGGGCCAACTCCGACGGCCCGAACGACCCCGAAACCCGAACCTGAATGCGAATCGATGATACGGTTACGACGTACTCGCAAAGACGAATCTAAGAGCTAGGAGAACACACAATTCCGACCACCCGAAGGCTCGGAATTCGACAACGGAAGTAATTACCCAAAACTTTGGGAAATTACGAAAATGGCCCAAAACGTCCGAAAATCACGATACGCGATCGAAACACCTAACCAAAGCTCGCAACATGAATAATAAAATTAAATGAACTTACGAGAAACTCGAAACAACAGTTTCGGACGAGATTCGCAAGAATCGAACTCAAGTGCGGAAAAGTCGCTAAAAAGCTCGGAACTCAACAAAACGATACCGAAACGAACTCGGATGACAAAATGCGCAGAATTAATCATTCTCGAAATGACGAAACGGTCATGAGCGAGTTGTCAAAACGGACTCCGGCTGAAAAAGAAATTTACCGGAAATCGAAAATTGCCGATATTACATTCTACCCTACTTAAAAGAAGTTTCGTCCCGAAACTTAAAACAAGCAGGGAGAAGCAATATCCCGCCAGGAAAACTCAACGAGATACGCAAGGAAATGCGTAACTTACACCCATCGGCGAAACGTTACAAGCACGCAAAGGAATATACGTGAAAACACGCTCCACGACGACCAACACAACGTCACCGTTAGGGATATAATAAAACCAACAAGTGACAAGCGTCATCAAATGGATAATACAATCAAGTCAATTATCCGAAAAATCACAAAACACAACGGACGAAAATCAATACGATTGACCATCCCAACGGTACATCAATCAAAATGCGAGCCAATCGCTGAACAAATACGGAATTCCACCGCCCAAGGGTTGGAAGATCGAAAACGAGACTAATTTTCCGAACTTGGAAAGGTCACAACAATATATAGATCAATTTGGAACAATATCAGAACTCGCTCGAATGACAAAGGTGAGAAACAACACCAGGTCAGAAGCATCAACGAACTCAGTCGAGTCGATACGGTTGGACGAAACAGAAGAGAAAGAAAGAAAAATGTGGGTATTACATCATATCACCTTTAAAAGAGGTTTCGTCCCGAAACCTAAACAACGAGAATGAAGTGCTGGAATAGAAACCTTCCCGACCATACCCTCTTGGTCCACATCCGATCTTCATGGCCATTATTATCGTGGTCACGACTGTGTCCTCTGCCCAACGGCATACTAAGCGGATTCCCACTCAATACGATTGCACAACTTCGCAAAATATTATACTAAAGTACCAACTCAGTGTAATATCCGTGTTTTCTATTTTCGGTAATTTCTATTTTTGGTGTATGTTCGTTTTGGACAACTCGCTTAGCACTATTTTGGAATTCTGAATCTATTTTGTTCTTGGAGTTTTTCCGTCTGGACGAGCTTCGAGGATGTTTTTGCATAATTTCATCTTGAATTATATCTTGCCGCATGTAACACCCCAAACTAGGCGGATATTACAGTGCCGTAGATCCCCAACTGGGACCCAACAAACAAATGAAAATGAATGAATTACACAGGATAAATGTAGTACCGAACCACATTACAACAATAATTACTCCGATGAGGAGTTTAGTTACAACACACCAGGACAATACCGAATACTTGTAACACCCCCAAATCCTATTGGGTTATTACAGTGCCGTGGACCCCAAGCCAGGAGATCCACCAGGCGAACATGACTAAAATACATTAAATTAAACAACAAGGGAAAATCATAGTCCCTACCATGATATCCGACACAATATTCCGATAAGGAATTTCAATGACAACGATGGGCCTACATGGCCAAGAGTAAAAATACAACATCCACGAACATCTGCTCGGGTAATACAAAATGACAATGACTGACAACTGAAGAACACTCCAACCGACTGACCAACATGAACAACTCGGACTAGTATCGCTCGTATGCCTCGTCGCCATCGTCATGCCCCTGTGCCTCAACTCTCTCCTCGCAAGCACCTAAAACATGAAAACATGTTCCGCCCCACGAAGTCGATCATCCAGATAATGAACATCAAATACATGTATAACATGATATGCATCCAAAGGCAGAATGAAACGGTATAATGATGATAATAATACGAGATGCTCACAATCCAAGGTAAGAACCGAGCATTCATGAAATACTATGCCCACGGCATACTATTAATACCTGTTCGACAGGTTAGAACATAAATGCCCAACGGCGAATCATAATCACAGAATACCACAATGAATTAAACGACAGGAACCAAACCAGAACTGAATTTAATATGAATCATAATGCCAAAAGGCTCCAATGAAAATACCAAGACATTTCAAAAGGGCTGAAAGTCATTCAGCGGAAATTAACAAATATCACAAACACCTGAAGTCAAAACAGCCCGAAGCTGTAACAATGAGGGCCGAAGCCACGGCACGAAGCCGTATCACAATGAGGGCCGAAGCCACAGCATCCAGCCGTATCACAATTAGGGCCGAAGCCACGGAATCCAGCCGTATCACAATTAGGGCCGAAGCCACGGCATGAAAGCCGTATCACAATTAGGGATAGTGTGCTGCCTTGAGCCGGCCAACACGATAAGAATGATGCAGCGGATGATTCCATGAATGATTAAGCACTTCAATTGGCTTAGAATGGCCAATCGTTACGAATGATACGATGAATGATTAAAATACCTCGATTCCCTTAGAACGGTCAATCGATAACAATGAGATGGTGAATAATTGAACATTTCGATTTGCCTGAGAATGGCCAATCGATGGCAATGATACGAAGGATGCCTCGGCACCTTTAATCGGTTACCAACGGCGAAGGTGAGAAATGAATAAGCCAATGCCTTTAATCGGCGTGTACAGTTTTAATGACAATCCAAACAGGAATATCAATGATCTCAACGATGTCTTAAATTGACATCTATTTTAACAACAATCGATACATCGATACCGCGAACCGGCTATTGACAATAACATTAATTATGAGTATTACAATGCCTTGAATCGGCCGTTAACGAACAACTATAAACACTTGGCAAAATTGCCGGAAGGTATCGTATCGAACGATCTCTTGATATCAATGAATTCATGAAGAGACTAAGTCTCGGAATGATACAACACATCCATACACATACATGATGACATTAGCTCATTGACTAGTACAAGTATAAAACTTGCCTCAAACCGAAGGCGAGAAGGTACTTCCACGATCAACGTCCTTAATGAAATTATCGGCCGCTCGAACAACCTTGAACAACACAAATACCAACAATTCTCTTAATACACGAATCAAGCATGATCAGAACCAACTCAAAAGTCGATACAACAATACCCGAAACTCATTGGGGCATTAAAACAAACGCGTTGTAAACAATCTCTAATTGTTTACAACCAAAACTCAATTACATCCGAAACCAACTTCCAATGAATGGTTCAAACCCACAAAACCTCATGAATACTATCAATAATCCAAAATGAATGTCCGAAAACGTGATTATAACAACAATTAGTCGAAAATCCCCAATTCCAACTCGATTTTCAAGGTGTTCTTGAATAATTCCTCAATAATACAATGAATCCTTATACAAACTCATAATCATATACATATCCCTTCATATATCATGATTATAACGTCCAAAACATCGTATCTCAACACAAAAATCGAAATCCAAGGTGTTGAAGAATATTACCTTTGAAGATCCAAGTACTTTAATCCGAAGAACACGCGTTAGATTGATTATCCGGGCTTCACGATCGAAAGGAGATGAAGAAAATCAAACACCCAAATGATTTGTGAAGGGAAAACCCTCCCTCAATCTTTCTCTCTCGGTTGAAGGTGAAGAAAAGGGAGAGAAATGGGCTGAAATGCTGAAAAAATGAATTTAAAGGAGTTGACTGCCCTGCCGGACACGGCCCGTGCCGATCGGCACGGTCGTGTAGCACAGCTGGCCGACAGGGACTCGACCGTGTCCTGCTTGACACGGTCGCGGCGCGGAGGGCCTTCCGACAAGCTGACTCCGTCCGACAAATGACTCGGCATGACTCGACCGTGTCCTGGAACACGGCCGGCGTGTCAGCGATGATTCCGCTTATCCTAAGAGTTCGACTGCCGCGCTGCACGACACACGGTCGGGTCCTGAGGCGAGACTTCGCATTTCCGGACGAGTACGGCACGGGCCGTGTCGGACGACACGGCCGAGTTCGTTCGGCAGTGATCGGCCAATAACTGAAAAATGAGCGGTTGAGCTAAAACGACCATAACTCTCTCGTACGGACTCCGATTGACTCACCGTTTGAACCATTGGAAAGCTAACTCGATGCTCTATAATATTGCAAAGATTTAGAATTTTTGGAGTTACCAAAAATTAATGGTGATCTAACAAAGTCGAACTCATATGAGGAAAGTTGAAACAATGAACAATAACGATACACAACTCGAAGTTTTTCCGAACGGTGAACACGGTGAATGAACATGATTGATGAATGATTATAATCGGGTGAAAATACACTGAGTGATAATTACAGACTGATAATTACTGAATGAAAATGAATGAATTACAACCGGGTATTACATACACCCCCCCTTAAAAGGAGTTTCGTCCTCGAAACTCAGGGTAAACAACTCGGGATATGAACTATCCATCAAGATCTGAAAACAATAATGCACATCTAGTCCTCGGGACCAAATCAATCCACGCCCAAGTCCCCAAGACTTGACGTCTCGAATCTCAGTGAATGATTTCCCAAATTATCAAGAAATCTTGAGCACAACGCCGAAGGGGTGAACTCCCAACAGTTGACCCAAATCTCAAGATTCTCAAATATGATCATAATAAAATAGATCAAGAATAAATGATCTACAGTCACGATACATTACTACGGATTGAGTTACACAGTCATCCAAAAACAAGGTTACATCTCAAATGTAGTCAACATCGTTATCCTTCCATGTCATCGATCTCCTCTATCTCAACGATTTAAGGTATATCCGCAGATGAACTCGCCGCTAAATATGATCTCGGAAGGTCACGAGAATGAAAGTGACTAAAATGAATGATGAATGATAAATGACTACAAATCCGACAAGGATTTGGAATGACTCACCAAGGTGAATTAATAACGTCATGAGTGATAGCATCTCTGAAGTGATTGGAACCGCTGTTCCTCGTGAATTGAATGATTAATCGATAATTATGAGTCCCAACATGATTGATATATATGATGAATGAATTAGATGAATGAGTGAACGACAATGAAATGAATGATTGTCCTACTACCGAGCAAGAATTAACTTGTTCAAAACCGGTGATGAATGTCCTTACCTCTGGCCCTCGAGGCCTGATAGGGTCCCTTGGATGATGCACGGGCTGAAGTAACGAAGTCTCTCGAGGCCCTTGAGCTCTCTTGAGATTTACTGGCGCTAGAACCCCTGCAGTATTTCTGAAGGTGTCCCGGATTCCCACACAGAAAACAAACAATAGCTGGCACCGTACACCGAGTATTAACGTGTCCTGCTGATTCACAGTTAAAGCAAACAACAGTCGAACTCGTCGTCTGAGAGGAAGAAGCCTTCCCAGCACGAAGACGACTAGAAAACGATCTCTTGGACGTCGGAGTCCGATGTCCCTCTGACAGCTCTTTCCATACCGAGGTAGGAAAGTCACGTGATAATTACAGATCTCGTATGAAGATCGCATTATGATTATGAGACGGAATGATAAGAATGAGCATACACGCTCTAACACAATGAATGCATTAATAATGCAATGAAATGATCGTCGACATGACGCCGGAATATGATAAGATCGCATGAATGATCAAGTGAGGTAACATGATTATCTGATGAAATTCCTGAAATGATTACCTTGAACAAGTTAACAAGGTTGAAAATTCGATCCACAAGATCAACAATCGAACCGTGAGATGGACTGGATGATTAATGAATTAACTGAACAATGAGATAGACTGGGTGATGAATGAATTAAGTGAGCAATGAGATTGACTGAGTGACGAATGAATTAACTGAACAATGAGATTGACTGAGTGATGAATGAATTAACTGAACGATGAGATTGACTGAGTGATGAATGAATTAACTGAACGATGAGATTGACTGAGTGATGAATGAATTAACTAAACGATGAGATTAACTGAGTGATGAATGAATTAACTGAGTGATGAATGAATTAACTGAGTAACGAAATTGACTGAGTGATGAATGAATTATCTAAGTGATGAATGAATTAACTGAGTAATGATATTGACTGAATGATGAATGAATTAACTGAGTGGTGAATGAATTAACTGAGTGATGAATGATATTGACTGAGTGATGAATGAATTAACTGAGTGATGAATGAATTAACTGAGTAACGAAATTGACTGAGTGATGAATGAATTAACATGATCGACAAGATCAAAATGATGATTGGGGATTATTAACTGGTGAATGAGTTGATCCTTAGCACTTACACAGGTCACACGTGCTCCAAAACAATTAGTTATGAATCATTCATAACAATAATATCACATATATGTTTCAACAAAGCATGAATAATTAATGACATGATGAATGTATGAACATAAAGAGAATCGGGTCCTTACACAGGTCATACGAAGCTTCGAGGTCTCGCGATACTAGTCTTCACTGACGACGACTCGATGAATGAATGACTCGTGCAGTCGCACTAATATTACGACTCACAAAACCTGACTGACTAGATTGTCATAACCTGACAATCCCACTACTACCGCGTCGGTAGGACCACATAACTCACATCTCAGGGTATCTCACAACCCAGATCTCCGATACCATCTTCTGTAACACCCCCAAATCCTATCAAGGTTATTACGGTCGTGGACCCCATGCCAGGAGATCCACCAGGCGAACATGACTAAAATACATTAAATTAAACAACAAGGGAAAATCATAGTCCCTACCATGATATCCGACACAATATTCCGATAAGGAATTTCAACAACAACGATGGGCCTACATGGCCAAGAGTAAAAATACAACATCCACGAACATCTGCTCGGGTAATACAAAATGACAATGACTGACAACTGCAGAACACTCCAACCGACTGACCAACATGAACAACTCGGACTAGTATCGCTCGTATGCCTCGTCGCCATCGTCATGCCCCTGTGCCTCAACTCTCTCCTCGCAAGCACCTAAAACATGAAAACATGTTCCGCCCCCACGGGGTCAGTCATCCAGATAATGAACATCAAATACATGTATAACATGATATGCATCCAAAGGCATAATGAAACGGTATAATGATGATAATAATACGAGATGCTCACAAACCAAGGTAAGAACCGAGCATTCGTGAAATACTATGCCCACGGCATACTATTAATACCTGTTCGACAGGTTAGAACATAAATGCCCAACGGCGAATCATAATCACAGAATACCACAATGAATTAAACGACAGGAACCAAACCAGAACTGAATTTAATATGAATCATAATGCCAAAAAGGCTCCAATGAAAATACCAAGACATTTCAAAAGGGCTGAAAGTCATTCAGCGGAAATTAACAAATATCACAAACACCTGAAGTCAAAACAGCCCGAAGCTGTAACAATGAGGGCCGAAGCCACGGCACGAAGCCGTATCACAATGAGGGTCGAAGCCACGGCATCCAGCCGTATCACAATTAGGGCCGAAGCCACGGCATCCAGCCGTATCACAATTAGGGCCGAAGCCACGGCATGAAAGCCGTATCACAATTAGGGCCGAAGCCACGGCATGAAAGCCGTATCACAATTAGGGATAGTGTGCTACCTTGAGCCGGCCAACACGATAAGAATGATGCAGCGGATGATTCCATGAATGATTAAGCACTTCGATTGGCTTAGAATGGCCAATCGTTACGAATGATACGATGAATGATTAAAATACCTCGATTGCCTTAGAACGGTCAATCGATAACAATGAGATGGTGAATAATTGAACATTTCGATTTGCCTGAGAACGGCCAATCGATGACAATGATACGAAGGATGCCTCGGCACCTTTAATCGGTTACCGACGGCGAAGGTGAGAAATGAATAAGCCAATGCCTTTAATCGGCTTGTACAGTTTTAATGACAATCCAAACAGGAATAACAATGATCTCAACGATGTCTTAAATTGACATCTATATTAACAACAATCGATACATCGATACCGCGAACCGGCTATCGACAATAACATTAATTATGAGTATTACAATGCCTTGAATCGGCTGTTAACGAACAACTATAAACACTTGGCAAAATTGCCAGAAGGTATCGTATCGAACGATCTCTTGATATCAATGAATTCATGAAGAGACTAAGTCTCGGAATGATGCAACACATCCATACACATACATGATGACATTAGCTCATTGACTAGTACAAGTATAAAACTTGCCTCAAACCGAAGGCGAGAAGGTACTTCCACGATCAACGTCCTTAATGAAATTATCGGCCGCTCGAACAACCTTGAACAACACAAATACCAACAATTCTCTTAATACACGAATCAAGCATGATCAGAACCAACTCAAAAGTCGATACAACAATACCCGAAACTCATTGGGGCATTAAAACAAACGCGTTGTAAACAATCTCTAATTGTTTACAACCAAAACTCAATTACATCCGAAACCAACTTCCAATGAATGATTCAAACCCACAAAACCTCATGAATACTATCAATAATCCAAAATGAATGTCCGAAAACGTGATTATAACAACAATTAGTCGAAAATCCCCAATTCCAACTCGATTTTCAAGGTGTTCTTGAATAATTCCTCAATAATCCAATGAATCCTTATACAAACTCATAATCATATACATATCCCTTCATATATCATGATTATAACGTCCAAAACATTGTATCTCAACACAAAAATCGAAATCCAAGGTGTTGAAGAATATTACCTTTGAAGATCCAAGTACTTTAATCCGAAGAACACGCGTTAGATTGATTATCCGGGCTTCACGATCGAAAGGAGATGAAGAAAATCAAACACCCAAATGATTTGTGAAGGAAAAACCCTCCCTCAAGCTTTCTCTCTCGGTTGAAGGTGAAGAAAAGGGAGAGAAATGGGCTGAAATGCTGAAAAAACGAATTTAAAGGAGTTGACTGCCCTGTCGGCACGGTCGTGTTGCACAGCTGGCCGACAGGGACTCGACCGTGTCCTGCTTGACACAGTCGCGGCGCGGAGGGCCTTCCGATAGTGACCCGTCCGACAGCGACTCGGCATGACTCGACCGTGTCCTGGAACACGGTCGGGCGTGTCAGCGATCGGTCCCGCTTATCCGAAGAGTTCGACTCGGCCGTGCTAGGACGACACGGCCGGGTCCTGAGGCGAGACGGCATTTCGGACGAGTACGGCACGGGCCGTGTCGGACGACACGGCCGAGTTCGTTCGGCAGTGATCGGCCAATAACTGAAAAATGAGCGGTTGAGCTAAAACGACCATAACTCTCTCGTCCAGACTCCGATTAACTCACCGTTTGAACCATTGGAAAGCTAACTCGATGCTCTATAATATTGCAAAGATTTAGAATTTTTGGAGTTACCAAAAATTAATGGTGATCTAACAAAGTCGAACTCATATGAGGAAAGTTGAAACAATGAACAATAACGATACACAACTCGAAGTTTTTCCGAACGGTGAACACGGTGAATGAACATGATTGATGAATGATTATAATCGGGTGAAAATACACTGAGTGATAATTACAGACTGATAATTACTGAATGAAAATGAATGAATTACAACCGGGTATTACAATACTAGTGTATTTTATATGAAGATAAAATACACAACACTGAATGAAACGGAGTATCCAAATGAAAGTCTGCAGCGGAAAATAAAGGACAATAACATGAATAACTGAAAAATAGGGGGCCCCTACTAGTATCACTGGACTCCTCGACATCAACATGCTATTCCCGTGATTTTGCCTTGCCATGACCTGAAAAATAAAATCCCCAGCCGGGGTCAGTTACACAGAACAACAATCCTCAAGGGTTGAAAATACACAATCATGATTATATCTGAAGTTATGAAATATCCTGTCGAAACATACGCAATCAAGCATGCTGTATGAATCAACTAACAGTACGGCTCAAAGGGTGGTACCACACTACGCCCGGGATGGAAATGTGTCCGTGCACAAGCCACCAACGAGTATCGATCGAATACACGTGTGGTCTTGTACCTGTCGATCTCACGAGACAATATGACTCGTGTGCACGATCCAATGTGAGGCCAACAACCAACACACGACTTAAACGTGCCCGACATGAAAATCCAACACATACCAACGGCACGCCAAGATGACCGGAATGCCACGATGTAACAAAAGTGACATCGAAAATGAATAATGACTCACCGAGGTGGAATGGTAGTGAAATAAATGACAGCTCAATGAAAAGATTGGAACCGTCGTTCCTTATGACTGAAGTGATTAATTGACAATATCAAGTTTGATACGGTTAATACACTGATGAATGAGTTATGATTATGAATGAACAACAACAAAAGGGATGAGTATCCTTTTAACCGAGTAAGAATTAACTTACACAGCACCGGTGACAATTATCCTTCCACGAACAACGTCCTAATAGAGATATCGGTCGCTCGAACAACCTTGAATAACACAATAGCCAACAATCCGTTCAACATACGTAACAAACATGAATATAACGAACTCAACACGTCGATACGACTAAACCAAGTCCATTGAGGCATTAAATCAAACACGTTGCGTCCAAACTCCATTTGTTTACGATCAAACCTCAATATACCAATATGAAATCCTCAAGAAGTGTTTCAAACCAACAAAACATCTCCAATACGATCAATAATCCATTACGAATATCCAAATTCGTAATTTCAACAACAATTAATCGAAAACCCCTAAATCCAACACAACATTCAAAGTGTTCTTGAATAATCCTTCAATAATCCAATGAATAATCGAACATATCCATAATCATACGTATATCACTTCATACAACATGATCTTAACATCCAAAACATCATATCTCAACACAATTCAAAAATCCAAGAGGTTTGATGAAGATTACCTTTGAAGATTCAAGCACTATGATTCGAAGAACACGCGATAGATCGATGATCCAAGCTTCACAACCGAATGAAAATGATTAAAAACCACACTCAAGTGATAGGTGAAGAGAATTCTCTCCTTCAAGCCTCTCTCTCTCTCGTATGAAGGTGGAAGAAATGGAAGGAATGAGCTGAAATGCTCAAAAAACGAAATTATAGGGGTTGACTGCCCTGTCGGACACGAAATTATAGGGGTTGACTCGACCGTGTCCTGCTTGCATTGGTCGCGACGCGAAGAGGCCTTCCGATAGTGACCTGTCCGACAGTGACTCGGTACGGCGCGGCGCTTCGGCATTGACTCGACCGTGTCCTGGAACGCGGTCGGGCGTCTGGGCAGTCGGTTCTGGCTTATCCGGAAGAGTTTTACTCGGCCGTGCCAGACGACACGGTCGAGTCCTGAGGGCAGAGACTTCGGCATTTCCGGACGAGTACAGCACGGCCATGTCGGACGACACGGCCGAGTTCGGTCGGCAGTGATCGGCCAATAACTGAAAAATGAGCGGGTGAGCTAAAACGACCATAACTCTCTCGTCCGTACTCCGATTGACTCACCGTTTGAACCATTGGAAAGCTAAGTCGATGCTATATAACGTTGCAAAGATTCCGAATTTTTGGAGTTACCAAAAGTTAATGGTGATCTAACAAAGTCGAACTCATATGTGGAAAGTTGAAACAATGGACAATAACGATACACAACTCGAAGTTTCTCCGAACGGTGAACACGGGTGAATGAACATGATTGATGAATGATTATAAATGAGTGAAAATCCACTTAGTGACAATCACCGAATGAAATTACTGAATGATAATGACTGAATTACAACCGGGTATTACATACACCCCCCCTTAAAAGAGTTCCGTCCCCGAAACTAAGGGTCAAACAACTCGGGATAACTCTCCCGCATACTATACTCGGTTTCCCAAGTACCCTCTTCGACTCCGTGTCTAGATCACTGAAACTTAACCAAAGGAATCGCCTTATTCCTCAACTGTTTGATTTGCCGCTCGAACACTCGTATGGGACGCTCCTCATACAATGATCATCTGCGATCTTGATTTCGTCGAACTGAAGTATGTGACCCGGATCGGCAACATACTTCCGCAATTGCGAGACGTGCAATACATTATGAATTTGGCTCAACGCCAGAGGTAAAGCCAATCGGTAAGCTAACTCGCCTATTCGATCCAGAATCTCAAATGATCCAATGAATCTCGGACTCAATTTCCCCCGTTTTTCGAAACGGAAGATACCTCGACTTGGGGATACCTTGACCAAAACGTGGTCACCCATCTCGAACTCTAGTGGTCGACGATTATCTGCATATAATTTCGCCGACTCGGCGGTCAATGACGACTCCTGATCAAAGCTACCTTCTCCCGGGCGGCTATAAGTATATCGGGCTCGGTGCCGATTGACTCTGATGGGTCGTCCCAACACAAGGGAGATCGACAACGACGACCGTACCAGGCCTCGTAAGGTGTTACCTTCATCGCAGCATGCCAACTAAACTGTACGTGGACTCAAACAACAGTAATTGGGCTTCCCAATTGTCTTTCCAATCGAGGACACATGCCCTCAACATATCCTCTAATGTCTGAATAGTTCTCTCTGATTGTCCGTCGGACTGAGGATGAAAGGCAGTACTGAGATTAAGCTGAGTTCCCATAGCACGATTAGCTGATTTTCCAAAAATGTGACACAAACCGTCCATCACGATCGGAAACGATACTTTTAGGAGTACCGTGCAGTCTCACTATCTCTTTGATGAACAGCTGGGCAAGTCTCTCGGGACCCCACGTATCTTTAATCCCAAGGAAATGAGCTGACTTAGTTAAGCGGTCCTCGATCACCCAGATCGTATTCATGCCACGACGACTCGAGGCATCGGCAAACACGTTCGCCTTACCCGGGTGGCATAGGATCCCGATATCATAATCTTCGATTAGTTCCCACCACCGCCTCTGTCGCATGTTTAACTCCTTCTGAGTAAATATATATACTTCAAACTCTTATGATCGGTGAATAACTGACAGGTGACGCCATAAAGGTAATGATGCCAAATTCCCAACGCGAAAACCACGGCTGCTAGCTCCAGGTCGTGGGTCGGATAATTAACCTCGTAAGGTCGCAATTGCCGTGAAGCATAGGCAATAACCTTCCCATCCTGCATTAATACACATCCGAGACCATGTCTGGACGCGTTACTAAAACCACGAATCCTTCCGTCCCTTCTGGCAAGGAAAAGACAGGTGCTGAAATTAATCGGTTCCTGAGTTCCTCAAAACTCCGCTGACACACGTCGGACCACGTGTATTTCTTACCCTTTCGCAAAAGGTTCGTCATTGATTGAGCGATTTTAGAAAACCCTTCCACAATTCGCCGATAACAACCGGCTAATCCGAGAAAGCTTCGGATTTCCTTAACATTCTTCGGAGGTAACCAATCTCGGATAGCCTCCGTCTTCTGAGGGTCGACACGAACTCCGTCTGATGAAATTACATGTCCGAGAAAAGTCACTTCGGACATCCAGAACTCACATTAAGAAAACTTTCCATAAAGTTGCTCTCGTCTCAACACGTCGAGAACCTGATGAAGATGAACCTCGTGTTCCTCTCGGCTACGAGAATAAATCAAAATGTCATCGATGAAGACAACAACAAACTGATCTAAAAAGTCGATGAAAACCCGATTCATTAACTCCATGAATACCGCAGGTGCATTAGTTAGTCCGAACGGCATAACTACGAACTCATAATGACCATAGCGTGTTCGAAACGCCGTCCTCGCGATATCCGACTCTCGAATCCGCAACTGGTGATATCCAGATCTTAAGTCGATCCTGGAAAATACTGAAGCTCCCTGAAGTTGATCTAAAAGATCATCAATACGGGGTAAGGGGTACTAATCTTGATCATCACCCTGTTCAACTCTTGATAATTAATACACACACGAGACGAGCCATCCTTCTCCTTGACAGATCACACTGGTGCTCCTCTCGGGGACGCAATCGGTCGGAGATAACCTTCCTCGAACTATTCCTCAAGTTGAATCTTCAACTCCTGCATTCTGGTCGGGGCCATCCGATACGGTGCCTTCGATAAAGGGGACGTACCGGCTCCAACTCACTCCTGAATTCCACTACTCTATGTGAAGGCAACCAGATAACTCGTCTGGAAATACATCGTCAATCGATGACAATAATACCACAAATGATTGAACATTTCGATTGCCCTAGAATGGTCAATCGATAAAAATTGACACAATGAATGATTGAACATCTCGATTGCCTTAGAAAGGACAATCGATGAAAATGGTACAATGAATGTTTGAATAACTCGATTGCCTTAGAAAGGCCAATCGATGAAAATGATACAATGAATGTTTGAATAACTCGATTGCCTTAGAAAGGCCAATCGATGAAAATGATACAATGAATGATTGAATAGCTCGATTGCCTTAGAAAGGCCAATCGATGAAAATGATGCAATGAAGGATTGAATAACTCGATTGCCTTAGGAAAGTCAATCGATGAAAATGATACAACGAATGATTGAATGACTCGATTGCCTTAGAAAGGCCAATCGATGAAAATGGTGCAATGAATGATTGAATAGCTCGATTGCGGAATTTCTCTGCTTCCGCCATAATAATAATTCTACTGGAACAACGGGGATTACTTCCCTGAAGCACACATTCGACAACCAACGACGGAAACATAGCGACCAAACGCTAACAAACACTGAGGATAGTATCAAGACGATTAAACCAACTAATACTGAAAATTTACATCGTCCTAAGATAAATTCACCACGATTAGGTCCACCAACCAATCGCGGTCACTAAGCTTACTTCGGTATGATTCCGAAAATTCTTCCATCGTCAGGTAGACCGATGGTATGAGGTCCACAAGCAATAGGACTATCCCGAAATAAGTCTATTCAAGCATGATTCGAAAATGAATGAATGCGGTGTACCAGCATCAAAAGGTACACACAAGTTGAAATAAAATTACGAGTATACCTGAAATCATTTGGGCCACCGGATCGTCGATCCTCCTCATCACATGAATCTGGGACTTGCCGGCCCCCGAACCGGACGCTCCCGTCTGATAAATACGAGCTCCAACTCTATTTGCTTCCATTGTCTTAAACGCAGCGTTGACAAAGCGATCGGTCAAACGCCGATTGCTTCGGGGCCTGAGATGCCGCCGGAGCCGACTTGGAGTCCTTTCGGCAAAAATGGGCCTTATGCCCAAAATTCCCACAATTATAGCACGTGATAGACGGTTTCGGACACTCTGTGTAATGACCGGCGTTCCACAATTGAAAGCAGTGATGGCCGAGCAGCCGCTCGGGGCGAGATCCCGCACGATTTTGCGCCGTAGGAGGTCGCTCGAAACGATAGGACTCACGAGGCTTCTTGAAGGTTACTGACCGCCTTGATTGATTACGCCGTTGATTTCTTGGCGACGGATGAAGGTTGTTGTTCGATTACTTTCCTTAGCGGTGGCTCATACGGAGAGTTCTCTCGATTGATCCGGCAGTGGCGCAATGATGATTGAGCAACCGCACATGGGTCATCATGGCCTGCATAAAAGTGAGTGGATCAACCCGAACATCTTCTGATCGAGCCGAGTCCTGGGCACGATTTCCCGGCAGCGAGTGATTATTTCTCGGGTTTCGGCCCGCACCGCGGCCTCTTCCCGTGCATCCCCTGACAGCTCTCTCCATACTGAAGTAGGAAGGTCGCATAATGATTATATTTCCCGCATGATTATCACGTTATGATTACATCATGAGATGATGAAAATGAGTATACATGCTCTAACTTAGTGATTATATGAATGATTTACTGAAGTGACATGATTATCTGATGAAATTCTTGAAATGATTATTTTGAATAACTTAACAAGATTAATAATATGATCATCCGGATCGACAACTGAGTAATGAAATGAATTGAGTAATTAATGAATTAACATGATCGTCCTGATCATTAACTGAGTAATGAAATGAATTAAGTGATTAACGAGTTAACATGATCGTCCTGATTACAATGAATGATGATGTTTGAGGATTGTTAAATGATGAATGATGAATGAATGACTATTGCCAGAAATTATACCATGGCGTTAGAAATCTTACGGCTTCTTAGATCGATTGGCTCGGCATTTGCACAGGTCACACGTGACGCGAAAGTCCAATGATACTAGTCTGATGACGATGATTTCAAATGAGACATGACTCGGAAGGTAGTATTCAAAACCATGCTCCGATACCAACTCTGTAACACCCCAAACTAGGCGGATATTACAGTGCCGTAGATCGCCAAGTGGGACCCAACAGGAAAATGAAAATGAATGAATTACAGAGGATAAATGTAGTACCGAACCACATTACAACAATAATTACTCCGATGAGGAGTTTAGTTACAACACACCAGGACAATAACGAATACTAGTGTATTTTATATGAAGATAAAATACACAACACTGAATGAAACGGAGTAATCCAAATGAAAGTCTGCAGCGGAAAATAAAGGACAATAACATGAATAACTGAAAAATCGGGGGGCCCTACTAGTATCACTGGGACTCCTCGACATCAACATGCTATTCCCGTGCTTTTTCCTTGCCATGACCTGAAAAACAAAATCCCCAGCCGGGGTCAGTTACACAGAACAACAATCCTGAAGGGTTGAAAATACACAATCAAGATTATATCTGAAGTTATGAAATATCCTGTCGAAACATACGCAATCAAACATGCTGTATGAATCAACTAACAGTACGGCTCAAAGGGTGGTACCACACTACGCCCGGGATGGAAATGTGTCCGTACACAAGCCACCAACGAGTATCGATCGAATACACGTGTGGTCTTGTACCTAATCAGTCTCACGAGACAATATGACTCGTGTGCACAGTCCAATGTGAGGCCAACAACCAACACACGACTTAAACGTGCCCGACATGAAAATCCAACACAAACCAACCGGCACACCAGTATGACCCGGAATGCCACGATATAACAAAAGTGACATCGAAAATGAATAATGACTCACCGAGGTGGAATGGTAGTGAAATAAATGACAGCTCAATGAAAAGATTGGAACCGTCGTTCCTTATGACTGAAGTGATTAATTGACAATTACAAGTTTGATACGGTTAATACACTGATGAATGAGTTATGATTATGAATGAACAACAACAAAAGGGAAGAGTATCCTTTTAACCGAGTAAGAATTAACTTACACAGCACCGGTGACAATTATCCTTCCACGAACAACGTCCTAATAGAGATATCAGTCGCTCGAACAACCTTGAATAACACAATTACCAACAATCCGTTCAACATACGTAACAAACATGAATATAACGAACTCAACACGTCGATACGACTAAACCAAGTCCATTGAGGCATTAAATCAAACACGTTGCGTCCAAACTCCGATTATTTACGTTCAAACCTAAATATACCAATACCAAATCCTCAAGAAGTGTTTCAAACCAACAAAACATCTCCAATACGATCAATAATCCATTACGAATATCCAAATTCGTAATTTCAACAACAATTAATCGAAAACCCCTAAATCCAACACAACATTCAAAGTGTTCTTGAATAATCCTTCAATAATTCAATGAATAATCGAACATATCCATAATCATACGTATATCACTTCATACAACATGATCTTAACATCCAAAACATCATATCTCAACACAATTCGAAAATCCAAGAGGTTTGATGAAGATTACCTTTGAAGATTCAAGCACTATGATTCGAAGAACACGCGATAGATCGATGATCCAAGCTTCACAACCGAATGAAAATGATTAAAAACCACACTCAAGTGATAGGTGAAGAGAATTATCTCCCTCAAGCCTCTCTCTCTCGTATGAAGGTGGAAGAAATGGAAGGAATGAGCTGAAATGCTCAAAAAACGAAATTATAGGGGTTGACTGCCCTGTCGGACACGGTCCGTGCCGATCGGCACGGTCGCGCGCAATCGGCAGCGAGGACTCGACCGTGTCTGCTTGACACGGTCGCGCGCCAAGAGGCCTTCCGATAGTGACACATCCGACGATGACTCGGTACGGCGCGGCGCTTCGGCATTGACTCGACCGTGTCCTGGAACACGGTCGGGCGTCTGGGCAGTCGGTTCTGGCTTATCCGGAAGAGTTTGACTCGGCCGTGCCAGATGACACGGTCGAGTCCTGAGGGCAGAGACTTCGGCATTTCCGGACGAGTACAGCACGGCCGTGTCGGACGACACGGCCGAGTTCGGTCGGCAGTGATCGGCCAATAACTGAAAAATGAGCGGGTGAGCTAAAACGACCATAACTCTCTCGTCCGGACTCCGATTGACTCACCGTTTGAACCATTGGAAAGCTAACTCGATGCTCTATAACGTTGCAAAGATTCAGAATTTTTGGAGTTACCAAAAGTTAATGGTGATCTAACAAAGTCGAACTCATATGTGGAAAGTTGAAACAATGGACAATAACGATACACAACTCGAAGTTTCTCCGAACGGTGAACACGGGTGAATGAACATGATTGATGAATGATTATAAATGAGTGAAAATCCACTGAGTGACAATCACCGAATGAAGTTAATGAATGATAATGACTGAATTACAACCGGGTATTACACCGCATGTACGTTCGATTCTCATAAAACTTGTTTGTTTTCGTTGTTTCTTGATTTGTATAAGTTTGTATGGTTGAGTTGGTCGTGTTGAAACTTTCGGATTGTTAATCCGACGTTGTATCGCGATTTTTGGACGTTTGAGTCGTTTTGTAATTTCTTAGAAGTTTAGGGTGCTTTCACCCTCTGTGTCATATTTTGGATTCCCCGGATGTTGGTAGAGTATTTTCTTTCAAAACTCAACTTCGTTGTTATGGATACCCCATGTTTATACTTTTGATTCTATCCTTGCATTGCGTTTCATCGTTGTATCGACTGTTCTGAGCTAAGTGTTTAGCAGTGCTGAACTGCTGCATGCATAACGTACGTTATGCATGATCCTTTACGTACGCTATATAGGCATCGTAACGTACGTTATACCCTATTGGTAACGTACGTTATGGTTTCGCAAAAAGAGTCCAGATTATTCGTTACGTACGTTAACCTGAGAGAGGTTACGCACGTAACCTTCATAACGTACGTTAACAATAGGCGTTAACGTACGTAACGCGCAGTCAGGCCTTTTAATTCTTGACTTATCCTCAGTCTCCTCATTTCGTTTCTTCTCTTTCTTTCTCGCGACGTGAGTTCTCTTGGAGCGATTTGGAGCGATTTGTCCGGTGCAATCCGTAGAAACCCTCTGAAGGTTGATTATTGCGTTCCAAGGAAGATTAATCATCATCATTCTCCGTCCGAATCGAGGTATAATTCCTTAGAACCCTAACTTTTGGGGATTTTGGGGTTTTGTTTTAGGTTTCACCCTTCTAGTCCGATTTGCCCCTTACGATTGTTAGATTTCGATAGCGTAATCACCATCCCTTGATTCTCTTGTGGTTCTGCGGATTAAACTCGATGTTTTTCTCCGTTGATAGTTGGGATTCGGTTTTGACCTTGTATGACCGATAAATTGTTCCAACGGGTAGAATTAGGATGAATTCTTACCTTTCCGCATTTTTTTTTGAGACTTGTTGTATACCGTTATTGTGTTAGGAACGAATTTGGGTGGATTGTTCGGACCGAAACCTATTCCTTCGTCGTTTCCTTCGTTTCGTCTTATTCCAGGCAAGTACATGTATTACATTCCGTTATGTGCGTATGATTTTGATGCGAATGATGTAAATGGTGTTATTGAACGAATGTGATTGTTTCACTTCCACCTGGGGATGGTGTATGACCTCTGGGGGCCGATACAAATGGGTACGGCCATGGTAGTGGACTTGGGTGCATGTGTTGATGTTCTTCCACCTGGGGACGGTTCGACGGGACCTCTGGGGCTGATACTAATGGGTACGGACGCGGAAGTGGTTTCTCACCTGGGGACGGTCCGACAGGACCTCTGGGGACCGATACTAATGGGTACGGTCGTGAGTTACCAAGCGTGGATAATTGTGATGTGGAAAACTTGTTGATATACTGTTTTGGTGTTAATGTGATATTCCGGAATATTGATTTTCAAAATGATTTTCCTAACGATTTGTTTGCGTTGAATCGTGTATGTATATGATGTTGTGTAATTGTGTACTTGCACTAGCTATTCGAATGCTAACCCCTTAAATGGGGGAAATGCGTCTTATGCATTTCAGGTACTGGTCGAGCTGAGGAGCTGGCACGGGATGCGCATGCAAAGGATGGGTTGGCATGATGATGTGGCTCGAGTCTGTATTTTTCTGTTTTGTCATTGCATCTGTTAAGTACTGGAGTTAGACTGTTTATTTTTAAACATGGTTTAAGTCCCCTGCGCGGGCAATAAATTAGTATTTAACTTATGTCTCATGTACTCCGTTAAAATGTTTTGGCCGAGGCCACGGCCTTATTTACTTTTTGGGTGCATCTTTTGGGTTATCATTGTGGTTTACGTGTCATGAGTTAGCCTGGTAGACCTCACGGGGGTTCTACGGCGTGTAATGTCCCAATTGTGGATTGGGGTGTTACACTCAGCATGACATATCACATAAGGTAACCAATAACAACTCGAAAAGAAAATCCACGAGGTATCCTTTTAAAGGAAATCTTTTGAAAATCCTTGGATTTGTATGCTATTTAAAATAAACTTTAAAAGTACTTTTGGTACCTCGGGTTGTTTCATCAAAACTTGTAAACAACATACTTTAACCGTCTCATTTGAAATCATTTGAAGTCATCATGCCTCTACGCATCATCATCACCGTTAACAACTAACAAGTTAACCATGCAAGATCATCAAATCATTCTTACATACTCTAACATTTCCAAATCCGAGTTTGAACTTTACATCGAGTGAGATTTTTCATCTTTCACTATATATTTTTGAAAATAAAAATCGTATTGGTTTTTTGAAATAAAATATTTTTTATTGTGTGAAAGATTTTTGAAAATCATTCACTCGAATTATTTGAAAATACAACAATACGTTAAAATCATTTTCGAAAATTCTCCCAACACTTCACAGACATCTGTAATATCCGTAATTTTTCCATTTTTAGCAGTTTCCATTTTTGGTGTATGTCTATTTTTTTCGACTCGCTTGTAACCTTTTTGACATTTCGAATCTATTTTGTTCTTGGAGTTTTTCCATTTGGATGAGTTTTGATGATGTTTTCACGTAATTTCGTTTTATGGCATGTTTTGCCGTATCAACGTTCGATTCTTGTAAAACTCATTCGTTTTCGTCGTTTCTTGGTTTGTACGAGTTCGTTTGGTTGATTTGGTCATGTGGAGACTTTTGGTTTGTAAATCCGACGTCGTTTCGGGATTTTCGGGCACTTGGGCCATTTTTGTAATTTCCTAATAGTTTAGGGAATCTCGTTTTCGTTATCGCATTACGGACCCTCCGGTGGTCGGAAGTGTATTTTATTTCAGCGCTTAGCTCCGTCGTCTTGTATGCTTCGCGTTCATGTTCCTGGATTCTAGCCTCGTCGTGCGTTTCTTGTTTTGTACCTTCGACAGCAGCGTACTGCTGATATGAGCAGCAGTACTGAACTGCTGCGTAGGTAGCGCACGCTACCCCTGTTGCCTTGCGTGCGCTACCGATGTGCAGTTAGCGTGCGCTAACTTGTTATTGTTAGCGTGCGCTAACGAGTGGCAGCAGTAACTACTGGACCGGTTTCAGCCCCGTTAGCGTGCGCTATACATGATAGTTAGCGTGCGCTAACTTCACATTTATAGAGATCAGTGGCAGTTTAGTTTCAGCATTATTTTTCATTCTTTTCCTTACCTTCCCTTCCTACGGGCGATTTTGGCGATTTAGAGCAGATTGTGGAGAGTAATCGGTGGAGTTCCCTTCCAGTCCGATTCTTGTGTCTCGAGCATAACACACCACCATCTAAACCCATCTCCATCGTCCGAATTCAAGGTAATTCCTTAGGAACCCTAACTTTGACGAATTTGGGGGTTTTTCGGGATTTTAGTGATTAGTTCCGGATTATTCAATTACGTTACAATATTCTTCACCGATTGTGATTATTGAGTGATTCCAAATCCAATTTCCTTGATTTTAATCCGCGAATTATCAATACGGGGAGATTTTGCGTAAACCCTCGCCCGTATCAATTGATCGTCCATTGTCGTATTATGTAGTCGGGGTTATGGGTGTTTTCCACTAGAGTATTGTTGTCCGTTGGGACTGAACTGTGTTGATCCTTCGTTTAGGAACCGACGCTTTCCACCCGGACCGTTCGTAGTCGCGTTTCACTTTCGTTTCTTCAAGAATGTCTCAAAGGCAAGTACTTTACATTTGTTTACATGTTCTAGTATTTGAATTATGGCTGTATCGTGGTTGTTGTGGATGGTTATGTGTATGTTCACCTAGGGATGGTCCGACGGGGCCTCTAGGGATACGTATTGCCGTGAGTGTGCATATCGCAAACTGTGGTTAGCCACCCAGGAATGTCCGACGGGGCTCTGCGGGGTACCGTGGCCGTGAGTCTCGTGCCAACGGTTAACTTTGAATTATGATTTGTTGGAGATAAGGTGTTTTGTGTTTGTACATCATAAATATTCCGGAATATAAAATGTTTTCTAAAATGACTTTTTGGCGCATATATTCATCTGATTAGAATGTAGCTCAAATGGATTGTACTTACACTAGCAGTTGTCGCTAACCCCTTAAATGGGGGAAATACTTTTTTTATTTCAGGTACTGATCGTGGAGATAAGCGAGCACTCGAGCTGTATAAGGATGATGGGCAAGCATGATATTGTCCAGTAATTGATTTACGGTGTTGTGTCCGTTGGTTATTATTGATGTCTGATTTTGGGATTATGTATTAAAATTGGTTTAAGTACTCGAGTACTTCCTATTTAAACTTGTTACTGTTGTGCCCCCGTTTGGGAAATGGATTTGATGACAGAATTTTGTTTGTCAGTTATAGTCTTTTATTTAGCTTGTCGTTTTGTTTATGATGGTTTGTCGTTGTCGAATGTCTCGTTTGGTACGTTAGCCTGGTGGATTCCACAGTGTGGGTTCCACGGCGCTGTAATATACCCTGAACGTCTTGGGGGTGTTACAGAATATGGTATCAGAGCTTAGGTTTATGGATACCTAGGCTGTCGGTTATTTGGGTCTAGTTAAGTGTCGTTTTTGGGACAGTATCACTGCTATGCCATCATCTCAGTACGTCGGTGCTCGTAAGTTTTCCTAACTTGACTCGTTTCATCGTTATGTTCTATTCCTGTCTTGGTATCTTATTGCGTTTTGCGTTTGAATTGTACTTACCCATTGCTTCTTCAGAATTCCTGCTGGTAGAGGACGCGGACGCGGTCGCGGACGCGGTAGGGGACGTGGCGCAGCCGGTGGGGCGGCCATGTCCAATCACTCGGAAACTGATTCGGTGATGCCTTCCTTGTCGAACAGTGTTCCCCCTATTTCCGGAGGTCAGCAGGACCAGTCTGCTAACTCCGGTAATGCACATGAGAATGTTGGAGTGGCCAACATTTTGCAGCAAGTAGCGAACCAGATGACGCTACTGACTCAGGCCATTCTAGTCGGCCAAGCTAATGCCAACCCGGTTCCGCCTACTGGATCCGGCAATGATAAGCTACTTCAGGATGTGATTCGTATGCGTCCTCCGCAGTTTGATGGTGCATCCGACCCTTCTGGTTGGGAGAATTGGCTATTCGAGATGGAGAAAGTGTTTGAGGCTGCTAATTGTTCCGAGGAGAGGAAAGTATCCATTGCTCAGTACTTCCTCGCCAAGGAGGCAGCAACGTGGTGGCAAGCGGTGAAACCGCGTGACCGAGCAGCTACGTGGGCAGAGTTTCGGGATCTGATGGAAGACGGAGTGCATCCTTGGCCAGTGAAAGAGGGGAGGATCCGAGCCTTCTTTGAGGCTAAACCCCAAGATGTTCCTATATCTCAAGCTATCAAAGACTACAATCAACAGTTGCATTATTTGAGGAACCAAGTCCGCGATGAACTTGATAAGATCCGCCACTTTGATATGCGGATGAAACCGAGGGTGCACCACTACATGTCTGGTCTGGGGTACACGACTTTGAAGGAATATCAGAATAAAGCGATGGCATACGAGATGTCGTTTTCTGCGACAGAGACCGCAGCTGAAGGAAAGAAGCAGAAGACCTCCGGTCAGTTTTCGGGAGGCAAGTCAGGAGGGTATCCGAAGGCTCAGTCTGGTTCGCGAGTCTTCGGGAGTTAGTCACCATCAGTTGGTCGAGGGAACGGTTCAGTGCACTCCTGCTTAGTTCCGTGGTCCTAAGTGCTTCAACCGATCGTCCGGCCACATGATGAGTGAGTGTGATAGGCCTCCGATTCAGTGTCTTGCTTGTGGTCGTATGGGTCATCGTGCTAAGTTTTGTACGGATGCAGCTCGGGCTCGAGTTACTCAGATATCAGCCCCAGCTGTGGGAGAGCCGAGTGTGAATCAGGCACCGACAGTTCCTCAGCCGCAGCAGAGTTTTGGTAGAGGTCGAGGTCGTGGTCAGCCTTCTAGAGTGGGAGCTTCTAGTGCGGGGTCTGTTCCGCCCCGAGTGTACGAGATGAGACGAGCAGGGGATCGTGACGCGACGGTGGCTACAGGTACCGTCCACATCCTTGATCATCCTGTTTCCGTATTGTTCGATTCTGGTGCTACGCATTCTTTTATATCTATGGATTGTGTCCGTCGTCTGCATGTTGTTTGCCTTGTTGCTTGTGAGCCTTTTGTTGTTAAACTTCCTAGCGGGGATAGCATCGTGGGGGATCGTGAGATTAGAGATTTTCCAGTGAGTATCGGGGGGAGGGTTTGGCCTTCTAATCTGATTGCGGTGGATATTAGAGATGAGGATTTGATTTTAGGTGAGGATTGGCTGGACCGTCATGGGGCAATCATGAATTATAGAGCGAGGACTGTTTCGATGTTAGCCTCTGATGGTACTGAGCATTCTTTTGTGGAACGTAAGCGGAGTGGCCAGAGATTACTGATCAGCGCCTTGAGGGCGGTGAGACTCCTTCGAGGAGGTTGCACGGGCTATTGGTGTTACGCTTTGAGATCGGAAGAAGGGGGAGTCGAGCTCTCGTCTATTCCGGTAGTATGTGAGTATCCTGACATTTTTCTAGACGAGTTTCCGGGTTTGCCGCCGGACCGAGAAGTTGAGTTTACTGTCGATTTAGAGCCGGGGGCAGCCCCGATTTCTAAGACGCCATACCGTATGGCGCCTGCCGAGATGCTTGAGTTGAAGAAACAGTTGGGAGAGTTGCTAGACATGGGGTATATTCGACCGAGTGCTTCACCTTGGGGCGCACCGGTCCTATTTGTAAGGAAGAAGGATGGGTCACTTCGTTTGTGTATCGACTACCGAGAGTTGAACAAAGTGACCATCAAAAACAAGTATCCGCTCCGGAGGATTGATGATTTGTTTGATCAGTTGCAAGGGGCAACTGTATTTTCGAAGATTGATTTGAGATCGGGGTATTATCAGCTCCGAGTGAAGGATACCGACATTCCAAAGACAGCCTTTCGGACGAGATACGGTCACTATGAGTTTGTGGTTATGCCTTTTGGACTAACCAACGCCCCAGCCGTTGTTATGCAGCTTATGAACAAAGTCTTTATCGAGTACCTCGATAAATGTGTAGTCGTCTTTATCGACGATATTCTGATTTACTCGAGGAACGAGGAGGAGCATGCCCGTCATTTACATATTGTGTTAGACATTTTGAGAACTCAGCATCTTTTTGCGAAGTTCTCAAAGTGCGAGTTTTGGTTACGGGAGGTTATGTTTCTCGGTCATGTGATCTCGGCCGAGGGTGTTCGTGTGGACCCACATAAGGTAGAGGCAGTGTTGGATTGGGCGCCGCCCAAGAACGTGAAAGAGGTCCGCAGTTTTCTGGGATTAGCCGGGTATTACCGTAGATTCGTCGAGGGGTTCTCTAAGCTCGCCCGACCACTGACTCAGTTGTTACAGAAATCGGAGAAGTTTGCGTGGACCGATGAGAGGCAGAATAGTTTTTAGGAGTTGAAGAAGCGGTTGACGACCGCTCCCGTTTTGGCTTTACCAAGTGGTAATAATGGTTTCTCCGTTTATAGTGATGCTTCGGGCCAAGGGCTCGGATGCGTACTTATGCAGCACGGAAGGACGATTGCCTATGCTTCCCGTCAGTTGAAACCGTATGAATTGAATTACCCTACGCACGATCTTGAGTTGGCCGCAGTTGTTTTTGCGTTGAAGATTTGGCGTCATTACTTGTATGGCTCCTCGTGTCAGATTTTCACCGATCACAAGAGCCTAAAGTACATTTTCACCCAGAAAGAGCTTAATATGAGGCAGAGGAGGTGGTTGGAATTGATTAAGGATTACGATCTCGAGATCCTTTATCATCCGGGCAAGGCTAATGTGGTAGCAGATGCCTTGAGCCGGAAATCGGTATCGCTTCGGGCGCTTGAGTTACTCACGGCCCAGTCGGGACTTCAGCGAGAGTTTACGAGGTTGAGCATTGAGGTTGTGCTACCAGAGAGTTTCGGGCAGTTGCGTACTCTTGAGATTTCTTCATCTATGGTCGAGGACATTAAATCGGGACAGTTGGAGGACCCGATGTTTATTCAGCTTCGTGAGAGTGTAGGGAAGGGGAAAGCCCCGGGATTTGTTATTCATGAGGACGGAGTGTTGAGATTCCGAGGTCGGTTGTGTGTTCCGAACGACTCGAAATTGAGACAGAGTATTATGCGAGAGGCTCATGCATCACCTTACTCAGTCCATCCGGGCTCGAGTAAAATGTATAAAGATCTGAGGAAGAATTTCTGGTGGAACGACATGAAGAAGGAGGTGGTTCAGTTTGTGGCTAAGTGTTTGACTTGTCAGCAAGTCAAGATTGAGCATCAGCGGCCAGCTGGATTATTGAAACCACTTCCCGTTCCGGAATGGAAGTGGGAGGACATCTCTATGGATTTTGTCACGAGTTTGCCGAGGACGAAGACTGGTATGAATATGGTGTGGGTGATTGTAGACCGATTGACTAAGTCGGCACATTTTCTGGGCATCATGGATACTTGGGGTCCAGAAAAGTTGGCTCGTATTTTTATCGCTCAGATAGTGAGGCTTCATGGTACGCCGAGGACCATTATTTCAGACAGAGATGGCCGATTTGTATCGCATTTTTGGCAGGCGGTACATAAGGCATTGGGGACACAGTTGCGTTTGAGCACTTCGTTCCATCCCCAGACCGATGGGCAGTCCGAACGTACCATTCAGACGTTTGAGGATTTGTTGCGTGCGTGTGCGTTAGATTGGAGTAGTGACTGGGAGGATCATTTGGCTTTAATTGAGTTTACTTATAATAATGGCTGGCACGCGTCGATTAAGATGGCACCGTATGAGGCACTTTATGGCCGACGTTGCCGATCACCGATATGCTGGGATGAGCCGTCCGATTTGGTTGGCACCGAGCCAGACCTTGTGTTGGAGACGAGGGAGAAAGTTGAATTGATTAGAAAGAGGATGTTGGCTGCTCAGAGTCGACAAAAGTCTTATGGAGTTTTCCGTTTTGGGAAGAAGGGGAAACTCAGCCCGAGATATATTAGACCTTTCGAGGTATTGGAGAGAGTCGGTGAGTTAGCGTACCGTTTGGCGTTACCTCCGTCGCTGAGTCATGTTCATAGCATATTTCACGTTTCCCAGTTGAGGAAGTACGTTCCGGACCCGTCCCACATTATTGACTTTGGAGATGTGGAGATCGAGAAGGATGTTACGTTTGAAGAGAGGCCCGTCAGAATTTTGGAGTGTCGTGACAAACAGTTAAGGCACAAAACCATTTCTTTTGTTAAGGTGCAATGGTCGAGGCACGGAGTAGAAGAAGCGACGTGGGAGCTAGAGGAGAATATGCGTTCGAGATACCCCGAGCTTTTTGATTCTTAAGTTTCAGGACGAAACTTTATTTTAGAGGGGGAGAATGTAATATCCGTAATTTTTCCATTTTTAGCAGTTTCCATTTTTGGTGTATGTCTATTTTTATCGACTCGCTTGTAACCGTTTTGACATTTCGAATCTATTTTGTTCTTGGAGTTTTTCCATTTGGATGAGTTTTGATGATGTTTTCACGTAATTTCGTTTTATGGCATGTTTTGCCGTATCAACGTTCGATTCTTGTAAAACTCATTTGTTTTCATCGTTTCTTGGTTTGTACGAGTTCGTTTGGTTGAGTTGGTCATGTGGAGACTTTCGGTTTGTAAATCCGACGTCGTTTCGTGATTTTCGGGCACTTGGGCCATTTTTGTAATTTCCTATAGTTTAGGGAATCTCGTTTTCGTTGTCGCATTACGGACCCTCCGGTGGTCGGAAGTGTATTTTCTTTCAGCGCTTAGCTCCGTCGTCTTGTATGCTTCGCGTTCATGTTCCTGGATTCTAGCCTCGTCGTGCGTTTCGTGTTTTGTACCTTCGGCAATCGTCTGCGATATGAGCGGCGATCAAGCTGCTGCGTAGGTAGCGCACGCTACCCCTGTTGCCTTGCGTGCACTACCAATGTGCAGTTAGCGTGTGCTAACTTGTTATTGTTAGCGTGCGCTAACGAGTGGCAGCAGTAACTACTGGACCGGTTTCAGCCCCGTTAGCGTGCGCTATACATGATAGTTAGCGTGCGCTAACTTCACATTTATAGAGATCAGTGGCAGTTTAGTTTCAGCATTATTTTTCATTCTTTTCCTTACCTTCCCTTCCTACGGGCGATTTTGGCGATTCAGAGCAGATTGTGGAGAGTAATCGGTGGAGTTCCCTTCCAGTCCGATTCTTGTGTCTCGAGCATAACGCACCACCATCTAAACCCATCTCCATCGTCCGAATTCAAGGTAATTCCTCAGGAACCCTAACTTTGACGAATTTGGGGGTTTTTCGGGATTTTAGTGATTAGTTCCGGATTATTCAATTACGTTACAATATTCTTCACCGATTGTGATTATTGAGTGATTCCAAATCTAATTTCCTTGATTTTAATCCGCAAATTATCAATACGGGGAGATTTTGCGTAAACCCTCGCCCGTATCAATTGATCGTCCATTGTCGTATTATGTAATCGGGGTTATGGGTGTTTTCCACTAGAGTATTGTTGTCCGTTGGGACTGAATTATGTTGATCCTTCGTTTAGGAACCGTCGCTTTCCATCCGGACCGTTCGTAGTCGCGTTTCACTTCCGTTTCTTCAAGAATGTCTCAAAGGCAAGTACTTTACATTTGTTTACATGTTCTAGTATTTGAATTATGGTTGTATCGTGGTTGTTGTGGATGGTTGTGTATGTTCACCTAGGGATGGTCCGACGGGGCCTCTAGGGATACGTATTGCCGTGAGTGTGCGTATCGCGAACTGTGGTTAGCCACCCAGGGATGTCCGGCGGGGCTCTGCGGGGTACGGTGGCCGTGAGTCTCGTGCCAACGGTTAACTTTGAATTATGATTTGTTGGAGATAAGGTGTTTTGTGTTTGTACATCATAATTATTCCAGAATATAAAATGTTTTCTAAAATGACTTTTTGGCGCATATATTCATCTGATTAGAATGTAGCTCAAATGGATTGTACTTGCACTAGCAGTTGTCGCTAACCCCTTAAATGGGGGAAATACTTTTTGTATTTCAGGTACTGATCGTGGAGATAAGCGAGCACTCGAGCTGTATGAGGATGATGGGCAAGCGTGATATTGTCTAGTAATTGATTTACGGTGTTGTGTCTGTCGGTTATTATTGATGTCTGATTTTGGGATTATGTATTATAAAATTGGTTTAAGTACTCGAGTACTTCCTATTTAAACTTGTTACTGTTGTGCCCCCGTTTGGGAAATGGATTTGATGACAGAATTTTGTTTGTCGGTTATAGTCTTTTATTTAGCTTGTCGTTTTGTTTATGATGGTTTATCGTTGTCGAATGTCTCGTTTGGTACGTTAGCCTGGTGGATTCCACAGTGTGGGTTCCACGGCGCTGTAATATACCCTGAACGTCTTGGGGGTGTTACAACATCAACGACGGTAATATTTTACAAAATGTTCAAGGTACTTTAAAACAACTCTTTCAAATACCGTCGAGGTTTTATTTGAGAATCTTAGGCCGGCTTGCAAATTTCAAACAATTTCCAAAGTTCATACGAAGCTGCCGGCTAATCGCACTTGTACAAACTTATGAAAGTTTTAGAAAAGCGTGTTCGAACACACTCGCAGCAGACATAATTTATCAATTTGCCGAACCCAATCAATTATCACTTAGCGCAACGAAAAAAAAAATCATAACGCACATTCATACAATACAGTTGTTATTACTTGACAACACACATAGAATACAGTCCCGGGTGATTGACTGCTAAGGTTAGGCCTAACGACTAAAAGAAATGTAGTTCCCTAGCCTCTGTCCAGAATGACTAACGCGCGCTACAACACATATTTAGCGTGCACTACCCATGCTGCATTAGCGCGCGCTATCCTTACACTTAGCGTGCGCTAACGGTTTTATTTTAGCAACATGATTGCGAACATATATACGACATTACTGGAATCGAAGGTCACAAATAAACAACAACAATATTCGAATCTCAAAGCCATCGATTCACATAATTACAACACATCATGAACAACCATCAAAAGACAATTGTCATTCAAAACCGAAAAGTTAAAAGCAAGGGTCACGTCTTGAGTATATTTTGTAGAACTCAATTGAGTTCAAAACTCGTGTTTTGAAAACTTATAGTACACAGTGGAAAAGAATTATTAATAATTTGAGTTTTCAGAACTTTCAGCCTTGAGGTCAACATACGAAAATCAACTTTTTCCTCCCTTGGAGGACATTTTAAAATTTTTACGTGACTCTCTGAAAGGATTCGAAAACTTAAAATTCCAAGGTTTATACTCTTGCAAGAAAAACGATTTATACAAAGATACATTCAGCAATATCATTCTACATTTTAGCGCAAGACGGGAATCAACAAATATACGTCACTTACTCACGATGCACCTTCAAATACTAACTACATAACACAGAATCACACAGGCTCGTATAGCTCGTGGTACAACCTGTAGTAGGGAGACTTACATCCACAGATCGCACGAAGATGATGGCTGCACCCTGATACTAATCACGGCCGACATTCCAAACGACGCGTCGCGACACGACATCAGTCAGACTCAATCTGACAAGACAAGACCCAACAATACACGACTGGACCCGACAACCTAGGTTTCCGCAACCTAAGCTCCGATACCATAAATGTAACACCCCCAAATCAAACCGGGAATATTACACGTCGCAGACCCTCTCTGTGAGGATCCACCAGGCTAGACATAAACACCACACATTACATTACATACTGACGAATCAAAATAACGAATCAATAGACCGATTTGGTCTTCCGTCACTGACTTACAAATCAAAATACATAAACTCATCCCGACTCATACACATGCAAGGGTAAAATACTTGCAACGACGAACAATAAGACAGCGGAAAAGACAATACAATGGACTCCGACTAACTGAAGTCAAAACTGGCCTTCGTGTGATTAGTATCATTCGTCTTTCATCATCCCTCGCACCGATCCTGTGTCTTGCTCCCGAAAACCTGCATGTACCTGGACACAATACAGATATCCACCCCCCGGTTACTCGGGGGTTAGCAAAACTCCACTGTTTTGCTAGTGCAAGTATAACGTGCAAATACGAGCCATACACAACACATTCCGAGAATATAACGAAAGACTTCCCGAGATATATTTAGTTAAAAATAGATCAAGTCTTGAAACTAGAAACGAAGCAAGTAGGCACTTTGAAAACATTTCCAAATCTCGGGAGTTTTGAAAACATTAGAAAATGAAAAGTTCTTAATTCCTCGAAAGTCATTTAGGGTCACAGCCCCAAAGTTCATTTTCCAAAATACAAATCCGTTAACAAGACACGGGGTCCACGACCCTATCATCCACTTCAATTCAGTTACAAGGACACATTACACATAACACATTATTCCTATGCCATTCTAGCCAAGCACCAAGACTCGATATACAATGTCTCTCAACCCCGAGCACAAAGCATTGTGATACTCCAGACAATATCACAATTAACGAAAACATCGTCATCCTCAAGATGAAAAACCACAACTGGTAACCCGCGGCCGTACCCCTTAGTATCGACCCCGAGACATCCCGTCGGACACTCCGGGTGGGAAACCACTTCTGCGACCGTACCCCTTAGTATCGACCCCCAGACATCCCGTAGGACACTCCGGGTGGAAGTTCATCCACACACGCACCCAAGTCCACTTCCATGGCCGTACCCCTTAGTATCGACCCCCAGACATCCCGTCGGACACTCCGGGTGGAAGGAACAACACACACACACGTTCCAAAATCACAGTTGCAAACCACAAGCCTCGAAGGTCAATCACAGTATATATAGTCGAGGTACCTTACTAGAATGACCAGTTCATCCAACATATACTCACGACCAAGTAATGGTACGATTCATGCTAGAATTTCAACGCTGCAGCTAGTACAAATAACATAGCAACGAGGGAAAATACCTATCCAACCACGCCGAACGACACAATGAGACAGGATCATCAATAGGCAACGTGTAAATTACGTTGCAATATGCCCTACATTCATTGCAATAGGGCCTATTGCAACGATTATGCAAAAATCAAGCGTGCCCTTTGCTCTGGTTGCCATAGGGCCCTTATGGCAACAAATTTGGTACCATATTGCAACGACATATTATCGTTGCAAATATAGTATATGGCAACGATTTAACGGCTATAGCAACAGGTTTAACACCATTGCAATATATTGGACTACCTATGGCAACATTTTTTTGCAACGTTTTTTTTGTGTTAATTGTTGCAATACATGGACTCAGGCAACCCTAAGGCAACATATATATGCCCAATTGCAACGTATTTAGAATCAAATGCAATCTAATTTTATTAATGAATATGACATATATGGCAACATTTAAGCTTCTATTGCAACGCTAAATAAAAAAACTGGCATGACCATTAGATTTATTTCAATTGGTATATCGTAACATCAATCTAACCGAGCAATATTCTCATTGTTCCAACATCAATAAATTCACTCAGACTAAGTTTAGGAAAATGACCAAGTTGAAGTAAAATAACTAAGTTCAAGTGACACACAATCTAACTTAGTAATACATAGACCAATATCTTAGTTAAACATTATAAACATCTCTTCTTCCTCTTCCTATTCCTCTTCCTCTTCATCTTCATCTTCATCTATCTTCATCTTCATCTTCATCTTCATCTTCATCAGTCTCATCTCTGTATGATTTTTATATAATACCGGTGTCATGTTCATACAGTGTTCCAACTGAATAAATCTTATACTATATAAAGTATAGTCATCAAAGCACCATAAGTGAGGGAAAAAGATGTAGATTACGCACCAACCAACCAAAAAATATCACAACACCACTGATCAGATAAGCATTGGATCTCTTCAATCCAGATATATCAAGATACCTATGCAGATTGCAGATAGAATTATCAGGTTATAACATTTGTCAGATATGACGTAGGTGTTCCGTCCACAATCTGATAACATACCATCTCATATTGATCTCTGGTGTTGTCACCTCAGATATCAAGACCATGCAAGTGTAAAGCTGCCCCTCCCCGGTTAACATGGAATATGCTACCGCAATTCCCGAAAGAGAGTGATGGACAATCAAAATCCAAAAGCAACCTAACTATTACAGTCTACACAGTGCATTTTTAAAATTAATGACACTCCACAATTCCTTTATCAAACAAGAAAAACGAAAGTCTTCCTTTTAAAAACGGAAGAAAACGGCAAAATATACTTCAAAAATAAGACTATTGGACATGTGGAGCTACTATCTTACGGAAGATAGAGTGACAATATCGATCTAATCTCTACTCCAACTTAAGAGAATGACTACTTATGTGGAAGTTACTGAAGCATCACATCCGTAAAATAGCACCATATACACTTGAATCGGTAAAGATTACTCAAAAACCTAACCATCATAGTCATATTTTCTTTGCCCATAAGAACCTCTCTGGATCAATATAGGACCACAGGACCAACATAAACAGAGGCATGCTAAGTTTCTAACAGTTGACTTACATACTCTATTCCACCAAAACAAGGATACAGCCAACAAATCATTCGAAGATCTGAAATGAAGTAGCCAACTGATATCTGCCAAAATTTAGAAGACCAAAGAGAAAAAGTGAATACCATGAGCACCCATCACCACAAAAATTATCAATAAGTTAAGATAAAACTAGAATATTAGAACTTAGTGCAGGAAATCTCGGCAAAGATGCTTCAGTTCAGCCAACTTTCCTGATAACAACAATAGAAAGGAATATGCTTAGCTACACCACTTTACAAAACGGTAATCGGTAAACGAAAAAGAAAAAAATAGAAAAAGAAAAGAAAGATCGAATGGGAGAGACGATGAAATTAATGCAAAACCCGGCCTAAAAGTAGTTTATAACAGCCCAGACTCTTCGCTTACTGCGTCTTAATGCTGCAAATAGATACCGAACCCTGATAATAATTCAACTCCCACAACTGTTGAAGCGAATTACAAGTTGCCCATATTTGTAAACAGAAGCTAAAAGTTGAATAACTTCAAAAGTTAAATCAAAAGCAGCACTTGAGGGGGGCAAAAACAGCAATAAGCTCATGATCACTTTTTTTCCAAGTGTTTACAAAATACTTCTTCAAAGAATAATGAAACATTTCGTCTTTTGAAAGATGAACTGACTTAAGAAACAAGCAAACTGTGATCTACCTTGGGCATGCCCAGTCTCAAACAAACAAGTATCTTACTATGATAAGAAGTCCTGGTGGGAGCTTATGTGTGATGGGGTTTCATAGAGAGACTGGGTGATGTGCCGATAATCAGAAATAATAACTTTGAAATAATTACCGGTCCTGATGAAGTCTGAAAGACCGAAATCAATAAGCTTCAGATCATCATCTTCACTTCTCGAGGAGAACAAGAAATTCTTGAGGTTGCAACAGAAATCCAGACTAGAATGTTAGCTTCGTCATTTGATATATTTACCAATCTGGTCACTAGAAAGAGACAATTCAATTAACTCAGGTTTTAAGTCCCGGTGGACAACACCTTGAAGATGACAAAATGAGGCAACACTATGAATTTGAACAATAATAAGTTTTGCTTCCTCTTACGCATATCTACCACCTCTGAAATGAATAAACCACTATATGTTTCTTGTGGTAATAATAAAAATTAGAATAAGAATCACTAATTTTTGTTCCGCTCGCTTTCCTCTTTGATATAATGGAGGATTTTGGCATTTGGATGCGAGGAAAATTCATTCTCACTTACTTGTGATATTTTGTCCAAAGCTTCTCCACCTTCACACAACCTGCGAAAAAGAAAAGGAGAGCTAATAACACGACTATAGTTTTCTAACTTCTTAACTAATTCAAAAACGCATAGCTTATAACAAGTGACAGAGAAGCACGGGGATAAGAAAACACGTACTCCATTATTATGTACACATTATTGGCGTCCTCACAAGCATCATAATATCTAACAAGATGCTTGTGGCACGAAAGATCTTTCAAAATTTTCACTTCTCGTGAACATCTTCAATAGATATTGCGGTTGTCATCTCACAAAGAAGCTTGTTCAACTAAATATTTAGTCTCAAAAAATATCATATGTGTGGATTTATGTATGCAAGAAAGAGGAACAGAACCATAAACAAAATAGTGAGAATAACGAATAATGGATTGCTAATTGGTAAGAATAAAAGACATGAGATGTCTCATAGTTCTTTTCATTCTGTTTTATCCTTGTATAATTGGAACCTTCAAAAGTCTTTCACGAAATACGGTATACAGGCCTTGGTAGAACTAACAATCAAGAAAATGCACCAAAATCTTTAGCAATTCTGAGATATAAATAAAGTAAGCGAATATATGAAGCAAGTGTATCACAAAGCGATCTCAAAATTTACAAAAACTCATTTCTCCTAACCCCGATCACTAAATTGATAGGTGTCACATGGGAGAAAATTCATTGTCACGAGCCACATACAAGTACTCTTACCTAATTCATCGTCTGAGTTTTTGCCAATGTGAAAATACTAAACTCCTTGAGTAGATCGAACCAACTAGCAAAAATTTGAACAAAATAGAATGAAGAATAAGGTATACCCTTTCCTTGCGAGCCACTTTCTTCTCCTCGAGCTCCTGAATTACACGCTGACGGCGGGCTTCGAGCGCCTTGAGATCCTGTTCCTTGAACGCCCGATCATTTGGTATGCCAGGATCCTTTTCTACCTTCTGCCGAGTGGGAGGAAGGATGGGGTGGGGGGGAAGAGAACTAGGGTTTTTCTGGGTTGGCCGTGTGGGTTGTGTCTGTCCGTTGTGGGTTTTGATTTTTCTTTTCTTTTTTCTTTTGTTATTTTTTGTAAGCCCGGCAAAAAATCCCTCTCACATTTTACAAGCCCGCCAATATTTCCCCCCCCCCCCCAAATGAATAGATACTTCAACGATTTTAAAAAAGTATTGCAATAGAATGTATGTTTTAAACTTTCTTAGATTTTTCCAATGGAATTGCAATGCTTTCCAAAAGCATTGCAATTTATATGATTTGGTTTCTCAATTGCAATGGTTTTAACAATTTTTTAGAAATGTGGTTGCAATAGGCAATCTATGGTGTAGTGGGGTCACAGCCCCAAAGTTCATTTTCCAAAATACAAATCCGTTAACAAGACACGGGGTCCACAACCCAACCATTCCGGTCACAAAACACAGGGTCCACGACCCTATCATCCACTTCAATTCAGTTACAAGGACACATTACACATAACACATTATTCCTATGCCATTCTAGCCAAGCACCAAGACTCGATATACAATGTCTCTCAACCCCGAGCACAAAGCATTGTGATACTCCAGACAATATCACAATTAACGAAAACATCGTCATCCTCAAGATGAAAAACCCTGGCGTAACCCGCGGCCGTACCCCTTAGTATCGACCCCGGACATCTGTCGGACACTCGGGTGGAAACCACTTCGCGGCCGTACCCCTTAGTATCGACCCCGGACATCCCGTCGGACACTCCGGTGGAAGTTCATCACACACGCACCCAAGTCCACTTCCATGGCCGTACCCCTTAGTATCGACCCCGGACATCCCGTCGGACACTCCGGGTGGAAGGAACAACACACACACACGTTCCAAAATCACAGTTGCAAACCACAAGCCTCGAAGGTCAATCACAGTATATATAGTCGAGGTACCTTACTAGAATGACCAGTTCATCCAACATATACTCACGACCAAGTAATGGTACGATTCATGCTAGAATTTCAACGCTGCAGCTAGTACAAATAACATAGCAACGAGGGAAAATACCTATCCAACCACGCCGAACGACACAATGAGACAGGATCATCAATAGGCATACGTTCCATACATATCTCAAGGAAAGGTTAAGCTATAAATCCACAACGTCATAATCACACAAAACAATACCCCACACATACTTAGACAAGCATATTTAACAACGAAATCATACGAGTCATCTTTTAAGGAAGTATTGAAAAGCATATCAATTTCTTTGAAAGTTAATTATAGGCATTCATAAATCACGTATCGTAAATTACCAACTAATATATCCACAAAACACGTAATGTATGGGCAAGATACTTGCCTCGAATAACCACAACGCAGAGAATCGGCCGAAGTAGGTTGGCACGAACCGACTACGAACTCACCGACTCCATCGAACGACAATCCGCAACAATGAACTACGAACGAAAACAATAACAACGAAAATAAATTCCAAAGTACGACCCAAAGCCGCTGAATTCAAAGAACGAATGACGAAAGTTCAAGTGTTTTCCCCAAAACGGCCAAGAACACGATTCATCCCGACAAAACACGAAAACGGAATTCTAAGACGAAATAGGGATATACAATCCATAGAATATGTTTAACAACATCATTTAACCACAATTTATCCAACAAAAACGGATGGAAAACGAGATCTAGGACAAATCCCCCAAAAAGTCGATTCGAAGGAAATCAAGAAATATACTTCGATTCGATGAAGAACAAAGGATTAAATGATGTTAAACACAAGAATACTACCAAGATTAATCATACCCATCATGAATTAATCAATAATTCCAAAGCCGAAGTAATTTAATGAGCCTAGTCCTCTAGGAACCTCATGAACCTTAAGTCCAAATCCAATGGAACTCCATGAGCCTAGTCCTCTAGGAACCTCATGAACCTTAAATCCAAATCCGAAGGAACTTCATGAGTCTAGTCCCCTTGGAACCTCCTTTAAATCCAACTTCAAAAGAATTTCATGAGCCTAGTCCTCTAAGAACCTCATGGACCTCAAATCCAAATACAATGGAACTTTATGAGCCTAGTCCTCTAGGAACCCCATGAACCTTTAATCCAAATCCTAAGGAACTTCATGAGCCTAATACTATAGGGACCTCATGAACCTTAAGTCAGAATTTGAATGAACTTCATGAGCCTAGTCCTCTAACAACCTCATGAACCTTTAATTCAAATCGAATGGAACTTCTTGAGCCTAGTCCCCTAGGAACTTCATGAACCTTAACTCTAAATCCAATGGAACTTCATGATCTTAGTCCTTTAGAAACGTTATGAACTTTAACTCCAAATCCAATGAAACCTCATGAGCCTAGTACTCTAGGAACCTCATGAACCTTAAATCCAAATCCAATGGAACTTTATGTGCCTAGTCCTCTAGGAACCTGATGAAACTTTAATTCAAATCCTAAAGAACTTCATGAGACTGTCCTCAAGGAACATCATGAACTTTAAATCCAAATCCAATGGAACTTCATGAGCCTAGTCCTCTAGGAACCTCATGAACCTTAAATCCAAATCCGAAGGAACTTCATGAGTCTAGTCTTATTGGAACTTCATAAACCTTAACTCCAAATCCAATGGAACTTTATGATCCTAGTCCTCTAGAAACATTATGAACTTTAACTCCAAATCCAATGGAACTTCATGTGCCTAGTCCTTTAGGAACGTCATAAACCTTTATTCCAAAGCCGAAGTAATTTAATCAGCCTAGTCCTCTAGGAACCTCATGAACCTTAAGTCCAAATCCAATGGAGCTTCATGACCCTAGTCCTCTAGGAACCTCATGAACCTTAAATCCAAATCCGAAGGATCTTCATGAGTCTAGTCCCCTTGGAACCTCCTTTAAATCCAACTTCAAAATAATTTCATGAGCCTAGTCCTCTAAGAACCTCATGAACCTCAAATCCAAATACAATGGAACTTTATGAGCCTAGTCCTCTAGGAACCCCATGAACATTTAATCCAAATCCGAAGGAACTTCATGAGCCTAATCCTATAGGGACCTCATGAACCTTAAGTCTGAATTCGAATGAACTTCATGAGCCTAGTCCTCTAACAACCACATGAACCTTTAATTCAAATCGAATGGAACTTATTGAGCCTAGTCCCCTAGGAACTTCATGAACCTTAACTCTAAATCCAATGGAACTTCATGATCTTAGTCCTCTAGAAACGTTATGAACTTTAACTCCAAATTCAATGGAACTTCATGAGCCTAGTACTCTAGGAAACTCATGAACCTTAAATCCAAATCCAATGGAACTTTATGTGCCTAGTCCTCTAGGAACCTCATGAAACATTAATTCAAATCCTAAAGAACTTCATGAGACTGTCCTCTAGGAACATCATGAACTTTAAATCCAAATCCAATGGAACTTCATGAGCCTAGTCCTCTAGGAACCTCATGAACCTTAAATCCAAATCCGAAGGAACTTCATGAGTCTAGTCCCCTTGGAACCTCCTTTAAATCCAACATCAAAATAATTTCATGAGCCTAGTCCTCTAAGAACCTCATGAACCTCAAATCCAAATATAATGGAACTTTATGAGCCTAGTCCTCTAGGAACCCCATGAACCTTTAATCCAAATCCGAAGGAACTTCATGAGCCTAATCCTATAGGGACCTCATGAACCTTAAGTCTGAATTCGAATGAACTTCATGAGCCTAGTCCTCTAACAACCTCATTAACCTTAAATCCAAATTCAATGGAACTTCATGATCCTAGTCCTCTACGAACCTCATGAAGCTTTAATTCAAATCCTAAAGAACTTCATGTGACTATCATCTAGGAACTTCATGAACCTTAAATTCAAATCCAATGGAACTACATGAGCCTAGTCCTCTAGGAACCTCATGAACCTTTAATCCAAATCCGAAGGAACTTCATAAGCCTAATCCTCTAGTAACCTCATGAACCTTAAGTCTGAATTCGAATGAACTTCATGAGCTTAGTCCTTTAACAACCTCATGAACCTTTAATTCAAATCGAATGGAATTTATTGAGCCTAGTCCTCTAGGAACTTCATAAACCTTAACTCTAAATGCAATGGAACTTTATGATCCTAGTCCTCTAGAAACGTTATGAACTTTAACTCCAAATCCAATGGAACTTCATGTGCCTAGTCCTTTAGGAACCTCATAAACCTTTATTCCAAAGCCGAAGTAATTTAATGAGCCTAGTCCTCTAGGAAACTCATGAAACTTAAGTCCAAATCCAATGGAACTTCATGAGCCTAGTCCTCTAGGAACCTCATGAACCTTAAATCCAAATCCGAAGGATCTTCATGAGTCTAGTCCCCTTGGAACCTCCTTTAAATCCAACTTCAAAATAATTTCATGAGCCTAGTCCTCTAAGAACCTCATGAACCTCAAATCCAAATACAATGGAACTTTATGAGCCTGGTCCTATAGGAACCCCATGAACCTTTAATCCAAATCCGAAGGAACTTCATGAGCCTAATCCTATAGGGACCTCATGAACCTTAAGTCTGAATTCGAATGAACTTCATGAGCCGAGTCCTATAACAACCTCATGAACCTTAAATCCAAATTCAATGGAACTTCTTGATCCTAGTCCTCTATGAACCTCATGAAGCTTTAATTCAAATCCTAAAGAACTTCATGTGACTATCCTCTAGGAACTTCATGAACCTTAACTCCAAATCCAATGGAACTTCATGAGCCTAGTCCTCTAGGAACCTCATGAATCTTAAATTCAAATCCAATGGAACTACATGAGCCGAGTCCTCTAGGAACTTCATGAGCCTTAACTCCAAATCCAATGGAACTTCATGAGACTATCCTCTAGGAACGTCATGAACTTCAAATCCATATCCAATGGACCTTTATGAGCCTAGTCCTCTAGGAACCTCATGAACCTTAAATCCAAATCCGAAGGATCTTCATGAGTCTAGTCCCCTTGGAACCTCCTTTAAATCCAACTTCAAAATAATTTCATGAGCCTAGTCCTCTAAGAACCTCATGAACCTCAAATCCAAATACAATGGAACTTTATGAGCCTAGTCCTATAGGAACTCCATGAACCTTTAATCCAAATCCAAAGGAACTTCATGAGCCTAATCCTATAGGGACCTCATGAACCTTAAGTCTGAATTCGAATGAACTTCAAGAGCCTAGTCCTCTAACAACCTCATGAACCTTAAATCCAAATTCAATGGAACTTCATGATCCTAGTCCTCTATGAACCTCATGAAGCTTTAATTCAAATCCTAAAGAACTTCATGTGACTATCCTCTAGGAACTTCATGAGCCTTAACTCCAAATCCAATGGAACTTCATGAGACTAGTCCTCTAGGAACCTCATGAATCTTAAATTCAAATCCAATGGAACTACATGAGCCTAGTCCTCTAGGAACATCATGAACCTTAACTCCAAATCTAATGGAACTTCATGACACTATCCTCTAGGAACGTCCTGAACTTCAAATCCATATCCAATGGACCTTTATGAGCCTAGTCCTCTAAGACCCTCATGAACCTTAAATCCAAATCTAATGGAACTTTATGAGCCTAGTCCTCTAGGAACCTCATGAATCTTTAATTCAAATCCCAAAGAACTTCATGAGACTATCCTCTAGGAACTTCATGAACCTTAACTCCAAATCCAATGGAACTTCATGAGCCAAGTCCTATAGGAACCTCCGAAACCTTAAATTCAAATCCAATGGAACTCCATGAGCCTAGTCCTCTAGGAACTTCATGAACCTTAACTCCAAATCCAATGGAACTTCATGAGACTATCCTCTAGGAACGTCCTGAACTTCAAATCCATATCCAAGGGACCTTTATGAGCCTAGTCCTCTAGGAACCTCATGAACCTTTAATCCAAATCCGAAGGAACTTCATGAACCTAATCCTCTAGTAACCTCATGAACCTTAAGTCTGAATTCGAATGAACTTCATGAGCTTAGTCCTTTAACAACCTCATGAACCTTTAATTCAAATCGAATGGAACTTATTGAGCCTAGTCCTCTAGGAACTTCATAAACCTCAACTCTAAATCCAATGGAACTTTATGATCCTAGTCCTCTAGAAACGTTATGAACTTTAACTCCAAATCCAATGGAACTTCATGTGCCTAGTCCTTTAGGAACCTCATAAACCTTTATTCCAAAGCCGAAGTAATTTAATGAGCCTAGTCCTCTAGGAACCTCATGAACCTTAAGTCCAAATCCAATGGAACTTCATGAGCCTAGTCCTCTAGGAACCTCATGAACCTTAAATCCAAATCCGAAGGATCTTCATGAGTCTAGTCCCCTTGGAACCTCCTTTAAATCCAACTTCAAAATAATTTAATGAGCCTAGTCCTCTAAGAACCTCATGAACCTCAAATCCAAATACAATGGAACTTTATGATCCTGGTCCTATAGGAACCCCATGAACCTTTAATCCAAATCCGAAGGAACTTCATGAGCCTAATCCTATAGGGACCTCATGAACCTTAAGTCTGAATTCGAATGAACTTCATGAGCCTAGTCCTCTAACAACCTCATGAACCTTAAATCCAAATTCAATGGAACTTCTTGATCCTAGTCCTCTATGAACCTCATGAAGCTTTAATTCAAATCCTAAAGAACTTCATGTGACTATCCTCTAGGAACTTCATGAACCTTAACTCCAAATACAATGGAACTTCATGAGCCTAGTCCTCTAGGAACCTCATGAATCTTAAATTCAAATCCAATGGAACTACATGAGCCTAGTCCTCTAGGAACTTCATGAACCTTAACTCCAAATCCAATGGAACTTTATGAGACTATCCTCTAGGAACGTCCTGAACTTCAAATCCATATCCAATGGACCTTTATGAGCCTAGTCCTCTAGGAACCTCATGAACCTTAAATCAAAATCCGAAGGATCTTCATGAGTCTAGTCCCCTTGGAACCTCCTTTAAATCCAACTTCAAAATAATTTCATGAGCCTAGTCCTCTAAGAACCTCATGAACCTCAAATCCAAATACAATGGAACTTTATGAGCCTAGTCCTCTAGGAACCCCATGAACCTTTAATCCAAATCCGAAGGAACTTCATGAGCCTAATCCTATAGGGACCTCATGAACCTTAAGTCTGAATTCGAGTGAACTTCAAGAGCCTAGTCCTCTAACAACCTCATGAACCTTAAATCCAAATTCAATGGAACTTCATGATCCTAGTCCTCTATGAACCTCATGAAGCTTTAATTCAAATCCTAAAGAACTTCATGTGACTATCCTCTAGGAACTTCATGAACCTTAACTCCAAATCCAATGGAACTTCATGAGACTAGTCCTCTAGGAACCTCATGAATCTTAAATTCAAATCCAATGGAACTACATGAGCCTAGTCCTCTAGGAACTTCATGAACCTTAACTCCAAATCTAATGGAACTTCATGAGACTATCCTCTAGGAACGTCCTGAACTTCAAATCGATATCCAATGGACCTTTATGAGCTTAGTCCTCTAAGAACCTCATGAACCTTAAATCCAAATCCAATGGAACTTTATGAGCCTAGTCCTCTAGGAACCTCATGAATCTTTAATTCAAATCCCAAAGAACTTCATGAGACTATCCTCTAGGAACTTCATGAACCTTACCTCCAAATCCAATGGAACTTCATGAGCCAAGTCCTATAGGAACCTCCGAAACCTTAAATTCAAATCCAATGGAACTCCATGAGCCTAGTCCTCTAGGAACTTCATGAACCTTAACTTCAAATCCAATGGAACTTCATGAGACTATCCTCTAGGAACGTCCTGAACTTCAAATCCATATCCAAGGGACCTTTATGAGCCTAGTCCTCTAGGAACCTCATGAACCTTTAATCCAAATCCGAAGGAACTTCATGAGCCTAATCCTCTAGTAACCCTTAAGTCTGAATTCGAATGAACTTCATGAGCCTAGTCCTCTAACAACCTCATGAACCTTAAATCCAAATTCAATGGAACTTCTTGATCCTAGTCCTCTATGAACCTCATGAAGCTTTAATTCAAATCCTAAAGAACTTCATGTGACTATCCTCTAGGAACTTCATGAACCTTAACTCCAAATCCAATGGAACTTCATGAGCCTAGTCCTCTAGGAACCTCATGAATCTTAAATTCAAATCCAATGGAACTACATGAGCCTAGTCCTCTAGGAACTTCATGAACCTTAACTCCAAATCCAATGGAACTTTATGAGACTATCCTCTAGGAACGTCCTGAACTTCAAATCCATATCCAATGGACCTTTATGAGCCTAGTCCTCTAGGAACCTCATGAACCTTAAATCAAAATCCGAAGGATCTTCATGAGTCTAGTCCCCTTGGAACCTCCTTTAAATCCAACTTCAAAATAATTTCATGAGCCTAGTCTTCTAAGAACCTCATGAACCTCAAATCCAAATACAATGGAACTTTATGAGCCTAGTCCTCTAGGAACCCCATGAACCTTTAATCCAAATCCGAAGGAACTTCATGAGCCTAATCCTATAGGGACCTCATGAACCTTAAGTCTGAATTCGAGTGAACTTCAAGAGCCTAGTCCTCTAACAACCTCATGAACCTTAAATCCAAATTCAATGGAACTTCATGATCCTAGTCCTCTATGAACCTCATGAAGCTTTAATTCAAATCCTAAAGAACTTCATGTGACTATCCTCTAGGAACTTCATGAACCTTAACTCCAAATCCAATGGAACTTCATGAGACTAGTCCTCTAGGAACCTCATGAATCTTAAATTCAAATCCAATGGAACTACATGAGCCTAGTCCTCTAGGAACTTCATGAACCTTAACTCCAAATCTAATAGAACTTCATGAGACTATCCTCTAGGAACGTCCTGAACTTCAAATCCATATCCAATGGACCTTTATGAGCTTAGTCCTCTAAGAACCTCATGAACCTTAAATCCAAATCCAATGGAACTTTATGAGCCTAGTCCTCTAGGAACTTCATGAACCTTACCTCCAAATCCAATGGAACTTCATGAGCCAAGTCCTATAGGAACCTCCGAAACCTTAAATTCAAATCCAATGGAACTCCATGAGCCTAGTCCTCTAGGAACTTCATGAACCTTAACTCCAAATCCAATGGAACTTCATGAGACTATCCTCTAGGAACGTCCTGAACTTCAAATCCATATCCAAGGGACCTTTATGAGCCTAGTCCTCTAGGAACTTCATGAACCTTACCTCCAAATCCAATGGAACTTCATGAGCCAAGTCCTATAGGAACCTCCGAAACCTTAAATTCAAATCCAATGGAACTCCATGAGCCTAGTCCTCTAGGAACTTCATGAACCTTAACTCCAAATCCAATGGAACTTCATGAGACTATCCTCTAGGAACGTCCTGAACTTCAAATCCATATCCAAGGGACCTTTATGAGCCTAGTCCTCTAGGAACCTCATGAACCTTTAATCCAAATCCGAAGGAACTTCATGAGCCTAATCCTCTAGTAACCCTTAAGTCTGAATTCGAATGAACTTCATGAGCTTAGTCCTTTAACAACCTCATGAACCTTTAATTCAAATCGAATGGAACTTATTGAGCCTAGTCCTCTAGCAACTTCATAAACCTCAACTCTAAATCCAATGGAACTTTATGATCCTAGTCCTCTAGAAACGTTATGAACTTTAACTCCAAATCCAATGGAACTTCATGTGCCTAGTCCTTTAGGAACCTCATAAACCTTTATTCCAAAGCCGAAGTAATTTAATGAGCCTAGTCCTCTAGGAACCTCATGAACCTTAAGTCCAAATCCAATGGAACTTCATGAGCCTAGTCCTCTAGGAACCTCATGAACCTTAAATCCAAATCCGAAGGATCTTCATGAGTCTAGTCCCCTTGGAACCTCCTTTAAATCCAACTTCAAAATAATTTCATGAGCCTAGTCCTCTAAGAACCTCATGAACCTCAAATCCAAATACAATGGAACTTTATGAGCCTGGTCCTATAGGAACCCCATGAACCTTTAATCCAAATCCGAAGGAACTTCATGAGCCTAATCCTTTAGGGACCTCATGAACCTTAAGTCTGAATTCGAATGAACTTCATGAGCCTAGTCCTCTAACAACCTCATGAACCTTAAATCCAAATTCAATGGAACTTCTTGATCCTAGTCCTCTATGAACCTCATGAAGCTTTAATTCAAATCCTAAAGAACTTCATGTGACTATCCTCTAGGAACTTCATGAACCTTAACTCCAAATGCAATGGAACTTCTTGAGCCTAGTCCTCTAGGAACCTCATGAATCTTAAATTCAAATCCAATGGAAATACATGAGCCTAGTCCTCTAGGAACTTCATGAACCTTAACTCCAAATCCAATGGAACTTCATGAGACTATCCTCTAGGAATGTCCTGAACTTCAAATCCATATCCAATGGACCTTTATGAGCCTAGTCCTCTAGGAACCTCATGAACCTTAAATCCAAATCCGAAGGATCTTCATGAGTCTAGTCCCCTTGGAACCTCCTTTAAATCCAACTTCAAAATAATTTCATGAGCCTAGTCCTCTAAGAACCTCATGAACCTCAAATCCAAATACAATGGAACTTTATGAGCCTAGTCCTCTAGGAACCCCATGAACCTTTAATCCAAATCCGAAGGAACTTCATGAGCCTAATCCTATAGGGACCTCATGAACCTTAAGTCTGAATTCGAATGAACTTCAACAGCCTAGTCCTCTACTAACCTCATGAACCTTAAATCCAAATTCAATGGAACTTCATGATCCTAGTCCTCTATGAACCTCATGAAGCTTTAATTCAAATCCTAAAGAACTTCATGTGACTATCCTCTAGGAACTTCATGAACCTTAACTCCAAATCCAATGGAACTTCATGAGACTAGTCCTCTAGGAACCTCATGAATCTTAAATTCAAATCCAATGGAACTACATGAGCCTAGTCCTCTAGGAACTTCATGAACCTTAACTCCAAATCTAATAGAACTTCATGAGACTATCCTCTTGGAACGTCCTGAACTTCAAATCCATATCCAATGGACCTTTATGAGCCTAGTCCTCTAAGAACCTCATGAACCTTAAATCCAAATCCAATGGAACTTTATGAGCCTAGTCCTCTAGGAACCTCATGAATCTTTAATTCAAATCCCAAAGAACTTCATGAGACTATCCTCTAGGAACTTCATGAACCTTAACTCCAAATCCAATGGAACTTCATGAGCCAAGTCCTATAGGAACCTCCGAAACCTTAAATTCAAATCCAATGGAACTCCATGAGCCTAGTCCTCTAGGAACTTCATGAACCTTAACTCCAAATCCAATGGAACTTCATGAGTCTAGTCCTCTAGGAACCTCATGAACCTTAAATCCAAATCCGAAGGATATTCATGAGTCTAGTCCCTTTGGAACCTCCTTTAAATCCAACTTCAAAATAATTTCATGAGCCTAGTCCTCTAAGAACCTCATGAACCTCAAATCCAAATACAATGGAACTTTATGAGCCTAGTCCTCTAGGAACCCCATGAACCTTTAATCCAAATCCGAAGGAACTTCATGAGCCTAATCCTATAGGGACCTCATAAACCTTAAGTCTGAATTCGAATGAACATCATGAGCCTAGTCCTCTAACAACCTCATGAACCTTAAATCCAAATTCAATGGAACTTCATGATCCTAGTCCTCTATGAACCTCATGAAGCTTTAATTCAAATCCTAAAGAACTTCATGTGACTATCCTCTAGGAACTTCATGAACCTTAACTCAAAATCCAATGGAACTTCATGAGCCTAGTCCTCTAGGAACCTCATGAATCTTAAATTCAAATCCAATGGAACTACATGAGCCTAGTCCTCTAGGAACTTCATGAACCTTAACTCCAAATCCAATGGAACTTCATGAGACTATCCTATAGGAACGTCATGAACCTCAAATCCAAATACAATGGAACTTTATGAGCCTAGTCCTCTAGGAACCCCATGAACATTTAATCCAAATCCGAAGGAACTTCATGAGCCTAATCCTATAGGGACCTCATGAACCTTAAGTCTGAATTCGAATGAACTTCATGAGCCTAGTCCTCTAACAACCTCATGAACCTTAAATAACTTCATGATCCTAGTCCTCTAGGAACCTCATGAACCTTAAATCCAAATCCAATGGAACTTTATGAGCCTAGTCCTATAGGAACCTCATGAATCTTTAATTCAAATCCTAAAGAACTTCATTAGACTATCCTCTAGGAACTTCATGAACCTTAACTCCAAATACAATGGAACTTCATGAGCCAAGTCCTATAGGAACCTCGGAACCTTAAATTCAAATCCAATGGAACTACATGAGCCTAGTCCTCTAGGAACTTCATGAACCTTAACTCCAAATCTAATGGAACTTCATGAGACAATCCTATAGGAATGTCCTGAACTTCAAATCCATATCCAATGGACCTTTATGAGCCTAGTCCTCTAGGAACCTCATGGACCTTTAATCTAAATCCGAAGGAACTTCATGAGCCTAATCCTCTAGTAACCTCATGAACCTTAAGTCTGAATTCGAATGAACTTCATGATCCTAGTCCTCTAACAACCTCATGAACCTTTAATTCAAATCGAATGGAACTTATTGAGCCTAGTCCTCTAGGAACTTCATGAACATTAACTCTAAATCCAATGGAACTTCATGATCTTAGTCCTCTAGAAACGTTATGAACTTTAACTCCAAATCTAAAGGAACTTCATGAGCCTAGTTTTCTAAGAACCTCATGAACCTCAAATCCAAATACAATGGAACTTTATGAGCAAAGTCCTCTAGGAACCCCATGAAAATTTAATCCAAATCCGAAGGAACTTCATGAGCCTAATCCTATAGGGACCTCATGACCTTAAGTCTGAATTCGAATGAACTTCATGAGCCTAGTCCTCTAACAACCTTATGAACCTTAAATAACTTCATGATCCTAGTCCTCTATGAACCTCATGAACCTTAAATCCAAATCCAATGGAACTTTATGAGCCTAGTCCTCTAGGAACCTCATGAATCTTTAATTCAAATCCTAAAGAACTTCATTAGACTATCCTCTAGGAACTTCATGAACCTTAACTCCAAATACAATGGAACTTCATGAGCCAAGTCCTATAGGAACCTCCGGAACCTTAAATTCAAATTCAATGGAACTACATGAGCCTAGTCCTCTGGGAACTTCAAGAACCTTAACTCCAAATCCAATGGAACTTCATGAGACAATCCTATAGGAATGTCCTGAACTTCAAATCCATATCCAATGGACCTTTATGAGCCTAGTCCTCTAGGAACCTCATGAACCTTTAATTTAAATCCGAAGGAACTTCATGAGCCTAATCCTCTAGTAACCTCATGAACCTTAAGTTTGAATTCGAATGAACTTCATAGCCTAGTCCTCTAACAACCTCATGAACCTTTAATTCAAATCGAATGGAACTTATTAAGCCTAGTCCTCTAGGAACTTCATGAACCGTAACTCTAAATCCAATGGAACTTCATGATCTTAGTCCTCGAGAAACGTTATGAACTTTAACTCCAAATCCAAATGAACTTCATGAGCCTAGTCCTCTAGGAACCTCATGAACCTTAAATCCAAAATATTATCCGGAGATAGATATTGCTGGATGAGTGGATAGCAAACAAATGCGAGAGCACTTTCGTGGGAAAGGTAAATAACACAAGATTTGCCGGGGTTGTTAGTCCCGGGCTTGAATGCTCTCGCGAGATATTATTAATGCAAATATTCGGGGATACAAGTATTAATGTGAGAATACAATTACATTGAGTGTAATGATTCTTGTTATCTTAACTAGTGAGTGTGTAGATTGCCGGAAGAACCAGATATGATGCTCTGTGAGTTCTTGTAATGATGGAGATGAACTGTGGCGGCGATGAGAGATTGAAAGTCTCTCACGGCGTGTATTAGTTGTATGTTTAAGCTCTTGGATTTGTATGTCTCTTGGAATCTATACTGTGGAGACTTCTTGCCTCTGCTGGCCGTCTTCTGGATGAGAGGTTCTGAGATAGAAATCCTGAGATAGATTCGGGAAAGGAAGCCAAGAGCCTGAAAGTATGTATGTTCTTCTGTATTTCCGTGAATGATTTCGGAATATAAGTGAACGAATTGGGAACCTTTTTTCCAGTAGGAGGAGGTTCTCTATTTATAGGACTTGGATATCCCGGGCGATCGCCTTTGCTGTATTATAATAAGCGGGCGATCGTCTTATAGCACATGGGCTTGTCCCCTTAAAGTCCGCGGGAGTTGCTGGCAGTCAGTCGCGCGGTCCAATGAGAAGCCTGCACGCGTCTAACTCGCTGTCACGGGCGGTCCCACCTCGTGCCTTTCGGCGGGCTTGTCGGTAGGTAAAGCCGTCCTTGTCAGAGACAGCTGTTGGTGGTCAATGATCTATGAAATGCGGATCTTGTCTCGGATCTGCACATGGGTGCTGTTTTGAGATCCAGTCTTCGTAGACTTTGACGGACAATCGTCTCAGTTCGGGGCGTAGGTCGGTTGTCTTTAGCCAGGCACTAGAGTCGATCGCCAGATGCCAAAGGGCGATCGCCTTGGGAGTCGATCGCCAGGTACTTGATGGTGGGCTGGTATCTTCGATTAGGCGAGTTAGCCATAGTTTGATTGGTGTGGACTCGGTCGCTCGGCCTTGTAGTCGATCGCCTTTCGAGTCGAATAAATCTCGATACAACATCCTCTAGGAACCTCATGAAACATTAATTCAAATCCTAAAGAACTTCATGAGACTGTCCTATAGGAACATCATGAACTTTAAATCCAAATCCAATGGAACTTCATGAGCCTAGTCCTCTAGGAACCTCATGAACCTTAAATCCAAATCTGAAGGAACTTCATGAGTCTAGTCCCCTTAGAACCTCCTTTAAATCCAACTTCCAAAGAATTTCATGAGCCTAGTCCTCTAAGACCCTCATGAACCTCAAATCCAAATACAATGGAACTTTATGAGCATAGTCCTCTAGGAACCCCATGAACCTTTAATCCAAATCTGAAGGAACTTCATGAGCCTAATCCTATAGGGACCTCATGAACCTTAAGTCTGAATTCGAATGAACTTCATGAGTCTAGTCCTCTAACAACCTCATGAACCTTAAATAACATCATGGTCCTAGTCCTCTAGGAACCTCATGAACCTTAAATCTAAATCCAATGGAACTTTATGAGCCTAGTCCTCTAGGAACCTCATGAAGCTTTAATTCAAATCCTAAAGAACTTCATGAGAACATCCTCTAGGAACTTCATGAACCTTAACTCCAAATCCAATGGAACTTCATGAGCCAAGTCCTATAGGAACCTCCTGAACCTTAAATTCAAATCCAATGGAACTCCATGAGCCTAGTCCTCTAGGAACTTCATGAACCTTAACTCCAAAAGAATTTCATGAGCCTAGTCCTCTAAGAACCTCATGGACCTCAAATCCAAATACAATGGAACTTTATGAGCCTAGTCCTGTAGGAACCCCATAAACCTTTAATCCAAATCCGAAGGAACTTCATGAGCCTAATCCTATAGGGACCTCATGAACCTTAAGTCTGAATTCGAATGAACTTCATCAGCCTAGTCCTCTAACAACCTCATAAACCTTAAATCCAATGGAACTTCATGATCCTAGTCCTCTAGGAACCTCATGAAGCTTTAATTCAAATCCTAAAGAACTTCATGAGACTATCCTCTAGGAACTTCATGAACCTTAACTCCAAATCCAATGGAACTTCATGAGCCTAGTCCTCTAGGAACTTCATGAACCTTAACTCCAAATCCAATGAAACTTCATGAGACTATCCTCTAGGAACGTCCTGAACTTCAAATCCATATCCAAGGGACCTTTATGAGCCTAGTCCTCTAGGAACCTCATGAACCTTAAATCTATGGAATTTTATGAGCCTAGTCCTCTAGGAACCTCATGAAACTTTAATTCAAATCCTAAAGAACTTCATGAGAATATCCTCTAGGAACATCATGAACTTTAAATCCAAATCCAATGGAACTTCATGAGCCTAGTCCTCTGGGAACCTCATGAACCTTGAATCCAAATCCGAAGGAACTTCATGAGTCTAGTCCCCTTGGAACCTCCTTTAAATCCAACTTCAAAAGAATTTCATGAGCCTAGTCCTCTAAGAACCTCATGAACCTCAAATCCAAATACAATGGAACTTTATGAGCATAGTCCTCTAGGAACCCCATGAACCTTTAATCCAAATCCGAAAAAACTTCATGAGCCTAATCCTATAGGGACCTCATGAACCTTAAGTCTGAATTCAAATGAACTTCATGAGCCTAGTCCTCTAACAACCTCATGAACCTCAAATAACTTCATGATCCTAGTCCTCTAGGAACCTCATGAACCTTAAATCCAAATCCAATGGATCTTTATGAGCTTAGTCCTCTAGGAACGTCATGAATCTTTAATTCAAATCCTAAAGAACTTCATGAGACTATCCTCTAGGAACTTCATGAACCTTAACTCCAAATCTAATGGAACTTCATGAGCCAAGTCCTATAGGAACCTGCGGAACCTTAAATTCAAATCCAATGGAACTACATGAGCCTAGTCCTCTAGGAACTTCATGAACCTTAACTCCAAATCCAATGGAACTTCATGAGACAATCCTATAGGAACGTCCTGAACTTCAAATCCATATCCAATGGACCTTTATGAGCCTAGTCCTCTAGGAACCTCATGAACCTTTAATCTAAATCCGAAGGAACTTCATGAGCCTAATCCTCTAGTAACCTCATGAACCTTAAGTCTGAATTCGAATGAACTTCATGAGCCTAGTCCTCTAACAACCTCATTAACCACTACTACAAAAACAGCATTTAACTGCGGCATTTTAACAGCGGTTCTAAAAAACCACCATAAAATGAAACGATAACAATTTAACGGTTTTCCGCGGAATTGTTAAATCTGCACATTTAACAGTTCGAGAAGAACTGTTAAATTGTACTTTAACAAATGCTATAGGAAAATCACATTAAATTGCATACATTTAACATGTTCTCTTAGAACATTGTTAAATGTGCAATATATTGAATATTAAGATATTTTGTTATATATTAATATTAAAAATTATTTTACATTATATATTAAAAATTATAATACATACATATTATTTTATGAATTATATTATATTAAATGTGCAATATATTCAATATTAATATATTTTGTTATATATTAATATTAAAAATTATATTACATTATATATTAAAAATTATAATACATACATATTATTTTATGAATTATATTATATCAAATGTGGAATATATTGAATATTAATATATTTTGTTATATATTAATATTAAAAATTATATTACATTATATATTAAAAATTATAATATATACATATTATTTTATGAATTATATTATATCAAATGTGGAATATATTGAATATTAATATATTTTGTTATATATTAATATTAAAAATTATATTACATTATATATTAAAAATTATAATATATACATATTATTTAATGAATTATATTATATCAAATGTGGAATATATTGAATATTAATATATTTTGTATATATTAATATTAAAAATTATATTACATTATATATTAAAAATTATAATATATACATATTATTTTATGAATTATATTATAGCAAATGTGCAATTTATTGAATATTATATTCATATTAAAAATTATATTACATTATATATTAAAAATTATAATACATAAAATGTGCAATATATTGAGAAAATTAGAAGTGGGAAAAGAATTATTCCAAGTAAAAAAGAAAAGACAAGAGAGAAAAGAGTCATTCTGTTGAGAAGAATCAATCCTCATAATGATACTGGTATGATTTCAATAACCCAGGAAAAAATAGGAACCATCAATATTAAACCACGTATTAGACTTTTGTCGTGAAGATAAATAAATAAATGGTGCTTCTAACAAATTAGATTGCACAACTATTAGCATCCGGATTTATTAGCTACTATCGTGTCTAGATTGATCATTAGTTATTAAATTTGCAATATATTAAATATTAATATATTTTGAAAATAATTCTGAAAATATTAACAAACATATACATATAATATATATATATATATATTTTAGATATATATTTATTTACATATATATGGTTTATTGTACACTTATATAATATAAATCAATATTAGAACAACAAATGACTTTGGCTCACTGGTTTGCTACCCACCTCCATCTCATTGAGGTCAGAGGTTCAAATCCCGTGAGTAGCGGAAATGCAGATTTATACATATTATGTGCGGGTCGCGTGGGGGGCGGGTGGCGGGCGGGTTTGGGCGGGCGGGGCAGGTGGGGCGGGTGCGGACTGGGCGGGCTCCAAAACCGCTGTTAAAGGTTAACCTTTAATTGAAATCGAATGGAACTTATTGAGCTTAGTCCTGTAGGAACTTCATGAACCTTAACTCTAAATCTAATGGAACTTCATGATCTTAGTCCTCTAGAAACGTTATGAACTTTAACTCCAAATCCAATGGAACTTCATGAGGCTAGTCCTCTAGGAACCTCATGAACCTTAAATCCAAATCCAATGGAACTTTATGAGCCTAGTCCTCTAGGAACCTCAGGAAGCATTAATTCAAATCCTAAAGAACTTCACGAGACTATCCTCTACGAACATCATGAACTTTAAATCTAAATCCAATGGAACTTCATGAGCCTAGTCCTATAGGAACCTCATGAACCTTAAATCCAAATCCGAAGGAACTTCATGAGTCTAGTCCCCTTAGAACCTCCTTTAAATCCAACTTCAAAAGAATTTCATGAGCCTAATCCTCTAAGAACCTCATGAACCTCAAATCCAAATACAATGGAACTTTATGAGCATAGTCCTCTAGGAATCCCATGAACCTTTAATCCAAATCTGAAGGAACTTCATGAGCCTAATCCTATAGGGACCTCATGAACCTTAAGTCTGAATTCGAATGAACTTCATGAGCCTAGTCCTCTAACAACCTCATGAACCTTAAATAACTTCATGATCCTAGTCCTCTAGGAACCTCATGAACCTTAAATCTAAATCCAATGGAACTTTATGAGCCTAGTCCTCTAGGAACCTCATGAAGCTTTAATTCAAATCCGAAAGAACTTCATGAGAATATCCTCTAGGAACTTCATGAACCTTAACTCCAAATCCAATGGAACTTCATGAGCCAAGTCCTATTGGAACCTCCTGAACCTTAAATTCAAATCCAATGGAACTCGATGAGCCTAGTCCTCTAGGAACTTCATGAACCTTAACTCCAAATCCAATGAAACTTCATGAGACTATCCTCTAGGAACGTCCTGAACTTCAAATCCATATCCAAGGGACCTTTATGAGCCTAGTCCTCTAGGAACCTCATGAACCTTTAATCCAAATCCGAAGGAACTTGATGAGCCTAATCCTCTAGTAACCTCATGAACCTTAAGTCTAAATTCGAATGAACTTCATGAGCCTAGTCCTCTAACAACCTCATGAACCTTTAATTCAAATCGAATGGAACTTATTGAGCCTAGTCCTCTAGGATCATCATAGACCTTAACTCTAAATCCAATGGAGCTTCATGATCCTAGTCCTCTAGAAACGTTATGAACTTTAACTCTAAATCCAATGGAACTTCATGTGCCTAGTCCTTTAGGAACCTCATAAACCTTTATTCCAAAGCCGATATAATTCAGTGAGCCTAGTCCTCTAGGAACCTCATGAACCTTAAGTCCAAATCCAATGGAACTCCATGAGCCTAGTTCTCTAGGAACCTCATGAACCTTAAATCCAAATCCGAAGGAACTTCATGAGTCTAGTCCCCTTGTAACCTCCTTTAATTCCAACTTCAAATGAATTTCATGAGCCTAGTCCTCTAAGAACCTCATGGACCTCAAATCCAAATACAATGGAACTTTATGAGCCTAGTCCTGTAGGAACCCCATAAACCTTTAATCCAAATCCGAAGGAACTTCATGAGCCTAATCCTATAGGGACCTCATGAACCTTAAGTCTGAATTCGAATGAACTTCATGAGCCTAGTCCTCTAACAACCTCATAAACCTTAAATCCAATGGAACTTCATGATCCTAGTCCTCTAGGAACCTCATGAAGCTTTAATTCAAATCCTAAAGAACTTCATGAGACTATCCTCTAGGAACTTCATGAACCTTAACTCCAAATCCAATGGAACTTCATGAGCCTAGTCCTCTAGGAACTTCATGAACCTTAACTCCAAATCTAATGGAACTTCATGAGACTATCCTCTAACTACAAATCCATATCCAATGGACCTTTATGAGCCTACTCCTCTAGGAACCTCATGAACCTTTAATCTAAATCTGAAGGAACTTCATGATCCTAATCCTCTAGTAACCTCATGAACCTTACGTCTGAATTCGAATGAACATCATGAGCCTAGTCCTCTAACAACCTCATGAACCTTTAATTCAAATCGAATGGAACTTATTTAGCCTAGTCCTCTCGGAACTTCATGAACCTTAACTCTAAATCCAATGGAACTTCATGAGCCTAGTCCTCTAACAACCTCATGAACCTTAAATAACTTCATGATCCTAGTCCTCTAGGAACCTCATGAACCTTAAATCTAAATCCAATGGAACTTTATGAGCCTAGTCCTCTAGGAACCTCATGAAGCTTTAATTCAAATCCGAAAGAACTTCATGAGAATATCCTCTAGGAACTTCATGAACCTTAACTCCAAATCCAATGGAACTTCATGAGCCAAGTCCTATTGGAACCTCCTGAACCTTAAATTCAAATCCAATGGAACTCGATGAGCCTAGTCCTCTAGGAACTTCATGAACCTTAACTCCAAATCCAATGAAACTTCATGAGACTATCCTCTAGGAACGTCCTGAACTTCAAATCCATATCCAAGGGACCTTTATGAGCCTAGTCCTCTAGGAACCTCATGAACCTTTAATCCAAATCCGAAGGAACTTCATGAGCCTAATCCTCTAGTAACCTCATGAACCTTAAGTCTAAATTCGAATGAACTTCATGAGCCTAGTCCTCTAACAACCTCATGAACCTTTAATTCAAATCGAATGGAACTTATTGAGCCTAGTCCTATAGGATCATCATAGACCTTAACTCTAAATCCAATGGAACTTCATGATCCTAGTCCTCTAGAAACGTTATGAACTTTAACTCTAAATCCAATGGAACTTCATGTGCCTAGTCCTTTAGGAACCTCATAAACCTTTATTCCAAAGCCGATATAATTCAGTGAGCCTAGTCCTCTAGGAACCTCATGAACTTTAAGTCCAAATCCAATAGAACTCCATGAGCCTAGTCCTCTAGGAACCTCATGAACCTTAAATCCAAATCCGAAGGAACTTCATGAGTCTAGTCCACTTGTAACCTCCTTTAAATCCAACTTCAAAAGAATTTCATGAGCCTAGTCCTCTAAGAACCTCATGGACCTCAAATCCAAATACAATGGAACTTTATGAGCCTAGTCCTGTAGGAACCCCATAAACCTTTAATCCAAATCCGAAGGAACTTCATGAGCCTAATCCTATAGGGACCTCATGAACCTTAAGTCTGAATTCGAATGAACTTCATCAGCCTAGTCCTCTAACAACCTCATAAACCTTAAATCCAATGGAACTTCATGATCCTAGTCCTCTAGGAACCTCATGAAGCTTTAATTCAAATCCTAAAGAACTTCACGAGACTATCCTCTAGGAACTTCATGAACCTTAACTCCAAATCCAATGGAACTTCATGAGCCTAGTCCTCTAGGAACTTCATGAACCTTAACTCCAAATCCAATGAAACTTCATGAGACTATCCTCTAGGAACGTCCTGAACTTCAAATCCATATCCAAGGGACCTTTATGAGCCTAGTCCTCTAGGAACCTCATGAACCTTAAATCTATGGAATTTTATGAGCCTAGTCCTCTAGGAACCTCATGAAACTTTAATTCAAATCCTAAAGAACTTCATGAGAATATCCTCTAGGAACATCATGAACTTTAAATCCAAATCCAATGGAACTTCATGAGCCTAGTCCTGGGAACCTCATGAACCTTGAATCCAAATCCGAAGGAACTTCATGAGTCTAGTCCCCTTGGAACCTCCTTTAAATCCAACTTCAAAAGAATTTCATGAGCCTAGTCCTCTAAGAACCTCATGAACCTCAAATCCAAATACAATGGAACTTTATGAGCATAGTCCTCTAGGAACCCCATGAACCTTTAATCCAAATCCGAAAAAACTTCATGAGCCTAATCCTATAGGGACCTTATGAACCTTAAGTCTGAATTCAAATGAACTTCATGAGCCTAGTCCTCTAACAACCTCATGAACCTCAAATAACTTCATGATCCTAGTCCTCTAGGAACCTCATGAACCTTAAATCCAAATCCAATGGAACTTTATGAGCTTAGTCCTCTAGGAACGTCATGAATCTTTAATTCAAATCCTAAAGAACTTCATGAGACTATCCTCTAGGAACTTCATGAACCTTAACTCCAAATCTAATGGAACTTCATGAGCCAAGTCCTATAGGAACCTGCGGAACCTTAAATTCAAATCCAATGGAACTACATGAGCCTAGTCCTCTAGGAACTTCATGAACCTTAACTCCAAATCCAATGGAACTTCATGAGACAATCCTATAGGAACGTCCTGAACTTCAAATCCATATCCAATGGACCTTTATGAGCCTAGTCCTCTAGGAACCTCATGAACCTTTAATCTAAATCCGAAGGAACTTCATGAGCCTAATCCTCTAGTAACCTCATGAACCTTAAGTCTAAATTCGAATGAACTTCATGAGCCTAGTCCTCTAACAACCTCATGAACCTTTAATTCAAATCGAATGGAACTTATTGAGCCTAGTCCTATAGGATCATCATAGACCTTAACTCTAAATCCAATGGAACTTCATGATCCTAGTCCTCTAGAAACGTTATGAACTTTAACTCTAAATCCAATGGAACTTCATGTGCCTAGTCCTTTAGGAACCTCATAAACCTTTATTCCAAAGCCGATATAATTCAGTGAGCCTAGTCCTCTAGGAACCTCATGAACTTTAAGTCCAAATCCAATAGAACTCCATGAGCCTAGTCCTCTAGGAACCTCATGAACCTTAAATCCAAATCCGAAGGAACTTCATGAGTCTAGTCCACTTGTAACCTCCTTTAAATCCAACTTCAAAATAATTTCATGAGCCTAGTCCTCTAAGAACCTCATGGACCTCAAATCCAAATACAATGGAACTTTATGAGCCTAGTCCTGTAGGAACCCCATAAACCTTGAATCCAAATCCGAAGGAACTTCATGAACCTAATCCTATAGGGACCTCATGAACCTTAAGTCTGAATTCGAATGAACTTCATCAGCCTAGTCCTCTAACAACCTCATAAACCTTAAATCCAATGGAACTTCATGATCCTAGTCCTCTAGGAACCTCATGAAGCTTTAATTCAAATCCTAAAGAACTTCATGAGACTATCCTCTAGGAACTTCATGAACCTTAACTCCAAATCCAATGGAACTTCATGAGCCTAGTCCTCTAGGAACTTCATGAACCTTAACTCCAAATCCAATGAAACTTCATGAGACTATCCTCTAGGAACGTCCTGAACTTCAAATCCATATCCAAGGGACCTTTATGAGCCTAGTCCTCTAGGAACCTCATGAACCTTAAATCTATGGAATTTTATGAGCCTAGTCCTCTAGGAACCTCATGAAACTTTAATTCAAATCCTAAAGAACTTCATGAGAATATCCTCTAGGAACATCATGAACTTTAAATCCAAATCCAATGGAACTTCATGAGCCTAGTCCTCTGGGAACCTCATGAACCTTGAATCCAAATCCGAAGGAACTTCATGAGTCTAGTCCCCTTGGAACCTCCTTTAAATCCAACTTCAAAAGAATTTCATGAGCCTAGTCCTCTAAGAACCTCATGAACCTCAAATCCAAATACAATGGAACTTTATGAGCATAGTCCTCTAGGAACCCCATGAACCTTTAATCCAAATCCGAAAAACTTCATGAGCCTAATCCTATAGGGACCTCATGAACCTTAAGTCTGAATTCAAATGAACTTCATGAGCCTAGTCCTCTAACAACCTCATGAACCTCAAATAACTTCATGATCCTAGTCCTCTAGGAACCTCATGAACCTTAAATCCAAATCCAATGGAACTTTATGAGCTTAGTCCTCTAGGAACGTCATGAATCTTTAATTCAAATCCTAAAGAACTTCATGAGACTATCCTCTAGGAACTTCATGAACCTTAACTCCAAATCTAATGGAACTTCATGAGCCTAGTCCTCTAGGAACTTCATGAACCTTAACTCCAAATCCAATGGAACTTCATGAGACAATCCTATAGGAACGTCCTGAACTTCAAATCCATATCCAATGGACCTTTATGAGCCTAGTCCTCTAGGAACCTCATGAACCTTTAATCTAAATCCGAAGGAACTTCATGAGCCTAATCCTCTAGTAACCTCATGAACCTTAAGTCTGAATTCGAATGAACTTCATGAGCCTAGTCCTCTAACAACCTCATTAACCACTACTACAAAAACAGCATTTAACTGCGGCATTTTAACAGCGGTTCTAAAAAAACCACTGTTAAAATGAAACGATGGCAATTTAACAGCGGTTTTCCGCGGAACCGCTGTTAAATCTGCACATTTAACGGCCTCGGAAGAACATTGTTAAATTGTACTTTAACAAATGTTATAGGAAAAGCTTCATAAATTGCACATTTAACGGTTCTCTTAGAATCATTTAAATGTGCAATATATTGAATATTAAGATATTTTGTTATATATTAATATTAAAAATTATTTTACATTATATATTAAAAATTATAATACATACATATTATTTTATGAATTATATTATATTAAATGTGCAATATATTCAATATTAATATATTTTGTTATATATTAATATTAAAAATTATATTACATTATATATTAAAAATTATAATACATACATATTATTTTATGAATTATATTATATCAAATGTGGAATATATTGAATATTAATATATTTTGTTATATATTAATATTAAAAATTATATTACATTATATATTAAAAATTATAATATATACATATTATTTTATGAATTATATTATATCAAATGTGGAATATATTGAATATTAATATATTTTGTTATATATTAATATTAAAAATTATATTACATTATATATTAAAAATTATAATATATACATATTATTTAATGAATTATATTATATCAAATGTGGAATATATTGAATATTAATATATTTTGTATATATTAATATTAAAAATTATATTACATTATATATTAAAAATTATAATATATACATATTATTTTATGAATTATATTATAGCAAATGTGCAATTTATTGAATATTATATTCATATTAAAAATTATATTACATTATATATTAAAAATTATAATACATAAAATGTGCAATATATTGAGAAAAATTAGAAGTGGGAAAAAGAATTATTCCAAGTAAAAAAAAGAAAAGACAAGAGAGAAAAGAGTCATTCTGTTGAGAAGAATCAATCCTCATAATGATACTGGTATGATTTCAATAACCCAGGAAAAAATAGGAACCATCAATATTAAACCACGTATTAGACTTTTGTCGTGAAGATAAATAAATAAATGGTGCTTCTAACAAATTAGATTGCACAACTATTAGCATCCGGATTTATTAGCTACTATCGTGTCTAGATTGATCATTAGTTATTAAATTTGCAATATATTAAATATTAATATATTTTGAAAATAATTCTGAAAATATTAACAAACATATACATATAATATATATATATATATATATTTTAGATATATATTTATTTACATATATATGGTTTATTGTACACTTATATAATATAAATCAATATTAGAACAACAAATGACTTTGGCTCACTGGTTTGCTACCCACCTCCATCTCATTGAGGTCAGAGGTTCAAATCCCGTGAGTAGCGGAAATGCAGATTTATACATATTATGTGCGGGTCGCGTGGGGGGCGGGTGGCGGGCGGGGCAGGTGGGGCGGGTGCGGACTGGGCGGGCTCCAAAACCGCTGTTAAAGGTTAACCTTTAATTGAAATCGAATGGAACTTATTGAGCTTAGTCCTATAGGAACTTCATGAACCTTAACTCTAAATCTAATGGAACTTCATGATCTTAGTCCTCTAGAAACGTTATGAACTTTAACTCCAAATCCAATGGAACTTCATGAGGCTAGTCCTCTAGGAACCTCATGAACCTTAAATCCAAATCCAATGGAACTTTATGAGCCTAGTCCTCTAGGAACCTCAGGAAGCATTAATTCAAATCCTAAAGAACTTCACGAGACTATCCTCTACGAACATCATGAACTTTAAATCTAAATCCAATGGAACTTCATGAGCCTAGTCCTATAGGAACCTCATGAACCTTAAATCCAAATTCGAAGGAACTTCATGAGTCTAGTCCCCTTAGAACCTCCTTTAAATCTAACTTCAAAAGAATTTCATGAGCCTAATCCTCTAAGAACCTCATGAACCTCAAATCCAAATACAATGGAACTTTATGAGCATAGTCCTCTAGGAATCCCATGAACCTTTAATCCAAATCTGAAGGAACTTCATGAGCCTAATCCTATAGGGACCTCATGAACCTTAAGTCTGAATTCGAATGAACTTCATGAGCCTAGTCCTCTAACAACCTCATGAACCTTAAATAACTTCATGATCCTAGTCCTCTAGGAACCTCATGAACCTTAAATCTAAATCCAATGGAACTTTATGAGCCTAGTCCTCTAGGAACCTCATGAAGCTTTAATTCAAATCCGAAAGAACTTCATGAGAATATCCTCTAGGAACTTCATGAACCTTAACTCCAAATCCAATGGAACTTCATGAGCCAAGTCCTATTGGAACCTCCTGAACCTTAAATTCAAATCCAATGGAACTCGATGAGCCTAGTCCTCTAGGAACTTCATGAACCTTAACTCCAAATCCAATGAAACTTCATGAGACTATCCTCTAGGAACGTCCTGAACTTCAAATCCATATCCAAGGGACCTTTATGAGCCTAGTCCTCTAGGAACCTCATGAACCTTTAATCCAAATCCGAAGGAACTTCATGAGCCTAATCCTCTAGTAACCTCATGAACCTTAAGTCTAAATTCGAATGAACTTCATGAGCCTAGTCCTCTAACAACCTCATGAACCTTTAATTCAAATCGAATGGAACTTATTGAGCCTAGTCCTCTAGGATCATCATAGACCTTAACTCTAAATCCAATGGAACTTCATGATCCTAGTCCTCTAGAAACGTTATGAACTTTAACTCTAAATCCAATGGAACTTCATGTGCCTAGTCCTTTAGGAACCTCATAAACCTTTATTCCAAAGCCGATCTAATTCAGTGAGCCTAGTCCTCTAGGAACCTCATGAACCTTAAGTCCAAATCCAATGGAACTCCATGAGCCTAGTCCTCTCATGAACCTTAAATCCAAATCCGAAGGAACTTCATGAGTCTAGTCCCCTTGTAACCTCCTTTAATTCCAACTTCAAATGAATTTCATGAGCCTAGTCCTCTAAGAACCTCATGGACCTCAAATCCAAATACAATGGAACTTTATGAGCCTAGTCCTGTAGGAACCCCATAAACCTTTAATCCAAATCCGAAGGAACTTCATGAGCCTAATCCTATAGGGACCTCATGAACCTTAAGTCTGAATTCGAATGAACTTCATGAGCCTAGTCCTCTAACAACCTCATAAACCTTAAATCCAATGGAACTTCATGATCCTAGTCCTCTAGGAACCTCATGAAGCTTTAATTCAAATCCTAAAGAACTTCATGAGACTATCCTCTAGGAACTTCATGAACCTTAACTCCAAATCCAATGGAACTTCATGAGCCTAGTCCTCTAGGAACTTCATTAACCTTAACTCCAAATCTAATGGAACTTCATGAGACTATCCTCTAGGAACGTCCTGAACTTCAAATCCATATCCAATGGACCTTTATGAGCCTACTCCTCTAGGAACCTCATGAACCTTTAATCTAAATCTAAAGGAACTTCATGATCCTAATCCTCTAGTAACCTCATGAACCTTACGTCTGAATTCGAATGAACATCATGAGCCTAGTCCTCTAACAACCTCATGAACCTTTAATTCAAATCGAATGGAACTTATTTAGCCTAGTCCTCTCGGAACTTCATGAACCTTAACTCTAAATCCAATGGAACTTCATGAGCCTAGTCCTCTAACAACCTCATGAACCTTAAATAACTTCATGATCCTAGTCCTCTAGGAACCTCATGAACCTTAAATCTAAATCCAATGGAACTTTATGAGCCTAGTCCTCTAGGAACCTCATGAAGCTTTAATTCAAATCCGAAAGAACTTCATGAGAATATCCTCTAGGAACTTCATGAACCTTAACTCCAAATCCAATGGAACTTCATGAGCCAAGTCCTATTGGAACCTCCTGAACCTTAAATTCAAATCCAATGGAACTCGATGAGCCTAGTCCTCTAGGAACTTCATGAACCTTAACTCCAAATCCAATGAAACTTCATGAGACTATCCTCTAGGAACGTCCTGAACTTCAAATCCATATCCAAGGGACCTTTATGAGCCTAGTCCTCTAGGAACCTCATGAACCTTTAATCCAAATCCGAAGGAACTTCATGAGCCTAATCCTCTAGTAACCTCATGAACCTTAAGTCTAAATTCGAATGAACTTCATGAGCCTAGTCCTCTAACAACCTCATGAACCTTTAATTCAAATCGAATGGAACTTATTGAGCCTAGTCCTATAGGATCATCATAGACCTTAACTCTAAATCCAATGGAACTTCATGATCCTAGTCCTCTAGAAACGTTATGAACTTTAACTCTAAATCCAATGGAACTTCATGTGCCTAGTCCTTTAGGAACCTCATAAACCTTTATTCCAAAGCCGATATAATTCAGTGAGCCTAGTCCTCTAGGAACCTCATGAACCTTAAGTCCAAATCCAATGGAACTCCATGAGCCTAGTCCTCTAGGAACCTCATGAACCTTAAATCCAAATCCGAAGGAACTTCATGAGTCTAGTCCCCTTGTAACCTCCTTTAATTCCAACTTCAAATGAATTTCATGAGCCTAGTCCTCTAAGAACCTCATGGACCTCAAATCCAAATACAATGGAACTTTATGAGCCTAGTCCTGTAGGAACCCCATAAACCTTTAATCCAAATCAAGGAACTTCATGAGCCTAATCCTATAGGGACCTCATGAACCTTAAGTCTGAATTCGAATGAACTTCATGAGCCTAGTCCTCTAACAACCTCATAAACCTTAAATCCAATGGAACTTCATGATCCTAGTCCTCTAGGAACCTCATGAAGCTTTAATTCAAATCCTAAAGAACTTCATGATACTATCCTCTAGGAACTTCATGAACCTTAACTCCAAATCCAATGGAACTTCATGAGCCTAGTCCTCTAGGAACTTCATGAACCTTAACTCCAAATCTAATGGAACTTCATGAGACTATCCTCTAGGAACGTCCTGAACTTCAAATCCATATCCAATGGACCTTTATGAGCCTACTCCTCTAGGAACCTCATGAACCTTTAATCTAAATCTGAAGGAACTTCATGATCCTAATCCTCTAGTAACCTCATGAACCTTACGTCTGAATTCGAATGAACATCATGAGCCTAGTCCTCTAACAACCTCATGAACCTTTAATTCAAATCGAATGGAACTTATTTAGCCTAGTCCTCTCGGAACTTCATGAACCTTAACTCTAAATCAATGGAACTTCATGAGCCTAGTCCTCTAACAACCTCATGAACCTTAAATAACTTCATGATCCTAGTCCTCTAGGAACCTCATGAACCTTAAATCTAAATCCAATGGAACTTTATGAGCCTAGTCCTCTAGGAACCTCATGAAGCTTTAATTCAAATCCGAAAGAACTTCATGAGAATATCCTCTAGGAACTTCATGAACCTTAACTCCAAATCCAATGGAACTTCATGAGCCAAGTCCTATTGGAACCTCCTGAACCTTAAATTCAAATCCAATGGAACTCGATGAGCCTAGTCCTCTAGGAACTTCATGAACCTTAACTCCAAATCCAATGAAACTTCATGAGACTATCCTCTAGGAACGTCCCGAACTTCAAATCCATATCCAAGGGACCTTTATGAGCCTAGTCCTCTAGGAACCTCATGAACCTTTAATCCAAATCCGAAGGAACTTCATGAGCCTAATCCTCTAGTAACCTCATGAACCTTAAGTCTAAATTCGAATGAACTTCATGAGCCTAGTCCTCTAACAACCTCATGAACCTTTAATTCAAATCGAATGGAACTTATTGAGCCTAGTCCTATAGGATCATCATAGACCTTAACTCTAAATCCAATGGAACTTCATGATCCTAGTCCTCTAGAAACGTTATGAACTTTAACTCTAAATCCAATGGAACTTCATGTGCCTAGTCCTTTAGGAACCTCATAAACCTTTATTCCAAAGCCGATATAATTCAGTGAGCCTAGTCCTCTAGGAACCTCATGAACCTTAAGTCCAAATCCAATGGAACTCCATGAGCCTAGTCCTCTAGGAACCTCATGAACCTTAAATCCAAATCCGAAGGAACTTCATGAGTCTAGTCCCCTTGTAACCTCCTTTAATTCCAACTTCAAATGAATTTCATGAGCCTAGTCCTCTAAGAACCTCATGGACCTCAAATCCAAATACAATGGAACTTTATGAGCCTAGTCCTGTAGGAACCCCATAAACCTTTAATCCAAATCCGAAGGAACTTCATGAGCCTAATCCTATAGGGACCTCATGAACCTTAAGTCTGAATTCGAATGAACTTCATGAGCCTAGTCCTCTAACAACCTCATAAACCTTAAATCCAATGGAACTTCATGATCCTAGTCCTCTAGGAACCTCATGAAGCTTTAATTCAAATCCTAAAGAACTTCATGATACTATCCTCTAGGAACTTCATGAACCTTAACTCCAAATCCAATGGAACTTCATGAGCCTAGTCCTCTAGGAACTTCATGAACCTTAACTCCAAATCTAATGGAACTTCATGAGACTATCCTCTAGGAACGTCCTGAACTTCAAATCCATATCCAATGGACCTTTATGAGCCTACTCCTCTAGGAACCTCATGAACCTTTAATCTAAATCTGAAGGAACTTCATGATCCTAATCCTCTAGTAACCTCATGAACCTTACGTCTGAATTCGAATGAACATCATGAGCCTAGTCCTCTAACAACCTCATGAACCTTTAATTCAAATCGAATGGAACTTATTTAGCCTAGTCCTCTCGGAACTTCATGAACCTTAACTCTAAATCCAATGGAACTTCATGAGCCTAGTCCTCTAACAACCTCATGAACCTTAAATAACTTCATGATCCTAGTCCTCTAGGAACCTCATGAACCTTAAATCTAAATCCAATGGAACTTTATGAGCCTAGTCCTCTAGGAACCTCATGAAGCTTTAATTCAAATCCGAAAGAACTTCATGAGAATATCCTCTAGGAACTTCATGAACCTTAACTCCAAATCCAATGGAACTTCATGAGCCAAGTCCTATTGGAACCTCCTGAACCTTAAATTCAAATCCAATGGAACTCGATGAGCCTAGTCCTCTAGGAACTTCATGAACCTTAACTCCAAATCCAATGAAACTTCATGAGACTATCCTCTAGGAACGTCCGAACTTCAAATCCATATCCAAGGGACCTTTATGAGCCTAGTCCTCTAGGAACCTCATGAACCTTTAATCCAAATCCGAAGGAACTTCATGAGCCTAATCCTCTAGTAACCTCATGAACCTTAAGTCTAAATTCGAATGAACTTCATGAGCCTAGTCCTCTAACAACCTCATGAACCTTTAATTCAAATCGAATGGAACTTATTGAGCCTAGTCCTATAGGATCATCATAGACCTTAACTCTAAATCCAATGGAACTTCATGATCCTAGTCCTCTAGAAACGTTATGAACTTTAACTCTAAATCCAATGGAACTTCATGTGCCTAGTCCTTTAGGAACCTCATAAACCTTTATTCCAAAGCCGATATAATTCAGTGAGCCTAGTCCTCTAGGAACCTCATGAACCTTAAGTCCAAATCCAATAGAACTCCATGAGCCTAGTCCTCTAGGAACCTCATGAACCTTAAATCCAAATCCGAAGGAACTTCATGAGTCTAGTCCCCTTGTAACCTCCTTTAAATCCAACTTCAAAAGAATTTCATGAGCCTAGTCCTCTAAGAACCTCATGGACCTCAAATCCAAATACAATGGAACTTTATGAGCCTAGTCCTGTAGGAACCCCATAAACCTTTAATCCAAATCCGAAGGAACTTCATGAGCCTAATCCTATAGGGACCTCATGAACCTTAAGTCTGAATTCGAATGAACTTCATCAGCCTAGTCCTCTAACAACCTCATAAACCTTAAATCCAATGGAACTTCATGATCCTAGTCCTCTAGGAACCTCATGAAGCTTTAATTCAAATCCTAAAGAACTTCATGAGACTATCCTCTAGGAACTTCATGAACCTTAACTCCAAATCCAATGGAACTTCATGAGCCTAGTCCTCTAGGAACTTCATGAACCTTAACTCCAAATCTAATGGAACTTCATGAGACTATCCTCTAGGAACGTCCTGAACTTCAAATCCATATCCAATGGACCTTTATGAGCCTACTCCTCTAGGAACCTCATGAACCTTTAATCTAAATCTGAAGGAACTTCATGATCCTAATCCTCTAGTAACCTCATGAACCTTACGTCTGAATTCGAATGAACATCATGAGCCTAGTCCTCTAACAACCTCATGAACCTTTAATTCAAATCGAATGGAACTTATTGAGACTCCAACAACACTAAAAGGTTTATACTTATTGTATTCTAGGAACCTCATGAACCGTAAGTCCAAATTCGAATGAACTTCATGAGCCTAGTCCTCTAGGAACTTCATGAACCTTAACACTAAACCCATTGAAACTTTATGAGCCTAGTCCTCTAGGAATCTCATGAACCTGAAATCCAAAATCTAATGGAACTTCATGAGCGTAGTCCTCTAGGAACCTTATGAACCTTAAATCCAAATACAATGGAACTTCATGAGCCTAGTCCTCTAGGAATTTCGTGAACATTAAGTCCAAATCCAATGGAACATCATGAGCCTAGTAATCTAGGAATTTCATGATCCTTAAGTCCAAATTCGAATGATCTTCATGAGCCTAGTCCTCTAGAAACCTAATGAACCTTAAATTCAAATCAAATGGAGATCCATGAGCCTAGTCCTCTAGGAACATCATGAACCTTAACTCCAAATCCAATAGAACTTCATGGCCCTAGTCCTCTAGGAACCACATGAACCTTAACTCAAAATCCAATGGAACTTCATGTGCCTAGTCCTTTAGGAACCTCATGAACCTTAAGTCCAAGTCCCGTGGAACTTCATGCTGCTAGTCCTCTAGGAACCTCATGAACCTTAAATCCAAATCTAAAAAAACTTCATGAGCCTTGTCCTCTAGGAAACTCATGAACCTTAAATCCAAATCCAATGGAATTTCATGAGCCTAGTCCTCTAGGAAATTCATGAACCTTAAATCCATATCCAATGGACTTTCATGACCCTAGTCCTCTAGGAAACTCATGAACCTTAAGTCCAAATCCGAAGGAACTTCATGAGCCTCGTCCTCTTGGAACCTCATGAACTTTAAATACAAATCTGATGGAACTTCATGAGCCTCACCCTCTATGAATCTCATGAACCTTTAATACAAATCTGAAGGAACATCATGAGCCTAGTCCTCTAGGAACCTCATGAGCCTTAAATATAAATCCAATGGAACTTCATGAGCCTAGTCCTCTAGGAACCTCATGAACCTTAAGACTAATTTTGAATAAACTTCATGAGCCTAGTCCTCTAAGGACCTCATGAACCTTAAATTCAGATATAATGGAACTCCATGAGCCTAGTCCTCTAGGAACTTCATGAACCATAACTCCAAATCAAATGGAACTTCATGAGCCTAGTCTTCTAGGAACCTCATCTAGGAACTTCATGATCCTTAAGTCCAAATTCGAATGATCTTCATGAGCCTAGTCCTCTGGGAACCTCATGAACCTTAAATTCAAATCCAATGGAGCTACATGAGCCTAGTCCTCTAGGAACTTCATGAACCTTTATTCCAAAGCCGAAGGAATTTAATGAGCCTAGTACTCTAGGAACCTCATGAACCTTAGAGTCCAAGTCCCGTGGAACTTCATGATGCTAGTCCTCTAGGAACCTCATGAACCTTAAATCCAAATCTAAAAAAACTTCATGAGCCTTGTCCTCTAGGAAACTCATGAACCTTAAATCCAAATCCAATGGAATTTCATGAGCCTAGTCCTATAGGAAACTCATGAACCTTAAATCCATATCCAATGGAATTTCATGACCCTAGTCCTCTAGGAAACTCATGAACCTTAAATCCAAATCCGAAGGAACTTCATGAGCCTCATCCTCTTGGAACCTCATGAACTTTAAATACAAATCTGATGGAACTTCATGAGACTCGCCCTCTATGAATCTCATGAACCTTTAATACAAATCTGAAGGAACATCATGAGCCTAGTCCTCTAGGAACCTCATAAGCCTTAAATCTAAATCCAATGGAACTTCATGAGCCTAGTCCTCTAGGAACCTCATGAACCTTAAGACTAAATTTGAATAAACTTCATGAGCCTAGTGCTCTAAGAACCTCATGAACCTTAAATTCAGATATAATGGAACTACATGAGCCTAGTCCTCTAGGAACTTCATGAACCATAACTCCAAATCTGATGGAACTTCATGAGCCTCGCCCTCTATGAATCTCATGAACCTTTAATACAAATCTGAAGGAACATCATGAGCCTAGTCCTCTAGGAACCTCATAAGCCTTAAATCTAAATCCAATGGAACTTCATGAGCCTAGTCCTCTAGGAACCTCATGAACCTTAAGACTAAATTTGAATAAACTTCATGAGCCTAGTGCTCTAAGAACCTCATGAACCTTAAATTTAGATATAATGGAACTACATGAGCCTAGTCCTCTAGGAACTTCATGAACCATAACTCCAAATCAAATGGAACTTCATGAGCCTAGTCCTCTAGGAATTTCGTGAACATTAAGTCCAAATCCAATGGAACATCATGAGCCTAGTAATCTAGGAATTTCATGATCCTTAAGTCCAAATTCGAATGATCTTCATGAGCCTAGTCCTCTAGAAACCTAATGAACCTTAAATTCAAATCAAATGGAGCTCCATGAGCCTAGTCCTCTAGGAACATCATGAACCTTAACTCCAAATCCAATAGAACTTCATGGCCCTAGTCCTCTAGGAACCACATGAACCTTAACTCAAAATCCAATGGAACTTCATGTGCCTAGTCCTTTAGGAACCTCATGAACCTTAAGTCCAAGTCCCGTGGAACTTCATGCTGCTAGTCCTCTAGGAACCTCATGAACCTTAAATCCAAATCTAAAAAAACTTCATGAGCCTTGTCCTCTAGGAAACTCATGAACCTTAAATCCAAATCCAATGGAATTTCATGAGCCTAGTCCTCTAGGAAATTCATGAACCTTAAATCCATATCCAATGGACTTTCATGACCCTAGTCCTCTAGGAAACTCATGAACCTTAAGTCCAAATCCGAAGGAACTTCATGAGCCTCGTCCTCTTGGAACCTCATGAACTTTAAATACAAATCTGATGGAACTTCATGAGCCTCGCCCTCTATGAATCTCATGAACCTTTAATACAAATCTGAAGGAACATCATGAGCCTAGTCCTCTAGGAACCTCATGAGCCTTAAATCTAAATCCAATGGAACTTCATGAGCCTAGTCCTCTAGGAACCTCATGAACCTTAAGACTAATTTTGAATAAACTTCATGAGCCTAGTCCTCTAAGGACCTCATGAACCTTAAATTCAGATATAATGGAACTCCATGAGCCTAGTCCTCTAGGAACTTCATGAACCATAACTCCAAATCAAATGGAACTTCATGAGCCTAGTCTTCTAGGAACCTCATCTAGGAACTTCATGATCCTTAAGTCCAAATTCGAATGATCTTCATGAGCCTAGTCCTCTGGGAACCTCATGAACCTTAAATTCAAATCCAATGGAGCTACATGAGCCTAGTCCTCTAGGAACTTCATGAACCTTTATTCCAAAGCCGAAGGAATTTAATGAGCCTAGTACTCTAGGAACCTCATGAACCTTAGAGTCCAAGTCCCGTGGAACTTCATGATGCTAGTCCTCTAGGAACCTCATGAACCTTAAATCCAAATCTAAAAAAACTTCATGAGCCTTGTCCTCTAGGAAACTCATGAACCTTAAATCCAAATCCAATGGAATTTCATGAGCCTAGTCCTATAGGAAACTCATGAACCTTAAATCCATATCCAATGGAATTTCATGACCCTAGTCCTCTAGGAAACTCATGAACCTTAAATCCAAATCCGAAGGAACTTCATGAGCCTCATCCTCTTGGAACCTCATGAACTTTAAATACAAATCGATGGAACTTCATGAGACTCGCCTCTATGAATCTCATGAACCTTTAATACAAATCTGAAGGAACATCATGAGCCTAGTCCTCTAGGAACCTCATAAGCCTTAAATCTAAATCCAATGGAACTTCATGAGCCTAGTCCTCTAGGAACCTCATGAACCTTAAGACTAAATTTGAATAAACTTCATGAGCCTAGTGCTCTAAGAACCTCATGAACCTTAAATTCAGATATAATGGAACTACATGAGCCTAGTCCTCTAGGAACTTCATGAACCATAACTCCAAATCTGATGGAACTTCATGAGCCTCGCCCTCTATGAATCTCATGAACCTTTAATACAAATCTGAAGGAACATCATGAGCCTAGTCCTCTAGGAACCTCATAAGCCTTAAATCTAAATCCAATGGAACTTCATGAGCCTAGTCCTCTAGGAACCTCATGAACCTTAAGACTAAATTTGAATAAACTTCATGAGCCTAGTGCTCTAAGAACCTCATGAACCTTAAATTTAGATATAATGGAACTACATGAGCCTAGTCCTCTAGGAACTTCATGAACCATAACTCCAAATCAAATGGAACTTCATGAGCCTAGTCCTCTAGGAATTTCGTGAACATTAAGTCCAAATCCAATGGAACATCATGAGCCTAGAAATCTAGGAATTTCATGATCCTTAAGTCCAGATTCGAATGATCTTTATGAGCCTAGTCCTCTAGAAACCTAATGAACCTTAAATTCAAATCAAATGGAGCTGCATGAGCCTAGTCCTCTAGGAACATCATGAACCTTAACTCCAAATCCAATAGAACTTCATGGCCCTAGTCCTCTAGGAACCACATGAACCTTAACTCAAAATCCAATGGAACTTCATGTGCCTAGTCCTTTAGGAACTTCATGAACCTTAACTCCAAATCTAATGGAACTTCATGGGACTAGTCCTCTAGGAACCTCATGAACCTTAACTCCAAATCCAATGGAACTTCATGTGCCTAGTCCTTTAGGAACCTCATGAACCTTTATTCCAAAGCCGAAGGAAGTTAATGAGCCTAGTCCTCTAGGAACCTCATGAACCTTAAGTCCAAATCCCATGGAACTTCATGATCCTAGTCCTCTAGGAACCTCATGAACCATAAATCCAAACCTAAAGAAACTTCATGAGCCTTGTCCTCTAGGAAACCCATGAACCTTAAATCCAAATTCAAAACTTCATGAGCCTACTCTTCTGGGAATTTCATGAACCTTTAATCCAAATCTGAAGGAACTTCATGAGCCTACTTCTCTAGGAACCTCATGAACTTTATCTCCAAATCCAATGGAACATCATGAGTATAGTCCTCTAGGAACCTCATGAACCTTAAATCTAAATCCAAAGGAACTTCATGAGCCTAGTCCTCTAGGAACCTCATTAACCTTAAATCCAAATTTAATAGAAATTCATGATCCTAGTCCTCTAGGAACCTCATGAACTTTAAATCCAATGGAACCTCATGAACCTTAAATCCAAATACAAAGGAACTTTATGAGTCTAGTCCACTAGGAACCTCATGAACCTTTAATCCAAATTCAATGGAACATCATGAGCGTAGTCCTCTAGGAACCTCTTGAACCTTTAATCCTAATTCGAAGGAACTTCATGATACTAGTCCTGGAGGAACCCCATGCACCTTAAATCTAAATGTAATGGAACTTCATGACTCTAGTCCTCTAGGAACCTCATGAAGCGTAAATCTAAATCCAATGGAACTTCATGAGCCCTGTATTCTAGGAACCTCATGAACCGTAAGTCCAAATTCGAATTAACTTCATGATCCTAGTCCTCTAAGAACCTCACGAACCTTAAATCCAAATCGAATGGAACTCCATGAGCCTAGTCCTCTAGGAATTTCATGAACCTTAACACTAAATCCACTTAAACTTTATGAGCCTAGTCCTCTAGGAACCTCATGAACCTGAAATCCAAATCTAATGGAATTTCATGAGCGTAGTCCTCTATGAACCTCATGAACCTTAAATCCAAATAAAATGAACTTCATGAGCCTAGTCCTCTAGGAACCTCGTGAACATTAAGTCTAAATCCAATGGAACATCATGAGCCTAGTACTCTAGGAACTTCATGATCCTTAAGTCCAAATTCGAATGATCATAATGAGCCTAGTCCTGTAGGAACCTAATGAACCTTAAATTCAAATCAAATGGAGCTCCATGAGCCTAGTCCTCTAGGAACTTCATGAACCTTAACTCCAAATCCAATGGAACTTCATGGACCTAGTCCTCTAGGAATCACATGAACCTTAACTCCAAATCTAATGAAACTTCATGTGCCTAGTCCTTTAGGAACCTCATGAACCTTTATTCCAAAGCCGAAGGAATTTAATGAGCCTAGTCCTCTAGGAACCTCATGAACCTTAAGTCCAAATCCCATGGAACTTGTCCTCTATGAACCTCATGAATCTTAAATCCAAATCTAAAGAAACTTCATGAGCCTTGTCCTCTAGGAAACTCATGAACCTTAAATCCAAATCCAATGGAATATCATGACCCTAGTCCTATAGGAACTTCATGAACCATAACTCTAAATCAAATGGAACTTCATGAGCCTAGTCCTCTAGGAACCTTATCTAGGAACTTCATGATTCTTAAGTCCAAATTCGAATGATCTTCATGAGCCTAGTCCTCTAGGAACCTCATGAACCTTAAATTCAAATCCAATGGAGCTCCATGAGCCCAGTCCTCTAGGAACTTCATGAACCTTAACTCCAAATCTAATGGAACTTCATGGGCCTAGTTCTCTAGGAACCTCATGAACCTTAACTCCAAATCAATGGATCTTCATGTGCCTAGTCCTTTAGGAACCTCATGAACCTTTATTCCAAAGCCGAAGGAATTTAATGAGCCTAGTCCTCTAGGAACCTCATGAACCTTAAGTCCAAATCCCATTGAACTTCATGATCCTAGTCCTCTAGGAACCTCATGAACCATATATCGAAACCTAAAGAAACTTCATGAGCCTTGTCCTCTAGGAAACCCATGAACCTTAAATCCAAATTCAAAACTTCATGAGCCTACTCCTCTCGGAATTTCATGAACCTTTAATCCAAATCTGAAGGAACTTCATGAGCCTAGTTCTCTAGGAACCTCATGAACTTTATCTGCAAATCCAATGGAACTTCATGAGTATAGTCCTCTAGGAATCTCATGAACCTTAAATCTAAATCCAAAGGAACTTCATGAGCCCAGTCCTCTAGGAACCTCATTAACCTTAATTCTAAATTTAATGGAAATTCATGAGCCTAGTCCTCTAGGAACCTCATGAACTTTAAATCCAAATCCAATGGAACCTCATGAACCTTAAATCCAAATACAAAGGAACTTCATGAGTCTAGTCCACTAGGAACCTCATGAACCTTTAATCCAAATTCAAATGAACATCATGAGCCTAGGCTTCTGTGAACCTCATGAACCTTTAATCCAAATTCAATGGAACATCATGAGCCTAGTCCTCTAGGAACCTGTTGAACCTTCAATCCTAATTCGAAGGAACTTCATGAGCCTAGTCCTGTAGGAACCACATGCACCTTAAATCTATATCTAATGGAACTTGATGAGTCTAGTCCTCTAGGAACCTCGTGAAGCATAAATCTAAATCCAATGGAACATCATGAGCCCTGTATTCTAGGAACCTCGTGAACCGTAAGTCCAAATTAGAATGAACTTCATGAGCCTAGTCCTCTAAGAACCTCACGAACCTTAAATCCAAATCGAATGGAACTCCGTGAGCCTAGTCCTCTAGGAACTTCATGAACCTTAACACTAAATCCACTGAAACTTTATGAGCCTAGTCCTCTAGGAACCTCATGAACCTGAAATCCAAATCCAATGGAATTTCATGAGCGTAGTCCTCTATGAACCTCATGAACCTTAAATCCAAATAAAATGGAACTTCATGAGCCTAGTCCTCTAGGAACCTCGTGAACATTAAGTCTAAATCCAATGGAACATCATGAGCCTAGTACTCTAGGAACTTCATGATCCTTAAGTCCAAATTCGAATGATCATCATGAGCCTAGTCCTGTAGGAACCTAATGAACCTTAAATTCAAATCAAATGGAGCTCCATGAGCCTAGTCCTCTAGGAACTTCATGAACCTTAACTCCAAATCCAATGGAACTTCATGGACCTAGTCCTCTAGGAACCACATGAACCTTAACTCCAAATCCAATGAAACTTCATGTGCCTAGTCCTTTAGGAACCTCATGAACCTTTATTCCAAAGCCGAAGGAATTTAATGAGCCTAGTCCTCTAGGAACCTCATGAACCTTAAGTCCAAATCCCATGGAACTTCATGATGCTAGTCCTCTATGAACCTCATGAACCTTAAATCCAAATCTAAAGAAACTTCATGAGCCTTGTCCTCTAGGAAACTCATTAACCTTAAATCCAAATCCAATGGAATATCATGACCCTAGTCCTATAGGAACTTCATGAACCATAACTCCAAATCAAATGGAACTTCATGAGCCTAGTCCTCTAGGAACCTTATCTAGGAACTTCATGATCCTTAAGTCCAAATTCGAATGATCTTCATGAGCCTAGTCCTCTAGGAACCTCATGAACCTTAAATTCAAATCCAATGGAGCTCCATGAGCCTAGTCCTCTAGGAACTTCATGAACCTTAACTCCAAATCTAATGGAACTTCATGGGCCTAGTCCTCTAGGAACCTCATGAACCTTAACTCCAAATCATTGGATCTTCATGTGCCTAGTCCTTTAGGAACCTCATGAACCTTTATTCCAAAGCCGAAGGAATTTATGAGCCTAGTCCTCTAGGAACCTCATGAACCTTAAGTCCAAAACCCATTGAACTTCATGATCCTAGTCCTCTAGGAACCTCATGAACCATAAATCCAAACCTAAAGAAACTTCATGAGCCTTGTCCCTTAGGAAACCCATGAACCATAAATCCAAATTCAAAACTTCATGAGCCTACTCCTCTCGGAATTTCATGAACCTTTAATCCAAATCTGAAGGAACTTCATGAGCCTAGTTCTCTAGGAACCTCATGAACTTTATCTGCAAATCCAATGGAACTTCATGAGTATAGTCCTCTAGGAATCTCATGAACCTTAAATCTAAATCCAAAGGAACTTCATGAGCCCAGTCCTCTAGGAACCTCATTAACCTTAATTCTAAATTTAATGGAAATTCATGAGCCTAGTCCTCTAGGAACCTCATGAACTTTAAATCCAAATCCAATGGAACCTCATGAACCTTAAATCCAAATACAAAGGAACTTCATGAGTCTAGTCCACTAGGAACCTCATGAACCTTTAATCCAAATTCAAATGAACATCATGAGCCTAGGCTTCTGTGAACCTCATGAACCTTTAATCCAAATTCAATGGAACATCATGAGCCTAGTCCTCTAGGAACCTGTTGAACCTTCAATCCTAATTCGAAGGAACTTCATGAGCCTAGTCCTGTAGGAACCCCATTCACCTTAAATCTATATCTAATGGAACTTGATGAGTCTAGTCCTCTAGGAACCTCGTGAAGCATAAATCTAAATCCAATGGAACATCATGAGCCCTGTATTCTAGGAACCTCGTGAACCGTAAGTCCAAATTAGAATGAACTTCATGAGCCTAGTCCTCTAAGAACCTCACGAACCTTAAATCCAAATCGAATGGAACTCCGTGAGCCTAGTCCTCTAGGAACTTCATGAACCTTAACACTAAATCCACTGAAACTTTATGAGCCTAGTCCTCTAGGAACCTCATGAACCTGAAATCCAAATCCAATGGAATTTCATGAGCGTAGTCCTCTATGAACCTCATGAACCTTAAATCCAAATAAAATGGAACTTCATGAGCCTAGTCCTCTAGGAACCTCGTGAACATTAAGTCTAAATCCAATGGAACATCATGAGCCTAGTACTCTAGGAACTTCATGATCCTTAAGTCCAAATTCGAATGATCATCATGAGCCTAGTCCTGTAGGAGCCTAATGAACCTTAAATTCAAATCAAATGGAGCTCCATGAGCCTAGTCCTCTAGGAACTTCATGAACCTTAACTCCAAATCCAATGGAACTTCATGGACCTAGTCCTCTAGGAACCACATGAACCTTAACTCCAAATCCAATGAAACTTCATGTGCCTAGTCCTTTAGGAACCTCATGAACCTTTATTCCAAAGCCGAAGGAATTTAATGAGCCTAGTCCTCTAGGAACCTCATGAACCTTAAGTCCAAATCCCATGGAACTTCATGATGCTAGTCCTCTATGAACCTCATGAACCTTAAATCCAAATCTAAAGAAACTTCATGAGCCTTGTCCTCTAGGAAACTCATGAACCTTAAATCCGAATCCAATGGAATATCATGACCCTAGTCCTATAGGAACTTCATGAACCATAACTCCAAATCAAATGGAACTTCATGAGCCTAGTCCTCTAGGAACCTTATCTAGGAACTTCATGATCCTTAAGTCCAAATTCGAATGATCTTCATGAGCCTAGTCCTCTAGGAACCCCATGAACCTTAAATTCAAATCCAATGGAGCTCCATGAGCCTAGTCCTCTAGGAACTTCATGAACCTTAACTCCAAATCTAATGGAACTTCATGGGCCTAGTCCTCTAGGAACCTCATGAACCTTAACTCCAAATCAATGGATCTTCATGTGCCTAGTCCTTTAGGAACCTCATGAACCTTTATTCCAAAGCCGAAGGAATTTAATGAGCCTAGTCCTCTAGGAACCTCATGAACCTTAAGTCCAAATCCCATTTAACTTCATGATCCTAGTCCTCTAGGAACCTCATGAACCATAAATCCAAACCTAAAGAAACTTCATGAGCCTTGTCCCTTAGGAAACCCATGAACCATAAATCCAAATTCAAAACTTCATGAGCCTACTCCTCTCGGAATTTCATGAACCTTTAATCCAAATCTGAAGGAACTTCATGAGCCTAGTTCTCTAGGAACCTCATGAACTTTATCTGCAAATCCAATGGAACTTCATGAGTATAGTCCTCTAGGAATCTCATGAACCTTAAATCTAAATCCAAAGGAACTTCACGAGCCCAGTCCTCTAGGAACCTCATTAACCTTAATTCTAAATTTAATGGAAATTCATGAGCCTAGTCCTCTAGGAACCTCATGAACTTTAAATCCAAATCCAATGGAACCTCATGAACCTTAAATCCAAATAAAAGGAACTTCATGAGTCTAGTCCACTAGGAACCTCATGAACCTTTAATCCAAATTCAAAGGAACATCATGAGCCTAGGCTTCTGTGAACCTCATGAACCTTTAATCCAAATTCAATGGAACATCATGAGCCTAGTCATCTAGGAACCTGTTGAACCTTCAATCCTAATTCGAAGGAACTTCATGAGCCTAGTCCCGTAGGAACCCCATGCACCTTAAATCTAAATCTAATGGAACTTGATGAGTCTAGTCCTCTAGGAACCTCGTGAAGCATAAATCTAAATCCAATGGAACATCATGAGCCCTGTATTCTAGGAACCTCGTGAACCGTAAGTCCAAATTAGAATGAACTTCATGAGCCTAGTCCTCTAAGAACCTCACGAACCTTAAATCCAAATCGAATGGAACTCCGTGAGCCTAGTCCTCTAGGAACTGCATGAACCTTAACACTAAATCCACTGAAACTTTATGAGCCTAGTCCTCTAGGAACCTCATGAACCTGAAATCCAAATCCAATCGAACTTCATGAGCGTAGTCCTCTAGGAACCTCATGAACCTTAAATCCAAATACAATGGAACATCATGAGCCTAGTCCTCTAGGAACCTCGTGAACATTAAGTCCAAATCCAATGGAACATCATGAGCCTAGTACTCTAGGAACTTCATGATCCTTAAGTCCAAATTCGAATGATCTTCATGAGCCTAGTCCAGTAGGAACCTAATGAAACTTAAATTCAAATCAAATGGAGCTCCATGAGCCTAGTCCTCTAGGAACTTCATGAACCTTAACTCCAAATCCAATGGAACTTCATGGCCCTAGTCCTCTAGGAACCACATGAACCTTAACTCCAAATCCAATGGAACTTCATGTGCCTAGTCCTTTAGGAACCTCATGAACCTTTATTCCAAAGCCGAAGGAATTTATAGAGCCTACTCCTCTAGGAACCTCATGAACCTTAAGTCCAAATCCCATGGAACTTCATGATGCCACTCCTATATGAACCTCATGAACCTTAAATCGAAATCTAAAGAAACTTCATGAGCCTTGTCCTCTAGGAAACTCATGAACCTTAAATCCAAATCCAATGGAATATCATGACCCTAGTCCTCTAGGAACTTCATGAACCATAACTCCAAATCAAATGGAACTTCATGAGCCTAGTCCTCTAGGAACCTTATCTAGGAACTTCATGATCCTTAAGTCCAAATTAGAATGATCTTCATGAGCCTAGTCCTCTAGGAACCTCATGAACCTTAAATTCAAATCCAATGGAGCTCCATGAGCCTAGTCCTCTAGTAACTTCATGAACCTTAACTCCAAATCTAATGGAACTTCATGGGCCTAGTCCTCTAGGAACATCATGAACCTTAACTCCAAATCAATGGATCTTCATGTGCCTAGTCCTTTAGGAACCTCATGAACCTTTATTTCAAATCCGAAGGAATTTAATGAGCCTAGTCCTCTAGGAACCTCATGAACCTTAAGTCCAAATCCCATAGAACTTCATGATCCTAGTCCTCTAGGAACCTCATGAACCATAAATCCAAACCTAAAGAAACTTCATGAGCCTTGTACTCTAGGAAACCCATGAACCTTAAATCCAAATTCAAAACTTCATGAGCCTACTCCTCTCGGAATTTCATGAACCTTTAATCTAAATCTGAAGGAACTTCATGAGCCTAGTTCTCTAGGACCCTCATGAACTTTATCTCCAAATCCAATGGAACTTCATGAGTATAGTCCTCTAGGAACCTCATGAACCTTAAATCTAAATCCAAAGGAACTTCATGAGCCCAGTCCTCTAGGAACCTCATTAACCTTAAATCCAAATTTAATGGAAATTCATGAGCCTAGTCCTCTTGGAACCTCATGAACTTTAAATCCAAATCCAATAGAACCTCATGAACCTTAAATCCAAATACAAAGGAACTTCATGAGTCTAGTCCACTAGGATCCTCATGAACCTTTAATCCAAATTCAAAGGAACATCATGAGCCTAGGCTTCTGTGAACCTCATGAACCTTTAATCATTGCGACGGACTACGAATGACTTATCTGGAACGAGTAATAGGCTGCAACTCATTACTCATTTTTGCAACTTCAATAACGTGTCCCTTTGACAACACCGACGACACATTAACTATAAGCATCCTCTCAATGCTCAGATGGTCAGTCCAACTGAAACTCGTGGGATTTCTCAGTCGACTGAAGATAACAAGCTAATCGGGACCTTAGCCACCATCCACACCATCATTTTGCCAAAATTAGACATGACCTGGACATGCTTCACTTAGAACACACACCCCACCATCTTTGTACACCAAGCTCACAAAAATGGTCAAAACATAGTAGGATCCAACCAAAATATGTTCAACATAGGAACGTATGGAAAATAAATCCGTACTCAACCACGTATCGATCCAAGTCGTGGAATAGCATCTCCTACCAAATGCAACATCTCGTCTTTGCATGCATGTAAGCAACTTGACTTTCCAAACTCGCACCTTAAACCGAAACTTGAGCCACATCAACCACCCTCTTGACACGAACAGATCACAATCTACAAGGATCTTCCATCGCCCGGGACAAATCAGCCATCAACCCGCACCGACTTGTCCTTCGACCAACCATTTACCACACTGTTGGTCTGATGCCCGATGAGCACCATTAGTTCCACATAGTGGCCGGAGGCTTCACAGTATCTGCCTCGCCACGAGCATTCTTCGGGATCTTTTCCGGCCTTTCATGCACTAACTGCATTACCCCAAGCCGAACAATTTCAGCATCACCCTCGTCGCCATTTTCTTCGCACAAGATTGCATTCAACCTTCCCCGCTTTGGGCAATCCCTCATTCGATGGTCACCACCGTAGATGTAACATCCTTTCTTCGTTCCGTCCGCATCATTGGACTGAGACGATCCCTCGGCCTGCACTATTATTTCTTTGGTACTTCTAAAACCATCAAACTTGCCTTTGCCCTTTCCAGCACCCTTCTTTCCATGTTCTAGGGCTGGGCCACCGACTCGATAGTCCATCGACTGATCAGCAGCAGCCATGGCAGATTGCAAATCCCTGACACCTTGCCTTCTCAACTCAGTTTGTGCCCAAGGTTGCAATCCAGCCATGAAATTGAACACCTTGTCCTCTTCTGACATATCTTTCACATCCAACAACAAAAAACTGAAACATTTCACATATTCCTGAACAGTCCCTTAGTGTTTCAACTCACAAAGGGCTTCACGTGCAACCCACGATATGTTACACGACAGGAACTGCTCCTTAAGTTCCTGTTTCAACATCTCCCATGACCCAATCTTCTCACGATCGGCATTTGCGCCTTCCGACTAATGCGTACGCCACCACAACTTGGCGTCACCAGTAAGGTACATACTGGCTATGGAGACCTTCTCCTAACTTGGAACATGTGCAGCATGAAAGTAAGTTTCCATGTACCAAAGGAAGTTCTCCAATTCTTTGGCACTCCTCTCGCCGCCAAATGGTTTTGGATCGGGCATCTTGAACCTGGATGAAGATAACGAGTTCCCTTGACTCCCGCAGCCAACAACCGCCATCCTTAACAACCTGCATTCGTCTTTGACTGCACCCAGCCGGACATCCACTGCCTCGCTTACGGAACTCATCTCCTATTGAACCGGAACGATCCTTCCTTCCACGAAATTAGGGATTTCATCCATAGATTACTGGAGTACTTCCATCATAGCATGGAGTTTTTCGAAATCGGTCTCCAACATTGAGATCCGTTCGAAAACTGCTACTACAACCGGAACTGGTGGAGGTTGCCCCATCAAAGTCTCCAACCTTTGAATATTCTCGTCCAAAGATGCGATCTCATCTCTGCGATCCACATCTCTTGCATCTCGAGGTGCCATAATACACCAACTTTTCCCTCAGAACCCACCAACGGGGCTCCGATACCAAATTGTCATGGGTCCAAATCGGGCTAGAATTTTTCACTGAAATTCAAACCCGTGCCGGCACTTATTGTCCGCACAACAACCAGTCAGCCTTCGATCTTCACGAAACACTCGTGTTTTCATCACAACACTCGTGTTTAGTATGATCAGACTTACAACCCAAGGACACCTTTCGTGCTTGAAGGAGTATGCAGCGGAATACAATCAAAACACGTAAAGGCACACAATTTACGAGGACAATTCCCCACCATTGAATATTATTTGTGCATTCAATATACAAGGAAAAGGCCTCGCTGTACAACGCTCAAAGATCCTCACGATCTAATCCCCCCTACAAAATTGTACAAGGTACCTATTTATACCCCAGGCAAAGGACTACATCGGTTGACAACCCCAACCGCTATGTTCAACTCGACACTCCACGTGTCGATGCATGTCAAAGATCTCCATGCATCCAAGCCACTTGTCCCGAGCAGTTTCGCCACAACTTGCCCGCATTTGCCTTGTACTGCCACGTACAAGGTATTCCAGAACCGTCCTACAACCGTCCGCAACCGATTGCTAGTAATCGTCCCGCAATTGGCCCGATGGATCCCAGCACTCCACCTGGCACATGCAATCCACTAAGTAACTACCTGTATAATGACGTGTGCCCGCACGCCGAACATGACTTAGAACCTTTTTGCAACTGTTTCTCAAAACCGCCCGCATAACCGTTCTGCCATGTCGTTGCCTGGAACTACCTCATAACCGTCCCATGCAACTGCTATATTGCGTAACAACCTCGAACCGTCGATGCCATGTTTGGGCGCACCAAATCTGGCATTCCCTCGTGCCCAAGTCTTGTTCCCACATAGTCCGAGACAATTCCCACAAGTGTGCACAAATGTCCAAAATCTTGCGCACTTATCCGATTTCCGAACAAGGTCCGTCCAGCACTATCGAACCCTCTCGGCCGTAGGCACATAGCCCAGACCTTGTCCGCGCCTGAAGTGTTTGTTGATTGGGTTCGTGACACGCTTTTTGTGTAACTATCGCAAGTGCACGATATCGTATCAAGTAGTAAAGTGGACTTTTTGAGTCCGGTTTATCGATCCCACAAGGAAGTTATGTTATAATTTGAATTATACACTATTAGTCTATTTTTATAGATACTTAAGATGAGTGAAACACACAATTAAAAAGTTTGGTTTAATAATTGCAAAGAAATTGCAATAATAGTTCTAATATTATAAGGAAATAAAAAGATAGCAATAATAATAGATTGATTAATGATAAAATGAAATAGTTGGGATTACAAACTTAGTTCGTCATTAGTTATAAAAGATGTATTGGAGATCATAAGATGAATTTACTTATTATTGTGTAGATTCGATTTTCCTTAAAAAGACGGTTTCTCTTTCGAACTATAAAACGCCCCTTACATATTGAATCAATCCACTATATTTCTATGTTGATTGGCTTCAATACATAGCATTAGGATTTGTGAAAATAACTCAATGAATCATCTAAGGACTAGGGGTATATTTCGATCCCCTAGAACAACTTAGAGTGAAGATCATTTGATCTAATCAAACATATTTTCTTTCGAAACATATGAAGATCATAAATATCTTCATTAATTGGCCAAATAAATAAAGATTGTTAAAACAATGAAAATCACACACAATAATAAGTAATTCATAATATATCTTTATACAAACATAAATAACATGACTAACCTTGTTTATAATCCCAACTTAAGAAACTTAGCCCATAAAGGGTTTATTACACATATTACAAGCTTTGGTGGTCATTCTTAGTTGAATCAAGAGAAAGAATTGATCCTAACTACCTTAGTAGATAAAGGAGATAGAAGCAATAAACTCTCTGAACAACATATACTATACCACACTTACAAAGATCACTCAAGAACACAAGTGTGTTCTTCACACAAAAAGAAAAGTTTACAAGAAAATGGAAAATTATAAGATGAATGGTGAATGATGAAGGATCTAAGGGTCTATTTATACACCTAAAGTCATCTAATAGCTCCAAAACTATAGCATTATTACATTATATCGGATCAATGCCACCATCCTCAATAATACACAAAAGTATAAAAATTAGACAAATCATAGCAATCTGTCAAGAGTTACGGCCGTAACATTCGGGAGTTACGGCCGTAATCGAGGTGACTTCTACGGCGGTAACTCTGAATGTTACGGCCGTAACGTAACTTCGTAAATTTGCTCATTTGAAGCTTCGATAGTTACGTTTTCAGCCCGAATTCCCTCGGACTTTGCGTTTTTGCCCCGCATCTTCTTCGGATGATAACTTTTGATATATAACTCGATTTTGAATCCGAAAAAATTTGCCGAATTCGTCTCGAAAAGCCCTACAACATGAATATATCAAAATTCAATAAAGAGAATATTTATTAAACATGTTGTTTCTTGAGTAATTCAGTTATTTAATCCGATCATCATCCAATAAAAATAAAATTATTAAAACTAATAAATTAAAAGCAAAAAACGAGTAGACTAGCTCAATTATGGGTTAATTTTATCGATACAAACCATGGATAAGTGTACAATAATGACACTTATCACACCCCCAAACTTGAATTCTTGCTAGTCCCGAGCAAGACTCTTTATTATTCACACTCCAAAAATAAAAATAAAAATAAATAAAAATAAGAAAATTAATACACACATAAATTAAAATATAAAAAGAGAAAAGGAGATAAAAATGCCATTAATAAACAACAACCAGCTTTATACAGTAGATAGAAATGAATCAAGATTCAAAATAAATCTACTAATATTTTTGAAGTTAAAACACGGTTTTTATTTTGTAATTCCAAAATGTAAGGTTTTCCCCCCAAAAGGTTGATTATTTCTTTCCCACTCGTGATACACACGACTCCCTTTAATGGTTGCTCTCGATCACTCGTTTATTTTTCGACTCAATATGAAGAAGAATTTCATTGGCGTCATCAAATATTGTGATTTTTACAAAATTGAGTGTATTGAAATTCAGCTGCTAATTAATTCAAATCTGCTCATAAACTATATCCCTTTTAGTGATAGCTTTCACACCGTTATTTGCTAACGTGTAGCTCTTTTCACTAACACAATTTCTATCTCATTTTTTTTTCGTAAAAAGGTGATAGCTTTCACACCGTTATTTGCTAACGTGTAGCTCTTTTCACCAATTTTTCTGAGACGGCAGCTACGCACCAACAATGGTTAGTCCTTTATTTTTCGCAAAATTTAAGACTTCCAAAATTAGCAAATTCTTGCTCAACACTTCTCCTTTTCGTCATTTATTTTTTTAGGTGATAGCTTTCACACCGTTATTTGCTAACGTGTAGCTCTTTTCACCAATGACTCCTTTTTTTTTTTTTAGGGAATAGAATTTTTGCGTAAAATTATTTTTAGTTAAGCATGAAAAATCAAAACTCCACAAATTAAGTAAATTTCGCTTTATTTTTCATCAACCAATTGATTCTTCTTTTCTCAAGGTAACGAATGACTCGATTTTATATGATAATTACAAGGCTTGGAAAGAGAGATTAAGGCTCAAAAAAAAAATTTTGGAATATACAATTTTTTTACCGGTTAAAACGATTTTAGAAGTTTGTATATAGCTAATTTATGGTGTTATGGCCAGATCTAAAAATCTCAAAAATCAAAATACTATAGATATATATATATAAATATATATATATATATATATATAAGAAAAATTAAGGCAAATAACCAAATCAATCAAAACACACCAAAATTATTAAACAAACCACACCAAAATTACAACACACCAAAATACTAAAACAAACCACCCCCAAACTTGAAAATAAAACTGTCCTCAGTTTAAAAATAAAATAAAAATCAATGCAGAAAAGCAGAATACTCCCAGTTAAGATGTCTGAGCCTAACGCCTTTTAGAATCTGCAAGAGAATAAATATACGAGGCACACACAAAAGAAAATAAAATATACTCGTAAGTATAAAATAATTTTTTAGATGCGCATCAAGAAAGTCCGAAGAGTCGCCTTACGCTGCCATCAAAGTTTTTATAAAAGCAAAACACGAAATAAAAATTACAGAAATACATAAATCGCGAATAGATGCGCGTCAAGAGATCAAGAAGAAACTCCTTAAGCTGCCATCATTTAGCACGATTATTACACACGACAGAAAGTAAAAATACAAGAGGTCCGTCATGGGTTATCAAAGGGAGAGGAATGAATCTACTTTTCGTTTTCTCACGGTAAAATCTTCTACCCAGACAATTTTAGCTAGAGCTGGATCTGGTTGAGGAACAAATTCATTGAGTTTTTCGATTAGTTCTTCTGGTGTTGTTGCAACGACTATGATTCATTTTGCACGCTCGGAAATAAATCCCTTTTCAGCAGAGTAGTCGATGAAAGACAGTAAACCATCAAAGAAACCATTGACATTAAGCACTCCTATTGGTTTTTGATGAACATTTAGCTGGGCTCTGGTAACCACATGAAAAAGTTCCTCAAGTGTGCCAAAACCACCGGGAAGGGCGATAAATGTAATACCCGTGATTTTGATTTCCGGTAATTTCTTTTTTTTTCGGCGGAAGTCCGTTTTGACGACTCGCTCATGACCGTTTCGTCATTCTGAGAATGATTAATTCTGCACTTTTTGTCATCCGAGTTCGTTTCGGTGTCGTTTTGTTGAGTTCCGTGCTTTTTAGCGGTTTTTCCGCACTTGAGTTCGATTCTTGCGAATCTCGTCCGAAACTGTTGTTTCGACTTTCTCGTAAGTTCATTTAATGTTATTATTCATGTTGCGAGCTTTGGCTTGGTGTTTCGATCACGTATCGTGATTTTCGGGCGTTTTGGGCCATTTTCGTAATTTCCCAAAGTTTGGGGTAATTACTTTCCGTTGTCGAGTTTCGAGCCTTCGGGTAGTCGGAATTGTATGTTCTATTAGTGCTCGGATTCGTCTTTTCGAGTACTTCGTAACCGTATCTTCGATTCGTACTCGAGTTCGGGTTTCGGGGTCGTTCGGGCCGTCGGAGTTGGTCGGCCGAGTCATGGCCGGGCATGATCGGGCTAGGCCACCCGGCCGAGTAACGTGCGGTAATGATCGGCCATTACGTCGTAAGGCGATTACGTACGTAAGGCCTCGGCGTAACGTGCGTAACGTTCGGCATTTTCGGGCAGAGTTCGGCCATGGCGATTCGTCGTAAGCCATGGCGATTACGTCGTAACGGCGTGATCGGCTATTTAAGGCTGCGGACGGTTTTCTTGACCATTTTCTCCTTCTTTCTCTTCCGTCTGCAGTGTGGGTGTGTGAATCTTCTAGAGATGTTGTTGGACAATGAATACATGAAGTTTTGAGGTTCATATCATCAATCATCCGTCTATAACATCCTTTGATCGAGCGAATCGTTCGATTTTCTAGAAATCTAATTTTGGGGATTTTGGGTATTTTGTTCGATTTCGTCCGTTTAATCCGATTTAACTTAGGATTTTGATGGATTGATGATTATTTAGATGTATTATATCATTTCCCTTGTTATTCCATGGTTGGATCGTATCGATTCGTTATTTGGGTCGAGTTCTTGACCGACGCCTTGAAGGTGTCCAGGTAAAATGTTATAGAGGGTTTTCGGGCGTTCTACGATTATTCTTCCTCGTATGATCGATGATTTATTGATTGTATGATGTTAGGGTCGTGTTTCTTGCGAAGAAACCGTGTTGAACCCCTTTCGTTCGTAAATCGTCTTCCGTTTGATAGCATTGGGCGTTTGAAGCTTTCGGTTGAGCGGTGTTCGTCGGAATACTTGCGTGCGATTTCGAGGCAAGTACCTTGTCCATATAATTCTTGTTTTATGGATATGATAATTGGTGATCGTATTTATATGTTTGTTTGATTGTTTGAAACGAGCTTTCAAAAGAATCGGTTTAGCCTTGTTAAAGGCTTGCTTTCAAAACGCGTGTGTTTTGTGAATGTTGTGTCTTGTATATGACTATGTGAATCCTATGGATATATTTTGTGTTGATGATGCACTTGGTATTTGCGTGTGGACGTATATTATTTCATTTCGGTGCGTTGTGGTTTAACGTGGTGTTTTGCTAAGTGTTTGATGCCTCGAGTGAATTGTTTGGATATCTTTCTTTGCATTGTGTTATTTGTGTGAATGTGTGGATATGGTTGAAGGTCTACGGTGACACATGGCACGCGATCATGTGGTCGAGGATGCAACAAGTGATTGATCCAACCGTGAGAGCTCGAGATAATCTACGGTGGCACATGGCATGTGATCATGTGGCGGATGCAACAAGCGATTGATCCAACCGTGAGATGTGTGTGATTTGTTTCGCTAGCCGACTCGGGAGGGTCCTTCGAGGCCTCGGGTGGGATGTCGGTGGTATCGTCCGGTCTAGGCGATGCGCGTGCGTGATTATGTTTCGTTGATTTTACGTCCGTTGAGGACACGTGATGTTGGGCTCGACCACCTGTAAATTGTTGGTGATTTCCTATTTGCGAAAACAAAACATTTGGAAATGTGACCCTATTGATTTTTTTTGAAAGAGAAGGATTTCATAATCCTAAATTGTTTTCTATTAAAACTCTCGATGGCATTTTAAACCGTTTTGTAAATTGTTTCCCTTATTTGCGATCTTTCGGTTTTGGAAATGTTTTACCAAACTCATGCCTCGGGAAGTGCTTTTCATTACGTTTGTAACTTTGAGGATTTCTGATTATTATTGTTCTTGGAACTTGTATTGTATGGCTCGTATTTTTGCACTTGTACTTGCACTAGCAAAACAGTGGAGTTTTGCTAACCCCCGAGTATTCGGGGGGTGGATGTCTGTATTGCATTCAGGTTTTGGAGCATAGCACAGGGTCGGCACGAAGGATGATGAAAGATGAACGATACTAATCACATGAGGATCCGTATGATGTTATTGGTTTAGTTGCATTTTATTTCCGCTGCAGTATTCTTTCCCCGTTGTACGGGAGTGTGTTGTATTCGACCCCTGCGTGGGCATGTATTATAATTGAGTTGTATGCATTTATTGAAAGGCCAAATCGGTCTACTGAGTCTTTTTAGCCTTAAAGGCATTGTCGAATTGTTCGTTTGTTGTTACCAGCCTAGTAGATCCTTGAGGAAAGGTTCTACGGCGTGTAATATCCCTGAGCGGATTGGGGGTGTTACAGAATGGTATCGGAGCTTAGGTTGTGGAAACCTAGGCTGTCGGGTCAGTGGTGTCTATTGAGTTTTTGTCTCGTCGGATTTTGTCTGACTAAGTCGTGTCGCGACGCGTCGTCTGAGTTTGTTGGTCGTGATTAGTATCGTGGGCGATCATCATCTTCGTGCGACACAGAATGTAAGTCTCCTTCTTTGTGTTGTGCCTCGTGTGACACGAGCTATTTTTATGATTATTTGTTAAGTGACGGAATCCTCTTATGGATTTTGATTTCGTGATACGTGATTATTTGACTCCCATTTTTCGTTCATATGAGGAGTAGTGTTCTTTGTCTTGTGCATGTTTGACTTTATTTCTTTTATCCGATGCGTGAGTTCTTTTGTAATGGCTTTCGGTATTTTACCGACCGAGTTTTATTTGGAAAAGCGATTCCCTTAACCGAGTTTTGGCATTATGGCCTTGATCGTTTGGCAAAATTCTTATGACGGTATTTATTATTTTCTAAATGGCTTCGTGAGTTTTGAAATATTACCGTCATCGGCCTTTTGGCATTTTTGTAAAGGGTTTTTAGCACGGTGGGTTCGTAGCGGGACACACGGCGCTATAATGTTCCGTGTAAGTACCTAAACTTTTGCGCTTTCTAGCCCATTGAATTATTTTTGAAAACCTTGAGTATCTTAGAAAATTAAAATTCGAGACGTACTTTTAAAACGAATTATTTTCTTGCGGTGTTTTCAAGGTGTTTTCTAATGCCGCAATACATTTCAAAAATTTTCCGATTGAGGACCAAAAATATTTTGAGATATTTTCAAATGCAGAGCTTAGACCCAAGGGTCGAATATTTTTGAAAAGTTTTTCACTAAAAGAAAGTGTCCTCATTTTTATCAAATGCGAAATGGTTTTCCAAAGTCTCGATAATGATGTTTCACGTTTTTACTTTTTTTGGAAATGTGATACTCAAGATCGACCGGTGTTTTTCTAAATTATTTTCCAAATGAGGTTTTCGTTTTTAAAACCTATCCATTCCCGTTTGAGGGCTGGGTATGTATGTATGATGTTGGCTTTGTCGCTATGATGTTAACTCCCGAATATGATCGAGTTGGTGGCATGAACGTTGAGGCGTTGCCACGTATTTGTTGTACTAGCCCTCTGTGAGAGGTGTGAACTGGTATTTAATGGTTGTCGCCTCGTGGTGGATTGCGTGTGTCACACGAGGGTGAGATGTTGAAGCTTGGGTTTGTGCGTTGGTGTACATGTGTGATTGTTTCATGATGTTTGTAATTACGTCTTTGGATATCGTTCGGGTCGTTGAGGTCGCCGAACGATACCGTTGTTGCTGTGGTGTATGTGTATATATTACTTTACGATGGTAATCGTCGTATATGATATGTGTTATGATTCTTTGTTGTGCTAAGTTGGCATCTACGCTATGTTGTTTTGCGACGTTATGCCCCATTGTATCTAGCATTTGTATTTTCGGTATGCCGAGCCGAGGTGTTTCAACCGTGATGTGCCGGGAATGTACGTGCAATTTGTCCTTCTCGTCGGTAACACATTTCGAGTGTGGACTCGAGGACACGAATTCAGTTTTGCGAATCGGCTACCGAGACTTTCGGAGTTCGCGCTTCACGAGATATCGAATCGGCTTTGAGAGGCCTTTGAAGGGTGTTTTACGTTGATTGCACATTGTGTCGTCTCCTTGATTTTGTTGTTGTGAGTTTCGGGGACGACACTCCTTTTAGAAGAGGTCGAATATAATACCCGTATTATTTTTGGCTTCTATATTTTCTCTTTCTCCAGTCTATCGATACACTCATGTTCGTTGATACCTTCTGAACTTGTTCTGTATTTCGGTTTCATCGTTCGAACGAGCTGTGATCCTGTTTTGGGTCGATCTGGTTTTCGCTGTGGCTTTTCCGAGTTCGGTTCGATTCTTGTGAACCTTGTTCGGAAGTAACATCTTTTGGTTCTACTAGTTCTTTTATTCGAAGTGGATTGGATCTTGAACTTTTGTATTTTCGACTCTGTCGATTCGTTTATGTTCGTTGACATTTTTGAGCTTGTCCTGCCCCTTGCTTTTGTTGATCGAACGAGTGTGGTATTATTTCGGAATAACTCGTTTGTAGTTGTGACTTTTCTATTGCTATTCCCTTTCCTGTGGATCTTATATGAATGCACATCCTGTTGTTTTCACCGGATCATATATTGTCTCGAGTCGAGATGTGAACCTTGGGGTTGTTGTTTGAATTTTATTATCCTTCGTATTTCGGACACGATTGTTCGATTTTTGTTGTCCCGATCATTTGTTTGTTCGGTTTTGTTCTCGTTTCGTGATTGTTGAGCGTTCAGGCTCCTTCCTAATTCCCTTAAGTTCGGGAAATTAGTCTCGTTTTCGATCTTCCAACCCTTGAGCGGTGGAATTCCGTATTTGTTCAGCGATTGGCTCGCGTTTTGATTGATGTACCGTTGGGTTGGTCAATCGTATTGATTTTCGTTCGTTGTGTTTTGTGATTGTTCGGATAATTGACTTGATTGTATTATCCATTTGATGGCGCTTGTCACTTGTTGGTTTTATTATTTCTCTATCGGTGGCGTTGTGTTGGTCGTCGTGGAGCGTGTTTTCACGCCGTATGTTCCGTTACATTTCTTGCAATGTTTCGCCGTCGGGCGCGAGTTTTCGGTTTTTGGGTATCTCGTCGAGTTTTCCTGACAGCGGATATTGCTTCTCCCTACTTATTTTAAGTTTCGGGACGAAACTTCTTTTAAGGAGGGTAGAATGTAATACCCGTGATTTTGATTTCCGGTAATTTCTTTTTTTTCGGCGGAAGTCCGTTTTGACGACTCGCTCATGACCGTTTCGTCATTCTGAGAATGATTAATTCTGCACTTTTTGTCATCCGAGTTCGTTTGGTGTCGTTTTGTTGAGTTCCGTGCTTTTAGCGGTTTTCCGCACTTGAGTTCGATTCTTGCGAATCTCGTCCAAAGCTGTTGTTTCGACTTTCGTAAGTTCATTTAATGTTATTATTCATGTTGCGAGCTTTGGCTTGGTGTTTCGATCACGTATCGTGATTTTGGGCGTTTTGGGCCATTTTCGTAATTTCCCAAAGTTTGGGGTAATTACTTTCCGTTGTCGAGTTTCGAGCCTTCGGGTAGTCGGAATCGTATGTTCTATTAGTGCTCGGATTCGTATTTTGAGTACTTCGTAACCGTATCTTGATTCGTACTCGAGTTCGGGTTTCGGGTCGTTCGGGCCGTCGGAGTTGGTCCCGGCGAGTCATGGTCGGGCATGATCGGGCCGGGCCACTGGCGAGTAACGTGCGGTAATGATCGGCCATTACGTCGTAAGGCGATTCGTCGTAAGGCCACGGCGTGCGTGCGTAGCGTTCGGCATTTTCAGTGCGAGTTCGGCCATGGCGATTACGTCGTAAGCCGTGGCGATTCGTCGTAACGTGGCCGATCGGCCTATTTAAGGCTGCGGACGGTTTTCTTGACCATTTTCTCCTTCTTTCTCTTCCCGTCTGTATTTGTGGGTGTGTGAATCTTCTAGATATGTTGTTGGACAATGAATACATGAAGTTTTGAGGTTCATATCATCAATCATCCGTCCTATAACATCTTTTGATCGAGCGAATCAGGTCAGATTTTCTAGAAATCTAATTTTGGGGATTTTGGGTATTTTGTTCGATTTCGTCCGTTTAATCCGATTTAACTTAGGATTTTGATGGATTGATGATTATTTAGATGTATTATATCATTTCCCTTGTTATTCCATGGTTGGATCGTATTGATTCGTTATTTGGGTCGAGTTCTTGACCGACGCCTTGAAGGTGTCCGGTAAAATGTTATAGAGGGGTTTTCGGGCGTTCTACGATTATTCTTCCTCGTATGATCGATGATTTATTGATTGTATGATGTTAGAGTCGTGTTTCTTGCGAAGAAACCGTGTTGAACACTTTCGTTCGTCGTCGTCTTCCGTTTCGATAGCATTGGGCGTTTCGAAGCTTTCCGGTTGAGCCGTGTTCGTCGGAATACTTGCGTGCCGATTTCGAGGCAAGTACCTTGTCCATATAATTCTTGTTTTATGGATATGATAATTGGTGATCGTATTTATATGTTTGTTTGATTGTTTGAAACGAGCTTTCAAAAGAATCGGTTTAGCCTTGTTAAAGGCTTGCTTTCAAAACGCGTGTGTTTTGTGAATGTTGTGTCTTGTATATGACTATGTGAATCCTATGGATATATTTTGTGTTGATGATGCACTTGGTATTTGCGTGTGGACGTATATTATTTCATTTCGGTGCGTTGTGGTTTGACGTGGTGTTTTGCTAAGTGTTTGATGCCTCTGAGTGAATTGTTTGGATATCTTTGCTGCATTGTGTTATTTGTGTGAATGTGTGGATATGGTTGAAGGTCTACGGTGACACATGGCACGCGATCATGTGGTCGATGCAACAAGTGATTGATCCAACCGTGAGAGCTCGAGATAATCTACGGTGGCACATGGCATGTGATCATGTGGCGAGGATGCAACAAGCGATTGATCCAACCGTGAGATGTGTGTGATTTGTTTCGCTAGCATTTCGGGAGGGTCCTTCGAGGCCTCGGGTGGGATGTCGGTGGTATCGTCCGGTCTGGCGATGCGCGTGCGTGATTATGTTTCGTTGATTTTACGTCCGTTGAGGACACGTGATGTTGGGCTCTGACCCTGTAAATTGTTGGTGATTTCCTATTTGCGAAAACAAAACATTTGGGCTGTGACCCTATTGATTTTTTTGAAAGAGAAGGATTTCATAATCCTAAATTGTTTTCTATTAAAACTCTCGATGGCATTTTAAACCGTTTTGTAAATTGTTTCCCTTATTTGCGATCTTTCGGTTTTGGAAATGTTTTACCAAACTCATGCCTCGGGAAGTGCTTTTCATTACGTTTGTAACTTTGAGGATTTCTGATTATTATTGTTCTTGGAACTTGTATTGTATGGCTCGTATTTTTGCACTTGTACTTGCACTAGCAAAACAGTGGAGTTTTGCTAACCCCCGAGTATTCGGGGGGTGGATGTCTGTGTGCATTCGGGTTTTGGAGCATAGCACAGGTCGGCACGAAGGATGATGAAAGATGAAGCGATATTAATCACATGAGGATCCGTATGATGTTATTGGTTTAGTTGCATTTTATTTCATTTGCAGTATTCTTTCCCGTTATGCGGGAGTGTGTTGTATTCGACCTGCGTGGGCATGTATTATAATTGAGTTGTATGCATTTATTGAAAGGCCAAATCGGTCTCTTGAGTCTTTTTAGCCTTAAAGGCATTGTCGAATTGTTCGTTTGTTGTTACCGGCTAGTAGATCCTTGAGGAAAGGTTCTACGGCGTGTAATATCCCGAGCGGATTGGGGTGTTACAATAAAGGCGCGGTATTTATCATGTGAGTTATGCGATCTTGCATATTCACGATCTAAACTCATCTCCAATAGTTGACCGGTAATTTTACTTTCAAAGAGGTTTTGGGATTACTCCCAACACTCTTACTCCTTCCATATAGGCGACGGCACTCGCCCCATTAATCCTAGACTTCCTCCTCCGTAAACTACATGAATGCATTTTTCTCCTAAGGTACGACCCAAGTTGTGGGCTTGGTGAAGCATGCCTCTTTTCCGAACTAGATCCACCAAAAATGCGGTGTGTAAAATTTTTGTTGAAGATGATGACTCCATTTTTGAAAAGAAAAAAATTTTTAGAGAGAAAGCAGAGAAAAGTGCAAGTTTGAGGGATGAATGAAAGAAACCAGTAGAAAGTTTATTTATAGAAGAAAAAGAAGGTAAAATTGTTTAACAAGATTGTGATTGCGTTTGATTGTGCTTCAACTACTCAATAGAATAATGAAAGCTTTTATTGCGTATCACATTTTTATTCAAAATCTCACCACACGACAAAAATAAAAGATACTTACGCGTATGTACAGTAGTTGTGATTGTGGCTCACATCTTCCTCTGATTTTACGTTCGAAACGGCCTAAACGCCTTCTATGAGTCGGAGAAGCTTCCCATCCAATTTTCTTACAAATTGGCAAGCGAGTCTTTTAACGTCGATTCCCAAGACGTTGTTCATATTCGGTTTGAATTTATTCCACAAACATTGAATTCCGTAATACACAAGTCCACTAGGATGCGTGTCAAGAGAAATTTCGATATTATCTAAATTCTCCTTATTCGGACCATCATTAATGAACCGAATTTTATCTTCTCTGTTTGTAGATGGAATTCCTAAAGATCGACATTTTGCGTTACGGTTCCATCTAGCACATTTATAGCAAACGGCTAGAATCTTTGCTCGTCGTTTCTTTGCATATGAACTTTTTCCAAGCCACGTAAAAATCTAGTTGGTGTTTCGGTGAATTCACCTTCTATTCTTACTTTGGCTTCGATAATGAATCTTATGTCAAAAGGTATGCTTTTATTCGTAAGCAACCTCATCCTTTCAAGCCTTGTCTTGTAAATTTTTAAAATTGCATTTTGCTTAGAAAGGGAAATCTTTTTCAATTTTAAACAATGTTTCATCCATGATAAAAAAACAAAAATAAAAAGACAATGAAAATAATTAAAAAAATATATACAAATATCGGTTGTTGTGGGAAATGAAAAATCCAACTTTAATAGTCACGGAGTACCGTTATCCGCCACTTGACCGGACAAACACAATTTAGTACTAAGTTACAACGTCGAGAAATTTGTACCTACAAAAATAGTTTATAATGTAAGATTTCAAATATAACTTATACGTCCCCGGCAACGGCGCCAAAAACTTGACACGCTTTTTGTGTAACTATCGCAAGTGCACGATATCGTATCAAGTAGTAAAGTGGACTTTTTGAGTCCGGTTTATCGATCCCACAAGGAAGTTATGTTATAATTTGAATTATACACTATTAGTCTATTTTTATAGCTACTTAAGATGAGTGAAACACACAATTAAAAAGTTTGGTTTAATAATTGCAAAGAAATTGCAATAATAGTTCTAATATTATAAGGAAATAAAAAGATAGCAATAATAATAGATTGATTAATGATAAAATGAAATAGTTGGGATTACAATCTTAGTTCGTCATTAGTTATAAAAGATGTATTGGAGATCATAAGATGAATTTACTTATTATGTTGTGTAGATTCGATTTTCCTTAAAAAGGCGGTTTCTCTTTCGAACTATAAAACGCCCCTTACATATTGAATCAATCCACTATATTTCTATGTTGATTGGCTTCAATACATAGCATTAGGATTTGTGAAAATAACTCATTGAATCATCTAAGGACTAGGGGTATATTTCTATCCCCTAGAACAACTTAGAGTGAAGATCATTTGATCTAATCAAACATATTTTCTTTCGAAACATATGAAGATCATAAATATCTTCATTAATTGGCCAAATAAATAAAGATTGTTAAAACAATGAAAATCACACACAATAATAAGTAATTCATAATATATCTTTATACAAACATAAATAACATGACTAACCTTGTTTATAATCCCAACTTAAGAAACTTAGCCCATAAAGGGTTTATTACACATATTACAAGCTTTGGTGGTCATTCTTAGTTGAATCAAGAGAAAGAATTGATCCTAACTCCCTTAGTAGATAAAGGAGATAGAAGCAATAAACTCTCAACAACATATACTATACCACACTTACAAAGATCACTCAAGAACACAAGTGTGTTCTTCACACAAAAAGAAAAGTTTACAAGAAAATGGAAAATTATAAGATGAATGGTGAATGATGAAGGATCTAAGGGGTCTATTTATACACCTAAAGTCATCTAATAGCTCCAAAACTACAGCATTATTACATTATATCGGATCAATGCCACCATCCCCTCAATAATACACAAAAAGTATAAAAATTAGACAAATCATAGCAATCTGTCAAGAGTTACGGCCGTAACATTCAGGAGTTACGGCCGTAATCGGTGACTTACGGCCGTAACTCCTGAATGTTACGGCCGTAACGTAACTTCGTAAATTTGCTCATTTGAAGCTTTGATAGTTACGTTTTCAGCCCGAATTCCTCGGACTTTGCGTTTTGCCCAGATCTTCTTCTGATGATAACTTTTGATATATAACTCGATTTTGAATCGGAAAAGCCGCCGAATTCGTCTCGAAAAGCCCTACAACATGAATATATCAAAATTCAATAAAGAGAATATTTATTAAACATGTTGTTTCTTGAGTAATTCAGTTATTTAATCCGATCATCATCCAATAAAAATAAAATTATTAAAACTAATAAATTAAAAGCAAAAAACGAGTAGACTAGCTCAATTATGGGTGAATTTTATCGATACAAACCATGGATAAGTGTACAATAATGACACTTATCAGTTCGGTCCAATCCGGTCAGGTTTCACTTCTGGATCGACCCGTGACCTAATCCCATGGCAAGTCTCAGCACCTTGCCAAGTCTTTGGCCGAGCACCTTGGGTCACCCATTGGGAATGGCTCTCAGTAACTACCTCCCCCTATAGTGGGCTTAGAGAAATAAATCCTGGTGAGGACAATGACCATTGAAAAGCTGAAGAATCACTCGCCTGCCTCCAGCCTTGAACCTGCCCAAAGCCTCAAAGTAACACGAGATTGTCTTGATTCCATGTCTTAGCTAAGCCTCACACCCGCCAGGAAACCTCCAAATCATTTTTCATTCCCTTGCCTTAGTGACGTGCCAAGCCCAGTCGGCACAGTCCGCCCAGTGACTCGACCACCTGCTGAGCCCAGTGAGTCACCCATGTTAAGGGTCTAACACTAGTCCTCTAGGAACCTCATGAACGTTAATCCAATTCAAAAGACTTCATAAGCCTAGTCCTCTAGCAACCTCATTAACCTTTAATCCAAATCCTAAGGAACTTCATGAGCCTAGTCCTTTAGTAACCTCATTATCTTTTAATCTAAATCCTAAGGAACTTCATGAGCCTAGTTCTCTAGGAACCTCATGAACCTTAAATCTAAATCCAATGGAACTTCATGAGTCTAGTCCTCCTGGAACCTCATGAACCTTGAATCTAAATCCGAAGGAACTTCATAAGCCTAGTCCTCTAGGAACTTCATAACCTTAAGTCCAATCCAATGGAACTTCATGATCCTAGTCCTCTAAGAACCTCATGAACTTTAAATCCAAATCCAATGAAACTTCATGAGCCTAGTCCTCTTGGAACCTCATGAACCTTAAATCCAAATTCAAAGGAACTTTGTGAGCCTAATACTCTACTTTTGTGTCGAGATTTATATGTCTCAACAGGCGATGGGCACAGAGACCGGGCGACCGAGCCAGAACCTAGCAGCCAAGGGCGATTGGCCGATTGAGGGTCCCAGGTTGAGTCCCAGTGCCGAGCGATCGACATCTAAGGCGATCGTCTCTCGGCATCTGGCGATCGAATTTGGTGCCCGGCCAATGACGACCGCCTCTTGCCTTGCAAAGCCAGCAACCGTCTAGTCGGCATTGACCACATCCTGTCAGCATCTTTTCACCTACCGACAGACCCGACGAAAGTTGTACAGTGGGACCGCCCGTGACAGCAACTCAGGACGCATGCAGGCTCCTCATTGGACCGCACAGCTAGCTGCCAGCAGCAGCCTCGGACTTCAAGGCAGACAGCCCATGTGCTGAAAGACGATCGCCCCTTATTATATTACAAGGAAGGCGGTCGCCCGCCAGTAAAAGGGCATCTCATCTCCTATAAATAGAAGGCTGCCTACGCTTGGAAATCTCTCTAACTTTGTCTGGATTTTCAGCTCATAACTTGGCTTCCTCACTCTTCGCAACAGCTATCTCTCGGCTTTTCTCTCTCTCAGCGCCTCTCAATCCAGAGACGGTCGGCAGAAACGAGAACAAGAACACACAGAGCTTCGCTCAACAGCTAAATAGAATCTTTTACACTCATTATAATCGCATTCTTACATTAATATTTATACTCAAACATATTCTTATTAATAACATCTCGCGAGAGCATTCAATCCCGGGCCTAACAAACCCGACAAATCTTGTGTTTTTCCATTCCCTCGGACGTGCTCTCGCAATTTTCTGTTGCTCGACCATTCCAGCAATATCTATCTTCAGATAATATTTCGGGCAACAACAATTGGCGCTAGAAGGAGGGCATCTTAACCCTCATTTTTATTCCTACCATCTCGAAGAACACTCACTGTTCTCCGGGGCATATACCTGAAAAAAAACTCACTGTTCTTCAGAGAAAAACCTTCAGAATCATGACTTATGCCTCCACATCAAAGAAAGCCGCTGGCCGATCCACTGGAGGCCTCATTCCGTCTCAACTCGAGCCACAGCCTATAGCGGAGGGTAGCTGCCGCGGTCCGAGACTCTCGATCCCGCCCCCGAGGCACGGCCCAAGCCTCTCACTCGATCAGTTCCAAACCGCGGAACAGATCGGAGGAGCCCTGGCAATCCTACGGGTGCGACGGAGAGCTTTCGACGCGCCGCCTGCTATAACTCCCTCGGTCATCCGCCGCGTGACCAAACGGAAGTTCAAGGGGTTACTGACCGAGCGATCGCCAGAAGGCCCCGATTCACAAGAAGAGGCGCTCGCAAACGTGGGCACCTCTGTTTTCAGCCGCCTAGGCAGCGAACCATCATGACGACCGGGGAAATCTGGCCCCAGCCACGAGACGACGAAGCTCGAGTCCGTCACCAGGAGTTCGGCATATCCGACTCCCAGAAGGCAGCCCAGCCATCTAGCTCCTCCTCGCCAAAAACTGAGGTCGGCGACTGCGAAGCCAGCAGGTTGGTACACGATCGCCTCGGCTCCCGCTCCGAAAGCCGAAGCACGAGCGACCAAGCAACAGCGATGGCCGCGATGCAACGCCAGCTCGATGACATGAAGACGCTCCTAGAATCTGGGGCAGGCACCAAGAGAGAGATCGCCGGGCCGAGCGAGCCACTCGCGGTCCACATCGAGCTCTCTCCCGTGCAACGAAGGATCGCTCCTCCGCAAACACCTCTGTATGAGGGAAGGATGGATCCCAATACTCATCTGCGCAAGTTCCGGATATACATGACCGGGTGTGGGGCATCAGACGCGACCAGGTGCCGAATATTCCCGCTAACGCTGGGCGACCTGGCCCATAGATGGTACGTCTCATTGCCGCCGTGATCCGTCAATTCCTTTGACCAACTGGCGAACGACTTCATAGCGTATTTCGCCACCAAGGTCGCTCGGCCGGAAGGTCCCCATCGCATGATGCAGATCAAGTAAGAGGAAGAACAGTCCGACGCAGACTACATCGAACGGGTAGATGAGATCATCCTCAACGGCGAGCCCGTAAGCGACGAGATCGCCCTCTACTCGGTCCTGGGGGGATTCCATGGTCTTTCGCCTATGTTCAGGCATCTTACGAAGGACCTCCCCCCGACCTACGCGATCTTCTGCGCCAAAGCCGCAGACTTTCTATCCAGGCAAAGGTTACTTTATAACCTATGAGCAACACGATCGGCAACCGAACGACAATCACCAGTCTTCTAACCCGATCGCCGTTATCAAGCAACGTCACGAAAGATGGAGGACTCGCTCGCCATCCACAGTTCATCATCTAACATGTTGGACTAAGGCACGAGATCGCCTCCCCCGCACAACGTACACCGTCGAAGGTCGGCATCTAACATGACGATCCGATGTAGAAGAGTGCAGCCATTGTCCTGGTGGTCGATGTAACCGACTGCTTAGGCCATCCAAGGTTCCTTTAGGCTAAGATCGCTCGCCCTTCGTTTAAATACGAGGCGGACGTAGTCGAAGGACCCTCCAAACAAATCAGTGGACACAATCCCCCGCCCTCGAAGGTCCGTCACTTAGCATGGTGGATCCTTCACGAACAATGCGATGCGTCCCTTCCCCCGTCTCAACATATACCGTTGAGGATTGCCATCTAACATGACGATCTGAGGTAGAAAAGAGCTAACAAGCCGCGGACGTGGAGTCGATTAATCCGACAACGCCCCGCACAAGGACTCCTCCAGACCAAGACCGCATGCCCTTCGTTTAAATACGAGGCTAGGCGCAGCCTAACGGAGGACCCTCACAATAAAATGAGTCACGAGACAGACAATGTCGCTCGCACACAAGACATGGTCATGGAGTCGGTCCATCAAACTCCGCGACTGTGCCCGGTTCCTCAACGACGAAACTATCAAGTTTCTACGAGGGATCGGCAAAATTGTTAATTGCATGTACAAGACCGAAGATAGCTCGCCAATCGATCAGATACCCCGTCATTATCCTCAACGATCGCCAGCAAGAACCACCTCACCCCGTGTCTTCAACATCGAAGCAAGCTGGGGGGAAATTGTTGTGTCGAGATTTATACATCTCAACAAGCGATCGGCACAAAGACCGGGCGATCGATCCAGAACCTAGCAGCCAAGACAGATTGGCCGATCGAGGTCCCAGATTGAGTCCCGGTGCTGAGCGATCGACATCTAAGGTGATTGTCTCTCGGCATCTGGCGATCGACTTTGGTGCCCGGCCAATGACGACCGCCTCTTGCCACGCAAAGCCAGCGACCGTCTAGTCGGAGAAGGCCGAAGCTCTGGGCAAAGACCCACGTGCAGATCCGGAAAAGGCACCACAAGACATGGATCATTGACCACAGCCTGTCAACATCTTTTCACCTACTGGCAGACCCGCCGAAAGTTGTACAATGGCACCGCCCGTGACAGCAACTCAGGACGCATGTAGGCTCCTCATTGGACCGCACAGCTGGCTGCCAGCAGTAGCCGTGGACTTCAAGGCAGACAGCCCATGTGCTGAAAGACGATCGCCCCTTATTATATTACAAGGAAGGCGGTCGCCCGCCAGTAAAAGGGCATCTCATCTCCTATAAATAGAAGGCTGCCTACGCTTGGAAATCTCTCTGACTTTGTCTGGCTTTTTAGCTCATAACTTGGATTCCTCACTCTTGGCAACAACTATCTCTCGGCTTTTCTCTCTCTCAGCACCTCTCAATCCTGAGACGGTCGGCAGAAACGAGAACAAGAACACATAGAGCTTCGCTCAACAGCTACATAGAATCTTTTACACTCATTGTAATCGCATTCTTATACTAATATTTGTACTCAAATGTATTCTTATTAATAACATATCGCGAGAGCATTCAAGCCCGGGCCTAACAAACTCGGCAAATCTTGTGTTTTTCCCTTCCCTCAGATGTGCTCTCGCAATTTGCTGTTGCTCGACCATTCCAACAATATCTATCTTCGGGTAATATTTCGGGCAACAATATCTACGAACATCATGAACCTTAAATCCAAATACAAAGAAACTTCATGAGTATAGTACTCTAGGAACCTCATGAATCTTGAATCCAAATCCAAAGGAACTTCCTGAGCCAAGTCCTATAGGAACCTCATGAACCTTAAATCTAAATTCAATGGAACTTCATGACCCTAGTCCCCTAGGAACCTCGTGAACCTTAAATCCAAATCCAATGGAAATTCATGAGCCTAGTACTCTAGGAACCTCATGAACCGTAAGTCCAAATTCGAATAAACCTCATGAGCCTAGTCCTCTAAGAACCTCATGAACCTTAAATTCAAATCGAATGGAACTCCGTGAGCCTAGTCCTCTAAGAACTTCATAAACCTTAACACTAAATGTAATGGAACTTCATGATCCTAGTCCTCTAGGAACCTCATGAACCTTAAATCCAATTCCAATGGAACTTCATGATCCTAGTCCTCTAGGAACCAATTGAACCTTAAATCCAAATCCAAAGAAACTTCATGAGTATAGTACTCTAGGAACCTCATGAACCTTTAATCCAAACCCTAATGAATTTTATGAGCCTATTCCTTTAGGAACCTCATGAACCTTAATTTCAAATCCAGTGGAACTCCATAAGCCTGGTCATCAAGGAACTTCATGAACCTTAATTCCCAATCCAATGGATCTTCATGATCATAGTCCTCTATGAACCTCATGAACCTTAAATCCAGATCTAATGGAACTTCAAGAGTCTAGTCCTCTAGGAACCTCATGAACCTTAAATCCAAATCCAAAGGAACTTCCTGAGCCAAGTCCTATAGGAACCTCATGAACCTTAAATCTAAATCCAATGGAACTTCGTGAGCCTAGTCCTCTAGGAACTTCATGAACCTTAAATCTAAATCCAATGGAACTTCATGAACCATAAATCCAAATTCGAATGAACTTCATGAGCCTAGTCCTCTAAGAACCTCATGAACCTTAAATTCAAATCAAATGGAACTCCGTTAGCCTAGTCCTCTAGGAACTTCATGAACCTTAAAACTAAATCCAATGGAACTTCATGAGCTTAGTCCTCTAGGAACCTCATGTACCATAAATCCAAATCCAATGGAACTTCATGATCCTAGTCCTCTAGGAACCTAATGAATGTTAAATCCAAATTCAATGGAACTTCATGGGCCTAGTCCTCTAGGAAGCTCGTGAACATTAAATCCAAATCTAATAGAACTTCATGAGCCTAGTACTCAAGGAACATCATGAACCTTAAGTCCAAATCCAATGGAACTTCATGATCCTAGTCCTCCAGGAACCTCATGAACCTTAAATCCAAATACAAAGAAACTTCATGAGCCTCACCCTCTAGGAACCTCATGAACCTTAAATCCAAATTCAAACGATCTTCATGAGCCTAGTCCTCTAGGAATCTCATGAACCTTTAATCCAAATCCGAACGAACTTCATGAGCCTAGTTCTCAAGGAACCTCATGAACCTTAAATCCAAATCCAATGGAAATTCATGAGTATAGTCCTCTAAGAACCTCATGAACCTTAAATCTAAATCCGAAGAAACTTCATGAGCCTAGTCCTCTGGGAACCTTATTAACCTTAAATATAAATCCAATGGAAATTCTTGAGCCTATTCCTCTAGGAACCTCATGAACCTTTAATCCAAATTCAATAGAACATCATGGGCCTAGTCCTGTAGAAACCTTATGAATCTTAAATCCAAATCCAATGGAACTACATGAACCTACCTCTAGGAATCTCATGAACCTTAATTCTAAATTCAAAAAGAATTTCATGAGCCTATCCTTATAGGAACGTCATTAACCTTTAATGCAAATCCGAAGGAACTTCATGAGCCCAGTCCTCTAGGAACCTCGTAAACCTTAAATCCAAATACAATGGAACTTCATGAGCATAGTCCTCTAGGCACCTCATGAACCTTAAATCCAAATCCGAATGAACTTCATGAGCCTAGTCTTCTTGGTACCCCGTAAACCTTAAATCTAAATCCAATAGAACTTCACGAGCCTAGTCCTCTAGGAACCTCATGAACCTTAAATCCAAATCCAATGGAACTTTATGAGCCTAGTCCTCTAGGAACCTCATCAACCTTTAATCCAAATCTGAAGGAACTTCATGAGCTATCCTCTAGGAACCACATGAACCTTAAATCCAAATTCGGTGGAACTTTATGAGCCTAGTCCTCTAAGAACCTCATCATGAACCTTTAATTCAAATCCTAAGGAACTTCATGAGTCTATCCTCTCGGAATGTCATGAACATTAAATCCAAATCTAATGGCACTTGATGAGCCTAGTCCTCTAGGAACATCATGAACCTTAACTCCAAATCCAATGGAACTTCATGTGCCTAGTCCTATAGGAACCTCATGAACCTTTATTCCAAAGCCGAAGGAATTTAATGAGACTAGTCCTCTAGGAACCTCATGAACCTTACGTCCAAATCTAATGAAACTTCATGATCCTAGTCCTTTAGGAACCTCATGTTCCTTAAATCCAAATCCAAAGACACTTCATGACCCTTGTCCTCTAGGAACCTCATGAACCTTAAATCCGAATTCAAACGAACTTCATGATCCTACTCCCCTAGGAATTACATGAACCTTTAATCCAAATCCGAAGGAACTTCATGAGCCTAGTTCTCTAGGAACCTCATGAACCTTAAATCTAAATCCAATGGAACTTCATGCGTCTAGTCCTCTAGGAACCTCGTGAACCTTAAATCTAAATCTGAAGGAACTTCATAAGCCTAGTCCTCTAGGAACTTCATAACCTTAAGTCCAATCCAATGTAACTTCATGATCCTAGTCCTCTAGGAACCTCATGAACTTTAAATCCAAATCCAATGGAACTTCATGAGCCTAGTCCTCTTGGAACCTCATGAACCTTAAATCCAAATTGATAGGAACTTTATGAGCATAATACTCTACGAACCTCATGAACCTTAAATCCAAATACAAAGAAACTTCATGAGTATAGTACTCTAGGAACCTCAAGAACCTTGAATCCAAATCCAAAGGAACTTCCTGAGCCAAGTCCTATAGGAACCTCATGAACCTTAAATATAAATTCAATGGAACTTCATGACCCTAGTCCCCTAGGAACCTCGTGAACCTTAAATACAAATCCAATGGAAATTCATGAGCCTAGTACTCTAGGAACCTCATGAACCGTAAGTCCAAATTCGAATGAACCTCATGAGCTTAGTCCTTTAAGAACCTCATTAACCTTAAATTCAAATCGAATGGAACTCCTTGAGCCTAGTACTCTAATGGAACTTCATGAGCCTAGTCCTCTAGGAACCTCATGAACCTTAAATCCAAATCCAATGGAACTTAATGATCCTAGTCCCCTAGGAACCTATTGAACCTTAAATCTAAATCCAAAGAAACTTCATGAGTATAGTACTCTAGGAACCTTATGAACCTTTAATCCAAACCCTAAGGAATTTCATGAGCCTATTCCTTTAGGAACCTCATGAACCTTAATTTCAAATCCAGTGGAACTCCATGAGCCTGGTCATCTAGGAACTTCATGAACCTTAATTCCCAATCCAATGGATCTTCATGAGCCTAGTCCTCTAGGAACCTCATGAACCTTAAATCCATATCTAATGGAACTTCAAGAGTCTAGTCCTCTAGGAACCTCGTGAACCTTAAATCCAAATCCAAAGGAACCTCCTGAGCCAAGTCCTATAGGAACCTCATGAACCTTAAATATAAATCTAATGGAACTTCGTGAGCCTAGTCCTCTAGGAACCTCGTGAACCTTAAATCTAAATCCAATGGAACTTCATGAACCGTAAGTCCAAATTCGAATGAACTTCATGAGCCTAGTCCTCTAAGAACCTCATGAACCTTAAATTCAAATCAAATGGAACTCCGTTAGCCTAGTCCTATAGGAACTTCATGAACCTTAAAACTAAATCCAATGGAAATTCATGAGCTTAGTCATCTAGGAACCTCATGATCCATAAATCCAAATCCAATGGAACTTCATGATCCTAGTCCTCTAGGAAGCTAATGAACTTAAATCCAAATTCAATGGAACTTCATGAGCCTAGTCCTCTAGGAAGCTCGTGAACATTAAATCCAAATTTAATAGAACTTCATGAGCCTAGTACTCTAGGAACATCATGAACCCTAAGTCCAAATCCAATGGAACCTCATGATCCTAGTCCTCCACGAACCTCATGAACCTTAAATCTAAATACAAAGAAACTTCATGAGCCTCATCCTATAGGAACCTCGTGAACCTTAAATCCAAATTCAAACGAACTTCATGAGCTTAGTCCTCTAGGAATCTCATGAACCTTTAATCCAAATCCGAACGAACTTCATGAGCCTAGTTCTCAAGGAACCTCATGAACCTTTAATACAAATCCAATGGAATTTCACGTGCCTAGTTCTCTAGGAACCTCATGAACCTTAAATCTAAATCTGAAGAAACTTCATGAGCCCAGTCCTCTGGGAACCATATTAACCTTAAATCCAAATCCAATGGAAATTCTTGAGCCTATTCCTCTAGGAACCTCATGAACCTTTAATCCAAATTTAATAGAACATCATGGGCCTAGTCCTGTAGAAACCTTATGAATCTTAATTCTAAATTCAAAAAGAATTTCATGAGCCTAGCCCTATAGGAACGTCATTAACCTTTAATGCAAATCCGAAGGAACTTCATAAGCCCAGTCCTCTAGGAACCTCGTAAACCTTAAATCCAAATACAATGGAACTTCATGAGCATAGTCCTCTAGGCACCTCATGAACCTTAAATCCAAATCCGAAGGAACTTCATGAGCCTACATGAGCCTAGTCCTCTAGAAACCTTATGAATCTTAAATCCAAATCCAATGGAACTACATGAACCTACCTCTAGGAATCTCATGAACCTTAATTCTAAATTCAAAAAGAATTTCATGAGCCTAGCCCTATAGGAACGTCATTAACCTTTAATGCAAATCCAAAGGAACTTCATAAGCCAAGTCCTCTAGGAACCTCGTAAACCTTAAATCCAAATACAATGGCTCTAGGAACCTCGTAAACCTTAAATCCAAATACAATGGAACTTCATGAGCATAGTCCTCTAGGCACCTCATGAACCTTAAATCCAAATCTGAAGGAACTTCATGAGCCTGCTCTTCTTGGTACCCCATAAACCTTAAATGCAAATCCAATAGAACTTCACGAGCCTAGTCCTCTAGGAACCTCATGAACCTTAAATCCAAATCCAATGGAACTTTATGAGCTTAGTCCTCTCGGAACCTCACCAACCTTAAATCCAATTCCAAAGGAACTTCATGGGCCTATCCTCTAGGAACCACATGAACCTTAAATCCAAATTCGGTAGAACTTTATGATCCTAGTCCTCTAGGAACCTCATCATGAACCTTTAATTCAAATCCTAAGGAACTTCATGAGCCCATCCTCTCGGAATGTCATGAATATTAAATCCAAATCTAATGGCACTTGATGAACCTAGTCCTCTAGGAACATCATGAACCTTAACTCCAAATCCAATGGAACTTCATGTGCCTAGTCCTCTAGGAACCTCATGAACCTTTATTCCAAAGCCGAAGGAATTTAATGAGACTAGTCCTCTAGGAACCTCATGAACCTTAAGTCCAAATCCAATGAAACTTCATGATCCTGGTCCTCTAGGAACCTGATGTACCTTAAATCCAAATCCAAAGACAGTTCATGAGCCTTGTCCTCTAGAACCTCATGAACCTTAAATCAAAATTCAAACGAACTTCATGATCCTACTCCCCTAGGAATTACATGAACCTTTAATCCAAAGCCGAAGGAACTTCATGAGCCTAGTTCTTTAGGAACCTCATGAACCTTAAATCTAAATCCAATGGAACTTCATGAGTCTAGTCCTCTAGGAACCTCATGAACCTTAAATCTAAATCTGAAGGAACTTCATAAGCCTAGTCCTCTAGGAACTTCATAACCTTAAGTCCAATCTAATGGAACTTCATGATCCTAGTCCTCTAGGAACCTGATGTACCTTAAATCCAAATCCAAAGACACTTCATGAGCCTTGTCCTCTAGGAACTTCATGAACCTTAAATCCAAATTCAAACGAACTTCATGATTCTACTCCCCTAGGAATTACATGAACCTTTAATCCCAATCCGAAGGAACTTCATGAGCCTGGTTCTCTAGGAACCTCATGAACCTTAAATCTAAATTCAATAGAACTTCATGAGTCTAGTCCTCTATGAACCTGATGTACCTTAAATCCAAATCCAAAGACACTTCATGAGCCTTGTCCTCTAGGAACCTCATGAACCTTAAATCCAAATTCAAACGAACTTCATGATTCTACTCCCCTAGGAATTACATGAACCTTAAATCTAAATCTGAAGGAACTTCATAAGCCTAGTCCTCTAGGAACTTCATAACCTTAAGTCCAATCCAATGGAACTTCATGATGCTAGTCCTCTAGGAACCTGATGTACCTTAAATCCAAATCCAAAGACACTTCATGAGCCTTGTCCTCTAGGAACCTCATGAACCTTAAATCCAAATTCAAACGAACTTCATGAACCTACTCCCCTAGGAATTACATGAACCTTTAATCCAAATCCCAAGGAACTTCATGAGCCTAGTCCTCTTGGAACCTCATGAACCTTAAATCCAAATTCAAAGGAACTTTATGAGCCTAATACTCTACGAACCTCATGAACCTTAAATCCAAATACAAAGAAACTTCATGAGTATATACTCTAGGAACCTCATGAACCTTAAATCCAAATCCAATGGAACTTCATGATCCTAGTCCTCTAGGAACCTATTGAACCATAAATCCAAATCCAAAGAAACTTCATGAGTATATTACTCTAGGAACCTCATGAACCTTTAATCCAAACCCTAAGGAATTTCATGAGCCTATTCCTTTAGGAACCTCATGAACCTTAATTTCAAATCCAGTGGAACTCAATGAGCCTGGTCATCTAGGAACATCATGAACCTTAATTCCCAATCCAATGGATCTTCATGAGCCTAGTCCTCTAGGAACCTCATGAACCTTAAATCCAGATCTAATGGAACTTCAAGAGTCTAGTCCTCTAGGAACCTCGTGAACCTTAAATACAAATCCCAAGGAACTTCCTGAGCCAAGTCCTATAGGAACCTCATGAACCTTAACTCTAAATCCAATGGAACTTCGTGAGCCTAGTCCTTTAGGAACCTCGTGAACCTTAAATCTAAATCCAATGGAACTTCATGAACCGTAAGTCCAAATTCGAATGAACTTCATGAGCCTAGTCCTCTAAGAACCTCATGAACCTTAAATTCAAATCAAATGGAACTTCGTTAGCCCAGTCCTCTAGGAACTTCATGAACCTTAAAACTAAATCCAATGGAACTTCATGAGCTTAGTCCTCTAGGAACCTCATGAACCATAAATCCAAATCCAATGGAACTTCATGATCCTAGTCCTCTAGGAACCTAATGAACCTTAAATCTAAATTCAATGGAACTTCATGAGCCTAGTCCTCTAGGAAGCTCGTGAACATTAAATCTGTTAGGAATACTTGTTAGATTTTGATGATGTCATCAGTATAAATTCAAATGTGTATTACTTGGCAAAAATGTAAGGAAGAACCAAATGAATATCTTCCATAGGCCCAATAATGTTAAGTATAAAACTTGGCAAAATGTAAAGAATAACCAAATGAGTATCTTCTATAGGCGAAAAATGAGTTAGGCTAAAAATCGGCTAATTACTAAAAATCAGCTTAGTTCATCAGAGAGGTACAGCCGAGTCAAGTCAGAGTAGTTCTGGTCAACAAAAATCATCAGGGATGTTTGACCAGACTGCAGTCAAGATACCTCAGTGTTGCGATATTTCTTGAACGCAAGTGCACGTTATCGTATACAAGTAATAAAATGATGAGTGAGTATCGTTCCCACGAGAACTGAATCACTAACTACCGATTTTTGTGTATACCAGTTTTATTTGAACAATCGAACTTTGGGTAGCAATTCATTAAAAACGATCGCTTGAAGAAAAAGAATCAAATGATGAATAAGTCTAGGATTCTAAATCCACCTCGGTTTATCCGAATTTACTCTCGATTATCTGAAGTTAATGATTTTCCCAATTTATTGAAGGCGAAGATTGCTAATATACTCTACTGCCTCTCCCGAGGTCACTAGATTTTTCTAAGGGCGAATAACGCACTCTATCCCTAGGTGAATTAATTCGTCAATAGGCAAAAAGCATAAAATCTCCAAAAGGCCACGTAGTTCCTATGAGTATATTCCTATCTCACAACATAAAACGGTCCTCACCAATAGTTCCTCACCAACTCTCCTCTCCCGATTCGAGTTGAATGATTAAAACAATACAACTATTGGCCAGATAATTGAAAGCATTAAACACGATTGGGAAAACTCAACAAAAAGGGAATTAGAGAGATAATCTCAAGCAAATCCGTCAAAACATAGGTTTCATCAAAATCCTAGATTAGGGTTTTAGCCTGACATGCTAAATAATGAAAATACAGAATTAATAAATAAAAGCATGAAAATCAAACGCAGATGAAGAGCTCAGATTCCTCCGTTCTTCTAGCTTCCGCCCTCTGCCCTTGATCTCTTCTGCTTCTCTCGTCTGCGATAATCTTCTGTGTTCCTCCTTTTCCCAAGCCTCCCAGATGATTAATTAGGGTCTTAAACCCTTATTTATAGCTCTCAACATGTTGTGTCAAGAATTAACACCTTCCGACCGGCGATCGCCTCCGAGGCCGAGCGACTGACTTGCTGCCGAGCGGCCAAGACAGATCTGCCGAGCAGCGACCAGGCGACCAAGCCTCAACCCAGCGGACCAGCTAAATCGGCCAAAGGAAGGTCCCAGGACAAGTCCCGGTACCGAGCGATCGACCTCAGATACGATCATCACTCGGCACTCGGCGACCGACTCCTGACGATCGACTAGCGGACGATCCTCTCTGGGCATCTGCCGATCGACCTTTGGTGACCGACCTCTCTGAGCATCTGCCGATCAACCGCATCATGACGATCTCCACCGATGACCATCCAGTCGGCAAAGACCAAGTCTCAAAACTGGCCCCACGTGTAGACCCACAAAAGGCGCTGACAAACCTGTCACCTACCTCACCTACTAGCATGGCCCAGACCTGCGAAAGGAGTTGGCGGACAAGACATGTGACTACAGCCTGTCACCTACTGACAAAGTCCGCCGAAAGTAGCAAAGTGGGACCTCCTGTGATAAGTGCTTGACGCGTCTTTGGATCCTCATTGGACCGCACGGTGGCCACCACCGTAGCTTTGGACTTTTGGCAGCGGCCCACGTAACCTTTAGGGCGATCGCCCCATTGCATTAAATGCCGAATGAAGATCGCCCAATAGGGGACAGGGCCTCTCAGCCTCTATATATACAAGGCAGCCTTCACTTGTAAAGCGACCGAGATTCTGACTCTCAAAACTCACTGCATTCTCGCACTTCATACCATACAGAAGCAAATCACTTGCACTTGGCTAACATCCAACTCTTGGCAACAGCTTTCTTTCGGTCTTACTTCTCCCGGCCTTTTCTCCTCGAGCAGATTACCGGCGGGACGAAGAACACCTAGCTTCGCTCAAGAGCCGGATCAACAGAGTCTTTTTACACTCATTGTACTTAGATTTCTCTAATTAATACTTGTATCCACGAATATTCGTATTAATAACATCTCGCGAGAGCATTCAAGCCCGGGCCTAACAAACCCGGCAAATCTTGTTTTATTTATCTTCTCTCGGAAGTGCTCCCGCATTTGTTTGTTGTCCGTCTTCCAGCAGTATTAATCTTCGGATAAATATTTTGGGCAACAACAATTGGCGCTAGAGGAAGGGGATCCAACCCTCGAATTTTTACACCTACCGTCCCGAAGAACACTCACTGTTCTCGGGGCAGATATTTGAAGTGACACTCACTGCACTTCAAAAGAAATCCTTCAGAAAACATGTCTTCCGCCTCCGCACCGAAGAAAGCCGCTGACCAGCCGGCCAGACCCCTTGTTCCATCCCGGTCCGAGCCACAGCCGATGGTGGGAGGTAGCCGCCGCGGTCAGAGACGCTCGATCCCGTCCCTGGACGGCGGCCCAAGCCTCTCGCTCGATCGGTTCCGAACCAAGGAACAGATCGAAGGGGCCCCGCCGCCCCTACAGAGCGACGGAGTGCTCTCGACGCGCCTCCGGCTACGCCCCGGTCTCTCGCCGGGAGATCAAGCGGAAGCTCAAGGCACTACTGGCCGAGCAATCGCCAGGAGGCTCCCGTCCGCAGGAAGAAGCGCTCGCCAGCCGGGGCACCTCTGTCTTCGATCGCCTGGGCAGTGACCCGACCTGGCTACCGGGGCAGTCTGGTCCCAGCTACGAGACGACGGAGTTTGAGTCCGTCACCAGGAGCTCGGCCTACCCGACTCCCAGAAGGCAGCCTAGCCGTCTGGCTCCCCCTCGCCAAATTGTCGAGGTCGGCGGCAGCGGAGCCCGGAGATCGGTACACGATCGCCTCGGCTCCTGCTCCCAAAGCCGATCGGCAAGCGACCAAGCCACGGCGATGGCTGCAATGCAGCGTCAACTTAACGACATGAAGGCGCTCCTGGAATCCAGGGCAGGCGCCAAGAAGACGATCGCCGGGCCAAGCGAGCCGCTCGCGATCGACATCGAGCTCGCCGTGCGGCAAGACAGATCGCTCCCCGCAAACACCTGTGTACGTGGGGCGATCGGACCCCCAAGTGCACCTGAGGAAATTCAACATCTACATGACTGGGTGTGGGGCATCTGACGCGACCAGATGCCGAATGTTCCCTCTGACGCTGGACGACCTCGCCCACCGGTGGTACACTTCATTGCCACCTCGGTCCATTGGCTCCTTTAACGAAGCCGGGCGACGGCCACGAGTACTTTGCCACCAGGGTCGTCCGGCCCGAAGGTCCCCTTCGCATGATGCAAATCAAGCAGGGAGAAGAAGAGTCCGACTCGGACTACATCGACCGGGTAGACGTAATAATCCTCAATGGCGAGCCCATAAGCGATGAGACCGCCCTCTACGCGGTCCTAGGAGGTTTTCAGGGTTTTTCGCCTATGTTCAGGCATCTTACAAAGACCCAACCTACGACCTACGCAGCCTTCCGGGCTAGAGCCGCAGATTTTCTGGCCAGGCAAAGGTTTCTTCTTAGCCTGTGAGCAGCGCGATCGGCACCCGGACGACGATCTCCCGCCCGATCGCCAATATCGACCTACGAATAAGCGATCGGCAGCCGAGCGACGATCACCAGTCTTCCAGCCCGATCGCCGATCATCACGCTACATCATCCGCAGTTCGGAGGACACGATCGCCATCTACAGTCCAGCATATAACATGACGGACTAAGGCATAAGATCGCCTCCACCGCACATCATAAAGCCATGGTCCTGGCAGTCGATGGAACCGGCTGCTTCGGCCATGCAAGGTCCCTTTCGGCCAAGATCGCCCGCCCTTCGTTTAAATACGAGGCCGGCGTAGTCGGAGGGCCCTCCAACATTAATCAGTGGACTCATTCCACAACCCCGTCTCAACGTACACCGTCGAGGTCGGCCATCTCCATGGCTGGCCGAGGTGGAAGCAGAGCTAACAAGCCGCGGGCGTGGAGTTGATTCATCCGACGCTGCCCCGCGCAAGGACTCCTCTAGACCGAGACCGCACGCCTTTCGTTCAAAAACAAGGCGAGGCGCAGCCTAACAGAGGACCCTCATAATAAAGTGAGTCACGAGGCACTCATTGTCTTCGCGCACCAAGACACGGTCATGGGGTCGGTCCATCGATCTCCGCGACTGTGCACGATTCCTCAAACAAAGCGAAACCACCAAGTTTCCATGGGGGATCGGCCAATGTTGTTTTTTGCAGGTACAAGACCGAAAGATAGCTAAGCCAATCGACTATGTTAGCCCAAGTCCGAGTCCTAAGTCAGCTCAGCAAGGTCGCCCGTCCTCATCCAGACGCGATCACCAGCAAGAGCCACCTCGCCCCATGTCTTCAACATAGGAGCAAGCTGGGGGGCAATTGTTGTGTCAAGAATTAACACCTTCCGACCGGCGATCGCCTCCGAGGCCGACTTGCCGCCGAGCGGACAAGACAGATTCGGCGGCGACTGTGCGACCAAGCCTCAACCCAGCGGACCAGCTAAATCGGCCAAAGGAAGGTCCCAGGACAAGTCCCGGTACCGAGCGATCGACCTCAGATACGATCATCACTCGGCACTCGGCGACCGACTCCTGACGATCGACTAGCGGACGATCCTCTCTGGGCATCTGCCGATCGACCTTTGGTGACCGACCTCTCTGGGCATCTGCCGATCAACCGCATCATGACGATCTCCACCGATGACCATCCAGTCGGCAAAGACCAAGTCTCAAAACTGGCCCCACGTGTAGACCCACAAAAGGCGCTGACAAACCTGTCACCTACCTCACCTACTAGCATGGCCCAGACCTGCGAAAGGAGTTGGCGGACAAGACATGTGACTACAGCCTGTCACCTACTGACAAAGTCCGCCGAAAGTAGCAAAGTGGGACCTCCTGTGACAGTGCTTCCGGACGCGTGCTGGATCCTCATTGGACCGCACGGCTGGCCACCAGCTGTAGCTTTGGACTTTTGGCAGGCAGCCCACGTAACCTTTAGGGCGATCGCCCCATTGCATTAAATGCCGAATGAAGATCGCCCAATAGGGGACAGGGCCTCTCAGCCTCTATATATACAAGGCAGCCTTCACTTGTAAAGCGACCGAGATTCTGACTCTCAAAACTCACTGCATTCTCGCACTTCATACCATACAGAAGCAAATCACTTGCACTTGGCTAACATCCAACTCTTGGCAACAGCTTTCTTTCGGTCTTACTTCTCCCGGCCTTTTCTCCTCGAGCAGATTACCGGCGGGACGAAGAACACCTAGCTTCGCTCAAGAGCCGGATCAACAGAGTCTTTTTACACTCATTGTACTTAGATTTCTCTAATTAATACTTGTATCCACGAATATTCGTATTAATAACATCTCGCGAGAGCATTCAAGCCCGGGCCTAACAAACCCGGCAAATCTTGTTTTATTTATCTTCTCTCGGAAGTGCTCCCGCATTTGTTTGTTGTCCGTCTTCCAGATGATTAATTAGGGTCTTAAACCCTTATTTATAGCTCTCAACAGTCTCCAAATCGCTTCCGTGTGAGTAGGTCGAGAACTGGCTTCAAAACGGCCCAAATCCGCGTGGAGCACACCAAAACCGCCTTGTGTGCCGCGGCTCACTTAATCTGTGCCGCGGCACCCGGTCTTCAGCTGGACGCCTGGGCGCCTTTTAATTCATCTGGGCCGCGGCTCACCTGGACTATGACGCGGCACAGAGTACAGATTACTCTGGTGCCCGCTGGTTGCCTTCCTGTGCCGCGGCCCACTTGCCTTGTGCCGCGGCCCACGGCCAAAATTTGCCGTTTTCGCCCGTTTTACCTCGTTTTAGCTTCCAGACTCCAATCTTCTGTCAAACATGCGAGAATAAGACATTAAAAGCTCATTTATGCAATTTTACTCGCCAAAATAATACTAAATAATGATAAATAAGCGTATAAAAATACACCTAACAAATACCCCCAAACTTGAGCCTTTGCTTGTCCTCAAGCAAAAAGAATTAATTTCAACAAAAGAATATCGTGAATAATCGTGCAACTCATAGTGCTCAACCTAATCAATACTATCCTGAAATTCTCTCTGAATAGTACGAGTATCGTAATAGCAAGCTACCCTCAGAACACTGATTCCACAAAGTAACCAAGTTCAGTCCTAATCACTCGTTCATGAAGAAAATCCAGCTCAAAGATTAACAAACGTGAATCTAATCGACCGTCAATATGAAAGGTTAAAATAAACAAGCTAGTTCGCCCCGTTCCCCAGTCTAATGGCAAAATTTTCACGATTTTCATCAAAAACAACCCTCGGACAGTATTCCCTTATATATATGCTCAAGAAATTGATTCGAGTTGACCACTAGGTTCGGATCTCGAGATGTTTCATCGGGATTATCCTAGGGTGGAACATCCATTCTCATGTATTGGGAAACCGTTTGACGTAAAAGACACTCATGGGGCACATGGATGCTTCTAGTTACTAAGTTCCCTTCCACAGCGGAGAAACAACTCGAATAGCTATTCTCGCATGTCCGAATCAAGGTCGCTGTTTTACGCGAGGGTAAACGGCGGGTCACGCGAATACCCCTGGTTACTAGGCTCCCCGTCTTCGGTACATGCGAAATTTCTACATCACAAGTTTAATCAGGGTCGTCGTTTTATGCGAGAGTAAACAACGGGCCACGTGAATACCCCCGGTTACTAGACTTCCCATCATATAACAAAAATATCTCGACTTTTGGGAAAAACTGACCGACTCTAAACTCAATCTAAGCGCCAATACGACTTATGTAACTGGACAACTAGCTAACCAAAAAATGTAACCAAACGTATCGACGGTGATTTTAAAACACGTATGTATCCTCTCTTATCCGCTAAGACCGCTACAATAAACGAAAAAAATTTCGGACCTAAATGAAGACTTAGCAGAAATAGAAATCACTGACTACAACTCAACTAAAACTCGATCGTTTCTTCAGAGAGAAAAACAGTGTCGTAACATCAGTATTACACAAATAGAAGCACGAAAAATTCACGAATAAGAGAAAAATCATGACAAGCAAGGCTATCGACAGAAAGATAACTAAAAATAACAAAAATTGCAACGAAATAAGTACAACAGTAAATGTAGCAACAGAAATAGACCCCCCCCCAAACATTGGACGTACATTGACCTCAATGGACAAGATATAATATGCAATAAAAGTAAAAGGTCAAGCACTCCCCTACAATCCTCTCACGAGCTGGTGCCGGCGTCATCCGGCAAGCTTGCACGCTTCTCGACTACATCATGCGGAGCGTGAATAAATGAGCTTGCATCATCAAAGAGGAAGTTAAGTACGAGCTCTCAAGTTTAACATGATGTAAGGGTTGGGGACAATGTAATTCGATAAAATGATTCGTTGCATATAATTTGAAAATGCTTGGCTTACCAATTTTTCATTGCTGGAATTTATCAAACACTTGGTATGCACAAGTTAAAATGAAGAACAAGAATTTTAATGGCTAACTCCAAATCCCAAAAATAATAACACAGATAATAGCCATGAATAACGACAACTAACATCACCAATTCGTTCATAATTACCAATTCCATCACAATCAAATACCAAATTCCCCATATTCCAACTCCATTTTAGAGAAAACCTTGAAGAACAACTAGCAACATATAACTTCAGTTCACTTTTCAAATCATGTATCACTTATGATCAAGAGATCGAGATTTACCTGAAGAATTTGAGAAGAAGACTAAGAGAAGGGTATCGACCGACCTCATTGTGCGAAGGAAGGAAGGAAGGAAGGGACCTTGTGTTGGCCGATCAAATGCATGAAGTACACCTGGGCATTCTCATATTGCGCATGGTGTGCCGCAGCACAGCTCAAGTGAGCCGCGGCACAGAGTACAGTCCCTTTTTACCTGCTCGTATGTTTTGTCGTGGGCCGCGGCTCAACTTCCGTGTGCCGTGGCTCAGTGCTCAAGTGTGCCGCGGCTCAGTAATGTTTTGCCGCGGCATATAGTACAGAAAGTTTAGCTCTCCCTTTCGATTTGTGTGTGCTGCGGCTCACAAGCCTTGTGCCGCGGCTCAGGCTTAAATTTCTCCCCTGGGACTTTTCCTGCACAGAATTTTAAGAAGAACACGTCAAGAGCGAGAAGGACAGCAAATCAAAGCAAAAAATGATGGAACATAAATATCCAAAAATGCAAGAAAAATACTGAAACGCAACAATATACAACTAAGAACTCAGGTTGCCTCCCGAGAAGCGCTAAGTTTATAGTCTTCATCCGTACCTATTTAACAATCAGTTCGCTTTTCACAAACTCCATTTGATTTCCACCTCATTCATCGAACCGTTAATATGTTTTTTAAAATTTTGACCATCGGTCATTAACGATTCGATTTTCGGTTCGGACACCCAATGTTGGTTGCGGAAAGGTTTTGACGAGAACAACTTTCCGAAACACCCGTTTTTCTCATGAATAGACGTCCGTTTGATTTCCGGCTTATTTCCCTCTTTCAAAAATGACTTTATGACAGCAGCAGACTTGTCCGAGTGTGGCTGGTCGGATGGCGATGATGGCATGTCCACATGCTTGAGATATGCGACTCGTTCTACATCTTTCTCAGAAGTCGGACTATCTGAAAATGAGTCTTTCGACCGACGATTCTTCCGGTGTCTTTCTTTAGCAACGGCATCTACACTTTCAATTTGTAACCTTTTATCAACACCTCCCGGACATGGAAAAGATTTGAACACTTGGAACGTGACATGCTCATCTTGAACCCTCAGAGTTAATTCCCATTTTTCCACATCTATAAGAGTTATGCCGGTCGCTAAAAATGGTCGTCCCAAGATAATCGGGATATCTTGATCTTCCTCCATGTCAAGAGCAATAAAATCCGCTGGAAAGATAAATTTATCCACTTTTACCAACACGTCCTCAATCACTCCCCTAGGATACTTAATTGATCGATCCGCTAATTGCGAGGAGACCGTCGTCGGCTTTGCTTTTCCAATTCCCAGCTTTTTGAAAATAGACAGAGGGATGAGGTTAATACTAGCACCGAGATCACACAACGCCTTATTAAAAGAGAGATTCCCCATGGTGCACGGTATGTTGAAACTTCCCGGATCTTTCAATTTAGGTTGGAGCATCTTTTGTAAAATAGCACTGCACTCCTCCGTCAAGGCGACTGTCTCAAACTCCTCGAGTTTTCTTTTCTTTGACAAGATCTCTTTCATGAATTTAACGTAGCTTGTCATTTGTTCCAACGCATCGGCAAATGGAATGTTAATATGAAGCTTCTTGAACACGTCGAGGAACTTAGAGAATTGCTTATCTGCCTTTTTCTGATGTAATCTCTGCAGAAACGGGACGGCTGGCACATATGCCTTCGGGTTATCCGGAAACGTTATCGAGGGTCTCCAATCTTGTGATTCCTCCGTCGCTAAATTTTTCTTCTCCTCAATTTCACTTCTCTTTTCACTTCTCTCGGGCTGGTCACACACCTCCTTCCCGTTTCTCAAATTGATCGCATTTAGACTTTCTCGAGGATTTTTCTCGGTCGTACTTGGCAATGCTCCCTCCGGGCGGGCTGTCAACACATTAGCAATCTGGCCCAGCTGGACTTCCAAGTTGCGAATGGAAGCGGAGTGATTTTGCAATGTCGCTTCTGTACGGGTCATGAATTGACTCGTATTCGCTGCCAATTTCGCAATTACTTCCTCGAGAGAAACTTTTGGAGCGGGAGGAGGCTGGTGTTGGTTTTGAGCGAACGGAGGCTGGTTCGAGTTCTGTCCGTTTCTCCACGAGAAGTTGGGATGCTTACGCCATCCCGGATTATACGTGTTGGAGTACGGATTATTTTGCCGGTTTCCGTTTCCTACGAACTGAGCTTGTTCAATTGGGGACTCCTCGAACGGGTTTCCGACTTGGCACTCCGCGCTAGGGTGAGATCCGTTACACCAATTTCAAGACTCAATGGTAACGGGGGGAGGAGCATGCGAAAATGCTTGAAGCTATTGTGTTAATGCTGCGACTTGGGCTGACAATGTAGATATCGGGTCATTACTCGAAATTTCCATAACTCGCTTCGGCGTTATTCGTTCGGATGGCCATTGATAAGCATTAGCGGCCATAGCTTCCAACAACGAGTGTGCTTCAGCCATCGTCTTTCCCATAAAAGCTCCACCGACGGCTGCATCCACGAGAGTGCGTGTGGAAGCACTCAAACCATTGTAGAACGTCTGAATCTGAAGCCAGTCCGGAAGGCCGTGATGTGGGCATCTCCGTAACAAATCTTTGTATCGCTCCCACGCCTCATGGTGCGATTCCATGTCATACTGACCAAAAGTAGTGATCTCGTTCCGTAACCTCGCCGTCTTTGAAGGTGGGAAGAATTTGGCAAGGAAGGCTTGCGCTAACTCCGCCCATGTCGTGATCGAGCCCGGCGGTAAGGAATTCAGCCAAAATTTCGCTTTATCCCTCAAAGAGAAAGGGAAAAGCCGTAATCGGATAGCATCGTCGGTGACACCATTGTTCTTGAAAGTGTCACAAATCTTGAGAAATGACGCAATTTCTGCATTGGGGTCATCGTTCGGTAATCCACAAAACTGGCTAGCCTGCCCCATCTGAATGATCGCAGGCTTGATTTCGAAATTGTTCGCCTGAATGGTGGGACGCCGAATCCCCGAAAAATTTGCGTTAATTTGCGGCATAGCATAATCTCGAAGTGCCATTTCCGGTTGAGCTTGCTGCACAATATTATTTCCTCCGTGATTTTCGATATTATCGGCCATGTTGACTGTTGTCGGTAGCTCTCGTTTCTCCTTCTTCTTTCTCCTAAGAGTGCGCTCGAGTTCGGTATTCAAAGGTAGTAGGCCTTTGTTACCGAGTTTTCTCATGCACCACCCGAAAAAATCCTGAAAGGAAAAACAATTAAATAAATAAAATTAAATACACGAAAATAAGTAAATAAAAACGTTCAAACTAAGACTAGAAATACTGAAATCGATATTAGCAAAAATTTCAGTCCCCGGCAACGGCGCAAAAAACTTATTGCGATATTTCTTGAACGCAAGTGCACGTTATCGTATACAAGTAATAAAGTGATGAGTGAGTATCGTTCCCACGAGGACTGAATCACTAACTACCGATTTTTCTGTATTCCAGTTTTATTTGAACAATCGAACTTTGGGTAGCAATTAATTACTAAATAAAATTAATAAAAGACTAAACAGTAAAAACGAACGCTTGAAGAAAAAGAATCAAATGATGAATAAGTCTAGGATTCTGAATCCACCTCGGTTTATCCGAATTTACTCTAGATTATCTGAAGTTAATGATTTTCCCAATTTATTGAAGGCGAAGATTGCTAATATACTCTACTGCCTCTCCCTAGGTTAATAGATTTTTCTAAGGGCGAATAACGCACTCTATCCCTAGATGAATTAATTCGTCAATAGGCAAAAAGCATAAAATCTCCAAAAGGCCACGTAGTTCCTTTGAGTATATTCCTATCTCACAAGATAAAACGGTCCTCACCAATAGTTCCTCACCAACTCTTCTCTCCCGATTCGAATTGAATGATTAAAACAATACAGCTATTGGCCAGATAATTGAAAGCATTAAACACGATTGGGAAAACTCAACAAAGGGAATTAGATAGATAATCTCAAGCAAATCCGTCAAAACATAGGTTTCATCAAAATCCTAGATTAGGGTTTTAGCCTGACATGCTAAATAATGAAAATACAGAATTAATATATAAAAGCATGAAAATCAAACGCAGATGAAGAGCTCGGATTCCTCCGTTCTTCTGGCTTCCGCCCTCTTCCCTTGATCTCTTCTGCTTCTCTCGTCTGCGATAATCTTCTGTGTTCCTCCTTTTCCCAAGCCTCCCAGATGATTAATTAGGGTCTTAAACCCTTATTTATAGCTCTCAACAGTCTCCAAATCGCGTCCGTGTGAGTAGGTCGAGAACTGGCTTCAAAACGGCCCAAATCCGCGCGGAGAACACCAAAACCGCCTTGTGTGCCGCGGCTCACTTAATCTGTGCCGCGGCACCCGGTCTTCAGCTGGACGCCTGGGTGCCTTTTAATTCATATGGGCCGCGGCTCACCTGGACTGTTCCGCGGCACAGAGTACAGATTACTCTGGTGCCCGCTGGTTGCCTTCCTGTGCCGCGGCCCACTTGCCTTGTGCCGCGGCCCACGGACAAAATTTGCCGTTTTCGCCCGTTTTGCCTCGTTTTAGCTTCCAGACTCCAATCTTCTGTCAAACATGCGAGAATAAGACATTAAAAGCTCATTTATGCAATTTTACTCGCCAAAATAATACTAAATAATGATAAATAAGCATATAAAAATACGCCTAACACTCAGACAAGTCATCTGATCAGACAAGTCCTAAACAGTGAACATCAGAGAGGTCCAGACTGCAGAGAAGTTAACTGCTCATCAGCCTAGTCGAGATCAGCCAAGTACTCCAAGTCCACGTCAGCATGCGTTGAAAAGTCAAATATTATGGAAAGTCACATGCAACGTGAAGAGACAAACTGGAGTGATTCCCGCAAAAGATATGAATTAAATAGTTCATCCAGACCCACCTTGAAGACTTTAATCATTTTATATTCAAAAGATTCGGCGCATCACATGCAGAAGTCTTCACAATGGTCGGAAGATAGATTAAAATATGGGAATCCAGCCTTGCAACGTTTAAAAAGAAAACAATGAAGTCTACCTCTCCAACGGACGGATTTGTTGAAAAGATTTGCAATGGCTATGAAGAAAAGCTCAGAGATCGTGACCTATATATCCGAAGATTTGAAGCTGAGCATACACACATAACTACAATATGGTGCGAACATACTTTCAAGCGATCAAAGCATTCAAGCTATCTAAAAGCGAAATACAGCATCGTGAAAAGAGCGGTTCTAAAAAGTTCATACTTGAAGAAGCTCTTAGTTGGAGAAAACAAAAACTCGTGTCTTAAATCCTGAGTTCAGGGTACTTTACTAGTTTGAGTTCGAGACTGTAAAGGCATCCAAGGATCGAGGATCAAGAGGAGCAAGGCAGTCAAGTGTGTTACAACGGCACGGATTTCCACTGGTTGGAAACTGTTGTAGTTTGGTTGAATCACTGTAATATTTGTCACTGGTTGAGAATTATAGTGAATTCATCTCCAACTGGTTTGGAGAAAAGTGGATTAGTAGAGGATTACCCCACCTCTGAGACCACTATAATTGCCTGCGTTCTTTACTGTTTTATAGCATCATACCTTAACTGCTGCATTCATCATTAAGTGTTTCATTAGTTTTTTTGTATTCGTCATCAGCCGACTTCCGCACGTATTAAGAACAAACGACTACAAGTCATTTGTTTACCTATCAGCTGAAGAAACTCACTCTTTAGGAAAAAGAGTTTAAGAGTTACAATAAGTCTATTCACCCCCCCCCCCCCCTCTAGACTTATTTCCGGATGACTTGTGACCTACAAAATCCAAATATAATAGAACTTCATGAGCCTAGTACTCTAGGAACATCATGAACCTTAAGTCCAAATCCAATGGAACTTCATGATCCTAGTCCTCCAGGAACCTCATGAACCTTAAATCCAAATACAAAGAAACTTCATCAGCCTCATCCTCTAGGAACCTCATGAACCTTAAATCCAAATTCAAACGAACTTCATGAGCCTAGTCCTCTAGGAATCTCATGAACCTTTAATCCAAATCCGAACGAACTTCATGAGCCTAGTTCTCAAGGAACCTCATGAACCTTTAATACAAATCCAATGGAATTTCACGAGCCTAGTTCTCTAGAAACCTCATGAACCTTAAATCTAAATCCGAAGAAACTTCATGAGCCCAGTCCTCTCGGAACCTTATTAACCTTAAATCCAAATCCAATGGAAATTTTTGAGCCTATTCCTCTAGGAACCTCATGAACCTTTAATCCAAATTCAATAGAACATCATGAGCCTAGTCCTCTAGGAACCTTATGAATCATAAATCCAAATCCAATGGAACTACATGAACCTACCTCTAGGAATCTCATGAACCTTAATTCGAAATTCAAAAAGAATTTCATGAGCCTAGCCCTATAGGAACGTCATTAACCTTTAATGCAAATCCGAAGGAACTTCATGAGCCCAGTCCTCCAGGAACCTCGTAAACCTTAAATCCAAATACAATGGAACTTCATGAGCATAGTCCTCTAGGCACCTCATGAACCTTAAATCCAAATCCGAAGGAACTTCATGAGCCTAGTGTTCTTGGTACCCCACAAACCTTAAATCCAAATCCAATAGAACTTCACGAGCCTAGTCATCTAGGAACCTCATGAACCTTAAATCCAAATCCAATGGAACTTTATGAGCCTAGTCCTCTGGGAACCTCATCAACCTTTAATCCAATTCCAAAGGAACTTCATGAGCCTATCCTCTAGGAACCACATGAACCTTAAATCCAAATTCGGTATAACTTTATGAGCCTAGTCCTCTAGGAACCTCATCATGAACCTTTAATTCAAATCCTAAGGAACTTCATGAGCCTATCCTCTCGGAATGTCATGAACATTAAATCCAAATCTAATGGCACTTGATGAACCTAGTCCTCTAGGAACATCATGAACCTTAACTCCAAATCCAATGGAACTTCATGTGCCTGGTCCTCTAGGAACGACATGAACCTTTATTCCAAAGCCGAAGGAATTTAATGAGACTAGTCCTCTAGGAACCTCATGAACCTTAAGTCCAAATCCAATGAAACTTCATGATCCTAGTCCTCTAGGAACCTCATGTACCTTAAATACAAATCCAAAGACACTTCACGAGCCTTGTCCTCTAGGAACCTCATGAACCTTAAATCCAAATTCAAACGAACTTCATGATCCTACTCCCCTAGGAATTACATGAACCTTTAATCCAAATTCGAAGGAACTTCATGAGCCTAGTTCTCTAGGAACCTCATGAACCTTAAATCTAAATACAATGGAACTTCATGAGTTTAGTCCTCTACGAACCTCATGAACCTTAAATCTAAATCTGAAGGAACTTCATAAGCCTGGTCCTCTAGGAACTTCATAACCTTAAGTCCAATCCAATGGAACTTCATGATCCTAGTCCTCTAGGAACCTCATGAACTTTAAATCCAAATCCAATGGAACTTCATGAGCCTAGTCCTGTTGGAACCTCATGAACCTTAAATCCAAATTAAAAGGAACTTTATGAGCCTAATACTCTACGAACCTCATGAACCTTAAATCCAAATACAACAAAACTTCATGAGTATAGTACTCTAGGAACCTCATGAACCTTGAATCCAAATCCAAAGGAACTTCCTGAGCCAAGTCCTATTGGAACCTTGTTGGTCCCTTCCAAGTATACTGGATACAGTTTTGAAAGTATGTTTAAACAACAACTATATTGATTTTCTAATTTGGAGTGCGTAGCAGAAGTCTTAAAATAGTAGATATGTTGTCGATACAGCAACTCGGTCTATTCTCCTGTTAGCTTGGTGCGTACAGGGTTTTGCAGTGTATACACTTGTATGAATCACAGTTATGAAAACAGTAACGCCGAAAGGTAAATAACACAGTATTTAAGTGGTTTGAGGTAAACCCCTCTACATCCACTGGTCCTCCACACAGGAGTAAAACGTTTATTATAAATACTGCGTACACAACTATGTATTTATAATCAAACCTATCCTTGTATCGTTCACACAGATAGATACAAAGACTGTCGCTTTCAACCGTTCACACAGATTGGTTAAATCTTCCTTCTTGACTTGCTTCTTCACACATAGTTCCAAAGCTTCGTCCTCTTATTCGTCCCACACAGGTCAGAATAACTTGTTGAGTTCACACAGAGCTCAGTTTTTACACAAGGTAAAAGGTAGGTAACAAGGTAAGAACAGCAGTTTTGAATATGAAGTTCTTGAGCAGATGATGACTGTTCTTGATGTTGAGCACTGTATATCTCTTTTGATCTTAATTGCAGAAAGCTTCTGGAGATATGTTTTGCTCTGATGTATATAATGATAGCTTCTTCACTTGGTAACTTGGGTATATAATCTTCAACGCTTTTATGAGATATATATAGTCTTCTAAATATTATATCCGTTGAGATAGATCCGTTGGGCAAGATTCCGTGATAACTTGAATAGATCAGGATCCGGATATTGCCGGATTTGAAGATCTCTGACAGCTTCAGTATTTAAATACTTTATCCTTTCAGTATTTAAATACCTCTTTATCAAACGGTACTTGACTTTAGTGAATACTAAAGATTCCTTTTCAAACGGTCTTCAGTCCTGTTCCGATGTGAATGCTGTATCCACTAGTACTGTAGCCATATTGGAATAGTCAGGCGCTGTATGGAAGCGTGCTGTATTGAGGTTTCGAGACAGCTTCCATACTTGGCTTTTAACTAAGACTTTGTTACTGTATCTTAGTAGCGCGAGAGCTTTGCTGTATGCTGGCGCTATGATAAGGTCTTCGATACAGGATTGCAACTTCAACCGGCTTTCGATACAGGCCTTGCTTTATCAAGCTTTTGTTGTTTGGCAATTATCAAAACAACATTATTTTTCCCAACAATTTGCCCCTTTTTGATAATTTCCAAAACTACTTTGATGAATCAAAAACTTCTTGATCATGCCAAGGTTTTGATACCAAAAACCTCTTCAAGCTAAAACAATTTCCCCTTCGATAACCACTTGATGGCAACTTGAGAAGACTTCGATACAGGAGATGTTTAATCCCACTGTTTCCTCTTTTTTTGAAAATATCAAAAGCAGACTTCTTGATCTTATGTCAAATGATCTGGTCTTCAGCACTTAGTTTAAAAGAAATGTGCACTGCTCGCAGGCAATTTCTAGCATGATAGGAAAGTTTATTACATCTTAAACTTATGATTGGCGCGCAGGCACAATCTTACATTTGTGATCTAGTTGAGTACAACTTAGCCTATGAACTGTTCGTAGACGAGTTCTTACAGTAATAAAAAAAATTATCAATCAAAATTGATCTCATGTAGTGAAAAATACTGTATCCGCGAATAATATAGCGTTCCCCCTTAAAGGTACATACAAGATTCAATTAATGTTCGGATTAACACTGTATTCTTGGGTCTTACAGTATTCCCCCTCACTTAATGAGTAAAAGCATAAAAACTTACAGGGATTTCTGGCTGTAGCGCTTCCAATTCATGTCGACGCATGGATATCAAGTAACTTTGGGTCCTGGTGTGATATTGCCATTTGGTACCCAAATTTGCCGGGCAACAATTTGTTTGTTGTAGGCTACTTTTGTTCCATTATATCGATATCTACGTGGGGCAGGCACGTAGTCGTTGTAATCATTATAATGCATGAAAAATCGAGAATTATAGTTGTTATTCCAGTACGATTGTCGTCTCGGAGGTGGAGCCATTTTCATAGATCTTGCATATTGCCTCCTGGGTCTCCAGTTGGATTCCCAATTCTGTTGTTGATACTCTACGGACACCTGCTGTCTCGAGGAATAGCGGGGCTCTTGTATCCAATGTCTAGGCATGCTGTACCGAGAGTGCTGCTGTACGGGCCTTTGGTGGTTGGATACAGCCTTCTTCCTGAATGACTGCTGGCGTTTATGATATACTTGTGGAGCATGCTGTTGAGTACGCCTTCTGAGTGGCTATTGGTTCCACTGTCTCGAATAGTAGAGTTGCGGGGGCGGAATGGCTGCTTTTGCTGTTCGCGGTGCAACAGGTTCCTTCACAGAACTCGGAACTTCTTTTGATACAGGGATGGATTCCTCACTCCTGACGAATACTGTACTAGATTTTTCTATGTTGGAGAACGAGTTGTACCCTAAGCCACGTTTATCATGAGCATGTTGCCCAGTGCTTAGGATCTCTTCCATTCTTTTAGAGGATTTCTCGAAAGATTTCAAGATTGTCTCTAATTCTCCTTCACGTTTCTCGAGAGATTTTACTTTGGCTTCGAGTAGAGCCAAATCATTTGTCTTGCTTTCAAGATGAGACTTAGTCTCATTTAGATTATGAGCAAGTTGATGATTGCTCTCCATGAGTTTTTCTAAATTGACTTTGCTGTTTTCGCAATCAACTGACATATTTTCGTAATTTTTCTTCAGCAAGTCATTTTCTTCTTTCAGCTCTAAGTTAGAAATTTTAAGCTGCATGTTTTCTCCTTTCAATATCTCATGGGCCGTTTGAATGTTATTAAATTCATTCAGCATATTTTCAAAGGTATGAGATGCATTTATAGGAATAGTTGAGGTAGAGCTTACCTCATCATCATCGCCGTCTTCATTTTCTTCATTAACTTCGGCCATAGAGCACACATAGGCTCTATCCTCCAGCTCATCATCAGACGAGTCACTGTCGGTGACCACATGAAGACATTCTTCGGTCTTTGTTGATGCGGGCAGAGCTTTTGATTCTCCAATGAAGGCTTTGAGTTTGTTCTTCATCCTGTTTCTCCAGTCATCAAACTCGTTAATGTGAAACATAGATATCTTATTAGACATAAAGGTATCCATATTAGAAGATGGGAATTACAAAGACTGTTTTCGAAAATAAGTGATTTGAATCTGATTCGGTTAAGAATATGACTTATTCTTTTTAGAATCAACCGCTCCGATACCAATTGTTGGTCCCTTCCAAGTATACTGGATACAGTTTTGAAAGTATGTTTAAACAACAACTGTATTGATTTTCTAATTTGGAGTGCGTAGCGGAAGTCTTAAAATAGTAGATATGTTGTCGATACAGCAAGTCGGTTTATTCTCCTGTTAGCTTGGTGCGTACAGGGTTTTGCAGTGTATACTTGTATAAATCACAGTTATGAAAACAGTAACGATGAAAGGTAAATAACACAGTATTTAAGTGGTTCGAGGTAAACCCCTCTACATCCACTGGTCCTCCACACAGGAGTAAAACGTTTATTATAAATACTGCGTACACAACTATGTATTTATAATCAAACCTATCCTTGTATCGTTCACACAGATAGATACAAAGATTGTCGCTTTCAACCGTTCACACAGATTGGTTAAAGCTTCCTTCTTGACTTGCTTCTTCACACACAGTTCCAAAGCTTCGTCCTCTTATTCGTCCCACACAGGTCAGAATAACTTGTTGAGTTCACACAGAGCTCAGTTTTTACACAAGGTAAAAGGCAGGTAACCAGGTAAGAACAGCAGTTTTGAATATGAAGTTCTTGAGCAGATGATGACAGTTCTTGATGTTGAGCACTGTATATCTCTTTGGATCTTAATTGCAGAAAGCTTATGGAGATATGTTTTGCTCTGATGTATATAATGATAGCTTCTTCACTTGGTAACTAGGGTATATAATCTTCAACGCTTTTATGAGATATATATAGTCTTTTGAATATTATATCCGTTGAGATAGATCCGTTGGGCAAGATTCCGTGATAACTTGAATAGATCAGGATCCGGATATTGCGGGATTTGAAGATCTCTGACAGCTTCAGTATTTAAATACTTTATCCTTTCAGTATTTAAATACCTCTTTATCAAACGGTACTTGACTTTAGTGAATACTAAAGATTCCTTTTCAAACGGTCTTCGGTCCTGTTCCGATGTGAATGCTGTATCCACTAGTACTGTAGCCATATTAGAATAGTCAGGCGCTGTATGAAAGCGTGCTGTATTGAGGTTTCGAGACAGCTTCCATACTTGGCTTTTAACTAAGGCTTTGTTACTGTATCTTAGTAGCGCGAGAGCTTTGCTGTATGCTTATGATAAGGTCTTCGATACAGGATTGCAACTTCAACCGGCTTTCGATACAGGGCTTGCTGTATCAAGCTTTTGTTGTTTGGCAATTATCAAAACAACATTATTTTTCACAACAAACCTCATGAAGCTTAAATCTAAATTCAATGGAACTTCATGACCCTAGTCCCCTAGGAACCTCGTGAACATTAAATCCAAATCTAATGGCACTTGATGAGCCTAGTCCTCTAGGAACATCATGAACCTTAACTACAAATCCAATGGAACTTTATGTGCCTAGTCCTCTAGGAACCTCATGAACCTTTATTCCAAAGCCGAAAGAATTTAATGAGACTAGTCCTCTAGGAACCTCATGAACCTTAAGTCCAAATCCAATGAAACTTCATGATCCTAGTCCTATAGGAACCTCATGTACCTTAAATCCAAATCCAAAGACACTTCATGAGCCTTGTCCTCTAGGAACCTCATGAACCTTAAATCCAAATTCAAACGAACTTCATGATCCTACTCCCCTAGGAATTACATGAACCTTTAATCCAAATCCGAAGGAACTTCATGAGACTAGTTCTCTAGGAACCTCATGAACCTTAAATCTAAATCCAATGGATCTTCATGAGTCTAGTCCTCTAGGAACCTCATGAACCTTAAATCTAAATTTGAAGGAACTTCATATGCCTAGTCCTCTAGGAACTTCATAACCTTAAGTCCAATCCAATGGAACTTCATGATCCTAGTCCTCTAGGAACCTCATGAACTTTAAATACAAATCCAATGGAATTTCATGAGCCTAGTCCTCTTGGAACCTCAGGAACCTTAAATCCAAATTCAAAGGAACTTTATGAGCCTAATACTTTACGAACCTCATGAACCTTAAATCCAAATACAAAGAAACTTCATGAGTATAGTACTCTAGGAACCTCATGAACCTTAAATCCAAATACAAAGGAACTTCCTGAGCCAAGTCCTATAGGAACCTCATGAACCTTAAATCTAAATTCAATGGAACTTCATGACCCTAGTCCCCTAGGATCCTCGTGAACCTTAAATCCAAATCCAATGGAAATTCATGAGCCTAGTACTCTAGGAACCTCATGAACCGTAAGTCCAAATTCGAATAAACCTCGTGAGCCTAGTCCTCTAAGAACCTCATGAACATTAAATTCAAATCGAATGGAACTCCGTGAGCCTAGTCCTCTAAGAACTTCATGAACCTTAACACTAAATGTAATGGAACTTCATGAGCCTAGTCCTCTAGGAACCTCATAAACCTTAAATACAAACCCAATGGATCTTCATGATCCTAGTCCTCTAGGAACCTATTCAACCTTAAATCCAAATCCAAAGAAACTTCATGAGTATAATACTCTAGGAACCTCTTGAACCTTTAATCCAAACCCTAAGGAATTTAATGAGCCTATTCCTTTAGGAACCTCATGAACCTTAATTTCAAATCTAGTGGAACTCCATGAGCCTGGTCATCTAGGAACTTCATGAACCTTAATTCCCAATCCAATGGATCTTCATGACCCTAGTCCTCTAGGAACCTCATGAACCTTAAATCCAGATCTAATGGAACTTCAAGAGTCTAGTCCTCTAGGAACCTCGTAAACCTTAAATCCAAATCCAAAGGAACTTCCTGAGCCAAGTCCTATAGGAACCTCATGAACCTTAAATCTAAATCCAATGGAACTTCGTGAGTCTAGTCCTCTAGGAACCTCATGAACCTTAAATCTAAATCCAATGGAACTTCATGAACCGTAAGTCCAAATTCGAATGAACTTCATGAGCCTAGTCCTCTAAGAACCTCATGAACCTTAAATTCAAATCAAATGGAACTCCGTTAGCCTAGTCCTCTAGGAACATGATGAACCTTAAAACTAAGTCCAATTGAACTTCATGAGCTTAGTCCTCTAGGAACCTCATGAACCATAAATCCAAATCCAATGGAACTTCATGATCCTAGTCCTCTAGGAACCTAATGATCCTTAAATCCAAATTCAATGGAACTTCATGAGCCCAGTCCTCTAGGAACCTCGTGAACATTAAATCCAAATCTAATAGAACTTCATGAGCCTAGTACTCTAGGAACATCATGAACCTTAAGTCCAAATCCAATGGAAATTCATGATTCTAGTCCTGCAGAAACCTCATGAACCATAAATCCAAATACAAAGAAACTTCATGAGCTTCATCCTCTACGTACCTCATGAACCTTAAATCCAAATTCAAACGAACTTCAGGAGCCTAGTCCTCTAGGAATCTCATGAACCTTTAATCCAAATCCGAACGAACTTCATGAGCCTAGTTCTCAAGGAACCTCATGAACCTTAAATCCAAATCCAGTGGAACTTCATGAGTATAGTCCTCTAGGAACTTCATGAACCTTAAATCTTAATCTGAAGAAACTTCATGAGCCTAGTCCTCTGGGAACCTTATTAACCTTAAATCCAAATCTAATGGAAATTCTTGAGCATATTCCTCTAGGAACCTCATGAACCTTTAATCCAAATTCAACAGAACATCATGAGCCTCGTCTTCTAGGAACCTCATGAACCTTTAATACAAATCCAATGGCATTTCACGAGCCTAGCTCTCTAGGAACCTCCTGAACCTTAAATCTAAATCCGAAGAAACTTCATGAGCCCAGTCCTCTGGGAACCTTATTAACCTTAAATCCAAATCCAATGGAAATTCTTGAGCCTATTCCTCTAGGAACCTCATGAACCTTTAATCCAAATTCAATAAAACATCATGAGCCTAGTCCTCCAGGAACCTTATGAATCTTAAATCCAAATCCAATGGAACTACATGAACCTACCTCTAGGAATCTCATGAACCTTAATTCTAAATTCAAAAAGAATTTCATGAGCCTAGCCCTATAGGAACGTCATTAACCTTTAATGCAAATCCGAAGGAACTTCATGAGCCCAGTCCTCTAGGAACCTCGTAAACCTTAAATCCAAATACAATGGAACTTCATGAGCATAGTTCTCTAGGCACCTCATGAACCTTAAATCTAAATCCGAAGGAACTTCATGAGCCTAGTCTTCTCGGTACCCCGTAAACCTTAAATCCAAATCCAATGGAACTTCACGAGCCTAGTCCTCTAGGAACCTCATGAACCTTAAATCCAAATCCAATGGAACTTTATGAGCCTAGTCCTCTGGGAACCTCATCAACCTTTAATCCAAATCCAAAGGAACTTCATGAGCCTATTCTCTAGGAATCACATGAACCTTAAATCCAAATTCGGTGGAACTTTATGAGCCTAGTCCTCTAGGAACCTCATCATGAACCTTTAATTCAAATCCTAAGGAACTTCATGAGCCTATCCTCTCGGAATATCATGAACATTAAATCCAAATCTAATGGCACTTAATGAGCCTAGTCCTCTAGGAACATCATGAACCTTAACTCCAAATCCAATGGAACTTCATGTGCCTAGTCCTCTAGGAACCTCATGAACCTTTTATTCCAAAGCCGAAGGAATTTAATGAGACTAGTCCGCTAGGAACCTCATGAACCTTAAGTCCAAATCCAATGAAACTTCATGATCCTAGTCCTCTAGGAACCTCATGTACCTTAAATCCAAATCCAAAGACACTTCATGAGCCTTGTCCTCTAGGAACCTCATGAACCTTAAATCCAAATTCAAACGAACTTCATGATCCTACTCCCCTAGGAATTACATGAACCTTTAATCCAAATCAAAAGGAACTTCATGAGCCTAGTTCTCTAGGAACCTCATGAACCTTAAATCCAAATCCAATGGAAATTCATGAGTATAGTCCTCTACGAACCTCATGAACCTTAAATCTAAATCCAAAGGAACTTCAAGAGCCCAGTCCTCTAGGAACCTCATGAACTTTAAATCTAAATCCAATGGAACCTCATGAACCATAAATCCAAATACAAGGGAACTTCATGAGTCTAGTTCTTTAGGAACCTCATGAACCTTCAATCCAAATCCAAAGAATTTCATGAGCCTATTCCTCCAAGAACCTCGTGAACCTTTAATTGAAAGGAACATCATGAGCTTAGGCTTCTGTGAACCTCATGAACCTTTAATCCAAATTTAATGGAACATCATGAGCCTAGTCTTCTAGGAACCTCATGAATCTTAAATCTAAATCTAATGGAACTTCATGAGCCTAGTCCTCAAAGAACGTCGTGAACCTTAAATCCAAATCCAATGGAACTTCATGAGCCCTGTACTCTAGGAACCTCATGAACATTAACACTAAATCGAATGAAACTTTATGAGCGCAGTCCTCTAGGAACCTCATGAACCTGAATCCAAATCCAATGGAACTTCATGATCCTAGTCCTTTAGGAACCTCATGAACCTTAAATCCAAATCCAAAGAAACTTCATGAGCCTAGTCCTCTACGAACCTCATGAATGTTAAATCCAAATTCAAAAGACTTCATAAGCCTAGTCCTTTAGCAAGCTCATTAACCTTTAATCCAAATCCTAAGGAACTTCATGAGCCGAGTCCTTTAGTAACCTCATGAACCTTTAATCCAAATCCTAAGGAACTTCATGAGCCTAGTTCTCTAGGAACCTCATTAACCTTAAATTTAAATCCAATGGAACTTCATGAGTCTAGTCCTCTAGGAACCTCATAAACCTTAGATCTAAATATGAAGGAACTTCATGAGCATAGTCCTCTAGAAACCTCATAACCTTAAGTCCAAATCCAATGGATCATCATAAACCTAGTCCTCTAGGAACCTCATGAACTTTAAATCTAAATCCAATAGAACTTCATGAGCCTAGTCCTCTTGGAACCTCACGAACATTAAATCCAAATTCAAATGAACTTCATGAGCCTAATCCTCTACGAGCCTCATGAACCTTAAATCAAAATACAAAGAAACTTCATGAGTCTAGTCCTCTAGGAACCTCATGAACCTTTAATCCAAATCCAAAGAATTTCATTAGCCTAGTCCTCCAAGAACGTTGTGAACCTTTAATCCAAATTCAATGGAACATCATGAGCCTAGGCTTCTGTGAACCTCATGAACCTTTAATCCAAATTCAATGGAACATCATGAGCCTAGTCCTCTAGGAACCTCATGAACCTTTAATCCTAATCCGAAGGAACTTCATGAGCCTAGTCCTATAGGAACCTCATGAACCTTAAATCTAAATTTAATGGAACTTCACGACCCTAGTTCTCTAGGAACCTAGTGAACCTTAAATCCAAATCCAATAGAACATCATGAGCCTAGTACTCTAGGAACCTCATGAACCGTAAGTCCAAATTCGAATGAACTTCATGAGCCTAGTCCTCTAAGAACCTCATGAAACTTAAATTCAAATCGAATGGAACTCTGTGAGCCTAGTCCTATAGAAACTTCATGAACTTATTGGAACTTCATGAGCCTAGTCCTCTAGGAACCTCATGAACCTTAAATCCAAATCCAATGGAACTTCATGATCTATTCCTCTAGGAACTAATGAATCTTAAATCCAAATCCAAAGAATCTTCATGAGTATAGTACTCTAGGAACCTCATGAACTTTTAATCCAAACCCAAACGAATTTCATGAGCCTAGTCCTTTAGGAACCTCATGAACCTTAATTTCAAATCCAATGGAACTCCATGAGCCTAGTCCTCTAGGAACTTCATGATCCTTAACTCCCAATACAATGAATCTTCATACACCTAGTCCTCTAGGAACCTCATGAACCTTAAATCCATATCTAATGGAACTTCACGAGCCTAGTCCTCTAGAAACCTCGTGAACCTTAAATCCAAATCCAAAGGAACTTCCTGAGCCAAGTCCTATAGGAAACTCATGAACCTTAAATCTAAAGCCAATGGAACTTCATGAGCCTAGTCCTCTAGGAACCTCGTGAACCTTAAATCTAAATCCAATGGAACTTCATGAGCCTAGTACTCTATGAACCTCATCAACCGTAAGTCCAGATTCGAATGAACTTCATGATCCTAGTCCTCTAAGAACCTCATGAACCTTAAATTCAAAGCGAATGGAACTCCGTGAGCCTAGTCCTATAGGAACTTCCTGAACCTTAACACTAAATTCAATGGAACTTCATGAGCCTAGTTCTCTAGGAACCTCATGAACCTTAAATCCAAATCCAATGGAACTTCATGATCCTAGTTCTCTAGGAACCTAATGAACCTTAAATTTAAATCCAAAGAAACTTCATTAGCCAAGCCCCCTAGGAACCTCATGAACCTGAAATCTAAATTTAAACAAACTTCATGAGCCTAGTCCTCTAGGAATCTCATGACCTTATATCCAAATTCAAAAGGCTTCATAAGCCTAGTCCTCTAGCAACCTCATTAACCTTCAATCCAAATCATAAGGAACTTTATGTGCCTAGTCCTTTAGGAACCTCGTGAACCTTTAATCTAAATCCATAGGAACTTCATGTGCCTAGTCTTCCAAGAACCTTGTGAATCTTTAATCCAAATTCAAAGGAACATCATGAGCCTAGGCTTCTGTGAACCTCATGAACCTTTAATCCAAATTCAATGGAACATCATGAGCCTAGTCCTCTAGGAACCTCATGAACCTTTAATCCTAATCCGAAGGAACTTCATGAGCCTAGTCCTATACGAACCTCATGAACCTTAAATCTAAATCTAATGGAACTTCACGACCTAGTCCTCTAGGAACCTAGTGAACCTTAAATCCAAATCCAATAAAACTTCATGAGCCTAGTACTCTAGGAATTTCATGAACCTTAACACTAAATCCATTGGAACTTCATGAACCTTGTCCTCTAGGAACCTCATAACCTTAAGTCCAAATCCAATGGAACTTCATGATCTATTCCTCTAGGAAACTAATGAATCTTAAATCCATATCCAAAGAAACTTCATGAGTATAGTACTCTAGGAACCTCATGAACTTTTAATCCAAACCCAAAGGAATTTCATGAGCCTAGTCCTTTAGGAACCTCATGAACCTTAATTTCAAATCCAATGGAACTCCATGAGCCTAGTCCTCTAGTAACTTCATGATCCTTAACTCCCAATCCAATGAATCTTCATACACCTAGTCCTCTAGCAACCTCATGAACCTTAAATCCAAATCTAATGGAACTTCACGAGCCTAGTCCTCTAGGAACCTCATCAACCTTAAATCCAAATCCAAAGGAACTTCCTGAGCAAAGTCCTATAGGAAACTCATGAACCTTAAATCTAAATCCAATGGAACTTCATGAGCCTAGTCCTCTAGGAACCTTGTGAACCTTAAATCTAACTCCAACGGAACTTCATGAGCCTAGTACTCTAGGAACCTCATCAACCGTAAGTCCAGATTCGAATGAACTTCATGATCCTAGTCCTCTAAGAACCTCATGAACCTTAAATTCAAAGCGAATGGAACTCCGTGAGCCTAGTCCTATAGGAACTTCCTGAACCTTAACAATAAATTCAATGGAACTACATGAGCCTAGTTCTCTAAGAACCTCATGAACCTTAAATCCAAATCCAATGGAACTTCATGATCCTAGTTCTCTAGGAACCTAATGAACCTTAAATCCAAATCCAAAGAAACTTCATTAGCCTAGTTCTCTAGGAACCTCATGAACCTGAAATCCAAATTTAAACAAACTTCATGAGCCTAGTCGTCTAGTAATCTCATGACCTTAAATCCAAATTCAAAAGGCTTCATAAGCCTAGTCCTCTAGCAAACTCATTAACCTTCAATCCAAATCATAAGGAACTTCATGTGCCTAGTCTCTTAGGAACCTCATGAACCTTTAATCCAAATCCATAGGAACTTCATGTGCCTCGTTCTCTAGGAACCTCATGAACCTTAAATCCAAATTCAATGGAACTTCATGAGTCTAGTCCTCTAGGACTCATGAACCTTAAATACAAATCCAATGGAACTTCATGAGTCTAGTCCTCTAGGAACCTCATGAACCTTTAATCCAAATTCAAAGGAACTTCATGAGCCTAGTCTTCTATGAACCTCATGAACCTTTAATCCAAATTCAATGGAACATCACGAGCCTAGTCTTCTAGGAACCTCATGAATCTAAAATCTAAATCTAAAGGAACTTCATGACCGTAGTCCTCTAAGAACCCCATGAACCTTAAATCCACATCCAATAGAACTTCATGAGCCTAGTACTATAGGAACCTCATGAACCTAAAGTCCAAATTTGAATAAACTTCATGAGCCTAGTCCTCTAGGAACTTCATGAACCTTAACTCCCAATACAATGTATCTTCATAAACATGATGAGCCTAGTCCTTTAGGAGCATCATGAATCTTAAATCCAAATCCGAAGGAACTTCATGAGCCTAGTCCTCTTGGAACCTCATGATATTTAAATACAAATCCAATGGAACTTCATGAGCCTAGTTATATAAGAACCTCATGAACATTTAATCCAAATCCGCAGGAACTTCATGAGCCTAGTCCTTTAGGAACCTCATGAACCTTAAATCTAAATCCAATGGAACTACATGAGCCTAGTCCTCTAGGAACCTCATGAACCTTAAGTTCAAATTCGAATGAACTTCATGAGCATAGTCCTCAAAGAACCTCATGAACCTTAAACTCAAATCAATGGAACTCCATGAACCTTCTCCTCTAGGAACCTCATGAACCTTAACTCCAAATCAAATGAAACTTCATCAGCATAGTCCTCTAGGTAACTCATGAACCTTAAATCCAAATCCAATGGAACTTCATGATCCTAGTCCTCTTTGAACCTCGTGAACATTAAGTCCAAATCCAATGGAACTTCATGAGCCCAGTACTCTAGGAACTTCATGAGCCTTAAGTCCAAATTCAAATGAACTTCATGAGCCTAATCCTCTAGGAACCTCAAGAACCTTAAATTCAAATCCAATAGATCTCCATGAGCCTAGTCCTCTATGAACTTCATAAACCTTAACTCCAAATCTAATGGAACTTCATGAGCCTAGTCCTTTAGGAACATCATGAACCTTAACTCCAAATCTAATGGAACTTTATGAGCCTAATCCTCTAGGAACCTCATGAACCTTAAATCCAAATCCAATGGAACTTCATGAGCATAGTCCTCTAGGAACCTCATGAAGCTTTAATTCAAATCGTAAAGAACTTCATGAGACTATCCTCTAGGAACGTCATGAACTTTAAATCCAAATCCAATGGAACTTCATGAGCCTAGTCCTCTAGGAACCTCATGAACCTTAAATCCAAATCCGAAGGAACTTCATGAGTCTAGTACCCTTGGAACCTCCTTTAAATCCAACTTCAAAAGAATTTTGATGAGCCTAGTCCTCCAAGAACCTCATGAACCTTAAATCCAAATCCAATGGAACTTTATGAGCCTAGTCCTCTAGGAACCCATGAACCTTTAATCCAAATCCGATGAATCTTCATGAGCCTAATCCTATAGGAACCTCATGAACCATAAGTCTGAATTCGAATGAACTTCATGAGCCTAGTCCTCTAACAACATCATGAACCTTTAATTCAAATCGAATGAAACTCATTGAGCCTAGTCCTCAAGGAACTTCATCAACCTTAACTCTAAATCCAATGGAACTTCATGAGCAAAGTCCTCTAGAAATGTTATGAACATTTAAATTCAATAGAACTTCATGAGCCTAGTCCTTCTGGAACCCCGTGAATATTAAATCCAAATCTAATAGAATTGCATGAACCTAGTACTCTAGAAACCTCATGAACCTTAAGTCCAAATTCAAATGAACTTCATGAGCCAAGCCCTCTAGGAACCTCATGAACCTTAAATTCAAATCCAATGGAGCTCCATGAGCCTAGTCCTCCAGGATCTTCATGAACCTTAACTCCAAATCCAATGGAACTTCATGTGCCTAGTCCTTTAGGAACCTCATGAACCTTTATTCCAAAGCCGAAGTAATTTAATGAGCTTAGTCTTATAGGAACTTTGTGAACCTTTAATCCAAATCTGAAGGAACTTCATGAGCCTAGTTCTCTAGGAACCTCATGAACCTTAAATACAAATACAATGGAAATTCATGATTATAGTCTGCTAGGAACCTCATGAACCTTAAATCTTAATCTAAAGGAACTTCATGAGCCTAGTCCTCTGGGAACCTCATTAACCTTAAATCCAAATCCAATGGAAATTCATGAGCCTAGTCCTCTAGGAACCTCATGAACCTAAAATTCAAATCCAATGGAACTCCCTGAGCCTAGTCCCCTATGAACTTCATGAACCTTAACTCCAAATCCAATGGAACTTCATGAGCTTAGTCCTCTTGGAACATCATGAACCTTAACTCCAAATCCATTGGAACTTCATGAGCCTAATTTCTAGGAACCTCATGAACCTTAAATCCAAATCCAATGGAACTTTATAAGCATAGTCCTCTAGGAACCTCATGAAGCTTGAATTCAAATCCTAAATAACTTCATGAGACTATCCTCTATTAACGTCATGAACTTTAAATCCAAATCCAATGGAACTTCATGAGCCTAGTCCTCTAGGAACCTCATGAACCTTAAATCCAAATCCGAAGGAACTTCATGAGTCTAGTACCCTTGGAACCTCCTTTAATTCCAACTTCAAAAGAATTTCATGAGCCTAGTACTCTAAGAACCTCATGAACCTTAAATCCAAATCCAATGGAACTCTATCATACTAGTCCTCTAGGAACCCCATGAACCTTTAATCCAAATCCGGAGGAACTTCATGAGCCTAATCCTCGAGGAACCTCATGAACCTTAAGTCTGAATTCGAATGAACTTCATGAGCTTAGTCCTCTAACAACCTCATTAACCTTTAATTCAAATCGAATGGAACTTATTAAGCCTAGTCCTCTAGTAACTTAATGAACCTTAAATCCAAATTCAAACGAACTTCATGAGTCTACTCCTCTAGAAATTTCGTGAACCTTTAATCCAAATCTGAAGGAACTTCATTAGCCTAGTTCTCTAGGAACCTCATGAACCTTAAATCCAAATCCAATGGAAATTCATGATTATAGTCCGCTAGGAACCTCATGAACCTTAAATCTAAACCAAAAGGAACTTTATGAGCCTAGTCCTCTGGGAACCTCATTAACCTTAAATCCAAATCCAATGGAAGTTCATGAGCCTAGTCCTCTAGGAACCTCATGAACTTTAAATCCAAATCTAATGGAACCTCATGAACCTTAAATCCATATACAAAGGAACTTCATGAGTCTAGTCCAGTAGGAACCTCATGAACCTTCAATCCAAATTCAAAGGAACATCATGAGCCTAGGCTTCTGTAAACCTCGTGAACCTTTAATCCAAATTAAATGGAACATCATGAGCCTGGTCCTCTAGGAACGTCATGATCCTTAAATCTAAATCTAATGGAACTTCATGAGCCTAGTCCTCTAGGAACCTCTTGAACCTTAAATCCAAATCCAACGGAACTTTATGAGCCTTATACTCTAGGAACCTCATAAACCGTAAGTCCAAATTCGAATGAACTTCATGAGCCTAGTGCTATAAGAACCTCATGAATCTTAAATTCAAATCGAATAGAACTCCATGAGCCTAGTCCTCTAGGAACTTCATGAACCTTAACACTGAATCCAATGAAACTTTATGAGACTAGTCCTCTAGGAACCTCATGAACCTGAAATCCAAATCCAGTGGAATGATAAGTGTCAGTTTTATACACTTATCCATGGTTTGTATCGATATAATTCACCCATAATTGAGCTAGTCTACTCGTTTTTGCTTAGAATTAATTAGCTTTTAATAATTTTATTATTTATCAGATGAAGATATAAATTTAGTCTTAACCGGATTGAATTACTGATTTACTCAAGAAATAACATGTGTATAAAATATTCTCTTTGTTGAATTTTTATGTATTCATGTTGTAGGACTTTCCGAGACGAGTTCGGCAGTCATTCCGGATTCAAAATCAGAGTTAAATAACAAAAATTATCATCCGAAGAAGATTTGGGGCAAAAACGCAAAGTCTAAGAAATTCTGGGCTGAAAATGAAGTCTGAAACTCCATACGGGCATGTACGGGCGTAACTCGCAAAAATGCAAATTTACGAAGCCATGTTACGGCCGTAACTCCTCAATGTTACGACCGTAAGTCATCATAGTTACGGCCGTAACTACTCAATGTTACGGCCGTAACTCTTGTCAGATTATGATCATAGTCTATTTTTTTATACTTTCGGTCTATTATTGAGGGGATGGTTGGAATTGATCCAATCTATTGTAATAATACTGGAGTTTTGGAACTATTAGATGACTTTGGGTGTATAAATAGACCCCTTAGATCCATCATTATTCATCATTCATCTTATTTTCTCACTTTGTAATACTTTTTCTTTTTGTGTGAAGAACAAACTTATGTTCTTGAGTGATTTGTGTAAGTGTGGTTTAGCTTATGTTGTTGAGGGAGTTTATTGCTTCTTTCACCTTTATCTACTATGGGAGTTAGTATTAATTCTTTCCTTTTTTCAACTAATAATGACCACTCAAGCTTGTAATATGTTTAATAAACCCTTAATGGGCTAAGTTACCTAAGTTGGTATTATAAACAAGGTTAGTCATGTTATTTAAGTTTGTATAAAGATCTATTATGAATTACATATTATTGTGTGTGATTTTCATTGTTTTACCAATCTTTATTTATTTGGCCAATAAATAACGATATTTATGGTCTTCATATGTTTCGAAAGAAAATATATTTGATTAGATCAAATGATCTTCACTCTAAGTTGTTCTAGGGGATAGAAATATACCTCTAGGCCTTATATGATTGTTTGAGTTATTTTCATAAAACCTAATGCTATGTATTGAAGCCAATCAACATAGAAATATAGTGGATTGATTCAATATATAAGGGGCGTTTTGACATTCGAAAGAGGAACCGTCTTTTTAAGGAAAATCGAATCTACACAACATAATAAGTAAATTCATCTTAAGATCTCATATACATCTTCTATAACTAATGATGAACTAAGTTTGTAATCCCAACCATTTCATTTTATCTTTTATTAATCTATTATTAGTGCAATCTTTTATTTCCTTGAATATTAGAACTATTATTGCATTTTCTTTGCAATTGTCAAACCAAACTCTGAAATTGTGTGTTTCAATCTTATAAATCTCTATAACAAATAGTTAAATAGTGTATAATTCAATATATAACCTAACTTCCTCATGGGATCGATAAACCGGACTCAAAAAGTCCACTTGCTACTTGATACGATATCGTGCACTTGCGATAGTTACACAAAAGACGTGTCAAGTTTTTGGCGCCGTTGCCGGGGAAGTATAAGTGTTATTTTCAAAATACTACATTATTAACTATTGTTATAAATACAACTTTTTCTTTGTTGTAGATTATCTTGTCTATGCGAATTACGTACAATCGCAATTTAGTTTCACTAGATCCCGAGATTAAAGCCACATTCAGAAGAAGGTGAACAGAACAAAAAACAAGAGAAATTTCTTCACCATCAATGGCGGAGGAACCAAACCCATATCTCCCCCAAGGAAACGATAATGAAAGAATTCCTCCGGTAGGGGGAATACCTAATGTTCAAAACATTCAACATCAACAAATCCTATTGTGCCGGAAATAGATGAAGACAACATGCTATTTGGGGAATTCATGAACCCCCCCATCTTTGAGTGTGCAATCAAGTGTGATCTATCCACCATTTGGAGTGGACAATTTTCAAATTCGCCCCGATGTCATCAATCTCTTCTCCAACAACAAATCATTCTATGGAAGAACCGATGAGAATCCATATCTCCATATTAACCATTTTGTGGAGATTTGTGGAAATTTCAAATATCCAAATGTAAATGACGAGGCGATCAAAATGAGACTTTTCGTGCACACTTTGAAGGACAGGGCAAGAGAGTGGCTAGATACTTTGCCACCACGAAGCATAACAAATTGGCTCGAATTTGTTCAAAAATTCACCACTAAATACTTTCCACCAGTAAAAGTGGCGAAACTCAAATATGAAATCTCTACATTTCGTTAACAAGATTCAGAGTCATTTCACGAAGCATGGGAGAGATACAAACATATGCTACGAAAATGTCCTAACCATGATTTCAATTTGGGAGCATAAGTCAATTACTTATATTCTGGAATTTTACCTACATGCCGAGCCAATGTCGATTCATCATCAAATGGCTCACTTGGCAAGAAAACTATGAAAGAGGCTTATAATCTTTTTGAGGTTATAAGTGAACAAAGTGCAAGATGGGCAGACATAAATATCCAAAAGAAACCAAATGGTGTTTTTGAAGTAGATTCTTATTCACTTATGTTGGCAAAATTGAAGCTTTATCAAAGAAAGTTGAGGACATGTCTTTTTCAACTCCTCAATATGTGAAGACGGTGCAAATTCCACCAATTTCAGCTCTTTCATGTGAAATTTGTGGAGCTACTCACAACAGGACTATCTGTCCCTTAGTGCAACAGGAGCAGTCACCACCACCACCAGAACAAGTGGCGTATGCTCAGAATTTCCAAAGGCAAGCATACAATCCTTACGGGCCAACATACAATCCAGAGTACAAAAATCATCCAAATTTTTCTTATGCAAACAACAACAATGTGTTGAACCCAACGCATCAAGAAAAGAAGCTCGGGTGGGAAGAAGCAATCACAAAGCTAGCCGAACAACAACTGAAGTATCAACAATGCAATGATGCTTCAATTAAAAATCTGGAGACACAAGTTGGCCACATGGCCAAAATACTTTCAGAAAGATCTCATGGCATGTTACCTAGCAATACTGAGGTAAATCCAAGGGAAAATGTCCAACCTATCACAACAATAAGTGGAGTGCAGTTGCCTGAAATTTTTCTGGAAAATCATCTGGAAAAACAAAAAAATAAACAAAATCAAGAATCAGAAAAAGAATCTAAATCAGGACCTTCATCTAAAAAAGGTCCAGTTGCTGCAAAATCTTATGTTCCACCTACCCCATTTCCTCAACGGTTGAAGAATCACAAGCTCGATGCTCAATTCGGGAATTTCTTGAAAATTTTCAAAAAGCTACACATCAACATACCTTTTGCCGATGCTCTAGCACAAATGCCAAGCTATGCCAAATTTATGAAAGATATTCTTTCCAAAAAACGAAGGCTTGAAGAATATGAAACTGTCATGCTAACGGAGGAATGTAGCGCAATACTACAAAAGAAGTTGCCACCCAAGCTAAAAGATCCGGGAACTTTCACAATCCCATGTACAATTGGTGAAGTGAATTTTGGCAAAGATATTTGTGATTTATGGGCAAGTATCAACTTGATGCCCCTGTCAATTTTTAACAAACTGAACTTGGGGGAAGCAAAAGCAACAACAGTTTCACTACAATTAGCTGATCGGTCAATCAAATATCCACGGGGGATAATAGAAGATGTGCTCGTCAAGGTTGATAAATTCATATTTCCAGTGGATTTTATCATCCTTGACATGGAAGAAGATAAGGATATTCCCATTATTTTGGGACGACCATTTCTCGCAACCGGACGTGCTCTTATTGATGTCTATGAAGGAAAGCTAATTCTCAGAGTGGAAGATGAACATGTCATCTTCGATGTCCTAAAAACTTTGAATCATCCACCAATAGATGATTATTGTCTAACAATAGACACAATTGAAGCCATGGTAAACAAGTCTTTAGAGAAGATTCTATCTAAAGATCCTCTTGAGACATGTATAGCAAATTCTCTAACCAGCGTGGAAGAAGAATATCACTTGGCCGAAACAGTTAACTATCTCGAAGCACTACCACCTTTAAGAAGGCACTCACATTTTGAATAATTGAGGACAAGCTCCGCTAAACCCCTCCCTTCTTTACAAGAAGCTCCAATACTTGATGTCAAACCTCTAGCCACACATTTGAGATACGCTTACTTGGGTATTTCCTCTACACTTCCGGTCATCATATCTAACATATTAACCGAACTTGAAGAAGGGAAATTACTAAGGGTACTGAGGAATCACAAAATAGCAATTGGATGGACTATTGCGGACATTTGAGGAATAAGCCCCTCTATATGCACACACAAAATTTTGATGGAAGATGACTGCAAACCTTCAATTGAGCATCAACGACGTTTGAATACAAACATGAAGGAAATTGTGAAAACAGAGATTCTTAAATTACTTGACACAGGAATCATTTATCCAATCTCAGATAGTCCATGGGTGAGCCCTATACATATGGTGTCCAAAAAGAGTGGAATCATAATCATAGAGAATGAGCACAATGAACTTATACCGACACGACCCATAACAGGATGGAGAATGTGCATTGATTACAGGAAGCTTAACAAGACGACCAGAAATGATCATTTTCCACTCCCATTTATTGATCAAATGCTCGATAGATTGGCGGGACATTCTTACTACTGTTTTCTCGACGGCTATTCAGGGTACAACCAAATCGTCATAGCCCCAGAAGACCAAGAGAAAACAATATTCACATGCCCTTACGGAACATTTGCCTAGAGAAGAATCCCATTCGGATTGTGCAATGCTCCAGCCACATTTCAGAGATGCATGATGGCAATATTCTCAGACAGGGTTGAAAAATTAATTGAAGTTTTCATGGACGATTTCTCGGTTTTCGGAGATACATCTGATAAATGCCTAAATCACTTAGGCATGGTCTTGGAAAGATGTGAAGACACAAATCTAGTTCTCAATTGGGAGAAATGTCACTTCATGGTACAGGAAGGAATCATACCTGGCCATATAATCTCACAACATGGAATTGAAATCGATAAGGCAAAGATCCAAGTGATTGCAAAACTTCCTCCACCAATTTCGGTGAAAGGAGTAAGGAGTTTTCTCGGGCATGCAGGATTCTATTGGAGATTCATAAAAGCATTCTCAAAAATAGCAAAACCTCTCTGTTCTTTGCTTGAGAAAGTTACACCATTCCTTTTCACAAATGAATGCCACGTGGCCTTTGCAACTTTGAAGGATAAGCTTACATCAGCTCCAATCATCATTTCTCCAGATTGGACTATCCCATTCATTCTAATGTGCGATGCAAGTGATTATGCTGTGGGGGCCGTGCTGGGCCAGGAGAAGGACAAAATGATGCAAGTGATCTATTATGCTAGCCGGACTATGAATGATGCACAGCTGAACTACACAACAGCTGAAAAAGAGATACTTGCAGTGGTTTATGCCTTTGATAAATTTCGATCCTACTTATTGGGATCGAAAGTCATTGTCTACACTGATCATTCAGCTTTGAAATATTTAATGACAAATCAAGATGTTAAGTCAAGGCTAATTCGATGGGTCTTACTTATGCAAGAATTCAACATAGAAATCCGAGATAGAAAGGGAACAGAGAATCAAGTGGCGGATCATCTCTTACGAATAGACCAAAACAATGCTCAAGAGAAGGAAATAAATGAAGTATTTCCGGATGAACAACTGTTACAAATCTCTAATGTGCAGGAAAAACAAAATACACCATGGTATGCAGACATCATCAATTTCCTTGTAAGTGGAATAATTCACCTAAATTTTTCCCATCATCAAAATAAAAAATTCTTCTCCGAGTTGAAATACTATTACTGGGATGATCCGCTATTGTCCAGACGAGGACCTGATCAAATCATCCGGAGATGCATACCGGAAGAAGAAATGGAGAAGGTGTTGGAAAGATGTCATTCCTCTAACTATTGAGGACATTTTAGGGCTTCAAAAATAGCAGCAAAAATTCTTGAAGCAGGATTCTATTGGCCCACTCTGTTCAAAGATGCACATACACTTGTCTCTAAGTGTGACCGGTGCCAAAGACATGGAAACATGTCAAAAAGAAATGAAATGCCAATGAATTTCATCCTTGAAGATGAAATCTTCGACGTTTGGGGAATTGATTTTATGGGACCCTTTCCATCATCGTTCTCTAATGAATACGTATCTAAATGGGTGGAGTCTGTTGCATTAACAACAAACGAAGCTAGAGTCGTGGTAAATTTTATAAAGAAAAACATATTCACTCGCTTCGGAACTACGAGAGTTATTATCAGTGATGGAGGATCTCATTTCTGCAATCACCAGGTTAAGGCTCTACTGACCAAATTCGGAGTAAAACACTATGTCGCTACCTCGTATCACCCACAAACCAGTGGACAAGTCGAGGTCTCCAATCGTGAACTGAAACGTATACTTGAGATGACAGTCGACTCATCTCGGAAAGATTGGTCGAAAAAGACGGATGATGCGCTCTGGGCTTACAGAACAGCTTATAAGACACTGATAGGCATGTCTCCATTTCGTTTGATTTTTGGAAAAGCCTGTCACTTGTCAGTAGAACTTGAACATCGAGCCTTTTGGGCTATAAAAAAATTAAACTTTGACGAACAGTTGGTTGGGAAGAAAAGGTTGCTGCAGTTAAATGAGTTGGATGAAATCTGACTCGACTCATATGAAAATGCCAAAATCTACAAAGAAAAAACAAAAAGATGGCATGACAACAGAATTATGTGAAGAAATTTTAAACCAGGAGACCAAGTTCTCCTTTTTAATGCACGACTGCTTCTATTTCCGGGTAAGTTGCGATCACGGTGGACGGCCCCATACACAATCAAAGAGGTGTTTTCCCATGGAGCTGTGGAGATTTGTAATACAATTGATGGGAGTTTCAAAGTAAATGGCCAACAGTTAAAGCCATATCTTGGAGGAGAATTCTCGACAGCTAAGTCAATCATAACACTGGAAATACCAAATTGATTAGACGAGAAGTCAAGCTAAGGATGTTAAACAAAGCGCTTATTGGGAGGCAACCCAATTTCTTTTTTTTTTTCGCAAAATATGTTTGGGGGTAACACAGAAAGACTCAACAACCGGAGCAAGGAACATACTATTCAAAAAATCCAGGGAGTCATTCTTGCATTATTTTCACACATAATAAATATAAATTTCTAAAAAACCAATATATATATATATATATATATATATATATATATATATGGCCGTATTCACAATCATACGGCGATACACATATATCTTACGGCCGTATCCCTTCTGTTTTAAAAATACAATTTTAACGAAGGTTTGATACGGCCATAAGTTCTATTACATACGGCCGTAAGTAGTTCTAGTGTGAATTTTTACGAAAGCATCATACGGCCGTAACTCTTGTATGTTACGGCCGTATCTTAAAATAATGTCAAAAAATGAAAGCACCATATGGCCGTAACTCTTCAATGTTACGGCCGTAACTCGCCTGCTATATAAAAAAACACGGGTTTGAGAATCATATTCACAAACCCGTCGGGAAACACAGGCAGAGAGGCGAAAATTTTCCCCTTTTCGATCCATACTTTCAAGAAGTCAAATTCCTCATCACAATTCATTCTCCTTTCAACATTAACACCTAAATCATCAGGTTTTTTGTTCAATCCTTGTTTTAATTTTGATTTTTATGGTTTTAGTTTCTCGATTTATATTTGTTTTTCGATTCCTATTTTCGTAAGATTCTTTGTTGGATCATGTTTATTAGTTAGTATTGTTGATATTTGTGTGGTAATGTGTTTCATTCATTTTGATGACTTTGTGGATTTGAGTTTGATTGTAAAACTTGTTAAAAAAAACAATGAACTCAAAGTGTCCGACAAAATGCCACAACAAAAATCTTTGAATTTTTTGATGTTTTTGATAGTTTTACTTGTTGATTATAGTCGTGTGATGAAAAAGAAGTTGTTTTTGTTTAATTTCAGGGATGGCACATAAGAAATCCTCGAAAGGAAAAGAGAAGGTCGGTTTGTCGTCTCAAGAATCGGCACCACCGCAAAGAATTCAAAACACACGGTGCATTAAGGAGTGGTTGTTCAAACTTGATGATTTCATTGGTGATTTGGATACTGACACTACCACTACACCGTTCATTCAAAAGTTCATAGACAACGGGTGGGAAAAATTCGTGTCCGAACTCCCAAATGGTGACCCCACCTTAACCCTAAACTTTTACAATACTTTCAACAAATCCATTGGGCAGGTAGGGTCGCCTACATATCATCAAACGACTGTGAATGGGAAAGTGATTAATTTTTCACCGGATGTGATTAACAAATATTTGGGGGTTGATTCCACTAATGCGGTAGACATTTCCATCTTACCTAATGAGGATGTGCCGGTTGATAGGGTTTTACGATGGGTATTAGTGAGCGAGCTCCATGACAGTACTGGAATCATCAAACCCCGATACAACCAGGCGGACCTCATTGATGATGCTTGGTACTTTTGGATGTGGGCAGCCGGGAGTATTTACCCGACTTCAACACTGACTACAGTTTCCATCTGCCACCTGAGAGGTTTATTTGCTATCCGCCGAGGGGTCAAAATGGATTTGGGTACTCACATCTATAATACTATTTGTCACTTTGATGTCACGATCCCTACTAGGCAAAAGATGCCGTACCCCTGCCTTATCACCGGTATTTGCAGAAGCTAGAGGGTGAAAATTTCGGCAGGGGGTGATATATTGACGCATGGGGATCGACTAAACGACCGGAGTAGTATTTTTCGAAGTACTCAATTAAGGAGTAAACGGGCACGTGTGGAACCGGAAGAGGAAAGTAGCCACGAGGAGGAATTTGTGCCCTAGGACTATGCCGGAGAAGAATTGACGCCTTTTGAGATAGATTTGCTTGAAAGAGTTCGGGGATTAGAGACATCCCAGGTAGAAATATTGAGAAACTAGAATGAAATAACCGACCGACAAATAGAAACGGAGAAGTGCTTTGAAAAGATTTTCCGTTTTCTAAACATCCCTAACGACACACCTGGAGGATCAAAAACCTAAAATTTCAGGGAGTTTTCTGTTTTCTCACTTGCTTTTCAATTCTAAAAAACTCGGGACAATTTTATCTTTATGTTTGGGGGTGTTTTGGAACTTTTGTGTTTATTTTGTTTGTTTTTGAACTGTGGTGTTTATTTTGTTTTGAATTGTATGATTGTGTTAATGATGTGTAGTGTGTGGTGTGTGTTTATTATTTTTATTTGGCTTTGATTTTTTTTAGGTAAGCGTATTTTTTTTATTTTGTTTATTTTTATTTATAAGATTTCTAGATCTGGCCATAACACCAATAAATTAGCTATATACAAGCTTCTAAAATCATTTTAACCATTAAAAAATTGTATATTCCAAAATTTTTGATCATTAATCTCTCTTTCCAAGCCTTGTAGTTATCATTTAAAATCGAGTCATTCGTTACCTTGAGAAAAGAAGAATCAGTCGGTTGATGAAAAATAGAACTGAAATTTACTTAATTTGTGGAGTTTTTGATTTTCATGCTTAACTAATAAATGATTTTTTGCAAAAATTCTATTCCCTAAAAAAAAAAAAAGAAAAAAAGAGGTCATTGGTGAAAAGAGCTACACGTTAGCAAATAACGGTGTGAAATCTATCACCTAAAAAAATGGAAATTGTGTTGGTGAAAAGAGCTACACATTATCAAATAACGGTGTGAAAGCTAGCACCTAAATAAAAAAAATGGAAATTGTGTTGGTGAAAAGAGCTACACGTTAGCAAATAACGGCGTGAAAGGTATCACCTAAAAAAAATGAAAATTGTGTTGGTGAAAAGAGCTACACGTTAGCAAATAACAGTGTGAAAGCTATCACTAAAAGGGATGATGTTTATGAGCAGATTTGAATTAATTAGCGACTGAATTTCAATACGCTCAATTTCGTGAACAATCACAATATTTGATGACGTCGATGAAATTCTTCTTCATATTGAGTCAAAAAATAAATGAGTGATCGAGAGCAACCATTAAAGGGAGTCATGTGTATCACGAGTGGGAAAGAAATAATCAACCTTTTTGGGGGAAAACCTTGCATTTTGGAATTACAAAAATAAAACCGTGTTTTAACTTCATAATCATTAGTAGATTTATTTTGAATCTTGATTCATTTCTATCTACTGTATAAAGCCGGTTATTGTGTATTAATGGCATTTGATCTATTATCCTCTTTATATATATAATTATTTTTCTTAATTTATCTGTGTATTATTTTTCTTATTTTGTGTCTTATTTCATTTTTTTTGGAGTGTGATTAATAAAGAGTCTTGCTCGGGACTAGCAAGAAGTCAAGTTTGGGGGTGTGATAAGTGTCCATTTTATACACTTATCCATGGTTTGTATCAATATATTTCACCCATAATTGAGCTAATCTACTCGTTTTTGCTTAGAATTAACTAGCTTTTACTAATTTTATTATTTATCAGATGAAGATGTAAATTTAGTCTTAGTCGGATTGAATTACTAATTTACTCAAGAAATAACATGTGTATAAAATACTCTCTTTGTTGAATTTTTATGTATTCATGTTGTAGGGTTTTCCGAGACGAGTTTGGCAGTCTTTCCGGATTCAAAATCAGAGTTAAATATCAAAAGTTATCATCCGAAGAAGATTTGGGGCAAAAACGCAAAGTCTAAGAAATTCTGGGCTGAAAATAAAGTCTGAAACTCCATACGGGCATGTACGGCCGTAACTCACAAAAATGCAAATTTATGAAGCCATGTTACGGCTATAACTCCTCAATGTTACGGCCGTGAGTCATCATAGTCACGGCCGTAACTCCTTAATGTTACGACCGTAACTCTTGTCAGATTGTGATCATTGTCTAATTTTTTATACTTTTGGTCTATTATTGAGGGGATGGCTGGCATTGATTCGATCTATTGTAATAATGCTGGAGTTTTGGAACTATTAGATGACTTTAGGTGTATAAATAGACCCCTTAAATCCATCATTATTAATCATTCATCTTATTTTCTCACTTTGTAATACTTTTTGTTTTTGTGTGAAGAACACACTTGTGTTCATGAGTGATTTGTGTAAGTATGGTTTAGCTTATGTTGTTGAGGGAGTTTATTACTTCTTTCTCCTTTATCTACTAACGGAGTTAGTATCAATTCTTTCGCTTTTTCAACTAATAATGACCACTCAAGCTTGTAATATGTTTAATAAACCCTTAATGGGCTAAGTTACCTAAGTTGGTATTATAAACAAGGTTAGTCACGTTATTTAAGTTTGTATAATGATCTATTATGAATTACTTATTATTGTGTGTGATTTTCATAGTTTTACCAATCTTTATTTATTTGGCCAATAAATAACGATATTTATGGTCTTCATATGTTCCGAAAGAAAATATATTTGATTAGATCAAACGATCTTCACTCTAAGTTGTTCTAGGGGATAAAAATATACCTCTAGGCCTTAGATGATTGTTTGAGTTATTTTCATAAAACCTAATGCTATGTATTGAAGTCAATCAACATAGAAATATAGTGGATTGATTCAATATATAAGGGGCGTTTTGACATTCGAAAGAGGAACCGTCTTTTTAAGGAAAATCGAACCTACACAACATAATAAGTAAATTCATCTTAAGATCTCCTATACCTCTTCTATAACTAATTATGAACTAAGTTTGTAATCCCAACTATTTCATTTTATCTTTTATTAATCTACCATTAGTGCAATCTTTCATTTCCTTGAATATTAGAACTATTATTGCATTTTCTTTGCAATTTTCTTAAATTGTGTGTTTCAATCTTATAAATGTCTATAACAAATAGTTAAATAGTGTATAATTCAATATATAACCTAACTTCCTCATGGGATCGATAAACCGGACTCAAAAAGTCCACTTGATATGATATCGTGCACTTGCGATAGTTACACAAAAGACGTGTCATGGAACTTCAGGAACCTAGTCCTCTAAGAACCTCATGAACCTTAAATCTAAATCCAAAGAAACTTCATGAGCCTAGTCCTCTAGGAACCTCTTGAACGTTAAATCTAAATTCAAAAGACTTCATAAGCCTAGTCCTCTAGCAACCTCATTAACTTTTAATCAAAATCCTAAGGAACTTCATGAGCCTAGTCCTTTAGTAACCTCATGAATATTTAATCCAAATCCTAAGGAACTTCATTAGCCTAGTTCTCTAAGAACCTCAGGAACCTTAAATCTAAATCAAATGGAACTTCATGAGTCTAGTCCTCTAGAAACCTCAAGAACCTTAAATCTAAATCTGAAGGAACTGTATGAGCCTAGTCCTCTATGAACCTCATAACCTTAAGTCCAAATCTAATGGAACTTCATAAGCCTAGTCCTCTAGAAACTTCATGAACTTTAAATCCAAATCCAGTGGAACATCATGAGCCTAGTCATCTTGGAACCACATGAACCTTAAATCCAAATTCAAAAGGAACTTTATGAGCCTAATCCTCTAAGAACCTCATGAACCTTAATTCCAAATACAAAGAAACTTCATGAGTATAGTACTCTATGAACCTCATGAACCTTAAATCCAAATCCAAAGGAACTTCCTGAGCCAATTCCTATAAGAACCTCATGAACCTTAAATCTAAATCCAATGGAACTTCATGACCGTAGTCCTCTAGGCACCTCATGAACCTGAAATCCAAATCTAGTGGAACTTCATGAGCCTAGTTCTCTAGGAACCTCATGCCTTAAATCTAAATCCAATGGGACTTCATGAGCCTAGTCCTCTAGGAACTTCATGAGCCTAGTCCTCTATGAACTTCGAAAGAACCTCATGAACAATTAATCCAAATCTACAGGAACTGCATGAGCCTAGTTCTCTAGGAACCGCATGAACCTTAAATCTAAATCCAATGGAACTTCATGAGCCTAGTCCTCTAGGAACCTCGTGAACCTTAAGTTCAAATTCGAATGAACTTCATGAGCCTAGTCCTCAAAGAACCTGATGAACCTTAAACTCAAATCAATGGAACTCCATGAACCTAGTCCTCTAGGAACTTCATGAACCTTCTCTCCAAATCAAATGGAACTTCATGAGCCTAGTCCTCTAGGAACCTCATAAACCTTAAATCCAAATCCAATGGAACTTCATGATCCTAGTCTTCTAGGAACCTCGTGAACATTAAGTCCAAATCCAATGGAACTTCATGATCCCAGTACTCTAGGAACTTCATGAGCTTAAGTCCAAATTCGAATGAACTTCATGAGCCTAGTCCTCTAGGAACCTCATGAACCTTAAATTCAAATCCAATGGAATTCCATGAGCCTAGTCCTCTATCAACTTCATGAACCATAACTCCAAGTCCAATGGAACTTCATGAGCCTAGTCCTGTAGGAACCTCATGAACTGTAACTCCAAATCCAATGGAACTTCCTGAGCCTAGTCCTCTAGCAACCTCATGAACCTTAAATCCAAATCCAATGGAACTTTTTGAGCCTAGTCTTCTAGGAATCTCATGAACCTTTAATCCAAATCTGAAGGAACTTCATGAGCTTAATCCTCTAGAAACCTCATGAACCTTAAGTCTGAATTCGAATGAACTTCATGAGCCTAGTCCTCTAACAACCTCATGAACCTTTAATTCAAATCGAATGGGACTCATTAAGCCTAGTCCTTTAGGAACTTCATGAACCTTAAATTTAAATTCAAAAGAACTTCACGAGTCTACTCCTCCAGGAATTTCATGAACCTTTAATCCAAATCTGAAGGAACTTCAAGAGCCTAGTTCTCTAGGAACCTCATGAATCTTTAATTCAAATCCTAAATAACTTCATGAGACTATCCTCTAGGAACGTCATGACCTATAAATCCAAATCCAATGGAACTTCATGAGCCTAGTCCTCTAGGAACCTCATGAACCTTAAATCCAAATCCGAAGGAACTTCATGAGTCTAGTACCCTTAGAACCTCCTTTAAATCCAACTTCAAAAGAATTTCATGAGCTTAGTCTTCTAAGAACTTCATGAACCTTAAATCCAAATCTAATGGAACTTTATGAGCCTAGTCCTCTAGGAACCCCATGAACCTTTAATCCAAATCCGAAGGAACTTCATGAGCCTAATCCTCTAGGAACCTCATGAACCTTATGTCTGAATTCGACTGAACTTCATGAGCCTAGTCCTCTAACAACCTCATGAAGCTTTAATTCAAATCGAATGGAACTCATTAAGCTAGTCCCTTGGGAACTTCATGAACATTAAATCCAAATTCAAATGAACTTCATGAGTCAACTCCTCTAGGAATTTCATGAACCTTTAATCCAAATCTGAAGGAACTTCATGAGCCTAGTCCTCTTGGAACCTCATGAGATTTAAATAAAAATCTAATAGAACTTCATGAGCCTAGTCCTATAAGAACCTCATGAACATTTAATCCAAATCTGCAGGAACTTCGTGAGCCTAGTCTTCTAGGAACCTCATGAACCTTAAATCTAAATCCAATGGAACTTCATGAGCCTAGTCCTCTAGGAACCTCGTGAACCTTAAGTTCAAATTCGAATGAACTTCATGAGCCTAGTCCTCAAAGAACCTGATGAACCTTAAACTCAAATCAATGGAACTCCATGAGCCTAGTCCTCTAGGAACCTCATGAACCTTAAACCCAAATCCAATGGAACTTCATGATCCTAGTCCTCTAGGAACCTTGTGAACATTAAGTCCAAATCCAATGGAACTCCGTGAGCCCATTACTCTAGGAACTTCATGAACCTTATGTCCAAATTCGAATGAACTTCATGAGCCTAGTCCTCTAGGAATCTGATGAACCTTAAATTCAAATCCAATGGAATTCCATGAGCCTAGTCCTCTATCAACTTCATGAATCTTAACTCCAAGTCCAATGGAACTTCATGAGCCTAGTCCTCTAGGAACCTCATGAACCGTAACTCCAAATCCAATGGAACTTCCTGAGCCTAGTCCTCTAGGAACCTCATGAACCTTAAATCCAAATCCAATGGAACTTTATGAGCCTAGTCCTGTAGGAATCCCATGAACCTTTAATCCAAATTCGAAGGAACTTCATGAGCCTAATCCTCTAGGAACCTCATGCACCTTAAGTCTGAATTCGAAAGAACTTCATGAGCCTAGTCCTCTAACAACCTCATGAACCTTTAATACAAATCGAATGGAACTCATTAAGCCTAGTCCTTTAGGAACTTCATGAACCTTAAATCTAAATTCAAACGAACTTCATGAGTCTACTCCTCTAGGAATTTCATGAACCTTTAATCCAAATCTGAAGGAACTTCATGAGCCTAGTTCTCTAGGAACCACATGAAGCTTTATTGGTCACTAAGTATACTGGATACAGTTTGGGAAATAGTTTAAGCAACAAACTGTACGGATTTTAAATCTGAGTGCGTAGCGGAAGTCTTGGATACAGTAGGTTGCTGTGGATACAGCAACTAAGTGTATAGTGTATACTTAATTAATCACAGTAATTAAAACAGTAAAAACTGAAGGTAAATAACACAGTAATTAAAGTGGTTCGAGGTAAGCCCCTCTACGTCCACTGGTCCTCCACACAGGAGTAAAAAGTTTATTATAATTACTACGTACACAACTACGTAATTATAACAACACACAATCAATATATCGTTCACACAGATTGATATAAATATCTTAGCTTCAACCGTTCACACAGATTGGTTTTAAGCTAACGCTTTAACTTGCTTCTTCACACACAGTTCTGAAGCTTCGTCTTCTTCAATGCAAATCCTTCACACACAGTTCCGGAGAAGCACCGATTACTCAGTCCACACAGGGCTGATCTGGGTTTGTTTCAAAGTAAGAACAGATGGTGAACAACAAATTTGACTTTAAGAGCTTTCAGCTGATGAAGTGTTGTTCAAGAAGATGAGCACTGTATATCTCTTTTGATCTGAGTTGCAGTAAGCTTTGGAGATATGTTTTGCTCAGATGATAGCTTCGATAGCTTGAGTTTTTGGTGTGTGTCTGATCTTCAATGACAAGATGAGATATATATAGTCTCTGAAATATATATCCGTTAAGATGTATCCGTTTGGGTGAGATTCCGTTTCAACGGGATTATAGCACGATCCGGATTTAGCGGGATTTTGAAGATCTGTTGACTGACAGTATTTAAATACTTTATCCTTGAGTATTTAAATACTTGTTTATCCAACGGGACTTGACTTATGGAGATTCCTTCTTTGTCCTGTTGTGAACTGTATGGAAGATAACTGTTTTGGAGATTCGAGACAGTTTCCATACTTAGTCTTTTATAAGACTTCTTGCTGTACTGAAGGGCTTCACAATATGCTGATTCGAGGCAGGTCTTCGATACAGGATGATGCCTCAATGCTTCGATACAGTTTCCTTACTGTATGTGGATTGGAATATATGTCAAAACCTCTTTATCAAAAACTATTCGATACAGGGATTGGATATCTGGCTATTTCGATACAGGGTTCTTGTTTTCACAACAATTTCCCCCTTTTTGACAATTTGCCAAGACTTACTATCTTAACTTTTCAAGTCTTCTTGATGATGCCAAAACCTTCTTCATGAAGTGATCTTCTTTTGATGTCTTCTGGCAGATTTCTTGGTCTTTCGTCAAAAGGTATGTCTTTCAGCAACTTAGTCTTTTTGATGAACTGCTCGCAGGCAAGTTAGATACAGTTAAGGATTTTTACAACTTAATCTTATGATTGGCGCGCAGGCACAATCTTTACAATGTATTCTAAGCTTACAACTGAAATCATGAACTGTTCGTAGACTAGTTCGTACAGCTTAATTTTTAATCAAGTTACCTAACTTGATATAGCTATCAAACAATTTAAGTAATCATACATCAACACAGTAGATTACGAGTTGTAATCTTTCAAGACAAACAAACACTTTTATTGATATTCAAAATAAATTGAGTACATGGTTTGCTGTCTCGAAAGAAAAATTACAAAAACAAAAAAAATATACAAGGATTTCAGCTCCTGTAGTGATCTGCGTGTCTCCATGGCTTTCTCCCTGGATCATTCTCGGTACCACGCCACCAGTTTTGTAGGGAATCATTGCCTCGATCCTGGTATATAGCTCTTCCTTCATAGGATCGATCAAAGGCAAGAATCTAGTCTTCTGGATGAGTGATCCGGTCTCCTCTTCTGTGTTTGGATTTCATCTCGATCTAGAGAGGGAGTTTTCTGTCTTCTAACATCTTCGTAAATTTATCTGCGGCCTCTGCTAACGTTTTATAGCTCTTGAAGATGGCGGATTCCCTGACAAGTTTTGCGAAGTATCTCATCAGTTCGTTTTTCCTCCATTGCTTCACTTCATCGGCAGTAGGGTTGCGGTTGGTCGGCAGACGAATTTCAGAAGGTCTCTGGATAAGAGTTTTCCAAGGGACATTTGGATCATGAAATTCAGGTCGGGAGCCTGAAATCCTAAAACTTTGGGAGTGAGGGGCTAGCTTGTTTAACTCGGAGGTGATGCTGTCTTGAGCGGCCTCGAATTCCCTTTCTTGCTGTAGCCTGATTCTCCTAGCAGCTTCTCGTGCCTCTTCCCCCTTTTTGGCTTCATCAAGACTTTTTAGGATTTCTAGAGCAGCATCCTGTTTCGTCTCGATGTTAGTCATTCTCTCTACAAGGGTGGAAAGCGTTTGCGACATATCCTTAATGCATTTGTCGTGGGCGCGCAGTTGAGAGCTATTTTCAATCATGGCACATGCGGTCTTGGCTTCAGCTATTCGTGTTTTTGTTGCTTCTTCCTTCAGGAGTTGCTCCTGCTTGTCTTCCATGATTTTCAAAGCTTGTTTGAAAACCTCTTGCAAAATAACAAATGCCTCGACAACACGAGATACTTCATGTTGAAGGGTGGTCATTTCTTCCACGGCAGAAGTATGCATCCAATTCAATGCTTTCTCAACAGAGGACAGAGCATTCACTGCATCCTGGATGAATACAGTTTGAAGACCAAGTGCGCGCAGGCGCTCTTTCCTAGCGGTAGAAATCGAAGAATCTGGTTGAGCAAAGTCATCAGAGCTGTTCAATCTTCTTACGTTCATGGTTGGGCGTGAGGTAAGTTGGACATCCTCAGGTTCGATACCGTCCTCGGATTCCACGGGTGAAGGGGCGGGAGCAGCTTGTTCTGGTTCGGCGACAGGGGGTTGAGTGGTTTCCTTTGGCGATGTTTCTTCAGTAGACATGGATACAGGAGGGACGGAATCCTCCTGTTGTCTTTCAGGTACAACTTCTTCGGTCGCAGCAGGTTCAGGTGCCTGTTCCAAACTAGCTTCTACTTCCTCGACTGGAGGGTCTGATTCCTCTTCGTCGAGAATTTCCTCATGCTGTGGCGAAGGGGGATTGTTCTGGGTAGATGGCCCTTCGTCGCCTTTGGGTGGAGAGGCATCTCTTGCTTGAGCCTCTTCACGACTAATCCTCACACCAGCTTGAAGAGCATCGTCGTAAATCGTGCCGAGTCATGATCTTCGTCGTCTTTTGGATTACTGGGAGAGTCCTCTGACTTGTTCTTTCCTTTCCTCCGAGCGTCAGATTTGTGCAGAAGATGGCTTTCAATTAGTTCCTTGCAGGAGGGATTGTCCTATCGGATCAGGGCCTCAATTTCTGTTGAGTCCGTCACTTCCGAGTCGAATCTTTTTCCGTGGCTCCAATCGCTCCAGTTGTACAATATTTCGTACGGAGCTATCCTGTAGCCTTTCCATTGCAAAAATCTTTCGTAGCATGTTCAATTTGAACAGAAAGAAGGGTCTGATTTATAATCGAGTCAGGGGAGGGACTTCGTACAATGTCTGGAGATGCTGTAGCGAGGGATTCCTGTACAGGTATGGGATCCTGTATGGAAGTGGGACTCCTTACATGGGATGGTGCCCTGAAGGAAGATGGATCCTGTACGGGTGAGGGATCCCGCAGAGGAGAAGTAGCTGTTGGCTCCAAATGGGCAGCCGACTCGCTAAAGTCTTGTTCGTTGGCAGATGTCTCATTATCCGTCCAAGCCGCCAAAGGCTCAGGATCTACTGTCGATACAGTAGGGGACACCTCTTCCACAGGGGTGGGGCCCTGGGGTTCTTCGTTAGTGGGTTGAGCCACGGGGAAGACTTCTTCAGAGGGCTTGGCAGATTTGACTTTCGAAAGCCTCCTAAGTCTCTTCTTTGGCTTCTCACCAGCAGTGGGTTTCTTGCTGTGAGATCTCTTTCTCTTCTTTGAAGATTCCTCTTCCTGGAACTTCAAGGTCTCATCTCTTGGATTAGCAGAAACTGGCATATGATTGGTTCTCGGGTGGTTGCACATCAAGGTGCTCTGGTTATACGCAGTGGGCTTGACGCCTCCTAAGTATATCCTGGAGCTATTCTTCTTCGCATCAGCGGATTGCGACAGTCCGCATTTCGTCAGGATATGGTTTAACATCAAACCAAAAGATTTCTTCTGGGTGGCAGGCTTGCACACCTCTTCTTGCAGGCGCTTGAGATTATACGGCACCAATTGACCTTTTCACAGTCGAATAGCCACCATCATCCACGAACCTCATGTTTGTACACATTTGAGCACTTGCGGTTCGATTTTCAATTATCCTGCAGCAAAAATCATGAAGATATACAAATGGGAGACAGAAATTTTTCTTGTGACATGTAGTCTGAACCATGTCAACAACTTTGGAGCCTGTGAATAGTCCATAAAATTTAGTAATAAGCTCTTGAGACCCGAATGTCTCAAGTTGATCTATAGTCAGGCCATCAGCGAATAGCCTGTAGATGTTCTGGAGCAGATCGTTATCGATACAGATCTCAACTCCCTGGACTGTGGCAGTGATGTCAGCAACATGACCTCCTTGGGCCAATGACAGAAAGCATACGGCGGCGTTGAGGTAAAACTCCTCAACCAGATGGGCGTCGTACTTGTCAGCACTCTTACTTCCAAAGCGATAGAGGCCTTGTTGACGAAGACGAGTTATGATATACTCTATGGGTTCTGCGTCGTTGGTTCCAGAAAGAATGCGCTCAATGATGACAGGTTTTGAAAAGATCCGGCCATCAATGATGTTAGCAGTTTTCTTCAGAGCAGGAGAAGAAGTTTGTCCAGCCATTTGATGATTTCTTAAGAAAAAGTGCAAGAAACTAATTGAAATATGCAGTAAAATGCAGAGAAGTATGTAGGCTGTTTTTGCTTGAGAACTCTTGAATATGCAGAAAGCGTAAAGAGTCTCTAATGGCAAATTCAGTCCTTTTATAGTTGGGCGGCGAAATAGGATTTTGCAGAGCACGAATGGTCAGATTTTAAGGGATGGGAACCGGTTTTTGAAATCAACGGTTAAGATGGACTGAGTGTAACTGGTACACTTATCCATTAAAATGTTTAAAATATCAGCGGGTCCCATTTCTGACATAAGTTGATACCCTAAATGCCTAAAACGGTGGTTTAAAAATAATAAACAATTTAAAACATCTCGGCTTTTGAGATTCAGTTGTTCAGATGTCGTGTAAGGCATTTAATGTAAATGACGTTTGACGTAAAACAGGGCACGTGGACAAAAATCATTTTAAAAAGAAAATAATATGATATTATATATATACTGAATCGAAATCCTATAGTATGTCTTTGTTTCGCATCGATCTGACGTTCCCCTTAAAAAGATACATATAGGTTTTAAATTCCATACAGCAACTTAAGGATTAATGCTGTATTCATGGGTCCTACAGTATTCCCCCTTAATTATTGCACACGTCAGCTGTAGGATTCATATGTCTTCCCTTGCTACAGTGTTGTATTGACGATTCTGAGCGTACAAATAATTAACGTTGGATACTGTATTCTTGGGTCTTACAGCGTTCCCCCTCAATTTGTTGAGTAAAAATAGTAATTTACTTACAGGGAGTCTGGCTGTAGCATTCCCAATTCTTGTCTGAGCATGTTGAATCTTGCTGTGTCGAGTGGCTTGGTGAAGATGTCGGCCAGCTGAACGTCTGTATGAACTTTTTTCAGGCGAACATCCTTGTTCTCGACGTGATTCCTTATGAAGTGATGCTTCATGTTGATATGCTTAGTGCGCGAGTGCAGGACAGGATTGTGCGTGATGGCAATTGCACTCGTGCTATCACACATGATTGGAGTCTCTCTGCATCGATTCCATAGTCTGAGAACTGTTGCTGCATCCAAAGGATCTGCATACGGCTGACTGACATAGTACTGATTGGCCGTGGAAAGAGAGTTAGCCAAATGCTTCTTACTGAACCAAGAAACGAGTCTAGGTCCGAGAAAGTGACAAGTTCCACTTGTACTCTTCCTATCTAGCTTGCAGCCTCCGAGATCCGAGTCGCTATAGCCAACTAAATCGAATCCGCCTTCCTTAGGATACCATAGTCCTGCATCGACTGTTCCTTTAATGTACTTCAGGATTCGTTTAGATGTATTGAAGTGTGACTCCTTAGGTGTAACTTGATATCTTGCACATACTCCAACAGCAAACTGGATATCGGGCCTACTAGCCGTTAGGTACAGTAGCGAACCAATGAGCTTCCTGTAGAGTGATTGGTCAAACGGCTTTCCGGCTTCATCACCACTAATTTACACGGAAGTGCTCATGGGGGTTGGCGAGGATTTGGAAGTGTTCATTCCAAACTTGTTGAGAAGCTCCTTGCTGTATTTTTCTTGGTTGATGAAAATACCTGTAGGCATCTGCTTTACCTGCAAACCTAGAAAATAGCTAAGTTCCCCCACCATACTCATTTCAAATTTACTTTGCATGAGATGGGAGAACCTTTGACATAGAGCAAGGTTAGTTGAACCAAAAATAATATCATCCACATAGATTTGTACCATAAGAAGGTCATCACCTTCCTGTATTTTGAACAGAGTCTTGTCCACAGCACCTTTCTCAAATCCGTTGTTGGTTAGATACTGGGACAGGGTTTCGTACCAGGCTCTAGGGGCTTGTTTAAGTCCGTACAGCGCTTTCCTTAGCCTGTAAACTAGGTCGATATCGTCTGTGTTGGAAAACCCTGGTGGTTGTTCAACATAAACTTCTTCTGCAAGGTCTCCATTCAGGAAAGCACTTTTGACGTCCATTTGGTATACAATAAAACTCTTATGGGCGGCAAAGGCTAAAAATATCCTGATGGCTTCTAGTCTTGCTACAGGGGCGAAGGTTTCATCATAGTCTATTCCTTCTTCCTGACTATAGCCTTGTGCGACTAGTCTGGATTTGTTCCTTATGATAAGTCCATTTCGATCCTTTTTGTTTCGAAATACCCATTTGGTTCCTATAACTGATTGATGTGTTGGTCTGGGCACAAGATACCATACATTATTTCTTTCGAAACCGTTAAGCTCTTCTTCCATAGATGTTATCCAATGAGAATTATTAAGAGCGTCTATGGTCGAAACAGGTTCGGACTAGGCTAAGAATACAGCGATAGTGCACATATTGAGTCTCCTAAGTTCGGATTGAGATTTCCATTCAGGAAACTGTGAGACCTCAGCATCAGATTCTTCTTGTGCACAAAGTACATTTCCTTGTGTACTCTGTATTCTCCTACGAGTAGAAACACCGGCATTAATGATTCCAATGATCACCTCTTGCAGGTGATCTCTCAACCATCTTCGGTCGGGTTCTAATTCAGGATCCCGTACTGTATCAAATGATTCTGTAGATACAGCTTCAGCTTGTACAGCGTCGGCTTCATCCACATCGATTCTTACAGCTGCGGGGTTGATTTCTAAATCAACTACAGGTTCTATGGGAGTTGGAAGATCCAAGATAGATAGATGGTGGATGTTCTGAGTGATATCATCTACTCCTGTAGGGTCATGATGTGGTTCGTCGAACACTACATGAACTGATTCCTCGATCGTCAGCTTCCTTTTATTAAAGATTCTGAAAGATTTGCTGACGGAGGAGTATCCTACGAATATTCCTTCATCTGATTTCTCATCAAAGGTTCTAAGTTGGTCTTTCCCATTATTCAATACATAACACCTGCATCCAAAAATGTGGAAATACGAAACTAACGGAGTTTTGTTGTTCCATACCTCATATGCTGTTTTGTTGTGGTGCTTGTTGACGATACAGCGGTTTTGAGTGTAGCATGTTGTATTGGTTGCTTCACCCCAGAAACGCTGTGGCAATTTGCTTGCGGCAATCATTGTCCTTGTTGCTTCTTTCAACGTCCTATTCTTTCGCTCGGCAACACCATTTTGTTGAAGTGTACGGGCAGCTGAGTATTCGTCTTTGTATTCCATTCTCGACAGTATTGCTCTATAAAGCGGTTAGTAAATTACGTACCTGTCCGGAACGAATGCACACGATACTCGATGCCTTTTCATTTTTCAACTTTCTCAGGAGCTCGGGCAGCTTTGATGTTGTTTCCTTCTTCTTGCTAAGAAAGATCGTCCAAGCATACCTGGAATAATCATCAACAACAACAATGCAGTATTTATTACCTCCCAAACTTACTGGGTCTACAGGACCGTAGAGATCCATGTGTAGCATTTCGAACATTCTTTGGGTTGAAAGGTAGGATTTGCTTTTCAGGGTTGACTTGATTTGCTTGCCTTTGTGACATGGTCCGCAGACGCTGTCCTTCTTGAATGACACATTTGGCAAACCTCTAACCATTCCCTGTCTTGAGAGCTTGTTGATCGTCTTGAAGTTGACGTGAGACATCCTCTTGTGCCATAACCAGCTAAGATCTGCAGTGCCTATGGCAACAAAGCATGGAATTGAGGAGCTCATAGGCTTCCAGTCAGCAATATACATATTACCTGATCTGCTTCCTGTAAGCACAACTTCCTTGGTTTGGATGTTCTTGACTCTACAGCGATCTATATAGAACTTCACCGAGAACTGTTTATCACAGAATCAAGCTAATACTAAGTAGATTATACTGTAAGCCTTCAACATATGCAACGTCAGTGACTTTGAATTTCCCGACAAGTAGGTTTCCTTTCCCTCTTGTTCTTCCTTTAGATTTATCACCGAAGCGAACTTTTGGACCGCGACCTTCTACAAAATCTGATAGCTTGCTCCTATCTCCGGTCATGTGTCGAGAGCATCCACTATCAAAGTACCAGGTATCCTCCTCAAGAATGTCCTGTAACAAAGAAATTAGGTAGATTTAGGCCCCCTTTGATTTTTGGGTCCATGATTGTTAGTTCCTCTTGGTACCCAGGTTTTCCTGGCAGCAATTGGTTTACTTTAGGACATACTCGGTACAGTGTTGCGATATCTACGGGGGGCATATCCGTAGTTGTTATAACCATGATAATTATTATGCATGAAAAATTCAGGGTTATTATTATTAATCCGGTACGAGTGCCGTCTTGGAGGTGGAGCCATTTTCTTAGGCCTAACAGCTTGCCTTCTGGGTCTCCAGTTGGATTCCCAATGCTGTTGTTGATACTGAACCGGCATCTGCTGTCTTGAGGGATAACGGGGCTCCTGTATCCAATACCTCGGCGTGTTGTACTGATAGTACTGCCGTGCGGGTCTTTGGTAGTTGGATACAGCTTTCCTTCTGAACGGCTGTTGGCGCTGGCGCTGTTGATATGCTCTGGGAGCATGCTGTTGAGTGCGCCTCACAGGTTGGAACGGCTTATGATTCCGCTGTCTGGAATAGGATTGCGGGGGCGGAATAGCAGCCTTCAGTTTTCTCGGTACAGCAGGTTCCTTCACGGGACTAGGGATTTCTTCCGATTCTGTAATGTGTTCCACACTCTTGACGAACACTGTACTAGTTTTCCCTTTGTTTGAACATGAGCTATATCCTAAGCCACTTTTATCATGAGCATTTTGCCCAGTGCTCAGAATTTCTTCCATTCTTCTGGACGATTTCTCCAACGATTTCAGAGTGGTCTCAAGTTCAGTTTCTCGCTTTTCGAGAGTTGTAATTTTGGCTTGTAGTAGAACCAAATCATTTTTCTTGCTCTCGTTGTGAGTTTTAGCCTCACTTAGTTCATGATCAAGTTGATGATTGCTCTCCATGAGTTTTTCAAAATCGACCTTGCTGGTTTCACAATCAAGAGACATATTTTCATAATTTATTTTCAGCAAGTCATTTTCATCTTTCAGCTCTAAATTAGTTAATTGAAGCTGTATATTCTCAGCTTTCAGTGTCTCATGGCCCTTTTGAATGTTTTTAAATTCATTCATCATGTTTTCAAAAGTATGAGATGCGTTTGACGGAATAGCGGAGGTTGAGCTTACCTCATCATCGCTGTCTTCACCTTCTGGAATGTCTTTGGCCATAAAGCACATATATGCTTTATCATCGAACTCATCGTCAGTTGAATCACTTTCAGTGACCACCTGAAGACATTCTGCTGATTTGGATGGTGTGGGGGAGGCTTTTGATTCTCCAATCAGGGCCTTGAGCTTGTCTTTCCAAGCACGTCTTCTTTCATCTCTCTCTTGTTGCTCGGCCTCCGACAACCTTTGGACTTTGGGATGAGGACATTTATTTGCATAATGCCGTGGTTTCCTGCAATTATAGCATAGGTTAGCATCACCGGATGATGTTTCGGTACTTACCTTGTGGACAGGTTTGGGCCTGTAGGGAGTCTTTCCAGACTGTTTGATGAACTTTTTCAATTTATGCATGAGAAGCGCCATTTCATCTTGAGACAGGATGTCGTCGTCACTGTCAGCATTCTTGTGACTAGGCTTCGACAGTGGGCATCTTTGTGTCGACGGTTCGATACACGGCTAGAGCCGTGACCTTTGAAGGAGATTCTTGACTTTCTCTCTTGTCAATATCATCCTCATAAGCTTTGTGGTCAGAGAAGAGATCAAAAGTAGATATTTCATTAAGATTACAAGATACACGCATAGTTGTGGTCTTAATGTCCCATCGGGCAGGAGAGATCTGAAAATTTTTAAGTTCTTCTCCTTTTGGGTGTAAATTTTGCCCAACGCTTCAAGTTCACCAACAATACCGGTGAATCGAGGTCAAGTTCCTCAAGTGTCTCGGTTGGTTTCACTTCAAAAGATTCAAATTGTTGAGTCAGTTTTGAAATCTTGTTTTCTTTTGAGAGCTCAGTCCCCTCACAAATTAACTTGAGTTTATCCCAGATTTCTTTGGCTGTTTTGCAGCTTTTTACCTTCGAGAACGTGCCTTTGTCAAGGGTGACAAATAACGCGTTCTTAGCTATTTTGTCAAGGTTTGCTCGCTTTCTTTCATCTGTGGTCCATTGCTCGCGTTCCTTCTCGAGCATTTCAGCATGGGCTTGGCCCTCAATCCTTGCGGCCGGATTTACCTTCATGATCTTGATAGGACCATCCTGTATAACAAAAATCATCTCTTCGTGCATTGCTGCAAGATGAGCCTCCATCCTAATTCTCCAAATAGAGAACATAGGCACTTTGTTGATCATAGAGGTATCCATGTGATAATATAAAAATGATAGAAACTGTTTTGAAAATGAGTGATTTTGGATCTGATTCGGTTAAAAATACGACTGATTATTTTTAGAATCAACCGCTCCGATACCACTTGTTGGTCACTAAGTATATTGGATACAGTTTGGGAAATAGTTTAAGCAACAAACTGTACGGATTTTAAATCTGAGTGCGTAGAGAAAGTCTTAGATACAGTAGGTTGATGTGGATACAGCAACTATGTGTATAGTGTATACTTAATTAATCACAGTAATTAAAACAGTAAAAACTGAAGGTAAATAACACAGTAATTAAAGTGGTTCGAGGTAAACCCCTCTACGTCCACTGGTCCTCCACACAGGAGTAAAAAGTTTATTATAATTACTACGTACACAACTACGTAATTATAACAACACACAATCAATATATCGTTCACACAGATTGATATGAAGATCTTAGCTTCAACCGTTCACACAGATTGGTTTTAAGCTAACGCTTTAACTTGCTTCTTGACACACAGTTCTGAAGCTTCGTCTTCTTCAATGCAAATCGTTCACACACAGTTCCGGAGAAACACCGATTACTCAGTCCACACAGGGCTGATCTGGGTTTGTTTCAAAGTAAGAACAGATGGTGAACAACTTTGACTTTAAGAGCTTTCAGCTGATGAAGTGTTGTTCAAGAAGATGAGCACTGTATATCTCTTTTGATCTGAGTTGCAGTAAGCTTTGGAGATATGTTTTGCTCAGATGATAGCTTCGATAGCTTGAGTTTTTGGTGTGTGTTTGATCTTCAATGACAAGATGAGATATATATAGTCTCTGAAATATATATTCGTTAAGACGTATCCGTTTGGGTGAGATTCCGTTTCAACAGGATTATAGCACGATCCGGATTTAGCGGGATTTTAAAGATCTGTTGACTGACAGTATTTAAATACTTTATCCTTGAGTATTTAAATACTTGTTTATCCAACGGGACTTGACTTATGGAGATTCCTTCTTTGTCCTGTTGTGAACTGTTTGGAAGATAACTGTTTTGGAGATTCGAGACAGTTTCCATACTTAGTCTTTTATAAGACTTCTTGCTGTACTGAAGGGCTTCACAATATGCTGATTCGAGGCAGGTCTTCGATACAGGATGATGCCTCAATGCTTCGATACAGTTTCCTTACTGTATGTGGATTGGAATATATGTCAAAACCTCTTTATCAAAAACTATTCGATACAGGGATTGGATATCTGGCTGTTTCGATACAGGGTTCTTGTTTTCACAACAATTTCCCCCTTTTTGACAATTTGCCAAGACTTACTATCTTAACTTTTCAAGTCTTCTTGATGATGCCAAAACCTTCTTCATGAAGTGATCTTCTTTTGATGTCTTCTGGCAGATTTCTTGGTCTTTCGTCAAAAGGTATGTCTTTCAGCAACTTAGTCTTTTTGATGAAGCGCTTTCATGAGCAAGTTAGATCTGATTAAGGATTTTTACAACTTAATCTTATGATTGGCGCGCAGCACAATCTTTACAATGTATTCTAAGCTTACAATGAAATCATGAACTGTTCGTAGACTAGTTAAATGCAGCTTAATTTTTAATCAAGTTACCTAACTTGATATAGCTATCAAACAATTTAAGTAATCATACATCAACACAGTAGATTACGAGTTGTAATCTTTCAAGACAAACAAACACTTTTATTGATATTCAAAATAAATTGAGTACATGGTTTGCTGTTTCGAAAGAAAAATTACAAAAACAAAAAAAATATACAAGGATTTCAGCTCCTGTAGTGATCTGCGTGTCTCCATGGCTTTCTCCCTGGATCATTCTCGGTACCACGCCACCAGTTTTGTAGGGAATCATTGCCTCGATCCTGGTATATAGCTCTTCCTTCATAGGATCGATCAAAGGCAAGAATCTAGTCTTCTGGATGAGTGATCCGGTCTCCTCTTCTGTGTTTGGATTTCATCTCGATCTAGAGAGGGAGTTTTCTGTCTTCTAACATCTTCGTAAATTTATCTGCGGCCTCTGCTAACGTTTTATAGCTCTTGAAGATGGCGGATTCCCTGACGAGTTTTGCGAAGTATCTCATCAGTTCGTTTTTCCTCCATTGCTTCACTTCATCGGCAGTAGGGTTGCGGTTGGTCGGCAGACGAATTTCAGAATGTCTCTGGATAAGAGTTTGCCAAGGGACATTTGGATCATGAAATTCAGGTCGGGAGCCTGAAATCCTAAAACTTTGGGAGTGAGGGGCTAGCTTGTTTAACTCGGAGGTGATGCTGTCTTGAGCGGCCTCGAATTCCCTTTCTTCTTTGTGCTTTGATTCTCCTAGCAGCTTCTCGTGCCTCTTCCCCCTTTTTGGCTTCATCAAGACTTTTTAGGATTTCTAGAGCAGCATCCTGTTTCGTCTCGATGTTAGTCATTCTCTCTACAAGGGTGGAAAGCGTTTGCGACATATCCTTAATGCATTTGTCGTGGGCGCGCAGTTGAGAGCTATTTTCAATCATGGCACATGCGGTCTTGGCTTCAGCTATTCGTGTTTTTGTTGCTTCTTCCTTCAGGAGTTGCTCCTGCTTGTCTTCCATGATTTTCAAAGCTTGTTTGAAAACCTCTTGCAAAATAACAAATGCCTCGACAACACGAGATACTTCATGTTTAAGGGTGGTCATTTCTTCCACGGCAGAAGTATGCATCCAATTCAATGCTTTCTCAACAGAGGACAGAGCATTCACTGCATCCTGGATGAATACAGTTTGAAGACCAAGTGCGCGCAGGCGCTCTTTCCTAGCGGTAGAAATCGAAGAATCTGGTTGAGCAAAGTCATCAGAGCTGTTCAATCTTCTTACGTTCATGGTTGGGCGTGAGGTAAGTTGGACATCCTCAGGTTCGATACCGTCCTCGGATTCCACGGGTGAAGGGGCGGGAGCAGCTTGTTCTGGTTCGGCGACAGGGGGTTGAGTGGTTTCCTTTGGCGATGTTTCTTCAGTAGACATGGATACAGGAGGGACGGAATCCTCCTGTTGTCTTTCAGGTACAACTTCTTCGGTCGCAGCAGGTTCAGGTGCCTGTTCCAAACTAGCTTCTACTTCCTCGACTGGAGGGTCTGATTCCTCTTCGTCGAGAATTTCCTCATGCTGTGGCGAAGGGGGATTGTTCTGGGTAGATGGCCCTTCGTCGCCTTTGGGTGGAGAGGCATCTCTTGCTTGAGCCTCTTCACGACTAATCCTCACACCAGCTTGAAGAGCATCGTCGTCGTCGTCTGAGTCATGATCTTCGTCGTCTTTTGGATTACTGGGAGAGTCCTCTGACTTGTTCTTTCCTTTCCTCCGAGCGTCAGATTTGTGCAGAAGATGGCTTTCAATTAGTTCCTTGCAGGAGGGATTGTCCTATCGGATCAGGGCCTCAATTTCTGTTGAGTCCGTCACTTCTGAGTCGAATCTTTTTCCGTGGCTCCAATCGCTCCAGTTATACAATATTTCGTACGGAGCTAGCCTGTAGCCTTTCCATTGCAAAAATCTTTCGTAGCATGTTCAATTTGAACAGAAAGAAGGGTCTGATTTATAATCGAGTCAGGGGAGGGACTTCGTACAATGTCCAGAGCCTTGTAGAGGATTCCTGTACAGGTATGGGATCCTGTATGGAAGTGGGACTCCTTACATGGGATGGTGCCCTGAAGGAAGATGGATCCTGTACGGGTGTGGGATCCCGCAGAGGAGAAGTAGCTGTTGGCTCCAAATGGGCAGCCGACTCGCTAAAGTCTTGTTCGTTGGCAGATGTCTCATTATCCGTCCAAGCCGCCAAAGGCTCAGGATCTACTGTCGATACAGTAGGGGACACCTCTTCCACAGGGGTGGGGCCCTGGGGTTCTTCGTTAGTGGGTTGAGCCACGGGGAAGACTTCTTCAGAGGGCTTGGCAGATTTGACTTTCGAAAGCCTCCTAAGTCTCTTCTTTGGCTTCTCACCAGCAGTGGGTTTCTTGCTGTGAGATCTCTTTCTCTTCTTTGAAGATTCCTCTTCCTGGAACTTCAAGGTCTCATCTCTTGGATTAGCAGAAACTGGCATATGATTGGTTCTCGGGTGGTTGCACATCAAGGTGCTCTGGTTATACGCAGTGGGCTTGACGCCTCCTAAGTATATCCTGGAGCTATTCTTCTTCGCATCAGCGGATTGCGACAGTCCGCATTTCGTCAGGATATGGTTTAACATCAAACCAAAAGATTTCTTCTGGGTGGCAGGCTTGCACACCTCTTCTTGCAGGCGCTTCAGGATTATCTGGCACCAATTGACCTTTTCACAGGTCAGAATAGCCACCATCATCCTGAACCTCATGTTTGTACACATTTCGAACGCACCGGTTCGATTTTCAATTATCCTGCAGCAAAAATCATGAAGATATACAAATGGGAGACAGAAATTTTTCTTGTGACATGTAGTCTGAACCATGTCAACAACTTTGGAGCCTGTGAATAGTCCATAAAATTTAGTAATAAGCTCTTGAGACCCGAATGTCTCAAGTTGATCTATAGTCAGGCCATCAGCGGATAGCCTGTAGATGTTCTGGAGCAGATCGTTATCGATACAGATCTCAACTCCCTGGACTGTGGCAGTGATGTCAGCAACATGACCTCCTTGGGCCAATGACAGAAAGCATACGGCGGCGTTGAGGTAAAACTCCTCAACCAGATGGGCGTCGTACTTGTCAGCAGTCTTACTTCCAAAGCGATAGAGGCCTTGTTGACGAAGACGAGTTATGATATACTCTATGGGTTCTGCGTCGTTGGTTCCAGAAAGAATGCGCTCAATGATGACAGGTTTTGAAAAGATCCGGCCATCAATGATGATAGCAGTTTTCTTCAGAGCAGGAGAAGAAGTTTGTCCAGCCATTTGATGATTTCTTAAGAAAAAGTGCAAGAAACTAATTGAAATATGCAGTAAAATGCAGAGAAGTATGTAGGCTGTTTTTGCTTGAGAACTCTTGAATATGCAGAAAGCGTAAAGAGTCTCTAATGGCAAATTCAGTCCTTTTATAGTTGGGCGGCGAAATAGGATTTTGCAGAGCACGAATGGTCAGATTTTAAGGGATGGGAACCGGTTTTTGAAATCAACGGTTAAGATGGACTGAGTGTAACTGGTACACTTATCCATTAAAATGTTTAAAATATCAGCGGGTCCCATTTCTGACATAAGTTGATACCCTAAATGCCTAAAACGGTGGTTTAAAAATAATAAACAATTTAAAACATCTCGGCTTTTGAGATTCAGTTGTCCAGATGTCGTGTAAGGCATTTAATGTAAATGACGTTTGACGTAAAACAGGGCACGTGGACAAAAATCATTTTAAAAAGAAAATAATATGATATTATATATATACTGAATCGAAATCCTATAGTATGTGCTGTTTCCGCATCGATACAGCGTTCCCCTTAAAAAGATACATATAGGTTTTAAATTCCATACAGCAACTTAAGGATTAATCTTTGTATTCATGGTCTACTGAGATTCCCCCTTAATTATTGCACACGTCAGCTGTAGGATTCATATGTCTTCGCTTGCTACAGTGTTGTATTGACGATTCTGAGCGTACAAATAATTAACGTTGGATACTGTATTCTTGGGTCTTACAGCGTTCCCCCTCAATTTGTTGAGTAAAAATAGTAATTTACTTACAGGGAGTCTGGCTGTAGCATTCCCAATTCTTGTTTGAGCATGTTGAATCTTGCTGTGTCGAGTGGCTTGGTGAAGATGTCGGCCAGCTGAACGTCTGTATGAACTTTTTTCAGGCGAACATCCTTGTTCTCGACGTGATTCCTTATGAAGTGATGCTTCATGTTGATATGCTTAGTGCGCGAGTGCAGGACAGGATTGTGCGTGATGGCAATTGCACTCGTGCTATCACACATGATTGGAGTCTCTGCATCGATTCCATAGTCTGACAACTGTTCTTTGCATCAAAGGATTCGCATACAAGACTACGGCTGACATAGTACTGATTCGGCCGTGGAAAGAGAGTTAGCCAATTGCTTCTTCTTGAACCAAGAAAGCGAGTCTAGGTCAGAAAGTGACAAGTTCCACTTGTACTCTTCCTATCTAGCTTGCGACCTCCGAGATCCGAGTCGCTATAGCCAACTAAATCGAATCCGCCTTCCTTAGGATACCATAGTCTGCATCATTGTTCCTTTAATGTACTTCAGGATTCGTTTAGATGTATTGAAGTGTGACTCCTTAGGTGTAACTTGATATCTTGCACATACTCCAACAGCAAACTGGATATCGGGCCTACTAGCCGTTAGGTACAGTAGCGAACCAATGAGCTTCCTGTAGAGTGATTGGTCAAACGGCTTTCCGGCTTCATCACCACTAATTTACACGGAAGTGCTCATGGGGGTTGGCGAGGATTTGGAAGTGTTCATTCCAAACTTGTTGAGAAGCTCCTTGCTGTATTTTTCTTGGTTGATGAAAATACCTGTAGGCATCTGCTTTACCTGCAAACCTAGAAAATAGCTAAGTTCCCCCACCATACTCATTTCAAATTTACTTTGCATGAGATGGGAGAACCTTTGACATAGAGCAAGGTTAGTTGAACCAAAAATAATATCATCCACATAGATTTGTACCATAAGAAGGTCATCACCTTCCTGTATTTTGAACAGAGTCTTGTCCACAGCACCTTTCTCAAATCCGTTGTTGGTTAGATACTGGGACAGGGTTTCGTACCAGGCTCTAGGGGCTTGTTTAAGTCCGTACAGCGCTTTCCTTAGCCTGTAAACTAGGTCGATATCGTCTGTGTTGGAAAACCCTGGTGGTTGTTCAACATAAACTTCTTCTGCAAGGTCTCCATTCAGGAAAGCACTTTTGACGTCCATTTGGTATACAATAAAACTCTTATGGGCGGCAAAGGCTAAAAATATCCTGATGGCTTCTAGTCTTGCTACAGGGGCGAAGGTTTCATCATAGTCTATTCCTTCTTCCTGACTATAGCCTTGTGCGACTAGTCTGGATTTGTTCCTTATGATAAGTCCATTTCGATCCTTTTTGTTTCGAAATACCCATTTGGTTCCTATAACCGATTGATGTGTTGGTCTGGGCACAAGATACCATACATTATTTCTTTCGAAACCGTTAAGCTCTTCTTCCATAGATGTTATCCAGTGAGAATTATTAAGAGCGTCTATGGTCGAAACAGGTTCGGACTAGGCTAAGAATACAGCGATAGTGCACATATTGAGTCTCCTAAGTTCGGATTGAGATTTCCATTCAGGAAACTGTGAGACCTCAGCATCAGATTCTTCTTGTGCACAAAGTACATTTCCTTGTGTACTCTGTATTCTCCTACGAGTAGAAACACCGGCATTAATGATTCCAATGATCACCTCTTGCAGGTGATCTCTCAACCATCTTCGGTCGGGTTCTAATTCAGGATCCCGTACTGTATCAAATGATTACGTAGATACGGCTTGACATGCAGTCGGCTTCATCCACATCGATTCTTACAGTGCGGGGTTGATTTCTAAATCAACTACGGGTTCTATGGGAGTTGGAAGATCCAAGATAGATAGATGGTGGATGTTCGGTGATATCATCTACTCCTGTAGGGTCATGATGTGGTTCGTCGAACACTACATGAACCGATTCCTCGATCGTCGACTTCCTTTTATTAAAGATTAAAGCTTTCTTTGACGGAGGAGTATCCTATGAATATTCCTTCATCTGATTTCTCATCAAAGGTTCTAAGTTGGTCTTTCCCATTATTCAATACATAACACCTGCATCCAAAAATGTGGAAATACGAAACTAACGGAGTTTTGTTGTTCCATACCTCATATGCTGTTTTGTTGTGGTGCTTGTTGACGATACAGCGGTTTTGAGTGTAGCATGTTGTATTGGTTGCTTCACCCCAGAAACGCTGTGGCAATTTGCTTGCGGCAATCATTGTCCTTGTTGCTTCTTTCAACGTCCTATTCTTTCGCTCGGCAACACCATTTTGTTGAAGTGTACGGGCAGCTGAGTATTCGTGCTGTATTTCATTCTCCGAACAGTATTGCTCTATAAAGCGGTTAGTAAATTCTGTACCTCTGTCGGAACGAATGCACACGATACTCGATGCCTTTTCATTTTTCAACTTTCTCAGGAGCTCGGGCAGCTTTGATGTTGTTTCCTTCTTCTTGCTAAGAAAGATCGTCCAAGCATACCTGGAATAATCATCAACAACAACAATGCAGTATTTATTACCTCCCAAACTTACTGGGTCTACAGGACCGTAGAGATCCATGTGTAGCATTTCGAACATTCTTTGGGTTGAAAGGTAGGATTTGCTTTTCAGTGTTGACTTGATTTGCTTGCCTTTGTGACATGGTCCGCAGACGCTGTCCTTCTTGAATAACACATTTGGCAAACCTCTAACCATTCCCTGTCTTGAGAGCTTGTTGATCGTCTTGAAGTTGACGTGAGACATCCTCTTGTGCCATAACCAGCTAAGATCTGCAGTGCCTATGGCAACAAAGCATGGAATTGAGGAGCTCATAGGCTTCCAGTCAGCAATATACATATTACGATGCGCTTCCTGTAAGCACAACTTCCTTGGTTTGGATGTTCTTGACTCTACAGCGATCTATATAGAACTTCACCGAGAACTGTTTATCACAGAACTGGCTAATACTAAGTAGATTATACTGTAAGCCTTCAACATATGCAACGTCAGTGACTTTGAATTTCCCGACAAGTAGGTTTCCTTTCCCTCTTGTTCTTCCTTTAGATTTATCACCGAAGCGAACTTTTGGACCGCGACCTTCTACAAAATCTGATAGCTTGCTCCTATCTCCGGTCATGTGTCGAGAGCATCCACTATCAAAGTACCAGGTATCCTCCTCAAGAATGTCCTGTAACAAAGAAATTAGGTAGATTTAGGCCCCCTTTGATTTTTGGGTCCATGATTGTTAGTTCCTCTTGGTACCCAGGTTTTCCTGGCAGCAATTGGTTTACTGTAGGACATACTCGGTACAGTGTTGCGATATCTACGGGGGGCATATCCGTAGTTGTTATAACCATGATAATTATTATGCATGAAAAATTCAGGGTTATTATTATTAATCCGGTACGAGTGCCGTCTTGGAGGTGGAGCCATTTTCTTAGGCCTAACAGCTTGCCTTGGGTCTCGGTTGGATTCCCAATCTTGTTGTTGATCTTGAACCGGCATCTGCTGTCTTGAGGGATAACGGGGCTCTGTATCAATACCTCGGCGTGTTGTGCGATAATGCTTGCCGTGCGGGTCTTTGGTAGTTGGATACGACTTTCCTTACGAGCAGTTTGTGTGGCGCTGTTGATATGCTCGGGAGCATCTTTGTTGAGTGCGCCTCACGAGTTGGAACGGCTTATGATTGCGGCTATGCGGAATAGGATTGCGGGGCGGAATAGCGACCTTGATTTTCTCGATAAAGAGTTCCTTCACGGGACTAGGGATTTCTTCCGATTCTGTAATGTGTTCCACACTCTTGACGAACACTGTACTAGTTTTCCCTTTGTTTGAACATGAGCTATATCCTAAGCCACTTTTATCATGAGCATTTTGCCCAGTGCTCAGAATTTCTTCCATTCTTCTGGACGATTTCTCCAACGATTTCAGAGTGGTCTCAAGTTCAGTTTCTCGCTTTTCGAGAGTTGTAATTTTGGCTTGTAGTAGAACCAAATCATTTTTCTTGCTCTCGTTGTGAGTTTTAGCCTCACTTAGTTCATGATCAAGTTGATGATTGCTCTCCATGAGTTTTTCAAAATCGACCTTGCTGGTTTCACAATCAAGAGACATATTTTCATAATTTATTTTCAGCAAGTCATTTTCATCTTTCAGCTCTAAATTAGTTAATTGAAGCTGTATATTCTCAGCTTTCAGTGTCTCATGGCCCTTTTGAATGTTTTTAAATTCATTCATCATGTTTTCAAAAGTATGAGATGCGTTTGACGGAATAGCGGAGGTTGAGCTTACCTCATCATCGCTGTCTTCACCTTCTGGAATGTCTTTGGCCATAAAGCACATATATGCTTTATCATCGAACTCATCGTCAGTTGAATCACTTTCAGTGACCACCTGAAGACATTCTGCTAATTTGGATGGTGTGGGGGAGGCTTTTGATTCTCCAATCAGGGCCTTGAGCTTGTCTTTCCAAGCACGTCTTCTTTCATCTCTCTCTTGTTGCTCGGCCTCCGACAACCTTTGGACTTTGGGATGAGGACATTTATTTGCATAATGCCGTGGTTTCCTGCAATTATAGCATAGGTTAGCATCACCGGATGATGTTTCGGTACTTACCTTGTGGACAGGTTTGGGCCTGTAGGGAGTCTTTCCAGACTGTTTGATGAACTTTTTGAATTTATGCATGAGAAGCGCCATTTCATCTTGAGACAGGATGTAAATCGTCCTTGTCGGCATTCTTGTGACTAGGCTTCGGCCAGTGGGCATCTTTGTGTCGACGGTTCGATACAGCGGCTAGAGCTGTGACCTTTGAAGGAGATTCTTCAGCTTTCTCTCTTGTCAATATCATACTCAAAAGCTTTGAGGTCAGAGAAGAGATCAAAAGTAGATATTTCATTAAGATTACAAGATACACGCATAGCTGTGGTCTTAATGTCCCATCGGGCTGGGAGAGATCTGAAAATTTTTAAGTTCTTCTCCTTTTGGGTGTAAATTTTGCCCAACGCTTCAAGTTCACCAACAATACCAGTGAATCTGAGGTCAAGTTCCTCAAGTGTCTCAGTTGGTTTCACTTCAAAAGATTCAAATTGTTGAGTCAGTTTTGAAATCTTGTTTTCTTTTGAGAGCTCAGTCCCCTCACAAATTAACTTGAGTTTATCCCAGATTTCTTTGGCTGTTTTGCAGCTTTTTACCTTCGAGAACGTGCCTTTGTCAAGGGTGACAAATAACGCGTTCTTATCTATTTTGTCAAGGTTTGCTCGCTTTCTTTCATCTGTGGTCCATTGCTCGCGTTCCTTCTCGAGCATTTCAGCATGGGCTTGGCCCTCAATCCTTGCGGCCGGATTTACCTTCATGATCTTGATAGGACCATCCTGTATAACAAAAATCATCTCTTCGTGCATTGCTGCAAGATGAGCCTCCATCCTAATTCTCCAAATAGAGAACATAGGCACTTTGTTGATCATAGAGGTATCCATGTGATAATATAAAAATGATAGAAACTGTTTTGAAAATGAGTGATTTTGGATCTGATTCGGTTAAAAATACGACTGATTATTTTTAGAATCAACCGCTCCGATACCACTTGTTGGTCACTAAGTATATTGGATACAGTTTGGGAAATAGTTTAAGCAACAAACTGTACGGATTTTAAATCTGAGTGCGTAGAGAAAGTCTTAGATACAGTAGGTTGATGTGGATACAGCAACTATGTGTATAGTGTATACTTAATTAATCACAGTAATTAAAACAGTAAAAACTGAAGGTAAATAACACAGTAATTAAAGTGGTTCGAGGTAAACCCCTCTACGTCCACTGGTCCTCCACACAGGAGTAAAAAGTTTATTATAATTACTACGTACACAACTACGTAATTATAACAACACACAATCAATATATCGTTCACACAGATTGATATGAAGATCTTAGCTTCAACCGTTCACACAGATTGGTTTTAAGCTAACGCTTTAACTTGCTTCTTGACACACAGTTCTGAAGCTTCGTCTTCTTCAATGCAAATCGTTCACACACAGTTCCGGAGAAGCACCGATTACTCAGTCCACACAGGGCTGATCTGGGTTTGTTTCAAAGTAAGAACAGATGGTGAACAACTTTGACTTTAAGAGCTTTCAGCTGATGAAGTGTTGTTCAAGAAGATGAGCACTGTATATCTCTTTTGATCTGAGTTGCAGTAAGCTTTGGAGATATGTTTTGCTCAGATGATAGCTTCGATAGCTTGAGTTTTTGGTGTGTGTTTGATCTTCAATGACAAGATGAGATATATATAGTCTCTGAAATATATATTCGTTAAGACGTATCCGTTTGGGTGAGATTCCGTTTCAACGGGATTATAGCACGATCCGGATTTAGCGGGATTTTGAAGATCTGTTGACTGACAGTATTTAAATACTTTATCCTTGAGTATTTTAATACTTCTTTATCCAACGGGACTTGACTTCTGGAGATTCCTTCTTTGTCCTGTTGTGAACTGTATGGAAGATAACTGTTTTGGAGATTCGAGACAGTTTCCATACTTAGTCTTTTATAAGACTTCTTGCTGTACTGAAGGGCTTCACAATATGCTGATTCGAGGCAGGTCTTCGATACAGGATGATGCCTCAATGCTTCGATACAGTTTCCTTACTGTATGCGGATTGACATATAGGTCAAAACCTATTTATCAAAAACTATTCGATACAGGGATTGGATATCTGGCTGTTTCGATACAGGGTTCTTGTTTTCCCAACAAGCTTTAATTCAAATCCTAAAGAACTTCATGAGACTATCCTCTAGGAACGTCATGACCTATAAATCCAAATCCAATGGAGCTTCATGATCCTAGTCCTCTAGGAACCTCATGAACCTTAAATCCAAATCCAAAGGAACTTCATGAGTCTAGTACCCTTGGAACCTCCTTTAAATCCAACATCAAAAGAATTTCATGAGCCTAGTCCTCTAAGAACCTCATGAACCTTAAATCTAAATCCAATGGAACTTTATGAGCCTAGTCCTCTAGGAACCCCATGAACCTTTAATCTAAATCCGAAGGAACTTCATGAGCCTAATCCTCTAGGAACCTCATGAACCTTAAGTCTGAATTCGAATGAACTTCATGAGCCTAGTCCTCGAACAAGCTCATGAACCTTTAATTCAAATCGAATGGAACACATTAAGCCTAGTCTTTTAGGAAATTCATGAACCTTAAATCCAAATTCAAATGAACTTCATGAGTCTACTCCTCTAGGAATTTCGTGAACCTTTAATCCAAATCTGAAGGAACTTCATGAGCCTAGTTCTCTAGGAACCTCATAAACCTTAAATCCAAATCCAATGGAAATTCATGATTATAGTCTGCTAGGAACCTCATGAACCTTAAATCTAAATCCAAAGGAACTTCATGAGCCCAGTCCTCTGGGAACCTCATTAACCTTAATCCAATTTAAATTCATGAGCCTAGTCCTCTAGGAACCTCATGAACTTTAAATCCAAATCCAATAGAACCTCATGAACCTTACATCCAAATCCAATGGAAATTCATGATTATAGTCCGCTAGGAACATCATGAACCTTAACACTAAATCCAATGAAACTTTATGAGCCTAGTCCTCTAGGAACCTCATGAACCTTAAATCGAAATCCAAAGAAACTTCATAAGCCTAGTCCTCTAGGAACCTCGTGAACGTTAAATCTAAATTCAAAAGACTTCATAAGCCTAGTCCTCTAGCAACCTCATTAACCTTTAATCAAAATCCTATGGAACTTCATGATCCTAGTCCTTTAGTAACCTCATGAACCTTTAATCCAAATCCTAAGGAACTTCATGAGCCTAGTTCTCTAAGAACCTCATGAACCTTAAATCTAAATCCAATGGAACTTCATGAGTCTAGTCCTCTAGGAACCTCCTGAACCTTAAAATGTAAATTTGAATGAACTTCATGAGCCTAGTCCTATAGGAACTTCATGAACTTTAACTCCAAATCCAGTAGAACTTCATGAGCCTAGTCCTCTTGGAACCTCATGAACCTTAAATCCAAATTCAAAGGAACTTTAGGAGCCTAATCCTGTAAGAACCTCATGAACCTTAATTCCAAATACAAAGAAACTTCATGAGTATAATACTCTATGAACCTCATGAATCTTAAATCCAAATCCAAAGTAACTTCCTGAGCGAAGTCCTATAAGAACCTCATGAACCTTAAATGTAAATCCAATGGAACTTCATGACCCTAGTCCTCTAGGATCCTCGTGAACCTTAAATCTAAATCCAATGGAACTTCATGAGCCTAGTATTCTAGAAATCTCATGAACCATAAGTCCAAATTCGATTAAACCTCATGAGCCTAGTCCTCTAAAAACCTCATGAACCTTATAATCAGATCGAATGAAACTCCATGAGCCTAGTCCTCTAGGAACTTCATGAACCTTAACACTAAATCTAATTGAACTTTATGATCCTAGTCCTCTAGGAACCTCATGAACCGTAAATCCAAATCCAATAGAACTCTAGGAACCTAATGAACCTTAAATCTAAATCCAAAGAAACTTCATGAGTATAGTAGTCTAGGAACCTCATGAACCTTTACCCAAACCCAAAGGAATTTCATGAGCCTAGTACTCTAGGAACCTCATGAACCGTAAGTCCAAATTCGAATGAACTTCATGAACCTAGTCCTCTAAGAACCTTATGAACCTTAAATTCAATTCGAATGGAACTCCGTGAGCCTAGTCCTCTAGGAACTTCATGAACCATAACACAAAATTCAATGGAACTTCATGAGCCTAGTCCTCTAGGAACCTCATCAACCTTAAATCCAAATCCAATGGAACTTCATGATCCTAGTTCTCTAGGAACCTCATGAACCTTAAATCCAAATCCAATGGAAATTCATGATTATAGTCCGCTAGGAACCTCATGAACCTTGAATCTAAATCCAATGGAACTTCATGAGCCCAGTCCTCTGGGAACCGCATTAACCTTAAATCCAAATCTAATGGAAATTCATGAGCCTAGTCCTCTAGGAACCTCATGAACCTTAAATTCAAATCCAATGGAACTCCCTGAGCCTAGTCCTCTATGAACTTCATGAACCTTAACTCCAAATCCAATGGAACTTCATGAGCTTAGACCTATAGGAACCTCATGAACCTTAGCTCCAAATCCAATGGAACTTCATGAGCCTAGTCCTCTAGGAACCTCATGAACCTTAAATCTGAATCCGAAGGAACTTCATGAGCCTAGTCATCTTGGAGCCTCATAACCTTAAATCCTCATCCAATGGGACTTTATGACCCTAGTCTTCTGAGAACCTCATTAACCTTTAATCCAAATCCGCAGAAACTTCATGAGCCTAGTCCTCTAGGAACCTCATGAACCGCAAGTCCAAATTCGAATGAACTTCATGAGCCTAGTCCTCTAAGAACCTCATGAACCTTAAATTCAAATCGAATGGAACTCCATGAGCATAGTCCTCTAGGAACCTCATGAACCTGAAATCCAAATCTAGTGGAAATTCATGAGCCTAGTCCTCTAGGAATGTCATGAACCTTAAATCCAAATCCAAAGAAACTTCATGAGCCTAGTCCTCTAGGAACCGCATGAACGTTAAATCTAAATTCAAAAGACTTCATAAGCCTAGTCCTCTAGCGACCTTAATAACCTTTAATCAAAATCCTAAGGAACTTCGTGAGCCTAGTCCTTGAGTAACCTCATGCACCTTTAATCCAAATCCTAAGGAACTTCATGAGCCTAGTTCTCTAGGAACCTCATGAACCTTAAATCTAAATCCAATGGAACTTCATGAGCAAAGTCCTCTAGAAACGTTATGAACTTAATCTAAATTCAATCGAACATCATGAGCCTAGTCCTCTTGGAACCTCGTGAATGTTAAATCCAAATGTAATAGAACTTCATGAACTTAGTACTCTAGGAACCTCATGAACCTTAAGTCCAAATTCAAATGAACTTCATGAGCCTAGCCCTCTATGAACCTCATGAACCTTAAATTCAAATCCAACGTAGCTCCATGTGCCTAGTCCTCCATGAACTTCCTGAACCTTAACTCCAAATCTAATGGAACTTCATGTGCCTAGTCCCTTAGTAACCTCATGAACCTTTATTCCAAAGCCGAAGTAATTTAATGAGCCTAGTCCTCTAAGAACCTCATGAACCTTAAGTCCAAATCCAATGGAACTTCATGATCCTAGTCCTCGAGGAATCTCATGAACCTTAAATCCAAATCTAAAGAAACTTCATGAGCCTTGTCCTCTAGGAACCTCGTGAACCTTAAATCCAAATTCAAACGAACTTCATGAGTCTACTCCTCTCGGAATTTCATGAACCTTTAATCCAAATATGAAGGAACTTCATGAACCTATTTCTATATGAACCTCATTAACCTTACATCCAAATCCAATGGAAATTCATGATTATAGTCCGCTAGGAACGTCATGAACCTTAAATCTAAATCCAAAGGAACTTCATGAGCACAGTCCTCTAGGAACCTCATTAACCTTAAATCCAAATCCAATGAAAATTCATGAGCCTAGTCCTCTAGGAACCTCATGAACCTTAAATTCAAATCCAATGGAACTCCTTGAGCCTAGTCCTCTATGAACTTCATGAACCTTAACTCCAAATCCAATGGAACTTCATGAGCCTAGTCCTATAGGAACCTCATGAACCTTAACTCCAAATCCAATGGAACTTCATGAGCCTAGTCATCTAGGAATGTCATGAACCTTAAATCTGAATCCGAAGGAACTTCATGAGCCTAGTCCTCTTGGAACCTCATAACCTTAAATCCTAATCCAATGGAACTTTATGACCCTACCTCATGAACCTTTAATCCAAATCCGCAGAAACTTCATGAGCCTAGTCCTCTGGGAACCTCATGAACCGTAAGTCCAAATTCGAATGAACTTCATGAGCCTAGTCCTCTAAGAACCTCATGAACCTGAAATTGAAATCGAATGAAACCCCATGAGCCTAGTCCTATAGGAACTTCATGAACCTTAACACTAAATCAAATGAAACTTTATGAGCCTAGTCCTTTAGGAACCTCATGAACCTGTAATCCAAATCCAGTGGAACTTCATGAGCCTAGTCCTCTAGGAACATCATGAACCTTAAATCCAAATCCAAAGAAACTTCATGAGCCTAGTCCTCTGGGAACCACATGAACTTCAAATCTAAATTCAAAAAAATTCATGAGCCTAGTCCTTTAGTAACCTCATGAACCTTTAGTCCAAATCCTAAGGAACTTCATGAGCCTAGTTCTCTAGGAACCTCATGAACCTTAAATCTAAATCTAAATGGAAATTCACGAGCAAAGTCCTCTACAAACATTATGAACCTTAAATCTAAATTCAATGGAACTTCATGAGCCTAGTCCTCTTGGAACCTCATGAATATTAAATCCAAATCTAATAGAACTTCATTAACTTAGTACTCTAGGAACCTCATGAACCTTAAGTCCAAATTCAAATGAACTTAATGAGCCTAGCCCTATAGGAACCTCATGAACCTTAAATTCAAGTCCAATGGAGCTCCATGAGCCTAGTCCTCCATCAACTTCATGAACCTTAACTCCAAATCCAATGTAACTTCATGTGCCTAGTGCTTTAGGAACCTCATGAACCTTTATTCCAAAGCCGAAGTAATTTAATGAGCCTGGTGCTCTAGGAACCTCATGAACCTTAAGTCCAAATCCAATGGAACTTCATGATCCTAGTCCTCGAAGAATATCATGAACCTTAAATCCTAATCTAAAGAAACTTCATGAGCCTTGTCCTCTAGGAACCTCATGAACCTTAAACCCAAATTGAAACGAACTTCATGAGTCTACTACTCTAGGAATTTCATGAACCTTTAATCCAAATATGAAGGAACTTCATGAGCCTAGTTCTCTAGGAGCCTCATCAACCTAAAATCCAAATCCAAAGAAACTTCATGAGCCTAGTCTTCTAGGAACCGCATGAACATTTGATCTAAATTAAAAAGACTTCATAAGCCTAGTCCTCTAGAGACCTTAATAACCTTTAATCAAAATCCTAAGGAACTTCGTGAGCCTAGTCCTTTAGTAACCTCATGAAGCTTTAATCCAAATCCTAAGGAACTTCATAAGCCTAGTTCTCGAGGAACCTCATGAACCTTAAATCTAAATCCAAATGGAAATTCATGAGCAAAGTCCTCTAGAAACGTTATGAACCTTAAATCTAAATTCAATGGAACTTCATGAGCCTAGTCCTCTTGGAACCTCGTGAATATTAAATCCAAATCTAATAGAACTTCATGAACTTAGTACTCTAGGAACCTCATGAACCTTATGTCCAAATTCAAATGAACTTAATGAGCCTAGCCCTCTAGGAACCTCATGAACCTTAAATTCAAGTCCAATGGAGCTCCATGAGCCTAGTCCTCCATGAACTTCATGAACCTTAACTCCAAATCCAATGGAACTTCATGTGCCTAGTGCTTTAGGAACCTCATGAACCTTTATTCCAAAGCTGAAGTAATTTAATGAGCCTAGTCCTCTAGGAACCTCATGAACCTTAAGTCCAAATCCAATGGAACTTCATGATCCTAGTCCTCGAAGAATATCATGAACCTTAAATCCAAATCTAAAGAAACTTCATGAGCCTTGTCCTCTAGGAACCTCATGAACCTAAAACCCAAATTGAAATGAACTTCATGAGTCTACTCCTCTAGGAATTTCATGAACCTTTAATCCAAATATGAAGGAACTTCATGAGCCTAGTTCTCTAGGAATCTCATGAACCTTAAATCCAAATCCAAATAAACTTCATGAGCCTAGTCCTCTAGGAACCGCATGAACATTTAATATAAATTCAAAAGACTTCATAAGCCTAGTCCTCTAGCGACCTTAATAACCTTTAATCAAAATCCTAAGGAACTTCGTGAGCCTAGTCCTTTAGTAACCTCATGAACCTTGAATCCAAATCCTAAGGAACTTTATGAGCCTAGTTATCTAGGAACCTCATGAACCTTAAATCTAAATCCAATGGAACTTCATGAGCAAAGTCCTCTAGAAACGTTATAAACCTTAAATCTAAATTCAATCGAACTTCATGAGCCTAGTCCTCTTGGAACTAGTGAATGTTAAATCCAAATATAATAGAAGCTCATGAACTTAGTACTCTAGGAACCTTATGAACCTTAATTCCAAATTCAAATGAACTTCATGAGCCTAGCCCTCTAGGAACCTCATGAACCTTAAATTCAAATCCAATGGAGCTCCATGAGCCTAGTCCTCCATGAACTTCATGAACCTTAACTCCAAATCTAATGGAACTTCATGTGCCTAGTCCTTTAGTAACCTCATGAACCTTTATTCCAAAGCCGAAGTAATTTAATGAGCCTAGTTCTCTATGAACCTCATGAGCCTTAAGTCCAAATCCAATGGAACTTCATGATCCTAGTCTTCGAAGAATATCATGAACCTTAAATCCAAATCTAAAGAAACTTCATGAGCCTTGTCCTCTATGAACCTCATGAACCTTAAATCCAAATTGAAACGAACTTCATGAGTCTACTCCTCTAGGAATTTCATGAACTTTTAATCCAATTATGAAGGAACTTCATGAGCCTAGTTCTCTAGGAACCTCATGAACCTTAAATCCAAATCCAAAGAAACTTCATGAGCCTAGTCCTCTAGGAACCGCATGAACATTTAATCTAAATTCAAAAGACTTCATAAGCCTAGTCCTCTAGTGACCTTAATAACCTTTAATCAAAATCCTAAGGAACTTCGTGAGCCTAGTACTTTAGTAACCTCATGAACCTTTAATCCAAATCCTAAGGAACTTTATGAGCCTAGTTCTCTAGGAACCTCATGAACCTTAAATCTAAATCCAATGGAACTTCATGAGCAAAGTCCTCTAGAAACGTTATAAACCTTAAATCTAAATTCAATCGAACTTCATGAGCCTAGTCCTCTTGGAACTAGTGAATGTTAAATCCAAATATAATAGAAGCTCATGAACTTAGTACTCTAGGAACCTTATGAACCTTAATTCCAAATTCAAATGAACTTCATGAGCCTAGCCCTCTAGGAACCTCATGAACCTTAAATTCAAATCCAATGGAGCTCCATGAGCCTAGTCCTCCATGAACTTCATGAACCTTAACTCCAAATCTAATGGAACTTCATGTGCCTAGTCCTTTAGTAACCTCATGAACCTTCGTGTGCCTAAAAAAACATTTTTCCCATCAAGATACCAATCCTAATCGGTTTAGAGTTCCTCCAGCACATGTCCTCCTCCAGCCTTCACCAATTAATACCCGGCTTGAGGGTTCGATTTTTTCACTTAATTCGTGCGATTTTCTAGAGATGTTTCTGTCAGATTATTTCCTTCTTCCGCTTTATTCTTTTTTGGGTCGGTGATGGTATACAGATATATTCTAGTTTACTGAGGGTGCAAGGGATCATCGATTCAGTGCATCGAGCTGTTGTTTTATCCTGGGAGACAGACGTCACACACCGTGGTGAGGGCGGATTTGCTTTAAGGAGACAGATATTCTGTACTCAACAGCGACTTCCATTCATTTTCGTAATCGGCAATTATTTCATTTTGCTAACTAATTTTGCTGGGCTTAAATAAATTATATCTTCATTATATTGTACTGTTTTTCTTTCAAGTATTCATTTTTGAAATATTATTCAGCATAAATTCTTCTGCCGCTCCGAGAGATTCGAGCCCGACACTGATCTGGCGTCCTCGCCGACCTCCATTCCTCCTCCAACATACGGTGCTGGAGCGGGCCTCTCCCACTTCCTCTATGAGCAAGCTATCATGTCTAGATCTAGCCATCCCGTGCTGCATCTCACCACCACATCGGTTGGTTGCTTACCCCTTCATGCCCTTGCTACATGCTTTTATGCTCAGCTCGCAGCCTTCACTGCCCTTCTATCCTCCTCCAATATCCAGACAACCCCGATTTGGTGCCCTTACTGACATCGTGAGGAAACTCCACAATCCCGATCTGCTCCCCACGGCTCTTGTACAACTGTCCCCTTCGGGGAAACCCAAGGCGCCAGCTGACTATAGTCATGACTAAAGATCTCATCCTCTGGATTGTTGTTGAATACATGCGGCCTCCTCTCCAGGAGGTCGTGCTGACCGTCTGATCCAGAAGACATGGTGAAAATTTTAGTAAAAGGTTGTTGTAGATTTAACTAGATCGGCATATCTCAATAGTAGATCTGGAACAAGACGGAAGAGCACTACGGTGATTTATGCTTTCTCTCTCTTGTCAGAATGGAACTTCCGCTCAGAGGAAGTAAAATAAAAAATTAACAGAGAAGGACGATATATATACGAGGAGAATGTGGAAGGACGCAACGGTTCGGAAATTAAGATGTCTCGAGTCTTGTGTGTTGAGATTCGGTGATTAAAATCGAGTTACGCCGTGGAAAAATAAACCGGTATGATCGGATAAAAACCGAACCCCTAAAAGGATCGATCAAGCATCATATATACGAATATATAAAATTGATGAAGACAAGAATCAAAGAATTCATACACATGCAACCGTTTGATAATTTCTTCCTGATTCCAAGCACGAACATGAATCCAATCAAATGAGCTTTTGGAAATTTTCGAGCGCCGAAATCACCGTGCCTCTATGTATCACACAACGAAAGATGATGGAAAAAGGTTTCTATCAACTTATACTCTAAGTATATGGCTAGATGTTGATAGAATTAGCTTCTATTTAATTTTATAAATGCTGTAAATACACTTAGCTTATATTTAATTTTATAAAATTATTTTCTCTCAAAATACACTTAGAATACAAGTGTATAAAATATTATTTTCTCTCATGTTTCTCTCCTCACTCGCGGCCAAGACATTCACCGCTTGATGATGAAGAATGGTGTTGATATAAATATTCACAACATACTCGTCATCTCAATTATTATGTCATAATTAATTCATTAAAGAAATGAATTAAAATCCCACATAATATAAAATGTCATCTAAAGATAAATTTGATAATTCATCACCATGATGAAGGTAGTGGGGCAGCCATGATGAGATATTTTGGTGGTGGTTCGTTTCGGTCTATTTGAAACGGACCCTCGTGTTTCTAATTCGATAGATAAACGTTGGTACGTTTCAATATTAATACAATTAATTAATCTAATAATTAAATTATATTAAAATTAAATTCTCTAAGAAATAATGTGAATAAATTAATTACCCAGTAATTTATTTAATTCACAAGACCGATTTGATTTAGCCAATAAATTAAATTAGACATTCAATGTCCAATTAACCAAGAAAGAATAAGCTAAATATAATCCATCGTCAATTCTTGTGCTGCGACTCTGTAGGTTCATCTCAGTTAGCATAGGGAGGATCCAATGAGTGTTAGCACCACCCAGCCAGTCTCATGGCTTACACTGTAATCTAACTGAGAACGAATGATGGGATCATTTCAAAACCATTATGTCGTGAATATCGTATACGTATAAAGCCTTCAATCATACGTCTCGGTCAAGTATTAGGGTCATGGTAAAGTCAAACCCTATTGTAACTTAACTCTATGCACTTGTTAATGAAAACGGGATTACCGTTTTCGCCACAAATAAATTATCCAATCACCATAAAATAATCATATAACACAAAATTCCAGATTTTGGTAGAGTTTATACCAAAATTTCGAAGAAAACACGAAATTTACAATTTTTCACATAATCGAAATTCGTCTACCAAATCGGTTGTAACTTAAACCCAAAATAAATATAATGCATGTTGATATAGCTATATACATACTTCTCGAGACATGCATTTACACAAATTTTCAGATTCACGCATGCATCATAATATTTTATATTTTTTGAATTAAAACTCAAGGAAAACAATAGATACATTTCTAAGTATGTAAAAAAAATCATAACATACATTTTATCAGAATATCTTAACATGTTTCTCAATAAATCTTGAAGATTTCAGAATTGCACATGCATCACAAAATAAAGAAATATATTATTTACTTTAGGAGTTTTGAAAGGAATTTCACCCACCTCGATATCTTGTTACGAACGGTTGATTCTAAGTCTCATAAGTTGGAAGACGATCTTCCCTTCCCATATTTCACCATGGATATGTATTTGTTTGCATGATGAGATTTAAGTTAGTGTATGAAGATTATAACTATAAATTATAAAAGGGAGTATAGAAGGTTAGGTTACCTAGTTCTTACTTAAATCTTCTTCTTCCTCCTTCTTATAGTTCAGCCCTCTCTCTCTCTTTATGCAGATTTTTCTTTATCTTTTGTGTTGAAAATGTAAAGAGTGGCTAGGTAATAAGTGTAAGTATTTATAGTGTGATTTTAGGGCTTGGGAAGTGTAGTTGAAGAGAAGACTAATGCCATGTGTCTGAGGTGATTTATGAGGGTGTCTTGCATGGGGAGGATGAAGGCTTTAGAATTCACATCCTCTCTTTTTCCTCCCTCTTTGCCCGTCCATATAATAATATATAGTATTATTATTTTTTTTTGTAAATTTAAGTGTATAAGTTATTATTGAAATGGGTTGGGTTAGTTAGTTAGTTGGGTTGGATCCAAGCTATTAAGTTTATATTTGGTCTTTGTTAGGTTGGGTCTTGGCGCATTAATTATTTTAGTATGTTATTATAATTAATTATGTGTGCTAAATATTTAATAATGAAAATTTAAATTTGGGCGATTAACAATTAATTAATCGAAACATCAAAAGTGTTCATAACAAAATTTTATTCATGACAATTGAGTTATTGTTTACAACTACACTTATGAAGACTAACGTTCACATGATTTTGTGGGGTTTTACACGGACAGTTCAAAGGCATCTAGTCATACTGTCTAGCTAGTAAGCAGAATATATCTTTTTGAGGGAAGGTTCAAGGAGCATACTCTACCTATCCTATGCAATGCCTAACCACAGTAACTATCACCAAGTCAAAATACGTGTCTGACGTGTGCTGCTGGAACATCAATCTCATTCATGTACGGGATTGTTGGAAAAATAGAGGAAATGGGCTGTTTTGAGCAGCCCACTTGAGAGGCAATTTTGAGTGGGCTCGACTACGAGTTAAAGTCGGGACTTAGTTGGAATACGTAGTACTCCATACGTGGTTTCCAAAATATGTAAGAACACTTAAAATAATTGAGGTATAAATGAGATATAATGTTCCAAAGTGAACCCTCTAGAAGTTGGTTTGGGATGTTATCCCATATTGGAAAAAGAAGAGAAGAATTGTGAGTATATAAGGAGATGTGGACAAACTCTTATTCAAAAGTGAGACATGAGTGGATGTGTGACTAGGGGCCCCTCGCGCGCACACACACGCGCCGCCGTCCGTCCGTCCATTCGGCCGGCCGGTTCAGCTCGGCTCGGCTCGGCTTGGGTCGGGTTGACTCGGTCGAAGGGCAATTTTGGCGATTTGGGTGAAATGTCTCGACGTCTCGAAATTATCTTTTTACTATAATTTTATTCGAAAAAAAAATCATTTTGCTGAAACACCTCAATTAAAAATTTTGATTTTTTCGGATCGGAATATATATCAATTAATTGATAATTATCATATTAAACAAATTAGGATAAGTATCAAGATACCAATCCTAATCGGTTTAGAGTTCCTCCAGCACATGTCCTCCTCCAACCTTCACCAATAAATACCCGGCTTGAGGGGTTCGATTTTTTCACTTAATTCGTGTGATTTTCGAGAGATGTTTCGGTCAGATTATTTCCTTCTTCCGCTTTCTTCTTTTTTGGGTCGTTGATGGTATACATATATATTCTAGTTTGCTGAGGGTGCAAGGGATCATCGGTTCAGTGCATCTAGCTGTTGTTTTATCCTGGGAGGTAGACGTCACACACCGTGGTGAGGGCGGATTTGCTTTAAGGAGACAGATATTCTGTACTCAACAGCGACTTCCATTCATTTTCGTAATCGGCAAATATTTCATTTTGCTAACTAATTTTGCAGGGCTTAAATAAATTATATCTTTATTATATTGTACTGTTTTTCTATCAGGTATTCATTTTTGAAATATTATTCAACATAAAGTCTTCTGCCGCTCCGAGAGATTCAAGCCCGACACTGATCTGGCATCCTCGCCGACCTCCATTCCTCCTACAATATACGGTGCTGGAGCGGGCCTCTCCCACTTCCTCTATAAGCAAGTTATCATGGCTAGATCTAGCCATCCCATGCCGCATCTCACCACCACATCGGTTGGCTGCTTACCCCTTCAAGCCCTTGCTGCATGCTTTTATGCTCAGCTCGCAGCCTTCACTGCCCTTCTATCCTCCTCCAATATCCAGACAACCCCGATTTGGTGCCCTTACTGACATCGTGAGGAAACTCCACAATCCCGATCTGCTCCCCACGGCTCCTGTACAACTGTCCCCTTCGGGGAAACCCAAGGCGCTAGCTGACTATCGTCATGACTAAAGATCTCATCCTCTGGATTGTTGTTGAACACATGTGGCCTCCTCTCTAGGAGGTCGTGCTGACCGTCTGATCCAGAAGACATGGTGAAAATTTTAGTAAAAGGTTGTTGTAGATTTAACTAGATCGGCATATCTCAATAGTAGATCTGGAACAAGACGAAAGAGAACTACGGTGATTTATGCTTTCTCTCTCTTGTCAGAATGGAACTTTTGCTCAAAGGAAGTAAAATAAAAAATTAACAGAGAAGGACGATATATATAGGAGGAGAATGTGGAAGGATGCAACGGTTCGGAAATTAAGATGTCTTGAGTCTTGTGTGTTGAGATTCGGTGATTAAAATTGAGTTACGTCGTGGAAAAATAAACCGGTATGATCGGATAAAAACCGAACCCCTAAAAGGATCGATCAAGCATCGTATATACGAATATATAAAATTCATGAAGATAAGAATCAAATAATTCATACACACGCAACCGTTTGATAATTTCTTCCTGATTCCAAGCACGAACACGAATCCAATCGAATGAGCTTTTGGAAATTTTCAAGCGCTAAAATCACCGTGCCTCTACGTATCACACATCGAAAGATGATGGAAAAATGTTTCTATCAACTTATACTCTAAGTATACGGCTAGAAGTTGATAGAATTAGCTTCTATTTAATTTTATAAATGCTGTAAATAAACTTAGCTTATATTTAATTTTATAAAATTATTTTCTCTCAAAATACACTTAGAATACAAGTGTATAAAAATTATTTTATATCCTGTTTCTCTCCTCATAATATCATCACTAACTCAGGATACGGAAGAATACCAGCTCTGACCAATTCGATCCATCGGATAACATCATCAAATCCCAACACGATAATTGATTGTCTATCAAAAGACAAATACCAAAGGAAATACGGAACATACCTCCAGATCTGAAATGCCACGAAGAAATCACGTCAGTCAAATCCAAGATCAGATCAACACAACAAACAAACATGGTCCTAACACAAGACCTACGAATGCATACTCATATGACAACGTCAATATACTCACATCAATAACGACAACACATGGTAATCCAACGTTCCAGCGCACACAGCATAGATTCCCATGATGATCCTGTCGGATCAACGCATGGTGGACATATAACAACAATGCACAAATGCATATTAACAACAATACACAAATGCGTGACAACAATAATACACGAATGTATCACAACATGATCGACAAAATGACAAAAATGATTGGAGTACTTGCCCCGAGTTCTTCGAGAGCGATCTCAATGTCAAAAATCATCACTGACGATTATCCTTCATATTCGATGGTCCAAAATGTCACGCGGTAGATAATTCATATCTTCGTGTTTATCACAATGTATCCTCGATACCCAAGTATACCAATAACAAAAGTAGATCATATACATTATGATTTAAATTCCCAAAATCCGAAAACAACTTACAATCCCAAATCTCCTGTGTTCACAATTATAATCATTGCTATACGAATTATAAATGAATGAAATCGTAACCATTCATTAAATATTATAAACTTTGCAAGGTGATGATGAATGAAGCCGCTACAAATCTCCTGTGTTCACAATCAGTAATAGTTGCCTCGATATCAGCACGATGATGATGAAGCCGCTACAAATTCCATTGCCTTCATCTACGAGCTCCTTAGCCCCGACCAAACCAATCTATGAATATTCTTGAACACGACCGCAAAGCATAGTTCTAATCACCGATCAATAATCTCAATCTATTACAATAATCGATTAACACACATTTGATAATAATCATTTCCCGATATAACTAATCAATCAAACTCAACGACTCAACAATTCCTCGATCATATACAAAACCAAATGATCCAACTCAACAAATACGAACTCATATCTACAATACAAACCGCAACTCGATAATCATACTTAACAATCAATAAAACTGATCAATAAACCCAATGGTTTCACAATATCCCGATTAAACATAAATCCGGAAACCCGAATCAATCAATCATGAACTCATAACAACGATACGTTTCCATAATCCGATAATCATATCAACGATCAACTCATCTCGATAACAGGGATTACATAACTTACTCTATTCCGAATTCATATGAATTAACATGATTCCTCCTTGTTTATAATTGTAAATTTCATAGTAGGACAATACTATCAGCATAATCGGCAATCCGAACTACCCAAATAGTTCAATACCATTGAGAATCTTGTAATAAGATTAACTATAATCTTCCCATATTCAAAACTGTTATCATGATTCGTATTTCGTCAAGAACATACGAATTCTACCACTACAATCAACATAGCATTGGTTTTAATCCTCAAATCCATGATTATACTTAAAACCATTATGTATCCTATCACATATTCCTCTTTGATGTGATAAATATATCAAGTACATCAAGAACACCATGATTCCATAATTAAGTTTATAACAAATAACATAATTGAAGACATAAATCATCGTATCCTTCAACATACAATTCACATAACCTCAAGAATCGTAACAATAACACCATAATCATCTTCATACGAATCATTCATCAATAATAGCATAAAAATCCGAATTCAAGGTCTAGAGTTCATCAACATACCTCAAGAACATGAATAACACAATCAAACTCTTCAAGAATCATCAATATCTTCATATTCAAGCCTCAAATCCATGCTTCCAAGCTTATAACCAAGTTAGAAGAGGTTAAATCTCACTTTCATGTATAGAGGGACGAAGTTTGGAGGAAGGAATGTTTTTTCTCTCATGAAGAAATGAGGAACCGGTCCTTATTTTATAATCTACACAGCCATTATGTACGTTATCAGTCAACATTAACATACATAATGCTTCCTTACGTACGTTACCGGTCCTTCATAGCGTACGTAACATCATTCCAGAACTCACTGACTTGTTTCGTTTGATTGATTATGTACGTAACACTTGTTCCATAGCGTACGTAATATGTACGTTGACTTTGTAACACCCCGAGATAATCGAAATAATTACAGCGCCGTAAACCCTTTAAGTAAGGATTTACAAGGCTGATTAAAAGAAATGTGAATATAAACCAACAATACCACCGAAATTCAAATTACAAAACCGATTCCACTGACCCATTACAACCATATCGAAATGATATTAAAAAGACACGCGTACTCGAGTACTGAAAATGAATCAAGAAGACGAATCACAAAAAAAAATAACGAACATTTAACATCACTGAGCCACTTCATCGTCATGACGGTACTGTGGCTGCGTCCCCGCTCCTTGGCTACCTGAACATCAAAACAAATGTCCACCCCCGAAGGGGTTAGCAAAACAATGCTAGTACAAGTATCGGAACACAAAAATATGCAAACGACAATGCATAAAAACATACACAATACGGACTTCCGCTACCGGAATCCAACAATATGAATCCACAAGATTCAATCAACACAACATGGGTATTCCAACGATCCAGCGCCCCCAGCATAGATCCAAAGATGATCCCGTCGGACCAACACGAGGTTGAAAAACCCGTCCAATGATCCAGCGCCCTCATCCTAGATCCCAAGATGATCCCGTCGGACCAACACGAGGTGGACATCCGATCCAGCGCCATAAGCATAGATCGCTTGATCCCTTCAGATCATCACAACTTACACATAACACAACTATGCATATACATATGCAAGAAAATTGACATGTTCATCAATATGAATGTATGTTAAATCGATAGCAAATGTCATGACAATTTAATGAAATAATCCCATGTCAACAACACGAATAAACCATATGCATGATCAAATTCATCAATTATTCACAAGCTTTCAAAATACGATACTTGCCTCAAAAATGGCGAAAAGAATTTCTACTATCAATAGTCTTCAATCCGTTCGGAGAATTCTCACTTGGTCGGCTCACCGGAATGCAAACCTTCATCGAACAATAATGTCGGTAAAACTAATGGTTCCGGATAATCATTCAAATCATCAAATGAATGATGCATCTATCATGGCGATGGACTATTCTGCCCTAACACAATTTGGTTGGACCGATACTACGCTATTCGTCCTTGCAATAGTTCAATGGAATACTTTCTAAGTTCCCACACAATTCCTTCGGTTGATTGTTACAACATAACATAGAATTCATCCTAGGAGGATTCTAATCATGTTCTATTATAACAAGATATCCGAACTTCGATGAATCATCATAAAGACTTGTTCACTAGTTTCAATATCCTCTCCTTCTACGAATAACTCCCTAAGTTCAATCCATTAATTCTTCACCGAAATGTTCGATCATATCATTCTCATGAACTACGATAATCTTCAAAAACTAGATATGATTGGGTTTACAAATCTCAAGGTGCACTAATCAATAGTCTAATCACTAGAAGGTTTGATCAACGATTACAACAACCAAGAGGAATCGAAAATAGTTGAATTTAATCTTCTAAACCATGATAAAAGGCTCCTCAAGAAGATAACTGGTTCCGTCTACTCAGAACAGGTCCAAAACGTTACTAAGATCATGCTAAATTAATTGGTGAAGGATCACATACCTCAATAAATTGATGAACAATGAAGAACTTGAATAAACTCTACCACCGGAAGCTTGAACACCAATCTACAAGGCCTAAGCTCCCCAAGAATCGTCTCAGAAGATGATATGAAGGATAAGAGGTGATGAAAGATCTCCAGAACATGAAAAATCGGCCAAAGGAAAGGTGAGAAATGAAATAGGGTCGAGGTCTATAAATAGAATTCTGGGCATTACGTATGTTATGCAATTACCCTTACGTACGTAACAAACTTAACGTACGTTATACCCTAGCCTTAGCGTACGTAATCGTCTCACCAGAATTCACTGGCCTGATTTCGCCATTTCCTTACGTATGTAATCACAAGGGTTTTACGTACGTAATATCCATGTCCTTAGCGTACGTAAAACATGCACCATAGCGTACGTAACACCTATGTCCAGGTTCACGCGGAAATCACACGAATCTTCCCCGGCCCCTTCCTCGGCCCCCACACGCCGACCCTTATCCGATCCCAAGTTGACTTAGCTTACGTACGTTAAGAACATCAGATAACGTACGTAATACTGCATCCTTAGCGTACGTTATGGACGCCTGATAGCGTACGTTAACACGTGCAGAACCATGCATGCAGAATGATGGAGATACCAAAACGTAAGGATACGAAATACGGGAAACCAACCTCCAAATAATAACATCACAAAGTTGAATCTTACAAGATAAATACACAATAATTATCTGGGCATTACATACTACCCGTCTAAAAAGAAGTTTCGGCCCGAAACTTAAATCGCAAACAATTCCGGGTACCTCGACTTCATACTATCTTCCATCTCCCAAGTTGCTTCTTCGACTCCATGCCGAGACCACTGAACTTTTACCAAGGAGATCGGTTTATTCCTAAATTGCTTGACATGACTCTCAAGTATCTTGATTGGTCTCTCTTCGAAGGTGCCGTCATTAGCTATCTCGAGCTCATCGAACTCAATGATATGACTGGGATCTGGTACATACTTCCGCAATTGGGATACGTGAAACACATTGTGAACGTGACTTAACGATGGCGGCAAGGCCAACCTGTATGCTAAATCCCCAACTCTCTCGAGGATCTCAAATGGTCCGATATATCTCGTACTTAACTTACCTTTCCTCCCAAAACAGAAAATTCCTCATGTAGGAGACACCTTCAATCGTATGTGGTCCCCAATGTCGAACTCTAGCGGGCGACGACGAACATCTGCATACAACTTCTGTTGACTCTGGGCAGTCAACAGTCTTTCCCGAATCAAAGCTATCTTCTCTTGAGTCTGAACTATCAATTCCGGTTCCGTACCGATCAAGTCCGAAGAATCATCCCAGCACAGGGGTGATCGGCATCTTCTCCCGTACAAAGCTTCAAATGGTGCCATCTTAATTGAAGCATGCCAACTATTGTTATAGGTGAATCCAATCAATGACAAGTGAACTTCCCAATCAGTTGACCAATCCAAAGCACAAGCTCTAAGCATGTCTTCTACTGGTTGTATAGTCCTTTCGGACTGACCATCCATTTGAGAATGATAAACCATGCTAAAGTTTAGCTCAGTCCCCAAAGCCCTGTGAACTGCCTTCCAGAAGTGCGACACGAAGCGACCATCTCGATCTGAAATAATAGTCGTCGGCGTCCCATGCAATATGACTATCTCTGCAATAAATACTCGTGCCAATTTCTCGGGTCCCCATGTGTCCTTAATTCCTAGGAAATGAGACGACTTGGTTAGTCGATCAACTATAACCCAAATCATGTTCATTCCCGTCTTGGTCATTGGCATATTGGTGATAAAATCCATCGAGATATCCTCCCACTTCCACTCAGGGATCGGAAGCGGCTTCAGCATTCCGGCAGGTCTTTGATGTTCAATCTTAACCTGCTGACAAGTTTAACACTTCGAAATGTATTCTGCTACGTCCTTCTTCATATTTCCCCACCAGAAGTTTTGTTTATGATCCTTATACATCTTACTGCTGCCCGGATGAATAGAATAGGGTGCACTGTGAGCTTCCTTCAGAATTGTCTGCCTCAAAACATCATCATCGGGAACGCAAAGTCGACTCTGAAATCTCAGAACTCCATCATCTTGTATCAGGAATCCTGGGGCCTTTCCTTTCTTTACTTCATCACATAACCGAAGGATCAGAGAATCGTTTAACTGCTTAGATTTGATTTCCTCGACTAGTGACGAAGTCAGTTCCATCGCATATAGTTGCCCTTGGATTCCTGGCGACCATACTTCAATCCCTTCGCGGATCAGTTCTCGTTGAATGCTGGTTTGGGACGTAAGTGCTTCCAACACTCGAAGAGAAACAGGTTTACGGCTCAATGCATCAGCTACTACGTTTGCTTTACCCGGATGATAGAGAATTTCCAAGTCGTAATCCTTGATCAATTCTAGCCACCTTCTTTGCTTCATGTTTAATTCTTTCTTACTAAAAATGTACTTGCGGCTTTTATGATATGTAAAGATCTGACAACGAGTGCCGTATATATAATGTCGCCAAATTTTTAAAGCAACGACCACAGCTGCTAACTCCAAATCATGAGTCGGGTAATTAACTTCGTACGGTTTCAACTGTCGAGAGGCATAGGCAATCACCCTATCCTTTTGCATTAACACACATCCCAGACCCTGATTTGAAGCATCGCTGTATACCATGAATCCATCAGTTCTATCTGGTAACGCTATTATAGGTGCTGTCGTCAATCTCCTCTTAAGATCATCAAAACTAGCCTGGCATTTCTCATTCCACGTGAACTTTTGAGTTTTCTGTAATAGCTGAGTGAGCGGATGAGCAATTTTGGAAAATCCCTCTACGAAACGGCGATAATATCCAGCAAGTCCTAAGAAACTCCGGACTTCTTTCACATTATTTGGAGATTCCCACTCCAAGATTGCCTCGACTTTCTTAGGATCTACTTGAACTCCGTCAGATGATATCACATGCCCAAGGAATGTCACTTCCTTAAGCCAGAACTCACATTTAGAAAGTTTCGCATACAACTGTTCATTCCTCAAGGTGCTCAGAACAATATGCAAATGCTCAGCATGTTCTTCGGGGTCTTTCGAATAGATCAAGATGTCATCAATGAAAACGACCACGAACTTATCCAAGCATTTTAAGAATACCCGATTCATCAATTGCATAAATACCGCAGGAGCATTGGTAAGTCCGAATGGCATCACTACAAATTCATAATGCCCGTACCGAGATCTGAAAGTAGATTTCGGTATATCCGATTCCTTAATCCTCAGCTGATGATATCCTGATTGCAAGTCAATCTCATAGAATACTCTGGCCCCCTGTAGTTGATCAAACAAGTCGTCGATCCGAGGTATAGGATACTTGTTCTTGATTGTTACCTTGTTTAGCTCCCTATAATCAGTACATAGTCAGAGGGATCCATCTTTCTTCCGGACAAAGAGAACGGGTGCTCCCCAAGGAGAAACGCTAGGTTGAATGTAACCCTTCTGCAATATTTCCTCCCGTTGCTTCTTTAGTTCATACATCTCGGTTGGCGCCATGCGATATGGTGCTCTGGAAATAGGAGCGGCTCCAGGATCTAATTCAATGTTAAACTCTACTTCTCTCTGCGGAGGTAACCCAGGTAGTTCGTCAGGAAATACATCTGATAATTCATTCACAACTGGAATAGATGAGAGCTCTGCTCCTTCCTCTTTCCTTATGGCATAACACCAAAGTCCATGACATCCTTGCTTCAGTAATTTCACTGCTTTCATCGCTTTGCTCAATTTTACCGAGCTTCCCGGTCTCCATCCTCTGAATAAGTGTTCAGATCCGTCATCAGCAATGATAGAAATGACTCTCTTTCGGTAATTCAGAATAGCTCCATAACGGTTGAGCCAATCGTCTCCGAGAATTAAATCGTCACCATGGATGTCAACTACAATAAGATTCGATGGCCAATCTCTACCTCCTATAGACACTGGAAAATCTCTAGTTTCTAGGGTTCCCACAATTCTCTCTCCGCTCGGCAAACCCACAACATATGGTTCACAATCAAATAAACACGAGATTTTCAAACGATTAACACAGTTCAATGATATGAAAAAATGTGTAGCTCCTGAATCGAATAAGACACTAACTGGTTGCAAAAGGATCTGAATCGTACCTGATGCAACAACAGTGTTCTGATCGTCAGATTTATTCATCTCGTACAGGCGCGGAGGAACGGATCCAGCACTGGATGTCTCTCTCTTCCCAACATTCTGCTGCTGAAATCCACTCTGCTGCGTCTAGTTCACACTCACCTCCTTTGGAACTGGCACTGGAGTGCGAGTACCAAATGATCTAGTCGCAACTCCACAGAAAGCCGCACGGTACCCTTCTTGCCCACAATCGAAACAAGTGACAGAAGATGCGGGGCAATCACGTCAAATATGCCCTGCTCGATCACAATTATAGCATTTCTTTGATGCGTCCGAAACTACTGATGTTGTCCGGAACTTCTTGCCACCTCGAGAAGGATGCGGAGGTTTCTTAGATGAATAAAATGAGGACTGGACCTTGCGGGGCCCACTACTCTTGTTCTCCGTAAAGTTGCCGGATACCTTCTGCTTCTTTGCCTCCATCGATTTCTCCACCGCCGCCTCCTTCATGTCATAGGCCAGCGCTTTGTCTTGATACTGTCGCAACGTAGTACACTCGAATCCGGACATGTACTGCTGAATCTCCGGCTTCATCCGCATATCGAAATGAAAAATCTTTTCTACCTCCGTTCTGACCAAGTGTCGCACACAAGTCAGTTGATGGTTAAAAGTCTTGATTATGTCTGTCACAGATGCTTCCGAACTCTGTGGTGAGAAAAACTCTCGGAATTTTGCCTCTCTAACGGGACGAGGACAATATTGTGCTTCCATCATTAGTTTGAATTCCGTCCAGTCAGCATTATGATTCTCGGGTCGAATAGCCTCCCACCAGTCAAAAGCCTCCCTAGTCAGAAAATACTGGGCAATAGGAATTTTACGGTCCTCGGGACAGTTAATACCCGCAAATATCTTCTCTAACTCCTTTAGCCAATGATCCCAAGTAAGTGCCTCAGCAGATCCGTCAAATTTTGGCGGGTGTAATTTGACCACCTCAGCAAGCCATCTGTCTCCCCGGTTATCCTCGTGGTGCTGCTGTCCCATCGCCGTCTGCATGCGGTCAACTACCTGAGCGAACTGGTTTATCTGAGCCACCACCTGTTGAAGCACTCCTGGCATGTTAGGATTCGCGTCGTCATTCGCTGATCCCTGCTGTCCTCCAGAATGGGAATCGGTTCGACTAGCCCATAATTCTGGGGTAGTTGCGGAATCCTCCTGTCTCATGTTACCACGTCCGCGTCCACGACCGCGTCCGCATCCACGTCCTCCTCTCGACATACTGTAAACACAATTTCTCAATATCTAGGATAAAATTTTCAAAAAATAAAACCCGTCAATACTCACAAAACGGAAATTAAGTAAAACGGTAGTATAAGAGATTAGGAGACTTACAACCACGGTCCACATGACGACATTGGCCAAACAGTGATGTTATGAACGACCCGTAAATCAAATAACGTAAACAGACCCAACTAAAACCCGACTGCCAAGATATCCATGAATCTTAGCTCTGATACCATATTCTGTAACACCCCGAGATAATCGGAATAATTACAGCGCCGTAAACCCTTTAAGTAAGGATTTACAAGGCTGATTAAAAGAAATGTGAATATAAACCAACAATACCACCGAAATTCAAATTACAAAACCGATTCCACTGATCCATTACAACCATATCAAAATGATATTAAAAAGACACGCGTACTCGAGTACTGAAAATGAATCAAGAAGACGAATCAGAAAAAAAAATAATGAACATTTAACATCACTGAGCCACTTCATCGTCATGACGGTACTGTGGCTGCTTCCCCGCTCTTCGGCTACCTGAACATCAAAAAAAATGTCCACCCCCGAAGGGGTTAGCAAAACAATGCTAGTACAAGTATCGGAACACACAAATATGCAAACGACAATGCATAAAAACATACACAATACGGACTTCCGCTATCGGAATCCAACAATACGAATCCACAAGATTCAATCAACACAACATGGGTATTCCAACGATCCAGCGCCCTCAGCATAGATCCCAAGATGATCCCGTCGGACCAACACGAGGTGGAAAAACCCGTCCAATGATCTAGCACCCTCAGCCTAGATCCCAAGATGATCCCTTCGGACCAACACGAGGTGGAAAACCAATCCAGCGCCCTCAGGATAGATCGCTTGATCCCTTCGGATCATCACAATTTACACATAACACAACTATGCATATACATATGCAAGAAAATCGACATGTTCATCAATATGAACGTATGTTAAATCGATAGCAAATGTCATGACAATTTAATGAAATAATCCCATGTCAACAACACGAATAAACCATATGCATGATCAAATTCATCAATTATTCACAAACTTTCAATATACGATACTTGCCTCAACAAATGGCGACAAGAATTTCTACTATCAATAGTCTTCAATCCGTTCGGAGAATTCTCACTTGTCGGCTCACCGGAATGCAAACCTTCATCGAACAATAACGTCAGTAAAACTAACGGTTCCGGATAATCGTTCAAATCATCAAATGAATGATGCATCTATCATGGCGATGGACTATTCTTCCCTAACACAATTTGGTTGGACCGATACTACGCTATTCGTCCTTGCAATAGTTCAATGGAATACTTTCTAAGTTCCCACACAATTCCTTCGGTTGATTGTTACAACATAACATGGAATTCATCCTAGGAGGATTCTAATCATGTTCTATTATAACAAGATATACGAACTTCGATGAATCATCATAAAGACTTGTTCACTAGTTTCAATATCCTCTCCTTCTACGAATAACTCCCTATGTTCAATCCATTAATTCTTCACCAAAATGTTCGATCATAACATTCTCATGAACTACGATAATCTTCGAAAACTAGATATGATTGGGTTTACAAATCTCAAGGTGCACTAATCAATAGTCTAATCACTAGAAGGTTTGCTCAACGATTACAACAACCAAGAGGAATCGAAAATAGTTGAATTTAATCTTCTAAACCATGATAAAAGGCTCCTCAAGAAGATAACTGGTTCGGTCTACTCAGAACAGGTCCAAAACGTTACTAAGATCATGCTAAATTAATTGGTGAAGGATCACATACCTCAATAAATTGATGAACAATGAAGAACTTGAACAAACTCTACCACCGGAAGCTTGAAAACCAATCTACAAGGCCTAAGCTCCCCAAGAATCGTCTCAGAAGATGATATGAAGGATAAGAGGTGATGAAAGATCTCCAGAACACGAAAAATCGGCCAAAGGAAAGGTGAGAAATGAAATAGGGTCGAGGTCTATAAATAGAATTCTGGGCATTACGTACGTTATGAAATTACCCTTACGTACGTAACAAACTTAACGTACGTTATACCCTAGCCTTAGCGTACGTAATCGTCTGACCAGAATTCACTGGCCTGATTTCGCCATTTCCTTACGTACGCAATCACAAGGGTTTTACGTACGTAATATCCATGTCCTTAGCGTACGTAAAACATGCACCATAGTGTACGTAACACCTATGTCCAGGTTCACGCGGAATTCACACGAATCTTCCCCGGCCCCTTCCTCGGCCCCCACACGCCGACCCTTATCCGATCCCAAGTTGACTTAGCGTACGTACATTAAGAACATCAGATAACGTACGTAATACTGCCTGATAGCGTACGTTAACACGTGCAGAACCATGCATGCAGAATGCTGGAGATACCAAAACGTAAGGATACGAAATATGGGAAACCAACCTCCGAATAATAACATCACAAAGTTGAATCTTACAAGATAAATACACAATAATTATCTAGGTATTACAGACTTGATACAGTATATACTCATATTATGTACGTAATATGCTCTTCATAACGTACGTAATACCTAGTTGACTCGCCCATGCACGTTCTTCGCCGAAAGCTGCCGACCACGGGACCCACCTGTCGGCCATAGCCTGATCTTGTCTGATCCCCTCGTTATGTACGTAATGCGTTTTACATAGCACGCAAAACTTAGCATTTTAGCGTACGCTATCTCATAAACTTAACATACGTTAAGGGCTCTATACTTTAGCCATTTACACTGATCTTGCTTGTCGTCTCAATATAACGAATACGTATACACGACACACTATATCCATAAATGCAATTGTCAACCAAGTACGACAATTATACCAATACAGATGTCTCAGTCCTTCATTTATTTTATCCATATTTCACAGATTCCAAGCTGTATAGCATAACTCGGATAAAATAATGTTAAACAACAGTAGTAGAAATTCTGGATATTACAATTTTCATACAAATGGATGAAAGAAGTATTTAACATACCACAAACATAGTTTCAAAACAATTACTTCAAAAAAAAATACAGTTCCTGTAAAATACATATATACTATGGATTTTTGTTACAATTTATAGAAAAATACATATAGAACCTAATTTTGTAGCTAACATTATATACTGACATTATATTTATGCACACGTTATGCAAATATATTCATTTTTTATACCTAACATGTTTTAATAGAATAACTGTTTGCTTGAATAAAGTACTTAACAATGTAATGATTTTTCATAAATAATATAAATTAAACAATAAAACTCCTTATAATTCATTGACCTGGTTTTCTTTCTAAACTTCATCCAAAAGCTTCTTATTTTCTTGCTCATATTTTAGAAATTTAATGGTCCAACATGCATATATAATATATCCAAGTCATTATCATCAATAAATGAAGTGCATAATGAATTTCATAATAGAAAAGTTAAAGTCATAATTAGTCTTGAGTAAACAGTAACCCTTGAAAATGAATAAACACTAGAAACCCGACTTGTGAAAGTTCGTATAACTACTAGTTTCATGGATCAGTTACGTCAATGCCATCACACCCAACACTTGAATACGGTTCTTGTGCATTAATATCAACCTCCAACCGTAACACATTCAGCAGTATTGATGATGTACATGATTCATCCTCCATCAAATCCATGTCATGAATGTAATATCAGGATTGATTACTGTGTATTTCATCTGTATTCGAACCCTGTATTATTCGGATTTGTGATCTTGATAATTGGAGTATGATATTTCTTGCATTGGTATCTTTGTACATAAGTATAACAATATGCAAAATTTCTCATGCAAACTCGTGATAGTGCACGCTAAGAATGTAGCTTAACGCGCGCTATCGGCTACTACTAGCGCACGCTACCTATGTAGGAGTTGCGTGCGCTAGGCACTCAATTATTGAGCTGGGCGGCTAGCACATGTGCCAGTCGGGACATGGGTCCGGATAAGATTCTTGCGGACGAACCTGGACAGATTTGGAGTCAACGCTTATTAGCGTGCGCTAAATATGTATGGTAGCGTGCGCTAATTAACTAAAGTGCAGAATGTTATAAATGAGACAACAATCCGTTTTGGCTTATATTTCCTTCATTCATTCTTCAGTCTTGAGAGACCAGAGAGCAATAATTATCCTCCTAACACACTTAGAACACATCTACGTGATCCTTGAATATTGGATATTACTTGTGAGTAATCATTGAAGAGAAGTAACACCTTGGAGTGGCATATAACCAACCGGAGTCGGATTCTACCTTGCGGTTCAGTAATTTCGTCATATTAAGGTATGTTCAATCTATCTCCAGCCTTAGATTTAGATTCTAAGGAATTAGATGATCATGCTAACGAGATATTGAATTTCATTAGTGAATTATTCAACAAACATCATGTTTAGAAGATGGAAATGTCTATGCTTATGATATTATCGTTGGAACCTTGTAGTTGGAATCCTAATACTTCAAATGATGATAGAAATATTCTGAAGTTGGCTATCCATATGATTTATGTTATCTTAGTGATCCTAAATTGGAGTTGGTATTATTTTCGGTAATAAGGACTTAAGGGAAGAATCATCTTAGGAAATATTCTTTCATATAAGTTGCAATTGTTAATTCACCTCAAGATGAAGTCCGAATGTGTATAATGATAGTAAAATCTAATGCACCAACCGGAGATCACCAAACTTTTCATGAGAATTGTAATCAAGATGGATTATGGTGTTGTGATGATTATACGTATACTCGTATCTCGAAGTTGTTATTATCCGCGAGATCATTCATACGTTTATGAACATAGCATGTATTCGGATAACAAACATTAATCAGTGAGGAATTCGCTTACTTCATCACCATTTGTACAATCTGCTGCCCTTCAGTAAACTGCCATGCACGCTTAGCGTGCGCTAAGCTACGTGAATTAACGTGCGCTATCGAGTATGTTTTGCGTATGCCACGTTTGGAACTTAGCGTGCGTTAAGTCATCAGGCGAGTCAGTCGGCTGATCAGTGAGGCACTGACCGTGCATGGTTATCGTACGCTAGGCTATATGTACTGCATGCACTAACGAGTAGCATTAACATACGCTACATAGGATGCATAGCGTGCGTTAAGCGATCCAGACAGATTGCATTTTAAGGACTTCCTACCGTAATTTTGGATTGTTAGACATTCGTACGACATGAGATGAATTCTATATTTTTTCTTTTGTCAAGGTTCGAGCTTAGCAACATGATTGACAGAAGGGGACGACCTTCGATTATTTTGATATTCGTGGAAGTTTTATTCTTGTCAATGAATCGAGGCAAGTACTCTAATTAGAATTGTGTATATTATTACAGTTATGATGTGATTGTATTGTGTAAATGTGTTGTGATTATATGTCCACCATGCGTTGACCCGACGGGAATCATCATGGGAATCTATAGCTGTGTGCGCTGGGTCGTTGGACAGGTAGTTACACCATGTGTTGGTCCGACGGGATCATCATGGGAATCTATAGCTGTGTGCGCTGGATCGTTGGAATACCATCAGTATGTTGAAACTGTTATGATATGATATGTGTTGTTGATATTTCTCGTTCAAGAAACTTGTTATGATATAATTGTTGATTATATCACTGTTGTATGATTATTGTATTTGTACTAGCATCGTTGTGCTAACCCTTTTGGGGGTGAACATTTGTTTATGTTCAGGATCCAGGAGAGCGGGGAAACAACCACTGGAGCTGCATGACGACGAGGGTGTGGAGTGATGTTCTGGCCGGGTTTATTATCTGTTGTTTGTTGGTTATTTCAATAAGTACTCGAGTACGTCGTCGGTTTATGATGTTTGAATTTTGGTGATGTATTAATAACCCTTCGTTTGGATATTTGTATTCTCGGTATTGAACCAGACTGTTGTATTTTATTTCAGTGATGTCATAAGTTGGTATCTGTTATTGTCATTTCATTTCTTTAGCCTTGTAAATTCTTATGTAAAGTATTTACGGCGCTGTAATATTCCTGAATATATCGGGAGTGTTACAGAATATGGTATCGGAGCTAAGATTATGGATATCTTGGCCATTGGGTTAAAATAGGGGTCATTTACGTCTTTTGAGGTAACTGGCCGTAAATGACATCACTGTACTGCCTACGTCTTCATGCGAATGGTGGTTGTAAGTTCCTAAACCCTATCTCGCTCTTTACATGTTGTATCTCTTTATGCTTGAACATTAGAACGATGTTGTTTCCTGTATATTGAGTATTTATGCTTACAGTATGTTGAGAGGCGGACGTGGATGTGGTCGGGGTCGTGGACGCGGACGAAGGAATGCTGAAAGGGAAGCGTCGCCTTCTAATGAGGCCAGTCATTGATCAGGCGAGCCGCAACGATCCATCAATAATGAACCGGAACCTGCTGTACCAGAAATCCTTCGTCAAGTGGTGAACCAGATGACTCAGTTCGCTCAGGTCGTGGACCGAGTGCAGGTGGCGGTGGGATTTCAGCAGGGAGATGGACAGCAAAGGATCCCAGAAATGGGAAATCGAGGTGACCGATGGTTGCAAGAGGCAGTGAAGATGCAACCACCCAAATTTGACGGATTTTCTGAGACTCCCACTTGGGATCATTGGTTGAAGGAATTGGAGAAAATTTTTGCTGGAATTAATTGCCCAGACGACAGGAGAGCTCCTATTGCTCAGTACTTTCTGATAGGGGAAGCATCCGAATGGTGGGAAGCCATCCGGCCTGTGGACCATGATGCTGATTGGATAGAGTTTAAATTAATGATGGAAGCTCAGTACTGCCCTCGCCCTGTGAGGGAAGCCAAAGTTCGGGAGTTTTTCTCCGCTCAGCCATCAGACGAACCCGTATCCCAGATAATTAAGACGTTTAACCAGCAGCTAGCATTTGTTCGACATCTGGTCAGAACAGATGCAGAGATGATGATTCATTTTTATATGAGGATGAAACCATAAATCCAGAGGTACATGTCCGGTTTTGAATGTACCACTCTCCGCCAATACCAGGATAAGGCGTTGGCATACGAAATCAAGGAAGCAGCAATGGAAAAATTTACGGAGTCCAAGAAACAGAAAGTCTCTGGTACTTTTACAGAGCACAAGAGCAGCGGGCCCCTCATAGCTCAGTCTTCTTTTCATTCTTTCAAGAAACCTCCGCACCGATCTATGAGCGGAAAGAATTTTGGAACAATGTCAGCCACGACAGATACAGCTAGGAAGTGCTTTAACTGTGGTCGCCCAGGCCACCTTTGGCGTGATTGTTTGCGCACTCCAATTACATGTTCTGATTGCGGACAGGAGGGCACCGTGCGATGTTTTGCAAGGATGCCACCAAGTACAATGGAACCCGTTCATTGCAGCCAGTTCAGAAGGAAGCTAGTATCCAACAGACACAGCAAAGTGTTCAGATGCCTCAGAATTTTGGCGGCGGACGAGGCAGAGGACAATGGGACTGAAAGGGGACACTGAGTGCCAGATCTGTTCCCCCACGTCTGTACGAGATGAGGAGGACAGACGATCGTGATCTTCTTTGTCGCATCGTGCATCGAGATCCTTTCCCAGCCAGTTAGCGTTTTATTCGATACAAGAGCTACACATTCTTTTATATCCTTGTCTTGTGTAAATCGTTTGAATATTTCTGGTTTTCATACTTGTGAACCTTATGTTGTTGGTTTACCAAGTGGAGAGAGGATTGTTGGGAACTTAAAGACTAGCGATTTTCCTGTATCATTTGGGGGCAAAGAGTGGCTCTCAAATCTGATTGTAATAGAAATGCAAGGAGATGACCTGATACTCGGAGATGATTGGCTTAATAGTTATGGAGCTATTGTAAACTACCGAATGAGGAATATTTTGCTGATCGCTGACGATGGCTCCGAAGTACTGTTTGAAGGATGGAAATCGGGAAGCTCAGGAAAGTTGATCAAAACGATGAAAGCTGTCAAATTGTTGAAACAGGGCTGTACCGGATACTGGTGTTATGCAATGAAGAAAGAAGACAAAATTGTGGAACTTTCATCCATTCCTGTTGTGAACAAGTTTCCGGATGTATTTCCTGAAAAGTTACCGGGACTACCTCCACGACAGGATGTAGAATTCAACATTGAGCTGGAACCCGGAGCTACACCAATTTCTAAAGCGCCGTATCGTATGGCACCTACTGAGATGTATGAACTGAAAAAGCAGCTGTAGGAGTTATTGGACAAAGGCTATATCCAGCCTAGCGTTTCGCCCTGGGGAGCGCCAGTTCTTTTTGTCCGAAAGAAGGATGGATCGCTTCGATTGTGTATCGACTATCGAGAGCTAAACAAGATGACAATTAAGAATAAATATCCATTGCCACGGATTGATGACTTATTTGACCAGTTGCAAGGAGCAACAGTATTTTCTAAAATCGATATAAGATCAGGATACCATCAGCTGAGGATTAAGGAATCTGATGTCCCAAAGTCAGCATTCAGAACTCTCTATAGACACTATAAGTTTGTAGTGATTCCGTTTGGTCTCACTAATGCACCTGCTGTATTCATGCAATTGATGAACCGAGTGTTCATCGAATATTTGGATAAATTTGTGGTCGTGTTCATTGATGACATTCTGGTGTATCCTAAGAGCCTGGAAGAACATGTGCAGCATTTGCGGATTGTATTGGAACTTTTGAGAAGGGAGCAATTGTACGCCAAACTTTCTAAGTGTGAATTCTGGCTAAAGGAAGTAATGTCCATCGGCCATGTGGTATCAGCTAATGGAGTACGAGTAGATCATCAGAAGATCTAAGCAATTATGGATTGGAAGCCTCCAAAGAACGTGAAAGAAGTCCGAAGCTTCTTAGGAATTCTGGATATTATTGTCGATTCGTGGAAGGGTTTTCTAAAATCTCCCGTCCACTTACTCGACTCCTGCAGAAAACTCAAAAGTTTGAGTGGAACGAGTCGTGTCAGACTAGTTTTGATGAATTGAAGAGGAGATTAACGACAGCACCAATTTTATCACTTCCACAGGGGACTCGAGGATTCATAGTTTACAGTGATTCTTTGAACCAAGGACTCGGATGCGTATTGATGCAGAATGATAAGGTGATCGCTTATGCTTCACGACAGCTGAAACCTTATGAAGTAAATTATCCAACACATGATTTAGAGCTAGAAGCAGTAGTTTTTGCATTGAAGATCTTGAGACATTACCTGTACGGGAATCACTGTCAGATCTTTACTGATCACAAGAGTCTCAAATACATCTTCAGTCAGAAAGAGCTGAACATGCGGCAAAGAAGATGGTTAGAGCTGATTAAGGACTACGACTTGGAGATTTTGTATCATCCAGGCAAAGCGAATGTGGTGGCAGATGCACTTAGCGGCAAGCCAGTTTCTATTCAGATGCTGGAGACTCTGACCTCCCAACTTAGCCTTCAACGAGAGATGATTAGAGAAGGAATTGAAGTGTGGTTACAAAGAGTCCAAGGACAACTGTGCGTGATGGAATTAACTTCGTCATTAACCGAAGAAATCAAATCTAGACAGGCAGATGATCCTCTGATGATTTGGTTGCATGATGAAGTGATCAAGGGAAAGGCCCCCGGTTTTCGGGTGTATTCCAATTCCGTATTCATTTAGAAATGGTTGTGATTGTATTCTTCGAATCGTTAGGTTCGGTTCCGTTGATTCCTAGCGTTCGTCGGTGATTATCCTTTCCGTTCGTTGCGTCGTCAATTATTCAAGGCAAGTATTTTTGGAAACCTTTATGCTTAACATGAAATGGTAATGTATATTGTGTGTGATTGCTCACCTCGGGAGGGTCCGACGGGATCACGGAGGGAATCCAATGGTATAGCCCTGGATTCACGAGTTTGTTTCGCTAGCCAGCTCGGGAGGGTCCTTAGGGATCACGGAGCGGGATCAATGGTATAGCCCTATTCTCAAGGCGATGCGTGTGCGTGATTTGTTTTATAATATGGCCAGCTCGGGAGGGTCCTTAGGGATCACGGAGCGGGATCAATGGTATAGCCCTGTTCCCACGGCAAATTGTTTGACTGTTTATTTTCCGAAAAGACATGTCTGGTGTTGGCTTTTGTAATGATATTGGTGCATGTACTATGAAATGTGTAAGCGATTGGTTTGCCTTGATTACTTGTACTGGCGTAATTGCTAACCCCTTTGGGGGACCCGTTGTGGGGAAATTCTTGTTATGGATTTCAGGTTATGATCATCCGGACGAGCGAGCTCTGGGTCAGTACGAGGATGTTGGCCAGGGTCGTTGACATGTGCACTTGGGTCTACTTATTTATTTTGTCCACTTCGATATGGTTGTTTCCTATATTTATAAACTGATAGACGGTACTCGCGAGTACTTAGGCTTTTCAATTCAAACCCCATGTTGTATTATTTTAAATTGCTACATTGTCGATTGTTGCTCATTTCGTCGGTTGCTTCGGGTGTATTTTCATATGATGCATTATTTGATTGTGTATCCTCGCTAACCGGGATGGTTAGTCGAGGGGTACCCACTTGTTGTAGCCTGGTGGGTCCCATGTAGGGGTCCACGGAGCTGTAACATACTCCAAATATCCTGGGGTGTTACAGAAATGGTATCAGAGCCCTAGGTTTATGGATACCTAGGCTTGTTGGTTATTTGGGTCTAGTCGTGTCTTGTTTTGCACATTGTCACACTGCTGCCGGCATCTCAGTACTTCCAGTGTTCGTAAGTTTCCTTACTCGATTGTTTATTTTCTCCTACTATATTTCGTTTCTTGAACTGTGGTTATTCTCCCTCCTTTGCTTATCATCGTAGTTGCTTTTTCCTTCCTTACTCATCCTCGATATACTTCTGTTATCTCTTAACACTAGTATGGATGCCGGAGGAAACCATGGTCGTGGTCGTGGGCGCGGCCGAGGACGTGGGGCAACCGGTGGGGCATCCACGTCGCATTCTTCAGGAGCCGGCAGTACCGGCGACCGTCACAGTCATGCTTCTTCTCAGGAGCGCGCCGATCTTGGTATTGCGGCTGTTATGCAGCAAATGGTTAACCAAATGGCGGCTATAGCTCAAGTGGTCCAGAACCCCGATCAGGCCCATGATAATCGGGGCGGAGCGGATCGCTGGCTTCAGGATGTCATCAAGATGCATCCTCCTCAGTTTTCGGGAGCTTCGGACCCGATCGGCTGGGAAGGGTGGATCAAGGAGATATCTAAAGTCTTCACTGCTACCAACTGCCCCGAGGACCGTAAGGTCCCTATTGCTCAATACTTTCTCGCGGGAGATGCTACAGATTGGTGGGAGGCCGTTGGTCCCAAAGATCATGTTGCTTCATGGGCCGAGTTTCAGGAGTTGATGGAGACCGAATATTGTCCGTGGCCAGTCAGACAGGCTCGAATGCATGCTTTCTATGATGCTCAACCACGGCATATTCCCGTATCCCAAGCTATTGCCGATTTTAACAAGGAGTTGGGTTATGTGAAGACCCAAGTTGTCACTGAGAGCGACAAAATTTTCCATTTTTCCAGGAGGATGAAACAGTCCATTTGGGACTACATGTCTGGACTCGTCTGCACTACCTTGAAGGATTATCAGAGTAGGGCCCTCGCTTATGATATGTCAGTGACGGCTAGTGATTTGGCTCGTGAGAGCAAGAAGCAGAAGTCGGTCGGAAATTTTTCTGGTCCCAAGAGTGGAGGCCAGCAGAAATCTCGAGCTGCGAATATTTCTACGGGCGGTTCGGCTCGTTTCTCTGGGAGCTTTCGGGGTGCCGCCGAAACCCCCGCCCGTGGGCCCACATGCTTTAACTGTGGCTTTTCGGGTCATAAGAACCAGGACTGTCCTCGTCCGCCTTTAACTTGTCATACTTGTGGTCAGTCGGGCCACAAGGCTTCTTTTTATGATCAGCTGAGACAGCTTCGCGGTGCCCGTTCTTCTCACCCAGCACCTATGGAGCCGAGTGTGAACCAGGGCTCATTTGCTCCGCCGCCTCCACCGAGTGCCGGCCGAGGTAGGGGTAGGGGTCAGCCCGCTAGGGGTGGAGCTTCCAGTGTCGGCTCTGCCCAGCCGCGTATCTATGAGATGAGGAGGGCCGATGATCCGGCGACTCTTTGTGGCGGCAGTACCGTTCATATCCATTCCCATCCTGTCAGTGTGCTTTTCGATTTGGGTGCTACGCATTCACTCATTTCTCTAGAGTGTGTACGCCGTTTGAGTCTCGACTGTTTGTCACTGTGCGAGCCTTTCATCGTTAAACTTCCTAGCGGTGATAGAATTGTCGGTGATCGAGAGGTCGAGGGCTTTCTGTGTTTATTTGTGAGAGAGCTTGGCTCTCTAATCTTATTGTCGTTAATATTGAGGGTGAGGATTTGATTCTCGGGGATGATTGGCTCGAGCGGCATGGCGCAATCATGAACTACCGCACGAGGATCATCACCATGTTAGCCGAGGATGGCACCGAGCACTCCTTCGCGGGGCGAAGGAGGGGAAATCAGAAATTTGTTATTAATGCCTTGAAGGCGATGAGTCTCCTGCGAAAGGGGTGTACTGGTTATTGGTGTTATGCCTTGAAGGCGGAGGATGGTGGAGTCGTCCTTTCGTCAATTCCAGTCGTCAGTGAGTTTCCTGATGTATTTCCTGACGAGTTACCGGGATTGCCACCAGATCGTGAGGTTGAGTTTGCTATAGAGTTAGAGCCGGGTGCGGCTCTGATTTCGAAGGCGCCGTATCGCATGGCACCTTCAGAGATGTCAGAGTTGAAGAAGCAGTTGAGTGAGCTTCTTGAGTCGGGGTATGTTCGACCAAGCGCCTCGCCTTGGGGCGCACCGGTCCTGTTTGTGCGGAAGAAGGATGGTTCACTACGTTTGTGTATCGACTATCGCGAACTAAACAAGGTGACCATCAAGAACAAGTATCCTTTGCCGAGAATTGATGACTTGTTCGATCAGTTGCAGGGAGCTGCGGTATTCTCGAAGATTGATTTGAAGTCGGGGTACTATCAGCTTCGGGTGAAGGAGTCCGATGTGCCGAAAATAGCTTTTCGGACGAGATACGGACAATATGAGTTCGTAGTTATGCCTTTCGGGCTAACTAATGCGCCGGCGGTGTTCATGCAGTTGATGAACAAAGTCTTTATCGAGTATTTGGATAAGTGTGTCGTCGTCTTCATTGACGATATTCTTATTTATTCGAGGAATGAGGAAGAGCATGCCCATCATTTGCGGATAGTGTTAGACATTTTGAGGACCGAGCAACTCTATGCGAAGTTCTCGAAATGTGAGTTCTGGCTGAAGGAAGTGATGTTTTTGGGTCACGTGATTTCGGCCGAGGGAGTTCGTGTGGATCCACAGAAAATTGAGGCAGTGTTGGATTGGGCACCGCCCACAAATGTGAAGGATGTCCGTAGTTTCTTGGGTTTGGCTGGCTACTACCGTAGCTTCGCCGAGGGTTTCTCAAAACTAGCTCGGCCACTTACAGAGTTGCTCCAGAAATCTGAGAAGTTCGTTTGGAATGACGAGAGACAGTCGAGTTTTGAGGAACTGAAGAAGCGTTTGAATTCAGCTCCGGTTTTGGCGTTGCCATGTGGCAACGAGGGATTCGCCGTTTATAGCGATGCTTCGGGTCAGGGTCTTGGGTGCGTATTGATGCAGCACGGCAAAACCATTGCCTTTGCGTCGAGACAGTTGAGGTCGTATGAGCTGAACTACCCTACTCATGATTTGGAGTTAGCGGCAGTTGTGTTCGCACTCAAGATCTGGTGTCACTATCTTTTCAGCTCTACATGTCAGATTTTTACCGATCATAAGAGCCTGAAATACATATTTACTCAGCTTGAGCTGAATATGAGGCAGAGGAGGTGGTTAGAACTGATTAAGGATGGTGACCTCGAAATCCTTTATCATCCGGGCAAGGCGAACGTCGTGGCCGACGCCTTGAGTCGAAAACCGATTGCGTTGCGAACCCTTGAGGTCCTTACGCCTCAGTCTGAGCTTCCGCAGGCTTTGATCGAGTTAGATGTTGATGTTTTGTTGCCTGGAGCTGTCGGGCAACTTTGTGCTTTAGAAATTTCGTCGTCTTTGATCGATGAAATTAAGCTGAAGCAATTAGAGGATCCGATGATTTCTCAAATCCGAGAGAGCGCTCTTAAGGGAAAGTCTCCTGGGTTTGTGATTCACGAGGACGGTATTTTGAGATTCCGGAGTCGGCTTTGTGTACCGAACGACTCAGAATTGAGACAGAGTATTTTGCGTGAAGCCCATGCTACACCTTATTCCGTTCATCCTGGTTCGAGTAAGATGTACAAGGACCTGAGGAGGAATTTCTGGTGGAATGATATGAAGGTGGAAGTCGCACAGTTTGTAGTGAGATGTTTGACTTGTCAGCAGGTCAAAATCGAGCATCAGCGACCGGCTGGGTTATTGCAGTCACTTCCCATTCCAGAATGGAAATAGGAAGATATATCGATGGATTTTGTTACGAATTTGCCGAGATAGAGGTCGCGCATGAATATGGTATGGGTGATTGTTGATCGTCTGACCAAGTCGGCACATTTTCTGGGCATCAAGGACACTTGGGGTCCAGAAAAGTTGGCTCGTGTATTTATCGCGCAGATTGTGAGGCTTCACGGTACTTCGAAGTCTATTGTTTCGGATCGTGATGGCCATTTCGTATCGCACTTTTGGCAGGCGGTGCATAAGGCGTTGGGTACCCATTTGCTTTTGAGTACCTCTTTTCATCCCCAGTCAAATGGACAGTCGGAACGCACTATCCAGACATTCGAGGACATGTTGCGTGCTTGTGCCCTCGATTGGAGCAGCGACTGGGAGGAGCATTTGCCATTGATCGAATTCACGTACAACAATAGTTGGCACGCGTCCATTCGGATGGCACCGTATGAGGCACTTTATGGGCGGCGATGTCGATCGCCTATTTGTTGGAATGAGGCGTCCTATTTGGTCGGGACCGAACCGGATGTCGTTTTAGAGACGAGGCGGAAGATAGAATTAATTCGAGAATGGATGTTGACTGCCCAGAGTCGACAGAAGTCATATGACGATGTCCGTCGTCGACCTTTAGAATTCCAGGTGGGAGACCACATTTTGCTGAAGGTGTCGCCGACGAGAGGAGTTTTCCGTTTCGGGAAGAAGGGAAAGTTGAGTCCGAGATTTATTGGACCCTTTGAGATTCTCGAGCGAGTCGGTGAATTGGCATACCGTTTGGCGCTACCCCCGACCCTGAGTCATGTTCATAGTGTTTTTCATGTTTCCCAGCTGAGGAAATATGTCCCGGATCCTAGTCACATCATCGACTATGGGGAGATTGACGTTACCGAGGATATTACTTTTGAGGAGCGTCCTTTGAAGATTTTAGAGCATCGGGAGAAACGACTGAGGCATAAGACCATCCCTTTGGTCAAGGTGCAGTGGTCGAGACACGGTGTCGAGGAGGCAACTTGGGAAACCGAGGATAGCATGCGTGCTAGGTACCTGAGTTGTTTGTTTCTTAAGTTTCGGGACGAAACTTGTTTTTAGAGGGGTAGAATGTAATATCCGCATTTTTCTTTCCCTTGTATTTTTCTTTTTCGGCGTATTTCACGATAGTAGTGACCCTCGTGTATCTTTCAGTGTATCTTTTCTACTATCTATTGATTTGATTCCCGTTATTGTTGTGCGGAACCGCCGTTTTGGGGTTGCCGTGGATCCATTCTACGTTATGATGCCTGTTGAGATGTTCCGTTTAACGTTTCGTTCATATTCCGGTGTTTTGGACCGTTTATATCTCGTACCCAGCGCACGCTATATTTTCTGCATAGCGCACGGTAGGGGTCATTTAGTAGCGCACGCTACGACCGTTTCATAGCGCGCGCTAGAGGGCAAGCCCTGGTAGTGGCAGTGCTGATTCCAGTCCTCTGGACTGGTGGATTAGCGTACGCTACGTAGCCTAGCGCACGCTAATGTTGGGAGTTAGCGCACGCTGAGACGCCCAGTAGCGTGCGCTAGTGCAGATGTCCAGTACTGGACAATTTGCCACTGGACTCTACTGATGCCCAGGTATTACACGCTATTGGTCGATAGCGCGCGCTACCGATACACTTTAGCGCACGCTATGTTTGGTCGATAGCGCGCGCTAACCGGATCAGGTGTGTACTGACAGTTGCTTCTGGACTCGGCTGATGTCCAGGTAGCGCACGCTATTGGTCGATAGCGCGCGCTACCGAGAGGTTATTAGCGCACGCTATGTTTGGGTTAGCGCACGCTAACGGCCAGGAGTCTGGCTACTGGACTGGACGCTAACTGTTTTGGCCTGTAATTTTACCCCGTTAGCGCACGCTAACCTTGAGGATTAGCGCGCGCTAACACTCCCTGGCTATATAAACCAGGGAGTTGACCCTGATGAACACATTATTTTAATTTCTTCTCCTCCCCGCGACGCAGAACTTTTCCAGGCGATTTCCGAGCGATTCTTCCCTTCGATTATTTCAGGCATCCTCTACCTCGAGTTTTTGAAGTAGATTAACAACACCTACTTGTGTTCTTCATCATCAATTCAAGGTAAATCTCTTAGAACCCTACTTTTGGGCGATTTGGGGGTTTTGGGATTTTCTTCCGATCCGTTCCGTTTTGTTGATGGATTCATGATGATTATGATTAATCTTGTTGGTACTCTTAGTTTCCCTACGGATTCATGGTATGTTTCGTAGTTTTTGCGGAATCGAGAGGGATTGGTTGTGTTCCACCCTCGTTGTTGTTTATATACGAATATACATGAATCGTAGGCGGGTTTTCGGGTGTATTCCAATTCCTTATTCATTTAGAAATGGTTGTGATTGTATTCTTCAAATCGTTAGGTTCGGTTCCGTTGATTCCTAGCATTCGTCGGTGATTATCCTTTCCGTTCGTTGCGTCGTCAATTATTCATGGCAAGTATTTTTGGAAACCTTTATGCTTAACATGAAATGGTAATGTATATTATGTGTGATTGCTCACCTCGGGAGGGTCCGACGGGATCACGGAGGGAATCCAATGGTATAGCCGTGGATTCACGAGTTTGTTTCGCTAGCCAGCTCGGGAGGGTCCTTAGGGATCACGGAGCGGGATCAATGGTATAGCCCTGTTCCCACGGCAAATTGTTTGACTGTTTATATCCGGAAAAGACATGTCTGGTTTTGGCTTTTGAAATGATATTGGTGCATGTACTATGAAATGTGTAAGCGATTGGTTTGCCTTGATTACTTGTACTGGCGTAATTGCTAACCCCTTTGGGGGACCCGTTGTGGGGAAATTCTTGTTATGGATTTCAGGTTATGATCATCCGGACGAGCGAGCTCTGGGTCAGTACGAGGATGTTGGCCAGGGTCGTTGACATGTGCACTTGGGTCTACTTATTTCTTTTGTCCACTTCGATATGGTTGTTTCCTATATTTATAAACTGATAGACGGTACTCGCGAGTACTTAGGCTTTTGAATTCAAACCCCGTGTTGTATTATTTTAAATTGCTACATTGTCGATTGTTGCTCATTTCGTCGGTTGCTTCGGGTGTATTTTCATATGATGCATTATTTGATTGTGTATCCTCGCTAACCGGGATGGTTAGTCGAGGGGTACCCACTTGTTGTAGCCTGGTGGGTCCCATGTAGGGGTCCACGGCGCTGTAACATACTCCGAATATCTTGGGGTGTTACACACTTGGAGGTTTAGCCGACGACCTAAATCTAGGTCGTCGGCTAAAGTATATTATTTTTTTAAAAAAAAGGGTTTAGGCGGCGACCTAGATCTAGGTCGTCGGCTAATGTATATTATTTTTTTAAAAAAGTGTTTAGTCGACGATCTAGATCTAGATCGTCGGCTAAACACTTTCAATATTATTTTTTCGGAAGGAGTTTGGCCGACGACCTAGATCTAGGTCGTCGGCTAAAGTAAATTATTTTTTTAAAAAAGGGTTTAGTGACGACCTAGATCTAGGTCGTCGGCTAAACCATTACATTATTATTTTTTTTCGGAAGGAGTTTGGTGACAACCTAGATCTAGGTCGTCGGCTAAAGTATATTATTTTTTTAAAAAAGTGTTTAGTCGACGATGTAGATCTAGATCGTCGGCTAAACACTTTCAATATTATTTTTTCGGAAGGAGTTTGGCCGACGACCTAGATCTAGGTCGTCGGCTAAAGTAAATTATTTTTTTAAAAGGGTTTAGCCACGACCTAGATCTAGGTCGTCGGCTAAACCATTACATTATTATTTTTTTCGGAAGGAGTTTAGGCGGCGACCTAGATCTAGGTCGGCTAAAGTATATTATTTTTTCTTTTTAAAAAAGTGTTTAGTCGACGATCTAGATCTAGATCGTCGGCCAAACACTTTCAATATTATTTTTTCGGAAGGAGTTTGGCCGACGACCTAGATCTAGGTCGTCGGCTAAAGTAAATTATTTTTTTAAAAAAGGGTTTACCGCGACCTAGATCTAGGTCGTCGGCTAAACCATTACATTATTATTATTTTTTTCGGAAGGAGTTTAGGCGACGACCTAGATCTAGGTCGTCGGCTAAAGTATATTATTTTTTTCCTTTTCGGTCGGCTAAACGTTATCACGGTCGTCGGCTAAATCTCTTTAATATAGCCGACGAGTATTTCGAGCTTTAGCCGACGACCTCCACCAAGTCGTCGGCTAAAATACTTTAGCCGACGGTATTTTGAGTCGTCGGCTAAAGTGCGAAGTTTAGCCGACGACACTTTATAGTCGTCGGCCATTTTTTTCGGGTCGTCGGCTAAAGTACTTTTTTTGGTAGTGAAAAGTGTAATATCCGATGGAAATTCTTACTTACTGTTATACTATTCGGATAATTCAATACTGTTGTAGTCTTGTTGCATTTGTGAAATGAATATTGATGGTAGAATATATCATAATAGACTTAATAAAAATGATCACTCGCACTATGTTTGAATTTTCAGTGTTGTATAGATAAGTGCATATTGAACTATTAAAACCTGAGCCTAACGTACGTTAATCATTAGGCATAGCGTACGCTATTTTGAGGCCTTTACGTACGTAAAGGTGTACCTGTTACATACGTAACCAGTGCAATCATATCCGATCTCAACTTTCGGTGTGTGGGGCCGGACGGGATTCGAATATCTGATCTTTTGGAGGCAACCTAGTTGACCTACATTACGTACGTAATGCTTCTAGAGGTAACGTACGTAATGAAGTTCGTATTTCAGTCCAGTAGCCTCTGGACTTAGCTTACCTACGTAACACATTTTGTGTAGCGTACGTAAAGATGATAACGTACGTTATCCTCTTGTGATAACGTACGTAACGAACTATGCTGTTATAAAAAGACAACTTGTGTCTTTCATTTTGCACGTCCAAACTCCGATTTTCACCCATATAATCATCCCCCTTCATCCCTAGATCAAGTTTACCTTCTTCCAACTTGTGTTGGAGCTTTACATTTTGATTTTGGAGCTTGTTGATTGGAAGTTGGAGACATTCTTGAAGCTTATATTGTGTTCTTGTGGTTTGGTGTATTGTTCTTCATTTCTGAAGGTATGTTCTACTATTTAACCCTATAATCTCAAATTTATTATGATAGTGATTAAGTATATTTTACCTAGTGATGAATTAATCAAAATAAACATGTTGTAGTTAAGCTTTCAACAAACTTAATGATGAACATGATGATTAGAGGATTTGTAATGGTGTGTTCTTGGTGTTTTAATATGGTAAGGATCATGTTTAGTTTAACCACACTCTCCTTGCTAGACTTATAACACCATTGGTATAATAATAATCCTTGTTTCATTGTAATGTAAATGACTTGTTGGAATAATTACCATAAATGTTTTAAGAAACCCTTGTTGACCATTAGAAGAATGAAATGATCTTCTTGAACCTAGGCTAAGTGAATTCAGAGGTATGATGTTTGAATCCCCAAGTCAGTTGGAAGAGTATAAGGGTGGTGCTAAACTTGAGATAGTCTTCATAACCATGATATGGATTTACAACTAATTAACTCAACATAAGTAATTGTATGTAGTGCAGATTTTACTTTTAATCATTTGAGATGTTCTTGATAAGATTAAAGGATAGGAGATTATTGTTTAACACATTATGGAATGATTCTTAATCCAACAAACATTTGGTATCATCTTGTAATCAATTGTAAGAATTGAATGGTATGAATAAGGCTCTTGAAGTAACACTTCAAAAGTTGAACTACTCAGTCGGGAATTAAGATGTTATCTCGTGAAAATTCGGTGTAGATGATCATATAAACATATTAATGAGCAAAATATACTTCATTAAAGGTTGATTGTTCGAGTACACAATATTAGTCGAGGACCGTTTGTTCATTCCGACAAGAAGAGGACTATTCTCGTCTCCGTATTGAGGCAAGTTATCTTGCTTGGTTATAATGATGATTAGATTCTTGTGATGGTTATATATTTCATATGTATGAATTGTTCATGTAATGTTTGTCGTGATTTGACATTGTCCTTGACGTTATTCCGTTTTCTTCATGGGGTTGCATTCCCAAGTACGTCGCTTTGAATCGTTGATCTCGTTGGTCTTATTTTCACTTCGGTGAGTTTTTCTTGATCCTTAATCGGATATGTGATTTGTTGAATTCGTTGTCATGTTGTATCGTGACATATCCGGAATCATATCTGCATTCCGATTGGTCATTGTGTAGGATTTTTAGCCAGGCACATATATAGTCATGCGTGGATATTATTCCGCATTGGACTGTGCACACGGGACGTAGTTTCGTGAGGCTAATTAAGTACATTGTCCCACGTATATTCTGGATTCCGTATACGGGGCGGACATGTACACGGACACATTTTCGGATCGGGCATACTGTGATGTCCATCTTGAGCCATATTATTACTCGTCCATAGTATTGGATGTGTTCGACGGTTTGTGACTAATTGTTTCATACGCCCGAGGGGTATGATTAATAATCGGAATGATTTCCTTGAGATCTATATATATGTGAATTGTATATTGTCGGAAGAATTAATTATCATGTATATCTAACCCTGTGTTCTGGGCGAAATACTTGTATTGTATTTTAGGTCGAGGCAAAGGCAAGGCACGGGAAGAGCATGTTGACGGCGAAGGGTTCGAAGGATACTAGTTCGGGGCCCCCACATCATTTGTTGTCCGGTTATGTTAAACCGTGTTATGTTATTTTATTTTCTGCTTCATTTAAATTACTATCTGGTGGTATTGACATTTAAAGTATTTTCCATCTCCATATGGTTTATACTTGTTTTTCGGATCCTGTGTATTATAAGGCCATTGGCCATATTTTTGATAAACTCCTAATCGGAGTAATGACTATTCATCGTGATTCGGTATCACAAATAATATTTATTTAATCTGTTTTGGTTATCGCCTCGTGGGTCCCAATGTGGGATCCACGGCACTGTAATAGCCACCTTTTGGGGTGTTACAAAAGATGGTATCAGAGAGTTGTTTCCTTTTTATGAGTCATTGTGAAATGAACTATTATCAAGAGACCTTCGTGTCATGTGTGACCTGTGCAAGTGCCTGACCCTACGAGCCAAATACGGTATGTACTTTATGAGATGATTTAATTACTGGCATGATATTGATATCAGTATGGGTCTCCATGTTGATCATGTTATTTCGAAGAATTGTGACAGGATTTATCTGATTGATAATCCGAGGTAAATGCTGAATTGATTATATGATTGAAATTGTTCGACTTGACGCCGATATAATACTCGGTGCGACATTCGTGGTATCGATAACCGTTTCCTTGAACATGTGATTCCTTGTTGCTATTAACTTAGCATGAATTTTAGTATCTTGAACTGTACTTATGGTTATCATTATGATTGATTCTTTCAATAGGGAAAGAAACCTGAGAGGTCGTGGCAGAGGGGGACGAGGTCGCGGAAGGGGACGAATCCCGATACCTCGAGCCAACAGACGCGCGAATGCGGATCAGAGTCCCGCATACAGTGGTTCACCTTCTAGGGAACAATCGCACCACAGTGGGCGCGGGGATGCGCGTGTCGATCCTTACATCGTGATGCAGGGCATGATGACGCAGATGACCCAGATGGGTCAACTAATAGAAGCTATGCAGAGGGCCGCTACTGGCCAGCAACAGGGGCCTCATCCTCCTCCTGTGATTGGCGGACCCATGAGTCGGATTATCAGCGACATCTCTCATCAGCGACCACCGACCTTTGAAGGCTCCTCTGAGCCTGCTGACATTGTGCATTGGATCGAGCATTTTGAGAAACTTTTCCAGATGGTGGACTGCCCGGAAGAGAACCGCGTCTCGGTAGCTGCGTATTATCTTAGCAAAGGCGCTCACACCTGGTGGCTCTCAGTAAGGCCAGCTGATGGTGTTTACACTTGGGAGGAATTTAAAAACCTCATGCTAGACCGTTACTATCCAGGGCCACTCCGGGAGGCCAAACTATCGGAACTACTGAACCCCGACCCGTCTGAAGACGATGATGTATTATCTGTTGCTGAAAAATTCCAGGCACTCCTTCCTTTCGCCACGACAATTATCCGAACAGAGGCTGATAAGATCAAATACTTTCTCAAGAGGCTTAAACCCCGAATGAGAATGCAGCTGTTAAATCACCACTGTATTACCTTACCAGAGTTCATCGAGAAAGCTCTGGAGTACGAACTCACCGCGAAGGAGATTTCCAAGAAACAACCACAGTCCAACAACAAAAGATCCAGGAACCAGAACCAGACTAAGAGTAATCGAGGGACATTCAAGAAGCCCCAGTCACTGCCAAACCCTTCTGATCGACCACCCATGGCATCAAAGCCCGCCTGTTCGCACTCTCGAACGGTTCCCTCATCCGTGGTGTGTCATAACTGTGAGGGCCAGGGGCATATCAACTTCAAATGCCCAAAGCCTGCCATCACATTGAGGCGGGAACAGCTTTATGGGAAATTTTCTAAGTGTGAATTCTGGATGCCTGGGGTTGTCTTTCTCAGGCATGTGATATCAGCCGAAGGGGTGAGAGTGGACCCACAAAATATGGAAGCCATTCGAGATTGGCTACCACCAAAGAACGTGAAGGAAGTTCGTAGTTTCCTCGGCCTAGCAGGTTATTACCGACGGTTCGTAGAAGGATTTTCTAAAATTGCGCAACCAATGACTAACTTACTGCGAAAGGACAAGAAGTATTTATGGTCAGAAGCATGTCAGCAAAGTTTTGATGAGCTCAAGATTCGATTGATTTCGGCACCTGTTTTGGTCTTACCAAAAGCAACGGAAGGATTTGTGGTATATAGTGACGCGTCGAGACAGGGTCTGGGATGTGTACTAATGCAGGAAGGGAAAGTGATTGCCTATGCATCGAGACAATTGCGACCCTATGAAGTTAACTATCCGACCCATGACTTGGAGTTAGCAGCTGTGGTGTTTGCTTTGAAAATCTGGCGTCACTATCTTTATGGAGTTACCTGCCAGATCTTTACAGACCACAAGAGCCTAAAGTACATTTTTACTCAGAAGGAGTTGAACATGAGACAGAGAAGATGGCTAGAATTAATCAAGGACTATAATCTCGAGATCCTTTATCATCCGGGTAAAGCAAATGTGGTTGCCGACGCTTTGAGCCGAAAGACAAGCAGAAGCGAGATCTTTGAGCCGTTTGACAGCACAGAGAGAGTTGCAGTTGGACCTTATGAGGCCAGAAATTGAAGTTTGGTTATAGCATGTTCAGGGACAACTTTGCACCCTTGAGATTTCTTTGTCTCTTGATGATATGATCAAATCGAAGCAAATTATGGACCCATTATTATCTCGAGTTCGGGATGAGGTAACCCAAGGAAAGGCCCCTGGATTCGTGATCCACGAGGATGGATTGATACGCTTTAGAAATCGAATTTGTGTACCCGCTGACGAAGAATTGAGGAACTCTATCATGAGAGAAGCCCATGCTACCCTGTACTCTATTCACCCGTGCTCTAGCAAGATGTATAAGGATTTGAAGCAGAATTATTGGTGGGGGAATATGAAACGTGAGGTAGCCGAATTCGTTTCGAGATGTTTAACCTGTCGGCAGGTCAAGATTGAGCACCAGCGACCTGCAGGAATGCTGAAACCGCTTCCGATTCCCGAGTGGAAATGGGAGGACATATCTATGGATTTTATCACTAGCTTGCCGACGAGTCGTAGAGGAATGAATACGATTTGGGTGATTATGGACCGTCTGACCAAATCAGCCCACTTCTTAGAGATTAAGGACACATGGGGTCCCGAGAGATTGGCCCAGTTGTTTATTAAGGAAATCGTGAGATTGCATGGTACCCCCAAGAGTATCGTATCAGACCATGACGGGAAATTTGTGTCGCACTTCTGGAAGGCAGTTCATCGTGCGATGGGCACACAGTTGAATTTCAGTGCGGCTTTTCATCCACAGACCGATGGTCAGTCTGAGAGAACCATCCAGACTCTAGAGGATATGTTGAGACCATGTGCTCTTTATTGGAAGGACGATTGGGAAGCCCAGCTGCCTTTGGTGGAATTCACTTATAATAACAGTTGGCACGCTTCGATTCAGATGGCACCGTATGAGGCATTGTATGGCCGTCGCTGTAGGTCCCCTTTGTGTTGGGACGAACTGTCAGAATCTCTGGGTACGGAACCCGATATGTTATTAGCAGCCCATGAGAAGATCACCTTGATTAGGAGCCGGTTGTTAACGGCTCAAAGTCGACAGAAGTCTTATGCTGACCACTGTCGACGACCGCTTGAGTTCGAGGTTGGTGACCATGTGTTAATGAAGGTGTCTCCTACCCGAGGAGTTTTTCGTTTTGGGAAGCGAGGCAAGCTGAGTCCGAGGTATGTCGGGCCGTTTGAGGTTTTGGAACGAGTAGGCGATTTGGCTTATCGCCTGGCTTTACCACCAGCCCTGTAACACCCCCAATCCGCTCAGGGACATTACACGCCGTAGAACCCTTCCTCAAGGATCTACCAGGCTGGTAACGACATATTTCAACTCAACCATGCCTTTAAGGCTAAAATGACTCAGTAGACCGATTTGGTCTTTCAACAAATACATACATCTCAAATACAACTCATGCCCATGCAGGGGTCAAAATACAACTACGCCCGTACAACGGGAAAATATAGCAGCGGACAAATAGAGTACAACTGAACCAATAAACAGAGTACGGTTCCTCGTGTGATTAGTATCGATCATCTTTCATCATCCTTCGTGCCGACCCTGTGTTATGCTCCAAAACCTGAATGCAAAAACAGACATCCACCCCCCGAATACTCGGGGGTTAGCAAAACTCCACTGTTTTGCTAGTGCAAGAACAAAGTGCAAATACGAGCCATACAATTCACATTCCACGAATAACAATAACCAAGGATCCTCAAAGATCCAAACGAAACGAAAAGTACTTCCCGAGGCAAAGGTTTGAGAAAGCATTTCAAAATCGAAATATCATAAATCAATGGAAATAATTTATAAAACGGTTTAGAATGCCATCGAGAGTTTTAATAGAAAACAATTTAGGATTATCAAATCCTACTTTTCAAAATCCACAAGACAAAAGGGGTCACCGCCCCAAATCTTTACTTTCCGAAAAATGACATTTACCAAACTGTTGGGATTTTAGCCCCAAATCCGTAAAATGACTTTTACAAAACAATTGGGATTTTAGCCCCAAATCTCACCAACTCACAGTTTACGAGAACGACAACAAGGTTCGTCTCCCAACATCGAAATCCACTAATAAAGGATTTAAAACAAACAACAAAATACTCTAGTGCCATCCTAGCCAAGTAAGCCAAACGAACACTTACCTCTTACACACTTAGTCAATGCATGCAATCATGAAAACCGTTCAAAAGCACTCATTTCCGGAAATGCCAATATCAAATCACATTGTAAAATGCACCACAATTAACCGCGGACCCACAACTTCGTGGATCCCTGCCGAGACCCCGTCGGATCTAACCCACAGTGGTTAAAAGCAAGCTCGCGGTTCCACAGCTTCGTGGAGCCCTACCGAGACCCCGTCGGATCTAACCCGTAGTGACCATACACACACACACGTTACTCATGCAATACTAATATGCTAAGAATGTAAGTTCATCAAGAATACTCACTAGAGATGGCCATTTATCCGACAACATTATCAACTCTCCAAAACACAATAACAAGATTAAACACGGAATACACAATTCCATAACTTTAAACAATAGGAATATCATCAAAGCCTTCAACGTTCAAAATAATCCATTCCCAAAACACAACGTTCACAAAACACACACGCATTTTGAAATAGAGCCTTTAACGAGGCCAAACCGAAATCTTTTGAATCTTCATTTCAAATAACCAAACAAACACATCAAAGCGACCACCGATCATCATATCCATAAAACGAGAAAAGTATGGGCAAGGTACTTGCCTCGAATAACCACGACGCGGAGAATCGGCCGAAGTAGGTTGGCACGAACCGACTACGAACTCGCCGACTCCACCGAACGACAATCCACAACAATGAACTACGAACGAAAACAATAATAACGAAAATGAATTCCAAAGTACGACCCAAAGCCGCTGAATTCAAAGAACAAATGACGAAAGTTCAAGGATTTCCCCCAAAACGGCCAAGAACACGATTCGTTCCGTCAAAACCCGAAAACAGAATTTCAAGTTGAAATATGGATATACAATCCATAGAATATGTTTAACAACATCATTTAACCATAATAGATCCATCGAAAACGGATGAAAAACGAGATCGGTGACAAATCCCCCAAAAAGTCAATTCGAAGGAAATCAAGAAATATACTTCGATTCGACGAAGAACAATGGATTAAATGATGTTAAACACAAGAATACTACCAATATTAATCATACCCATCAAGAATTAATCAACAACACGGAACGAATCGGACAAAAATGCAAAAATCCCCAAATTCACGAAATTAGGGTTCTAAGGAAGATTACCTTGATTCGCTGGATCAAAGGATGATAACGGATGATTGATTGATGTTATGAACTCAAGAACTTCATGGATTTGTTGTTAAACAACACGGCTTCGTCACCCATGAATCGCCATCCGCGTACGGAGAAGGAAGGAAGTGAAAAACGAAATGAAATGTGACTGCTCAGCCACATTTATACTGGGCCGGAACTAGCGTGTGCTAGCCTTCCCGGACTAGCGTGCGCTATCGGCCGGTATCGGCCGAGTACCCTCGGCCAGGGCCCACACGACCCGGCATCACCGACCAAACCTGCCGACCAAACCTGTCGACCCGACTCCCGCTAGCGTGCGCTACGGCCGGAAGCCTGCGCGCGCTAGCCGACCTGTCCAGTAGCCTCTGGACTAAACAGCTCGCCCGTGCGTCGCTAGTCGGCCGACGGTGTGCTCCACCTGCCCGGTTAGCGCGCGCTCGACCCGGCGATGGCGTGCGCTACTGCCGATCTGACCGAGTCGAACCTCGTAACCCCACCGCCCACTCCGATAGCGTGCGTTAGGCCATCCGGTAGCGTGCGCTACATCTACCGGTTAGCACCCGCAGCCTTCCGGCCGTAGCGCGCACTACGCCGGTTCCTGCCGCACCCGTCCGGCCGGTGCCTGCAATCGTCCGGCGATCCATAACCGTCCGGCCATCCATAACCGTCGGCCCCGCAACCGCTAGGCTCGGCGACCCGATTACGAAACGCGCGAACGAACACAACGAAAAGTTCGCGGACGACATCAACGACCGAAATGAAAACATAATACCATAATTAATCATACGCGACCAAGAAAGCGGGTCGACACAACAATTACGAATACGGATACGTAACTTTCAAGAAATTACAAAATGGCCCAAAACGCCCGGAAATCACAATACGTGATCGAATAACCAAACCGAAGTTCACAACACGTCTAACAAAGTTAAACGGACTTACGAAACTCGAAGCAATGATTTGAGCGAGATTCGCAAGAACAGAACTCAAGCGCGGAAAAGTCGCTAAAAAGCACGGAACTCAACAAAGCGACACCGAAACGAACTCGGATGTCAAAAAGTGTAGAATTAATCATTCTCGGAATGACGAAACGGTCATGAGCGAGTCGTCAAAATGGACTCCGACCGAAAAAAGAAATTTACCGAAAATCGAAAATTGCGGATATTACATTCTACCCTCCTTAAAAGAAGTTTCGTCCCGAAACTTAAAACAAGTAGGGAGAAGAAATATTCCGCCAGGGAAAAACTCAACGAGATACACAAGAATGCGTAACTAACGCCCAACGGCGAAATGTTACAAACAACGCAAAGGAATATACGGCGTGAAAACATGCTCCACGGCGACCAACACAACGTCGCCGTTACGGATATAATAAAACCAACAAATGACAAGCGTCATCAAATGGATAATATAGCCAAGTCAATTATCCGACAATCACAAAACACAACGAACGAAATTCAATATGATTGACCAACCCAACGGTACATCAATCAAAACGCGAGCCAACCGCTTAACAAATACGGAATCCCACCGCCCAAGGGTTGGAAGATCGAAAACGAGACTAATTTCCCGAACTTAAGGGAATTAGGAAGGAGCTTGAATGCTCAACAATCACGAACGAGAACAAAAACCGAACAAGCAAACGATCGAGACAACAAAGATCGAACAATCATGTCCGAAACACGAAGGATAATAAAATTCAAACAACAATTCCCAGGATGATCTGGCGAGAACTACAAGACATGCATTTCCATAAGGTCCACAGGAAAGGGAATAGCGATTGAAAGGTCACAACGACAAACGAGTTATTCCGAAACAACACCACACTCGTTCGATCAACAAAAGCAAGGGGCAAGACAAGCTCAAAAATGTCAACGAACATAATGAGTCGACAGAGTCGAAAACACAAGAGTTCCAAATCCGATCCACTTCGAATAAAAGAACTAGTAGAACCAAATGATGTTACTCCCGAACAAGGTTCACAAGAATCGAACCGAACTCAAAAAAGTCACATCGATCACCAGATCGACTCAAAACAAGATCACAGCTCGTTCGGACGATGAAACTGAAATACCGAACAAGTTCATAAAGTATCAACAAACATGAGCGAGTCGATAGACTGGAGAAAGAGAAAATACCGAAGTCAAAATAGTACGGGCATTACCTCCGACCTCGTCCACGAAATTAACAAAAACGGGAGCAAGGTAACAAGACATTAAACAACCGACACATAACGGAACCATCACCGATGCACACGGTCATACCAAACCAAGCTCTAACAGCTCGCACATGCGCAACAACGCAGAAATCATCACGAGGCGACAACATTCAACACCAACATCCCGCCTTTCACAGGGGGCTAACACAACAAATGTGTGGAAAATGACTCAACGCTCACACCGCCAATTCGATCATACTCGGGAGCAAACATCAAAATGACAATGCGAACATCACACATACATACCCAGCCCTCAAACGGGAATGGATAGGTTTTAAAAACGAAAACCTCATTTTGAAAATAATTTAGAAGAACACCGATTGATCTTGAGTATCACCTTTCAAAAAGTACAAACGTGAAACTTCATTATCGAGACTTTGGAGAACCATTTCGCATTTGATAAAAATGAGGACACTTTCTCTTAGTGAAAACTTTCAGAATATTCGACCCTCGGGTCTAAATAAAAGTGTTTCTAAAACATTGAAAATATCTCAAAGCATTTTGGTCCTCGAGGTAGAAAATTTTTGAAATATATTGTGGCACCTAGGATGTACCACCAGAAAATAACTCATTTGAAAAGTATGTCTCGAAATTTATTTTTCCAAGACACTCAAGGTTTTCAAAAATCCAATAGGCCAGAATGCACAAAACTCACACATATCGACGTTCACTAAAACAACTCCTAGTACACGCATCAAAACGTTTAAAATCGAGACAATATATGTCTTTAAACGGAAATAAACGATAAAATACCAGAGTTGAAGACCGCCTAGGATTCAGAACAAAACCACTGACCCCATTCGAAGTCTCTAAGGACCCTCCCGCATGTAATATCCGCATTTTTCTTCCCCTGGAATTTTTATTTTCGGTGTGTTTCTCGATTGTAGCGACCCTCGTGTATCTTTCAGTGAAACTTTTCTCGATTGGCGATTTCTCCCTCCAATCATCTCATCCCACATCTTTGTTGAGTTCTTGGAGTATTATAACAACATCAACGCGAATCTATCATCCCAATCCACGGTAAATCTCTTAGAACCCTACTTTTGGGCGATTTGGGGGTTTTGGGATTTTCTTCCGATCCGTTCCGTTTTGTTGGTGGATTCATGATGAATATGATTAATCTTGTTGGTATAATTAGTTTTCCTACGGATTCATGGTATATTTTCATGGTTTTGCAAAATCGAGAGGGTTTGGTTGTGGTCCGCCCTCGTTGTTATTTTTGTACGAATATACATGAATCGTAGGCGGGTTTTCGGGTGTATTCTATTTCCGTAATCGTTTAGGAGTGATTGTGATGGTGTTATTCGAATCGTTAGGTTCATCCGTCGGTTCCTCGCGGTCGTGTTTCATCATTCATTCTCGTTCGTGTCACCGTCTATTTAATCAAGGCAAGTATCCTTATGAACTTACGATCTTGACATAGTAGTTTTGTATGAGAAATTGTGTGTGTGTGTATGCTCACTACGGGTTAGATCCGACGGGGTCTCGGTAGGGCTCCACGAAGCTGTGGAACCGCGAGCTTGCTTTTAACCACTGTGGGTTAGATCCGATGGGGTCTCGGCAGGGATCCACGAAGCTGTGGGTCCGCGGTTAATTGTGGTGCATTTTTACAAATGTGGTTTTGAATATTGGCATTTCCGGAAATGAGTGTTTTGGAACTATGATTTCTTGATTGCATGCATTACTATATGTGTAAGATGTAAATTGTTCATTTGGTTACTTGTACTAGCGTAATTGCTAACCCCTCTGGGCACCCGTTTTGGGGAAATTCGTTTTATGAATTTCAGGTCAGGTTCATCGAGACGAGCGGGCGCTGGACCAGTATACGGATGATGGCCGTGTGTGATGATTGTGCACGAGTGACGTCTTAGTGTCTTTTATCTTTTCATCTTTTGTGGTCGTTGAACTAATAGTAGTACTCGAGTACTTAAGAGTTCTTGTTCGTCCGGATTGTATTGTTGCCTATTATGTTTGTGTTGATTGATGATGTTATGTTTGACCGGTTGAACCGGATGGATTATTATGTTTTGCGTCTTTATGACGTGGTGTTATTTTATCGTTTCTGTGAGCCGTTGTGTATGATGCTGTTCAGCCTGGTGGGTCCCATATAGGGATTCACGGCGCTGTAATATACCTCGAATATCTTGAGGGTGTTACACCGCACCGACTAGTGAACAAGTCGAACGTGTATAAGCACAAAGCTTCCACAAGAGAACTTGTAAAACGTGCAAATCGATTCGAAAATCATCAGCAACGGACAAAAACAACAATAAAAAGACATCACAAGCGACAACACTCCTCGTATAAATCAAATACGAGAGTCGATTAAATACATATCGTGAAATCAAAATCCACAAGAGGATTCCGTCACTTAACAAATAATCATAAAAATAGCTCGTGTCACACGAGGCACAACACAAAGAAGGGAGACTTACTTCCACAGGTCGCACGAAGATGATGATCGCCCCACGATACTAATCATGACCAACAAACTCAATCGACGCGTCGCGACACGACTCAGTCAGATAAAATCCGATGAAACAAGACTCAAACAACACGACTTGACCCTACAGCCTAGGTTTTCCTCAACCTAAGCTCCGATACCATTTATGTAACACCCCCAATCCGCTCAGGGATATTACACGCCGTAGAACCCTTCCTCAACGATCTACCAGGCTGGTAACGACATATTTCAACTCAACCATGCCTTTAAGGCTAAAATGACTCAGTAGACCGATTTGGTCTTTCAACAAAGACATACATCTCAAATACAACTCATGCCCACGCAGGGGTCAAAATACAACTACGCCGTCTGGCAGGAAAATATAACAGCGGACAAATAGAGTACAACTGAACCAATAAACAGAGTACGGTTCCTCGTGTGATTAGTATCGATCATCTTTCATCATCCTTCGTGCCGACCCTGTGTTATGCTCCAAAACCTGAATGCAAAAACAGACATCCACCCCCCGAATACTCGGGGGTTAGCAAAACTCCACTGTTTTGCTAGTGCAAGAACAAAGTGCAAATACGAGCCATACAATTCACATTCCACGAATAACAATAACCAAGGATCCTCAAAGATCCAAACGAAACGAAAAGTACTTCCCGAGGCAAAGGTTTGAGAAAGCATTTCAAAATCCAAATATCATAAATCAATGGAAATAATTTATAAAACGGTTTAGAATGCCATCGAGAGTTTTAATAGAAAACAATTTAGGATTATCAAATCCTACTTTTCAAAATCCACAAGACAAAAGGGGTCACCGCCCCAAATCTTTACTTTCCGAAAAATGACATTTACCAAACCGTTGGGATTTTAGACCCAAATCCGTAAAATGACTTTTACAAAACAATTGGGATTTTAGCCTCAAATCTCATCAACTCACAGTACACGAGAACGACAACAAGGTTCGTCTCCCAACATCGAAATCCACAAATAAAGGATTTAAAACAAACAACAAAATACTCTAGTGCCATCCTAGCCAAGTAAGCCAAACGAACACTTACCTCTTACACACTTAGTCAATGCATGCAATCATGAAAACCGTTCAAAAGCACTCATTTCCGGAAATGCCAATATCAAATCACATTGTAAAATGAACCACAATTAACCGCGGACCCACAGCTTCGTGGATCCCTGCCGAGACCCCATCGGATCTAACCCACAGTGGTTAAAAGCAAGCTCGCGGTTCCACAGCTTCGTGGAGCCCTACAGAGACCCCGTCGGGTCTAACCCGTAGTGAGCATACACACACACACACGTTACTCATGCAATACTAATATGCTAAGAATGTAAGTTCATCAAGAATACTCACTAGAGATGGCCATTTATCCGACAACATTATCAACTCTCCAAAACACAATAACAAGATTAAACACGGAATACACAATTCCATAACTTTAAACAATAGGAATATCATCAAAGCCTTCAACGTTCAAAATAATCAATTCCCAAAACACAACGTTCACAAAACACACACGCGTTTTGAAAGAGAGCCTTTAACGAGGCCAAACCGAAATCTTTTGAAACTTCATTTCAAATAACCAAACAAACACATCAAAGCGACCACCGATCATCATATCCATAAAACTAGAAAAGTATGGGCAAGGTACTTGCCTCGAATAACCACGACGCGGAGAATCGGCCGAAGTAGGTTGGCACGAACCGACTACGAACTCGCAGACTCCACCGAACGACAATCCACAACAATGAACTACGAACGAAAACAATAATAACGAAAATGAATTCCAAAGTACGACCCAAAGCCGCTGAATTCAAAGAACAAATGACGAAAGTTCAAGGATTTCCCCCAAAAGGCCAAGAACACGATTCGTTCCGTCAAAACCCGAAAACGGAATTTCAAGTTGAAATATGGATATACAATCCATAGAATATGTTTAACAACATCATTTAACCATAATCGATCCATCGAAAACGGATGAAAAACGAGATCAGGGACAAATCCCCCAAAAAGTCAATTCGAAGGAAATCAAGAAATATACTTCGATTCGACGAAGAACAATGGATTAAATGATGTTAAACACAAGAATACTACCAAGATTAATCATACCCATCATGAATTAATCAACAACACGGAACGAATCGGACAAAAATGCAAAAATCCCCAAATTCACGAAATTAGGGTTCTAAGGAAGATTACCTTGATTCGCTGGATCAAAGGATGATAACGGATGATTGATTGATGTTATGAACTCAAGAACTTCGTGGATTAGTTGTTAAACAACACGGCTTCGTCATCCATGAATCGCCATCCGCGTACGGAGAAGGAAAGAAGTGAAAAACGAAATGAAATGTGACTGCTCAGCCACATTTATACTAGGCCGGAACTAGCGTGCGCTAGCCTTCCCGGACTAGCGTGCGCTATCGGCCGGTATCGGCCGAGTACCCTCGGCCAGGGCCCGCACGACCCGGCATCACCGACCAAACCTGCCGACCAAACCTGTCGACCCGACTCCCGCTAGCGTGCGCTACGGCCGGAAGCCTGCGCGCGCTAGCGGCCCATCGATAGCCTCTGGACTAAGCGGCTCGCCCGTGCGTCGCTAGTCGGCCGGCGGCGTCGCCACCCCTGCCGGTTAGCGCGCTCGGCCGGCGATGGCGTGCGCTACCTGCCGATCCTGACCGAGTCCAGAACCTCAGAACCCCACTGCCCAGACCCGATAGCGTGCGTTAGGCCATCCGGTAGCGTGCGCTACATCTGCCGGTTAGCGCGCGCAGCCTTCCGGCCGTAGCGCGCGCTACGCCGGTTCCTGCCGCACCCGTCCGGCCGGTGCCCGCAATCGTCCGGCGATCCATAACCGTCGGCGATCCATAACGCTAGGGCTCGGCGGACCGATTCTGAAAGCGCCGCAGGCGAACACGACGAAAAGTTCGCGGACGACATCAACGACCCGAAATGAAAACATAATACCATAATTAATCATATGCGACCAAGAAACGGGTCGAGACAACAATTACAGATACGAATACCCATAACTTTCAAGAAATTACAAAATGGCCCAAAACGCCCGGAAATCACGATACATGATCGAATAACCAAACCGAAGTTCACAACACGTCTAACAAAGTTAAACGGACTTACAGGAAACTCGAAACAGCAGTTTCGAACGAGATTCGCAAGAACCGAACTCAAGCGTGGAAAAGTCGCTAAAAAGCACGGAACTCAACAAAACGACACCGGAATGAACTCGGATGTCAAAAAGTGTAGAATTAATCATTCTTGGAATGACCAAACGGTCATGAGCGAGTCGTCAAAATGGACTCCGACCGAAAAAAGAAATTTACCGAAAATCGAAAATTGTGGATATTACAAGCCCTGAGCCGGATCCATAACGTATTCCATGTCTCCCAGCTAAGGAAATACGTTGCTGATCTGAGTCATGTACTTCAGTTCGATGAGATCGATTTAGCGGAGGATCATTCGTATGAGGAGCGGCCCGTACGGATACTTGAGAGAAGGATCAAACAATTACGGAATAAGACGATTCCCCTACTGAAGGTTCAGTGGTCACGACACGGGGTCGAGGAGGCCACATGGGAGATGGAGAGCAGCATTCAAGAGAGGTATCCCGAATTGTTTACCCCTTAGTTTCGAGGACGAAACCCCTTTTAAGGGGGGGAGTATGTAATATCCGACGGAAATTCTTACTTACTGTTGTACTATTCGGATAATCCAATACTGTTTTAGTCTTGTTGCATTTGTGAAATGAATATTGATGTTAGAATATATCATAATAGTCTTAATAAAAACGATCACTCGCACTATGTTTGAATTTTCAATGTTGTATAGATAAGTGCATATTGAACTATTAAAATCTGAGCCTAACGTACGTTAATCATTAGGCATAGTGTACGCTATTTGGAGGCCTTTACGTACGTAAAGGTGTACTTGTTACGTACGTAACCAGTGCAATCGTATCCGATCTCAACTTTCGGCGTGTGGGGCCGGATGGGATTCGAATATCTGATCTTTTGGAGGCAACCTAGTTGACCTACATTACGTACGTAATGCTTCTAGAGGTAACGTATGTAATGAAGTTCGTATTTCAGTCCAGTAGCCTCTGGACTTAGCTTATGTACGTAACACTTTTTGTGTAGCGTACGTAAAGATGATAACGTACGTTATCCTCTTGTGATAACGTACGTAACGAACTGTGCTGTTATAAAAGACAACTTGTGTCTTTCATTTTGCACGTCCAAACTCCGATTTTTTCACCCATATAATCATCCCCCTTCATCCCTAGATCAAGTTTACCTTCTTCCAACTTGTGTTGGAGCTTTACATTTTGATTTTGGAGCTTGTTGATTGGAAGTTGGAGACATTCTTGAAGCTTATATTGTGTTCTTGTGGTTTGGTGTATTGTTCTTCATTTCTGAAGGTATGTTCTACGATTTAACCCTATAATCTCGAATTTATTATGATAGTGATTAAGTATATTTCACCTAGTGATGAATTAATCAAAATAAACATGTTGTAGTTAAGCTTTCAACAAACTTAATGATGAACATGATGATTAGAGGATTTGTAATGGTGTGTTCTTGGTGTTTTAATATGGTAAGGATCATGTTTAGTTTAACCATACTCTCCTTGCTAGACTTATAACACCATTGGTATAATAATAATCCTTGTTTCATTGTAATGTAAATGACTTGTTGGAATAATTACCATAAATGTTTTAAGAAACCCTTGTTGATCATTAGAAGAATGAAATGATCTTCTTGAACCTAGGCTAAGTGAATTCAGAGGTATGATGTTTGAATCCCCAAGTCAGTTGGAAGAGTATAAGGGTGGTGCTAAACTTGAGATAGTCTTCATAACCATGATATGGATTTACAACTAATTAACTCAACATAAGTAATTGTATGTAGTGCAAATTTTACTTTTAATCATTTGAGATGTTCTTGATAAGATTAAAGGATAGGAGATTATTGTTTAACATATTATGGAATGATTCTTAATCCAACAAACATTTGGTATCATCTTGTAATCAATTTTAGGAATTGAATGGTATGAATAAGGTTCTTGAAGTAACACTTCAAAAGTTGAACTACTCAATTGGGAATTAAGATGTTATCTCGTGAAAATTCGGTGTAGATGATCATATAAACGTATTAATGAGCAAAATATACTTCATTCAAGGTTGATTGTTCGAGTACACAATATTAGTCGAGTACCGTTCGTTCGTTCCGACAAGAAGAGGACTATTCTCGTCTCCGTATTGAGGCAAGTTATCTTGCTTGGTTATAATGATGATTAGATTCTTGTGATGGTTATATATTTCATATGTATGAATTGTTCATGTAATGTTTGTCATGATTTGACATTGTCCTTGACGTTATTCCGTTTTCTTCATGGGGTTGCATTCCCAAGTACGTCGCTTTGAATCGTTGATCTCGTTGGTCTTATTTTCACTTCGGTGAGTTTTTCTTGATCCTTAATCGGATATGTGATTTATTGAATTCGTTGTCATGTTGTATCGTAACATATCCGGAATCATATCTGCGTTCCGATTGTTCATTGTGTAGGATTTTTATCCAAACACATATATAGTCATGCGTGGATATTATTCCGCATTGGACTGTGCACACGGGACGTAGTTTCGTGAGGCTAATTAGGTACATTGTCCCATGTATATTCTGGATTCCGTATACGGGGCGGACATGTACACGAACACATTTTGTAACACCCCCAAGACATTCAGGGCATATTACAGCGTCGTGGACCCCACACTGTGGAATCCACCAGGCTAACGTACCAAACATGACATACGACAATGACAAACCATCATAAACAAAACGACAAGCTAAATAAAAGACTATAACCGACAATTAAAATTCTGACATCAAATCCATTTCCCAAACGGGGACACAACAGTAACAAGTTTAAATAGGAAGTACTCGAGTACTTAAACAATTTTTATAATACATAATCCCAAAATCAGACATCAATAATAACCGATGGACATAACACCGAAAATCAATTACTGGACAATATCATGCTTGCCCATCATCCTCATACAGCTCGAGTGCTCGCTTATCCCCACGATCAGTACCTGAAATACAAAAAGTATTTCCCCCATTTAAGGGGTTAGCGATAACTGCTAGTGTAAGTACAATCCATTTGAACTACATTCTAATCAGATGAATATATGCGCCAAAAAGTCATTTTAGAAAACATTTTATATTCCGGAATATTTATGATGTACAGTCATAAAACACATTATCTCCAACAAATCACAATTCAAAGTTAACCGTTGATACGAGACTCACGGCCACCGTACCCCGCAGAGCCCCGTCGGACATCCCTGGGTGGCTAACCACAGTTCGCGATACGCACACTCACGGCAATACGTATCCCTAGAGGCCCCGTCGGACCGTCCCTAGGTGAGCATACACATAACCATCCACAACAACCACGATACACCCATAATTCAAATACTAGAACATGTAAACAAATGTAAAGTACTTGCCTTTGAGACATTCTCGAAGAAACGGAGTTGAAACACCACTACGAACGGTCCGGGTGGAAAACGACAGTTCCTAAACGAAGGATCAACACAGTTCAGTCTCCACGGACAACAATACTCTATTGGAATACACCCATAACCCCGATTACATGATACGACAATGAACGATCAATCGATACGGGCGAGGGTTTACACAAAATCTCCCCGTATCGATAATTCGCGGATTAAAATCAAGAAGGTTGGATTAAGAATCACTCAATAATCACAACCGGTAAAGAATATCGTAATATAGATGAACAATTCGGAACTAAACCCTAAAATCCCGAAAAACCCCCAAATCCGTTAAAATTAGGGTTCCTGAGGAATTACCTTTAATTCGGCTGATGAAAAGTGATTATGCTGATTATGATATGATGGCTCGATTCTACCGTGATGGAATTTGAAGAGAACTCCGAATAGAACTGGTGGAAATCGTCTCTGAGGTCGCACGTCGAAGAAACGAAGAGAAAAGAAATAAACTGCTGTTCTGAAACTGTCCGCTTACTTAAATTCAGTGGAGTTAGCGCACGCTAACCGTCATATGTAGCGCGCGCTAACGAGGCCTTGACCGGTCCAGTGGCTACTGCCACCCTTCGTTAGCGTACGCTAACAATAGGGCGTTAGCGTACGCTAACTGCACATCGGTAGCACACGCAAGGGAACAGGGGTAGCGTGCTGTCACGGCCGACAGTCGACAACGAGACATGTGTGCGCAGACGGTCGCACAGGGTGCCGAGGGACCGGCACGAGCAGGACGCCATGGATGGCATCGGGCTGCATGGGGATATTCAGCCTTCAGGACGGCGTGACCGGACGGAGAGTCACGCGAGTAAGCCGTGGGAGCACGGACGCCGCTGTGGGAAGCGGATCGCCCAAGGGGCATTCCGGACTGCACATGTTCGGGACTGTCCGGCAGCGCAGGGGGCGCAGGCAAGGCCGGACGAGCACAGGTCGTGTGGGACAAGGCACGACGGGAAAAGGCCGAGTCTGGGAACAGGACTCGAGCTGGGAGGCCGGACGTGGGCGTGGGATGCCGGGCGCGGCCGGCGTGCGCAGGCGCGCGCGCGCGAGGTGCGAGAGAGACCCTCCCCCTATAATAGGCTTAGACGGAAAAAGCCTTGTGGGGGCAGTAGACATTGAAAAGCTGAGGAGCCACTCAGCTAGGAAAGACTCGACTGGAAGCATCTAGAAGCGGACCGGCTTGGTCCAGGAGGTTCGGGAAGAGTCTGGAACATTGTAGAGACGGGCCCAGGTGTTCGGGCCGAGATGGGCCGGTGCGGGCCGGGATGGGCCGGTGCGGGCCGGGATGGGCCGATGCGGGCCGGGACGGACAGAGACGGGCCGGGGCGCCCGGATGATGGAAGAACCTTCTAGGACCCTCCTAGAAGGATGAAGTACTTGAAGATTGTGGAGCATTCTAGATTATACTTGGTAGAATACTCTAGAATGTGTTTGTAAGACTTGTATATTGTAGACTTGTGTGGATAATTCTAGAGATAGGTTCTAGAATATGATAGAAGTGTGTGGATTGTATAGGATGTTCTAGAGTCCTCCAAATGAGGAGGTGGCATAGAAGGTTCTAGGTCCTAGGAGTAGTATAAATAGGCTTGAGGTTGGCTCATTTGCACCCAACCCTCAAAGACTCAACATTCTTGTACTTGTAAGTGATTGTGAAATAGTGAAGTTTTCTCTCAACTCCCAAGTGTTTAAACCCCTTCTTACATACTTAGCAACCGAGTGAGTTAGGCTTACTAGCTAGATCGAGGCAATTCTAGTCTAGTGCCGCACGGGTCCGAGGAGCTTTCGAGTGCTCAAACCCAACCCCGTGACAAGTGGTATCGGAGCCACGCTAGTGGTTCAAGGAGCTTCCGCATTGAGACGTTGCTGAGAGATTTTGTGCAAGGAGGTCCGATGGAGACTACGTCCAGCGTCACCAAAGTTCAACCCGGCCAGGAGAAGGACAAGTCCAGGAAAGGGTCTAGGGACAAGTCCGTGGAGAGAGGTGTTGCCATGGAAGCACTAGTGGCTCGGCTGGAGGAAGCCATGGGCAAGCACGCAGATGCTCTCGAGGTATGGAGCAATGTGGCCGATCAGGTGACGGAGATGAGCGAGTCATTGGAGGAGCTTGAGAACCGGGTGACGGGCACCCTTAACGCGTTGCGACGCGACTTGTGTGAGGAGATCCTTGAAGCTGTCAGGAAAGAGGTTCGGTCGACGATCGCAGCATTTCGAGAGGAGATCATAGGGAGGATCGAGACCATCGAAGGAAGGACAGCACTGTATGAGCGGGCGATGGCCCACGGTCGGGACCAGCGGGGTGCGGCACCCCATCGAATCGACATCCTCCGGCCGTGTTCGTTCCAAGGATCGAGGAATGGTAGGGATGTGGATGACTTCCTGTGGAACATGGAGCGTTACTTTGGTGCATCGGGGATAGTAGATGATGCGAGCAAGTTGGAGACGGCTCCATTCTTCTTAGCAGATGTGGCGCTGCTATGGTGGAGAAGGCGCGAAACAGAGATCGTGCGTGGAACATGTCGGATGGAGACATGGGAGGATTTCAAGGACGAGTTCAAACGGCAGTTTTACCCGGAGAATGTTGAGTTTGAGGTCCGGGCTAGGTTGAAGGAGTTGACACACAGCAAGGCGATCAAGGACTATGTGAAGGAGTTCCAGGAGATCGTGCTGGAGTTGCCTAGCCTTAGTGAGCAGGAAGCTTTGTTCGCATTCGTGGATGGACTAAAACCGTGGGCAAAGTTGGAGGTGCAGAGGGCCAAGGCACAGAACGTGTCCGAGGCGATTGCGGTAGCTGAACGGCTGATCGAGTTGAAACCAGCCGGGGAGAGCCGGAAGTCCAGGAGGGACGAGGACGGCATCGGTACGCAGGACAAGTCGTACCAGGGTAATGCGGATAGGGGCGCGAGGATGGCCAGGCCCAAGGATGGCAAGCAGTCAGGATGGGCTCGGACTTGCCACGGGTGCGGGAGTGCAGACCATCTCGTAGCAGCGTGTCCGAAGAAAAAGAAATGTGAGATTTGCTGGAGCACGGAGCATTCGACGAGGCAATGCTCGAAGTTTCTGAGGGTAGCCGCCATGGAGTACACCAAGGCACGGGATGATGCCGAGGGTGATGGGACATCGATGGCGCTTCAGGTATTGAACTCAGCCATAGGGATGGCATCGCGGGATGGAGCACCGCTTGAGGGAAATCTGCTGTATGCGACGGGGCTGATCAATGGGAAACCCGTCAAGGCGTTGGTCGACACAGGGGCCGATTACAACTACATTGACGAGGCTGAAGCACAGAGGTTGGGGCTTCAGGTTATCGAGGGACGGAGCTGGATGAAGTCGAATAATGCACCACCCGTTCGAGTTACAGGAGTCGCCAATGGGGTGCGACTAAAGATAGGCACATGGGAACCGCGCGTGCACTTCAAGGTGACGAGCATGGATGATCGGGACATAATACTGGGCATGGACTTCCTGAAGAAGAACAATGTTGGCGTAGTTCCGCACAAGAGGGCGCTGTACGTGTGTGATCAAGCCAAGCTGCAGGAAATACGCTTGACCACAGAGCCTTCAGGACAAGCTATGTCGGCACTCAAGTACGTGAGGAAGCTTGAGGAGGAGCCGAGTTACCACCTTGGAGCAGTTCGGTTCATCGAGGGGCCGCCACGTCGCCGAGGACGTCGACGAAATGGGCGGGGGAGAATGTCACGACCGACAGTAGACAACGAGACATGTGTGCGCAGACGGTCGCACAGGGGGCCGAGGGACCGGCACGAGCAGGACGCCATGGATGGCATCGGGCTGCATGGGGATATTCAGCCTTCAGGACGGTGTGACCGGACGGAGAGTCACGCGAGTAAGCCGTGGGAGCACGGGCGCCGCTGTGGGAAGCGGATCGCCCAAGGGGCATTCCGATCGACATGTTCGGGATCGTCTGCACAGTAGGGGCGCGGCAAGGCCGGACGAGCACAGTCGTGTGGGACAAGGCACGACGGGAAAAGGCCGAGTCTGGGAACAGGACTCGAGCTGGCGGCCGGACACGGCGTGGGATGCCGGGCGCGGCCGGCGTCTTGGGCGCGCGCGCGCGAGGTGCGAGAGAGACCCTCCCCCTATAATAGGCTTAGACGGAAAAAGCCTTGTGGGGGCGAGACATTGAAAAGGCGAGGAGCCACTCACAGAAAGACTCGACTAAGCAACTAGAACGGACCGGCTTGGTCCAGAGGTTCGGGAAGAGTCTCGGAACATTGTAGAGACGGCCAGTGTTCGGGCCGAGATGGGCAGTGCGGGCCGGGACGGGCCGATGCGGGCCGGGACGGACAGAGACGGGCCGGGGCGCCCGGATGATGGAAGAACCTTCTAGGACCCTCCTAGAAGGATGAAGTACTTGAAGATTGTGGAGCATTCTAGATTATACTTGGTAGAATACTCTAGAATGTGTTTGTAAGACTTGTATATTGTAGACTTGTGTGGATAATTCTAGAGATAGGTTCTAGAATATGATAGAAGTGTGTGGATTATATAGGATGTTCTAGAGTCCTCCAAATGAGGAGGTGGCATAGAAGGTTCTAGGTCCTAGGAGTAGTATAAATAGGCTTGAGGTTGGCTCATTTGCACCCAACCCTCAAAGACTCAACATTCTTGTACTTGTAAGTGATTGTGAAATAGTGAAGTTTTCTCTCAACTCCCAAGTGTTTAAACCCCTTCTTACATACTTAGCAACCGAGTGAGTTAGGCTTACTAGCTAGATCGAGGCAATTCTAGTCTAGTGCCGCACGGGTCCGAGGAGCTTTCGAGTGCTCAAATCCAACCCCGTGACAGTGCGCGACCTACACAACAGTCCAGCACTGCTGATGTCACATCAGCCGTAAGCTGTTGTCGAGGGTATAAAATACGAAACGCACAACGAGACCAGAAGCCAGGAAGATAGACGCGAAGCATACAAGACAACGGAGCTAAGCGCTGAAAGAAAATACAATTCCGACCACCGGAGGGTCCGTAATACGACAACGAAACTAAGATTCCCTAAACTATTAGGAAATTACAAAAATGGCCCAAGTGCCCGAAAATCACGAAACGACGTCGGATTTACAAACCGAAAGTCTACACACGACCAAGTCAACCATACGAACTTGTACAAACCAATAAACAACGAAAACGAATGAGTTTTACAAGAATCGAACGTTCATACGGCAAAACATGCCATAAAACGAAATTACATGAAAACATCATCAAAACGCATCCAAATGGAAAAACTCCAAGAACAAAATAGATTTAAAATGTCGAAACGGTTACAAGCGAGTCGACAAAAATAGACATACACCAAAAATGGAAACTGCTAAAAATGGAAAAATTACGGATATTACACATTTCTGGATCGGGCGTACTGTGATGTCCATCTTGAGCCATATTATTAATCGTCCATAGTATTAGATGTGTTCGACGGTTTGTGACTGATTGTTTCATACGCCCGAGGGGTATGATTAATAGTCGGAATGATTTCCTTGAGATATATATATATGTGAATTGTATATTGTCGGAAGAATTAATTATCATGTATATCTGACCCTGTGTTCTGAGCGAAATACTTGTATTGTATTTTAGGTCGAGGCAAAGGCAAGGCACGGGAAGAGCATGTTGACGGCGAAGGGTTCGAAGGATACTAGTTCGGGGGCCCCACATCATTTGTTGTCCGGTTATGTTAAACCGTGTTATGTTATTTTATTTTCTGCTTCGTTTAAATTACTATCTAGTTGTATTGACATTTAAAGTATTTTCCATCTCCATATGGTTTATACTTGTTTTTCGGATCCTGTGTATTATAAGGCCGTTGGCCATATTTTTGATAAACTCCTAATCGGAGTAATGACTATTCATCGTGATTCGGTATCACAAATAATATTTATTTAATCTGTTTTGGTTATCGCCTGGTGGGTCCCAGTGTGGGATCCACGGCACTTTAATAGCCGCCTTTTGGGGTGTTACAAAAAGTGAATCATAACCTTATCAAATCCGAAATCATATTCGTATTCCTATACGAATATTGTACCAAAACACATAACTTAGTTCTAGATATGAATATTCCATATTCATATCTAAAACACCAACACCTCTTAAACATGTTCAACAATTCATATAATCCAAGAGTTCCTTAAGAACACAACTAATTCTGAAATCATATTCAAAATCTCCAATACGACATAATCCGATGTGTTCTAACATCTAAACAATCATTATTCACAATTCAAGGTGTATATAATCATGTTCTTAAACATATATACATCTCATAACATCATGAATTTTCCAAGTTCTACTCATTGAGACATTTCATCGAACACTTTGAAGGCATAGTCTAATTCAATCGATTATTCAAAGAAATACTCGAATTATTTCCACAAAACTTCAAGAATAATGAATGATTACGAGTTTACAATCAAGTTCAATCAACAATCTGAATCAAAACGAAGCAAATCGGCCAAAACACCAAGAAACCTCAAGAACATCCAAAAACCAAAAGTTTAGGTGTTCTTACCTTCGATCCGGGTGGAAGATGATGTTAATCCATGATTCCAAATTCCAAAACATGTTGCTAGATGATGATATTACTCAAATCCATCCACTTTGATGAAGAAATCGCGAAGAAATGAAGAGAAAACATGAAAATGGCCGGATGACTCGGTCCAGGCCTTTAAATAGGCGGAACCTGCCGGACCATTACGTACGTAACCGGCGACTGCCTTACGTACGTAACCGGCCATGGCCTGCTCAGTGCCCAGTCCATTCGGCACCCTTACGTAGGTAACCGGCACCTGGCTTACGTACGTAACTGGCCCTTACGGCCGTAACCGGCCACTGCCTTACGTACGTAATCAGCCAGTCCTAGCCATCCCTGCGAGTCACTGCCGACCATGATCGGCCATCCATGCGAGTCACTGCCGACCATGCTCGGCCATCCAGGTCATCTCGGCCACGACTCGACCGGCTACTTCGTAACGTACGTAACACTTATTCCGTTGCGTACGTAATACGTATGTTGACTTGCTACAATAGAATACTCATATTACGTACGTAATACACCCTGTATAACGTACGTAACTCCATCCATTGACTCACCTGTCCACATCTGCGCCGAAAGCTGCCGACCACAGGCCCCACTGTCCGATTCCTCTTGTTACGTACGTTATGTACACTATATAACGTACGTAAGCTAACACATTTTACGTACGTAAGCTCCAAGGCTTGACGTACGTAATGGCTTTTATACTTAGCCAAAAATCCAACTGTTCCTGTCCGACGTCTCGACGTACAAAATACAAACATACGGCATACTGAATACACATACTGAATCCAAAAATATTCTCATACGGTATACCTGATATCCAAATCAGTTCAACCTGATACAGCAAATCCTGAATATATCTGTCAATCAAAAACGATAATCACACCAGTATAACTGTCTCGGTTCTCAATTTATTTTATCCATACTGTATAGATACCAAACTATACAGTATATCTCAGATAAAATAACACGAAAAATTTATACTGAAAATCCGGGTATTACAGCAAACACCAAGAGAAAGTGCTTGTACACTTCTAGGTGAAAATATTAAGTACATTTTCCACCTAAACATAGAGAGGCACTTTCTTAGTGTTTGCAAATACTCCGCAAGTCTAAACCAGAGTGCTTTCAGATTACCATTTTCTATGTGATATAAGTTTTAGTATCTTGAGAGGGAAACGCTAGCATTTACTAGATGGTGTCACAATATCTATAAATTCTTGTATTGTTTTATTTTAATGTCACTATTTCCTAGTGAGAATCTGGGAACTAAAAAAAATGAACTTTTTTCACCAACATAGATTTTCTAGACCTTTAAAATATATTCTGGGACTGTGTTCACCATCAAATTCTTCTTTTCCATATGTTACTAGAGCAAATCTATTACTAACCCTCCGGTTTTCCTATAATCATCTCGTAAGAAGTTTCAGAATATACATCAAATAACTTTCCACTTCTATCCTGCATCAAACCAAAGTACCAAACCAAGTTTTACAGATCTGTACAGGAATCATTTATAAAAAAAAAGAAAAAAAAAAGTGCAGGAATCAAATGGTATCAACAGGCTGTAGCAAGACAGGCTATAGCAACTACCAGATAAAAAAAAGGATGCTCTAATCAAATGGTAAATGAATTTTACTCCATTTTCCAAGTGCAAACACTCAACATTTATAAATGTCAGGTTAGGACATTATAGGAAAAAAAGTTTAGTAATTGGAAGTACAAGGAGCCTTATTCTGGCTCATGTGGACTTGTGATTATTCTAGCTCAAATTCAAGAGATATAGAGACGACTTTTAGCGACATCATAGTTCTAAGTTACGATCTAGTTGGTCAAAACTCTCTTGGATCAAACAGATTTGTACAGGAATCATAATTTTCACCACCCTTTTGAAGTATCACAAGATTAATATGTATGAATTATAGTTTTCAATATATAATGTAATATAATTTTTAATATTAATATTATAATAATATATATTTTTTTATTCAATATATTGCACATTTAACAGTGGTTCCAAAAAGAACCGCTGTTAAATGTACAATTTTAACCTCATAATATGAATGTAATTTAAATTAATATTAAGTATTACCTCTCAATTGGATACATCGAACGAAATTGAACAGGACCAGCAAGTTTAGCCTCTTCTGGCAAGTGGATCGGTAAATGCTCCATAACATCGAAAAATGAAGGTGGAAATATTTTTTCCAAATCACAAAGCACCAATGCAACTTGAGTCTCCAAAGCTTCAAATTCTTCTTCACTGTGAACTTTCGAATACAATTGCTTGAAAACATCACATAAGCCAATTAGTGCTTTGCAGACATGTTTAGGAGCTGATCTTCTCAAGGCAATTGGCGTAATTTGTTGCATTAGAATGTGACAATCATGACTCTTGAGACCAGATATATTCTGCTGAGCTAAATTGACACATTTTGATATATTTGATGCATACCCATCTGGTACCCTGATATTCTTCAAGACCTTCAAAAAAATATCTTTCTCATTCTTGTTCAATGTGAAACAAGAAGGGGGTAGATAAATTTTATCACCTTTTTCTGAGGATGTAGTGACTTCCGAATGCCCAGCTCTTCGAGATCATATCTTGATTTAAGATTATCTTTTGTTTTATCAGCAACACCAAGCAAAGTCCATAAGATACTCTCCAAAACATTCTTCTCTATGTGCATGATATCAGGGTTATGGGGAACAAGATTTTCATTCCAGTAAGGTAATTGAAAGAAAATGCTAACCTTCTTCCAATTGTATCTGCATTCTGAAGTATCAGCTGGACTGACTTCTTTCAATTTCCTCTTTTTCCCTACTTTTTGGGCAGTATACTTTCCAAAGTTATTTGGCATGCCATCTAACTGCTTCAATATCTCTGAACCTATTAATCATTTAGGTTTAGGAGCATTCTCGACATAACCATCAAAATGAGTAGGATCTCTACGATACTTATGATTACTTGGAAGAAACCTACGATGCCCCATATAACAAAATTTACCCCCATTATTTAGCCAACGAGATTGACAATTTTTGTTACAACAAGGGCATGCATATGCACCCTTCGTGCTCCAACCCGACAACATAGCATAAGCAGGAAAGTCATTTATAGTCCAAAATAGCGCAACACGTAACTGGAACATACATTTGTCTACTGCGTCATATGTAGGAACCCCAGGATTCCATAACTCTTGAAGTTCATCAATCAAGGGCTGCAAATAGACATCAATATCATTTCCTGGACTTCGAGGACCATCAACAAGTGTAGATAAAATAATCGATGTTTGTTTCATACACCTTCCGGGAGGTAAATTGTAAGGAACGAGAAGAACTGGCCAAGTGCTGCGGGAATTGCTCATTGACCCAAATGGATTAAAACCATCTGCTGCTAGCCCCAGTCGAACATTACGACAATCTGTGGCAAAGTCTGGATACTTTTCATCAAATGATTTCCACACTTTAGAGTCTGCTGGATGCCTAAGCTTACCATCTCTAGTGCGTTCTTCTGCATGCCATCTCATTAGCTGAGACGTTTTTGAAGACATATATAATCTTTGGAGTCTCGATTTTAAAGGAAAATACCGAACAATTTTTGCTGGGACTCTATGTTCTCTTTTAGTTGAACACTCATCTTGCACCCCAAATGGCTTATATCTAGAAGTCTTGCAGTGCTTACATGCTTCATCATTCTCTATATCCTTCCAATACAACTGAGAATCGTTAGGACACGCATGAATCTTTTTATACTCAAGTCCCAATTCTTTGATTATTTTCCAAGCTTCTCTATAAGAGCTTGGAAACATCTCAATGTGTTGAAATGCCTCCTTCAATACTTGTATCAACATTGTGAATGAATTGTTGCTCCACCGACAAAGCGATTTAACATGCAAAAATCGCACAATAAATGATAGGATGGTAAAGTTCTTACACCCAGGAAATAACTCAACTTCAGCATTCTTCAAAAGATTAAAGAACTTTTCAGTGTTTTCGTCAAAGTGATTTTCAGAGTGTCTTCTTTCTCCTTGAGAGCTTTCAGGATTAGTACCCAAACCATTTGTATTGTCATTAACAGAACCATGATGATATGGAGGCACAAATACATCATGCAATAACCCTTCCATATCATTATTTTCAGTTCTTTCTTCAGAGGCATTCACAACTTGATCAAGATATTTTGATCGTTCACCATGATGCACCAAATTAGTATAACCATGCTGCAAAACCTTAACCATAATATGATAATATACCTCATCTCTTGTAACACCCCCAATTTGCTCAGGGATATTACACGCCGTAGACCCTCTCCTCGAGGATCTACCAGGCTGATAACAAAAATCAAACATCTAGACATCGCCTTTCAGGCTAAAATGACACAGTAGACCGATTTGGTCTTTCAATAATAACATACAACTCGATTCCAAACACATACCCACGCAGGGGTCAAAATACAATAAACTCCCGTACAATGGGGAAAATATACTGCAGCGGAAAAGAAAATACAACTAGACCTGTACGACATCAACGGATCCTCGTGTGATTAGTATCATTCATCTTTCATCATCCTTTGTGCCGACCCTGTGCTATGCTCCCAAAACCTGAATGCAAAAATAGACATCCACCCCCCGAATACTCGGGGGTTAGCAAAACTCCACTGTTTCGCTAGTGCAAGTACAAGTGCAAAAATACGAGCCATACAATTCACATTCCACGAATAACAATAACCAGGAATCATCAAAGATCCAAACGTCATGAAAAGTACTTCCCGAGGCAAGCGTTTGGGTAAAACTTTCCGATACCGAAAGACCACAATTAAGAGGGAACAATTTGTAAAACAGCTTAAAATGCCATCGAGAGTTTTAATAGAAATCAATTTAGGATTATCAAATCCTAATCTTTCCAAAATGAACAGGGTCACACCCCAAAGGTTTTGTTTTCGCAAACAGAAAACCAACAGCAATACACAAGGTTGAAACCCACGTCACGTGTCTTCGGCAGTCATGAAATCAATACAATATAATCGCCCAAGATACGTAAACCTTGGTCACCAAAAATACAACATCAACTCGTGAATCCAGGGCTATACCATTGGATTCCCTTCGTGGCCCCGTCAGACCCTCCCAAGGTGAGCAGAATGCGTTTTCGAAATCCTATACACCAACTTGTGAAGTTTTACTCGTGAATCCAGGGCTATACCATTGGAATTCCCTCCGTGGCCCCGTCGGACCCTCCCGAGGTGAGTAAATACATTCACAAAACAAATAACCACACTCGTGAATCCAGGGCTATACCGTTGGAATTCCCTCCGTGATCCCGTCGGACCCTCCCGAGGTGAGCAAAATACATTCACACAATTAACACGTCACAACAAGGATATTCACACAATCCACCAAAGGCAACAAACACAATGCACGACATGGTTGTCAAATCACAACGCACCAAAAGTGAGATAATATATGCACACACGCATTATCAAGCGCAACATCAACACCAAACATATCCATAGGATTCGCATAGTCACTTACAACCCACACAATTTACAAAACACACGCGTTTTGAAAGTGAGCCTTTAACGAGGCTAGTCGAATCTTTGAAAAAACTCGTTTCAAACAAACACACACACACACCAAGACGTTCACCAATCATCATATCCACAAAATAAGAAATGTATGGACAAGGTACTTGCCTCGAATAAGAACAACGCGAAGAATTGACCGAAGTAGGTTGACACGAACCGACTACGAACCCGTCGACTCCACCGATCGCCAACTCGCGTTCATAAACTACGAAGGACAATAACAACAATGAAATGAATTCCCTAACACGACTTAAAGCCGTTGAATTCAAAGAACAAATGACGAAGGTTCAAGGATTTCCCCCAAAACGGCCAAGAACACGATTCGTCCCGTTAAAACCCGAAAACGGAATTCCAAGTTGAAATATGGATATACAATCCATAGAATATGTTTAACAACATCATTTAACCATAATCGATCCATCGAAAATGGATGAAAAATGAGATCGGGGACAAATCCCCCGAAAAGTCAATTCGAAGGAAATCAAGAAATATACTTCGATTCGACGAAGAACAATGGATTAAATGATGTTAAACACGAGAATACTACCAAGATTAATCATACCCATCATGAATTAATCAACAACACGGAACGAATCAGACAAAAATGCAAAAACCCCCAAATTCACGGAATTATGGTTCTAAGGAAGATTACCTTGATTCGCTAGATCAAAGGATGATAACGGATGATTGATTGATGTTATGAACTCAAGAACTTCATGGATTTGTTGTTAAGAAACATGGATTCGTCGCCCATGAATCGCCAGCCGCGGACGGAGAGGGAAGGAAATGAAAAACGAAGGGAAAAGTGGCTGGTCTGTCATATATATACTGGGCCGGAACTAGCGTGCGCTAGCCTTCCCGGACTAGCGTCCGCTATCGGCCAGTACCAGCCGAGCACTCTCGGCCATGGCCCGCATGACCCGGCACCACCGACCAATTCTGCCGACCATGACTGTCCGCCCGACTCCCGCTAGCGTGCGCTACGGCCGGAAGCTTCTTGCGCGCTTAACTGTCCGATAGCCTCTGGATCGAATCCGGCCAGGTAACGTACGCTAGCCGGCCGACAGCGTGCGCTACGCCTGCCGACTAGCGCGCGCTACGCTCGGCGTAGCGTGCGCTACCTGCCGATCCTTCCTGATTCCAGAACCCCAGAAACCCCACTGTCCGGCCCGATAGCGTGCGTTGGTCGACCAGGCTAGCGTGCGCTACACCTGCCGGTTAGCGCGCGCAGCCTTCCGGCGGTAGCGTGCGCTACGCCGGTTCCTGCCGCACCTGTCCGGCCGGTGCCCGCAAATCTTCCGGCCAGTCCCGCACCCGTCCGGCCAGTCCCGCAACCGCCAGGGCTCGACGACCCGATTTCCGAAAACGCACGGAACGAACACGACGAAAAGTTCGCGGACGACATCAACGACCCGAGATGAAAACATAATACCATAATTAATCATACGCGACCAAGAAACGGGTCGAGACAACAATTACAGATACGGATACCCGTAACTTTCAAGAAATTACAAAATGGCCCAAAACGCCCGGAAATCACGATACGTGATCGAATAACAAAACCGAAGTTCAGAACACGTCTAACAAAGTTAAACGGACCTGCGGGGAACTCGAAACAGCAGTTTCGGACGAGATTCGCAAGAATTGAACTCAAGTGCGGAAAAGTCGCTAAAAAGCACGGAATTCAACAAAACGACACCGAAACGAACTCGGATGACAAAAAGTGTAGAATTAGTCATTCTCAGAATGACGAAACGGTCATGAGCGAGTCGTCAAAACTAACTTCCACTGAAAAAAAAGAAATTACCGGAAATCGAAAATTGCGGATATTACATTCTACCCTCCTTAAAAGAAGTTTCGTCCCGAAACTTAAAACAAGTAGGGGGAAGAAACATTCCGCCAGGAAAAACTCAACGAGACACACAAGAAATATGTAACTAACGCCCAACGGCGAAACATTACGAACAACGCAACGGAAAATACGGTGTGAAAACATGCTCCACGGCGACTAACACAATGCCGCCGTTAGGAATGTAATAAAACCAACAGATGACAAGCGTCATCAAACGGATAATATAGTCAAGTCAATTATCCGAACAATCACAAAACACAACGAACGAAAATCAATAAGATTGACCGACCCAACGGTACATCAATCAAAATGCGAGTCAATCGCTGAACAAATACGGAATTCCACCGCCCAAGGGTTGGAAGATCGAAAACGAGACTAATTTCCCGAGCTTGAGGGAATTAGGAAGGAGTCTGAATGCTCAACAATCACGAAATGAAAACAAAAGCCGAACAAACAAACGATCGAGACAACAAAAATCGAACAATCATGTCCGAAACACGAAGGATAATAAAATTCAAACAATAACTCCCAGGATGATCTGGTGAGAACTACAAGACATGCATTCCCATAAGATCCACAGGAAAGGGAATAGCGATTGAAAAGTCACAATGACAAACGAGTTATTCCGAAACAATACCACACTCGTTCGATCAACAAAAGCAAGGGGCAGGACAAGCTCACAAATGTCAACAAACATAAATGAGTCGACAAGGTAGAATATACAGAAGTTCAAAATCCGATCCACTTCGAATAAAAGAACTAGTAGAACCAAATGATGTCACTTCCGAACAAGGTTCACAAGAATCGAACCGAACTTGGAAAAGTGACAGCAATACCAGATCGACCCAAAACAAGATCACAGTTCATTCGAATGATGAAACTAAAATACAGAACAAGTTCAGAAGGTACCAACGAACACGAGCGAGTCGATAGACCTAAGAAACAGGGAATGCAGAGGCCAAAAATAATACGGGTATTATATTTAACCTCTTCAAAAAGGAGTGTCGTCCCCGAAACTCACAACAATGAAACCAAGGTGACGACACAACAAGCAACCGACAGAAACATCCTTCGAAGGCTTCTCAAAGACGATTCTGATAACCGTGCTGAAGCGCTAACTCCGAAAGTCTCGGTAGCCAATTCGCAAACCTGAATTCGGTGTCCCTCGAGTCCACACTCGAAATGTGTTACTGACGAGAAGGACAAAATGCACGTACATTCCCCCGACACATCACGGTTGAAATGCCTCGGCTCGGCATACCGAAAATACAAATGCTAGGTACAATGGAACATAACATCACAAAACAACAAACCGGAGATGCCAACTCAGCGCAACAAAGAATCATAACACATATCATACGCAACGATTACCATCGTAAAGTAATACACACAAACACTACAACAACGACGGTATCGTTCGGCGACCTCAACGGCCCGAACGATAACCAGCACATAATTACAACCATCATGAAACAATCACACATGTACGCAAACGTACAAACTCAAGCTTTAACAACTCACACAGGTGCGATAACACGCAAGCCCCCACGAAATGACAACATTAAAGATCGTCATCCCACCTTCCCCGACCACAAGCAGGAAATGATGAGTTTTAAAAACGAAAACCATCTTATGAGAACAGTTTGGAAACACCAGTTGATCTTGAGTATCATTTTACAAAAATTTGAACAAAATCATTGTCGAGACTTTGAAAACCATCTTGCGTTTGATAAAACGAGGACACTTTCCTTTTTGTGAAAACTTTTAGAAATATCCGACCCTCGGGTCTAAGTATAAGTGTTTCTAAAACATTGAAAATATCTCAAAATATTTTGGTCCTCGAGGTAGAAGAATTTGGAAACATATTGTGGCACCTTGGAAGTACCACGAGAAAACGATTCATTTTAAAAGTACGTCTCAAAATTTATTTTCTAAGATACTCAAGGTTTTCAAAAATAATTCAATGGGCTAGAATGCCCAAAAATACTCATGTAACAATATTCGTTTAAACATATTAAAATATATGCATCAAATCGCACAAGGTCAAGACAATACATGTCTTTTACCGGGAAGGCAAACAGTCAATTATCACAGTCAAAAAGACAAATAATGACAACACTCATACAAACGAAATAAGAGAATCACACGAAACGCATCACGAAACCAAGAATCTACATGAAGGTTCCATCACTTAACACAAAGTCAAACAAATGGCTCATGTCACAGGAGGCACAACACAAAGAAGGGAGACTTGCAGCCACAGGTCGCACGAAGATGATGATCGCCCCACGATACTAATCACAACAAACCAATTCAGACGACGCGTCGCCACACGACTCAGTCAGATAAAATCCGACGAGACAAAAACTCAATAGACACCACTGACCCGACAGCCTAGGTTTCCACAACCTAAGCTCCGATACCATTCTGTAACACCCCCAATTTGCTCAGGGATATTACACGCCGTAGACCCTCTCCTCGAGGATCTACCAGGCTGATAACAAAAATCAAACATCTAGACATCGCCTTTCAGGCTAAAATGACCTGATGAGCCGATTTGGTCTTTCAATAATAACATACAACTCGATTCCAAACACATACCCACGCAGGGGTCAAAATACAATAAACTCCCGTATAACGGGGAAAAGATACTGCAGCGGAAAAGAAAATACAACTAGACCAGTACGACATCAACGGATCCTCGTGTGATTAGTATCTTTCATCTTTCATCATCCTTTGTGCCGACCCTGTGCTATGCTCCCAAAACCTAAATGCAAAAATAGACATCCACCCCCCGAATACTCGGGGGTTAGCAAAACTCCACTGTTTCGCTAGTGCAAGTACAAGTGCAAAAATACGAGCCATACAATTCACATTCCACGAATAACAATAACCAGGAATCATCAAAGATCCAAACGTCATGAAAAGTACTTCCCGAGGCAAGAGTTTGGGTAAAACATTCCGATACCGAAAGACCACAATTAAGAGGGAACAATTTGTAAAACATTTTAAAATGCCATCGAGAGTTTTAATAGAAATCAATTTAGGATTATCAAATCCTAATCTTTCCAAAATGAACAGGGTCACAGCCCAAAGGTTTTGTTTTCGCAAACAGAAAACCAACAGCAATACACAAGGTTGAAACCCACGTCACGTGTCTTCGGCGGTCATGAAATCAATACAATATAATCGCCCAAGATACGTAAACCTTGGTCACCAAAAATACAACATCAACTCGTGAATCCAGGGCTATACCATTTGATTCCCTTCGTGGCCCCGTCGGACCCTCCCAAGGTGAGCAGAATGCGTTTTCGAAATCATATACACCAACTTGTGAAGTTTTACTCGTGAATCCAGGGCTATACCATTGGAATTCCCTCCGTGGCCCCGTCGGACCCTCCCGAGGTGAGTAAATACATTCACAAAACAAATAACCACACTCGTGAATCCAGGGCTATACCATTGGAATTCCCTCCGTGATCCCGTCGGACCCTCCCGAGGTGAGCGAAATACATTCACACAATTAACACGTCACAACAAGGATATTTATACAATCCACCAAAGGCAACAAACACAATGCACGACATGGTCGTCAAATCACAACGCACCAAAAGTGAGATAATATATGCATACACGCATTATCAAGCGCAACATCAACACCAAACATATCCATAGGATTCGCATAGTCACTTACAACCCACACAATTTACAAAACACACGCGTTTTGAAAGTGAGCCTTTAACGAGGCTAGTCGAATCTTTGAAAAACTCGTTTCAAACAAACACACACACACACCAAGACGTTCACCAATCATCATATCCACAAAATAAGAAATGTATGGACAAGGTACTTGCCTCGAATAAGAACAACGCGAAGAATCGACCGAAGTAGGTTGACACGAACCGACTACGAACCCGCCGACTCCACCGATCGCCAACTCGCGTTCATAAACTACGAAGGACAATAACAACAATGAAATGAATTCCCTAACACGACTTAAAGCCGTTGAATTCAAAGAACAAATGACGAAGGTTCAAGGATTTCCCCCAAAACGGCCAAGAACACGATTCGTCCCGTTAAAACCCGAAAACGGAATTCCAAGTTGAAATATGGATATACAATCCATAGAATATGTTTAACAACATCATTTAACCATAATCGATCCATCGAAAACGGATGAAAAATGAGATCGGGGACAAATCCCCCGAAAAGTCAATTCGAAGGAAATCAAGAAATATACTTCGATTCGACGAAGAACAATGGATTAAATGATGTTAAACACGAGAATACTACCAAGATTAATCATACCCATCATGAATTAATCAACAACACGGAACGAATCAGACAAAAATGCAAAAACCCCCAAATTCACGGAATTAGGGTTCTAAGGAAGATTACCTTGATTCGCTGGATCAAAGGATGATAACGGATGATTGATTGATGTTATGAACTCAAGAACTTCATGGATTTGTTGTTAAGCAACATGGATTCGTCGCCCATGAATCGCCAGCCGCGGACGGAGAGGGAAGGAAATGAAAAACGAAGGGAAAAGTGGCTGGTCTGTCATATATATACTGGGCCGGAACTAGCGTGCGCTAGCCTTCCCGGACTAGCGTGCGCTATCGGCCAGTACCGGCCGAGCACTCTCGGCCATGGCCCGCATGACCCGGCACCACCGACCAATTCTGCCGACCATGACTGTCCGCCCGACTCCCGCTAGCGTGCGCTACGGCCGGAAGCCTGCGCGCGCTAGCCGACCCGTCCAGTAGCCTCTGGACTGAACTGCCCGGCCAGGTAACGTACGCTAGCCGGCCGACAGCGTGCGCTACGCCTGCCGACTAGCGCGCGCTATGCTCGGCGTAGCGTGCGCTACCTGCCGATCCTTCCTGATTCCAGAACCCCAGAAACCCCACTGTCCGGCCCGATAGCGTGCGTTGGTCGACCAGGCTAGCGTGCGCTACACCTGCCGGTTAGCGCGCGCAGCCTTCCGGCAGTAGCGTGCGCTACGCCGGTTCCTGCCGCACCTGTCCGGCCGGTGCCCGCAAATCTTCCGGCCAGTCCCGCACCCGTCCGGCCAGTCCCGCAACCGCCAGGGCTCGACGACCCGATTTCCGAAAACGCACGGAACGAACACGACGAAAAGTTCGCGGACGACATCAACGACCTGAGATGAAAACATAATACCATAATTAATCATACGCGACCAAGAAACGGGTCGAGACAACAATTACAGATACGGATACCCGTAACTTTCAAGAAATTACAAAATGGCCCAAAACGCCCGGAAATCACGATACGTGATCGAATAACAATACCGAAGTTCAGAACATGTCTAACAAAGTTAAACGGACTTGCGGGGAACTCGAAACAGCAGTTTCGGACGAGATTCGCAAGAATCGAACTCAAGTGCGGAAAAGTCGCTAAAAAGCACGGAATTCAACAAAACGACACCGAAACGAACTCGGATGACAAAAAGTGTAGAATTAATCATTCTCAGAATGACGAAACGGTCATGAGCGAGTCGTCAAAACGAAATTCCACTGAAAAAAAAGAAATTACCGGAAATCGAAAATTGCGGATATTACATCTCTGGGATGTGTTCTCGAATTTCTGCAGTCACGGCAGGGACACTTTATCTCTTGCTCAGGCTTCTTGTTTGTGTATGCAAAGTCAAGGAAATTCTCTAAACCCCGCTTAAAAGCATCAACTGAAGTTCTTTCTTTTATGTAAATCCACGATTTATCCATCTACCTGTTCAAGTTACCCCATCACATAATGATTTTAACAAAATATAATCAAAAAACAGGCATTAAGCATTGTAATGTATTCCAACTAAAAAGTTAATTTATTCAACACAAAATATGTGAAGTAGAAATAGTCAGTAACTTAATCTATCATATTAATAGCAATATAATAGGATGCAACCAGTACTACAACATTACCGAAGGCATTCCGTGACATCAAACATAATGGATTTTTTAAATACAATATAAATTCAACAACACACCTCTAACATAATTAAATTCAAATTAAACCATATTCAACAAATAAAAATTGAAACTTTAAGTTACATACCTGACTCAGTCTCTAATCCAATTGTTAGAGTTAGACTATACTGCGAGAGCCGGGGAAAGGCGAGGTTGGACGGCGGTAGGCAGCGACCGAGTCAAAGAATGGTTGCGCGAGCGCCGGAGAAGAAATTATGATTCTTGCAGCCGATTATCTTTTTATGCTGGTGGTGGTGGATGGTTGTTCGAAAAAGGGGGGGGGGGAAAGTTGCCTGGTGAGAAAAATAGAGAAAAACGAAAAAGTTCTTCATAAGAATAAAAAAAGTTGCCTGGTGAGAAAAATAGAGAGAAACGAAAAAAAAAATATTGCAAGGCGCCTGGTGAGAATCGAACCAGGCACCTAGGGGAAATATGTTAGTGCTCCTGCCACCTTGTCCGGTAGTGGCATCCGCGATAAATTATGCACAAGAAATTGTTTTATATGTACCAATAGAGAAAAACGAAAAAAAATATTGCACCGCGCCTGGTGAGAATCGAACCAGGCAGCTAGGGGAAATGTGTTAGTGCCCCTGCCACCTTGTCCGGTAGTGGCATCCGCGATAAATTATGCACAAGAAATTGTTTTATATGTACCAATAGAGAAAAATGAAAAAAAAAATATTGCACCGCGCCTGGTGAGAATCGAACCAGGCACCTAGGGGAAATGTGTTAGTGCCCCTGCCACCTTGTCCAGTAGTGGCATCCGCGATAAATTATGCACAAGAAATTGTTTTATATGTACCAATGGAGAAAAACGAAAAAAAAAAATATTGAAACGCGCCTGGTGAGAATCGAACCAGGCACCTAGGGGAAATGTGTTAGTGCCCCTGCCACCTTGTCCGGTAGTGGCATCCGCGATATATTATGCATAATAAGTTGTTTTATATGTACCAATAGAGTAAAACAAAAAAAAATATTGCAACGCGCCTGTGAGAATCGAACCAGACACCTAGGGGAAATGTGTTAGTGCCCTTACCACCTTGTCCGGTAGTGGCATCCGCGATAAATAATGCACAAGAAATTGTTTTATATGTACCAATAGAGAAAAACGAAAAAAAAACAAGACTGTATAAATGTAAACTTACAAAATAACAAATAATGTATATAACTTCAGTGTAAACTTACATAATAACAAATAAACTACTAATATAATTTGAAGGTCTCGGGTTCGAGTCCTCCGCGACGCAACCTTTAAATTTATGTGATAATTTAATATATAGTAATAATTTGCTTTAAAAAAAATTAAAGAAAAAGGAAACTACTAATAATTTGTCAAATGTATAGCATAATCTTATATAAATGTTATTGGACAACAAAAAATAATGATTATATCAGTTAATCGGGTCAACCTAGTTGATTTTCACGCTAGCTTTACTTCGTATTGGAAACAAGACTGTATATAACTTCAGTGTAAACTTACATAATAACAAATAAACTACTAATATAATTTGAAGGTCTCGGGTTCGAGTCCTCCGCGACACAACCTTTAAATTTATGTGATAATTTAATATATAGTAATAATTTGCTTTAAAAAAAATTAAAGAAAAAGGAAACTACTAATAATTTGTCATATGTATAGCATAATCTTATATAAATGTTATTGGACAACAAAAAATAATGATTATATCAGTTAATTGGGTCAACCTAGTCGATTTTCACGCTGGCTTTACTTCGTATTGGAAACAAGACTGTATATAACTTCAGTGTAAACTTACATAATAACAAATAAACTACTAATATAATTTGGTATCTCGGGTTCGAGTCCTCATGTGAAACCTTTAAATTAATGTGATAATTTAATATATAGTAATAATTTGCTTCAAAAAAAATTAAAGAAAAAGGAAACTACTAATAATTTGTCATATGTATAGCATAATCTTATATAAATGTTATTCAACAACAAAAAATAATGATTATATCAGTTAATTGGGTCAACCTAGTCGATTTTCACGCTGGCTTTACTTCGTATTGGAAACAAGACTGTATATAACTTCAGTGTAAACTTACATAATAACAAATAAACTACTAATATAATTTGAAGGTCTCGGGTTCGAGTCCTCCGCGACGCAACCTTTAAATTTATGTGATAATTTAATATATAGTAATAATTTGCTTTAGAAAATTAAAGAAAAAGGAAACTACTAATAATTTTTCATATGTATAGCATAATCTTATATAAATGTTCTTCGACAACAAAAAATAATGATTATATAAGTTAATCGGGTCAACCTAGTCGATTTTCACGCTAGCTTTACTTCCTATTGGAAACGAAACTGTATATAACTTCAGTGTAAACTTACATAATAACAAATAAACTACTAATATAATTTGAATGTCTTGGGTTCAAGTCCTCCGCGACGCAACCTTTAAATTTATGTGATAATTTAATATATAGTAATAATTTGCTTTAAAAAAAATTAAAGAAAAAGGAAACTACTAATAATTTGTCATATGTATAGCATAATCTTATATAAATGTTATTCGACAACAAAAAATAATGATTATATTAGTTAATTGGGTCAACCTAGTCGATTTTCACGCTGGCTTTACTTCGTATTGGAAACAAGACTCTATATAACTTCAGTGTAAACTTACATAATAACAAATAAACTACTAATATAATTTGAATGTCTCGGGTTCGAGTCCTCCGCGACGCAACCTTTAAATTTATGTGATAATTTAATATATAGTAATAATTTGCTTCAAAAAAAATTAAAGAAAAAGGAAACTACTAATAATTTGTCATATGTATAGCATAATCTTATATAAATGTTATTCGACAACAAAAAATAATAATTATATCAGTTAATCGGGTCAACCTAGTCGATTTTCACGCTGGCTTTACTTCGTATTGGAAACAAGACTGTATATAACTTCAGTGTAAACTTACATAATAACAAATAAACTACTAATATAATTTGAATGTCTCGGGTTCGAGTCCTCCGCGATGCAACCTTTAAATTTATGTGATAATTTAATATATAGTAATAATTTGCTTTAAAAAAAAATTAAAGAAAAAGGAAACTACTAATAATTTGTCATATGTATAGCATAATCTTATATAAATGTTTTTCGACAACAAAAAATAATGATTAATCAGTTAATCGGGTCAACCTAGTCGATTTTCACGCTAGCTTTACTTCGTATTGTAAACAAGACTGTATATAACTTCAATGTAAACTTACATAATAACACATAAACTACTAATATAATTTGAATGTCTCGGGTTCGAGTCCTCCGCGACGCAACCTTTAAATTTATGTGATAATTTAATATATAGTAATAATTTGCTTTAAAAAAAATTAAAGAAAAAGGAAACTACTAATAATTTGTCATATGTATAGCATAATCTTATATAAATGTTCTTCGACAACAAAAAATAATGATTATATAAGTTAATCGGGTCAACCTAGTCGATTTTCACGCTAGTTTTACTTTGTATTGGAAACAAAACTGTATATAACTTCAGTGTAAACTTACATAATAACAAATAAACTACTAATATAATTTGAATGTCTCGGGTTCGAGTCCTCCGCGATGCAACCTTTAAATTTATGTGATAATTTAATATATAGTAATAATTTGCTTTAAAAAAAAATTAAAGAAAAAGGAAACTACTAATAATTTGTCATATGTATAGCATAATCTTATATAAATGTTTTTCGACAACAAAAAATAATGATTAATCAGTTAATCGGGTCAACCTAGTCGATTTTCACGCTAGCTTTACTTCGTATTGTAAACAAGACTGTATATAACTTCAATGTAAACTTACATAATAACACATAAATTACTAATATAATTTGAATGTCTCGGGTTCGAGTCCTCCGCGACGCAACCTTTAAATTTATGTGATAATTTAATATATAGTAATAATTTGCTTTAAAAAAAATTAAAGAAAAAGGAAACTACTAATAATTTGTCATATGTATAGCATAATCTTATATAAATGTTCTTCGACAACAAAAAATAATGATTATATAAGTTAATCGGGTCAACCTAGTCGATTTTTGTAATATCCGGTATTTTTCTTTCCCTTGTATTTTCATTTTTGGGTATATTTCTCGGTCATAGTGACCCACATGTATCTTTCGGTGTGTCCTTCCTGTCAATTGTTGAATTGTACTCTCGTTATTGTTCGTTGTTTCAACTTTCCTCGCTTGAGTTCGACTTTGTTAGATCACCATTAATTTTTGGTGACTCCAAAAATTATAAATCTTTGCAATATTATAGAACATCGAGTTAGCTTTCCAATGGTTCAAACGGTGAGTCAATCGGAGTTCGGACGAGAGAGTTATGGTCGTTTTAGTGGAAGATCACACTGTCGGGCACCGTCAAGAGCCTTTCGGCCGATAGGGTGGGCCGAAAGACTTAACTGCCGGCATTTCAGTATGGGTATCGGCCGATCACGTCCGGAAGCCTTTCGGCCGATAGGGTGGGCCGAAAGACTTAACCGCCGGCATTTACTGCAGGTATCGGCCGAACTGTCGGCCAGACTATCGGCCGATAGGTCCTGCTGTGCTACACTATAAATGCGTTGGTCCGAGCGTTATCGGCTCATTTCTTCCTTTTTCCCATCGCTTTGCGAGAAAGAGAGAGAGAGAGATATAGAGTGGGTCGATCTTCATCATTTCTTTTCGGTTGTGAGGCTCGGATAATCAATCTAACGCGAGTTCTACGGATCTTAGTTCTTGAATCTCCAAAGGTAATGTTCTAAAACCCTACCTTTTTGGATAATTGGGGATTTTGGGGTTTTGTCCGATTCTTTCCGTTTCGTTGATGGATTCATGATGAATATGATTATTCTTGTTGGTATTCTTAGTTTCCCTACGGATTCATGGTATATTTTCATGGTTTTGCAAAATCGAGAGGGTTTGGTTGTGGTCCGCCCTCGTTGTTATTTTTGTATGAATATACATGAATCGTAGGCGGGTTTCCGGGTGTATTCCATTTCCGTAATCGTCTAGAGTTGGTTGTGATTGTGTTATTCGAATCGTTAGGTTCATTCGTCGGTTCCTCACGGTCGTGCTTGATTCTTCCGTTCCGTTCGCGTCACCGTCTAGTAATCGAGGCAAGTATCCTTATGAACTTACAATCTTGGCATAGTAGTTTTGTATGAGAAAATTGTGTGTGTGTATGCTCACTACGGGTTAGACTCGACGGGGTCTCGGTAGGGGTCCACGGAGGTGTGGATCGACGAGCTTTGCTTTTAACCACTACGGGTTAGATCCGACGGGGTCTCGGTAGGGGTCCACGGAGGTGTGGATCGACGGTTAATTGTGGTGCATTTTTACAAATGTGATTTGATATTGGCATTTCCGGAAATGAGTGCTTTCGAACGGTTTTCTTTATTGAATGCATTACTATATGTGTAAGATGTAAGTTGTTCATCTGGTTACTTGTACTAGCGTAATTGCTAACCCCTCTGGGGACCCGGTTGGGGAAATTCGTTTTATGAATTTCAGTCGTTCATCGGGACGAGCGGGTATTTGGACGATTACGGATGATGGCCATGCGTGATGATTGTGCATAAGAGATGTCTTCATGTCTTGTTGTCTTTTCATCTTTTATGGCTTTTGAACTAATAGTGTACTCGAGTACTTAAGAGTTCTTGTTTGTCAGTTATATTGTTGTGCTCATGTTGTGTTGGATGATGATGTTCTATTGGCCGGTTGAACCGGGTGGATTGTTCATTTTGCGTCTTTATGGCGTGGTGTTATTTTATCGTTTACGTGAGTCGTTGTGTATGATCTTTGTTCGGCTGGTGGGTCCCATATAGGGATTCACGGCTGTAATATACCTCGGATATCACGGGGTGTTACGAGAAAATGGTATCGGAGCTCTAGGTTTATGGATACCTAGGCTTGTTGGTTTATTGGGTCTTGTGGTGTTTGGTTTTGCACATCATCGTCACGTTGCCATGATTCCGTACTACCAGGTGCCGTAAGTTTTCTTTCCTCTGTTCATTAATTCCTTGTATCGCACCCTTGATTCTCGACTTGTGATTGTTCTTTTCTTGTCTTGATCCTCGTATGGCTTTTGCTACTTATTTAACTCCGGTATGGATCTTTGGAAGAGGTCGTGGTCGCGGTCGTGGTCGTGGACGCGGCCGGGACGTGGGCGGCCGGTGGGGCGGCCACGTCACGATCTTCGAGGCCGGCGATCTGGCGACCGTCATAGCCATGCTTCTTCTCGAGAGCGTGCCGATCTTGGTATCGCGGCCGTTATGCAACGAGATGGTGAACCAAATGGCGGCGATAGCTCAGCGGTTCGAACCGGATCGTGCCCACGCTAATCGGGAGGAGCGGACCGTTGGCTCCAAGATGTCATCAAGATGCATCCTCCTCGCTTTCGGGAGCTTCGGACCCGGTGGGCTGGGAAGGGTGGATTAAGGAGATATCTAAGGTCTTCGTTGCCACTAATCGCCTTAGGAACGTAGAGTCCCTATTGCTCAATACTTTCTCACGGGGGACGCTACGGATTGGTGGGAGGCCGTTGGGCCCAAAGACCATGCTGCTTCGTGGGCCGAGTTTCAAGAGTTGATGGAGACCGAATATTGCCCGTGGCCAGTCAGACAGGCTCGGGTACATGCTTTTTATGATGCTCAACCACGGGATATCCCCGTAGCTCAAGCCATTGCCGATTTCAATAAGGAGTTGGGTTATGTGAAGACCCAAGTTGTCGAGGAGAGTGACAAGATTTTTCATTTCTCCAGACGGATGAAGTTGCCGATTCGGGACTACATGTCGGGACTCGTATGCACTACATTGAAGGATTATCAGAGTAGGGCCCTTGCTTATGATATGTCGGTGACGGCAAGTGAGGCGGTCCGCGAGAGTAAGAAGCAGAAGTCCGCCAGGAACTTTTCGGGCCACAAGAGTGGGGGTCGGCAGAGATCCCAATCTGCTAACTTCCCCGCCGGCGGTGGTCCGGCTCGTTCATTGGAGGTCCTCGTGGAACTACCGGTGCTCCTTTCCTCGATGTGATGTGTTTCAATTTTGGTCGTAAGGGCCACATCAGTCGTACTTGTTTGAGCCCTTTGCCGACGTGTAATCAATGTGGCGGTAGCCACAAGGCGCTTCTGTCTTTGAGAGAGAAAACTCTTGGTGCCCGGGCTTCCATTCCAGCGCCTAGGGAACCAAGTGTGAATCAGGGATCGTTTGCTCCTCAGTCTCCGCCGAGTGCTAGTCGGGGAAGAGGTCGGGTTCAGCCCTCTAAGGGGGGAGCTTCTAGTGTTGGCTCCGCCCACCCGCGTGTCTATGAGATGCGGAGAGCCGATGATCCAGCGGCTACCGTAGCGACAGGTACCGTTTATATTCTTTCTCATCCTGTCAGTGTGCTTTTCGATTCCGGTGCTACGGATTCGTTTATATCTCTGGATTGTGTGCGCCGTTTGAGTCTCGACCGTTTGACACCTTGTGAGCCCTTCATCATTAAGCTTCCTAGCGGTGATAGGATCGTTGGTGATCAGGAGGTTCGAGACTGTTCTGTGCTTATTTGCGAGAGGACTTGGCCCTCTAATCTTATTGTTGTGAGTATAGAGGGTGAGGATTTGATCCTTGGTGATGACTGGCTCGAGCGGCATGGTGCGATCATGAACTACCGCACGAGAGTCATCACTATGTTAGCCGAGGACGGCATCAACACTTTTCGCGGGCGAAAGAGGAAGCCGAGCTTCGTTATTAACGCCTTGAAGGCGATGAAACTCCTGCGTAAGGGATGTATCGGTTATTGGTGCTATGCCTTGAAGGCGGGGGATGGTGGAGTCGAGCTTTCGTCGATTCCAGTTGTTAATGAATTCCCTGATGTTTTTCCTGACGAGTTACCGGGATTGCCACCGGATCGTGAGGTCGAGTTCGCTATAGAGTTAGAGCCGAGTGCGGCTCCTATTTCGAAGGCACCCTATCGCATGGCACCTTCAGAGATGTCCGAGTTGAAGAAGCAGTTGAGCGAGCTTCTTGAGTCGGGGTATGTTCGACCGAGCGCCTCGCCTTGGGGCGCACCGGTCCTGTTTGTGCGAAAGAAGGATGGTTCGCTACGTTTGTGTATCGACTATCGCGAACTAAACAAGGTGACCATCAAGAACAAGTATCCTTTGCCGAGGATTGACGACTTGTTCGACCAGTTGCAGGGAGCTTCGGTATTCTCGAAGATTGATTTGAGATCGGGGTACTATCAGCTCCGGGTGAGGGAGTCCGACGTACCGAAAACAGCTTTTCGGACGAGATACGGACATTATGAGTTTGTAGTTATGCCTTTCGGGTTAACTAATGCGCCGGCGGTGTTCATGCAATTGATGAACAAAGTTTTTATCGAGTATTTGGATAAGTGCGTCGTCGTCTTCATTGACGATATTCTTATTTATTCGAGGGACGAGGAAGAGCATGCCCATCATTTGCGGGTAGTGTTAGACATTTTGAGGACCGAGCAACTCTATGCGAAGTTCTCGAAATGTGAGTTCTGGCTGAAGGAAGTGATGTTTTTAGGTCACGTGATTTCAGCCGAGGGGGTTCGTGTGGATCCGCAGAAGATCGAGGCGGTATTGGATTGGGCGCCGCCCAAAAATGTGAAGGAGGTCCGTAGTTTCTTGGGTTTAGCTGGCTACTATCGTAGGTTCGTCGAGGGTTTTTCGAAACTAGCTCGACCACTTACACAGTTGCTCCAGAAATCCGAGAAGTTAAATGCGGAATGACGAGAGGCGATCGAGTTTTGAGGAAGAAGCGTTTGACTTCAGCCCGGTTTTGGCGTTGCCATGTGGTAACGAAGGTTTTGCCGTTTATAGCGATGCTTGGGACGTGGTCTTGGGTGCGTATTAATGCGGACGGTAAGACCATTGCCTTTGCATCGAGACAGATTGAGGCCGTATGAGCTTAACTACCCTACTCATGATTTGGAGTTAGCGGCGATCGTTTTTGCGCTCAAGATTTGGCGTCACTATCTTTTCGGCTCTGCATGTCGATTTTACCGATCATAAAAGTCGAAATACATATTTACTCAAAGGAGTTGAATATGAGGCGAGAGGAGGTGGTTAGAGTTGATTAAGGATTATGACCTCGAAATCCTTTATCATCCGGCAAGGCGAACGTTGTGGCCGACGCCTTGAGTCGAAACCGATTGCGTTGCGAACGCTTGAGGTCCTTACATCTCGGTCCCGAGCTTCGGAGGGCTTTGATCGAGTTAGATGTTGAGGTTTCTTTGCTGGATCTGTTGGGCAACTCAGGCCTTAGAAATTTAAATGCGTTTTTGATCGATGAAATTAAATCAAGCAATTAGAGGATCCGATGATTACTCAAATCCGAGAGAACGTTCTTAAAGGAAAGTCTCTGGGTTTGTGATTCACGAGGATGGCGTTTTGAGATTCAGTCGGCTTTGTGTGCCGAACGACTCGGAGTTGAGGCGAGTATTTTACGGGAGGCCCATGCTACACCTTATTCCGTTCATCCTGATACGAGTAAGATGTACAAGGACGAGGAGGAACTTCCGGTGGAATGATATGAAGGAGGAAGTCGCACGGTTGTGGCGAGATGTTTGACTTGCAGTGTCAAAATCGAGCATCGGCCGACCGGTCAGTTATTGCGATCACTTCCCGTTCTAATGGAAATGGGAAGATATATCTATGGATTTCGTTACGAGTTTGCGAAATCGAGGTCGGGCATGAATATGGTATGGGTGATTGTTGATCGCGACCAAGTCGGCACATTTTACGGGCATCAAGGACACTTGGGGCCCGGAGAAGTTAGCTCGTGTGTTTATTGCGCGGATCGTGAGACTTCACGGTACTCAAGTCTATTGTTTCGGATCGTGACGGCCGTTTTGTATCGCACTTCGGCGGGCGGTGCATAAGGCGTTAGGTACCGGTTGCGTTTGAGTACCTCTTTTCATCCCGATCGGATGGCGGTCGGACGCACTATCCGGACATTCGAGGACATGTTGCGTGCTTGTGCCCTCGATTGGAGTAGTGATTTGGGAGGAGCATTTGCCATTGATCGAATTCACGTACAACAATAGTTGGCACGCGTCGATTCGGATGGCACCGTATGAGGCACTTTATGGGCGACGATGTCGATCGCCGATTTGTTGGAATGAGGCGTCCGATTTAGTCGGGACCGAGCCGGATGTCGTTTTAGAGACGAGGCGGAAGATAGAGTTAATTCGAGAACGGATGTTGACTGCCCAGAGTCGACAGAAGTCATATGCCGACGTCCGTCGTCGACCTCTGGAATTCGAGGTGGGAGACCACGTTTTGCTAAAGGTGTCGCCGACGAAGGGAGTTTTTCGTTTTGGGAAGAAAGGTAAGCTGAGTCCGAGATTTATTGGACCCTTTGAGATTCTCGAGCGAGTCGGTGAATTAGCGTACCGTTTGGCGTTACCTCCAGCCTTGGGTCATGTTCATAGCATTTTTCATGTTTCCCAGTTGAGGAAATATGTTCCGTATCCTAGTCACGTCATCGATTATGGCGACATTGATATTGCTGAAGATGTTACTTTCGAAGAGCGCCCTTTGAAGATTTTGGAACATCGTGAGAAACAATTGAGGCATAAGACCATCCCTTTGGTCAAGGTGCAATGGTCGAGACACGGTGTCGAGGAGGCAACTTGGGAAACCGAGGATAGCATGCGTGCTAGGTACCCCGAGTTGTTTGTCTCTTAAGTTTCGGGACGAAACTTATTTTTAGAGGGGTAGAATGTAATATCCGGTATTTTTCTTTCCCTTGTATTTTCATTTTTGGGTATATTTCTCGGTCATAGTGACCCACATGTATCTTTCGGTGTGTCCTTCCTGTCAATTGTTGAATTGTACTCTCGTTATTGTTCGTTGTTTCAACTTTCCTCGCTTGAGTTCGACTTTGTTAGATCACCATTAATTTTTGGTGACTCCAAAAATTATAAATCTTTGCAATATTATAGAACATCGAGTTAGCTTTCCAATGGTTCAAACGGTGAGTCAATCGGAGTTCGGACGAGAGAGTTATGGTCGTTTTAGTGGAAGACTGTCAGCTGTCGGGCACCGTCCGGGAGCCTTTCGGCCGATAGGGTGGGCCGAAAGACTTAACTGCCGGCATTTCTGTATGGGTATCGGCCGATCACGTCCGGAAGCCTTTCGGCCGATAGGGTGGGCCGAAAGACTTAACTGCCGGCATTTCTGTCTGGGTATCGGCCGGGCCTATCGGCCAGCCTATCGGCCGATAGGTCCTGCTGTGCTACACTATAAATGCGTTGGTCTGAGCGTTATCAGCTCATTTCTTCCTTTTTTCCCACTGCTGCGCGAGAAAGAGAGAGAGAGAGATATAGAGGGGGTCGATCTTCATCATTTCTTTTCGGTTGTGAGGCTCGGATAATCAATCTAACGCGAGTTCTACGGATCTTAGTTCTTGAATCTCCAAAGGTAATGTTCTAAAACCCTACCTTTTTGGATAATTGGGGATTTTGGGGTTTTGTCCGATTCTTTCCGTTTCGTTGATGGATTCATGATGAATATGATTATTCTTGTTGGTATTCTTAGTTTCCCTACGGATTCATGGTATATTTTCATGGTTTTGCAAAATCGAGAGGGTTTGGTTGTGGTCCGCCCTCGTTGTTATTTTTGTATGAATATACATGAATCGTAGGCGGGTTTCCGGGTGTATTCCATTTCCGTAATCGTCTAGAGTTGGTTGTGATTGTGTTATTCGAATCGTTAGGTTCATTCGCGGTTCCTCACGGTCGTGCTTGATTCTTCCGCTCCGCTCGCCACCGCCTAGTAATCGAGGCAAGTATCCTTATGAACTTACAATCTTGGCATAGTAGTTTTGTATGAGAAAATTGTGTGTGTGTATGCTCACTACGGGTTAGACTCGACGGGTCTCGGTAGGGGTCCACGGAGGTGTGGATCGACGAGCTTTGCTTTTAACCACTACGGGTTAGATCCGACGGTCTCGGTAGGGGTCCACGAGGTGTGGATCGACGGTTAATTGTGGTGCATTTTACAAATGTGATTTGATATTGGCATTTCCTAAATGAGTGCTTTCAACGGTTTTCTTTATTGAATGCATTACTATATGTGTAAGATGTAAGTTGTTCATCCGGTTACTTGTACTAGCGTAATTGCTAACCCCTCTGGGACCGGTTGGGAAATTCGTTTTATGAATTTCAGGTCAGGTTCATCGGGACGAGCGGGCGCTGGACCAGTACACGGATGATGGCCATGCGTGATGATTGTGCATAAGAGATGTCTTCATGTCTTGTTGTCTTTTCATCTTTTATGGCTTTTGAACTAATAGCTGTACTCGAGTACTTAAGAGTTCTTGTTTGTCCAGATTATATTGTTGTGCTCATGTTGTGTTGGATGATGATGTTCTATTGACCGGTTGAACCGGGTGGATTGTTCTGTTTTGCGTCTTTATGGCGTGGGGTTATTTTATCGTTTCTGTGAGTCGTTGTGTATGATGCTGTTCAGCCTGGTGGGTCCCATATAGGGATTCACGGCGCTGTAATATACCTCGGATATCCTGGGGGTGTTACAATTTTCACGCTAGTTTTACTTTGTATTGGAAACAAAACTGTATATAACTTCAGTATAAACTTACATAATAACAAATAAACTACTAATATAATTTGAATGTCTTGGGTTCAAGTCCTCCGCGACGCAACCTTTAAATTTATGTGATAATTTAATATATAGTAATAATTTGCTTTAAAAAAATTAAAGAAAAAGGAAACTACTAATAATTTGTCATATGTATTGCATAATCTTATATAAATGTTATTCGACAACAAAAAATAAATGATTATATCAGTTAATTGGGTCAACCTAGTCGATTTTCACGCTGGCTTTACTTCGTATTGGAAACAAGACTCTATATAACTTCAGTGTAAACTTACATAATAACAAATAAACTACTAATATAATTTGAATGTCTCGGGTTCGAGTCCTCCGCGACGCAACCTTTAAATTTATGTGATAATTTAATATATAGTAATAATTTGATTTAAAAAAAATTAAAGAAAAAGGAAACTACTAATAATTTGTCATATGTATAGCATAATCTTATATAAATGTTATTCGACAACAAAAAATAATGACTATATCAGTTAATCGGGTCAACCTAGTCGATTTTCACGCTAGCTTTACTTCGTATTGGAAACAAGACTGTATATAACTTCAATGTAAACTTACATAATAACACATTGTAATATCCGCAATTTTCGATTTTCGGTAAATTTCTTTTTTCGGCCGGAGTCCGTTTTGACGACTCGCTCAGGACCGTTTCGTCATTCTGAGAATGATTAATTCTACACTTTTTGTCATCCGAGTTCGTTTCGGTGTTGTTTTGTTGAGTTCCGTGCTTTTTAGCGACTTTTCCGCACTTGAGTTCGATTCTTGCGAATCTCGTCCGAAACTGTTGCTTCGAGTTTCCCGCAAGTCCGTTTATCTTTGTTGGACGTGTTGTGAACTTCGGTTTGGTTATTCGATCACGTATCGTGATTTCCGGGCATTTTGGGCCATTTTGTAATTTGCCCAAAGTTACGGGTATCCGTATCTGTAATTGTTGTCTCGACCCGTTTCATGGTCGCGTATGATTAATTATGGTATTACGTTTTCATTTCGAGTCGTTGACGTCGTCCGCGAACTTTTCGTCGTGTTCGTTCCGTGCGTTTTCGGAAATCGAGGCGTCGGGTCGTGGCGGCTGAGCAGCTGGCCGGACGGTTGCGGGACTGGCCGGACGAGTGCTGGACATCGCCGAAAGCACGGCGAGAACCGCGTAAGCGCACGCTAAGGCCGGGGCGCTGCGCGCTTCTTCAGCGGTGTAAGCGCCGCTGTCGAGTCGGCCAACGTCTGTGCTCGGGCACAGGCGAGAGGATTACGAGGTTCTCGACTCGGTTAGGATCGGCGAGTAGCGCACGCTCTGTCGGTCGTGGCGCACGCTAACCGGCAGGGTAGCGCCGCGTCGGCCGACTAGCGTGCGTTCACGGATGAGTTTGTTAGTCCGGTGGCTCTTTGGGCCAGTCGGCTAGCGCGCGCAGGCTTCCGGCCGTAGCGCACGCTAGCGGGAGTCGGGCGGTCGAGTCATGGTCGGTAGAATTGGTCGGTGGTGCCGGGTCATGCGGGCCATGGCCGAGAGTGCTCGGCCGATACTGGCCGATGGCGCACGCTAGTCCGGGAAGGCTAGCGTACTGTCACGGGGTTATACTTGCGCCTCGCTAAGTCCTTGCCGTGCGGCACTCTTAGGTTGTCTCAAGCCTAAGTAGTAAGCCTAGTAATGAACAAGACTGCTAGGAAGGAGAGTAAGAAATGCTGTGGGGAAGGTTTTCTCTTATTGCACTGTAGCAAATCAGATTTCTCAAGGTGAGTTACAAATGAGCCCCAAGGGGGTATTTATACTAATCCTCCTAGGCTAACAAATTACCAACAAAACATTACTATTCCAAGTATTTACAAGAATGCCATCATCTAGAATGATCTATACAATTCTAAACAATTCTAAGAAGTCTTCTTGGAGTCCCTGCACCCCTCTGAACGTCCGGCCCGACCGGCCGAAGTGTCGGCCGGCCCGGCCAAGGCCCGATTCGGCCCGTAGCAACCCGACCCGATTTCTGACCTTCTGGAACCCTCTTTGACCTTCTGGAGTTGATTGGTCTCCATCTTGAAGCTTCTAGGGTCTTCTTTATGAAGAGTGGATTCCTCGGCTTTTCAATGTCTACTGCTGTCACAAGGCTTTTTCCGTCTAAGCCTATTATAGGGGGGGTAGTCCTCTGTGAGCTTGCCCGGGTCCATGTACGCGCGCGAGCATGCTGCGCGCCCGTCCGGCAGGCATCGGCCGGATGCTGTGCGATGCCTGCTGCCTTAAGGTGGGGCGTGACATTCTGCCCCACCAAAATCGTGACCGTCCTCGGCACGATGCTGTCCCGATATTCTTCAATCTTCTGCCGGAATTGCCATAGGTGATTCTCGTGTTCCCAGCTATTCTCATCGTCTGGGAGTCCCTTCCAATGCACAAAGAATTCGGTGTATGGGGCCACGCCCCTTCGTCGAATATCCCGATGCGAGATGATCTCGGCTACTTCCATGTCGAAGGAAGTAATCACGGCAGTCGGTGCTCGATGTGACTGAGCTCGGCCCGGATCCTCCATGTCCTGATGGTAAGGCTTTAGTTGGCTAACATGGAAGACCGGGTGTATCTTCATCTTTGGCGGAAGTTCCACTCGATAGGAAACTGTCCCAACACGCCGCTCGATCTTGTAGGGTCCCTCGTATCTTCGGATAAGTCCCTTATGCACAGCCCGAAATGCTTTAAATTCCTGCGGGAGAAGATTCACCATAACTAAGTCGCCTTCGTTGAACTCGACCGCTCGTCGCTTGAGATCGGCCCATTTCTTCATCTTCTTGGCTGCCTTGTCCAAAGATGCTCGAGCCAAGTCCGATTCCTCCTGTAGTGACTTAGCAAAGGTATATGCTGCGGGACTCTGTCCCGTGTATCCGGTGGCAATGTTGTTCGTTGTCGCCGGTTGTCTCCCTGTAGCGAGCTCAAATGGGCTGCGTCCCGTTGATTCACTCTTCTGCAAGTTGTATGAGAATTGGGCCGTGTCTAAGAGTTTGGCCTGATCCGTGATTGGCACTCACATAGTGCCGCAAGTAGCACTCAAGCAGTGCGTTAACTCGTTCTGTCTGCCCGTCCGTCTGTGGGTGGAAACTTGTTGAGAATGCTAAGTTCGAGCCCAATAGCTTGAAAAGTCCCGACCAAAACTTTCCTGTGAAACGTGGGTCTCGGTCACTCACGATTGTCCTTGAAATGCCCCAATATTTTACCACATGCTTTAAGAACAACTTGGCCGTCTCCAGAGCCGTTACGTCCGCCGGTGCTGGAATAAAGGTTTCGTATTTTGAAAACCTGTCCACCACAACTATGATCGACCCATACCCATCCGATTTAGGTAAAGCCGAAATAAAGTCCATTGAAACGCTTTCAAAAGGATGTTCCGGTATGGGTAATGGTTGAAATAGTCCACCAGGTTGTTGTTGCTCCACCTTGTCTTGTTGGCATACAAGACATGTCCGGACGTATGCCTCAACGTCCTCACGCATCCTGGGCCAAAAGTAAGAATTGTCAATTAAAGCCATTGTACGATGCATACCTGGGTGTCCAGCCCATAGTGTATCGTGGCATTCCTTCATGATGTCCCTCCGTAAGTTTCCCCATTTGGGCACGTACAAACGATTGCCTTTGGTAAAGAGTAGCTCGTCTCGTTCCCAGAACCGTCTTGTCTTGCCGCTCCTGGCAAGTTGCATGATGTTTCCTGCGAAAGGGTCCTGCCTCAGTCCCTCGCGTATGCGGTCCTTGATGCTTCCTTCGGCCTTGGTCAAGGCTGCAAGCTCGGCCTTCCGGCTTAATGCATCGGCTACTCGGTTAAGTACTCCCGGCTTATACTCCAGGGTATAATTGAACTCAGCTAGGAATTCCTGCCATCTTGCTTGTTTTGGCGTGAGCTTATTCTGGGTTTGAAAATAACTTGTGGCTACGTTGTCTGTTCGTACCACAAACTTGCTCCCAAGTAAATAATGCCTCCAGGCTCTAAGGCAATGAACCACAGCGGTCATTTCCTTCTCATGTACCGAGTACCGTCTCTCGGTGTCATTCAATTTTCTGCTCTCGTAGGCAACGGGATGCCCTAGCTGCATCAAAACTCCTCTGATGGCATAGTCAGATGCATCGGTCTGAACCTCATATGCCTTGGCATGGTCTGGCAAGGCAAGAACTGGCTGCTCCATCACTTTGCCTTTGAGTCGCTCAAAGGCCTCTCGGCACTTATCCGTCCACTCCCATTTGTGGTCCTTCTTAAATAGGTCCGTTAATGGTGCTGCTATCCGAGAGTATCCCTCGATGAACTTCCGGTAGTAGTTCACGAGTCCCAGAAATGATCGGAGTTGGGTTACGCTGGTCGGCGGTTCCCAATCCCGAACGGCTTTCACTTTGGCCTCATCCATCATTATGCGGCCATCTTTGATACGGTGCCCCATAAAAGTCACTTCCTGTTGGGCGAATGAACACTTCTCCAACTTTGCATAAAGTTCGTTGTCCCGCAATGCCTGGAACACCTGTCGCAAGTGTTCTACATGCTCCTCCATCGATGATGAGTAAATGACAATATCATCCAAATAAACGACAACAAACTTGTCTATGTATGGCTGAAATACCTTGTTCATCAGTGTGCAAAAGGTCGCTGGGGCATTTGTAAGCCCGAACGGCATCACAAGGAAATCAAACAAACCATACCTGGTCGCCATAGCGGTTTTGGGTTCGTCTCCTTCGGCTATCCGGACCTGCCAATATCCGGATCTTAGGTCGATCTTTGAAAAGTATTTAGCACCTCCCAGTTGGTCAAACAGCTCTCCAATGAGTGGAATGGGATACTTGTTGCGAACCGTCAGTTTGTTGAGTGCCCTATAGTCCACGCACATACGCAAGGATCCATCATGCTTCTTTTGGAACAAAACGGGGGATCCATAAGGAGATTTGGTGGTTGGATCATCTTGGAATCCAACAACTCTTTCAATTGTTTCTGGAGCTCCTTAAGTTCCGGTGGTGACATCCTATAGGGTGTCCTCGAAGGTGGCTTCGCATCGGAAATAAGTTCAATTTTGTGGTCCACATCCCGTCTGGGCGGCAATTTCTTAGGTAGTTCTGCGGGCATCACGTCCTGGAACTCCTCCAAAACGGCTTGAACTTCCTTTGGTACATCCTTGCCTTCAATATCGTTTCCATCATCAGGAACGTAAAATGCAGCGAAGGTCTCTTCCTGCTTTCGAAGTCCCCGACTAAGTTGCATGGCTGAAAGGGTGCCTGTCCCCTTCGCTTACCTCCTGGCCGGAATGGCCTGTGTCCTGTCGGAGTCCAAAATGACTAAGGAATCAGAAAATGGAAGAATGCAAGCCCGTACCTGATCGAACCATTGTAACCCAAGAACCAAATCGTAGTCATCCATGGTCACTACAGTGAAGGTGATCATTCCGTGCCAGTCACCTATCTTTGCTTTCACTCCTCGTGCTTCGCCGGTCACCGGTTTAGCATGGGTGTTCACTGTCTTGATCGATCCATTAATTGGAGTGACGGTAAGTCGTAAGGCTTTGGCTACGCCGTCCCGCATGAAGTTGTGCGTAGCTCCTGTATCCACTAAGGCTTTGATGTGTGTGCCTCCGATCAAGGCATCCACGAACATAGACCCCTTTCTGGGTCCTTTCGCCGGCTCCACAACGGCTTTGACAGCATTGAGCAAACTCAATGAGCCCATGTGCGCACCATCCGCAACCTCGGTCTCCGTGGTCTCTTGAATGGCTGCGACCTTCTTCCTCCGAAATGGGCAATCGTACTTCATGTGAGAGGTACTATGACAAATGTGACAACCTCTCGGCTTATCGGTCTCGTCTACTGGTTGCTTGCCCGAGTATTTGTTTGGCCTGAACCTTGATGGGCGGTCTCCCCCACCTTTGCCTTTATCTGTGCGGAAAGTCCTTGGCTTGTCGCTGGTCTTCAACTCCCGTAAGCCCTCGGCCACAGCAATGGCGGTCGCCACATCCTGAACATTGCGCCTTTCCAACTCTTGCCTCGCAAAAGGCTTTAGTACGTCCATAAATACAAACAGCTTGTCGGTCGCCGTCAAGCTTGGTATCTCCAGCACAATTTCTTGGAACTCCTTGACATAGTCTTTGAAAGTACGAGTGTGGCTGAGTCTTCCCAGGAAGCCATCCTGCACGCACCACTCTCAATGTCAGCTTGCTTGGTCCGCCACCACAGCACGGCTGTGCCGGCTAAGTACAGGGGCGCCGTTCGCAACTTGGTGTCATCATCTCGAATGTTTGAGGCACCAAAGTATTGCTCCAGGTTCCATAAGAAATTATCAATCTCCTTGGCGTTTCTCGATCCGTTGAACTTCCCAGGCCTTGGGATGTCAATTCGTGTGGGTGTCGCACCCACATGTCCTTCTCCGTTGGCAATCGCCCTTTTCACTGTTGCCATATCCGTCTTGAGAACCTCCATGCTCTCTTGCATGGCCAAGATCATGGTCCGAAAATCGGCCAACTCCTTCTTCATGTCCCCATCACAAGCATTGATAGTAGAGAGAACCTGGTTGTGCAGCTCCTCACCAGCTTCTTCTAAGTCATCCACCCTCCTCGCAACCTCATCATAGACCTCCTCCAGTCGAGTCACTCGGCTGTCCATGGCAGCAATCCGGTCGACAGACTTGTCTCTGCCCTTCTTAGTCTTCTCGGCCTGAGTGTTGGGTTGGGTAACATCGGATGATTGTGCCATCTTACTCCTTGCACGATCAGCTAGCAATCTTCGAAAATCCGCCTTGGTTGTCTCAACCTTGGCTCTGATACCAACTGTCACGGGGTTATACTTGCGCCTCGCTAAGTCCTTGCCGTGCGGCACTCTTAGGTTGTCTCAAGCCTAAGTAGTAAGCCTAGTAATGAACAAGACTGCTAGGAAGGAGAGTAAGAAATGTTGTGGGGAAGGTTTTCTCTTATTGCACTGTAGCAAATCAGATTTCTCAAGGTGAGTTACAAATGAGCCCCAAGGGGGTATTTATACTAATCCTCCTAGGCTAACAAATTACCAACAAAACATTACTATTCCAAGTATTTACAAGAATGCCATCATCTAGAATGATCTATACAATTTTAAACAATTATAAGAAGTCTTCTTGGAGTCCCCAGACCCCTCTGGAACGTCCGGCCCGACCCGGCCCGAAGTGTCCCGGCCCGGCCCGGCCAAGGCCCGATTCGGCCCGTAGCAACCCGACCCGATTTATGACCTTCTGGAACCCTATTTGAACTTCTGGAGTTGATTGGTCTCCATCTTGAAGCTTCTAGGGTCTTCTTTCTGAAGAGTGGATTCCTCGGCTTTTCAATGTCTACTGCTGTCACAAGGCTTTTTCCGTCTAAGCCAATTATAGGGGGGTAGTCCTCTGTGAGCTTGGCCGGGTCCATGTACGCGCGAGCATGCTGCGCGCCCGTCCGTGAGCATCGGCCGGATCTTTGTGCGATACTGCCTTGCCTTAAGGTGGGGCGTGACAAGACACTAGTTCCGGCCAAGATATAAATGATGTACCGGTGACTTTTCGGTCATTTTTCATTTCATTTCTCTTCGGTCCATGGTGAGGTTTTGGAGGAGACGAAACCATGTTGTTGGACAACAAATCCATGAAGTTCTTGAGGTTATATCGTTGATCAATCATCCTATAACATCCTTCGATCCAGCGAATCAAGGTTAGATCTTTAGAATCCTACTTTTGGGTAGATTTGGGGGTTTTCGCGTTTTTGTCCGATTCGTTCCATTTTGTCGATTAATTCATGATGAATATGATTAATCTTGTTGGTATTCTTAGTTTCCCTATGGATTCATGGTATATTTCGTGATTTTTACGGAATCGAGAGGGTTTGGTTGTGGTCCGCCCTCGTTGTTGTTTTTATATGAATATACATGAATCGTAGGCGGGTTTTCGGGTGTATTCCAATTCCGTATTCATTTAGAAATGGTTGTGATTGTATTCTTCGAATCGTTAGGTTCGGTTTCATTGGTTCCTAGCGTTCGTCGGTGACTTTCCTTTCCGTTCGTCGCGTCGTCAATAATTTAAGGCAAGTATTCTTTTGGAAACCTTTATGCTTAACGTGAAATGGTAATGTATATTGTGTGTGCTTTGCTCACCCTGGGAGCATCCGACGGGGCCTCGGAGGAATCTATGACTTCACTCTGGATTCATGAGTTGTTTCGCTAGCCAGATCGGGAGGGTCCTTAGAGGCCTCGGGTGGGATTCATGGTGGCGTCCTGGTCCTAGGAGATGCCTGTGCGTGATTTGTTGTTATAAAGTAGCCAGCCCGGAAGGGGTCCTTAGAGGCCTCGGGTGGGATTCATGTTGGCGTCCTGGTCCGAGGCAAATTAATTGTTTGACTGTTTGTTTCCGGAAAAGACATGTCTGGTTTTGGGTTTTGAATTGATATTGGTGCATGTACTATGAAATGTGTAAGCGATTGGTTTGCGTTGAATACTTGTACTAGCGTAATTGCTAACCCCTTTGGGGACCCGTTTTGGGAAAATTCTTGTTATGGATTTCAGGTTATGTTCAGCCAGACGAGCGGGCACTGGGATGGTATGAGGATGTCGGCCAAGGTTGTTGACATGTGCAATTGAGTCTTGTTATTTCCTACTGTCTCTTTTGATGTGGATGTTTTCCAAATTGTAAGCTTATAGATTGTACTCGCGAGTACTTAGGCTTTTCCTTTCGGATTGTGTTTGGACTTCGTTGGAGTTACTGTACTTGTCGGTTGATGTTTATTATGCCGGTTGTACCGGACGTGTTGTTTTATGTTCTTGTTGTTAACAATTGTTTCCTTGCTAACCGAGACGGTTAGTCGAGAGGTGTTTTCTTGTGTTAGCCTGGTGGATCCCATGTAGGGGTCCACGGCGCTGTAATACACCTCGAATATCTTGGGGGTGTTACAGAAAATGGTATCAAAGCTCTAGGTTTATGGATACCTAGGCTTGTTGGTTATTTGGGTCTAGTTGTGTTTTGTTTTTCCCATTGTCACACCATTGCCGGCATCTCAGTACATCCAGTGCTCGTAAGTTTTCCTTACTCGATTCTCTTGTTTTCTCGTATTGAAATTCCACTTCTTGAACTGTGATTGCCTCTCTCGTACTTATCGTCGAGTTGTTTTTCGATCCATCCGGTTCGTGTACTTTTGATTCTAGTATTGCGCAGTCCTTTATCTCTCTGGAGTATGTGCGCCGTTCTGGGCTTGACCGTTTGTCGTTTTGCGAGCCTTCCATCGCTAAACTTCCTAGCATTGGTGGGATCGTTGGTGATCGAAAGATCCGAGTTTTGCTCCGTGGTATACTGTGAGAGGGCTTGACCCTCCAGTTTTTTGTTGTATGATGGAATCTGTGTTTGGTAATTGCGATATACTAAATATATGTTGAGCCGAATGTACTGATGGGTTGGACACCGAAGGGTGCAATATGATGTAGAAGTTTTGAACATTGATATGTTCCGGTATAGGTATCGATGGCAGAGTTTGTTGGGAAACTCACGTAGCTGGTTTCGACATATGTCCAAATCGGTGATCTTTGGTTACGTTGTTAAACTTGAAGAGATAGTTTGACATATGCTTGGAATTAGTATTTCCGAGTTGCGCTTGTTGAACTGGTGATTTTTGAATGCCGTATATGCGTGTGTTCGGAAATCGTTAGTACTTGGCTAATTATTGTTATTTACAACCAATGTGTTTCTATTAATAATAATACATGCGGCGTGCATGCTTGAAATTTTCTTAGACTTGATCGTATTGTGGGTTTTTTTTTTGAAAAGTGACATGAATTTGGGCGAGCCAGCCTTGTATTTTCAAATAAAACCTTGTGTCGGTATTTAAAGGTCGTGTATAAAAGTGTTTAGGACATTTTATAAAATGCTACCACTGTTAAGCCCTTGTCGTGTTTAAAAGGGTCTTGAAAACGATTTTTAACTTATCGGTTTTATTTTCGAATAACTAGAGTATACGATTTTAAAATCAGATTAGCTTGGGGAAACCTAGGCTGTCGAGTCAAGTTGTGTTTGTTGAGTTTTGTCTCGTCGGATTTTGTCTGACTTAGTCGCATCGCGACGCGTTGTTTGGGATCATTGGTTGTGATTAGTATCGAGGGGCGGTCGTTACTTACGTGCGACCTATGGATGTAAAACTCCCTTCCTTGTGTTGTGCCTCGCGTGACACGAGTTATTTGTATGATTAGTCGTTGAATGATGGAATCTTTCTGTGGATTTTGATTTCACGATATGTGTTTATTAGACTCTCGTATTTGGTTTATACGAGGAGTGTAAATCACTTCTTGATGTATTTTCGAACCGCATTTTATCCGCTGCGTGAGTTCTTTCAAAACGGCTTTCGGCATTTTGCAAACTGAGTTTTATTTCGTAAAACCGATTCCCTGAATTAAGTTTTGGCATTTTGGCCTTGAGCATTTTATGACGGTTTGACAAATGAGTTTGTGAGTTTTGGAAAATATTACCGTCATTGGTCTTTTTTTAGCATTTTCGAAATGACGTGGGAAATTGTGCTTAGCCTGGTAAACCCGTGTGAGAAAGGTTTACGGCATGTAATTTTTCTGATATGTTCTGTTGTTGTCTCTGTGGGTCGTTAGCGCACGCTACGCCTTGCGGCTAGCGCGCGCGAAAGTACGTTGGTGGCACGCTAAGGGGAGGATGGCGCACGCTACCTGGTAGTTCAGGGCAGTCCAGGAGCTACTGGACTGGGTCTGAAGTTCTCGTTAGCGCACGCTAACACTTGGGGTTAGCGCACGCTAACAGTGTATTTTGGTCAGGAGTTTTGTTTGATGCTGTGATAGCGCACGCTAACCTTAATGATTAGCGCACGCTAATTGTGTCCAGTATAAATACTGGACACTAGTCTAGAAGTTGCATTTTTCTTCATTTCTTCTTCTTCCTCCATGAGTTTGAGACGTAGCGACTCGGTTTCGCATCTGGACTGATTTTTCTTCCATCCAAAGGTGTTTTGGAGTATCCTGGATGATTTTTAACATCATCTAATCCATTGTTCTTCGCCGAATCTAGGTATTTTATTGAATCCCTAGAGTTGACTTTTTGGAGTTTTGTTCTTGATATCGTTTTCCATCCAGTTTTGATAAACCGATTGTTGTTTTAACGATGTTGTTAAACATATCCCGAGGATTGTATATCACTGTCGTGATTTTGAGCAATTTGATGCGTGTGATATGATGTGTTTAAGTGAATGTTGATACGTGCGAATTTTGGGCATTTTGGCCTATTGTACTTCTGAAAAACCTTGAGTATCTTAGAAAATAAACCTCGAGACGTACTTTTAAAATAAATTATTTTCTCACAGTGCTCTCAAGATGCCTACTAGTGCCACGCTATGTTTCAAAATTATTCTACTTTGAGGATTAAAATATTTTGAGATATTTCTAATGATTTAGAAACGCATTCGCTTAGACCCGAAGGTCGAATATAGCTGAAAAGTTTTAATTTAACGAAAGGTGTCTTCATTTTTTTTTATCAAACGCAAGATGATTATTTTTTAAAGTCTCGATGATGATGTTTGTACTACTTTTTGATATATGATACTCAAGATCAACTGGTGCTTGCAAATTATTTTCAAAAGGTGGTTTTCGTTTTCAAAACCTATCATTCCTATTTGTGGTCTGGGAATATATGTGTGATGTTCGTGCTCTCGTTAGGGTGTTAACCCCCGAGTTGTTGTTGAATTGGCGATGTGAGCATTGAGTAGTTCGCCACACAGTTGTCGTGGTAGCCTCTGTGAGGGGTGTGATATTGGTATTGGATGTTGTCGCCTCGTAGCGGTTTATGCGTTATCGCATATATGCGAGCTGTTGGAGCTCGGGTTGGTATGATTGTGTGCATCGGTGATTGTTCCGCGTTGTGTCGATTGCTTGTTATATTGTTACCTTGGTTCCGTTGTTGTGAGTTTCGGGGGGCGAGGTCAAAGGGAATACCCATACTATTTTGACTTCTATATCTTCTCTTTCTCCAGTCTATCGATTCGCTCGTGTTCATTGATACCTTCTGAACTTGTTATATACCTTGGTTTCATCATTCGAACGAGCTGTAATCTGGTTTTGAGTCGATCTGGTTATCGCTGTGACTTTTCCGAATTCGGCTCGACTATTGTGAACCTTGTTCGGAAGTAACATCTTTTGGTTCTAATAGTTCTTTTATTCAAAGTGGATCGGATTTTGAACTTATGTATTTTTGGCTCTATCAACTCGTTTATGCTCGTTAACATTTCTGAACTTTCCCTATCCCTTGCTTTTGTTGATCGAACGAGGGTGGTATTGTTTCGGAATAACTCATCTGTCGTTATGGCTTTTCAATCGCTAATCCCTTTCATGTGGATCTTATGGGAATGCACGTCTTGCTGTTCTCACCAGGTCATTGTAATATCCGCAAATTTTCGATTTTCGGTAAATTTCTTTTTTCGGTCGGAGTCCGTTTTGACGACTCGCTCATGACCGTTTCGTCATTCTGAGAATGATTAATTCTACACTTTTTGACATCCGAGTTCGTTTCGGTGTCGTTTCGTTGAGTTCTGTGCTTTTTAGCGACTTTTCCGCACTTGAGTTCGATTCTTGCGAATCTCGTCCGAAACTGTTGTTTCGAGTTTCCCGCAAGTCCGTTTAACTTTGTTAGACGTGTTGTGAACTTCGGATTGGTTATTCGATCACGTATCGTGATTTCGGGCGTTTTGGGCCATTTTGTAATTTCTCGAAAGTTACGGGTATCCGTATCTGTAATTGTTGTCTCGACCCGTTTCTTGGTCGCGTATGACTAATTATGGTATTACGCTTTCACTTCGAGTCGTTTATGTTGTCCGCGAACTTTTCGTCGTGTTCGTTCCGTACGTTTTCGGAAATCGGGTCGTCGAGCCCTGGCGGTTGCGGGACTGGCCGGACGGTTGCGGGACTGGCCGGACGATTGCGGGCACCGGCCGGACGGTGCGAGCAGCGTAAGCGCCTTCTGGCCGGAAGGCTGCGCTAACCGGCAGTGTAGCGCCTGTGCCGGGTAACGACGCTGTGCTCGGGCCCGGGCGATGGTGTTTCGAGGTTCGGACTCGGTCAGATCGGCGAGTAGCGCACGCTACGCCGAACGTGTAGCGCTAGTCGGCGAGGCGTAGCGCCGCAGCGTCGGCCGGCTAGCGTCGTTACTGGCGGGCGATTGATCCGGTGGCTCTGGGCCGGAGTCGGCTAGCGCGAGTATCCGGCCGTAGCGCACGCTAGCGGGAGTTAGTCGGCAGTTGGTCGGCGGGGTTGGTCGGTGATGCCGGGTCGTGTGGGCCACTGGCGAGGTACTCGGCCGATACCGCCGATAGCGCACGCTAGTCCGGGAAGGCTAGCGCCGCTAGTGGCGATATAAATATGGTGGCAGTCACATTTCACTTCGTTTTTCATTTCCTTCCTTCTCCTTCCGCGAGTGGCGATTCATGGGCGACGAAGCCATGTTGTTTAACAACAAATCCATGAAGTCCTTGAGTTCATAACATCAATCGATCGTCCGTTATCAACCTTTGATCCAGCGAATCAAGGTAATCTTCCTTAGAACCCTAATTTCGTGAATTTGGGGATTTTTGCATTTTCATCCGATTCGTTCCGTGTTGTTGATTAATTCATGATGGGTATGATTAATCTTGATAGTATTCTTGTGTTTAACATCATTTAATCCATTGTTCTTCGTCAATCAAGTATATTTCTTGATTTCCTTGAATTGACTTTTTGGGGATTTGTCCCGATCTCGTTTTCATCCGTTTTCGATGGATCGATTATGGTTAAATGATGTTGTTAAACATATTCTATGGATTGTATATCCATATTTCAACTTGGAATTCCGTTTTGGGTTTTGTGAACGAATCGTGTTCTTGGCCGTTTTGGGGAAATCGTGAACTTTCGTCATTCGTTCTTTGAATTCAACGGCTTTGAGTCGTGTTATGGAATTCATTTCATTGTTATTATTTGTCCTTCGTAGTTTATGAACGTGAGTTGGCGTTCGGTGGAGTCGGCGGGTTCGTAGTCGGTTCGGGCCAACCTACTCCGGTCGATTCTCCGCGTTGTTCTTATTCGAGGCAAGTACCTTGCCCATACTTTTCTCGTTTTATGGATATGATGATCGGTGGTCGTCTTGATGTGTTTGTTTGGTTATTTTAAATGAAGTTTCAAAGGATTTCGGTTTGGCCTCGTTAAAGGCTTTCTTTCAAAACGAGTGTGATTTGTGAACGGTGTCTTGAGAATTGATTATGATTTGGTTATTTTGAACGTTGAAGGATTTTATGATGATACTCCTATTGTTTAAAGTTATGGAATTGTGTATTCCGTATTTAATCTTGTTATGGTGTTTTGAAGAGTTTGGTAATGGTGTCGAGTTAATGGCCATCTCTAGTGAGTATTCTTAATGAACTTACATTCTTAGCATGTTAGTATTGCATGAGTAACGTGTGTGTGTGTATGCTCACTACGGGTTAGACTCGACGGGGTCTCGGTAGGGTTCCACGAAGCTGTGGGACCGCGAGCTTGCTTTTAACCACTGTGGGTTAGATCCGACGGGGTCTCGGCAGGGATCCACGAAGCTGTGGGTCCGCGGTTAATTGTGGTGCATTTTTGCAAATGTGATTCGATATTGGCATTTCCGGAAATGAGTGCTTTTGAACGGTTTTTCATTTGCATGCATTGACTAAATGTGTAAGAGGTAAGTTGTTCGTTTGGCCTACTTGGCTAGGATGGCTCTAGAGTATTTTGTGGTTTATTGTTTTAAATCCTTTAATTGTGGATTTTGATGTTGGGAGACGAACCTTGTTGACGTTCTCGTGTACTGTGAGTTGATGAGATTTGGGGCTAAAATCCCAATGGTTTTATAAAAGTCGTTTTACGGATTTGGGGCTAAAATCCCAATGGTTTGAGTAACGTCATTTTTCAGAAGGTAAACCTTTGGGGCGGTGACCCCTTTTGTCTTTTGGTTTTTCGAAAGTAGGATTTGATAATCCTAAATTGTCTTCTATTAAAACTCTCGATGGCATTCTAAACTGTTTTATAAATTATTTCCATTGATTTATGATATTTCGTTTTTGAAATGTTTTCTCAAACCCTTGCCTCGGGAAGTACTTTTCGTTTCGTTTGGATATTTGAGGATCCTCGGTTATTGTTATTCGTGGAATGTGAATTGTATGGCTCGTATTTGCACTTTGTTCTTGCACTAGCAAAACAGTGGAGTTTTGCTAACCCCCGAGTATTCGGGGGGTGGATGTCTGTTTTTGCATTCAGGTTTTGGAGCATAACGCAGGGTCGGCACGAAGGATGATGAAAGATGATCGATACTAATCACATGAGGAACCGTACATCGTGTGTTGGTTCGGATTGTACTTTATTTTCACTTTGTATTGTTCCCGTTGTACGGGTGTAGTTGTATTTTGTCCCCTGCGTGGGCATGAGTTGTATTTGAGTTGTGTGTATTTGTGGAAAGACCAAATCGGTCTACTGAGTCATTGTAGCCTTGAAGGCATTGTCGAGATGTTAAATGTTGTTACCAGCCTGGTAGATCCTCGAGGAGAGGGTCTACGGCGTGTAATATCCCTGAGTGGATTGGGGGTGTTACATAAATGGTATCGGAGCGTAGGTTGAGGAAAACCTAGGCTGTCGGGTCAAGTCGTGTTGTTTGAGTCTTGTTTCGTCGGATTTTATCTGACTGAGTCGTGTCGCGATGCGTCGTTTGAGTTTGTTGGTCGTGATTAGTATCGTGGGGCGATCATCATCTTCGTGCGACCTGTGGAAGTAAGTCTCCCTTCTTTGTGTTGTGCCTCGTGTGACACGAGCTATTTTTATGATTATTTGTTAAGTGGTGGAATTTTTATGTGAATTTTGATTTCACGATATGTATTTAGTCGACTTTCGTATTTGATTTATACGAGGAGTATTGTCATTTGTGATGTCCTTTTATTGTTGTTTTTGTTCGTTGTTGATGATTTTCGAATCGATTTGCACGTTTTACAAGTTCTATTGTAAAAGCTTTGTGCTTATACGCGTTCGACTTGTTCACTAGCCAGTACGGGAGAGTATTTTATCAGTGGTTTTGTTCTGAATGTGGTATTTTATCGTTTATTTTCGTTTAAAGACATGTATTGTCTTGATTTTAAACGTTTTGATGCGTGTGCTAGGAGTTGTTTTAGTGAACGTCGACATGTGTGAGTTTTGGGCATTCTGGCCTATTGGATTTTTGAAAACCTTGAGTATCTTGGAAAAACAAATTTCGAGACATACTTTTCAAATGAGTTATTTTCTTGTGGTACATCCTAGATGCCACAATATATTTCAAAATTTTCTACCTCGAGGACCAAAATATTTTGAGATATTTTCAACACTTTTATTTAGACCCGATGGTCGAATATTTTGAAAGTTTTCACTAAGAGAAAGTGTCCTCATTTTTATCAAATGTGATATGGTTCTCCAAAGTCTCGATAATGATGTTTCACGTTTGTACTTTTTGAAAGGTGATACTCAAGATCAACCAGTATTCTTCAAATTATTTTCAAAATGAGGTTTTCGTTTTTAAAACCTATCCATTCCCGTTTGAGGACTGGGTATGTATGTGTGATGTTCGCGTTGTCATTTTGATACTTTCTCCCGAGTATGATCGAATTGGCGGTGTGAGCGTTGAGACGCTTTCCACATATTGGTTGTGCTAGCCCCTGTGAGAGGCGGAGTGTTGGTATTGAATGTTGTCGCCTCATGGCAATTTCTGCGTTGTCGCGCATGTGCGAGCTGTTAGAGCTTGATTTGGTATGACCGTGTGCATCGGTGATGGTTCCGTTATGCGTCGATTGTTTAATGTCTTGTTACCTTGCTCCGTTTTGTGAATTTCGTGGACGAGGTCGGAGGTAATGCCCGTACTATTTTGACTTCGTGTTTTCTCTTCCCGATCTATCGATTCGCTCATGTTCGTTGGTACTTTATGAACTTGTTCGGTATTTGATTTCATCGTCCGAGCAGTGTGATCTTGTTGTGGGCCGATCTGGTTATCGGTGTGACTTTTTCGAGTTCGGTTCGATTCTTGTGAACTTTGTTCGGGAGTAACATCATTTGGTTCTACTAGTCCTTTTATTCGAAGGGATCGGATTTTGAACTTCTGTATTTTCTACTTTGTCGACTCATTTATGTTCGTTGACATTTCTGAGCTTGTCCTGCCCTTGTTTTTGTTTATCGAACGAGTGTGATATCATTTCGGAATAACTCATTTGTCGTTGTGACTTTTCAATCGCTATTCCCTTTCCTGTGGATCTTATGGGAATGCATGTCTTGTAGTTCTCACCAGATCATCCTGGGAGTTATTGTTTGAACTTTATTGTTCTTCGTGATTCGAACATGATTCTTCGATTTTTGTTGTCTCGATCGTTTGATTGTTCGATTTTTATTGACCTCGTTCCGTGATTGGCGAACCTTCAGGCTCCTTCGTAATTCCCTTCAGTTCGGGAAATTAGTTTCGTTTTCGATCTTCCAGCCCTTAGGCGATGGGATTCCGTGTTTGTTCAGCGGTTGACTCGCGTTTTGATTGATGCACCGTTGGGTTGGTCAATCATATTAGTTTTCGTTCGTTGTGTTTTGTGATTGTCGGATAATTGACTTGGATATATTATCCATTTAATGACGCTTGTCACTTGTTGGTTTTATTATATCCCTAACGGCGACGTTGTGTTGGTCGCCGTGGAGCGTGTTTTCACGCCGTATATTCCTTTGCGTTGTTTGCGACGTTTCGCCGTTGGGCGTTAGTTACGCATTCTTGTGTATCTCGTTGAGTTTTTCCTGGCGGAATATTTCTTCTCCCTACTTGTTTTAAGTTTCGGGACGAAACTTCTTTTAAGGAGGGTAGAATGTAATATCCGCAAATTTTCGATTTTCGGTAAATTTCTTTTTTCGGTCGGAGTCCGTTTTGACGACTCGCTCATGACCGTTTCGTCATTCTGAGAATGATTAATTCTACACTTTTTGACATCCGAGTTCGTTTCGGTGTCGTTTCGTCGAGTTCTGTGCTTTTTAGCGACTTTTCCGCACTTGAGTTCGATTCTTGCGAATCTCGTCCGAAACTGTTGTTTCGAGTTTCCCGCAAGTCCGTTTAACTTTGTTAGACGTGTTGTGAACTTCGGATTGGTTATTCGATCACGTATCGTGATTTCCGGGCGTTTTGGGCCATTTTGTAATTTCTCGAAAGTTACGGGTATCCGTATCTGTAATTGTTGTCTCGACCCGTTTCTTGGTCGCGTATGACTAATTATGGTATTACGCTTTCACTTCGAGTCGTTTATGTTGTCCGCGAACTTTTCGTCGTGTTCGTTAAAACGTTTTGAAATCGGGTCGTCGAGCCACAGCGGTTGCGGGATGGCCGGACGGTTGCGGATCGCCGGACGATTGCGGGCACCGGCCGGACGGTGCGCGAGAACCGGCGTAGCGCACGCTTCTGGCCGGAAAGGCTGCGCGCTAACCGGCAGTGTAGCGCCTGTGCCGGTAACTAGCGTCTGTGCTCGGGCTTGGGCGATGGTGTTTCGAGGTTCGACTCGGTGAGGATCGGCAGTAGCGCACGCTACGCCCGAGCATGTAGCGCGCTAGTCGGCGGCGTAGCGCCGTCGGCCGGCTAGCGTCGTTACTGGCGGCGATTCGATCCGGTGGCTCTGGGCCAATTAGCGCGGCAGCATCGGCCGTAGCGCACGCTAGCGGGAGTTGGGTTGACGAGTTCGGTCGGCGGGGTTGGTCGGTGATGCGGGTCGTGTGGGCCACGGCCGAGGTACTCGGCCGATCTGCGGCCGATAGCGCACGCTAGTCGGGAAGGCTAGCGCACGCTAAGTGGCCGATATAAATATGGTGGCAGTCACATTTCACTTCGTTTTCATTTCCTTCCTTCTCCTTCCGCGAGTGGCGATTCATGGGCGACGAAGCCATGTTGTTTAACAACAAATCCATGAAGTCCTTGAGTTCATAACATCAATCGATCGTCTGTTATCAACCTTTGATCCAAATAATCAAGGTAATCTTCCTTAGAACCCTAATTTCGTGAATTTAGGATTTTTGCATTTTCATCCGATTCGTTCCGTGTTGTTGATTAATTCATGATGGGTATGATTAATCTTGATAGTATTCTTGTGTTTAACATCATTTAATCCATTGTTCTTCGTCGAATCGAAGTATATTTCTTGATTTCCTTCGAATTGACTTTTTGGGGATTTGTCCCCGATCTCGTTTTTCAACCGAATTCGAAGGATCGATTATGATTAAATGATGTTGTTAAACATATTCTATGGATTGGATATCAATATTTCAACTTTGAATTCCGTTATCGGGTTTTGACGGAACGAATCGTGTTCTTTGCCGAGTTTGGGTAAATCCTAGAACTTTCGTCATTCGTTCTTTGAATTCAACGGCTTTGAGTCGTGTTATGGAATTCATTTCATTGTTATTATTTGTCCTTCGTAGTTTATGAACGTGAGTTGGCGTTCGGTGGAGTCGGCGGGTTCGTAGTCGGTTCGGGCCAACCTACTCCGGTCGATTCTCCGCGTTGTTCTTATTCGAGGCAAGTACCTTGCCCATACTTTTCTCGTTTTATGGATATGATGATCGGTGGTCGTCTTGATGTGTTTGTTTGGTTATTTGAAATGAAGTTTCAAAGGATTTCGGTTTGGCCTCGTTAAAGGCTTTCTTTCAAAACGAGTGTGATTTGTGAACGGTGTCTTGAGAATTGATTATGATTTGGTTATTTTGAACGTTGAAGGATTTTATGATGATACTCCTATTGTTTAAAGTTATGGAATTGTGTATTCCGTATTTAATCTTGTTATGGTGTTTTGAAGAGTTTGGTAATGGTGTCGAGTTAATGGCCATCTCTAGTGAGTATTCTTAATGAACTTACATTCTTAGCATGTTAGTATTGCATGAGTAACGTGTGTGTGTGTATGCTCACTACGGGTTAGACTCGACGGGGTCTCGGTAGGGTTCCACGAAGCTGTGGGACCGCGTGTAACACCCCCAATCCACTCAGGGATATTACACGCCGTAGACCCTCTCCTCGAAGATCTACCAGGCTGGTAACAACATTTAACATCTCGACAATGCCTTCAAGGCTAAATGACTCAGTAGACCGATTTGGTCTTTCAATAAAAATATACAACTCAATTACAACATATACCCACGCAGGGGTCAAAATACAATAAACTCCCGTACAACGGGAAAAGATACTGCAGCGGAAAAGAAAATACAACTAGACCAATACGACATCAACGGATCCTCGTGTGATTAGTATCGTTCATCTTTCATCATCCTTCGTGCCGACCCTGTGTTATGCTCCAAAACCTGAATGCAAAAATAGACATCCACCCCCCGAATACTCGGGGGTTAGCAAAACTCCATTGTTTTGCTAGTGCAAATACAAAGTGCAAATACGAGCCATACAATTCACATTCCACGAATAACAATAACCAGGAATCCTCAAAGATCCAAACGAAACGAAAAGTACTTCTCGAGGCAAGGGTTTGAGAAAACCTTTAAAAATCGAAATACCATAAATCAATGGAAATAATTTATAAGACGGTTTAGAATGCCATCGAGAGTTTTAATAGAAAACCATTTAGGATTATCAAATCCTACTTTTCAAAAACCTACGAGACAAAAGGGGTCACCGCCCCAAATCTTTACTTTCCGAAAAATGACATTTACCAACCCGTTGGGATTTTATCCCCAAATCCGTAAAATGACTTTTATAAAACCATTGGGATTTTAGCCCCAAATATCATCAACTCATAGTACACAAGAACGACCACAAGGTTCGTCTTCGAACATCAAAATCCACAAATAAAGGATTTAAAACAAACAACAAAATACTCTAGTGCCATCCTAGCCAAGTAGGCCAAACGAACAACTTACCTCTTACACACTTAGTCAATGCATGCAATCATGAAAACCGTTCAAAAGCGCTCATTTCCGGAAATGCCAATATCAAATCACATTTGCAAAATTCACCACAATTAACCGTCGATCCACACCTCCGTGGACCCCTACCGAGACCCCGTCGGATCTAACCCGTAGTGGTTAAAAGCAAAGCTCGTCGATCCACACCTCCGTGGACCCCTACCGAGACCCCGTCGGATCTAACCCGTAGTGAGCATACACACACACACACATTACTCATGCAAAACTAACATGCTAAGAATGTAAGTTCATTAAGAATACTCACTAGAGATGGCCTTTAACTCGACACCATTATCAAACTCTTCAAAAACACAATAACAAGATTAAATACGGAATACACGATTCCATAACTTTAAACAATAGGAGTATCATCATAAAATCCTTCAACGTTCAAAATAACCAAATCATAATCAATTCTCAAAACACCGTTCACAAATCACACTCGTTTTGAAAGAAAGCCTTTAACGAGGCCAAACCGAAATCCTTTGAAACTTCATTTCAAATAACCAAACAAACACATCAAGACGACCACCGATCATCATATCCATAAAACGAGAAAAGTATGGGCAAGGTACTTGCCTCGATATCACAATCGCAACGAGACGACGGATAGGACGCGGTCGAATAGCCCCGAACCCCCGAACAATATCAAGAACGCGATAGCACCACGAGTATTACGAGAATAACACCACACGAATCATCAATTACCAAACGGAATTCAACATCGGAATCCTCGAACACCTATAAACCTCCTAAGTAACAATAACACATGGTTACGACGAGAATCAAGGCCAAAACAACGGAAATCCCAACAAACTATCGAAGGGAAACTCATTGGGACATTTAATCGAACACTAAATGTTCAATAATTCCCAAGAACACTCGAATCGTCGATCGAGTTAAACAAACTTGATATATGGATATACAACCCATAGAACATGATTATTAACATCATACTACACCAATCGATGTATCAAAATCGGATTAGAAACGAAATCAAGAACAATTTCTCCAAAAGTCAACTTGAAGGATAATCAAGAAATATACCTTGATTTGGATGAAGGATTCAAGTAGAGGTCGAAAATCTACAACAAGACTTGAGGTAGATGATCTCTACAAGTTTTGGAGCACTCAAATCGCCCAAGAATCGCCCACAATCGCCTAAGATGAAGGAGGAAGAAGAGAGGAGAAAAATGAAGTTTTCTCCTCGCAAATCTGCTAAAAAGCAGAAAAAGCCCGTGTGCCGCGGCACGGGATGAGTGTGCCGCGGCCCGGGGCCAAGAAAACGCCCGGGGTAGCTTAGTGCGTGGCACGGCTGAGTGTGCGCGGCTGCAGTGCGACCTCCTTCAACACCAAAAAGGCACACCGTGCAGTCTTCGCTATTTCGACCATAACTCCTTCGTCTGGACTCCGATTGTAATATCCGCAATTTTCGATTTCCGGTAACTTCTTTTTTTTCGGTCGGAGTCCGTTTTGACGACTCGCTCATGACCGTTCCGTCATTCTGAGAATGATTAATTCTACACTTTTTGACATCCGAGTTCGTTTCGGTGTCGTTTCGTTGAGTTCTGTGCTTTTTAGCGACTTTTCCGCACTTGAATTCGATTCTTGCGAATCTCGACCGAAACTGCTGTTTCGAGTTTCCCACAAGTCCGTTTAACTTTGTTAGACGTGTTGTGAACTTCGGTTTGGTTATTCGATCACGTATAGTGATTTTCGGGATTTGGGCCATTTTCGTAATTTCCCAAAGTTTGGGGTAATTACCTTCCGTTGTCGAATCTCGAGCCTTCGGGTGGTCGGAATTGTGTGTTCTACTAGCTCTTAGATTCGTCTTTGTGAGTACTTCGTAACCGTATCTTCGGTTCGTATTCAGGTTCGGGTTTCGGTGTCGCTTTGTTGAATTCAGGATTACTAAACGACTTTTCTAAGTATGAGTTCGTCTTTGTTAGATCATCATTAATTTTTGGTAACTCCAAAAATTATAAATCTTTGCAATATTATAGAGCATCGAGTTAGCTTTCCAATGGTTCAAACGGTGAGTCAATCGGAGTCCGGACGAGAGAGTTATGGTCGTTTTAGTTTTGGCCGAGCACTTCCAGGAGCCTTTCGGCCGATAGGGGGGGTCGATAGACCCTACTGCCGGCATTTCGTATGGCTATCGGTTGGGCCTATCGGCCGATAGGCCGGCCGATAGGGTCTGCTGTGTTGCACTATAAATGTGGTTTTGAGCGTGAACAGCTCATTCTTTCCCATTTTTTCCACCGAGTCGCGAGAGAGAGAGATAGAGAGGGAGAGAGTTCTTCATCCGGGGGTCGATTTTCATCATTTCTTTTCGGTTGTGAGGCTCGGATAATCAATCTAACGCGTGTTCTACGGATCTTAACACTTGAATCACTCAAGGTAATGTCTCTTGAAACCCTACCTTTTTGGATAATTGGGGATTTTGGGGTTTTGTCCGATTCTTTCCGTTTCGTTGATGGATTCATGATGAATATGATTATTCTTGTTGGTATTCTTAGTTTCCCTACGGATTCATGGTATATTTCGTGATTTTTACGGAATCTAGAGGGTTTGGTTGTGGTCCGCCCTCGTTGTTGTTTTCGGTATGAATATACATGAATCGTAGGCGGGGTTCCGGGTGTATTCCATTTCCATAATCGTTTAGAAGTGGTTGTGATTGTGCTATTCGAATCGTTAGGTTCATTTTCGTCGGTTCCTCGCGGTCGTGCTTGATTCTTCCGTTCCGTTCGTTGTCGTATTCCTTTTCGTTAGCATCGGGCGTTCCGAAGCTTCCCGGTTGAGCCGTATCCGTTCGTGGTTCCGTGCTCGTGGTATCGAGGCAAGTACCTTGCCCATACTTTTCTCGTTTTATGTATATGATGATCGGTGGTCGTCTTGATGTGTTTGTTTGGTTATTTGAAATGAAGTTTCAAAGGAATTTCGGTTTGGCCTCGTTAAAGGCTTTCTTTCAAAACGCGTGTGTTTTGTGAACGGTGTTTTGAGAATTGATTATAAATTGATTATTTTGAACGTCGAAGGATTTTATGATGATACTCATATTGTTTAAGTTATGGAATCGTGTATTTCCTTATTTAATCTTGTTATCGTAATTTTGAAGAGTTTGATAATGGTGTCGAGTTAATGGCCATCTCTAGTAAGTATTCGTAATGAACTTACATTCTTAGCATATTAGTGTTGCATGAGTAACGTGTGTGTGTGTATGCTCACTACGGGTTAGATCCGACGGGATCTCGGTAGGGGTCCACGGAGGTGTGGATCGACGAGCTTTGCTTTTAACCACTACGGGTTAGATCCGACGGGTCTCGGTAGGGGTCCACGGAGGTGTGGATCGACGGTTAATTGTGGTGCATTTTTGCTAATGTGATTTGATATTGGCATTTCCGGAAATGAGTGCTTTCGAACGGTTTTCATGATTGCATGCATTGACTAAGTGCGTAAGAGGTAAGTGTTCGTTTGGCTTACTTGGCTAGGATGGCACTGGAGTATTTTGTTGTTTGTTTTAAATCCTTTATTTGTGGATTTTGATGTTGGGATACGAACCTCCTGGTCGTTCTTGTGTACTGTGAGTTGATGAGATTTGGGGCTAAAATCCCAATGGTTTTGTAAAAGCCGTTTCTGGATTTGGGGCTAAAATCCCAACGGTTGGTTAATGTCATTTTTGAAAGTAAACCTTTGGGGCGGTGACCCCTTTTGTCTTTCGGTTTTCGAAAAGTAGGATTTGATAATCCTAAATTGTTTTTCTATTAAAACTCTCGATGGCATTCTAAACTGTTTTATAAATTACTTCCATTGATTTATGATATTTCGTTTTTGAAATGTTTTCTCAAACCCTTGCCTCGGGAAGTACTTTTTGTTTCGTTTGGATCTTTGAGGATCCTCGGTTATTGTTATTCGTGGAATGTGAATTGTATGGCTCGTATTTGCACTTTGTATTCGCACTAGCAAAACAGTGGAGTTTTGCTAACCCCCGAGTATTCGGGGGGTGGATGTCTGTTTTTGCATTCAGGTTTTGGAGCATAACACAGGGTCGGCATGAAGGATGATGAAAGATGATCGATACTAATCACATGAGGAACCGTACATCGTGTGTTGGTTCAGTTGTACTTTATTTTCCATTTCTTTGTATTGTTCCGTCAAATGCGTGTAGTTGTATTTTGTCCCTGCGTGGGCATGAGTTGTATTTGAGTTGTATGTATCGTGGAAAGACCAAATCGGTCTCTCGAGTCATTGTAGCCTCGAAGGCATTGTCGAGATGTTAAATGTCGTTACCAGCCTGGTAGATCCTTGAGGAAAGGTTCTACGGCGTGTAATATCCCTGAGCGGATTGGGGGTGTTACATAAATGGTATCGGAGCTTAGGTTGTGAAAACCTAGGCTGTCGGGTCAGTGGTGTCTATTGAGTTTTGTCTCGTCGGATTTAGTCTGACTGAGTCGTGTCGCGACGCGTCGTTTGAGTTTGTTGGTCGTGATTAGTATCGTGGGGCGATCATCATCTTCGTGCGACCTGTGGAAGTAAGTCTCCCTTCTTTGTGTTGTGCCTCGTGTGACACGAGCTATTTTTATGATTATTTGTTAAGTGGTGGAATTTTATGTGAATTTTGATTTCACGATATGTATTTAGTCGACTCTCGTATTTGATTTATACGAGGAGTGTCGTCGTTTGTGATGTCTTTTTATTGTTGTTTTTCTCCGTTGTTGATGATTTTCGAATCGATTTGCACGTTTTACAAGTTCTATTGTGGAAGCTTTGTGCTTATACGCGTTCGACTTGTCCACTAGCCAGTGCGGGAGGGTATTTTATCGGTGGTTTTGTTCTGAATATGGTATTTTATCGTTTATTTTCGTTTAAAGACATGTATTGTCTTGATTTTAAACGTTTTGATGCGTGTGCTAGGAGTTGTTTTAGTGAACGTCGGTATGTGTGAGTTTTGGGCATTCTGGCCTATTGGATTTTTGAAAACCTTGAGTATCTTAGAAAAATAAATTTCGAGACATACTTTTCAAATGAGTTATTTTCTTGTGGTACATCCTAGATGCCACAATGTATTTCAAAAATTTTCTACCTCGAGGACCAAAATGTTTTGAGATATTTTCAACACTTTTATTTAGACCCGAGGGTCGAATAATTTGAAAGTTTTCACTCAGAGAAAGTGTCTTCATTTTTATCAAATGCGAAATGGTTCTCCCATGTCTCGATAACGATGTTTCACGTTTGTACTTTTTTTTTGAAAGATGATACTCAAGATCAATCGGTGTTCTTCTAAATTATTTTCAAAATGAAGTTTTCGTTTTTAAAACCTATCCATTCCCGTTTGAGGGCTGGGTATGTATGTGTGATGTTCGCGTTGTCATTTGGATACTTTCTCCCGAGTATGATCGAATTGGCGGTGTGAGCGTTGAGACGCTTTCCACACATTGGTTGTGCTAGCCCCTGTGAGAGGCGGAGTGTTGGTATTGAATGTTGTCGCCTCATGGCAATCTCTGCGTTGTCCCGCATGTGCGAGCTGTTAGAGCTTGGTTTGGTATGACCGTGTGCATCGGTGATGGTTCCGTTATGCGTCGATTGTTTAATGTCTTGTTACCTTGCTCCCGTTTTTGTGAATTTCGTGGACGAGGTCGGAGGTAATGCCCGTACTATTTTGACTTCTGTGTTTTCTCTTCCCCAGTCTATCGATTCGCTCTTGTTCGTTGGTACTTTATGAACTTGTTCGGTATTTCAGCTTCATCGTCCGAGCAGTGTGATCTTGTTGTGGGCCGATCCAGTTATCGGTGTGACTTTTTTCGAGTTCGGTTCGATTCTTGTGAACTTTGTTCGGGAGTAACATCATTTGGTTCTACTAGTCCTTTTATTCGAAGGGATCGGATTTTGAACTTCGTATTTTCTACTTTGTCGACTCATTTATGTTCGTTGACATTTCCGAGCTTGTCTGCCCTTGTTTTTGTTTATCGAACGAGTGTGATATCATTTCGGAATAACTTATTTGTCGTTGTGACTTTTCAATCGCTATTCCCTTTCTGTGGATCTTATGGGAATGCATGTCTTGTAGTTCTCACGGATCATCACGGGAGTTATTGTTGAACTTTATTGTTCTTCGTGATTCGAACATGATTCTTCGATTTTTGTTGTCTCGATCGTTTGTTTGTTCGGTTTTTGTTCTCGTTTCGTGATTGTTGAACGTTCGGGCTCCTTCGTAATTCCCTTTAGTTCGGGAAATTAGTTTCGTTTTCAATCTTCCATCCCTTAGGCGATGGGATTCCGTGTTTGTTCGGTTGACTCGCGTTTTGATTGATGTACCGTTGGGTTGATCAATCATATTGATTTTCGTTCGTTGTGTTTTGTGATTATCGGATAATTGACTTGGCTATAGTATCCGCTTGATGACGCTTGTCACTTGTCGGTTTTATTATATCCCTAACGGCGACGTTGTGTTGGTCACCGTGGAGCGTGTTTACACGCCGTGTATTCCTTTGCGTTGTTTGTAACATTTCGCGTTGGGCATTAGTTACGCATTCTTGTGTGTCTCGTTGAGTTTTCTGGCGAAATATTTCTTCTCCTACTTGTTTTAAGTTTCGGACGAAACTTCTTTTAAGGAGGGTAGAATGTAATATCGCAATTTTCGATTTCCAGTAACTTCTTTTTTCGGTGAGTCCGTTTTGACGACTCGCTCATGACCGTTCCGTCATTCGAGAATGATTAATTCTACACTTTTGACATCCGAGTTCGTTTGGTGTCGTTTCGTTGAGTTACGTGCTTTTTAGCGACTTTTCCGCACTTGAGTTCGATTCTTGCGAATCTCGACCAAACTGCTTTGAGTTTCCGCAAGTCCGTTTAACTTTGTTAGACGTGTTGTGAACTTCGGTTTGGTTATTCGATCACGTATGGTGATTTTCGGGCATTTGGGCCATTTTCGTAATTTCCCAAAGTTTGGGGTAATTACCTTCCGTTGTCGAATCTCGAGCCTTCGGGTGGTCGGAATTGTGTGTTCTACTAGCTCTTAGATTCGTCTTTGTGAGTACTTCGTAACCGTATCTTCGGTTCGTATTCGAGTTCGGGTTTCGGTGTCGCTTTGTTGAATTCGGGATTACTAAACGACTTTTCTAAGTATGAGTTCGTCTTTGTTAGATCATCATTAATTTTTGGTAACTCCAAAAATTATAAATCTTGCAATATTATAGAGCATCGAGTTAGCTTTCCAATGGTTCAAACGGTGAGTCAATCGAGTCCGGACGAGAGAGTTATGGTCGTTTAGTTTTGGCCGAGCACTTCCGGGAGCCTTTCGGCCGATAGGGGGTCGATAGACCCTCTGCCGGCATTTCGTATGGCTATCGGTTGGGCCTATCGGCCGATAGGCGGCCGATAAGTCTGCTTGTGTTGCACTATAAATGTGGTTTTGAGCGTGAGGCTCATTCTTTCCCATTTTTCCACCGAGTCGCGAGAGAGAGATAGAGAGGGAGAGAGTTCTTCATCAGGGTCGATTTTCATCATTTCTTTTCGGTTGTGAGGCTCGGATAATCAATCTAACGCGTGTTCTACGGATCTTAACACTTGAATCACTCAAGGTAATGTCTCTTCAAACCCTACCTTTTTGGATAATTGGGGATTTTGGGGTTTTGTCCGATTCTTTCCGTTTCGTTGATGGATTCATGATGAATATGATTATTCTTGTTGGTATTCTTAGTTTCCCTACGGATTCATGGTATATTTCGTGATTTTTACGGAATCGAGAGGGTTTGGTTGTGGTCCGCCCTCGTTGTTGTTTTCGGTATGAATATACATGAATCGTAGGCGGGGTTCCGGGTGTATTCCATTTCCATAATCGTTTAGAAGTGGTTGTGATTGTGCTATTCGAATCGTTAGGTTCATTTTCGTCGGTTCCTCGCGGTCGTGCTTGATTCTTCCGTTCCGTTCGTTGTCGTATTCCTTTTCGTTAGCATCGGGCGTTCCGAAGCTTCCCGGTTGAGCCGTATCCGTTCGTGGTTCCGTGCTCGTGGTATCGAGGCAAGTACCTTGCCCATACTTTTCTCGTTTTATGTATATGATGATCGGTGGTCGTCTTGATGTGTTTGTTTGGTTATTTGAAATGAAGTTTCAAAGGAATTTGATTTGGCCTCGTTAAAGGCTTTCTTTCAAAACGCGTGTGTTTTGTGAACGGTGTTTGAGAATTGATTATGAATTGATTATTTTGAACGTCGAAGGATTTTATGATGATACTCATATTGTTTAAGTTATGGAATCGTGTATTTCCTTATTTAATCTTGTTATCGTAATTTTGAAGAGTTTGATAATGGTGTCGAGTTAATGGCCATCTCTAGTAAGTATTCGTAATGAACTTACATTCTTAGCATATTAGTGTTGCATGAGTAACGTGTGTGTGTGTATGCTCACTACGGGTTAGATCCGACGGGATCTCGGTAGGGTCCACGGAGGTGTGGATCGACGAGCTTTGCTTTTAACCACTACGGGTTAGATCCGACGGGGTCTCGGTAGGGGTCCACGGAGGTGTGGATCGACGGTTAATTGTGGTGCATTTTGCTAATGTGATTTGATATTGGCATTTCCGAAATGAGTGCTTTCGAGCGGTTTTCATGATTGCATGCATTGACTAAGTGCGTAAGAGGTAAGTGTTCGTTTGGCTTACTTGGCTAGGATGGCCTTTGGAGTATTTTGTTGTTTGTTTTAAATCCTTTATTTGTGGATTTTGATGTTGGGATACGAACCTCACAGTCGTTCTTGTGTCTTGTGAGTTGATGAGATTTGGGGCTAAAATCCCAATGGTTTTGTAAAAGTCGTTTCTGGATTTGGGGCTAAAATCCCAACGGTTGGTTAATGTCATTTTCGAAAGTAAACCTTTGGGCGGTGACCCCTTTTGTCTTCGGTTTTCGAAAAGTAGGATTTGATAATCCTAAATTGTTTTTCTATTAAAACTCTCGATGGCATTCTAAAGCTGCTTTATAAATTACTTCCATTGATTTATGATATTTCGCTTTTGAAATGTTTTCTCAAACCCTTGCCTCGGGAAGTACTTTTCGTTTCGTTTGGATCTTTGAGGATCCTCGGTTATTGTTATTCGTGGAATGTGAATTGTATGGCTCGTATTTGCACTTTGTATTTGCACTAGCAAAACAGTGGAGTTTTGCTAACCCCGAGTATTCGGGGTGGATGTCTGTTTTGCATTCGGGTTTTGGAGCATAACACGTGGTCGGCATGAAGGATGATGAAAGATGATCGATACTAATCACATGAGGAACCGTACATCGTGTGTTGGTTCGATTGTACTTTATTTTCATTTCTTTGTATTGTTCCCGATAAATGCAGGTGTAGTTGTATTTTGTCCCCTGCGTGGGCATGAGTTGTATTTGAGTTGTATGTATCTGTGGAAAGACCAAATCGGTCTACTGAGTCATTGTAGCCTCGAAGGCATTGTCGAGATGTTAAATGTCGTTACCAGCCTGGTAGATCCTTGAGGAAAGGTTCTACGGCGTGTAATATCCCTGAGCGGATTGGGGGTGTTACACCGATTGACTCACCGTTTGAATCATTGGAAAGCTAACTTGATTCTCTATAATGTTGCAAAGATTCAGAATTTTTGGAGTTTCCAAGAATTAATGGTGACTTTACAAAGTCGAACTCCCACGTGAAAAAGTCGATTAAGGACACGGAACTCAACAAAAAGACACCGAAACGAACTCGGATGACAAAAAGTGCAGAATTAATCCTTCTCGGAATGACGAAATGGTCATGATAGAGTTGTCAAAATGAACTTCCTCCGGAAAAATAAAATTACCGAAATTCGAAGTTGCGGATATTACATTCTACCATCCTTAAAAGAAGTTTCGTCCCGAAACTTAAAACAAGTAGGGGGAAGCAATATCCCGCCAGGAAAACTCAACGAGATACACCAAGAACAGAAAACTCGCGCCCAACGGCGAAACGCTGCAAGAAACGCAAAGAGACATACGGCGTGAAAACACGCTCCACGACGACCAACACAACGTCGCCGTTAGGGATATAATAAAACCAACAAATGACAAGCGTCATCAAATGGATAATACAATCAAGTCAATTATCCGACAATCACAAAACACAACGAACGAAAATCAATATGATTGACCACCCCAACGGTACATCAATCAAAACGCGAGCCAATCGCTGAACAAATACGGAATTCCACCGCCCAAGGGTTGGAAGATCGAAAACGAGACTAGTTTCCCAAACTTAAGGGAATTAGGAAGGAGTCTGAACGCTCAACAATCGCGAAACGAGATCAACAAAAACCGAACAATCAAACGATCGAACCACGAAGATCGAGACAACAAAAATCGAACGATCATGTTCGAATCACGAAGAACAATAAAAATTCAAACAACAACTCCAAGGTTCACATCTCGACTCGAGACAATATATGATCCGGTGAAAACAACAACATATGCATTCACATAAGATCCACATGAGAGGGAATAGAAATTGAAAAGTCACAACGACAAACGAGCTATTCCGAAACAATACCACACTCGTTCGATCAACAAAAGCAAGGGGCAGGACAAGCTCAGAAATGCCAACGAACATGATGAGTCGACAAAGTCGAAAACACAAGAGTTCCAAATCCGATCCACTTCGAATAAAAGAACTAATAGAACTAGATGATGTCACTTCCGAACAAGGTTCACAAGAATCGAACCGAACTCGAAAAAAATCACAAATGATAACCAGATCAACCCACCACAAGATCACAGTTCGTTCGGACGATGAAACCGAAATACAGAACAAGTTCGGAAAGTATCAACGAATACGAGCGAGTCGAAAGAATGGAGAAAGAGAAAATATAGAAGTCAAAATAGTACGGGCATTACCACCGACCCCGTTCACGAAATTCACAAAAACGGGAGCAAGGTAACAAGACATTAAACAACCGACACATAACGGAACGATCACCGATGCACACGGCCATACCAACCCAAGCTCTAACAGCTCGCACATGCGCGACAACGCAGAAATCACCACGAGGCGACAATATTCAACACCAACATCCCACCTCTCACAAGGGGCTAACACAACAAATGTGTGGAAAACGACTCAACGCTCACACCGCCAATTCGGTCATACTCGGGAGCAAACATCAAAATGACAACGCGAACATCACACATATATACCCAGCCCTCAAACGGGAATGGATAGGTTTTAAAAACGAAAACCTCATTTTGAAAATAATTTAGAAGAACGCCGATTGATCTTGAGTATCACCTTTCAAAAAGTACAAACGTGAAACATCGTTATCGAGACTTTGGAGAACCATTTCGCATTTGATAAAAATGAGGACACTTTCTCTTAGTGAAAACTTTCAGAATATTCGACCCTCGGGTCTAAATAAAAGTGTTTCTAAAACATTGAAAATATCTCAAAACATTTTGGTCCTCGAGGCAGAAAAATTTTGAAATATATTGTGGCACCTGGATGTACCACAAGAAAATAACTCATTTGAAAAAAAAAACATGTCTCAAAATTTATTTCTAAGATACTCAAGTTTTCGAAAATAATTCAATGCAAAAAAAGGACGATGCCAAAAAGGCTAGAATGCCCAAAAATTTCAGGTAATCACACGGAACATCATAGCGCTGTGGGTCCCGCGTCGGAACCCCAGGCTAAAAACCATTTACAAAAATGCCAAAAAGGCTGATGACGGTAATATTTCAAAAACTCACGAAAGCCATTTACAAAATACTAACTACCGTCACAAGAATTTCGCCAAAGCGATCAAGGCCATAATGCCAAAAACTCGGTTAAGGGAATCGGTTTTCGAAATAAAACTCGGTCGGTAAAATACCGAAAGTCATTACAAAAGAACTCACGCAATGGATAAAAGAAATACGATTCAACATGCACAATCCAAAGAACACTACTCCTCATAAGAACAAAATATTAGAGTCAAATAACCACATTCGTAACAAAACCACTGGCCCCATTCGAGGCCTCTAAAGACCCTACCGCACCGGCTAGTGAATAAGTCGAACGTGTATAAGCACAAAGCTTCCACAAGAGAACTTGTAAAACGTGCAAATCGATTCGAAAATCATCGAGAACGGACAAAAACAACAATAAAAAGACATCACAAGCGACGACACTCCTCGTATAAATCAAATACGAGAGTCGATTAAATACATATCGTGAAATCAAAATCCACATAAGGATTCCATCACTTAACAAATAATCATAAAATAGCTCGTGTCACACGAGGCACAACACAAAGAAGGGTGACTTACTTCCACAGGTCGCACGAAGATGATGATCGCCCCACGATACTAATCACGACCAACAAACTCAAACGACGCGTCGCGACACGACTCAGTCAGATAAAATCCGACGAAACAAGACTCAAACAACACGACTTGACCCGATAGCCTAGGTTTCCTCAACCTAAGCTCCGATACCATTTATGTAACACCCCCAATCCACTCAGGGATATTACACGCCGTAGACCCTCTCCTCGAAGATCTACCAGGCTGGTAACAACATTTAACATCTCGACAATGCCTTCAAGGCTAAATGACTCAGTAGACCGATTTGGTCTTTCAATAAAAATATACAACTCAATTACAACATATACCCACGCAGGGGTCAAAATACAATAAACTCCCGTCCAACGGGAAAAGATATTGCAATGAAAAGAAAATACAACTAGACCAATACGACATCAACGGATCCTCGTGTGATTAGTATCGTTCATCTTTCATCATCCTTCGTGCCGACTCCGTGTTATGCTCCAAAACCCGAATGCAAAATAGACATCCACCCCGAATACTCGGGGTTAGCAAACTCCATTGTTTTGCTAGTGCAAATACAAAGTGCAAATACGAGCCATACAATTCACATTCCACGAATAACAATAACTGTGAATCCTCAAAGATCCAAACGAAACGAAAAGTACTTCTCGAGGCAAGGGTTTGAGAAAACCTTTAAAAATCGAAATACCATAAATCAATGGAAATAATTTATAAGACGGTTTAGAATGCCATCGAGAGTTTTAATAGAAAACCATTTAGGATTATCAAATCCTACTTTTCAAAAACCTACGAGACAAAAGGGGTCACCGCCCCAAATCTTTACTTTCCGAAAAATGACATTTACCAACCCGTTGGGATTTTATCCCCAAATCCGTAAAATGACTTTTATAAAACCATTGGGATTTTAGCCCCAAATATCATCAACTCATAGTACACAAGAACGACCACAAGGTTCGTCTTCCAACATCAAAATCCACAAATAAAGGATTTAAAACAAACAACAAAATACTCTAGTGCCATCCTAGCCAAGTAGGCCAAACGAACAACTTACCTCTTACACACTTAGTCAATGCATGCAATCATGAAAACCGTTCAAAAGCGCTCATTTCCGGAAATGCCAATATCAAATCACATTTGCAAAATTCACCACAATTAACCGTCGATCCACACCTCCGTGGACCCCTACCGAGACCCCGTCGGATCTAACCCGTAGTGGTTAAAAGCAAAGCTCGTCGATCCACACCTCCGTGGACCCCTACCGAGACCCCGTCGGATCTAACCCGTAGTGAGCATACACACACACACACATTACTCATGCAAAACTAACATGCTAAGAATGTAAGTTCATTAAGAATACTCACTAGAGATGGCCTTTAACTCGACACCATTATCAAACTCTTCAAAAACACAATAACAAGATTAAATACGGAATACACGATTCCATAACTTTAAACAATAGGAGTATCATCATAAAATCCTTCAACGTTCAAAATAACCAAATCATAATCAATTCTCAAAACACCGTTCACAAATCACACTCGTTTTGAAAGAAAGCCTTTAACGAGGCCAAACCGAAATCCTTTGAAACTTCATTTCAAATAACCAAACAAACACATCAAGACGACCACCGATCATCATATCCATAAAACGAGAAAAGTATGGGCAAGGTACTTGCCTCGATATCACAATCGCAACGAGACGACGGATAGGACGCGGTCGAATAGCCCCGAACCCCCGAACAATATCAAGAACGCGATAGCACCACGAGTATTACGAGAATAACACCACACGAATCATCAATTACCAAACGGAATTCAACATCGGAATCCTCGAACACCTATAAACCTCCGTAAGTAACAATAACACATGGTTACGACGAGAATCAAGGCCAAAACAACGGAAATCCCAACAAACTATCGAAGGGAAACTCATTGGGACATTTAATCGAACACTAAATGTTCAATAATTCCCAAGAACACTCGAATCGTCGATCGAGTTAAACAAACTTGATATATGGATATACAACCCATAGAACATGATTATTAACATCATACTACACCAATCGATGTATCAAAATCGGATTAGAAACGAAATCAAGAACAATTTCTCCAAAAAGTCAACTTGAAGGATAATCAAGAAATATACCTTGATTTGGATGAAGGATTCAAGTAGAGGTCGAAAATCTACAACAAGACTTGAGGTAGATGATCTCTACAAGTTTTGGAGCACTCAAATCGCCCAAGAATCGCCCACAATCGCCTAAGATGAAGGAGGAAGAAGAGAGGAGAAAATGAAGTTTTTCTCTCGCAAATCTGCTAAAAACGCAGAAAAGCCCGTGTGCCGCGGCACAGGATGAGTGTGCCGCGGCCCAGGGCCAAGAAAAACGCCCAGGAATTAGCTTAGTGCCGCGGCACAGCCTGAGTGTGCCGCGGCACACGGTACAGCCTCCTTCAACACCAAAAAGGCACACCGTGCAGTCTTCGCTATTTCGACCATAACTCCTTCGTCTGGACTCCGATTGACTCACCGTTTGAATCATTGGAAATATAACTTGATTCTATATAATGTTGAAAAGATTCAGAATTTTTGGAGTTTCCAAGAATTAATGGTGACTTTACAAAGTCGAACTCCCACGTGAAAAAGTCGATTAAGGACACGGAACTCAACAAAAAGACACCGAAACAAACTCGGATGACAAAAAGTGCAGAATTAATCATTCTAGGAATGACGAAATGGTCATGATAGAGTTGTCAAAATGAACTTCCTCCGGAAAAATAAAATTACCGAAATTCGAAGTTGCGGATATTACACCGCGATCTTTCTTTTAACCACTGTGGGTTAGATCCGACGGGGTCTCGGCAGGGATCCACGAAGCTGTGGGTCCGCGGTTAATTGTGGTGCATTTTTGCAAATGTGATTCGATATTGGCATTTCCGGAAATGAGTTCTTTTGAACGGTTTTTCATTTGCATGCATTGACTAAATGTGTAAGAGATAAGTTGTTCGTTTGGCCTACTTGGCTAGGATGGCTCTAGAGTATTTTGTGGTTTATTGTTTTAAATCCTTTAATTGTGGATTTTGATGTTGGGAGACGAACCTTGTTGACGTTCTCGTGTACTGTGAGTTGATGAGATTTGGGGCTAAAATCCCAATGGTTTTATAAAAGTCGTTTTACGGATTTGGGGCTAAAATCCCAATGGTTTGAGTAACGTCATTTTTCAGAAGGTAAACCTTTGGGGCGGTGACCCCTTTTGTCTTTTGGTTTTTCGAAAGTAGGATTTGATAATCCTAAATTGTCTTCTATTAAAACTCTCGATGGCATTCTAAACTGTTTTATAAATTATTTCCATTGATTTATGATATTTCGTTTTTGAAATGTTTTCTCAAACCCTTGCCTCGGGAAGTACTTTTCGTTTCGTTTGGATCTTTGAGGATCCTCGGTTATTGTTATTCGTGGAATGTGAATTGTATGGCTCGTATTTGCACTTTGTTCTTGCACTAGCAAAACAGATGAGTTTATCTAACCCCCGAGTATTCGGGGAGTGGATGTCTGTTTTTGCATTCAGGTTTTGGAGCATAACGCAGGGTCGGCACGAAGGATGATGAAAGATGATCGATACTAATCACATGAGGAACCGTACATCGTGTGTTGGTTCAGTTGTACTTTATTTTCCGCTGCTGTATTGTTTCCGTTGTACGGGTGTAGTTGTATTTTGTCCCCTGCGTGGGCATGAGTTGTATTTGAGTTGTGTGTATTTGTGGAAAGACCAAATCGGTCTACTGAGTCATTGTAGCCTTGAAGGCATTGTCGAGATGTTAAATGTTGTTACCAGCCTGGTAGATCCTCGAGGAGAGGGTCTACGGCGTGTAATATCCCTGAGTGGATTGGGGGTGTTACAGTCATCCTGGGAGTTGTTGTTTGAATTTTATTATCCTACGTGTTTCGGACATGATTGTTCGATTTTTGTTGTCTCAATCGTTTGTTTGTTCGGTTTTTGTTCTCGTTTCGTGATTGTTGAGCGTTCAGGCTCCTTCGTAATTCCCTTAAGTTCGGGAAATTAGTCTCGTTTCGATCTTCCAACCCTTGGGCCGTGGAATTCCGTATTTGTTCAGCGTTGACTCGCGTTTTGGTTGATGAACCGTTGGGTTGGTCAATCGTATTGATTTTCGTTCGTTGAGTTTTGTGATTGTTCGTATAATCGACTCGATTATATTGTCTATTTGATGACGCTTCTCACTCGTTGATTTTATTATGTCTCTACCGGTGACGTTGTGTTAGTCGCCCTAGAGCGTATTTTCACGCCGTATGTCTCTTTGCGTTCCTTGCAGCGTTTCGCCATCGGGCGCGAGTCTTCGGTTTTTGTGTATCTCGTCGAGTTTTCCTGGCAGGGGATATTGCTTCTCCCTATTTATTTTAAGTTTCGGGACGAAACTTCTTTTAAGGTGGGTAGAATGTAATATCCGCAATTTTCGATTTTCGGTAAATTTCTTTTTTTGGCCGGAGTCCGTTCTGACGGCTCGTTCATGACCGTTTCGTCATTTTGAGAATGATTAATTCTACACTTTTTGTCATCCGAGTTCGTTTCGGTGTTGTTTTGTTGAGTTTCGTGCTTTTTAGCGACTTTTCCGCACTTGAGTTCGATTCTTGCGAATCTCGTCCGAAACTGTTGTTTCGAGTTTCCCGCAAGTCCGTTTAACTTAGTTGGACGTGTTGTGAACTTCGGTTTGGTTATTCGATCACGTATCGTGATTTCCGGGCGTTTTGGGCCATTTTGTAATTTGCCCAAAGTTACGGGTATCCGTATCTGTAATTGTTGTCTCGACCCGTTTCTTGGTCGCGTATGATTAATTATGGTATTACGTTTTCATTTCGAGTCGTTGACGTCGTCCTCGAACTTTTCGTCATGTTCGTTCCGTGCGTTTTCGGAAATAGAGGCGTCGGGTCGTGGCGGCCGAGCTGGGCCGACGGTTATGGATCGCCGGACGAGTCTTGGACATCGCCGAGCAGGCACGGCAGGAACCGGCATAGCGCACGCTACGGCCGGGACGCTGCGCGCGCTAGCTCGGCAGTGTAGCGCACGCTGTCGAGTCAGCCAGCGTACGCTATCGGGCCTGGGCAGAGGGATTCTGAGGTTCTGGACTCGGTCAGGATCGGCAGGTAGCGCACGCTACTGTCGGTCGTGGCGCACGCTAACCGGCAGGGGTAGCGCACGCTGTCGTCCGACTAGCGTACGTTACCGGGATGAGTTTGTTAGTCTAGTGGCTACTGGACAAGTCGGCTAGCGCGCGTAGGCTTCCGGCCGTAGCGCACGCTAGCGGTAGTCGGGCGGTCGAGTCATGGTCGGCAGAATTGGTCGGTGGTGCCGGGTCATGCGGGCCATGGCCGAGAGTGCTCGGCCGATACTGGCCGATAGCGCACGCTAGTCCGGGAAGGCTAGCGCACGCTAGTTCCGGCCCAGTATATAAATGATGCATCAAATGACTTTTTCACCATTTTTCATTTCATTTCTCTTCGGTCCGCGGCTGGGGTTTTGGAGGAGACGAAACCATGTTGTTGGACAACAAATCCATGAAGTTCTTGAGGTTATATCGTTGATCAATCATCCTATAACATCCTTCGATCCAGCGAATCAAGGATAGATCTTTAGAACCCTACTTTTGGGTAGATTTGGGGGTTTTCGCGTTTTTGTCCGATTCGTTCCGTTTTGTCGATTAATTCATGAAGAATATGATTAATCTTGTTGGTATTCTTAGTTTCCCTACGGATTCATGGTATATTTCGTGATTTTTACGGAATCGAGAGGGTTTGGTTGTGGTCCGCCCTCGTTGTTGTTTTTATACGAATATACATGAATCGTAGGCGGGTTTTCGGTGTATTCCAATTCCGTATTCATTTAGAAATGGTTGTGATTGTATTCTTCGAATCGTTAGGTTCGGTTTCATTGGTTCCTAGCGTTCGTCGGTAACTTTCCTTTCCGTTCGTCGCGTTGTCAATAATTCAAGGCAAGTATTCTTTTGGAAACCTTTATGCTTAACGTGAAATGGTAATGTATATTGTGTGTGCTTTGCTCACCCTGGGAGGGTCCGACGGGGCCTCGGGGGAATCTATGACTTCACTCTGGATTCATGAGTTGTTTCGCTAGCCAGCTCGGGAGGGTCCTTAGAGGCCTCGGGTGGGATTCATGGTGGCGTCCTGGTCCTAGGCGATGCCTGTGCGTGATTTGTTGTTATAAAGTAGCCAGCCCGGAAGGGGTCCTTAGAGGCCTCGGGTGGGATTCATGGTGGCGTCCTGGTCCTAGGCAAATTAATTGTTTGACTGTTTGTTTCCGGAAAAGACATGTCTGGTTTTGGTTTTAGAATTGATATTGGTGCATGTACTATGAAATGTGTAAGCGATTGGATTGCCTTGAATACTTGTACTAGCGTAATTGATAACCCCTTTGGGGACCCGTTTTGGGGAAATTCTTGTTATGGATTTCAGGTTATGTTCAAAGACGAGCGGCAATCGGGATGGTACGAGGATGTCGTCCAAGGTTGTTGACATGTGCAATTGAGTCTTGTTATTTCCTACTGTCTCTTTTGATGTGGATGTTTTCCAAATTGTAAATTTATAGATTGTACTCGCGAGTACTTAGGCTTTTCCTTTCGGATTGTGTTTGGACTTCGTTGGAGTTACTGTACTTGTCGGTTGATGTTTATTTTGCCGGTTGTACCGGACGTGTTGTTTTATGTTCTTGTTGTTAACAATTGTTTCCTTGCTAACCGAGACGGTTAGTCGAGAGGTGTTTTCTTGTGTTAGCCTGGTGGATCCCATGTAGGGGTCCACGGCGCTGTAATACACCTCGAATATCTTGGGGGTGTTACACACATAAACTACTAATATAACTTGAATGTCTCGGGTTCGAGTCCTCCGCGACGCAACCTTTAAATTTATGTGATAATTTAATATATAGTAATAATTTGCTTCAAAAAAAAAATTAAAGAAAAAGGAAACTACTAATAATTTGTCATATGTATAGCATAATCTTATATAAATGTTATTCGACAACAAAAAATAATGATTATATCAGTTAATCGGGTCAACCTAGTCGATTTTCACGCTGGCTTTACTTCGTATTGGAAACAAGACTGTATATAACTTCAGTGTAAACTTACATAATAACAAATAAACTACTAATATAATTTGAATGTCTCGGGTTCGAGTCCTCCGCGACGCAACCTTTAAATTTATGTGATAATTTAATATATAGTAATAATTTGCTTTAAAAAAAATTAAAGAAAAAGGAAACTACTAATAATTTGTCATATGTATAGCATAATCTTATATAAATGTTATTCGACAACAAAAAATAATGATTATATCAGTTAATCGGGTCAACCTAGTCGATTTTCACGCTAGCTTTACTTCGTATTGGAAACAAGACTGTATATAACTTCAATATAAACTTACATAATAACACATAAACTACTAATATAATTTGAATGTCTCGGTTTCGAGTCCTCCGCGACGCAACCTTTAAATTTATGTGATAATTTAATATATAGTAATAATTTGCTTTAAAAAAAAATTAAAGAAAAAGGAAACTACTAATAATTTGTCATATGTATAGCATAATCTTATATAAATGTTCTTCGACAACAAAAAATAATGATTATATCGATTAATCGGGTCAACCTAGTCGATTTTCACGCTTGTTTTTCTTCGTATTGGAAACAAGACTGTATATAACTTCAATGTTAACTTAAATATTATCACTTTAACTACTAATATAATTTGAATGTCTCGGTTCGAGTCCTCCGCGACGCAACCTTTAAATTTATGTGATAATTTAATATATAGTAATAATTTGCTTTAAAAAATTAAAGAAAAAGGAAACTACTAATAATTTGTCATATGTATAGCATAATCTTATATAAATGTTCTTCGACAACAAAAATAATGATTATATCGATTAATCGGGTCAACCTAGTCGATTTTCACGCTAGCTTTACTTCGTATTGGAAACAAGATCGTATATAACTTCAATGTAAACTTACATAATAACACATAAACTACTAATATAATTTGAATGTCTCGGGTTCGAGTCCTCATGACGCAACCTTTAAATTTATGTGATAATTTAATATATAGTAATAATTTGCTTCAAAAAAATTAAAGAAAAAGGAAACTACTAATAATTTGTCATATGTATAGCATAATCTTATATAAATGTTATTCGACAACAAAAATAATAATTATATCGCTTAATCGGGTCAACCTAGTCGATTTTCACGCGGCTTTACTTCGTATTGGAAACAAGACAGTATATAACTTCAGTGTAAACTTACATAATAACAAATAAACTACTAATATAATTTGAATGTCTCGGGTTCGAGTCCTCCACGACGCAACCTTTAAATTTATGTGATAATTTAATATATAGTAATAATTTGCTTCAAAAAAATTAAAGAAAAAGGAAACTACTAATAATTTGTCATATGTATAGCATAATCTTATATAAATGTTATTCGACAATAAAAAATAATAATTATATCAGTTAATCGGGTCAACCTAGTCGATTTTCACGCTGGCTTTACTTCGTATTGGAAACAAGACTGTATATAACTTCAGTGTAAACTTACATAATAACAAATAAACTACTAATATAATTTGAATGTCTCGGGTTCGAGTCCTCATGACGCAACCTTTAAATTTATGTGATAATTTAATATATAGTAATAATTTGCTTTAAAAAAATTAAAGAAAAGGAAACTACTAATAATTTGTCATATGTATAGCATAATCTTATATAAATGTTCTTCTACAATAAAAAATTATTATTATATAATTTAATCGGGTCAACCTAGTCGATTTTCACGCTAGATTTACTTCGTATTGGAAACAAGGCGTATATAACTTCAATGTAAACTTACATAATAACACATAAACTACTAATATAATTTGAATGTCTCGGGTTCGAGTCCTCCGCGACGCAACCTTTAAATTTATGTGATAATTTAATATATAGTAATAATTAGCTACAAAATAATAAATGAAAAAGGAAACTACTAATAATTTGTCATATGTATAGCATAATCTTATATAAATGTTATTCGACAACAAAAATAATGATTATATCGATTAATCGGGTCAACGTAGTCGATTTTCCACGGGCTTTACTTCGTATTGGAAACAAGATCGTATATAACTTCAGTGTAAACTTACATAATAACAAATAAACTACTAATATAATTTGAATGTCTCGGGTTCGAGTCCTCCGCGACGCAACCTTTAAATTTATGTGATAATTTAATATATAGTAATAATTTGCTTTAAAAGAAAATTAAAGAAAAAGGAAACTACTAATAATTTGTCATATGTATAGCATAATCTTATATAAATGTTATTCGACAACAAAAAATAATGATTATATCAGTTAATCGGGTCAACCTAGTCGATTTTCACGCTAGCTTTACTTCGTATTGGAAACAAGACTGTATATAACTTCAATGTAAACTTACATAATAACACATAAACTACTAATATAATTTGAATGTCTCGGGTTCGAGTCCTCCGCGACGCAACCTTTAAATTTATGTGATAATTTAACATATAGTAATAATTTGCTTCAAAAAAATTAAAGAAAAAGGAAACTACTAATAATTTGTTATATGTATAGCATAATCTTATATAAATGTTATTCGACAACAAAAAATAATGATTATATCAGTTAATCGGGTCAACCTAGTCGATTTTTGTAATATCCGGTATTTTTCTTTCCCTTGTATTTTCATTTTTGGTATGTTTCTCGGTCATAGTGACCCTCATGTATCTTTCAGTATGTCCTTCCTGTCAACTGTTAAATTGTATTCTCGTTATTGTTCATTGTTTCAACTTTCCTCATATGAGTTCGACTTTGTTGGATCACCATTAATTTTGGTGACTCCAAAATTTATAAATCTTTGCAATATTATAGAACACCGAGTTAGCTTTCCAATGGTTCAAACGGTGAGTCAATCGGAGTCCGGACGAGAGAGTTATGGTCGTTTCAGTTTTTGGCCGAGCACTTCCAAGAGCCTTTCGGCCGATAGGGGGGGTCGATAGACTCTACTGCCGGCATTCTGTATGGGTATCGGTTGGGCCTATCGGCCGATAGGCTGGCCGATAGGTAAATTTCTTCACATTCGAACTTCCAGGAGCCTTTCGGCCGATAGGGGGGGTCGATAGACTCTACTGCCGGCATTCCGTATGGGTATCGGTTGGGCCTATCGGCCGATAGGCTGGCCGATAGGTTCTGCTGTGTTACACTATAAATGTGTTGTTTTGAGCGTGAACAGCTCACTTCCTTCCCCATTTTCCCATCAAGTCGCGAGAGAGAGGATATAGAGGGGAGAGTTCTTCATCCGGGGTCGATTTTCATCATTTCTTTTCGGTTGTGAGGCTCGGATAATCAATCTAACGCGTGTTCTACGGATCTTAATACTTGAATCACTCAAGGTAATATCTCTTGAAACCCTACCTTTTTGGATAATTGGGGATTTTGGGGTTTTGTCCGATTCTTTCCGTTTCGTTGATGGATTCATGATGAATATGATTATTCTTGTTGGTATTCTTAGTTTCCCTACGGATTCATGGTATATTTCGTGATTTTTACGGAATCGAGAGGGTTCGGTTGTAGTCCGCCCTCGTTGTTGTTTGTATACGAATATACATGAATCGTAGGCGGGTTTCCGGGAGTATTCCATTTCCATAATCGTTTAGAAGTGGTTGTGATTGTGCTATTCAAATCGTTAGGTTCATTTCCGCCGGTTCCTTGCGGTCGTGTTCAACTCTTCCGTTCCGTTCGTGTCATCGTCTATTTAATCGAGGCAAGTATTTTTGGAAACCTTTAAGCTTAACATGAAATGGTGATGTATATTACTTGTTTGTAACTCACCTCGTGTTGGCCCGACGGGGTCAAGGAGGGAAATCTATCTTTGCCCTGGATTTCACGAGTTTCGTCAAGCTAGCCAACTCGTTAGGGTCCTTGCAAGGCCTCGAGTGAGAATGTATCTTTGCCTGTTCTCACGGCTTAGCGTGTGCGTGGTTTTGTTTTTACGTAATTGTAGCCAACTCGTTAGGGTCCCTGTGAGGCCCCGAGTGAGAATGTATCTTTGCCGACACATTCTCAAGGCTAATTGTTTGACTGTTTATTTTCGGAAAAGACATGTCTTGTTTTGGTTTTGAAATGATATTAGTGCATGTACTATGGAATGTGTAAGCGATTGGTTTGCTGGATTACTTGTACTAGCGTAATTGCTAACCCCTCTAGGGACCCGTTTTGGGGAAATTCTTGTTATGGATTTCGAGTTATGACTACCGGACGGCGAGCACCGGGACGATGCGAGGATGTTGGCCGTGGTCGTTGACATGTGCATTTGGGTCTACTTATTTCCTTTGTCCATTTCGATATGGTTGTTCCCATAGTTTTAAACTTATAGATTGTACTCGAGTACTTAGGCTTTCGTTTCAAACTCCGTATTGTATTACTTTAAATTGTCACGTTGTTGGTTGATGCTTATTCTACGGTTGTTCGGGCGTATATTTATATGTCATATTATTTAATTATGTATCCTCGTTAACCAAGATGGTTAGTCGAGCGGAGTTTTCCTATTGTAGCACAGGTAGGTCCCATGTAGGGGTCTACGGCGCGTAACATATTTCCGAATATCTCGGGGTGTTACGAGAAAATGGTATCGGAGCCCTAGGTTTATGGATACCTAGGCTTGTTGGTTATTTGGGTCTAGTCATGTTTTGTTTGCACATTGTCACACCGCCGCCAAAGATCTCGGTACTTCGGTGCTCGTAAGTTTTCCTACTCGATCCTTTGTTTTCTTACATTGTATTTACGCTTTTCGAGTTGAAGTTGCTTTTCCTCCCTTACTCATCATCAATGTACTTACGTTATCTCTTAACACCGCATGGGCCTTGAGGTAACCGTGGTCGTGGTCGCGGTCGTGGTCGTGGACGCGGCCGAGGACGTGGGGCGGCCGGTGGGGCGGCCACGTCACATTCTTCGAGGCCGCGTGCGGTGACCGTCACGATCATGCTTCTTCTCGGGAGCACGCCGATCTTGGTATTGCGGGCATTATGCGGCAAATGGTTAACCGAGATGGCGGCTATAGCCTGTGGTCAGAACCCCGATCGTGCCCATGCTAATCGGGCGGGACGGATCGTTGGCTTCAGGATGTCATCAAGATGCATCCTCCCGGTTCGGGAGCTTCGGACCCGATCGGGTGGGAAGGGTGGATCAAGGAGATATCCAAAGTATTCTTGCTACCGATCGCCCAGGGACCGTAAGGTCCCTATTGCTCAATATTTTCTCACGGGAGATGCTACGGATTGGTGGGAGGCCGTCGGTCCCAAAGATCATGTTGCTTCGTGGGCGAGTTTCGGGAGTTGATGGAGACCGAGTATTGTCCGTGGCGGTCGAGACGAGGCTCGAGTGCATGCTTTCTACGATGATCAACCACGGGATATCCCCGTATCTCGTGCCATTGCCGACTTTAACAAGGAGTTGGGTTATGTGAAGACCCAAGTTGTCGCCGAGAGCGACAAAATTTTCCATTTTCCAGAGGATGAAACTGTCCATTCGGGACTATATGTATGCAGGCTCGTCTGTACTACCTTGAAGGATTATCGAGTCGAGCTCTTGCTTATGATATGTCGGTGACGGCTAGCGATTTGGCTCGTGAGAGCAAGAAGCGAAGTCGGTCGGAAATTTTCTTGTCCCAAGAGTGGAGGCGGCGAAATCTCAAGCTACAAATATTTCAACGGCGGTTCGGCTCGTTTCTCTGGGAGCTTTCGAGTCTTTGCCGGAACCTCCGCTCATGAACCCACATGTTTTAACCGTGGTGTGCGGGCCATAGGAGCCGCAGTGTTCTCGTCAAGCTTACCTGTCATACTTGTGGGCAGCTAGGCCACAAGGCCCCTTTTGTGAACAGATCAAACGATTCGCGGTGCCGTTCTTCTCACCCGGACCTATGGAGCCGAGTGTGAACCGGGGCTCGTTTGCTCCGCCGCCTCCACCGAGTGCCGGCCGAGGTAGGGGTCGGGGTCAGCCCGTTAGGGAGGAGCATCCAAAGTGTCGGCTCTTCCACGCCGCGTATCTACGAGATGAGGAGGACCGATGATCCGGCAGCTACTGTGGCGACAGGTACCGTTCATATCCATTCTCATCCTGTCAGTGTGCTTTTTGATTCGGGTGCTACGCATTCATTCATTTCTCTAGAGTGTGTAGGCCGTTTGAGTCTCGACTGCTTGTCACCTTGTGAGCCTTTCATCGTTAAACTTCCTAGCGGTGATAGAATTGTCGGTGATCGAGAAGTCCGGGACTGTTCTGTGATTATTTGTGAGAGGGCTTGGCTCTCTAATCTTATTGTTGTGGGTATCGAGGGCGAGGATTTAATTCTCGGGAATGATTGGCTCGAGCGGCATGGTGCAATCATGAACTACCGCACGAGGATCATTACCATGTTATCCGAAGACGGCACTGAACACTCTTTCGCGGGGCGAAAGAGAAACCAGAAGTTTGTTATTAACGCCTTGAAGGCGGTGAAACTCCTGCGAAAGGGGTGTACTGGTTATTGGTGCTACGCCTTGAAGGCGGAGAATGGTGGAGTCGAGTTTTCATCGATTCCGGTCGTTAGTGAGTTCCCCGATGTATTTCCTGACGAGTTGCCGGGATTGCCGCCGGATCGTGAGGTTGAGTTTACTATAGAGTTAGAGCCGGGCGCGGCTCCGATTTCGAAGGCGCCGTATCGCATGGCACCTTCAGAGATGGCCGAGTTGAAGAAACAGTTGAGTGAACTTCTTGAGTCGGGGTATGTTCGACCGAGCGCCTCGCCTTGGGGCGCACCGGTCTTGTTTGTGCGTAAGAAGGATGGTTCACTACGTTTGTGTATCGACTATCGTGAACTGAACAAGGTGACCATCAAGAACAAGTATCCTTTGCCGAGAATTGACGACTTGTTCGACCAGTTGCAGGGAGCTGCGGTATTCTCGAAGATTGATTTAAAATCGGGGTACTATCAGCTCCGGGTGAGAGAGTCCGACGTGCCGAAAACGGCTTTTCGGACGAGATACGGACATTATGAGTTTGTAGTTATGCCTTTCGGGTTAACTAACGCGCCGGCGGTGTTCATGCAGTTGATGAACAAAGTCTTTATCGAGTATTTGGATAAGTGTGTCGTCGTCTTCATTGACGATATTCTTATTTATTCGAGGAACGAGGAAGAGCATGCCCATCATTTGCGGGTAGTGTTAGACATTTTGAGGACCGAGCAACTCTATGCGAAGTTCTCGAAATGTGAGTTCTGGCTGAAGGAGGTGATGTTTCTAGGTCACGTGATTTCAGCCGAGGGGGTTCGGGTGGATCCACAGAAGATAGAGGCAGTATTGGATTGGGCACCGCCCAAGAATGTGAAGGAGATCCGTAGTTTCTTGGGTTTGGCTGGCTACTACCGTAGGTTCGTCGAGTTTCTCAAAACTAGCCCGACCACTTACAGCTTGCTCCGAAATCAGAAGTTAAATGCGGACCGATGAGAGGCGATCGAGTTTTGAGGAGCTGAAGAAGCGTTTGACTTCAGCCCGGTTTTGGCATTGCCATGTGGCAACGAGGGTTTCGCCGTTTTAGCGATGCTTGGTCGTGGTCTTGGGTGCGTATTGATGCGGACGGCAAGACCATTGCCTATGCGTCGAGACAGTTGAGGCCGTATGAGCTTAACTACCCTACTCATGATTTGGAGTTAGCGGCGGTTGTCTTTGCACTCAAGATTTGGCGTCACTATCTTTTCGGCTCTGCATGTCAGATTTTTACCGATCATAAAAGTCTGAAATACATATTTACTCAGCGAGAGTTGAATATGAGGCAGAGGAGGTGGTTAGAGTTGATTAAGGATTATGACCTCGAAATCCTTTATCATCCGGGTAAGGCGAATGTCGTGGCCGACGCCTTGAGTCGGAAACCGATTGCGTTGCGAACGCTTGAGATCCTTACGTCTCAGTCTGAGCTTCGGCGGGCTTTGATTGAGTTTGATATTGAGGTTTTGTTGCCTGGAGCTGTCAGGCAACTTTGTGCTTTAGAAATTTCGTCGTCTTTGATCGATGAGATTAAGCTAAAGCAATTAGAGGATCCGATGATTACTCAAATCCGAGAGAACGTTCTTAAAGGAAAGTCTCCTGGGTTTGTGATTCACGAGGATGGCGTTTTGAGATTCCAGAGTCGGCTTTGTGTGCCGAACGATCCAGAGTTGCGACAGAGTATTTTGCGTGAGGCCCATTCCACACCCTATTCCGTTCATCCTGGTTCGAGTAAGATGTACAAGGACCTGAGGAGGAACTTCTGGTGGAATGATATGAAGGAGGAGGTCGCACAGTTTGTGGCGAGATGTTTGACTTGCCAAGGCAGTCAAAATCGAGCATCGCGACCGGCTGGGTTATTGCGATCACTTCGTTCCGGAATGGAAATGGGAAGATATATCGATGGATTTCATTACGAGTTTGCCGAGATCGAGATCAGGCATGAATATGGTTTGGGTGATTGTTGATCGTCTGACCAAGTCGGCACATTTTCTGGGCATCAAGGACACTTGGGGCCCGGAGAAATTGGCTCGTGTGTTTATCGCGCAGATTGTGAGGCTTCACGGTACTCCGAAGTCTATCGTTTCGGATCGTGATGGCCGTTTCGTATCACACTTTTGGAAGGCGGTGCATAAGGCATTGGGTACCCGTTTGCAATTGAGTACCTCTTTCCATCCTCAGTCAGATGGACAGTCGGAACGCACTATCCAGACGTTCGAGGATATGTTGCGTGCGTGCGCTCTCGATTGGAGCAGCGACTGGGAGGAGCATTTGCCATTGATCGAATTCACGTACAACAATAGTTGGCACGCGTCGATTCGGATGGCACCGTATGAGGCACTTTATGGGCGGCGATGTCGGTCACCGATTTGTTGGAATGAGGCGTCCGATTTAGTCGGGACCGAGCCGGATGTCGTTTTAGAGACGAGGCGGAAGATAGACTTAATTCGGGAACGGATGTTGACTGCCCAGAGTCGACAAAGTCATATGCCGATGTCCGTCGTAGACCTTTAGAATTTGAGGTGGGAGACCACGTTTTGCTGAAGGTGTCGCCAACGAGAGGAGTTTTCCGTTTCGGGAAGAAGGGGAAGTTGAGTCCGAGATTTATTGGACCCTTCGAGATTCTCGAGCGAGTCGGTGGGTTAGCATACCGTTTGGCGTTACCTCCGGCCTTGAGTCATGTTCATAGCGTTTTTCATGTTTCCCAGCTGAGGAAATATGTTCCGGATCCTAGTCACGTCATCGATTATGGCGAGATTGATATTGCTGAAGATATTACTTTCGAGGAGCGTCCTTTGAAGATTTTGGAGCATCGGGAGAAACGACTGAGGCATAAGACCATCCCTTTGGTCAAAGTGCAGTGGTCGAGACACGGTGTCGAGGAGGTAATTTGGGAAACCGAAGATAGCATGCGTGCTAGGTACCCTGAGTTGTTTGTTTCTTAAGTTTCGGGACGAAACTTATTTTTAGAGGGGTAGAATGTAATATCCGGTATTTTTCTTTCCCTTGTATTTTCATTTTTGGTATGTTTCTCGGTCATAGTGACCCTCATGTATCTTTCAGTATGTCCTTCCTGTCAACTGTTAAATTGTATTCTCGTTATTGTTCATTGTTTCAACTTTCCTCATATGAGTTCGACTTTGTTGGATCACCATTAATTTTGGTGACTCCAAAATTTATAAATCTTTGCAATATTATAGAACACCGAGTTAGCTTTCCAATGGTTCAAACGGTGAGTCAATCGGAGTCCGGACGAGAGAGTTATGGTCGTTTCAGTTTTTGGCCGAGCACTTCCAGGAGCCTTTCGGCCGATAGGGGGGTCGATAGACTCTCCGCCGGCGTGCATATGGGTATCGGTTGGGCTATCGGCCGATAGGCTGGCCGATAGGTAAATTTCTTCACATTCGAACTTCCAGAGCCTTTCGGCCGATAGGGGGTCGATAGACTCTCTCTGGCATTCCGTATGGGTATCGGTTGGGCTATCGGCCGATAGGGCTGGCCGATAGGTTCTGTGTGTTACACTATAAATGTGTTGTTTTGAGCGTGAATGACTCACTTCCTTCCCCATTTTTCCATCGTCGCGAGAGAGAGGATATAGAGGGGGAGAGTTCTTCATCCGGTCGATTTTCATCATTTCTTTTCGGTTGTGAGGCTCGGATAATCAATCTAACGCGTGTTCTACGGATCTTAATACTTGAATCACTCAAGGTAATATCTCTTGAAACCCTACCTTTTTGGATAATTGGGGATTTTGGGGTTTTGTCCGATTCTTTCCGTTTCGTTGATGGATTCATGATGAATATGATTATTCTTGTTGGTATTCTTAGTTTCCCTACGGATTCATGGTATATTTCGTGATTTTTACGGAATCGAGAGGGTTCGGTTGTGGTCCGCCCTCGTTGTTGTTTGTATACGAATATACATGAATCGTAGGCGGGTTTCCGGGAGTATTCCATTTCCATAATCGTTTAGAAGTGGTTGTGATTGTGCTATTCAAATCGTTAGGTTCATTTCCGCCGGTTCCTTGCGGTCGTGTTCAACTCTTCCGTTCCGTTCGTGTCATCGTCTATTTAATCGAGGCAAGTATTTTTGGAAACCTTTAAGCTTAACATGAAATGGTGATGTATATTACTTGTTTGTAACTCACCTCGTGTTGGCCCGACGGGGTCAAGGAGGGAAATCTATGCTGCCGCCCTGGATTTCACGAGTTTCGTATCGCTAGCCAACTCGTTAGGGTCCTTGCAAGGCCTCGAGTGAGAATGTATGCTGCCGCCCTGTTCTCACGGCTTAGCGTGTGCGTGGTTTTGTTTTTCTGTAATTGTAGCCAACTCGTTAGGGTCCCTGTGAGGCCCCGAGTGAGAATGTATCTTGCCGCCTGTTCTCAAGGCTAATTGTTTGACTGTTTATTTTCCTAAAAGACATGTCTTGTTTTGGTTTTTGAAATGATATTAGTGCATGTACTATGGAATGTGTAAGCGATTGGTTTGCCTGGATTACTTGTACTAGCGTAATTGCTAACCCCTCTGGGGACCCGTTTTGGGGAAATTCTTGTTATGGATTTCAGGTTATGACTACCCGGACGAGCGAGCACCGGGGACGATCGAGGATGTTGGCCAGGGTCGTTGACATGTGCATTTGGGTCTACTTATTTCCTTTGTCCATTTCGATATGGTTGTTCCCATAGTTTTAAACTTATAGATTGTACTCGCGAGTACTTAGGCTTTTCGTTTCAAACTCCGTATTGTATTACTTTAAATTGTCACGTTGTTGGTTGATGCTTATTCTGCCGGTTGTTCGGGCTTATATTTATATGTCATATTATTTAATTATGTATCCTCGTTAACCAAGATGGTTAGTCGAGCGGAGTTTTCCTATTGTAGCCTGGTAGGTCCCATGTAGGGGTCTACGGCGCTGTAACATATTTCCGAATATCTCGGGGTGTTACAATTTTCACGCTGGCTTTACTTCGTATTGGAAACAAGACTATATATAACTTCAGTGTAAACTTACATAATAACAAATAAACTACTAATATAATTTGAATGTCTCGGGTTCGAGTCCTCCGCGACGCAACCTTTAAATTTATGTGATAATTTAATATATAGTAATAATTTGCTTTAAAAAAATTAAAGAAAAAGGAAACTACTAATAATTTGTCATATGTATAGCATAATCTTATATAAATGTTCTTCGACAACAAAAAATAATGATTATATCAGTTAATCGGGTCAACCTAGTCGATTTTCACGCTAGCTTTACTTCGTATTGGAAACAAGACTGTATATAACTTCAATGTAAACTTACATAATAACACATAAACTACTAATATAATTTGAATGTCTCGGGTTCGAGTCCTCCGCGACACAACCTTTAAATTTATGTGATAATTTAATATATAGTAATAATTTGCTTCAAAAAAAATTAAAGAAAAAGGAAACTACTAATAATTTGTCATATGTATAGCATAATCTTATATAAATGTTATTCGACAACAAAAAATAATAATTATATCAGTTAATCGGGTCAACCTAGTCGATTTTCACGGCTTTACTTCGTATTGGAAACAAGGCGTATATAACTTCAGTGTAAACTTACATAATAACAAATAAACTACTAATATAATTTGAATGTCTCGGGTTCGAGTCCTCCGCGACGCAACCTTTAAATTTATGTGATAATTTAATATATAGTAATAATTTGCTTCAAAAAAAATTAAAGAAAAAGGAAACTACTAACAATTTGTCATATGTATAGCATAATCTTATATAAATGTTATTCGACAATAAAAAATAATAATTATATCAGTTAATCGGGTCAACCTAGTCGATTTTCACGCTGGCTTTACTTCGTATTGGAAACAAGACTCTATATAACTTCAGTGTAAACTTACATAATAACACATAAACTACTAATATAATTTGAATGTCTCGGGTTCGAGTCCTCCGCGACGCAACCTTTAAATTTATGTGATAATTTAATATATAGTAATAATTTGCTTTAAAAAAAAATAAAGAAAAAGGAAACTACTACTAATTTGTCATATGTATAGCATAATCTTATATAAATGTTATTCGACAACAAAAAATAATGATTATATAAGTTAATCGGGTCAACCTAGTCGATTTTCACGCTAGCTTTACTTCGTATTGGAAACAAGACTGTATATAACTTCAATGTAAACTTACATAATAACACATAAACTACTAATATAATTTGAATGTCTCGGGTTCGAGTCCTCCGCGACGCAACCTTTAAATTTATGTGATAATTTAATATATAGTAATAATTTGCTTCAAAAAAATTAAAGAAAAAGGAAACTACTAATAATTTGTCATATGTATAGCATAATCTTATATAAATGTTATTCGACAACAAAAATAATGATTATATCAATTAATCGGGTCAACCTAGTCGATTTTCACGTTGGCTTTACTTCGTATTGGAAACAAGACTGAATATAACTTCAGTGTAAACTTACATAATAACAAATAAACTACTAATATAATTTGAATGTCTCGGGTTCGAGTCCTCTGCGACGCAACCTTTAAATTTATGTGATAATTTAATATATAGTAATAATTTGCTTCAAAAAAAATTAAAGAAAAAGGAAACTACTAATAATTTGTCATATGTATAGCATAATCTTATATAAATGTTATTCGACAACAAAAAATAATGATTATATCAGTTAATCGGGTCAACCTAGTCGATTTTCACGCTGGCTTTACTTCGTATTGGAAACAAGACTGTATATAACTTCAGTGTAAACTTACATAATGTAACACCCCTAAAACCATCCGGGATATTACAGCGCCGTGGGTCCCGCGCCGGAACCCACCAGGCTAAAAACCGTTTACAAAACCAATTCAAAAGCGCCAAAAGGCCGATGACGGTAATATTTTAAATACTCAAATATTTTCAAAAGCATAATTTTGAAATACCGTCATACAATACCATTTGAAAATACAAGGCGAAGTGCCAATTCTCAACAGTTTAAAATATACGTTAAGCCACAACTTAAACGTACCGATAAAATAATTTGGGAAAAAGAGTTTGACGAAAATAACCCAAGTTCGTAAAATGCCCAAAAGACCATTTTAAAATACACACACGAGTTGGTAAAAAATACCAAAGAGCTATTTTGAAATATTCACACGCAATGGATAAATGCGATTCAAAATACACATTTGCAATGGAAATAAATAACCGGAAAAGAGTACTCAATTCTCCGAAAACAAGCCACAACCAAGATCACATCGGGAAGCTCATCCCTTCACGACCGCTACTAGCTCGATCTTCGAGTACCTAAAAATAAAGCCCACGACGGTCACCACAATACTCAATAATGATACCGATCACATCATCATAAATAATTACATACCAATGTAATAATATAGTAAGAATACTACCAAAGTAATCTTACCGTTATAACCTTACTAATCCATAATAATCCAATCCTTACCATAATCCACATTTCGCATCCTCGAATGGCGAAGTGGACTCAACATTAATTATCTCTACTGTATTCCAAAAATACCGACAATCCTCAAAACATCATCATAACTCGTAAGTGTGGAAATAATCCAATCTGTGCCAAATCCTGTCCGTCGGATTACACAAGCAAATCTCAACATGTATAAACCAATAATACACAACATATCTGTAGATCAACTACCACATGATAATGATAACAAATCCTGAAATATCGACATATAGTCCGAATGCTTATACGATCAATAACCAGATCAACCGATAAATCAACTGAGAATATCATCGACATGATAACTCCAATATGACCAATAGAGGATCACGATAACTCAGAATACCATCAACATGATAACTCCGACACGATCAACAAAGGATCAACAATAATCGAGAATACCATCAACAAGGTAAACTCCAAATGATCAACAAAAGACCAATAATAACTGAGAATACCATCAACAAGGTAACTCCAAATGATCAACAATGATGGATCTCAAAGAAACGACTCTGACTGTCGAACATACCCCTCGGGCGTATGAACAACCAGTCACAAACCGTCGAACATACCCAACCATAAAATGGAGGATGAACGACCAAACAATATGGCTCAAAGATGGAAATCATAGTACGCCCGATCCGAATATGTGTCAGTGCACATGTCCACCCCGTATACGGAATCCAGGATATACGTGGGACAATGTACCTAATTAGCCTCAACGAACTACGTCTCGTGTGTACAGCCTTTCACGGAAAAATATTCACGCATGACTATATATGTGCCCGGCTAAAAATCCTACACAATATCCAATCGGAACGCAGATATGACTCCAGATATGTCACGATGCAACATGACAACGAAACTCAAAGAAACACATATCCAATAAGGATCAAAAGACTCACCGAAGTGAACAACAATAGTCTGACAATGAAAAGTCGACACGACTAATCGATATCCAAAACATCAATCCTGGGATCACCATCCCCAAACGAATGACCAAAACATCTACGATCTCAATACAATAGTCCTGGGATCAACATCCCTCAACGAATAACCGATACGAAACTCACTACATGAAACCTCAACATATACAACAACTCAACATACTAATTATCCACATGATTGAACAAATACTTAGATTACCTCAAAAGCCGAGGACCATATCCATCAACATCCCCCAATGAGACGATCAACACAACCATTAATACCAACAATAGTCCTTTCTAACAACATTGCTATATGAATTATAAATGAAATGAAAACGAAACCATTCATCAAATATTATAAACTGAACAAGTATAAACTTGCCTCGATACCGATACCACGAAGCCGTTACCAATATCCATTGCCTTTGTCTACGAGCTCCTCAGCCCCGACCAAAAGCAATCTACAAACTCTTCGACTTCAACCGCAACACAACGGTCGTAATCCACGATCAAAACATCACAACCTATTGAAGTAATCAATCAACAACAATCCGATAACAATCAATAACCGACATACTCAACCAACAAACTCAACGGTTCAACGAAACCTCGATCATATACATAATACCAAATAATCCAACTCAACCGATACGAACCCATATCCACGATACAAGCCGTAACTCGATGATCACAAATAACAATCAATAACCAATCAACAACGGTTCTACAATATCCCGATTAGACACAAATCCGACAACCAAAACAATCGATCACGAATTCAAAACCACAATACGATTCCACAATCCGAAGATCATATCAATAATCAATCTAAACCAACAAGGGTCTAACATTACCGATTCCAAATTCAATCTTAAATATGGATACAAGTTTCCTCCTTGTAAATTCATAATATAAACCAATTACGGTTATCATCATCAATCCTACGATCCGATCAATTCAATATTATAGATAACCATATTCCAAAGGTTTCAAATAATTCCATTATCCGAATTGAACACTTGTTAAATACTTATGAATTCTCAAACTCAAGAGTGAATCATAAACTTATCAAATCCGAAATCATGTTCGTATTCCTATACGAATATTGTACCAAATACATAACTTAGTTATAAATGTGAATATTCCATATTCATATCCAAAACACCAACACTTCTTAAACATGTTCAACAATTCATATAATCCAAGAGTTCCTTAAGAACACAACTAATTCCGAAATCATATTCAAAATCTCCAATACGACATAATCCGATGTGTCCTAACATCTAAACAATCCTTATTCACCATTCAAGGTGTATATAATCATGTCCTTAAACATATACACTTCTTATAAGATCATGAATCGCAACAAACCACCAAGAACATCGAGAATGCTACGATTCCATAATCATAACGATATAATCAAGGCATTTGATCACCAATTCATTATCTTCCTTTAACAAAATTCCCATAATTACCAAGAATCATCACAACAATATCATTTCCATCACCATTCATACGAAAACGTGTAGAATTTTCCAAGTTCTACTCATTGAGACATTTCATCGAACACTTTGAAGGCATAGTCCAATTCAATCGATTATTCAAAGGAATACTCGAATCCGATCCACAAAACTTCAAGAACAACGAATAATCTCAAGAATACAACAAGATTCCATCAATAATCTGAGTTAGAACGAATCAAATCGGTCAAGACATCAAGAAACTTCAAAAATATCCAAAACCAATTGTTTTGGTGTTCTTACCATCGATCCGGGTGGAAGATGATGTTAATCCATGATTCCAACTTCCAAAACTTGTTGCTAGATGATGATATTAGTCAAATCCATCCACTTTGATGAAGAAATCGCCAATAAACGAAGAGAAAACATGAAAAAACCCGGATGACTCGGTCCAGGCCTTTAAATAGGCGACATCGCCGGACGTTACGTACGTAATCGCCACCGCTTTACGTGCGTAATCGCCATGGCCTCGCTCATCGCCCACTCGCCGGAACCCTTACGTACGAATCGGCACCGGCTTACGTAATCGCTCTACGGCCGTGAATCGCCACCGCCTTACGTACGTAATCGCGATCCTAGCCTCCGCCGAAGTCACCGCCGACCGTGATCGCCACCCCCACGAATCACCGCCACCATTCCCGCCATTCCAACGAGTCACGACCGGCCATGCTCGGCCATCCAGTCATCTCGCCACGACTCGACCGGCTACTCCGTAACGCACGTAACACTTAATCCGCTGCGCACGTAATACGTGCGTTGACTTGCTACAAGATATACTCAGACACGCACGTAATACACCCCGTATAACGTCGTAACTCCGTCCGTTGACTCACTGTCCACATCTGCGCCGAAAGCCGCCACCACGGGCCCCACTGTCCGATTCCTCTTGTTACGTGCGTTATGTACACTATATAACGTCGTAAGCTAACACATTTTACGTCGTAAGCTCCAAGGCTTAACGTGCGTAATGACTTTTATACTTAGTCAAAAATCCAACTGCTCTGTCCGACGTCTCGATGTACGAAAATACAAACATACGGCATACCGAATACACATACCGAATCCAAAATATTCTCATACGGTATACGATATCCAAATCTGTTTAACCCGATACAACATATCCTGAATATATCTCATCAAAAACGATAATCACACCAGTATAACTGTCTCGGTTCTCAATTTATTTTATCCATACTGTATAGATACCAAACTATACAGTATATCTCAGATAAAATAACGCGAAAAATTTATACTGAAAATTCGGGTATTACATACTACCCCCCTTAAAATAAGTTTCGTCCTCGAAACTTGCAACCTGTCGCCAACAACAGATAAGTCCAAAATTTTCCAACTCATCACAAAAACAATCAAGCGTCGCCACAAGCGAACAACCAAACCAATATACTTACAGGTGCGTGAAGCCGATGATCTCCCGTGATACTAGCACACGACTCCCATACGAAGTCTCAACACAACCAACGCACACCAATATCACAAATAGCAGTTTGAAAAGAATCTCAAAAATTTTGGAAACTCCAAAAATCGATTCGACTCAAAAGTCAGAAAAACTCATTTTCAAAAGCCACGCTACTACCGTACCGGTAGAGCCACATAACACACACGCCTGGGTTTCATAAAACCCAAGCTCCGATACCATCTTCTGTAACACCCCTAAAACCATCCGGGATATTACAGCCAGGTCCTGCCGAACCCACTGTGCTAAAAACCGTTTACAAAACCAATTCAAAAGCGCCAAAAGGCCGATGACGGTAATATTTTAAATACTCAAATATTTTCAAAAGCATAATTTTGAAATACCGTCATACAATACCATTTGAAAATACAAGGCGAAGTGCCAATTCTCAACAGTTTAAAATATACGTTAAGCCACAACTTAAACGTACCGATAAAATAATTTGGGAAAAGAGTTTGAAAATAACTAAGTTCGTAAAATGCCCAAAAGACCATTTTAAAATACACACACGAGTTGGTAAAAATACCAAAGAGCTATTTTGAAATATACACACGCAATGGATAAATGCGCTCAAAATACACATTTGCAAATGAAATAAATAACCTAAAAGAGTACTCAATTCTCCGAAAACAAGCCACAACCAGTATCACATCGGGAAGCTCATCCCTTCACGACCGCTACTAGCTCGATCTTCGAGTACCTAAAAATAAAGCCCACGACGGGGTCAGCCACAATACTCAATAATGATACCGATCACATCATCATAAATAATTACATACCAATGTAATAATATAGTAAGAATACTACCAAAGTAATCTTACCGTTATAACCTTACTAATCCATAATAATCCAATCTTTACCATAATCCACATTTCGCATCCTCGAATGGCGAAGTGGACTCAACATTAATTATCTCTACTGTATTCCAAAAATACCGACAATCCTCAAAACATCATCATAACTCGTAAGTGTGGAAATAATCCAATCTGTGCCAAATCCTGTCCGTCGGATTACACAAGCAAATCTCAACATGTATAAACCAATAATACACAACATATCTCAGAGATCAACTACCACATGATAATGATAACAAATCCTGAAATATCGACATATAGTCCGAATGCTTATACGATCAATAACCAGATCAACCGATAAATCAACTGAGAATATCATCGACATGATAACTCCAATATGACCAATAGAGGATCACGATAACTCAGAATACCATCAACATGATAACTCCGACACGATCAACAAAGGATCAACAATAATCGAGAATACCATCAACAAGGTAAACTACAAATGATCAACAAAAGACCAATAATAACTGAGAATACCATCAACAAGGTAACTCCAAATGATAAACAATGATGGATCTCAAAGAAACGACTCTGACTGTCGAACATACCCCTCGGGCGTATGAACAACCAGTCACAAACCGTCGAACATACCCAACCATAAAATGGAGGATGAACGACCAAACAATATGGCTCAAAGATGGAAATCATAGTACGCCCGATCCGAATATGTGTCAGTGCACATGTCCACCCCGTATACGGAATCCAGGATATACGTGGGACAATGTACCTAATTAGCCTCAACGAACTACGTCTCGTGTGCACAGCCTTTCACGGAAAAATATTCACGCATGACTATATATGTGCCCGGCTAAAAATCCTACACAATATCCAATCGGAACGCAGATATGACTCCAGATATGTCACGATGCAACATGACAACGAAACTCAAAGAAACACATATCCAATAAGGATCAAAAGACTCACCGAAGTGAACAACAATAGTCTGACAATGAAAAGTCGACACGACTAATCGATATCCAAAACATCAATCCTGGGATCACCATCCCCAAACGAATGACCAAAACATCTACGATCTCAATACAATAGTCCTGGGATCAACATCCCTCAACGAATAACCGATACGAAACTCACTACATGAAACCTCAACATATACAACAACTCAACATACTAATTATCCACATGATTGAACAAATACTTAGATTACCTCAAAAGCCGAGGACCATATCCATCAACATCCCCCAATGAGACGATCAACACAACCATTAATACCAACAATAGTCCTTTCTAACAACATTGCTATATGAATTATAAATGAAATGAAAACGAAACCATTCATCAAATATTATAAACTGAACAAGTATAAACTTGCCTCGATACCGATACCACGAAGCCGTTACCAATATCCATTGCCTTTGTCTACGAGCTCCTCAGCCCCGACCAAAAGCAATCTACAAACTCTTCGACTTCAACCGCAACACAACGGTCGTAATCCACGATCAAAACATCACAACCTATTGAAGTAATCAATCAACAACAATCCGATAACAATCAATAACCGACATACTCAACCAACAAACTCAACGGTTCAACGAAACCTCGATCATATACATAATACCAAATAATCCAACTCAACCGATACGAACCCATATCCACGATACAAGCCGTAACTCGATGATCACAAATAACAATCAATAACCAATCAACAACGGTTCTACAATATCCCGATTAGACACAAATCCGACAACCAAAACAATCGATCACGAATTCAAAACCACAATACGATTCCACAATCCGAAGATCATATCAATAATCAATCTAAACCAACAAGGGTCTAACATTACCGATTCGAAATTCAATCTTAAATATGGATACAAGTTTCCTCCTTGTAAATTCATAATATAAACCAATTACCGGTTATCATCATCAATCCGGACGATCCGATCAATTCAATATTATAGATAACCATATTCCAAAGGTTTCAAATAATTCCATTATCCGAATTGAACACTTGTTAAATACTTATGAATTCTCAAACTCAAGAGTGAATCATAAACTTATCAAATCCGAAATCATGTTCGTATTCCTATACGAATATTGTACCAAATACATAACTTAGTTATAAATGTGAATATTCCATATTCATATCCAAAACACCAACACTTCTTAAACATGTTCAACAATTCATATAATCCAAGAGTTCCTTAAGAACACAACTAATTCGAAATCATATTCAAAATCTCCAATACGACATAATCCGATGTGTCCTAACATCTAAACAATCCTTATTCACCATTCAAGGTGTATATAATCATGTCCTTAAACATATACACTTCTTATAAGATCATGAATCGCAACAAACCACCAAGAACATCGAGAATGCTACGATTCCATAATCATAACGATATAATCAAGGCATTTGATCACCAATTCATTATCTTCCTTTAACAAAATTCCCATAATTACCAAGAATCATCACAACAATATCATTTCCATCACCATTCATACGAAAACGTGTAGAATTTTCCAAGTTCTACTCATTGAGACATTTCATCGAACACTTTGAAGGCATAGTCCAATTCAATCGATTATTCAAAGGAATACTCGAATCCGATCCACAAAACTTCAAGAACAACGAATAATCTCAAGAATACAACAAGATTCCATCAATAATCTGAGTTAGAACGAATCAAATCGGTCAAGACATCAAGAAACTTCAAAAATATCCAAAACCAAATGTTTAGGTGTTCTTACCTTCGATCCGGGTGGAAGATGATGTTAATCCAGGATTCCAACTTCCAAAACATGTTGCTAGATGATGATATTAGTCAAATCCATCCACTTTGATGAAGAAATCGCCAAAAAACGAAGAGAAAACATGAAAATACCCGGATGACTCGGTCCAGGCCTTTAAATAGGCGGACACTGCCGGCACGTTACGTACGTAATCGCCACGCTTTACGACGTAATCGCCATGGCTCGCTCATCGCCCACTCGCGGAACCCTTACGTACGAATCGGCACCGCTTACGACGTAATCGCCCTTACGGCCGTAATCGCCACCGCTTTACGTACGTAATCGCCGCCCTAGCCTCCCGAAGTCACCGCGGCCGTGATCGGCCACCCCCACGAATCACCGCCGACCATTCCCGGCCATTCCAACGAGTCACGACCGGCCATGCTCGGCCATCCAGTCATCTCGGCCACGACTCGACCGGCTACTCCGTAACGCACGTAACACTTAATCCGTTGCGTCGTAATACGACGTTGACTTGCTACAAGATATACTCGATTACGACGTAATACACCCCGTATAACGTCGTAACTCCGTCCGTTGACTCACTGCCCACATCTGCGCCGAAAGCTGCCGACCACGGGCCCCACTGTCCGATTCCTCTTGTTACGTACGTTATGTACACTATATAACGTACGTAAGCTAACACATTTTACGTACGTAAGCTCCAAGGCTTAACGTACGTAATGACTTTTATACTTAGTCAAAAATCCAACTGTTCCTGTCCGACGTCTCGATGTACGAAAATACAAACATACGGCATACTGAATACACATACTGAATCCAAAAATATTCTCATACGGTATACCTGATATCCAAATCTGTTTAACCTGATACAACATATCCTGAATATATCATCACCAAAAACGATAATCACACCAAGATAAGCTGCTCTGGTTCTCAATTTATTTTATCCATACTGTATAGATACCAAACTATACAGTATATCTCAGATAAAATAACGTGAAAAATTTATACTGAAAATTCGGGTATTACACATAATAACAAATAAACTACTAATATAATTTGAATGTCTCGGGTTCGAGTCCTCCGCGACGCAACCTTTAAATTTATGTGATAATTTAATATATAGTAATAATTTGCTTCAAAAAAAATTAAAGAAAAAGGAAACTACTAATAATTTGTCATATGTATAGCATAATCTTATATAAATGTTATTCGACAACAAAAAATAATGATTATATAAGTTAATCGGGTCAACCTAGTCGATTTTCACGCTAGCTTTACTTCGTATTGGAAACAAGACTGTATATAACTTCAATGTAAACTTACATAATAACACATAAACTACTAATATAATTTGAATGTCTCGGGTTCGAGTCCTCCGCGACGCAACCTTTAAATTTATGTGATAATTTAATAAATAGTAATAATTTGCTTCAAAAAAATTAAAGAAAAAGGAAACTACTAATAATTTGTCATATGTATAGCATAATCTTATATAAATGTTATTCGACAACAAAAAATAATGATTATATCAGTTAATCGGGTCAACCTAGTCGATTTTCACGCTGGCTTTACTTTGTATTGGAAACAAGACTGTATATAACTTCAGTGTAAACTTACATAATAACAAATAAACTACTAATATAATTTGAATGTCTCGGGTTCGAGTCCTCCGCGACGCAACCTTTAAATTTATGTGATAATTTAATATATAGTAATAATTTGCTTTAAAAGAAAATTAAAGAAAAAGGAAACTACTAATAATTTGTCATATGTATAGCATAATCTTATATAAATGTTATTCGACAACAAAAAATAATGATTATATCGATTAATCGGGTCAACCTAGTCGATTTTCACGCTAGCTTTACTTCGTATTGGAAACAAGATCGTATATAACTTCAATGTAAACTTACATAATAACACGTAAACTACTAATATAATTTGAATGTCTCGGTTCGAGTCCTCCGCGCGCAACCTTTAAATTTATGTGATAATTTAATATATAGTAATAATTTGCTTCAAAAAAAATTAAAGAAAAAGGAAACTACTAATAATTTGTCATATGTATAGCATAATCTTATATAAATGTTATTCGACAACAAAAAATAATGATTATATCAGTTAATCGGGTCAACCTAGTCGATTTTCACGCTGGCTTTACTTCGTATTGGAAACAAGACTGTATATAACTTCAGTGTAAACTTACATAATAACAAATAAACTACTAATATAATTTGAATGTCTCGGGTTCGAGTCCTCCGCGACGCAACCTTTAAATTTATGTGATAATTTAATATATAGTAATAATTTGCTTCAAAAAAAATTAAAGAAAAAGGAAACTACTAATAATTTGTCATATGTATAGCATAATCTTATATAAATGTTATTCGACAACAAAAAATAATGATTATATAAGTTAATCGGGTCAACCTAGTCGATTTTCACGCTAGCTTTACTTCGTATTGGAAACAAGACTGTATATAACTTCAATGTAAACTTACATAATAACACATAAACTACTAATATAATTTGAATGTCTCGGGTTCGAGTCCTCCGCGACGCAACCTTTAAATTTATGTGATAATTTAATATATAGTAATAATTTGCTTCAAAAAAATTAAAGAAAAAGGAAACTACTAATAATTTGTCATATATATAGCATAATCTTATATAAATGTTATTCGACAACAAAAAATAATGATTATATCAGTTAATCGGGTCAACCTAGTCGATTTTCACGCTGGCTTTACTTCGTATTGGAAACAAGACTGTATATAACTTCAAAGGTAAACTTACATAATAACAAATAAACTACTAATATAATTTGAATGTCTCGGGTTCGAGTCCTCCGCGACGCAACCTTTAAATTTATGTGATAATTTAATATATAGTAATAATTTGCTTTAAAAGAAAATTAAAGAAAAAGGAAACTACTAATAATTTGTCATATGTATAGCATAATCTTATATAAATGTTATTCGACAACAAAAAATAATGATTATATCAGTTAATCGGGTCAACCTAGTCGATTTTCACGCTAGCTTTACTTCGTATTGGAAACAAGACTGTATATAACTTCAATGTAAACTTACATAATAACACATAAACTACTAATATAATTTGAATGTCTCGGGTTCGAGTCCTCCGCGATGCAACCGTTAAATTTATGTGATAATTTAATATATAGTAATAATTTGCTTTAAAAAAAAAAATAAAGAAAAAGGAAACTACTACTAATTTGTCATATGTATAGCATAATCTTATATAAATGTTCTTCGACAACAAAAAATAATGATTATATAAGTTAATCGGGTCAACCTAGTCGATTTTCACGCAAGCTTTACTTCGTATTGGAAACAAAACTGTATATAACTTCAGTGTAAACTTACATAATAACAAATAAACTACTAATATAATTTGAATGTCTTGGGTTCAAGTCCTCCGCGACGCAACCTTTAAATTTATGTGATAATTTAATATATAGTAATAATTTGCTTTAAAAAAATTAAAGAAAAAGGAAACTACTAATAATTTGTCATATGTATAGCATAATCTTATATAAATGTTATTCGACAACAAAAAATAATGATTATATCAGTTAATTGGGTCAACCTAGTCGATTTTCACGCTGGCTTTACTTCGTATTGGAAACAAGACTGTATATAACTTCGGTGTAAACTTACATAATAACAAATAAACTACTAATATAATTTGAATGTCTCGGGTTCGAGTCCTCCGCAACGCAACCTTTAAATTTATGTGATAATTTAATATATAGTAATAATTTGCTTCAAAAAAAATTAAAGAAAAAGAAAACTACAAATAATTTGTCATATGTATAGCATAATCTTATATAAATGTTATTCGACAACAAAAAATAATAATTATATCAGTTAATCGGGTCAACCTAGTCGATTTTCACGCTGGCTTTACTTCGTATTGGAAACAAGACTGTATATAACTTCAGTGTAAACTTACATAATAACAAATAAACTACTAATATAATTTGAATGTCTCGGGTTCGAGTCCTCCGCGACGCAACCTTTAAATGTAATATCCGCATTTTTCTTTCCCTCGTAATTGTATTTCCGGTGTAATTCTCGATTTTAGTGACTCTCGTGTATCCTTCAGTGTAACTTTTCCGTTATCTTTTGATCTGATTCTCGTAATTGTTGTGCGGAACCGTCGTTTTGGGGTTGCCGTGGATTCATTCTATGCTATGATGCGTTTTGAGGTGTTCCGTTTGACGTTTCGTTCATAATCCGGTATTTTGGGTCGTTTATATTCTGTATCTAGCGCACGCTAAATTTTCTGTATAGCGCACGCTAGAAATCCATTGGTAGCGCACGCTACGTTTAATTCGTAGCACACGCTAACGATTTAGCCCTGGGAGTGGCAGTTTCGCTCCCAGGCCTCTGGACTATCGGATTAGCGCACGCTATCTTGTCTAGCGCACGCTAATGTCGGGAGACTAGCGCACGTTAAGTTGTTCAGTAGCGCGCGCTAGTGTGACTGTCGATCGCGCTTACTACCGAATTCAATCGATTCTAGTTAGCACACGCTACGCTGGTATGGTAGCGCACGCTAACGGGTCGAGTGAGGTTTGGGCGGTTGGCTCCGGACTCGGCCGATGTTCGTGTAGCGCACGCTATTGGTCGATAGCGCGCGCTACCGATAGGTTATTAGCGCACGCTACGCATGCATGGTAGCGCACGCTAACGGCAAAACCCCAAGCTCGGACTCGGACGCTAACAGAGGGTTGGTAACCCTATCCCGTTAGCGCACGCTAACCTTGAGGTCTTAGCGTGCTAACACTCCCCGGTTATATAAACCAGGGAGTTGACCGAGATAATCACAAAATCTCATTTCTTCCTCTTTCCGTGGCCGAGCGACTCCCGAGCGATTTGAGGCGATTTTCTTCCTCCAATCACTTCAGAGATTCTTGTGCTTGAGTTCTTGGTGTAAGACTAACATCATCCACTTGTGTTTCTCATCCTAAATCCAAGGTAATCTCTTAGAACCCTACTTTTGGATAATTTGGGGTTCTCGGGATTTTCTTCCGATCCGCTCCGCTTCGTTGATGGATTCATGATGAATATGATTATTCTTGTTGGTATTCTTAGTTTCCTACGGATTCATGGTATATTTCGTGATTTTTACGGAATCGAGAGGGTTCGGTTGTGGTCCGCCTCGTTGTTGTTTATATACGAATATACATGAATCGTAGGCGGGTTTCGGAGTATTCCATTTCCATAATCGTTTAGAAGTGGTTGTGATTGTGCTATTCAAATCGTTAGGTTCATTTCCGCGGTTCCTTGCGGTCGTGTTCAACTCTTCCGCTCCGCTCGTGTCATCGTCTAATTAATCGAGGCAAGTATCCTTATGAACTTAAAATCTTGACATAGTAGTTTTGTATGAGAAATTGTGTGTGTGTATGCTCACTACGGGTTAGACTCGACGGGTCTCGGTAGGGTTCCACGAAGCCGTGGACCGCGAGCTTGCTTTTAACCACTCATGGGTTAGATCCGACGGGGTCTCGGCAGGATCCACGGCCGTGGGTCCGCGGTTAATTGTGGTGCATTTTTTTTCAAATGTGGTTTGATCATTGGCATTTCCGGAAATGAGCGTTTTGGAAACTATGATTTCTTGTTGGCATGCATTACTATATGTGTAAGATGTAAAATGTTCATTTGGTTACTTGTACTAGCGTAATTGCTAACCCCTCTGGGACCCGCTTTGGGGAAATTCGTTTTATGAATTTCAGTCGTTCATCGAGACGAGCGGGCGCTGGACCAGTACACGGATGATGGCCGTGCGTGATGATGGTGCACGAGTGATGTTTTAGTGTCTTTTACCTTTTTGTCTTTTGTGGTTTTGAACTAATAGTTGTACTCGAGTACTTAAGGGGTTCTTGTTCGTTTGAATTGTATTGTTGCTTATTATGTTGTGTTGGATGATGATGTTATATTGACCGGTCGAACCGGGTGGATTGTTCTGTTTTGCGTCTTTATGACGTGGTGTTATTTTATCATTCCTGTGAGTCGTTGTTTATGATGCTGTTCAGCCTGGTGGGTCCCATATAGGGATTCACTACTGTAATATACCTCGGATATCCCGGGGTGTTACGTAAAATGGTATCGGAGCACTAGGTTTATGGATACCTAGGCTTGTTGGTTTATTGGGTCTTGTGGTGTTTGGTTTTGCACATCATCGTCACGCGCCATGATTCCTAGATTTACCAAAGTGTCCGTAAGCTTTCTTTCCTTTGTTCATTAATTTCTTGTATCGTACCCTTGATTCTCGACTTGTAATTGTTCTTTTCTTGTCGATCCTCGTATGGCTTTTGCTACTTATTTAACTCCGATGGATGCCGGAAGAGGTCGTGGTCGCGGTCGTGGTCGTGGGGCGCCGGCGGTGGGGCGGCCACGTCACGATCTTTCGAGCCGGCAGACTGGCGACCGTCATAGCCATGCTTCTTCTCGGGAGCGTGCCGATCTTGGTATTGCGGCCGTTATGCAACAGATGGTGAACCAAATGGCGGCAATAGCTCAGGCGGTTCAGAACCCGGATCAAGCCCATGCTAATCGGGGCGGAGCGGACCGTTGGCTCCAAGATGTCATCACGATGCGTCCTCCTCAGTTTTCGGGAGCTTCAGACCCGATTGGCTGGGAAGGGTGGATCAAGGAGATGTCTAAGGTCTTCGTTGCCACTAACTGTCCCGAGGACCGTAAAGTCCCTATTGCTCAATATTTTCTCACTGGGGACGCTACGGACTGGTGGGAGGCCGTTGGGCCCAAAGACCATGCTGCTTCGTGGGCTGAGTTTCAAGAGTTGATGGAGACTGAATATTGCCCGTGGCCAGTCAGACAGGCTCGGGTACATGCTTTTTATGACGCTCAACCACGGGATATCCCCGTAGCTCAAGCCATTGCTGATTTTAACAAAGAGTTGGGTTATGTGAAGACCCAAGTTGTCGAGGAGAGTGACAAGATTTTCCATTTCTCCAGACGGATGAAGTTGCCGATCCGGGACTATATGTCGGGGCTCGTATGCACTACATTGAAGGATTATCAGAGTAGGGCCCTTGCTTATGATATGTCGGTGATGGCGAGTGAGGCGGCCCGCGAGAGTAAGAGGCAGAAGTCCGCTGGGAACTTTTCGGGCCACAAGAGTGGGGGTCAGCAGAGATCCCAATCTGCTAACTTCCCCGCCGGCGGTGGTCCAGCCTGTTCATTGGGGTCCTCGTGGAACTACCAGTGCTCCTTATCGTGATGTGAAGTGTTTCAATTGTGGTCGTACGGGCCACATTAGTCGTGTTTGTCCGAACCCTTTGCTGACGTGTAATCAGTGTGGCCAGTCGGGTCACAGGGCTGCTTTCTGTGCCGAGAGAGAGAAAATTCTTGGTGCCCGGGCTTCCATTCCAGCGCCTAGGGAACCAAGTGTGAATCAGGGATCGTTTGTTCCTCAGTCTCCGCCGAGTGCTAGTCGGGGGAGAGGTCGGGGTCAGCCCTCTAAGGGGGGAGCTTCCAGTGTCGGCTCCGCCCACCCGCGTGTCTATGAGATGCGGAGAGCCGATGATCCAGCGGCTACCGTAGCGACAGGTACCGTTTACATTCTTTCTCATCCTGTCAGTGTGCTTTTCGATTCTGGTGCTACGCATTCGTTCATATCTCTGGATTGTGTGCGCCGTTTGAATCTCGACCGTTTGACGCCTTGTGAGCCCTTCATCGTTAAGCTTCCTAGCGGTGATAGGATCGTTGGTGATCAGGAGGTTCGAGACTGTTCTGTGCTTATTTGTGAGAGGACTTGGCCCTCTAATCTTATCGTTGTGAGTATCGAGGGTGAGGATTTGATTCTTGGTGATGATTGGCTCGAGCGGCATGGTGCAATCATGAACTACCGCACGAGAATCATCACCATGTTGGCCGATGATGGCACGAGCACTCTTTCACGGCGAAAGAGGGGGAACCAGAAACTCGTTATTAACGCCTTGAAGGCGATGAAACTCCTGCGAAAGGGATGTATTGGTTATTGGTGCTATGCCTTTAAGGCGGAGAGTGGTGGAGTCGAGCTTTCGTCGATTCCAATCGTTAATGAATTTCCTGATGTTTTTCCTGACGAGTTACCGGGATTACCACCGGATCGAGAGGTCGAGTTCACTATAGAGTTAGAGCCGGGTGCGGCTCCTATCTCGAAGGCGCCCTATCGCATGGCACCTTCAGAGATGTCCGAGTTGAAGAAGCAGTTGAGTGAGCTTCTTGAGTCGGGGTATGTTCGACCGAGCGCCTCGCCTTGGGGCGCACCGGTCCTGTTTGTGCGGAAGAAGGATGGTTCGCTACGTTTGTGTATCGACTATCGCGAACTAAACAAGGTGACCATCAAGAACAAGTATCCTTTGCCGAGAATTGATGACTTGTTCGATCAGTTGCAGGGAGCTGCGGTATTCTCGAAAATTGATCTGAAATCGGGATACTATCACTCCGGTGAGAGAGTCCGATGTGCCGAAAACAGCCTTTCGGACGAGGTACGGACATTATGAGTTCGTAGTCATGCCTTTCGGGTTAACTAATGCGCCGGCGGTGTTCATGCAATTGATGAACAAAGTTTTTATCGAGTATTTGGATAAGTGCGTCGTCGTCTTTATTGACGATATTCTTGTTTATTCGAGGAATGAGGAAGAGCATGCCCATCATTTGCGGATAGTGTTGGACATTTTAAGGACCGAGCAACTCTATGCAAAGTTCTCGAAATGTGAGTTTTGGCTGAAGAAAGTGATGTTTTTAGGTCACGTGATTTCAGCCGAGGGGGTTCGTGTGGATCCGCAGAAGATTGAGGCCGTATTGGATTGGGCACCGCCCAAGAATGTGAAGGAGCTCCGTAGTTTCTTGGGTTTGGCTGGCTACTACCGTAGGTTCGTAGAGGGTTTCGAATCGCCCGGCCACTTACGCAGTTGCTCCAGAAATCCGAGAAGTTCGTTTGGAATGACGAGAGGCAGTCGAGTTTTGAGGAGCTGAAGAAGCGTTTGACTTCAGCCCCAGTTTTGGCGTTGCCATGTGGCAACGAGGGTTTTGCCGTTTATAGCGATGCTTCGGGTCGTGGTCTTAGGTGTGTATTAATGCGACGGCAAGACCATTGCCTATGCGTCGAGACAGCTTGAGGCCGTATGAGCCGAACTACCCTACTCATGATTTGGAGTTAGCGGCGGTCGTTTTGCGCTCAAGATTTGGCGTCACTATCTTTTCGGCTCCACATGTCGATTTTTACCGATCATAAAAGTCTCAAATACATATTTACTCGGCGAGAGTTGAATATGAGGCAGAGGAGGTGGTTAGAGTTGATTAAGGATTATGACCTCGAAATCCTTTATCATCCGGCAAGGCGAACGTTGTTGCCGACGCCTTGAGTCGAAACCGATTGCGTTGCGAGCGCTTGAGATCCTTACATCTCGATCGAGCTTCGGAGGGCTTTGATCGAGTTAGATGTTGAGGTCTTGTTGCCGGAGCCGTCGGGCAACCGTGCTTTAGAGATTTCGTGCCTTTGATCGATGAAATTAAGTCAAGCGATTAGAGGATCCGATGATTACTCAAATCCGAGAGAACGTTCTTAAAGGAAAGTCTCTGGATTTGTGATTCACGAGGATGGTGTTTTGAGATTCAGTCGGCTTTGTGTGCCGAGCGACTCGAGTTGAGGCGAGTATTTTACGGGAGGCCCATGCTACACCTTATTCCGTTCATCCCAGTACGAGTAAGATGTACAAGGACCCGAGGAGAAATTTACGGTGGAATGATATGAAGGATGAGGTCGCCTATGTTTGTAGCGAGATGTTTGACTTGTCGTGAGTCAAAATCGAGCATCGAGACCGGGCCAGGTTATTGCGTCACTTCGTTCCGGAATGGAAATGGGAAGATATATCGATGGATTTCGTTACGAGTTTGCCGAGATCGAGGTCGGGCATGAATATGGTATGGGTGATTGTTGATCGCCTGACCAAGTCGGCACATTTTCTGGGCATCAAGGACACTTGGGGCCCGGAGAAGTTAGCTCGTGTGTTTATTACGCACATCGTGAGACTTCACGGTACTCCGAAGTCTATTGTTTCGGATCGTGACGGACGTTTTGTATCGCACTTCTGGCAGGCACTGCATAAGGCGTTAGGTACCCGGTTGCATTTGAGTACCTCTTTTCATCCCCAGACAGATGGACAGTCGGAACGCACTATCCAGACGTTCGAGGACTTGTTGCGTGCCTGTGCTCTCGATTGGAGTAGTGACTGGGAGGAACATTTGCCGCTGATCGAATTCACGTATAACAATAGTTGGCACGCGTCGATTCGGATGGCACCGTATGAGGCACTTTACGGGCGGCGATGTCGATCACCGATTTGTTGGAATGAGGCGTCCGATTTGGTCGGGACCGAGCCGGATGTCGTTTTAGAGACGAGGCGGAAGGTAGAGTTAATTCGGGAACGGATGTTGACTGCCCAGAGTCGACAGAAGTCGTATGCCGACGTCCGTCGTCGACCTTTGGAATTCGAGGTGGGAGACCACGTTTTGCTAAAGGTGTCGCCGACGAAGGGAGTTTTTTGTTTCGGGAAGAAAGAGAAGTTGAGTCCGAGATTTATCGGCCCCTTCGAGATCCTCGAGCGAGTAGGTGGGTTGGCATACCGTTTGGCGTTACCTCCGGCCTTGAGTCATGTTCATAGCGTTTTCCATGTTTCCCAGTTGAGGAAATATGTCCCGGATCCTAGCCACATCATCGATTATGGTGAGATTGATGTCGCCAAAGATGTTACTTTCGAAGAGCGCCCTTTGAAGATTTTGGAACATCGTGAGAAACGATTGAGGCATAAGACCATACCTTTGGTCAAGGTGCAGTGGTCGAGACACGGTGTCGAGGAGGCAACTTGGGAAACCGAGGATAGCATGCGTGCTAGGTACCCCGAGTTGTTTGTTCCTTAAGTTTCGGGACGAAACTTATTTTTAGAGGGGTAGAATGTAATATCCGCATTTTCTTTCCCTCGTAATTGTATTTCCTGTAATTCTCGATTTTAGTGACTCGTGTATCCTTCAGTGTAACTTTTCCGTTATCTTTTGATCTGATTCTCGTAATTGTTGTGCGGAACCGTCGTTTCGGGGTTGCCGTGGATTCATTCTATGCTATGATGCGTTTTGAGGTGTTCCGTTTGACGTTTCGTTCATAATCCGGTATTTTGGGTCGTTTATATTCTGTATCTAGCGCACGCTAAATTTTCTGTATAGCGCACGCTAGAAATCCATTGGTAGCGCACGCTACGTTTAATTCATAGCGCACGCTAACGATCTAGCGCACGCTAATGTCGGGAGACTAGCGCACGTTAAGTTGTTCAGTAGCGCGCGCTAGTGTGACTGTCCAGTACTGGGCAGTTTACTACTGAATTCAATCAGATTCTAGTTAGCGCACGCTACGCTGGTATGGTAGCGCACGCTAACGGGTCAGGTGAGGTTTGGGCAGTTGGCTACTGGACTCGGCTGATGTTCAGGTAGCGCACGCTATTGGTCGATAGCGCGCGCTACCGATAGGTTATTAGCGCACGCTACGCATGCATGGTAGCGCACGCTAACGGCAAAAACCCTGGCTTCTGGACTCGGACGCTAACAGGAGGGTTGGTAACCCTATCCCGTTAGCGCACGCTAACCTTGAGGTCTTAGCGTGCGCTAACACTCCCTGGTTATATAAACCAGGAGTTGACCGAGATAATCACAAAATCTCATTTCTTCCTCTTTCCGCGCCGAGCGACTCCCGAGCGATTTGAGGCGATTTTCTTCCTCCAATCACTTGAGATTCTTGTGCTTGAGTTCTTGGTGTAAGACTAACATCATCCACTTGTGTTTCTCATCCTAAATCCAGTAATCTCTTAGAACCCTACTTTTGGATAATTTGGGGTTCTCGGGATTTTCTTCCGATCCGTTCCGTTTCGTTGATGGATTCATGATGAATATGATTATTCTTGTTGGTATTCTTAGTTTCCCTACGGATTCATGGTATATTTCGTGATTTTTACGGAATCGAGAGGGTTCGGTTGTGGTCCGCCCTCGTTGTTGTTTATATACGAATATACATGAATCGTAGGCGGGTTTCCGGAGTATTCCATTTCCATAATCGTTTAGAAGTGGTTGTGATTGTGCTATTCAAATCGTTAGGTTCATTTCCGCCGGTTCCTTGCGGTCGTGTTCAACTCTTCCGTTCCGTTCGTGTCATCGTCTAATTAATCGAGGCAAGTATCCTTATGAACTTAAAATCTTGACATAGTAGTTTTGTATGAGAAATTGTGTGTGTGTATGCTCACTACGGGTTAGACTCGACGGGGTCTCGGTAGGGTTCCACGAAGCTGTGGACCGCGAGCTTGCTTTTAACCACTGTGGGTTAGATCCGACGGGGTCTCGGCAGGGATCCACGAAGCTGTGGGTCCGCGGTTAATTGTGGTGCATTTTTTTTCAAATGTGGTTTGATCATTGGCATTTCCGGAAATGAGCGTTTTGGAAACTATGATTTCTTGTTGGCATGCATTACTATATGTGTAAGATGTAAAATGTTCATTTGGTTACTTGTACTAGCGTAATTGCTAACCCCTCTGGGGACCCGTTTTGGGGAAATTCGTTTTATGAATTTCAGGTCAGGTTCATCGAGACGAGCGGGCTGGACCAAGATTACGGATGATGGCCGTGCGTGATGATGGTGCACGAGTGATGTTTTAGTGTCTTTTACCTTTTTGTCTTTTGTGGTTTTGAACTAATAGTTGTACTCGAGTACTTAAGGGGTTCTTGTTCGTTTGAATTGTATTGTTGCTTATTATGTTGTGTTGGATGATGATGTTATATTGACCGGTCGAACCGGGTGGATTGTTCTGTTTTGCGTCTTTATGACGTGGTGTTATTTTATCATTCCTGTGAGTCGTTGTTTATGATGCTGTTCAGCCTGGTGGGTCCCATATAGGGATTCACGGCGCTGTAATATACCTCGGATATCCTGGGGGTGTTACAGAAAATGGTATCGGAGCACTAGGTTTATGGATACCTAGGCTTGTTGGTTTATTGGGTCTTGTGGTGTTTGGTTTTGCACATCATCGTCACGCTGCCATGATTCCGGTACTACCAGTGTCCGTAAGCTTTCTTTCCTTTGTTCATTAATTTCTTGTATCGTACCCTTGATTCTCGACTTGTAATTGTTCTTTTCTTGTACTGATCCTCGTATGGCTTTTGCTACTTATTTAACTCCAGTATGGATGCTGGAAGAGGTCGTGGTCGCGGTCGTGGTCGTGGACGCGGCCGGGGACGTGGGCGGCGGTGGGGCGGCCACGTCACGATCTTCGAGCCGGCGATCGGCGGCCGTCATAGCCATGCTTCTTCTCGTGAGCGTGCCGATCTTGGTATTGCGGCCGTTATGCAACGGATGGTGAACCAAATGGCGGCAATAGCTCGGGCGGTTCAACCCGGATCAAGCCCATGCTAATCGGGCGGAGCGGACCGTTGGCTCCAAGATGTCATCACGATGCGTCCTCCTCGGTTTGGGAGCTTGGACCCGATTGGCTGGGAAGGGTGGATCAAGGAGATGTCTAAGGTCTTCGTTGCCACTAACTGTCCCGAGGACCGTAAAGTCCATATTGCTCAATATTTTCTCACTGGGGACGCTACGGACTGGTGGGAGGCCGTTGGGCCCAAAGACCATGCTGCTTCGTGGGCTGAGTTTCAAGAGTTGATGGAGACTGAATATTGCCCGTGGCCGCCGATGTGCTCGGGTACATGCTTTTTATGACGCTCAACCACGGGATATCCCCGTAGCTCAAGCCATTGCTGATTTTAACAAAGAGTTGGGTTATGTGAAGACCCAAGTTGTCGAGGAGAGTGACAAGATTTTCCATTTCTCCAGACGGATGAAGTTGCCGATCCGGGACTATATGTCGGGGCTCGTATGCACTACATTGAAGGATTATCAGAGTAGGGCCCTTGCTTATGATATGTCGGTGATGGCGAGTGAGGCGGCCCGCGAGTAAGAGGCGTAAGTCCGCCGGGAACTTTTCGGGCCACAAGAGTGGGGGTCGCAGAGATCCCACCGCTAACTTCCCAGCCGGTGGTCCACTGCTCGGGGGTCCTCGTGGAACTACCAAAGGTGCTCCTTATCGTGATGTGAAGTGTTTCAATTGTGGTCGACGGGCCACATTAGTCGTGTTTGTCCGAACCCTTTGGCCGACGTGTAATCGGTGTGGCCGGGTCACGGTCGCTTCTGTGCCGAGAGAGAGAAAATTCTTGGTGCCGGGCTTCCATTCCAGCGCCTAGGGAACCAAGTGTGAATCGAGATCGTTTGTTCCTCGGTCTCCGCCGAGTGCTAGTCGGGAGAGGTCGGGTCAGCCCTCTAAGGGGAGCTTCGGTGTCGGCTCCGCCCACCCGCGTGTCTATGAGATGCGGAGAGCCGATGATCCAGCGGCTACCGTAGCGACAGTACCATTTACATTCTTTCTCATCCCGGTGTGCTTTTCGATTCCGTGCTACGCATTCGTTCATATCTACGGATTGTGTGCGCCGTTTGAATCTCGACCGTTTGACGCCTTGTGAGCCCTTCATCGTTAAGCTTCCTAGCGGTGATAGGATCGTTGGTGATCGGGAGGTTCGAGGCGCTCTGTGCTTATTTGTGAGAGGACTTGGCCCTCTAATCTTATCGTTGTGAGTATCGAGGGTGAGGATTTGATTCTTGGTGATGATTGGCTCGAGCGGCATGGTGCAATCATGAACTACCGCACGAGAATCATCACCATGTTGGCCGATGATGGCACCGAGCACTCTTTCGCGGGCGAAAGAGGGGGAACCAGCTTCGTTATTAACGCCTTGAAGGCGATGAAACTCTGCGAAAGGGATGTATTGGTTATTGGTGCTATGCCTTTAAGGCGGAGAGTGGTGGAGTCGAGCTTTCGTCGATTCCAATTGTTAATGAATTTCTGATGTTTTTCCCGACGAGTTACGGATTACCACCGGATCGAGAGGTCGAGTTCACTATAGAGTTAGAGCCGGTGCGGCTCCTATCTCGAAGCGCCCTATCGCATGGCACCTTGAGAGATGTCCGAGTTGAAGAAGCGATTGAGTGAGCTTCTTGAGTCGGGGTATGTTCGACGAGCGCCTCGCCTTGGGCGCACCGGTCTGTTTGTGCGGAAGAAGGATGGTTCGCTACGTTTGTGTATCGACTATCGCGAACTAAACAAGGTGACCATCAAGAACAAGTATCCTTTGCCGAGAATTGATGACTTGTTCGATCGGTGGAGCTGCGGTATTCTCGAAAATTGATCTGAAATCGGGATACTATCAGCTCCGGGTGAGAGAGTCCGATGTGCCGAAAACAGCCTTTCGGACGAGGTACGGACATTATGAGTTCGTAGTCATGCCTTTCGGGTTAACTAATGCGCCGGCGGTGTTCATGCAATTGATGAACAAAGTTTTTATCGAGTATTTGGATAAGTGCGTCGTCGTCTTTATTGACGATATTCTTGTTTATTCGAGGAATGAGGAAGAGCATGCCCATCATTTGCGGATAGTGTTGGACATTTTAAGGACCGAGCAACTCTATGCAAAGTTCTCGAAATGTGAGTTCTGGCTGAAGGAAGTGATGTTTTTAGGTCACGTGATTTCAGCCGAGGGGGTTCGTGTGGATCCGCAGAAGATTGAGGCCGTATTGGATTGGGCACCGCCCAAGAATGTGAAGGAGCTCCGTAGTTTCTTGGGTTTGGCTGGCTACTACCGTAGGTTCGTAGAGGGTTTCTCGAAACTGGCCCGGCCACTTACGCAGTTGCTCCAGAAATCCGAGAAGTTCGTTTGGAATGACGAGAGGCAGTCGAGTTTTGAGGAACTGAAGAAGCGTTTGACTTCAGCCCCAGTTTTGGCGTTGCCATGTGGCAACGAGGGTTTTGCCGTTTATAGCGATGCTTCGGGTCAGGGTCTTAGGTGTGTATTAATGCAGCACGGCAAGACCATTGCCTATGCGTCGAGACAGTTGAGGCCGTATGAGCTGAACTACCCTACTCATGATTTGGAGTTAGCGGCAGTCGTTTTTGCGCTCAAGATTTGGCGTCACTATCTTTTCGGCTCCACATGTCAGATTTTTACTGATCATAAAAGTCTGAAATACATATTTACTCAGCGAGAGTTGAATATGAGGCAGAGGAGGTGGTTAGAGTTGATTAAGGATTATGACCTCGAAATCCTTTATCATCCGGGCAAGGCGAACGTTGTGGCCGACGCCTTGAGTCGGAAACCAGTTGCGTTGCGAACGCTTGAGATCCTTACATCTCGGTCCCGAGCTTCGGAGGGCTTTGATCGAGTTAGATGTTGAGGTCTTGTTGCCGGAGCCGTCGGGCAACTTCGTGCTTTAGAGATTTCGCTGCCTTTGATCGATGAAATTAAGTCAAGCGATTAGAGGATCCGATGATTACTCAAATCCGAGAGAACGTTCTTAAAGGAAAGTCTCCGGATTTGTGATTCACGAGGATGGTGTTTTGAGATTCAGTCGGCTTTGTGTGCCGAACGACTCGAGTTGAGGCAGAGTATTTTACGGAGGCCCATGCTACACCTTATTCCGTTCATCACAGTACGAGTAAGATGTACAAGGACCTGAGGAGAAATTTCTGGTGGAATGATATGAAGGATGAGGTCGCACAGTTTGTAGCGAGATGTTTGACTTGTCAGCAGGTCAAAATCGAGCATCAGAGACCGGCTGGGTTATTGCAGTCACTTCCCGTTCCGGAATGGAAATGGGAAGATATATCGATGGATTTCGTTACGAGTTTGCCGAGATCGAGGTCGGGCATGAATATGGTATGGGTGATTGTTGATCGCCTGACCAAGTCGGCACATTTTCTGGGCATCAAGGACACTTGGGGCCCGGAGAAGTTAGCTCGTGTGTTTATTACGCACATCGTGAGACTTCACGGTACTCCGAAGTCTATTGTTTCGGATCGTGACGGACGTTTTGTATCGCACTTCTGGCAGGCACTGCATAAGGCGTTAGGTACCCGGTTGCATTTGAGTACCTCTTTTCATCCCCAGACAGATGGACAGTCGGAACGCACTATCCAGACGTTCGAGGACTTGTTGCGTGCCTGTGCTCTCGATTGGAGTAGTGACTGGGAGGAACATTTGCCGCTGATCGAATTCACGTATAACAATAGTTGGCACGCGTCGATTCGGATGGCACCGTATGAGGCACTTTACGGGCGGCGATGTCGATCACCGATTTGTTGGAATGAGGCGTCCGATTTGGTCGGGACCGAGCCGGATGTCGTTTTAGAGACGAGGCGGAAGGTAGAGTTAATTCGGGAACGGATGTTGACTGCCCAGAGTCGGCCAGTCGTATGCCGACGTCCGTCGTCGACCTTTGGAATTCGAGGTGGGAGACCACGTTTTGCTAAAGGTGTCGCCGACGAAGGGAGTTTTGTTTCGGAAGAAAGAGAAGTTGAGTCCGAGATTTATCGGCCCCTTCGAGATCCTCGGCGAGTAGGTGGGTTGGCATACCGTTTGGCGTTACCTCCGGCCTTGAGTCATGTTCATAGCGTTTTCCATGTTTCCAGTTGAGGAAATATGTCCCGGATCCTAGCCACATCATCGATTATGGTGAGATTGATGTCGCCAAAGATGTTACTTTCAAGAGCGCCCTTTGAAGATTTTGGAACATCGTGAGAAACGATTGAGGCATAAGACCATACCTTTGGTCAAGGTGCAGTGGTCGAGACACGGTGTCGAGGAGGCAACTTGGGAAACCGAGGATAGCATGCGTGCTAGGTACCCCGAGTTGTTTGTTCCTTAAGTTTCGGGACGAAACTTATTTTTAGAGGGGTAGAATGTAATATCCGCATTTTTCTTTCCCTCGTAATTGTATTTCCGGTGTAATTGTGGATTTTATTGTCTCTCGTATCCTTCAAAGGTAACTTTTCCGTTATCTTTTGATCTGATTCTCGTAATTGTTGTGCGGAACCGTCGTTTCGGGGTTGCCGTGGATTCATTCTATGCTATGATGCGTTTTGAGGTGTTCCGTTTGACGTTTCGTTCATAATCCGGTATTTTGGGTCGTTTATATTCTGTATCTAGCGCACGCTAAATTTTCTGTATAGCGCACGCTAGAAATCCATTGGTAGCGCACGCTACGTTTAATTCATAGCGCACGCTAACGATTTAGCCCTGGGAGTGGCAGTTTCGCTCCCAGGCCTCTGGACTATCGGATTAGCGCACGCTATCTTGTCTAGCGCACGCTAATGTCGGGAGACTAGCGCACGTTAAATTGTTGATGGCGCGCTAGTGTGACCGTCGATCTTGGGCGCTTTACTACCGAATTCAATCGATTCTAGTTAGCGCACGCTACGCCGGTATGGTAGCGCACGCTAACGGGTCGTGAGGTTTGGGCGGTTGCTCTTGGACTCGGTGATGTTCGTAGCGCACGCTATTGGTCGATAGCGCGCGCTACCGATAGGTTATTAGCGCACGCTACGCATGCATGGTAGCGCACACTAACGGCAAAAACCCACGGCTTCGGACTCGGACGCTAACAGAGGGTTGGTAACCCTATCGTTAGCGCACGCTAACCTTGAGGTCTTAGCGTGCGTTAACACTCCCGGTTATATAAACCAGGAGTTGACCGAGATAATCACAAAATCTCATTTCTTCCTCTTCCGCGCCGAGCGACTCCCGAGCGATTTGAGGCGATTTTCTTCCTCCAATCACTTCAGAGATTCTTGTGCTTGAGTTCTTGGTGTAAGACTAACATCATCCACTTGTGTTTCTCATCCTAAATCCAAGGTAATCTCTTAGAACCCTACTTTTGGATAATTTGGGGTTTTGGGATTTTCTTCCGATCCGTTCCGTTTCGTTGATGGATTCATGATGAATATGATTATTCTTGTTGGTATTCTTAGTTTCCCTACGGATTCATGGTATATTTCGTGATTTTTACGGAATCGAGAGGGTTCGGTTGTGGTCCGCCCTCGTTGTTGTTTATATACGAATATACATGAATCGTAGGCGGGTTTCCGGAGTATTCCATTTCCATAATCGTTTAGAAGTGGTTGTGATTGTGCTATTCAAATCGTTAGGTTCATTTCCCGGTTCCTTGCGGTCGTGTTCAACTCTTCCGCTCCGTTCGTGTCATCGTCTAATTAATCGAGGCAAGTATCCTTATGAACTTAAAATCTTGACATAGTAGTTTTGTATGAGAAATTGTGTGTGTGTATGCTCACTACGGGTTAGACTCGACGGGTCTCGGTAGGGTTCCACGGCCGTGGACCGCGAGCTTGCTTTTAACCACGTGGGTTAGATCCGACGGGGTCTCGGGCAGGATCCAAGGCCGTGGGTCCGCGGTTAATTGTGGTGCATTTTTTTCAAATGTGGTTTGATCATTGGCATTTAGGAAATGAGCGGTTTGGAAACTATGATTTCTTGTTGGCATGCATTACTATATGTGTAAGATGTAAAATGTTCATTTGGTTACTTGTACTAGCGTAATTGCTAACCCCTCTGGGGACCCGTTTTGGGGAAATTCGTTTTATGAATTTCAGGTCAGGTTCATCGAGACGAGCGGGCGCTGGACCAGTACACGGATGATGGCCGTGCGTGATGATGGTGCACGAGTGATGTTTTAGTGTCTTTTACCTTTTTGTCTTTTGTGGTTTTGAACTAATAGTTGTACTCGAGTACTTAAGGGGTTCTTGTTCGTTTGAATTGTATTGTTGCTTATTATGTTGTGTTGGATGATGATGTTATATTGACCGGTCGAACCGGGTGGATTGTTCTGTTTTGCGTCTTTATGACGTGGTGTTATTTTATCGTTTCTGTGAGTCGTTGTGTATGATGCTGTTCAGCCTGGTGGGTCCCATATAGGGATTCACGGCGCTGTAATATACCTCGGATATCCTGGGGGTGTTACATTAAATTTATGTGATAATTTAATATATATAGTAATAATTTGCTTTAAAAAAAATTAAAGAAAAAGGAAACTACTAATAATTTGTCATATGTATAGCATAATCTTATATAACTGTTATTCGACAACAAAAAATAATGATTATATCAGTTAATCGGGTCAACCTAGTCGATTTTCACGCTAGCTTTACTTCGTATTGGAAACAAGACTGTATATAACTTCAATGTAAACTTACATAATAACACATAAACTACTAATATAATTTGAATGTCTCGGGTTCGAGTCCTCCGCGATGCAACCTTTAAATTTATGTGATAATTTAATATATAGTAATAATTTGCTTCAAAAAAAATTAAAGAAAAAGGAAACTACTAAGAATTTGTCATATGTATAGCATAATCTTATATAAATGTTATTCGACGACAAAAAATAATAATTATATCAGTTAATCGGGTCAACCTAGTCGATTTTCACGCTGGCTTTACTTCGTATTGGAAACAAGACTGTATATAACTTCTATGTAATCTTACATAATAACAAATAAACTACTAATATAATTTGAATGTCTCGGGTTCGAGTCCTCCGCAACGCAACCTTTAAATTTATGTGATAATTTAATATATAGTAATAATTTGCTTCAAAAAAAATTAAAGAAAAAGAAAACTACTAATAATTTGTCATATGTATAGCATAATTATATATAAATGTTATTCGACAACAAAAAATAATAATTATATAAGTTAATCGGGTCAACCTAGTCGATTTTCACGCTGGCTTTACTTCGTATTAGAAACAAGACTGTATATAACTTCAGTGTAAACTTACATAATAACAAATAAACTACTAATATAATTTGAATGTCTCGGGTTCGAGTCCTCCGCGACGCAACCTTTAAATTTATGTGATAATTTAATATATATAGTAATAATTTGCTTTAAAAAAAATTAAAGAAAAAGGAAACTACTAATAATTTGTCATATGTATAGTATAATCTTATATAACTGTTATTCGACAACAAAAAATAATGATTATATCAGTTAATCGGGTCAACCTAGTCGATTTTCACGCTAGATTTACTTCGTATTGGAAACAAGACTATATATAACTTCAATGTAAACTTACATAATAACACATAAACTACTAATATAATTTGAATGTCTCGGGTTCGAGTCCTCCGCGATGCAACCTTTAAATTTATGTGATAATTTAATATATAGTAATAATTTGCTTCAAAAAAAATTAAAGAAAAAGGAAACTACTAATAATTTGTCATATGTATAGCATAATCTTATATAAATGTTATTCGACAACAAAAAATAATAATTATATCAGTTAATCGGGTCAACCTAGTCGATTTTCACGCTGGCTTTACTTCGTATTGGAAACAAGACTGTATATAACTTCAGTGTAAACTTACATAATAACAAATAAACTACTAATATAATTTGAATGTCTCAGGTTCGAGTCCTCCGCAACGCAACCTTTAAATTTATGTGATAATTTAATATATAGTAATAATTTGCTTCAAAAAAAATTAAAGAAAAAGAAAACTACTAATAATTTGTCATATGTATAGCATAATTATATATAAATGTTATTCGACAACAAAAAATAATAATTATATCAGTTAATCGGGTCAACCTAGTCGATTTTCACGCTGGCTTTACTTCGTATTAGAAACAAGACTGTATATAACTTCAGTGTAAACTTACATAATAACAAATAAACTACTAATATAATTTGAATGTCTCGGGTTCGAGTCCTCCGCGACGCAACCTTTAAATTTATGTGATAATTTAATATATATAGTAATAATTTGCTTTAAAAAAAATTAAAGAAAAAGGAAACTACTAATAATTTGTCATATGTATAGTATAATCTTATATAACTGTTATTCGACAACAAAAAATAATGATTATATCAGTTAATCGGGTCAACCTAGTCGATTTTCACGCTAGCTTTACTTCTTTTTGGAAACTAGTCTGTATATAACTTCAATGTAAAATTACATAATAACACATAAACTACTTATATAATTTGTATGTCTCGGGTTCGAGTCCTCCGCGATGCAACCTTTAAATTTATGTGATAATTTAATATATAGTAATAATTTGCTTCAAAAAAAATTAAAGAAAAAGGAAACTACTAATAATTTGTCATATGTATGGCATAATCTTATATAAATGTTATTCGACAACAAAAAATAATGATTATATCAGTTAATCGGGTCAACCTAGTCGATTTTCACGCTAGCTTTACTTCGTATTGGAAACAAGACTGTATATAACTTCAATGTAAACTTACATAATAACACATAAACTACTAATATAATTTGAATGTCTCGGGTTCGAGTCCTCCGCGACGCAACCTTTAAATTTATGTGATAATTTAATATATAGTAATAATTTGCTTTAAAAAAAATTAAAGAAAAAGGAAACTACTAATAATTTGTCATATGTATAGCATAATCTTATATAAATGTTATTCGACAACAAAAAATAATAATTATATCAGTTAATCGGGTCAACCTAGTCGATTTTCACGCTGGCTTTACTTCGTATTGGAAACAAGACTGTATATAACTTCAGTGTAAACTTACATAATAACAAATAAACTACTAATATAATTTGAATGTCTCGGGTTCGAGTCCTCCGCGACGCAACCTTTAAATTTATGTGACAATTTAATATATAGTAATAATTTGCTTTAAAAGAAAATTAAAGAAAAAGGAAACTACTAATAATTTGTCATATGTATAGCATAATCTTATATAAATGTTATTCGACAACAAAAAATAATGATTATATCAGTTAATCGGGTCAACCTAGTCGATTTTCACGCTAGCTTTACTTCGTATTGGAAACAAGACTGTATATAACTTCAATGTAAACTTACATAATAACACATAAACTACTAATATAATTTGAATGTATAGTTTTCGAGACCTCATCGACGCAACCTTAAAATAAATTTGATAATTTAATATATAGTAATAATTTGCTTTAAAAAAAATTAAAGAAAAAGGAAACTACTAATAATTTGTCATATGTATAGCATAATCTTATATAAATGTTCTTCGACAACAAAAAATAATGATTATATAAGTTAATCGGGTCAACCTAGTCGATTTTCACGCTAGCTTTACTTCGTATTGGAAACAAAACTGTATATAACTTCAGTGTAAACTAACATAATAACAAATAAACTACTAATATAATTTGAATGTCTTGGGTTCAAGTCCTCCGCGACGCAACCTTTAAATTTATGTGATAATTTAATATATAGTAATAATTTGCTTTAAAAAAATTAAAGAAAAAGGAAACTACTAATAATTTGTCATATGTATAGCATAATCTTATATAAATGTTATTCGACAACAAAAAATAATAATTATATCAGTTAATCGGGTCAACCTAGTCGATTTTCACGCTGGCTTTACTTCGTATTGGAAACAAGACTGTATATAACTTCAGTGTAAACTTACATAATAACAAATAAACTACTAATATAATTTGAATGTCTCGGGTTCGAGTCCTCCGCAACGCAACCTTTAAATTTATGTGATAATTTAATATATAGTAATAATTTGCTTTAAAAAAAATTAAAGAAAAAGGAAACTAATAATAATTTTTCATATGTATAGCATAATCATATATAACTGTTATTCGACAACAAAAAATAATGATTATATCAGTTAATCGGGTCAACCTAGTCGATTTTCACGCTAGCTTTACTTCGTATTGGAAACAAGACTGTATATAACTTCAATGTAAACTTACATAATAACACATAAACTACTAATATAATTTGAATGTCTCGGGTTCGAGTCCTCCGCGATGCAACCTTTAAATTTATGTGATAATTTAATATATAGTAATAATTTGCTTCAAAAAAAATTAAAGAAAAAGGAAACTACTAATAATTTGTCATATGTATAGCATAATCTTATATAAATGTTATTCGACAACAAAAAATAATAATTATATCAGTTAATCGGGTCAACCTAGTCGATTTTCACGCTGGCTTTACTTCGTATTGGAAACAAGACTGTATATAACTTCAGTGTAAACTTACATAATAACAAATAAACTACTAATATAATTTGAATGTCTCGGGTTCGAGTCCTCCGCAACGCAACCTTTAAATTTATGTGATAATTTAATATATAGTAATAATTTGCTTCAAAAAAAATTAAAGAAAAAGGAAACTACTAATAATTTGTCATATGTATAGCATAATCTTATATAAATGTTATTCGACAACAAAAAATAATAATTATATCAGTTAATCGGGTCAACCTAGTCGATTTTCACGCTGGCTTTACTTCGTATTGGAAACAAGACTGTATATAACTTCAGTGTAAACTTACATAATAACAAATAAACTACTAATATAATTTGAATGTCTCGGGTTCGAGTCCTCCGCAACGCAACCTTTAAATTTATGTGATAATTTAATATATAGTAATAATTTGCTTCAAAAAAAATTAAAGAAAAAGGAAACTACTAATAATTTGTCATATGTATAGCATAATCTTATATAAATGTTATTCGACAACAAAAAATAATAATTATATCAGTTAATCGGGTCAACCTAGTCGATTTTCACGCTAGCTTTACTTCGTATTGGAAACAAGAGTTTATATAACTTCAGTGTAAACTTACATAATAACAAATAAACTACTAATATAATTTGAATGTCTCGGGTTCGAGTCCTCCGCGACGCAACCTTTAAATTTATGTGATAATTTAATATATAGTAATAATTTGCTTTAAAAGAAAATTAAAGAAAAAGGAAACTACTAATAATTTGTCATATGTATAGCATAATCTTATATAAATGTTATTCGATAACAAAAAATAATGATTATATCAGTTAATCGGGTCAACCTAGTCGATTTTCACGCTAGCTTTACTTCGTATTGGAAACAATACTGTATATAACTTCAATGTAAAATTAGATAATAAAACATTAAGTAATAATTTAATTTGAATGTCTCGGTTCGAGTCCTCATGACGCAACCTTTAAATTTATGTGATAATTTAATATATAGTAATAATTTGCTTTAAAAAAAATTAAAGAAAAAGGAAACTACTAATAATTTGTCATATGTATAGCATAATCTTATATAAATGTTCTTCGACAACAAAAAATAATGATTATATAAGTTAATCGGTTCAACCTAGTCGATTTTCACGCTAGCTTTACTTCGTATTGGAAACAAAACTGTATATAACTTCAGTGTAAACTTACATAATAACAAATAAACTACTAATATAATTTGAATGTCTTGGGTTCAAGTCCTCCGCGACGCAACCTTTAAATTTATGTGATAATTTAATATATAGTAATAATTTGCTTTAAAAAAATTAAAGAAAAAGGAAACTACTAATAATTTGTCATATGTATAGCATAATCTTATATAAATGTTATTAGACAACAAAAAATAATAATTATATCAGTTAATCGGGTCAACCTAGTCGATTTTCACGCTGGCTTTACTTCGTATTGGAAACAAGACTGTATATAACTTCAGTGTAAACTTACATAATAACAAATAAACTACTAATATAATTTGAATGTCTCGGGTTCGAGTCCTCCGCAACGCAACCTTTAAATTTATGTGATAATTTAATATATAGTAATAATTTGCTTCAAAAAAATTAAATAAAAAGGAAAGCGCTAATAATTTGTCATATGTATAGCATAATCTTATATAAATGTTATTCGACAACAAAAATAATAATTATATCGATTAATCGGGTCAACCTAGTCGATTTTCACGCTGGCTTTACTTCGTATTGGAAACAAGACTGTATATAACTTCAGTGTAAACTTACATAATAACAAATAAACTACTAATATAATTTGAATGTCTCGGGTTCGAGTCCTCCGCGACGCAACCTTTAAATTTATGTGATAATTTAATATGTAGTAATAATTTGCTTTAAAAAAAATTAAAGAAAAAGGAAACTACTAATAATTTGTCATATGTATAGCATAATCTTATATAACTGTTATTCGACAACAAAAAATAATGATTATATCAGTTAATCGGGTCAACCTAGTCGATTTTCACGCTAGCTTTACTTCGTATTGGAAACAAGACTGTATATAACTTCAATGTAAACTTACATAATAACACATAAACTACTAATATAATTTGAAGGTCTCGGGTTCGAGTCCTCCGCGATGCAACCTTTAAATTTATGTGATAATTTAATATATAGTAATAATTTGCTTCAAAAAAAATTAAATAAAAAGGAAACTACTAATAATTTGTCATATGTATAGCATAATCTTATATAAATGTTATTCGACAACAAAAAATAATGATTATATCAGTTAATCGGGTCAACCTAGTCGATTTTCACGCTAGCTTTACTTCGTATTGGAAACAAGACTGTATATAACTTCAATGTAAACTTACATAATAACACATAAACTACTAATATAATTTGAATGTCTCGGGTTCGAGTCCTCCGCGACGCAACCTTTAAATTTATGTGATAATTTAATATATAGTAATAATTTGCTTTAAAAAAAATTAAAGAAAAAGGAAACTACTAATAATTTGTCATATGTATAGCATAATCTTATATAAATGTTCTTCGACAACAAAAAATAATGATTATATAAGTTAATCGGTTCAACCTAGTCGATTTTCACGCTAGCTTTACTTCGTATTGGAAACAAAACTGTATATAACTTCAGTGTAAACTTACATAATAACAAATAAACTACTAATATAATTTGAATGTCTTGGGTTCAAGTCCTCCGCGACGCAACCTTTAAATTTATGTGATAATTTAATATATAGTAATAATTTGCTTTAAAAAAATTAAAGAAAAAGGAAACTACTAATAATTTGTCATATGTATAGCATAATCTTATATAAATGTTATTAGACAACAAAAATAATAATTATATCGATTAATCGGGTCAACCTAGTCGATTTTCACGCTGGCTTTACTTCGTATTGGAAACAAGAAAGTATATAACTTAAGTGTAAACTTACATAATAACAAATAAACTACTAATATAATTTGAATGTCTCGGGTTCGAGTCCTCCGCAACGCAGCCTTTAATTTTATGTGATAATTTAATATATAGTAATAATTTGCTTCAAAAAAATTAAAGAAAAAGGAAACTACTAATAATTTGTCATATGTATAGCATAATCTTATATAAATGTTATTCGACAACAAAAATAATAATTATATCGATTAATCGGGTCAACCTAGTCGATTTTCACGTGGCTTTACTTCGTATTGGAAACAAGATCGTATATAACTTCGTGTAAACTTACATAATAACAAATAAACTACTAATATAATTTGAATGTCTCGGTTCGAGTCCTCCGCGACGCAACCTTTAAATTTATGTGATAATTTAATATGTAGTAATAATTTGCTTAAAAAAATTAAAGAAAAAGGAAACTACTAATAATTTGTCATATGTATAGCATAATCTTATATATACATTATTCGACAACAAAAATAATGATTATATCGATTAATCGGGTCAACCTAGTCGATTTTCACGCTAGCTTTACTTCGTATTGGAAACAAGACTGTATATAACTTCAATGTAAACTTACATAATAACACATAAACTACTAATATAATTTGAAGGTCTCGGGTTCGAGTCCTCCGCGATGCCACCTTTAAATTTATGTGATAATTTAATATATAGTAATAATTTGCTTCAAAAAAAATTAAATAAAAAGGAAACTACTAATAATTTGTCATATGTATAGCATAATCTTATATAAATGTTATTCGACGACAAAAAATAATGATTAAATCAGTTAATCGGGTCAACCTAGTCGATTTTCACGCTAGCTTTACTTCGTATTGGAAACAAGACTATATATAACTTCAATGTAAACTTACATAATAACACATAAACTACTAATATAATTTGAATGTCTCGGGTTCGAGTCCTCCGCGACGCAACCTTTAAATTTATGTGATAATTTAATATATAGTAATACATTGCTTCAAAAAAAATTAAAGAAAAAGGAAACTACTAATAATTTGTCATATGTATAGCATAATCTTATATAAATGTTATTCGACAACAAAAAATAATGATTATATCAGTTAATCGGGTCAACCTAGTCGATTTTCACGCTGGCTTTACTTCGTATTGGAAACAAGACTGTATATAACTTCAGTGTAAACTTACATAACAACAAATAAACTACTAATATAATTTGAATGTCTCGGGTTCGAGTCCTCCGCGACGCAACCTTTAAATTTATGTGATAATTTAATATATAGTAATAATTTGCTTCAAAAAAAATTAAAGAAAAAGGAAACTACTAATAATTTGTCATATGTATAGCATAATCTTATATAAATGTTATTCGACAACAAAAAATAATAATTATATCAGTTAATCGGGTCAACCTAGTCGATTTTCACGCTGGCTTTACTTCGTATTGGAAACAAGACTGTATATAACTTCAGTGTAAACTTACATAATAACAAATAAACTACTAATATAATTTGAATGTCTCGGGTTCGAGTCCTCCGCGACGCAACCTTTAAATTTATGTGATAATTTAATATATAGTAATAATTTGCTTTAAAAGAAAATTAAAGAAAAAGGAAACTACTAATAATTTGTCATATGTATAGCATAATCTTATATAAATGTTATTCGACAACAAAAAATAATGATTATATCAGTTAATCGGGTCAACCTAGTCGATTTTCACGCTAGCTTTACTTCGTATTGGAAACAAGACTGTATATAACTTCAATGTAAACTTACATAATAACACATAAACTACTAATATAATTTGAATGTCTCGGGTTCGAGTCCTCCGCGACGCAACCTTTAAATTTATGTGATAATTTAATATATAGTAATAATTTGCTTTAAAAAAAATTAAAGAAAAAGGAAACTACTAATAATTTGTCATATGTATAGCATAATCTTATATAAATGTTCTTCGACAACAAAAAATAATGATTATATAAGTTAATCGGTTCAACCTAGTCGATTTTCACACTAGCTTTACTTCGTATTGGAAACAAAACTGTATATAACTTCAGTGTAAACTTACATAATAACAAATAAACTACTAATATAATTTGAATGTCTTGGGTTCAAGTCCTCCGCGACGCAACCTTTAAATTTATGTGATAATTTAATATATAGTAATAATTTGCTTTAAAAAAATTAAAGAAAAAGGAAACTACTAATAATTTGTCATATGTATAGCATAATCTTATATAAATGTTATTAGACAACAAAAAATAATAATTATATCAGTTAATCGGGTCAACCTAGTCGATTTTCACGGCTTTACTTCGTATTGGAAACAAGATCGTATATAACTTCAGTGTAAACTTACATAATAACAAATAAACTACTAATATAATTTGAATGTCTCGGGTTCGAGTCCTCCGCAACGCAACCTTTAAATTTATGTGATAATTTAATATATAGTAATAATTTGCTTCAAAAAAAATTAAAGAAAAAGGAAACTACTAATAATTTGTCATATGTATAGCATAATCTTATATAAATGTTATTCGACAACAAAAAATAATAATTATATTAGTTAATCGGGTCAACCTAGTCGATTTTCACGCTGGCTTTACTTCGTATTGGAAACAAGACTGTATATAACTTCAGTGTAAACTTACATAATAACAAATAAACTACTAATATAATTTGAATGTCTCGGGTTCGAGTCCTCCATGACGCAACCTTTAAATTTATGTGAAAATTTAATAAGTATTAAAAATTAGCTTTAAAAAAATTAAAGAAAAAGGAAACTACTAATAATTTGTCATATGTATAGCATAATCTTATATATCATATTCGACAACAAAAATAATGATTATATCAGTTAATCGGGTCAACCTAGTCGATTTTCACGCTAGCTTTACTTCGTATTGGAAACAAGACTGTATATAACTTCAATGTAAACTTACATAATAACACATAAACTACTAATATAATTTGAAGGTCTCGGGTTCGAGTCCTCCGCGATGCAACCTTTAAATTTATGTGATAATTTAATATATAGTAATAATTTGCTTCAAAATGTAACACCCCGATAAGTCGGCCATTACAGTGCCGTGGACCCCACACTAGGATCCACCAGGCGATACCCAAAGTACAGATTAAATACGCAAAACATGTGATGCCGAACCACAAAACAAGGTACTTACTCCGATCTGGAGTTTACAACAGTATGGCCTACTGTAACACCCCCAGGATATCCGAGGTATATTACAGCGCCGTGAATCCCTATATGGGACCCACCAGGCTGAACAGCATCATACACAACGACTCACAGAAACGATAAAATAACACCACGTCATAAAGACGCAAAACAGAACAATCCACCCGGTTCAACCGGTCAATAGAACATCGTCATCCAACACAACATAAACACAACAATACAATCTGGACGAACAAGAACTCTTAAGTACTCGAGTACAGCTATTAGTTCAAAAGCCATAAAAGATGAAAAGACAAAAAGACATCTCTTATGCACAATCATCACGCATGGCCATCATCAGTGTACTGGTCCAGCGCCCGCTCGTCCCGATGATGTAATATCCGTATTTTTTTCTTTCCCTTGTACTTTCGTTTTTGGTGTATTTCTCGATCGTAGTGACCCTCGTGTACTTTTCAGCGTGTCCTTCCTGTCAAACTGTTGAATTGTATTCTCGTTATTGTTCATTGTTTCAACTTTCCTCATATGAATTCGACTTTGTTAGATCACCATTAATTTTTGGTGACTCCAAAAATTATAAATCTTTGCAATATTATAGAAAATCGAGTTAGCTTTCCAATGGTTCAAACGGTGAGTCAATCGGAGTCCGGACGAGAGAGTTATGGTCGTTTTAGTGGAAGACTGTCAGCTGTCGGGCACCGTCCAGGAGCCTTTCGGCAGATAGGGTGGGCCGATAGACTCTACTGCCGGCATTTCTGTATGGGTATCGGCCGATCACTTCCAGGAGCCTTTCGGCCGATAGGGTGGGCCGATAGACTCTACTGCCGGCATTTCTGTATGGGTATCGGTTGGGCCTATCGGCCAGCCTATCGGCCGATAGGTTCTGCTGAGTTACACTATAAATGTGTCGTTTTGAGCGTGAACAGCTCATTTCTTCTTTTTTCTTCCACTGCATCGCGAGAGGGAATATAGAGGGGGAGAGTTCTTCATCCGGGGGTCGATTTTTCATCATTTCTTTTCGGTTGTGAGGCTCGGATAATCAATCTAACGCGAGTTCTACGGATCTTAGTTCTTGAATCTCCAAAGGTAATGTTCTAAAACCCTACCTTTTTTTTGGATAATTGGGGATTTTGGGGTTTTGTCCGATTCTTTCCGTTTCGTTGATGGATTCATGATGAATATGATTATTCTTGTGTAACACCCCCAATCCGCTCAGGGATATTACACGCCGTAGAACCTTTCCTCAAGGATCTACCAGGCTGGTAACGACATTTAACATCTCGACAATGACATCGAGGCTACAATGACTCAGTAGACCGATTTGGTCTTTCCACAAATACATACAACTCAAATACAACTCATGCCCACGCAGGGGACAAAATACAACTACACCCGTACAACGGGAACAATACAGTAGCGGAAAATAAAGTACAACTGAACCAACACACGATGTACGGTTCCTCATGTGATTAGTATCGATCATCTTTCATCATCCTTCATGCCGACCCTGTGTTATGCTCCAAAACCTGAATGCAAAAACAGACATCCACCCCCCGAATACTCGGGGGTTAGCAAAACTCCACTGTTTTGCTAGTGCAAATACAAAGTGCAAATACGAGCCATACAATTCACATTCCACGAATAACAATAACCGAGGATCCTCAGAGATCCAAACGAAACGAAAAGTACTTCCCGAGGCAAGGGTTTGAGAAAACATTTCAAAAACGAAATATCATAAATCAATGGAAGTAATTTATAAAACAGTTTAGAATGCCATCGAGGGTTTTAATAGAAAACAATTTAGGATTATCAAATCCTACCTTTCGAAAGCCAAAAGACAAAAGGGGTCACCGCCCCAAAGGTCTATTTTCTGAAAAATGACATTAACCAACCGTTGGGATTTTAGCCCCAAAACCGTAAAACGACTTTTACAAAACCATTGGGATTTTAGCCCCAAATCTCATCAACTCACGGTACACAAGAACGACCAGGAGGTTCGTATCCCAACATCAAAATCCACAGATAAAGGATTTAAAACAAACAACAAAATACTCCAGTGCCATCCTAGCCAAGTAAGCCAAACGAACAACTTACCTCTTACACACTTAGTCAATGCATGCAAATGAAAACCGTTCAAAAGCACTCATTTCCTAAATGCCAATATCAAATCACATTTGCAAAAATGCACCACAATTAACCGTCGATCCACACCTCCGTGGACCCCTACCGAGACCCCGTCGGATCTAACCCGTAGTGGTTAAAAGCAAAGCTCGCGGTCCACAGCTTCGTGGAGCCCTACCGAGACCCCGTCGGATCTAACCCGTAGTGAGCATACACACACACACGTTACTCATGCAACACTAATATGCTAAGAATGTAAGTTCATTAAGAATACTCACTAGAGATGGCCATTAACTCCACACCATTTTCAAACTCTTCAAATTTACGATAACAAGATTAAATAAGGGAATACACGATTCCATAACTTAAACAATAGGAGTATCATCATAAAATCCTTCAACGTTCAAAATAACCAAATCATAATCAATTCTCAAAACACCGTTCACAAAACACACGCGTTTTGAAAGAAAGCCTTTAACGAGGCCAAATCAAATCCTTTTGAAACTTCATTTCAAATAACCAAACCAACACATCAAAACGACCACCGATCATCATATACATAAACGAAAAGTATGGGCAAGGTACTTGCCTCGATACCGCGAGCACGGAACCACGAACGGATACGGCTCAACCGGAAGCTTGAACGCCCGATGCTAACGAAAAGGAATACGACAACGAACGGAACGGAAGAATCAAGCACGACCGCAAGGAACCGCGGAAATGAACCTAACGATTCGAATAGCACAATCACAACCACTTCTAAACGATTACGGAAATGGAATACACTAAACCCGCCTACGATTCATGTATATTCATACAAAAATAACAACGAGGGCGGACCACAACCAAACCCTCTCGATTCCATAAAAATCCACAAAATATCCATGAATCCGTAGGAAAACTAAAGATACTAACAATATCAATCGTATACATCATGAATCCACCAACGAAACGGAACGAATCGGAAGAAAAACCCAAAACCCCCAAATTAATCGAAATAGGGTTTTAGAGCATTACCTTGGAAGATTCAAGTGTTAAGATCCGTAGAACACGCGTTAGATTGATAATCCGAGCCTCACAACCGAAAAGAAATGATGAAAATCGACCCCCGGATGAAGAACTCTCTCCCTCTCTATCCCTCTCTCTCGCGACTCGGTGCAAAAATGGAAAAGAAATGAGCTGCTCACGCTCAGAACCACATTTATAGTGTAACACAAAGACTTATCGGCCGGCCTATCGGCCGATAGGCCCAACCGATACCCTATACAAAATGCCGGCAGAGAGTCTATCGGCCCCCTATCGGCGAAAGGCTCTGGGCCGGTGCCCGACAAATTGATCTTCCACTAAAACGACCATAACTCTCTCGTTCGGACTCCGATTGACTCACAGTTTGAACCATTGGAAAGCTAACTCGATGTTCTATAATATTGCAAAGATTTATAATTTTTGGAGTTACCAAAAATTAATGGTGATCTAACAAAGACGAACTCATACTTAGAAAAGTCGTTTAGTAATCCTGAATTCAACGGAACGACACCGAAACCCGAACCTGAATACGAACCAAAGATACGGTTACGAAGTACTCACAAAGACGAATCTAAGAGCTAGTAGGACACACAATTCCGACCACCCGAAGGCTCGAAATTCGACAACGGAAGGTAATTACCCCAGACTTTGGGAAATTACGAAAATGGCCCAAATGCCCGAAAATCACGATACGTGATCGAATAACCAAACCGAAGTTCACGACACGTCTAACAAAGTTAAACGGACTTGCGGGAAACTCGAAACAGCAGTTTCGGACGAGATTCGCAAGAATCGAACTCAAATGTGGAAAAGTCGCTAAAAAGCACAGAACTCAACGAAACGACACCGAAACGAACTCGGATGTCAAAAAGTGTAGAATTAATCATTCTCAGAATGACGAAACGGTCATGAGCGAGTCGTCAAAACGGACTCAGACCGAAAAAAAAGAAATTACCAGAAATCGAAAATTGCGGATATTACATTCTACCCTCCTTAAAAGAAGTTTCGTCCCGAAACTTAAAACAAGTAGGGAGAAGAAATATTCCGCCCGGGAAAAAAAAAACTCAACGAGACACACAAGAATGCGTAACTAATGCCCAACGGCGAAATGTTACAAACAACGCAAAGGAATATACGGCGTGAAAACACGCCCCACGACGACTAACACAACGTCACTGGTAGAGACACGATAAAATCAACAAGCGACAAACGTCATCAAATAGGTAGCACAATCAGATCGATTATCCGAACAATCACAAAACACAACGAACGGAAATCAACACGATTGACCAACCTAACGGTTCATCAATCCAAACGCGAGTCAAACGCTGAACAATTACGGAATTCCACCGCCCAAGGGTTGGAGGATCGAAATGAGACTAATTTCCCGAACTTAAGGGAATTACGAAGGAGCCTGAACGTTCAACAATCACGAAACGAGAACAAAAACCGAACAAACAAACGTTCGGGACAACAAAAATCGAACAATCATGTTCGAATCACAAAGAACAATAAAGTTCAAACAACAACTCCGAGGATGATCTTGTGAGAACTACAAGACATACATTGCCGAAGATCCACAGGAAAGGGAATAGCGATAGAAAAGTCACAACTACAAACGAGTTATTCCGAAACGATACCACACTCGTTCGATAAACAAAAACAAGGGCAGGACAAGCTCAGAATGCCAACGAACATAAATGAGTCGGCCAGTCGAAACATAAGAGTTCCAAATCCGATCCACTTCGAATAAAAGAACTAGTAGAACCAGATGATGTCACTCCCAAACAAGGTTCACAAGAATCGAACTGAACCCGAAAAAGTAACATCGATAACCAGATCAACTCAAAACAAGATCACAGTTCGTTCGGACGATGAAACTGAAATACCGAACAAGTTCATAAAGTACCAACGAACAAGAGCGAATCGATAGACTGGGGAAGAGAAAACACAGAAGTCAAAATAGTACGGGCATTACCTCCGACCTCGTCCACGAAATTCACAAAAACGGGAGCAAGGTAACAAGACATTAAACAATCGACGCATAACGGAACCATCACCGATGCACACGGTCATACCAAATCAAGCTCTAACAGCTCGCACATGCGCGACAACGCAGAAATTGCCATGAGGCGACAACATTCAATACCAACACTCCGCCTCTCACAGGGGCTAGCACAACCAATGTGTGGAAAGCGTCTCAACGCTCACACCGCCAATTCGGTCATACTCGGGAGAAAGTATCAAAAGGACAACGCGAGCATCACACATACATACCCAGCCCTCAAACGGGAATGGATAGGTTTTAAAAACGAAAACTTCATTTTGAAAATAATTTAGAAGAACACCGATTGATCTTGAGTATCATCTTTCAAAAAAGGTACAAACGTGAAACATCGTTATCGAGACATTGGAGAACCATTTCGCATTTGATAAAAAAAATGAAGACACTTTCTCTTAGTGAAAACTTTCAAATTATTCGACCCTCGGGTCTAAATAAAAGTGTTGAAAATATCTCAAAATATTTTGGTCCTCGAGGTAGAAAATTTTTGAAATACATTGTGGCATCTTGGATGTACCACAAGAAAATAACCCATTTGAAAAGTATGTCTCGAAATTTATTTTTCTAAGATACTCAAGGTTTTCAAAAATCCAATAGGCCAGAATGCCCAAAACTCACACATACCGACGTTCACTAAAACAACTCCTAGCACACGCATCAAAACGTTTAAAATCAAGACAATACATGTCTTTAAACGAAAATAAACGATAAAATACCATATTGAGAACAAAACCACCGATAAAATACCCTCCCGCATCAAGCTAGTGGACAAGTCGAACGCGTATAAGCACAAAGCTTCCACAATAGAACTTGTAAAGCGTGCAAATCGATTCGAAAATCATCAACAACGGAGAAAACAACAATAAAAGACATCACAAACGATTTACACTCCTCGCATAAATCAAATACGAGAGTCGACTAAATACATATCGTGAAATCAAAATTCACATAAAATTCCACCACTTAACAAATAATCATTAAAATAGCTCGTGTCACACGAGGCATAACACAAAGAAGGGAGACTTACTTCCACAGGTCGCACGAAGATGATGATCGCCCCACGATACTAATCACGACCAACAAACTCAAACGACGCGTCGCGACACGACTCAGTCAGATAAAAATCCAACGAAACAAGACTCAAACAACACGACTTGACCCGACAGCCTAGGTTTCCTCAACCTAAGCTCTGATACCATTTATGTAACACCCCCAATCCGCTCAGGGATATTACACGCCGTAGAACCTTTCCTCAAGGATCTACCAGGCTGGTAACGACATTTAACATCTCGACAATGACTTCGAGGCTACAATGACTCAGTAGACCGATTTGGTCTTTCCACAAATACATACAACTCAAATACAACTCATGCCCACGCAGGGGACAAAATACAACTACACCCGTACAACGGGAACAATACAGATTCGGAAAATAAAGTACAACCGAACCAACACACGATGTACGGTTCCTCATGTGATTAGTATCGATCATCTTTCATCTTCCTTCATGCCGACCTTGTGTTATGCTCCAAACCATGAATGCATTAACAGACATCCAACCCAAGAATACTCGGGGTTAGCAAAACTCCACTGTTTTGCTAGTGCAAATACAAAGTGCAAATACGAGCCATACAATTCACATTCCACGAATAACAATAACCGAGGATCCTCAGAGATCCAAACGAAACGAAAAGTACTTCCCGAGGCAAGGGTTTGAGAAAACATTTCAAAAACGAAATATCATAAATCAATGGAAGTAATTTATAAAACAGTTTAGAATGCCATCGAGGGTTTTAATAGAAAACAATTTAGGATTATCAAATCCTACCTTTCGAAAGCCAAAAGACAAAAGGGGTCACCGCCCCAAAGGTCTATTTTCTGAAAAATGACATTAACCAACCGTTGGGATTTTAGCCCCAAAACCGTAAAACGACTTTTACAAAACCATTGGGATTTTAGCCCCAAATCTCATCAACTCACGGTACACAAGAACGACCAGGAGGTTCGTATCCCAACATCAAAATCCACAGATAAAGGATTTAAAACAAACAACAAAATACTCCAGTGCCATCCTAGCCAAGTAAGCCAAACGAACAACTTACCTCTTACACACTTAGTCAATGCATGCAAATGAAAACCGTTCAAAAGCACTCATTTCCGGAAATGCCAATATCAAATCACATTTGCAAAAATGCACCACAATTAACCGTCGATCCACACCTCCGTGGACCCCTACCGAGACCCCGTCGGATCTAACCCGTAGTGGTTAAAAGCAAAGCTCGCGGTCCACAGCTTCGTGGAGCCCTACCGAGACCCCGTCGGATCTAACCCGTAGTGAGCATACACACACACACGTTACTCATGCAACACTAATATGCTAAGAATGTAAGTTCATTAAGAATACTCACTAGAGATGGCCATTAACTCGACACCATTTTCAAACTCTTCAAATTTACGATAACAAGATTAAATAAGGGAATACACGATTCCATAACTTAAACAATAGGAGTATCATCATAAAATCCTTCAACGTTCAAAATAACCAAATCATAATCAATTCTCAAAACACCGTTCACAAAACACACGCGTTTTGAAAGAAAGCCTTTAACGAGGCCAAACCGAAATCCTTTTGAAACTTCATTTCAAATAACCAAACCAACACATCAAAACGACCACCGATCATCATATACATAAAACGAGAAAAGTATGGGCAAGGTACTTGCCTCGATACCGCGAGCACGGAACCACGAACGGATACGGCTCAACCGGGAAGCTTCGGAACGCCCGATGCTAACGAAAAGGAATACGACAACGAACGGAACGGAAGAATCAAGCACGACCGCAAGGAACCGGCGGAAATGAACCTAACGATTCGAATAGCACAATCACAACCACTTCTAAACGATTACGGAAATGGAATACACCCGGAAACCCGCCTACGATTCATGTATATTCATACAAAAATAACAACGAGGGCGGACCACAACCAAACCCTCTCGATTCCATAAAAATCCACAAAATATCCATGAATCCGTAGGAAAACTAAAGATACTAACAATATCAATCGTATACATCATGAATCCACCAACGAAACGGAACGAATCGGAAGAAAAACCCAAAACCCACAAATTTATCGAATTAGGGTTTTAGAGCATTACCTTGGAAGAATCAAGTGATAAGATCCGTAGAACACGCGATAGATTGATAATCCGAGCCTCACAACCGAAAAGAAATGATGAAAATCGACCACCGGATGAAGAACTCTCTCCCACTCTATCCCTCTCTCTCTCGACACGGTGCAAAAATGGAAAAGAAATGAGTCGCTCACGCTCGTAACCACATTTATAGTGTAACACGCCAGACCTATCGGCCGGCCTATCGGCCGATAGGCCCAACCGATACCCTATACAAAATGCCGGCGAGAGTCTATCGGCCCCCTATCGGCCGAAAGGCTCTGGGACAGTGCCCGACAGTGACAGTCTTCCACTAAAGCGACCATAACTCTCTCGTCAGGACTCCGATTGACTCACCGTTTGAACCATTGGAAAGCTAACTCGATGTTCTATAATATTGCAAAGATTTATAATTTTTGGAGTTACCAAAAATTAATGGTGATCTAACAAAGACGAACTCATACTTAGAAAAGTCGTTTAGTAATCCCGAATTCAACTAACGACACCGAAACCCGAACACGAATACGAACCAAAGATACGGTTACGAAGTACTCACAAAGACGAATCTAAGAGCTAGTAGGACACACAATTCCGACCACCCGAAGGCTCGAAATTCGACAACGGAAGGTAATTACCCCAGACTTTGGGAAATTACGAAAATGGCCCAAATGCCCGAAAATCACGATACGTGATCGAATAACCAAACCGAAGTTCACGACACGTCTAACAAAGTTAAACGGACTTGCGGGAAACTCGAAACAGCGATTGGACGAGATTCGCAAGAATCGAACTCAAATGTGGAAAAGTCGCTAAAAAGCACAGAACTCAACGAAACGACACCGAAACGAACTCGGATGTCAAAAAGTGTAGAATTAATCATTCTCAGAATGACGAAACGGTCATGAGCGAGTCGTCAAAACGGACTCAGACCGAAAAAAAAGAAATTACCGGAAATCGAAAATTGCGGATATTACATCTTGTTGGTATTCTTAGTTTCCCTACGGATTCATGGTATATTTTCATGGTTTTGCGAAATCGAGAGGGTTTGGTTGTGGTCCGCCCTCGTTGTTATTTTTGTATGAATATATATGAATCGTAGGCGGGTTTCCGGGTGTATTCCATTTCCGTAATCGTTTAGAAGTGGTTGTGATTGTGCTATTCGAATCGTTAGGTTCATTCTCGTCGGTTCCTCGTGGTTGTGCTTGATCCTTCGTTTAGGAACCGTCGCTTTCCACCCGGACCGTTCGTAGTCGTGTTTCATCTCTGTTTCTTCAAGAATGTCTCAAAGGCAAGTACTTTACATTTGTTTACATGTTCTAGTATTTGAATTATGGCTATACGTGGTTGTTGTGGGAGGATATGTGTATGTTCACCTAGGGACGGTCCGACGGGGCCTCTAGGGATACGTATTTCCGTGTGTGTGCGTATCACGAACTGTGGTTGACCACCCAGGGATGTCCGACGGGGCTCTGCGGGGTACGGTGGCCGTGAGTCACGTACCAAGGTTAACTTTGAATTGTTTTGGTTGGAGGAAAATGTGTTTTGTGCTTGTGCATCGTAAATATTCCGGAATATAAAATGTCTTCTAAAATGATTTTTGGCGCATTATTCATCTGATTAGAATGTAGTTCAAATGGATTGTACTTGCACTAGCAGTTGTCGCTAACCCCTTAAATGGGGGAAATACTTTTTGTATTTCAGGTATTGATCGTGGGGACAAGCGAGCACTCGAGCCGTATGAGGATGATGGGCAAGCATGATATTGTCCAGTAAATGATTTTCGGTGTCATGTCTGTCGGTTATTATTATTGATGTCTGATTCTGGGATTTATGTATTATAAAAACTGGTTTAAGTACTCGAGTACTTCTTTTACAAAATTGTTAATGTTGTGTTCCTGTTTGGGAAATGGATTAATGTTGGATTTTATTGTCGGATTGTAATCTTATTTGAATTGTCGTATTATTGATCATTGTTGTCGTTGTCGAATGTCTTGTTTGGTATGTTAGCCTGGTGGATTCCACAGTGTGGGGTCCACGGCGCTGTAATATGCCCTGAATGTCTTGGGGTGTTACGAATATGGTATCGAGCTTAGGTTTATGGATACCTAGGTGTCGGTTATTTGGGTCTAGTTAAGTGTCGTTTTGGGACGGATCATCGCTATGCCATCATCTCGATCGCCGGTGCTCGTAAGTTTCTCTAACTTGACTCGTTTCCCGTTACATTCTATTTCGTCTTAGTATCTTTTGCGTTTTGGGTTTGAATAGTACTTACCCGTTGCTCCTTGAATTCCTGCTGGTAGAGGACGCGACGCGGCCGCGACGCAGAGGGGACGTGGCGCAGTGGGGGTGGCCATGTCCGATCACTCGGGAACCGATTCGCGATGCCCTCTTTGTCGAGCAGTGTTCCTAGTTCGGAGGTCACAGACCACCGCTAGCTCGGTAATGCTCATGAGAATGTTGGAGTGGCCAACATATTGCGGCAAGTAGCGAACCGGATGACGCCATCGACTCAGCCGTTCGGTCGGCCATGCTAATGCCAACCCGGTTCCGCCTCGGGTCCGGCAATGATAAGCTACTTCAGACGTGATTCGTATGCGTCCTCCGCAGCTTGATGGTGCTTCCACCCTTCCGGTTGGGAGAATTGGGTGCTCGAGATGGAGAAAGTGTTTGAGGCGCTAATTGCCCCGAGGAGAGGAAAGTACCCATTGCTCAAGACTTCCTCGCCAAGGAGGCGGCGACGTGGTGGCAAGCGGTGAAACCGCGTGACCGGGCGGCTACGTGGGCGAGTTCCGGATCGATGGAAGACGAATTCGTCCGTGGCCGGTGAAAGAGGGGAGGATCCGAGCCTTCTTTGAGGCTAAGCCCCAAGATGTACCTATATCTCAAGCCATCAAAGACTACAATCGCGGCTACATTATGTAAGAAACCAAGTCCGCGATGAGCTCGATAAGATCCGCCACTTTGACATGCGGATGAAACCGAGAGTGCGCCACTACATGTCCAGTCTGGGGTGCACGACTTTGAAAGAATATCGAGAATAAAGCGATGGCTTATGAGATGTCGTTTTCTGCGACAGAGACGGCAACCGAAGGAAAGAAGCAGAAAACCACCGGTCGGTTTCGGGAGGCAAGTCAGAGGATATCCGAAGACTCGGCCAGTTCACGAGTCTTCGGAGTCGGGCCGCCATCGGTTGGTCGAGGAAACGGTTCTAGGTCCGCTCCGCCGGTTCCGTTCGTGGTCCTACGTGCTTCAACTGCAGTCGTCCGGGCCACATGATGAGTGAGTGTGATAGGCCTCCGATTCGGTGTCTTGCTTGTGGTCGTATGGGTCATCGTGCTAAGTTTTGTACGGATGCGGCTCGGGCCCCGATTACTCGGATATCGGCCCGGCCGCGGAGAGCCGAGTGTGAATCGGACAGACGGTTCCTCGGCGAGCAGAGTTTTGGTAGAGGTCGAGGTCGTGGTCGGCCTTCTAGAGGGGAGCTTCTAGTGCGGGGTCCGCCCCGTGTGTACGAGATGAGACGAGCAGAGATCTGACGCGACGGTGGCCACAGTACCGTCCACATCCTTGATCATCCTGTTCGTATTGTTCGATTACGGTGCTACGCATTCTTTTATATCTATGGATTGTGTGCGTCGCCGCATGTTGATTGCCTTGTTGCTTGTGAGCCTTTTGTTGTTAAACTTCCTAGTGGGGATAGCATCGTGGGGATCGTGAGGTTAGAGATTTTCCGGGAGTATCGCGGGAGGGTTTGGCCTTCTAATCGATCATGTAGATATTAGAGATGAGGATTTGATTCTGGTGAGGATTGGCTGGACCGTCATGGGGCGATCATGAATTATAGAACGAGGACGGTTTCGATGTTGGCCTCTGACGGTACCGAGCATTCCTTTGTGGGGCGTAAGCGGAGTAGCCAGAGATTACTGATCAGCGCCTTAAAGGCGGTGAGACTTCTTCGAGGAGGTTGCGCGGGTTATTGGTGTTATGCTTTGAGATCGGAAGAAGGGGGAGTCGAGCTCTCGTCTATTCCGGTAGTATGTGAGTATCCTGACGTTTTTCCAGATGAGTTGCCGGGTTTGCCACCGGACCGAGAGGTTGAATTTACCGTCGATTTAGAGCCGGGTGCAGCACCTATCTCTAAGACGCCATACCGGATGGCGCCTGCCGAGATGCTTGAGTTGAAGAAACAGTTGGGAGAGTTGCTAGACATGGGATATATTCGACCGAGCGCTTCGCCTTGGGGCGCACCGGTCCTATTCGTAAAGAAGAAGGATGGGTCACTTCGTTTGTGTATCGACTACCGAGAGTTAAACAAAGTGACCATCAAAAACAAGTATCCGCTCCCGAGGATTGATGGTTTGTTTGATCAGTTGCAAGGGGCAACTGTATTTTCGAAGATTGATTTGAGATCGGGGTATTATCAGCTCCGAGTGAAGGATACCGATATTCCGAAGACGGCCTTTCGGACGAGATACGGTCACTACGAGTTTGTGGTTATGCCTTTTGGGCTAACCAACGCACCAGCCGTGTTCATGCAGCTTATGAACAAAGTCTTTATCGAGTACCTCGATAAGTGTGTAGTCGTTTTTATCGACGACATCCTGATTTACTCGAGGAGCGAGGAGGAGCACGTCCGTCATTTGCATATTGTGTTAGATATTTTGAGAACTCAGCATCTTTTTGCGAAGTTCTCAAAGTGCGAGTTTTGGTTACGGGAGGTTATGTTTCTCGGTCATGTGATCTCGGCCGAGGGTGTTCGTGTGGACCCACATAAGGTAGAGGCAGTGTTGGGTTGGGCGCCGCCCAAGAACGTGAAGGAGGTCCGTAGTTTTCTGGGATTAGCCGGGTATTATCGTAGATTCGTCGAGGGGTTCTCTAAACTCGCTCGACCGCTGACTCAGTTGTTACAGAAGTCAGAGAAGTTTGTGTGGACCGATGAGAGGCAGAATAGTTTTGAGGAGTTGAAGAAGCGGTTGACGACCGCTCCCGTGTTGGCTTTACCGAGTGGTAATGATGGTTTCTCCGTTTATAGTGATGCTTCGGGCCAAGGGCTCGGATGCGTACTTATGCAGCACGGGAGGACGATTGCCTATGCTTCCCGTCAGTTGAAACCGTATGAATTGAATTACCCTACGCACGATCTTGAGTTGGCCGCAGTTGTGTTTGCGTTGAAAATCAAGGCCATTACTTGTATGGCTCGTCATGTCGATTTTCACCGACCACAAGAGCTCAAGTACATCTTCACGCAGAAGGAGCTTAATATGAGACAGAGGAGATGGCAATCGATTAAGGATTACGATCTTGAGATCCTTTATCATCCGGCAGGCTAATGTGGTGGCAGATGCCTTGAGCCGGAAATCAGTATCGCTTCGGACGCTTGAGTTACTTACGGCCCAGTCGGGACTTCAGCGAGAGTTTATGAGGTTGAGCATTGAGATTGTACTGCCAGAGAGTTCCGGGCAGTTGCGTACTCTTGAGATTTCTTCATCTCTGGTCGAAGACATTAAGTCGGGACAGTTAGAGGATCCGATGTTTATTCAGCTTCGAGAGAGTGTAGGAAAGGGGAAAGCCCCGGGATTCGTTATTCATGAGGACGGCGTGTTGAGATTCCGAGGTCGGTTGTGTGTTCCGAACGACTCGGAACTGAGACAGAGCATCATGCGAGAGGCTCATGCGTCACCTTACTCAGTCCATCCGGGCTCGAGTAAAATGTATAAAGATCTGAGGAAGAATTTCTGGTGGAACGATATGAAGAAAGAGGTAGTTCAGTTTGTGGCTAAGTGTTTGACTTGTCAGCAAGTCAAGATTGAGCATCAGCGGCCAGCCGGATTATTGAAACCACTTCCCGTTCCGGAATGGAAGTGGGAGGACATCTCTATGGATTTTGTCACAAGTTTACCAAGAACGAAGACTGGTATGAATATGGTATGGGTGATTGTAGACCGACTGACTAAGTCGGCACATTTTCTGGGCATCAAGGATACTTGGGGTCCAGAAAAGCTGGCTCGTATATTCATCGCACAGATTGTGAGGCTTCACGGTACTCCGAAGTCTATTGTTTCGGATCGTGACGGCCGTTTTGTATCGCACTTCTGGCAGGCGGTGCATAAGGCGTTGGGTACCCGGTTGCGTTTGAGTACCTCTTTTCATCCCCAGTCAGATGGACAGTCGGAACGCACTATCCAAACGTTCGAGGACTTGTTACGTGCTTGTGCTCTTGACTGGAGTAGTGACTGGGAGGAACATTTACCGCTGATTGAATTCACGTACAACAACAGTTGGCACGCGTCGATTCGGATGGCACCGTATGAGGCACTTTATGGGCGACGATGTCGATCGCCGATTTGTTGGGATGAGGCGTCCGATTTAGTCGGGACCGAGCCGGATGTCGTTTTAGAGACGAGGCGGAAGATAGAGTTAATTCGAGAACGGATGTTGACTGCCCAGAGTCGACAGAAGTCGTATGCCGACATCCGTCGTCGACCCTTGGAATTCGAGGTGGGAGACCACGTTTTGGTGAAGGTGTCGCCGACGAAGGGAGTTTTCCGTTTCGGGAAGAAGGGGAAGTTGAGTCCGAGATTTATTGGACCCTTCGAGATTCTCGAGCGAGTCGGTGGATTAGCATACCGTTTGGCGTTACCCCCGGCCTTGAGTCATGTTCATAGCGTTTTTCATGTTTCCCAGCTGAGGAAATATGTTCCAGATCCTAGTCATGTCATCGATTATGGCGAGATTGATATTGCTGAAGATATTACTTTTGAAGAGCGTCCTCTGAAAATTTTGGAGCATCGTGAGAAACTACTGAGGCATAAGACCATCCCTTTGGTCAAAGTTCAGTGGTCGAGACACGGTGTCGAGGAGGCAACTTGGGAAACCGAGGATAGCATGCGTGCTAAGTACCCTGAGTTGTTTGTTTCTTAAGTTTCGGGACGAAACTTATTTTTAGAGGGGTAGAATGTAATATCCGTATTTTTTTCTTTCCCTTGTACTTTCGTTTTTGGTGTATTTCTCGATCGTAGTGACCCTCGTGTACTTTTCAGCGTGTCCTTCCTGTCAAACTGTTGAATTGTATTCTCGTTATTGTTCATTGTTTCAACTTTCCTCATATGAATTCGACTTTGTTAGATCACCATTAATTTTTGGTGACTCCAAAAATTATAAATCTTTGCAATATTATAGAAAATCGAGTTAGCTTTCCAATGGTTCAAGCGGTGAGTCAATCGGAGTCCTGGACGAGAGAGTTATGGTCGCTTTAGTGGAAGATCACACCGTCGGGCACCGTCCCAGAGCCTTTCGGCCGATAGGGTGGGCCGATAGACTCTCTGCCGGCATTTCTGTATGGGTATCGGCCGATCACTTCCGGGAGCCTTTCGGCCGATAGGGTGGGCCGATAGACTCTCCGCGGCATTTCGTATGGGTATCGGTTGGGCTATCGGCCTATCGGCCGATAGGTTCTGCTGAGTTACACTATAAATGTGTCGTTTTGAGCGTGAACAGCTCATTTCTTCTTTTTTCTTCCACTGCATCGCGAGAGGGAATATAGAGGGGGAGAGTTCTTCATCCGGGGGTCGATTTTTCATCATTTCTTTTCGGTTGTGAGGCTCGGATAATCAATCTAACGCGAGTTCTACGGATCTTAGTTCTTGAATCTCCAAAGGTAATGTTCTAAAACCCTACCTTTTTTTTGGATAATTGGGGATTTTGGGGTTTTGTCCGATTCTTTCCGTTTCGTTGATGGATTCATGATGAATATGATTATTCTTGTTGGTATTCTTAGTTTCCCTACGGATTCATGGTATATTTTCATGGTTTTGCGAAATCGAGAGGGTTTGGTTGTGGTCCGCCCTCGTTGTTATTTTTGTATGAATATATATGAATCGTAGGCGGGTTTCCGGGTGTATTCCATTTCCGTAATCGTTTAGAAGTGGTTGTGATTGTGCTATTCGAATCGTTAGGTTCATTCTCGTCGGTTCCTCGTGGTTGTGCTTGATCCTTCGTTTAGGAACCGTCGCTTTCCACCCGGACCGTTCGTAGTCGTGTTTCATCTCTGTTTCTTCAAGAATGTCTCAAAGGCAAGTACTTTACATTTGTTTACATGTTCTAGTATTTGAATTATGGCTATACGTGGTTGTTGTGGGAGGATATGTGTATGTTCACCTAGGGACGGTCCGACGGGGCCTCTAGGGATACGTATTGCCGTGTGTGTGCGTATCACGAATCGTGGTTGACCACCAGGATGTCCGACGGGCTCATGGGTACGGTGGCCGTGAGTCACGTACCAAGGTTAACTTTGAATTGTTTTGGTTGGAGGAAAATGTGTTTTGTGCTTGTGCATCGTAAATATTCGGAATATAAAATGTCTTCTAAAATGATTTTGGCGCATTATTCATCCGATTAGAATGTAGTTCAAATGGATTGTACTTGCACTAGCGATTGTCGCTAACCCCTTAAATGGGGGAAATACTTTTTGTATTTCAGGTATTGATCGTGGGGACAAGCGAGCACTCGAGCCGTATGAGGATGATGGGCAAGCATGATATTGTCCAGTAAATGATTTTCGGTGTCATGTCTGTCGGTTATTATTATTGATGTCTGATTCTGGGATTTATGTATTATAAAAACTGGTTTAAGTACTCGAGTACTTCTTTTACAAAATTGTTAATGTTGTGTTCCTGTTTGGGAAATGGATTAATGTTGGATTTTATTGTCGGATTGTAATCTTATTTGAATTGTCGTATTATTGATCATTGTTGTCGTTGTCGAATGTCTTGTTTGGTATGTTAGCCTGGTGGATTCCACAGTGTGGGGTCCACAGCGCTGTAATATGCCCTGAATGTCTTGGGGGTGTTACAGATGAACCTGACCTGAAATTCATAAAACGAATTTCCCCGAAACGGGTCCCCAGAGGGGTTAGCAATTACGCTAGTACAAGTAACCAAATGAACATTTTACATCTTACACATATAGTAATGCATGCCATCAAGAAAATCATAATTTCCAAAACGCTCATTTCCGGAAATGCCAATATCAAACCACATTTGTAAAAATGCACCACAATTAACCGCGGACCCACAGCTTCGTGGATCCCTGCCGAGACCCCGTCGGATCTAACCCACAGTGGTTAAAAGCAAGCTCGCGGTCCACAGCTTCGTGGAACCCTACCGAGACCCCGTCGAGTCTAACCCGTAGTGAGCATACACACACACACAATTTCTCATACAAAACTACTACGTCAAGATTGTAAGTTCATAAGGATACTTGCCTCGATTAATTAGACGATGACACGAGCGGAGCGGAAGAGTTGAACACGACCGCAAGGAACCGGCGGAAATGAACCTAACGATTCGAATAGCACAATCACAACCATTTCTAAACGAGTACGGAAATGGAATACACCCGGAAACCCGCCTACGATTCATGTATATTCGTATACAAACAACAACGAGGGCGGACCACAACCGAACCCTCTCGATTCCAAAAAATCACGAAATATACCATGAATCCGTAGGAAACTAAGAATACCAACAAGAATAATCATATTCATCATGAATCCATCAACGAAACGGAAAGAATCGGACAAAACCCCAAAATCCCCAATTATCCAAAAAGGTAGGGTTTCAAGAGACATTACCTTGAGTGATTCAAGTGTTAAGATCCGTAGAACACGCGTTAGATTGATTATCCGAGCCTCACAACCGAAAAGAAATGATGAAAATCGACCCCCGGATGAAGAACTCTCTTCCTCTCTATCTCTCTCTCTCGCGACTCGGTGGAAAAAAAGGGAAAGAATGAGCTGTTCACGCTCAAAACCACATTTATAGTGCAACACAGCAGAACCTATCGGCCGGCCTATCGGCCGATAGGCCCAACCGATAGTCATACGGAATGCCGGCAGTAGGGTCTATCGACCCCCCTTATCGGCCGAAAGGCTACTGGAAGTTCGAAGGTGAAGAAATTTACATATCGGCCGGCCTATCGGCCGATAGGCCCAACCGATACCCATACGGGATGCCGGCAGTAGAGTCTATCGGCCCCCCCTATCGGTCGAAAGGCTCCTGGGAGTGCTCGGCCAAAAACTGAAACGACCATAACTCTCTCGTCCGGACTCCGATTGACTCACCGTTTGAACCATTGGAAAGCTAATTCGATGTTCTATAATATTGCAAAGATTTATAATTTTTGGAGTCACCAAAAATTAATGATGATCTAACAAAGTCGAACTCATGCGAGGAAAGTTGAAACAACGAACAATAACGAGAGTACAATTCAACAATTGACAGGAAGGACATACTGAAAGATACATGTGGGTCACTATGACCGAGAAATATACCCAAAAATGAAAATACAAGGGAAAGAAAATACCGGATATTACACCTACGGCCTTATTACACAGGATCCAAAACATAAGTATAATCCATATGGAGATGAATTATACCTTAAAATAACAATACATTTGTTCAAACTTAAAATAAAGCGAAAAGATAACATTACACGGTACGAACATGACCGGACACGAAAGACTTGGGGCCCCCGAACTAGTATCCTTCGAACCCTTCGTCATCACCTTGATCTTCCCGTGCCTTGCCTTTTCCTCGACCTAAAATACAACACAAGTATTTCGCCCAACACAGGGTCAGATATACATGATAAATGATTCTCAAGATAGTATACAATTCACGTATATAAGATTTTAAGAATAACTCCCTGACTAACGAACATACCCCTCGGGCGTATGAACGCTTAGTCACAAAACGTCGAACACATCCACGTAGAAAAATGGACGTGAGCGACTAAGATAGTACGGCTCAAGAGGGACATCACGACGCCCGATCCGAATATGTGTCGGCACATGTCCACCCCGTATACGGAATCCGGGATATACGCGGGACAATGTACCTAATTAGCCTCAACGAACTACGTCTCGTGTGCACATTTTCACGGAAAAAATATTCACGCATGACTATATATGTGCCCGGCTAAAAATCCTACACAATATCCAATCGGAACGTAGATATGACTCCGGATATGTCACGATGCAACATGACAACGAATTCAAGAATTTCACACAATCCGAATAAGGATCGAGGACTCACCGAAATGACAACAAGATCAACAATATCAAGGGTCCAAAAGTAACGAACTTGGGAATGCAATCCCACGATGAAAACAGGACATCATGAAGAACAACTTCAAGTCACAAGGCACAAGTTTATAAGTGTTTCATATACACGAAATGCATAATCATCATAAGAATCCACACATCATTATAACCAAGCAAGATAACTTGCCTCAATACGGAGGCGAGTAAAGTCCTTCTTTGTCGAGCGAGCAGTAGGCCCTCGATTCAAAATCGGTTACTCGGACAATCAACCTTGAATGAAGTATATTTCACTTAATAATACGTTCATATAATCATCTATACCAAACTTCAACGAGACAACATCCTAATTCTCATTTGAGTAGTTCAACTTATTAAGATGTTGAGAGTTTACTCCAAGAATCCTATTCAATGCCATTCTAATCTTACAATTGATTACAAGATGTTTACCAATTGTTTGTCGGATTAAGATGTGTTAACAATAATTTCCTACTCCTTAAACTCATCAAGGACATCAAAAGAAAATCTGCACTTCCATCAACTACTTATGTTGAGTTAAGTAGTTGCAATTCCATATTATGATTATGAAGACCACTACAAGTTCAACACCTTCTTTATAGTCTTTTAATTAACTTGGAGGTTCAAGCATTAATCCTCTGGATTCACTTAGCTTAGGTTCAAGAAGGTTATTCCAAACTTCTAATGATCAACAAGGGTTCTCAAAACATTTTATGGTAATTATTCTAAGAAGTTATTTACATCATAATGAAACAAAGATTATTAGTAGTCTATTGGTGTTATTAGTCCGTATAAGAGTTTGGTTTAAGTAAACATGATCATCATCTTTGAAGATACTAAAAACACAACCTTACAAACCCTTAGCTATCATATTCATCATTAAGTTTGTTGGAAGTCTAACTATGAACATGTTTAGCTTGATTAAATCATCACTAGGTGGATTATACTTAATCACTATCATTATAACTATGAGATTATAGGGTTAAATCGTAGAACATACCTTCAGAAACGAAGAACAATACACCAAACCACAAGAACACAATATAAGCTTCAAGAATGTCTCCAAGTTCCAAACAACAAGCTCCAAAATCGAAATATAAAGCTCAACCACAAATTGGAAGAAGGTAATTTGATCTAGGGGTGCAGGAGGATAATTATCTAGGTGAAAATTCAGAGTTTGGTCGTGCAAAATGAAAGACACAAGCTCTCTTTTTATAACAAAGATTAGTTAAATGCGTTATCACAAGAGGATAACGTCGTTAAGCGCTTTACGACGCTATAAGGAAGGTATTACGACGTAAGATAAGTCCAGAGGCTATTGGATGAAATACGAACTTTACGTGCGTTACCTATCGTAGCATTACGTACGTAAGATAGGTCAACTAGATTGGCTCCAAAAGATCGATATTCAAATCCTACCCGCCCCACACGCCGAAAGTTGGGATCGGATACGATTGCCCAGTTACGTACGTCGTAATTACCCCTTTACGTGCGTAAAGGCCTCAAAATAACGTGACGCTATGCCTAACGATTAACGACGTTAGGCTCGAGTTTTAATAGTTCAATAAGCACTTATCTCTATAATACGAAAATTCGAACATAATGGAGTGATCATTATTATTATGTTTATTTATGATATATTCCAATAACCATACACAAATGCAACAAGAGTACAACGAGATTAAATTATCCGAATAGTACAAATGAAGTAAGAATTTCGCCGGATATTACATACTCCCCCTTAAAAGGGTTTCGTCCTCGAAACTAAGGGGTAAGCACCGGGATACCTCTCTTGAATGCTTGTGCTCCGTCTCCCACGTGGCTTCCTCGACCCCGTGTCGTGACCACCGAACCTTCATGGGGAATCGTCTTATTACGCAGCTTGTTTGATCCTCCTCTCAAGTATTCGTACGGGGCGCTCCTCATACGAATGATCCTCCGCTAAGTCGATCTCATCGAACTGAAGTACATGACTCGGATCAGCAACGTATTTCCTTAGCTGGGAGACATGGAACACGTTATGGATCCGGCTCAGGGCTGGTGGTAAAGCCAAGCGATAAGCCAAATCGCCTACTCGTTCCAAAACCTCAAACGGCCCGATATACCTCGGGCTCAGCTTGCCTCGTTTTCCAAAACGAAAGACTCCTCGGGTAGGTGACACCTTCATTAGTACATGGTCGCCGACCTCGAACTCAAGCGGCCGCCGGCGGTTGTCTGCGTAGGACTTCTGTCGGCTTTGAGCCGTCAACAAACGACTCCTGATCAGAGCGATCTTCTCACGGGCTGCTAGCAACATGTCGGGTTCCGTACCCAGAGATTCTGATAGTTCGTCCCAGCACAAAGGGGACCTACAGCGACGGCCATATAATGCCTCATACGGTGCCATCTGAATCGAAGCATGCCAACTATTATTATAAGTGAATTCCACCAAGGGTAGCTGGGCCTCCCAATCATCCTTCCAATCGAGAACGCATGCCCTCAGCATATCCTCTAAAGTTTGGATAGTTCTCTCAGTCTGGCCATCCGTCTGCGGGTGAAATGCTGTGCTGAAGTTCAAATGCGTACCCATCGCACGATGAACTGCTTTCCAGAAGTGTGACACGAATCGCCCGTCACGGTCTGATACAATACCCTTGGGGGTACCGTGCAATCTCACAATTTCCTTAATAAATAGTTGGGCCAATCTCTCGGGTCCCCAAGTATCCTTAACTTCCAGAAAGTGGGCTGATTTGGTTAAACGATCCACAATCACCCAAATCGTATTCATTCCTCGGCGACTCGTCGGCAATCTAGTAATAAAATCCATTGATATGTCCTCCCATTTCCACTCGGGAATCGGGAGCGGTTTCAGCATTCCTGCGGGTCGCTGGTGCTCAATTTTAACCTGCTGACAGGTTAAACATCTCGAAACAAATTCGGCCACCTCATGTTTCATATTTCCCCACCAATAGTTCTGCTTCAAATCCTTATACATTTTGCTAGACCCCGGGTGGATAGAGTACGGGCTAGCATGGGCTTCTTTCAGGATAGAACTCCTTAACTCATCATCAGCGGGTACACAAACTCGGTTTCTGAAACGTATTAATCCATCCTCGTGTATTACAAAGCCAGGAGCTTTCCCTTGGGTTATTTCATCGCGAATTCGAGATAAGAATGGGTCCGTAACTTGCTTCGATCTAATTATATCCTCAAGGGACAATGAAATCTCAAGTGTACAGAGTTGCCCTTGAATATGTCAGAACTGCACTTCAATTTCCGGCCTCATCAATTCTAACTGCAATACCCTCTGACTTGTTAGGCGGGCAAGCATCTGCTCCTGTACGGTTTTACGACTCAAAGCGTCAGCAACTACATTTGCTTTGCCCGGATGATAAAGGATCTCGATATCATAGTCTTTGATGAGTTCTAGCCACCTTCTCTGCCTCATGTTTAACTCCTTCTGAGTAAAAATGTATTTCAAGCTCTTGTGATCCGTAAAAATCTGACAGGTAACTCCATACAGATAATGACGCCAGATCTTTAAAGCAAACACCACAGCTGCGAGTTCTAAATCATGGGTGGGATAGTTGACCTCGTAAGGTCGTAGCTGTCTCGATGCATAGGAGATCACCTTCCCGTTCTGCATTAGTACACATCCAAGGCCCTGTTTAGATGCGTCACTATACACTACAAAACCTTCCGTTCCTTTTGGTAGGACTAAAATAGGCGCCGAAATCAACCGACTCTTAAGTTCATCAAAGCTCCACTGACATGCCTCTGACCATAAATACTTCTTATCCTTTCTCAACAAATTGGTCATTGGTTGGGCAATTCTGGAAAAACCCTCTACGAACCGTCGGTAATAGCCTGCTAGTCCCAAGAAACTGCGTACTTCCTTGACGTTCTTTGGTGGTAACCAATCTCGGATAGCTTCTGTCTTCTGTGGGTCTACTCGGACCCCATCAGCTGATATCACATGTCCGAGAAAGATAACTTCACGCATCCGTAACTCACATTTAGAAAATTTTCCATAAAGCTGCTCCCGCCTTAACGCCTCGAGAACTAGATGGAGATGACGCTCGTGCTCTTCATGGTCACGAGAATAGATCGTGATGTCGTCAATAAAACGACTACAAAGCGATCCAGATAATTAATAAACACTCGATTCATCACTCCATGAATACTGCCGTGCATTCGTCGAGTCAAAAGGCATCACCACAAACTCATAATGCCCATAACGAGTACGGAATGCAGTCTTTGAAATGTCGACTCTCTAATCCTCAATCGATGGTAACCGGACCTCGTGTCTATCTTAGAAAACACAAAGAGCCCCTTGAAGCCGATCCAATAAATCGTCAATACGCGGCAATGGGTATTTGTTCTTAATGGTTACCACTGTTCACTCACGATAATCAATACACGCACGTAGGGATCCGTCCTTCTTCCGTACAAATAGTAATCGGTGCTCCCCAAGGGGACGCGCTAGGTCCGATGTAGCCTTTCTCGGTCAAATCCTCAAGTTGGCTCTTCGGCTCCCGCATCTCGGTCGGAGCCATACGATACGGTGCTTTTGAAAGCGGGACGCATCGTGCTCTAACTCAATATTGAACTCTACATCACGATGTGGAGGTAAGCACAGCAACTCATCCGGAAATACGCCCGGTAGTCTCGGACTATCGGAATATCGATCAATTCAACTGGTCGATCCATTGTTTTGGTCATGTAACACCAATAGCCAATACATCCTTGATTAAGCGGTTTCACCGTTTTCATAGCGCCGATGATTCTCCCGAACGGCTGGGGTTATCACCCTGGAAGGTACACTCAACACCATCGTCAGATGTGACGGTCACTGTTCGCTTGCGGACACTAATTATGGCATCATGACGGTCCATCCAATCGATTCCCAAGATCACATCATCTTTAGGTAAATCGACCACGATTAAATTTGACAACCACTCACGGTCGTTCATTCGAATCGAGCAGTCCTGAACTTCACGATTCCCAACAATTCTTCTACCATCGGGTAGACCAATTATATAAGGTTCACAATTGATAACATGCTCTAATTGCAAACGACTCAAACAAGAAGTAGATAAAAAGGAGTGTGAAGCACCAGTATCAAAAAGGACACAGATAGGCTGAGATTGGATCTCGAGAGTACCTGCAATCATGCTGGCTTCGGGATCTTCAGCCCTCTTTATCTCGTAAACTCTAGGTTTTGCATCCCCTGAACCAGATGTACCTGCTTGATTTCCACGTCCCATCCCTTTGTTTGCCCCGGTAGTCTGATAAGAAGCGGATGGAGGTACTCGGTCCTGAACTGAAGATTGTACTGGAGCATGAGATGCTGCGGGAATACGTCCTAGTCCACTCCTATAATAACGAGCACGATGTCCGTTCTTCCCACATGTATGGCATGACACGGCTGGCCTAGGACATTTCGAATTGATGTGCCCCGGGTCTCCACAATTATAGCATACAACAGATAGGCTGACCGCTCGAGGTTGCGATCCGGTTGGCTTCGATGCCATAGGTTGCCGTTCAGAAGGATTTGCTTGGTTGGGGTCTCTTGAATGTTCCCGGTTCTTTATCATCGTTCGGTTCTGAATTTCTTGTTGTTAGATCGCGGTTGCTTCTTTGAAATTTCCTTCACGGTCAATTCGTACTCCAGAGCTTTCTCGATGAACTCCGGTAGGGTCACACAATGATGGTTCAACACCGCATTCTCATTCGGGGTTTAAGCCTTTTGAGAAAGTATTTAATCTTATCGACTTCCGTGTGGACAATCGTCGCAGACAAAGGGAGGAGTGCTCGAAATTTCTCGGCGATAGATAGTACGTCATCATCTTCTTGACGGCTCGGATTCAGCAATTGATAATTTGGCCTCGCGGAGAGGACCTGGATAGTAACGATCTAGCATGACATTTTTAAATTCTTCCCAAGTGCATACGCCATCACCGGCCTCACCGAAAGCCACCAAGTGTGGGCGCCCTTGCCCAAGTAGTAAGTCACACGAGACGCGATTCTCATCGGGAGTCTACCATATCGAACAACTTCTCAAGTGTTCGATCCAATGCACGATATCAGCCGGCCTGCAGGAACCTTCAAAAATCGGGGGTCGTTGGCGCGAGATGTCGCCGATGATCCGATTCACTGCCCGCCATGTACAGGAGGTGGCCCCCGATGCCGGTCGGTAGCACTCTGCATTGCTTCCATTAATCGACCCATTTGGGTCATCTCGAGCCATCATGCCACTGCATTACGTGTAAGGATCGACACGAGCATCCTCGTGTCCATTGTGGTGCGATTGGTCCCTAGAAGGCGAATCACTGCGGAACTATGCTCTGCGTTTGCACGTCTGTTGGCTCGCGGTATCGGATTCGCCCTTCCGCGCCTCGTCCCCTCTTCCACGGCCTCTCAAATTTCTTTCCATCTTGAAAGAATCAACTTTGAGATGATAATCATAAGTACGATTCATAATACAAATCGGAATTCATGCTAAGTTAATGGCGAAGAAATTACATATTCAAGAAAGCAGTTTGTAATGAATTATCGTTACTACGAAAGTCACACAGAATATCAGATCGACATTTGAGTCAAATGATTTCAATCATATAATCAATCCAGAATTTTATTTGAATCATCAATCAGATAATTCCTGCCACAAACCCTTAGAATACCAAGATCAACAAGGAGATCTATTCAGAGATCAATATCATGTCAATAATTTATTCATGGTTCATAAAGTACGTACCGCATTTGGCTCGTAGGATCAGGCGCTCGCACGGGTCACACGTGACACGAAGGTCTCTTGATACTAGTTCAATACACAAAGACTCAAAAAGAAAGAAAACGACCTCTAAAAAAATTTTCCTCTCTGATACCATCTTCTGTAACACCCCGATAAGTCGGCCATTACAGTGCCGTGGACCCCACACTAGGATCCACCAGGCGTTACCCAAAGTACAGATTAAATACGCAAAACATGTGATGCCGAACCACAAAACAAGGTACTTACTCCGATCTGGAGTTTACAACGATATACTACGGCCTTATTACACACAGGATCCAAATCATAAGTATAATCCATATGGAGATGAATTATACCTTAAAATAACAATACTTTTGTTCAAACTTAAAATAAAGCGAAAAGATAACATTACACGGTACGAACATGACCGGACACGAAAGACTTGGGGCCCCCGAACTAGTATCCTTCGAACCCTTCGTCATCACCTTGATCTTCCCGTGCCTTGCCTTTTCCTCGACCTAAAATACAACACAAGTATTTCGCCCAACACAGGGTCAGATATACATGATAAATGATTCTCAAGATAGTATACAATTCACGTATATAAGATTTTAAGAATAACTCCCTGACTAACGAACATACCCCTCGGGCGTATGAACGCTTAGTCACAAAACGTCGAACACATCCATGTATAAAAATGGACTGTGAGCGACTAAGATAGTACGGCTCAAGAGGGACATCACAGTACGCCCGATCCGAATATGTGTCAGTGCACATGTCCACCCCGTATACGGAATCCAGGATATACGCGGGACAATGTACCTAATTAGACTCAACGAACTACGTCTCGTGTGCACAGCCTTTCACGGAAAAAATATTCACGCATGACTATATATGTGCCCGGCTAAAAATCCTACATAATATCCAATCGGAACGTAGATATGACTCCGGATATGTCACGATGCAACATGACAACGAATTCAAGAATTTCACACAATCCGAATAAGGATCGAGGACTCACCGAAATGACAACAAGATCAACAATATCAAGGGTCCAAAAGTAACGAACTTGGGAATGCAATCCCACGATGAAAACGGGACATCATGAAGAACAACTTCAAGTCACAAGGCACAAGTTTATAAGTGTTTCATATACACGAAATGCATAATCATCATAAGAATCCACACATCATTATAACCAAGCAAGATAACTTGCCTCAATACGGAGGCGAGTAAAGTCCTTCTTTGTCGAGCGAGCAGTAACCCTCGATTCAAAATCGGTTACTCGGACAATCAACCTTGAATGAAGTATATTTCACTTAATAATACGTTCATATAATCATCTATACCAAACTTCAACGAGACAACATCCTAATTCTCATTTGAGTAGTTCAACTTATTAAGATGTTGAGAGTTTACTCCAAGAATCCTATTCAATGCCATTCTAATCTTACAATTGATTACAAGATGTTTACCAATTGTTTGTCGGATTAAGATGTGTTAACAATAATTTCCTACTCCTTAAACTCATCAAGGACATCAAAAAGAAAATCTGCACTTCCATCAACTACTTATGTTGAGTTAAGTAGTTGCAATTCCATATTATGATTATGAAGACCACTACAAGTTCAACACCTTCTTTATAGTCTTTTAATTAACTTGGAGGTTCAAGCATTAATCCTCTGGATTCACTTAGCTTAGGTTCAAGAAGGTTATTCCAAACTTCTAATGATCAACAAGGGTTCTCAAAACATTTTATGTTAATTATTCTAAGAAGTTATTTACATCATAATGAAACAAAGATTATTAATAGTCTATTGGTGTTATTAGTCCAGAAGTAAGAGTTTGGTTTAAGTAAACATGATCATCATCTTTGAAGATACTAAAAACACAACCTTACAAACCCTTAGCTATCATATTCATCATTAAGTTTGTTGGAAGTCTAACTATGAACATGTTTAGCTTGATTAAATCATCACTAGGTGGATTATACTTAATCACTATCATTATAACTATGAGATTATAGGGTTAAATCGTAGAACATACCTTCAGAAACGAAGAACAATACACCAAACCACAAGAACACAATATAAGCTTCAAGAATGTCTCCAAGTTCCAAACAACAAGCTCCAAAATCGAAATGTAAAGCTCAACCACAAATTGGAAGAAGGTAATTTGATCTAGGGGTGCAGGAGGATAATTATCTAGGTGAAAATTCAGAGTTTGGTCGTGCAAAATGAAAGACACAAGCTCTCTTTTTATAACAGCACAGTTCGTTACGTACGTTATCACAAGAGGATAACGTACGTTAAGCGCTTTACGTACGCTATAAGGAAAGTATTACGTACGTAAGATAAGTCCAGAGGCTACTGGACTGAAATACGAACTTCGTTACGTACGTTACCTATCGTAGCATTACGTACGTAAGATAGGTCAACTAGATTGGCTCCAAAAGATCAGATATTCAAATCCTACCCGGCCCCACACGCCGAAAGTTGGGATCGGATACGATTGCCGGGTTACGTACGTGCGTAATGCCCCCTTTACGTACGTAAAGGCCTCAAAATAACGTACGCTATGCCTAACGATTAACGTACGTTAGGCTCAGGTTTTAGTAGTTCAATAAGCACTTATCTCTATAATACTGAAAATTCGAACATAATGGAGTGATCATTATTATTATGTTTATTTATGATATATTCCAATAACCATACACAAATGCAACAAGAGTACAACAGTATTAAATTATCCGAATAGTACAACAGCAAGTAAGAATTTCTGTCGGATATTACACAAAAAAAATTAAATAAAAAGGAAACTACTAATAATTTGTCATATGTATAGCATAATCTTATATAAATGTTATTCGACGACAAAAAATCATGATTAAATCAGTTAATCGGGTCAACCTAGTCGATTTTCACGCTAGCTTTACTTCGTATTGGAAACAAGACTGTATATAACTTCAATGTAAACTTACATAATAACACATAAACTACTAATATAATTTGAATGTCTCGGGTTCGAGTCCTCCGCGACGCAACCTTTAAATTTATGTGATAATTTAATATATAGTAATAATTTGCTTCAAAAAAAATTAAAGAAAAAGGAAACTACTAATAATTTGTCATATGTATAGCATAATCTTATATAAATGTTATTCGACAACAAAAAATAATGATTATATCAGTTAATCGGGTCAACCTAGTCGATTTTCACGCTGGCTTTACTTCGTATTGGAAACAAGACTGTATATAACTTCAGTGTAAACTTACATAACAACAAATAAACTACTAATATAATTTGAATGTCTCGGGTTCGAGTCCTCCGCGACGAAACCTTTAAATTTATGTGATAATTTAATATATAGTAATAATTTGCTTCAAAAAAAATTAAAGAAAAAGGAAACTACTAATAATTTGTCATATGTATAGCATAATCTTATATAAATGTTATTCGACAACAAAAAATAATAATTATATCAGTTAATCGGGTCAACCTAGTCGATTTTCACGCTAGCTTTACTTCGTATTGGAAACAAGACTGTATATAACTTCAGTGTAAACTTACATAATAACAAATAAACTACTAATATAATTTGAATGTCTCGGGTTCGAGTCCTCCGCGACGCAACCTTTAAATTTATGTGATAATTTAATATATAGTAATAATTTGCTTTAAAAGAAAATTAAAGAAAAAGGAAACTACTAATAATTTGTCATATGTATAGCATAATCTTATATAAATGTTATTCGATAACAAAAAATAATGATTATATCAGTTAATCGGGTCAACCTAGTCGATTTTCACGCTAGCTTTACTTCGTATTGGAAACAAGACTGTATATAACTTCAATGTAAACTTACATAATAACACATAAACTACTAATATAATTTGAATGTCTCGGGTTCGAGTCCTCCGCGACGCAACCTTTAAATTTATGTGATAATTTAATATATAGTAATAATTTGCTTTAAAAAAAAATTAAAGAAAAAGGAAACTACTAATAATTTGTCATATGTATAGCATAATCTTATATAAATGTTCTTCGACAACAAAAAATAATGATTATATAAGTTAATCGGTTCAACCTAGTCGATTTTCACGCTAGCTTTACTTCGTATTGGAAACAAAGCGTATATAACCCGGTGTAAACTTACATAATAACAAATAAACTACTAATATAATTTGAATGTCTTGGGTTCAAGTCCTCCGCGACGCAACCTTTAAATTTATGTGATAATTTAATATATAGTAATAATTTGCTTTAAAAAAATTAAAGAAAAAGGAAACTACTAATAATTTGTCATATGTATAGCATAATCTTATATAAATGTTATTAGACAACAAAAAATAATAATTATATCAGTTAATCGGGTCAACCTAGTCGATTTTCACGCTGGCTTTACTTCGTATTGGAAACAAGACTGTATATAACTTCAGTGTAAACTTACATAATAACAAATAAACTACTAATATAATTTGAATGTCTCGGGTTCGAGTCCTCCACAACGCAACCTTTAAATTTATGTGATAATTTAATATATAGTAATAATTTGCTTCAAAAAAAATTAAAGAAAAAGGAAACTACTAATAATTTGTCATATGTATAGCATAATCTTATATAAATGTTATTCGACAACAAAAAATAATAATTATATCAGTTAATCGGGTCAACCTAGTCGATTTTCACGCTGGCTTTACTTCGTATTGGAAACAAGACTGTATATAACTTCAGTGTAAACTTACATAATAACAAATAAACTACTAATATAATTTGAATGTCTCGGGTTCGAGTCCTCCGCGACGCAACCTTTAAATTTATGTGATAATTTAATATGTAGTAATAATTTGCTTTAAAAAAAAATTAAAGAAAAAGGAAACTACTAATAATTTGTCATATGTATAGCATAATCTTATATAACTGTTATTCGACAACAAAAAATAATGATTATATCAGTTAATCGGGTCAACCTAGTCGATTTTCACGCTAGCTTTACTTCGTATTGGAAACAAGACTGTATATAACTTCAATGTAAACTTACATAATAACACATAAACTACTAATATAATTTGAAGGTCTCGGGTTCGAGTCCTCCGCGATGCAACCTTTAAATTTATGTGATAATTTAATATATAGTAATAATTTGCTTCAAAAAAAATTAAATAAAAAGGAAACTACTAATAATTTGTCATATGTATAGCATAATCTTATATAAATGTTATTCGACGACAAAAAATAATGATTAAATCAGTTAATCGGGTCAACCTAGTCGATTTTCACGCTAGCTTTACTTCGTATTGGAAACAAGACTGTATATAACTTCAATGTAAACTTACATAATAACACATAAACTACTAATATAATTTGAATGTCTCGGGTTCGAGTCCTCCGCGACGCAACCTTTAAATTTATGTGATAATTTCATATATATAGTAATAATTTGCTTCAAAAAAAATTAAAGAAAAAGGAAACTACTAATAATTTGTCATATGTATAGCATAATCTTATATAAATGTTATTCGACAACAAAAAATAATGATTATATCAGTTAATCGGGTCAACCTAGTCGATTTTCACGCTGGCTTTACTTCGTATTGGAAACAAGACTATATATAACTTCAGTGTAAACTTACATAACAACAAATAAACTACTAATATAATTTGAATGTCTCGGGTTCGAGTCCTCCGCGACGCAACCTTTAAATTTATGTGATAATTTAATATATAGTAATAATTTGCTTCAAAAAAAATTAAAGAAAAAGGAAACTACTAATAATTTGTCATATGTATAGCATAATCTTATATAAATGTTATTCGACAACAAAAAATAATGATTATATCAGTTAATCGGGTCAACCTAGTCGATTTTCACGCTGGCTTTACTTCGTATTGGAAACAAGACTATATATAACTTCAGTGTAAACTTACATAACAACAAATAAACTACTAATATAATTTGAATGTCTCGGGTTCGAGTCCTCCGCGACGCAACCTTTAAATTTATGTGATAATTTAATATATAGTAATAATTTGCTTTAAAAAAAATTAAAGAAAAAGGAAACTACTAATAATTTGTCATATGTATAGCATAATCTTATATAAATGTTCTTCGACAACAAAAAATAATGATTATATCAGTTAATCGGGTCAACCTAGTCGATTTTCACGCTAGCTTTACTTCGTATTGGAAACAAGACTGTATATACCTTCAACGTAAACTTACATAATAAAAAATAAACTACTAATATAATTTGAATGTCTCGGGTTCGAGTCCTCCGCGACGCAACCTTTAAATTTATGTGATAATTTAATATATAGTAATAATTTGCTTTAAAAAAATTAAAGAAAAAGGAAACTAGTAATAATTTGTCATATGTATAGCATAATCTTATATAAATGTTATTGGACAACAAAAAATAATGATTATATCAGTTAATCGGGTCAACCTAGTCGATTTTCACGCTAGCTTTACTTCGTATTGGAAACAAGACTGTATATAACTTCAGTGTAAACTTACATAATAACAAATAAACTACTAATATAATTTGAATGTCTCGGGTTCGAGTCCTCCGCGACGCAACCTTTAAATTTATGTGATAATTTAATAAATAGTAATAATTTGCTTCAAAAAAAACGAAAGAAAAAGGAAACTACTAATAATTTGTCATATGTATAGCATAATCTTATATAAATGTTATTCGACAACAAAAAATAATGATTATATCAGTTAATCGGGTCAACCTAGTCGATTTTCACGCTAGCTTTACTTCGTATTGGAAACAAGACTGTATATAATTTCAGTGTAAACTTACATAATAACAAATAAACTACTAATATAATTTGAATGTCTCGGGTTCGATGTAACACCCCCAAAACCGTATGGGAATATTACATGCCGTAGACCCTTTCCACAAGGATCTACCAGGCTAAACATCCATAAACAACCAAATGCTTGCCCGGCCAGGGTCAAACAGTATAATAATACAGACCGTATGGTCACTTACATGTGAATACACAGACCGATGAGGTCACACAACTCAATCAACAAAACTTACTTAAACGACATTACCCACACATGGGTCGAAATACAATACAGCGGAAGACTGAAATCAACTCTGACAACACAACAAAAATCAGAACAACTCTCGACTCATGATTAGTATCGCAGCCCGTCATCCTCTTGTGCCAATCCTGTGACTGCTCCCCTGAATCTGCATGAACCTGGACGCAAAACAGACATCCACCCCCCGATTACTCGGGGGTTAGTAAAACTCCACTGTTTTACTAGTGCAAGTATCAAATCATACGAAATGTAACAAGCAATTAATAATCGTGAATCAAATATAATAATCAAGTAACAAATATCCCTGGGAGGTTTTCACAAGGAAAGATAAGCTATGAAGCATTCGAAAATAAGATTATCATCTCGGGAATTTTTAGAATTTCAAAACCTTTCGAAAATCTTAGGGTCTTAACCCAAATCTCAAATTGTATTTCAATAATTTACAGTACGAAAACATTTCATAAATCTCGTGGGCTCGGCCCAACATTCCTTTCTTAAAACTTTCTTTTCAAAACTTTGATTTGAAAATAATCATACTCATGACACCGTGATCCACTGTCACGTGTCTCCGTAGGTTCAACAACCCGCACGGACTACACCACACACAATTAAACAAACATAATCAATTCCGACACCGTGATCCACTGTCACGTGTCTCCGTAGGTTCAACAACCCGCACGGACTATATCAATCTCAACAACCACACACAAAGTCCTGACACCGTAGTCCACTGCCACGTGTCACCGTAAGCCCCGTCGAGCTCACCCAGTTGGACGTACTGTGTCCGAAACTCATGGTCCACTGCCATGCGTTATCGTAGGCCTCGTCAGACCAGCACGATTAGACCTCAGTACCTCACTAAGTTCTGACCCCGTAGTCCACTGCCACGAATCCTCGTAGGTCCCGTCGGACCAACACGAGTGAACTTAGCGGTCACACACATATTCATATTTACATTCACATTACATACAACAAGGAGCATAATTGATCAATCACATTGATCACCACAAAATCGTACATCTCCTACACATAACACAATCTCAACACTCGCAACAACTATCGTCAATCAACGACACATATCCAACATAACACACGTTCGGTACACATTACATTACACAACCAAGTGTACAACGTCCCATATGTACGGCGCAATCCTTCACAAATGGCACAACGCCTAACACGTATACTAATATAACAATATTATCGCAAAGCCTTCAAATTACGGAAAACACAACCACCTCAAACGGAACATAATTACGAAGGCAAGCAAAATCATCACACATCTCATACATAATTACTAGTCGCAAGATACAAGTCATATAGTAAGATACTTGCCTTACTAACCGCTACCAAACGCTACGAAGAACACGGTTCGACCGGGAAGCTCGGACCCCAAAGAAGACAATGAACGGAAGGGTTCCGACTCGAGTTCTTCACTAGAATTCGACCCTAACAACATATAATCAATAAATCATCGATCATACGAGGAAGAATAATCGAAGAACGCCCGAAAACCCCTCTATGACATTTTACCGGACACCTTCAAGGCGTCGATCAAGAACTCGACCAAAACAACGAATCGATACGATCCAACCATGGAATAACAAGGGAAATGATACAATACATCTAAATAATCATCAATCCATCACAATCCGAAGTTAAATCGGATTAAACGGACAAAATCGAACAAAATACCCAAAATCCCCAAAATTAGATTTCTCGAAAATCTGACCTGATTCGCTCGATCAAAGGATGTTATAGGATGGATGATTGATGATATGACCTCCAAAACTTCATGGATTTATTGACCAACAACATATCTCCATGATAAGAACAACTCCAGCCGCGGAAGAGAAGGGGAAGAAGGAGAAAAATGGCAAAAAAAACGAATGCTGGGCCTTAAATAGGCTGACACAGTGTGCCGCGGCCCAGCGGAAGTGTGCCGCGGCACAGGCAATGATTCAAAACAATAAAGAATAATTAACGACACATCACATGCACACATTTAATCAAAGAAACGCACGTGACAACAAGTCACACCCGACAACAACAACTATGCGGTAGAAACAAATATAGTATTATGATGGAATTCACTCCGATTCTCGTCAACAAGAAAATGTCCAACGTCAAGACACAAACAATTTAAGATAACAGAAAACGAGAATACCGGACATTACATTCTATCCTATTAAAAATAAGTTTTGTCCCGAAACTTAAAATAAAACATCATGGTAGAATACAAACAAAACCAAAAAGTTCACGCAACAAATATCAATCTCTACACGAATTATAGCACAAAGTACGATACACAACTACATCACTGGGCACCGTTGGGCCCTCCCTGAGTAGGAACGAAAACCCGATTCCCAAACACCTTGGCAACGGTCTCGCAATGCACCGCTTGGTGCCCCAGTCGGCCGCACTTAAAACAATTAACCGGTGGCGAACGACAATTCTGTCTCGCATGGCCTACACGGCTGCAGTTAAAGCAGGTCTTCACACCGATCGTCTTACTCGCCTCTGGAGTAAGGTTCTTAGACTGGTCAACCGAACGAGGAGTGCTTCCAGAAGGAAAATGCGAAGCAACAGGTTCACGGATCTCACTCTTCTGGCCTCTTGAAAAATTTCTCGAGGTCTTCTGTCTCTTACTCTCTGAATTAGATTCCGCCATAGAAACAGCCATCTCAATGGCTAAATCTCGGTCCTGATATTCTTTCAGGGTGGTACACATAAGCGGAGCCATACTCTCACGGATATGGGGTTTCATGCGCATATTGAAGTATCGGACCTTGTCCGCTTCACTTCTCACTTGATCCCGAACTTAAGCCAACTGTCGATTATAATCGACTATCGCCTGGGATATTGACACATCCTGGGGCGTAGCCGAGAAAAACTCAACGATTCTACGTTCACGAATAGGCAACGGGCAATACTCTGCCTCCATGGTAGTCTTAAACTCAGCCCATGTAGGCGTACGATCTGCAGGCACTACAGCGTGCCACCAGTCTGCAGCTTCTTTGTCGAGCAGGTACTGAGCAATGGGTACCCTCCTATCATCCGGACAAGCTACAGCATCAAATATTCTGTCCAACTGGAAGAGCCAATTTTCCCAACCTAACAAGTCAGACGAACCCTCAAAACGGGGCGGCTGCATCTTCATCACATCTCGTAACCACTTACTAGTTCCGTTATCCCTATTTGGGTTCTCATCCCGACGTACGGCCTGATTCATCTGCACTAATTGGTCAACCACCTGACGAAGGATGGTGGCGGCGCCAACGTCAACATTAACGCTAGTCGAATGTCCCTGATCTGTACTGAGCTGATCGGTACTCGGCAAGGAGGGAGTCGCCCTCCCACGCTCCTGATCACGACCACGACTACGACCACGTCCTCGGCCACGACCTCTCGGCATACTAAACGAACGACCAAACAGAATAACACAACCAAACAAATGTCACAACGTCAACATAGGACGATAATAGCAGCACGATAAAGCATCAACTCCAAGTTATCACACAAGTGCACGAACTAACACTGTAATTTAAGAACTTCATTGAAAAATAATTCACATAGTCACATTAATAGAGGTGTTTGGATTTCACCAAATCAAACACAGTCAAAGCCACACACGTATCGTAGGGATCATACACTCGCAGCAAAATAAAATATTTCCGGGGTATTATTCAAATGATAGAATTTTAAAATTCTCAAGTTTGAAAAATTTGGTGAAATGAATTTTTTTTTTTTTTTTGAAAACACTTTTAATACTCCGATCGTCCAATCAAAACCATGTATCTCAATATTTAGAAACACTGAAACATTCTCCGGCGAGCACAACAACTGTAACACCCCAATATATTCGGAGTATGTTACAGCGCCGTGGACCCCTACATGGGACCCACCAGGCTACAACAAGCGGGTACCCCTCGACTAACCATCTCGGTTAGCGAGGATACACAATCAAATAATACATCATGTGAAAAATACACCCGAAGCAATCCGACGAAATGAGCAACCATCGACAATGTGGCAATTTAAAATAATACAACACGGGGTTTGAATTGAAAGCCTAAGTACTCGCGAGTACAGTCTATCAGTTTATAAATATAGAAAACAACCAAATCGAAGTGGACAAAAGAAATAAGTAAACCCAAGTGCACATGTCAACGACCACGCCAAAGATCCTCGTCTTGTCCCAGTAGCCGCTCATCCGGATGATCATAACCTGAAATCCATAACAAGAATTTCCCCAAAACGGGTCCCCCAAAGGGGTTAGCAATTACGCTAGTAAAAGTAATCAAGACAAACCAATCGCTTACACATTTCATAGTACATGCACCGATATCATTTCGAAAACCAAAACCCGACATGTCTTTTTCCGGAAATAAACAGTCAAACAATTTGCCGTGGGAACAAGGCTATACCATTGATCCCGCTCCGTGACCCCTAAGGACCCTCCCGAGCTGGCCATATTATAAAACAAATCACGCACACGCATCGCCTTGGGAATGTAACACCCCGAGATATTCGGAATAATTACAGCGCCGTAAACCCTTTAAATAAGGATTTACAAGGCTAATTTTAATAGAAGTGTAAAAATAATACAAGTATACAACCGAACAACTGAAGTTCATATACCGATTTGATTCAACCGATCAAATGAGTTAACTTATACAACCATATCGAATTGACCTTATTAAAACAGACGTACTCGAGTACCAAACGAACCAAGAAGACAAATCACAATAACAATAACATCAATCACATCACTGAGCCATTTCATCGTCCTGTCGATACTGTGGTTGCCTCCCCGCTCCTCGGCTACCTGAACATCAAAACAATGTCCACTCCCGAAGGGGTTAGCAAAACAATGCTAGTACAAGTATCATCATACAATAAATTATCAATGCATCATGAAACATACGAAACGGACTTCCGCCACCGGAATCCAACGATGCGAATCCTCACGATTCCATCAACACAATACAAGGTAATCCAAATGATCCGGCTTCTCAAGATAGATTTCCATGATGATCCCGCGGACCAACGCATGGTGGAAAACCCGTCCAACGATCCAGGCTTCTCAAGATAGATCCCCATGATGATCCCGTCGGACCAACGCATGGTGGACATTCGATCCAGCGCCCTCAGCATAGATCCTCATGATCCCCTCGGATCATTTATACCATAAATCAATCAACTATGCATACACATATGCATTTCAATAAGTTCATCAATACGAACCAATAACAACGAATATCACGAGAATTTTCAGAAATACATCTCATATTCAACAATATGAACAAAACCACAAGCATGATAAATCAAACTCGACATATGATACTTGCCTCGAAAATGGCAAGGACGAAACACTTCAATGATCTCGACACACTCGAAGGCCGCCTCCTTCGATCAACGTAACAAGCTCGAACCTTAACAAAAGGAACGATATACAAATCATCTCAAGTCGAACGATGGCCTAACAATTCGGTCTACGGCCGAAAAGCTCAAAATAAACAATCTGCCTGGACTGCTTAGCGTGCGCTACATACTCTACGTAACGTGCGCTAAGCAGGCCTGTTAGCGTACGCTATCGGGTAAGACTAGCGTGCGCTAGTTACGAACTGACAGTTTGAACCGGCCGATACATAACGCACGCTACGTACGTATTGTGCGTTAACTGAACCTCGATAGCGCACGTTAACTCACATATGTTAGCGTGCGCTAACCTTGCATGGCAGAATACTGCTAACGGAAAAACTGGGTTGAAAGGTGGTGAATTCATGAAGTCTATGTTGATACAACATGTCATCCTCAAGCACGTCATGCTAATAAGTTTTGTGGAAGTTCCATGATCATGAGGTACAACTTATATGGATAATCATCTCAACAACATATCTTTTCTAAGATCTTCAAGAAATATTCTATGTTCCGATTATTTCAAGTCCCACAACATATGATTCCTTACGTAAAACATACGAACTAGGTAATCTCCGATTACTGATCATAAATCGATTTGAAACGCTTAGGAGTCTATACTACTAAGATGGTTCAAAGGTTCATACGATAAATAGTGCCGATACGTCAAAGTATCCTTCTAACATGTGATGACCGATCATAAACGAGATAACTGGCTATCTAAACATGATCAGACGTCCTTAAGAACAATACTAACATCGGTGAAGAATCACCTACCTCAAAGTAGTGAAGAACACGGAGGAAATCGAAGAAGTCCAACACCGAAGGCTTGAACACCAATCTCCAACGATGTACAATCTTCAATCACGAGCTAGGGTGTTGATATGAAGTGTTTAGGATGAAGGAAGTTATGTTCTAAGTGTAAGAATTCGGGTAATGGGAGTAGAGAGAACTGAAATCACGAATAGGATGCTGTCCTATTTATAATAAATGGCTATTAGCGCGCGCTAGACCCTGCTCGTAGCGTGCGCTAACGGCTCACTGACTAATCTGTGCTCAGCACTTAGCGTACGCTACGCATATACATGTAGCGTGCGCTAAGGCGTTGACTCGGCTTTTCTCCGAAAGCCGTCCAGGTACATCCGACACGATCCGACAGGGGTCCCCCGGCCAGATCTCACCTACCGCACGTCTCAATCAAATTGACCATGCATAGCGTGCGCTAATGACCCTCAGTAGCGTGCGCTATGAATCCACGTTAGCGCACGCTAAACATAGCCGATAGCGTGCGCTACATGCGCAGATTTACAATCTTTAAATCACAAACACGAAATTAAACGCACGACAACATCGGATTATGAAATACGGAAAATAATACTCAGATCAAGCACAATCATTACAATATCACAAGCTCCAATTACATAACAGAAATCTCGGGTATTACATCCTTCCTCCCTAAAAAGAAGTTTCGTCCCGAAACTTAAGATGAAAACAACTCCAGATATCTAGTCTTCATACTGTCCTTCATTTCCCAAGTGGCCTCTTCGACTCCATGTCGTGACCATTGTACTTTAACCAAGTGTATTGGTTTATTCCTCAATTGTTTGATCCGGCTCTCCAGTATCTTGATTGGTCTCTCTTCGAAGGTGCCGTCATTAGCTATCTCGATCTCGTCGAAATCAATGACGTGACTGGGGTCCGGTACATACTTCCGCAGTTGGGATACGTGAAACACATTGTGAACGTGACTCAGCGATGGCGGTAAGGCCAGCCTGTATGCTAAATCTCCAACTCTCTCGAGGATCTCAAATGGTCCGATATATCTCGGACTAAGCTTGCCTCTCCTCCCAAAACGGAAAATCCCTCGTGTAGGAGACACTTTCAATAGTACATGGTGTAATATCCGCAATTTTCGATTTTCGGTAAATTTCTTTTTCGGTCGGAGTCCGTTTTGACGACTCACTCATGACCGTTTCGTCATTCTGAGAATGATTAATTCTACACTTTTTGACATCCGAGTTCGTTTCGGTGTCGTTTCGTTGAGTTCTGTGCTTTTTAGCGACTTTTCCGCACTTGAGTTCGATTCTTGCGAATCTCGTCCGAAACTGTTGTTTCGAGTTTCCCGCAAGTCCGTTTAACTTTTTTAGACGTGTTGTGAACTTCGGTTTGGTTATTCGATCACGTATCGTGATTTCCGGCGTTTGGGCCATTTTGTAATTTCTTGAAAGTTACGTATCCGTATCTGTAATTGTTGTCTCGACCCGTTTCTTGGTCGCGTATGACTAATTATGGTATTACGCTTTCATTTCGAGTCGTTTATGTTGTCCGCGAACTTTCGCCGTGTTCGCCCGTACGCTTGGAAATCGGGTCGTCGAGCCACAGTGGTGGGGGCCGGACGGTGGCGGGATCGCCGGACGATTGCGGGCACCGGCCGGACGGTGCGGCAGAACCGGCGTAGCGCACGCTTCTGGCCGGAAGGCTGCCGCGCTAACCGGCAGTGTAGCGCCGCCGGGTGGCTTAGCGTCGCTTCTCGGGCACGGGCGATGGGGTTTCGAGGTTCGGACTCGGTCGGGATCGGCGAGTAGCGCACGCTACGCCGGCGTAGCGCGCGCTAGTCGGCAGCGTAGCGCGAGCTGTCGGCCGGCTAGCGTCGTTACGGCGGGCGATTCGATCCAGTGGCTCGGGCCAGTCGGCTAGCGCGCAGTATCCGACCGTAGCGCACGCTAGCGGGAGTTGGGTCGGCAGTTCGGTCGGCGAGGTTGGTCGGTGATGCCGGTCGTGTGGGCCCTGGCGAGGGTACTCGCCGATACTGCCGATAGCGCACGCTAGTCCGGAAGGCTAGCGCACGCTAGGCCCCGAGATAAATATGGCTGAGCAGTCACATTTCACTTCGTTTTTCATTTCCTTCCTTCTCCATCCGCGAGTGGCGATTCATGGGCGACGAAGCCATGTTTTTTAACAACAAATCCATGAAGTACTTGAGTTCATAACATCAATCGATCGTCCGTTATCAACCTTTGATTCAGCGAATCAAGGTAATCTTCCTTAGAACCCTAATTTCGTGAATTTGGGGATTTTTGCATTTTCATCCGATTCGTTCCGTGTTGTTGATTAATTCATGATGGGTATGATTAATCTTGATAGTATTCTTGTGTTTAACATCATTTAATCCATTGTTCTTCGTCGAATCGAAGTATATTTCTTGATTTCCTTCGAATTGACTTTTTGGGGGATTTGTCCCCGATCTCGTTTTTCATCCGTTTTCGATGGATCGATTATGGTTAAATGATGTTGTTAAACATATTATATGGATTGTATATCCATATTTCAACTTGGAATTCCGTTTTCGGGTTTTGACGGAACGAATCGTGTTCTTGGCCATTTTGGGGGAAATCCGTGAACTTTCGTCATTCGTTCTTTGAATTCAACGGCTTTGAGTCATGTTATGGAATTCATTTCATTGTTATTATTTGTCCTTCGTAGTTTATGAACGTGAGTTGGCGTTCGGTGGAGTCGGCGGGTACGTAGTCGGTTCGGGCCAACCTACTTCGGTCGATTCTCCGCGTTGTTCTTATTCGAGGCAAGTACCTTGCCCATACTTTTCTCGTTTATGGATATGATGATCGGTGGTCGTCTTGATGCGTTTGTTTGGTTATTTGAAATGAAGTTTCAAAGGATTTCATTTGGCCTCGTTAAAGGCTTTCTTTCAAAAGCGTGATTTGTGAACGGTGTTTTGAGAATTGATTATGATTTGATTATTTTGAACGTTGAAGGATTTTATGTTGGTACTCCTATTGTTTAAGTTATGGAATCGTGTATTCCGTATTTAATCTTGTTATTTATTTTTGAAGAGTTTGATAATGGTGTCGAGTTAATGGCCATCTCTAGTGAGTATTCTTAATGAACTTACATTCTTAGCATGTTAGTATTGCATGAGTAACGTGTGTGTGTATGCTCACTACGGGTTAGATCCGACGGGGTCTCGGTAGGGGTCCACGGAGGTGTGGATCGACGAGCTTTGCTTTTAACCACTACGGGTTAGATCCGACGGGGTCTCGGTAGGGGTCCACGGAGGTGTGGATCGACGGTTAATTGTGGTGCTTTTTACAAATGTGATTTGATATTGGCATTTCCGGAAATGAGTACTTTTGAACGGTTTTCATTTGCATGCATTGACTAGATGTGTAAGAGGTAAGTTGTTCGTTTGGCCTACTTGGCTAGGATGGCTCTAGAGTATTTTGTTGTTGTTTTAAATCCTTTATTTGTGGATTTTGAGGTTGGAAGAAAAACCTTGTTGACGTTCTCGTGTACTGTGAGTTGATGAGATTTGGGGCTAAAATCCCAATGGTTTTATAAAAGTCGTTTTACGGATTTGGGGCTAAAATCCCAATGGTTTGGTTAATGTCTTTTTCAGAAGGTAAACCTTTGGGGCGGTGACCCCTTTTGTCTTTTGGTTTTCGAAAAGTAGGATTTGATAATCCTAAATTGTTTTCTATTAAAACTCTCGATGGCATTCTAAATCATTTTATAAATTACTTCCATTGATTTATGATATTTCGATTTTGAAATGTTTTCTCAAACCCTTGCCTCGGGAAGTACTTTTCGTTTTGTTTGGATCTTTGAGGATCCTCGGTTATTGTTATTCGTGGAATGTGAATTGTATGGCTCGTATTTGCACTTTGTTCTTACACTAGCAAAACAGTGGAGTTTTGCTAACCCCGGAGTATTCGGGGGGTGGATGTCTGTTTTTGCATTCAGGTTTTGGAGCATAACACAGGGTCGGCACGAAGGATGATGAAAGATGATCGATACTAATCACATGAGGAACCGTACATCGTGTGTTGGTTCAGTTGTACTTTATTTTCCGCTGCTGTATTGTTCCCGTTGTACGGGTGTAGTTGTATTTTGTCCCCTCTGCGGGCATGAGTTGTATTTGAGCTGTATGTATTTGTGGAAAGACCAAATCGGTCTACTGAGTCATTGTAGCCTTGAAGGCATTGTCGAGATGTTAAACGTCGTTACCAGCCTGGTAGATCCTCGAGGAGAGGGTCTACGGCGTGTAATATCCCTGAGTGGATTGGGGGTGTTACATAAATGGTATCGGAGCTTAGGTTGAGGAAACCTAGGCTGTCGGGTCAAGTCGTGTTGTTTGAGTCTTGTTTCGTCGGATTTTATCTGACTGAGTCGTGTCGCGACGCGTCGTTTGAGTTTGTTGGTCGTGATTAGTATCGTGGGGCGATCATCATCTTCGTGCGACCTGTGGAAGTAAGTCTCCCTTCTTTGTGTTGTGCCTCGTGTGACACGAGCTATTTTTATGATTATTTGTTAAGTGATGGAATCCTTATGTGAATTTTGATTTCACGATATGTATTTAGTCGACTCTCGTATTTGATTTATACGAGAAGTGTCATCGTTTGTGATGTCTTTTAGTGTTGTTTTTGTCCGTTGTTGATGATTTTCGAATCGATTTGCACGTTTTACAAGTTCTATTGTGGAAGCTTTGTGCTTATACGCGTTCGACTTGTTCACTAGCCAGTGCGGGAGGGTATTTTATCAGTGGTTTTGTTCTGAATGTGGCATTTTATCGTTTATTTCCGTTTAAAGACATGTATTGTCTTGATTTTAAACGTTTTGATGCGTGTGCTAGAAGTTGTTTTAGTGAACGTCGATATGTGTGAGTTTTGGGCATTCTGGCCTATTGGATTTTTGAAAACCTTGAGTATCTTGGAAAAATAAATTTCGAGACATACTTTTCAAATGAGTTATTTTCTTGTGGTACATCCTAGATGCCACAATATATTTCAAAATTTTTCTACCTCGAGGACCAAAATGTTTTGAGATATTTTCAACACTTTTATTTAGACCCGAGGGTCGAATATTTTGAAAGTTTTCACTAAGAGAAAGTGTCCTCATTTTTTTTTATCAAATGCGAAATAGTTCTCCAATGTCTCGATAACGATGTTTCACGTTTGTACTTTTTTTGAAAGATGATACTCAAGATCAATCGGTGTTCTTCTAAATTATTTTCAAAATGAGGTTTTCGTTTTTAAAACCTATCCATTCCCGTTTGAGGGTCGGGTATGTATGTGTGATGTTCGCGTTGTCCTTTTGATACTTTCTCCCGAGTATGACCGAATTGGCGGTGTGAGCGTTGAGTCGCTTTCCACACATTTGTTGCGTTAGCCCCTGTGAGAGGCGGGATGTTGGTGTTGAATATTATCGTCTCGTAGTGATTCCTGCGTTGTCGCGCATGTGCGAGCTGTTAGAGCTTGGTTTGGTATGACCGTGTGCATCGGTGATGGTTCCGTTATGCGTCGATTGTTTAATGTCTTGTTACCTTGCTCCCGTTTTTGTGAATTGCGTGGACGAGGTCGGAGGTAATGCCCGTACTATTTTGACTTCTGTATTTTCTCTTTCTCCAGTCTATCGATTCGCTCATGTTCGTTGGCACTTTATGAACTTGTTCTGTATTTCGATTTCATCGTCCGAACGAGCTGTGATCTTGTTGTGGGTCGATCTGGTTATCGATGTTACTTTTTCGAGTTCGGTTCGATTCTTGTGAACCTTGTTCGGAAGTAACATCATTTGGTTCTACTAGTTCTTCTATTCGAAGTGGATCGGATTTGGAACTCTTATGTTTTCGACTCTGTCGACTCATTTATGTTTGTTGACATTTCTGAGATTGTCCGCCCCTTGTTTTTGTTTATCGAACGAGTGTGGTATCGTTTCGGAATAACTCGTTCGTCGTTGTGACTTTTCAATCGCTATCCCCTTTCCTGTGGATCTTCGGCAATGCATGTCTTGTAGTTCTCACCAGATCATCCTGGGAGTTGTTGTTTGAACTTTATTGTTCTTTGTGATTCGAACATGATTCTTCGATTTTTGTTGTCTCGATCGTTGTGGTTTGATCGTTTGATTGTTCAGTTTTTATTGACCTCGTTCCGTGATTGGCGAACATTCAGGCTCCTTTGTAATTTCCTTCAGTTTGGGAAATTAGTTTCGTTTTCGATCTTCCAGCCCTTAGGAGATGGGATTCCGTGTTTGTTCAGCGGTTGACTCGCGTTTTGATTGATGTACCGTTGGGTTGGTCAATCATATTAGTTTTCGTTCGTTGTGTTTTGTGATTGTCGGATAATTGACTTGTATATATTATCCGTTTGATGACGCTTGTCACTTGTTGGTTTTATTATATCCCTAACGGCCACGTTGTGTTGGTCGCCGTGGAGCGTGTTTTCACGCCGTATATTCCTTTGCGTTGTTTGTGACATTTCGCCGTTGGGCGTTAGTCATGCATTCTTGTGTGTCTCGTTGAGTTTTTCCTGGCGGAATATTTCTTCTCCCTACTTGTTTTAAGTTTCGGGACGAAACTTCTTTTAAGGAGGGTAGAATGTAATATCCGCAATTTTCGATTTTCGGTAAATTTCTTTTTCGGTCGGAGTCCGTTTTGACGACTCGCTCATGACCGTTTCGTCATTCTGAGAATGATTAATTCTACACTTTTTGACATCCGAGTTCGTTTCGGTGTCGCTTCGTTGAGTTCGTGCTTTTAGCGACTTTTCCGCACTTGAGTTCGATTCTTGTGAATCTCGTCCAAATCGTTGTTTCGAGTTTCCCGCAAGTCCGTTTAACTTTGTTAGACGTGTTGTGAACTTCGGTTTGGTTATTCGATCACGTATCGTGATTTCCGGCGTTTGGGCCATTTTGTAATTTCTTGAAAGTTACGTATCCGTATCTGTAATTGTTGTCTCGACCCGTTTCTTGGTCGCGTATGACTAATTATGGTATTACGCTTTCATTTCGAGTCGCTTATGTTGTCCGCGAACTTTTCGCCGTGTTCGCTCCGTGACGCTTTGGAAATCGGTCGCCGAGCCACGGTGGCGGATCGCCGGACGATTGCGGGCACCGCCGGACGGTGCGGCAGAACCGGCGAGCGCACGCCACGGCCGGAAGGTCGCGCGCTAACCGGCAGTGTAGCGCACGCCGCCGTGGCTCAGCGACGCTATCGCCCGGGCAGCTGGGTTTCGAGGTTCTCGACTCGGCCAGATCGGCGGTAGCGCACGCTACGCCGAGCGTAGCGCGCTAGTCGGCAGCGTAGCGCACGCCGTCGGCCGGCTAGCGACGTTACTGGCCGGCAGCTTCCGGGCAGGCTATCGATGTGCCGCTAGCGCGGCAGTATCCGGCCGTAGCGCACGCTAGCGGAGTTGGGTCGATGTGTTCGGCCGGGCAGGTTGGTCGGTGATGCCGGGTCGTGTGGGCCCAGGCCGTGGGTACTCGGCCGATACAGCCCGATAGCGCACGCTAGTCCGGGAAGGCTAGCGCACGCTAGGTCGGCCCGAGATAAATATGGTGAGCAATACATTTCACTTCGTTTTTCATTTCCTTCCTTCTCCATCCGCGAGTGGCGATTCATGGGCGACGAAGCCATGTTGTTTAACAACAAATCCATGAAGTCCTTGAGTTCATAACATCAATCGATCGTCCGTTATCAACCTTTGATTCAGCGAATCAAGGTAATCTTCCTTAGAACCCTAATTTTGTGAATTTGGGGATTTTTGCATTTTCGTCCGATTCGTTCCGTGTTGTTGATTAATTCATGATGGGTATGATTAATCTTGATAGTATTCTTGTGTTTAACATTATTTAATCCATTGTTCTTCGTCGAATCGAAGTATATTTCTTGATTTCCTTCGAATTGACTTTTTGGGGGATTTGTCCCCGATCTCGTTTTTCATCCGTTTTAGATGGATCGATTATGGTTAAATGATGTTGTTAAACATATTCTATGGATTGTATATCCATATTTCAACTTGGAATTCCGTTTCGGGTTTTGACGAGCAGATCGTGTTCTTGGCCATTTTGGGGGAAATCCGTGAACTTTCGTCATTCGTTCTTTGAATTCAACGGCTTTGAGTCGTGTTATGGAATTCATTTCATTGTTATTATTTGTCCTTCGTAGTTTATGAACGTGAGTTGGCGTTCGGTGGAGTCGGCGGGTACGTAGTCGGTTCGGGCCAACCTACTTCGGTCGATTCTCCGCGTTGTTCTTATTCGAGGCAAGTACCTTGCCCATACTGTTGGAATATTTATTCCACACATTATTTAATTTGTGTTTTGATGATTAAAGTTGCTAAACTACAAAACAACATCGAGGCGAAGCAAAACGGCGAAGCAGACGAAGACGCAAAAATTGCAATCTGGACTGCATTAGCGCACGCTAAGGAACATATGTTAGCGCACGCTAACGAGGAGTCACCGCATACTTAGTATCGAAGTAAGTCAGCAGTGAAGTCGCAGATGGATAGCGACGCTACACTCTATTATTAGCGCACGCTACCTCTATTATTAGCGCACGCTACAAAGGATGATTTGCGACGCTAAGATGTTTGAATCCGTCAATCCGAACGTTGGGAAAAGCAGTCAAAGTCGATATCAAACGGTCACTTTGACAATCCATGCAACGGATATATTGGATTAGCGCACGCTACAAAGGAAGTGGTAGCGCACGCTAATCAAGTATGGCGAGCTACCGGACTGAAATATAAAGTGATTAACGCACGCTACATGAAAGCCTTTACGTACGCTAGAGCAAAAATGTGCGATAGCGCACGCTAAGAAGGAAGGCTAGCGCACGCTAGCTAGTCAACCGCAAGAACGGCTAGTAAGGAGGAAGAAGGCTATAAATACCAAGGAGTTGGTATTATTCCAAACAACAACATTGAGCAAAGCATACATACGTGTTATATCATTGTAAATATTATAGTTGTTGTTCTTGAGCTTAATTAAGAGTGATTGAGTGTTATACACAAGATCATACACGAGCGATAAAAAGAAAAGATACGATTTGATTCGGTGTTATTAGGATCAAGGATCCGGCATTGTTAGAATCACAATCGCCATCTTAGTGAGGTTTATCTAGTACCGATAGAAAGCTAGAGTGGTTGATTCCTTATCCAATAGAAAAGGAAAAACGGTTTTACTCGGACCAATAGAAGACGAGCTTGTAACGGTAATCCCTCGACCGATAGAAGAGAGGCGTAGAGGTTTTGATCTTAAGCCTAAGGAAAAGATACATCGAGAGAGGACGTAGGCTTCGTTAATAGCCGAACCTCTATAAATCCTCGTGTCCTTTATTTTCCGCAATTTATTTTCGCTTCCGCATAAAACGGCGCAAATATCCGATTTGGTACCCAACAATTGGTATGAGCCGTACTCAATACGCGCTTAACATCCGAGGAGAAAAGATCCAATGGCGTTTCAAATGGCTCCCGTCAAGGCCTTGCTCTCAACAGACCACCATTTTTTTAAGGCTCAAACATCATGACGTGGAAGAAGAAGATGTCTATATTCATCCGAGCATATGACATCGAGCTTTGGAAGGTGATTTGTCTTGGTCCGAAAATTCCGACAAATTCCAACGGTACGCTCAAAACCTTCGAAGAATATGACGATTCCGATTGGAAAAACGACCATTATAATTGCAAAGCGACGCAATTATTATACTGTGCTTTAAATCCGGAAGAACACAACCGGATATCATCGTGTGATAGTGCCAAAGAAATCTGGAAAATGCTTGAGGTAACACACGAAGGTACGTCTCAAGTCAAGGAGACGAAGATAAACATGCTCCTTCACGATTATGAATTATTTCAAATGAAGGACGACGAATCCATCTCGATTATGCTTGACCGATTTTCGGTCATCACTAATGGATTAGCATGTTTTGGAAAACCACTTTCGAGTAGTGAGAAAGTGAAGAAAATTCTCCGATCACTACCTCGAGAATGGGACGGTACGGTTACGGCAATAATGGAATCCAAAGATTTAAATACTCTCGATTATAGTGCTCTCGTTGGTTCTCTTATCAACTACGAGATTGTTCTAAAATCTCGGAATGCCAAACCAAAACCGAAGGAGAGGTCGATAGCCTTCAAGGCTAAAATGTCGAAGAAGAAAGAAGAAACCCCGGTGGACGAAAGTGACGAAGAAATGGCATATTATGCCAAAAATATTAATAAGTTCCAACACTTATTAAACCGGAGAAAGAAGGACATTCAAGCGGGCGAACCTAAGAAATTCGACATCACTTGTCGATTATGTGGTAAACCAGGCCACTTTGCCAAGAACTGTCGAGTAAAGCAAAAGGAGGTTCTAATCGCAACATGGAGCGACGAAGATCCCGATGAATATTTTCTTGAACAAAATAATCTCGCGCTCATGGCCTGGAGTTCATTTGACGATAGCGACGTCGAAAGCCAAGTAAGTAATTCCTACGACGAACTTTTTGAAGCATTCGAGTTACTACATACGGACTATCAAAATGCTTTAAATGAAATTAAGTCCCTCAAGTCTAAATATAAAACTTTGGAAATTGAAAATTCCAAAATACTTGAAAAAGGGAAATTTGTCGAAATTGATCATTCGAAATGCATTGAAAATGAAAATATTTTGAAGAATGATCTCGCTAAAATCCAAACCGAGCTTAAATCTTTGACAAAGAAATTCTCGTGCGGAAACGAGAAATTTGAACATATGCTTGGTGTTCAAAAGTTTACTTTGAATAAAGAGGGGTTAGGATTCAAATCACGTTCGAAAAACGAATCCGTCAATTTCAATATACCCCATTGCGAAAAGTGTTTAAAAATCGGGCATCATATTTCTAATTGCAAAAGCCCAAGACGGACGATAAAAATTAAAAAGATTTGGGTTCCTAAAGGAACAAACGTTTCAAACATCGTCTATGTTTCAAAAGAAAAACCAACTATCGGTTGGATCCCCAAAAATAAATTTTAACAAATGACATTTTACAAAGGGGGAGAATGAATATTTTTTAGGATATAATATTTTCAGGGGGAGTTTATACCTTTATTAATGCATAAATTGGTATCATGCATATTTATTTCATTCGGTATCCTTTATATTTTTTTACTTTTTGATGAAAACAAAAAGGGGGAGAAAGATATGAATTGAGATAAAAATGATAAAAATGAGAAGGAGATGAAGAGGAGATAAAAATGAGAAAAATCGAAGAAGTCGAAAAGAAAAGAAAAGCATACAAATAGGGGGAGTTGGAAAAAATTGAAAAACGAAAAACGACGGAGTTGAAAAATGAAGAAGTCGGAAAAGAAGAAAAAGAAAAGAAATGGAGAAACTAACGAAACGATCAAAGCCGAAAACTTTGATTCGTATAAATATACAGATATTATTTTTTACAGATTATCCAATTCAAGGGTTGTTTTGTAATCATCAAAAAGGGGGAGATTGTTGGAATATTTATTCCACACATTATTTAATTTGTGTTTTGATGATTAAAGTTGCTAAACTACAAAACAACATCGAGGCGAAGCAAAACGGCGAAGGCATTTAAGACGCAAAATTGCAACTGGATCGCATTAGCGCACGCTAAGGAACATATGTTAGCGCACGCTAACGAGGAGTCACCGCATTCCACCTAGTATCGAAGTAAGTGCGGTGAAGTCGGCAGATGGATAGCGCACGCTACACTCTATTATTAGCGCACGCTACCCTCTATTATTAGCGCACGCTACAAAGGATGATTTGCGCACGCTAAGATGTTTGAATCTGGTCAATCCGAGCGTTGGGAAAAGCAGTCAAAGTCGGCATATCAAACGGTCACTTTGACAATCCATGCAACGGATATATTGGATTAGCGCACGCTACAAAGGAAGTGGTAGCGCACGCTAATCATTAAGGCGAGCTACCGGACTGAAATATAAAGTGATTAACGCACGCTACATGAAAGCCTTTACGTACGCTAGAGCAAAAATGTGCGATAAGCGCACGCTAAGAAGGAAGGCTAGCGCACGCTAGCTAGTCAACCGGCAAAGAACGGCTAGTAAGGAGGAAGAAGGCTATAAATACCAAGGAGTTGGTATTATTCCAAACAACAACATTGAGCAAAGCATACATACGTGTTATATCATTGTAAACATTATAGTTGTTGTTCTTGAGCTTAATTAAGAGTGATTGAGTGTTATACACAAGATCATACACGAGCGATAAAAAGAAAAGATACGATTTGATTCGGTGTTATTAGGATCAAGGATCCGGCATTGTTAGAATCACAATCGCTATCTTAGTGAGGTTTATCTAGTACCGATAGAAAGCTAGAGTGGTTGATTCCTTATCCAATAGAAAAGGAAAAACGGTTTTACCCGGACCAATAGAAGACGAGCTTGTAACGGTAATCCCTCGACCGATAGAAGAGAGGCGTAGAGGTTTTGATCTTAAGCCTAAGGAAAAAGATACATCGAGAGAGGACGTAGGCTTCATTAATAGCCGAACCTCTATAAATCCTCGTGTCCTTTATTTTCCGCAATTTATTTTCGCTTCCGCATAAAACGGCGCAAATATCCGATTTGGTACCCAACACATACTTTTCTCGTTTTATGGATATGACGATCGGTGGTCGTCTTGATGCGTTTGTTTGGTTATTTGAAATGAAGTTTCAAAGGATTTCGGTTTGGCCTCGTTAAAGGCTTTCTTTCAAAACGAGCGTGATTTGTGAACGGTGTTTTGAGAATTGATTATGATTTGATTATTTTGAACGTTGAAGGATTTTATGTTGGTACTCCTATTGTTTAAGTTATGGAATCGTGTATTCCGTATTTAATCTTGTTATTTAATTTTGAAGAGTTTGATAATGGTGTCGAGTTAATGGCCATCTCTAGTGAGTATTCTTAATGAACTTACATTCTTAGCATGTTAGTATTGCATGAGTAACGTGTGTGTGTGTATGCTCACTACGGGTTAGATCCGACGGGGTCTCGGTAGGGGTCCACGGAGGTGTGGATCGACGAGCTTTGCTTTTAACCACTATGGGTTAGATCCGACGGGGTCTCGGTAGGGGTCCACGGAGGTGTGGATCGACGGTTAATTGTGGTGCATTTTACAAATGTGATTTGATATTGGCATTTCCGGAAATGAGTACTTTTGAACGGTTTTCATTTGCATGCATTGACTAGATGTGTAAGAGGTAAGTTGTTCGTTTGGCCTACTTGGCTAGGATGGCTCTAGAGTATTTTGTTGTTGTTTTAAATCCTTTATTTGTGGATTTTGACGTTGGAAGACGAACCTTGTTGACGTTCTCGTGTACTGTGAGTTGATGAGATTTGGGGCTAAAATCCCAATGGTTTTATAAAAGTCGTTTGACGGATTTGGGGCTAAATTCCCAATGGTTTGGTTAATGTCATTTTTCAGAAGGTAAACCTTTGGGGCGGTGACCCCTTTTGTCTTTTGGTTTTCGAAAAGTAGGATTTGATAATCCTAAATTGTTTTCTATTAAAACTCTCGATGGCATTCTAAATCATTTTATAAATTACTTCCATTGATTTATGATATTTCGATTTTGAAATGTTTTCTCAAACCCTTGCCTCGGGAAGTACTTTTCGTTTCGTTTGGATCTTTGAGGATCCTCGGTTATTGTTATTCGTGGAATGTGAATTGTATGGCTCGTATTTGCACTTTGTTCTTGCACTAGCAAAACAGTGGAGTTTTGCTAACCCCCGAGTATTCGGGGGGTGGATGTCTGTTTTTGCATTCAAGTTTTGGAGCATAACACAGGGTCGGCACGAAGGATGATGAAAGATGATCGATACTAATCACATGAGGAACCGTACATCGTGTGTTGGTTCAGTTGTACTTTATTTTCCGCTGCTGTATTGTTCCCGTTGTACGGGTGTAGTTGTATTTTGTCCCCTGCGCGGGCATGAGTTGTATTTGAGCTGTATGTATTTGTGGAAAGACCAAATCGGTCTACTGAGTCATTGTAGCCTTGAAGGCATTGTCGAGATGTTAAACGTCGTTACCAGCCTGGTAGATCCTCGAGGAGAGGGTCTACGGCGTGTAATATCCCTGAGTGGATTGGGGGTGTTACACATGGTCCCCAGCGTCGAACTCTAGAGGGCGACGACGTACATCTGCATAAGACTTCTGTCGACTCTGGGCAGTCAACAGTCTCTCTCGAATCAAGGCTATCTTCTCTTGAGTCTGAATAATCAATTCCGGTTCCGTACCGATCAAATCCGAAGAATCATCCCAACATAGGGGTGATCGGCATCTTCTCCCGTACAAAGCTTCAAACGGTGCCATCTTAATTGAAGCATGCCAACTATTATTGTAGGTGAATTCAACTAATGGCAGATGAACTTCCCAATCAGTTGACCAATCCAAAGCACAAGCTCTAAGCATGTCTTCTACAGTTTGAATAGTCCTTTCGGACTGACCGTCCGTTTGGGGATGATAAGCCGTACTAAAATTGAGCTCTGTTCCCAAAGCCTTATGAACTGCTTTCCAGAAGTGTGACACGAAACGGCCATCTCGATCCGAAATAATGGTCCTCGGCGTCCCATTCAATCTGTCTATCTCCGCAATAAATACTCGTGCCAATCTCTCGGGTCCCCATGTATCTTTAATCCCTAAGAAATGAGCCGACTTGGTTAGTCGATCAACTACAACCCAAATCATGTTCATTCCCGTTCTAGTCCTTGGCATACTAGTGATGAAATCCATCGAGATATCCTCCCACTTCCACTCAGGGATCGGAAGCGGCTTCAACATCCTGGCAGGTCGTTGATGTTCAATCTTAACCTGGTGACAAGTCAAACACTTCGAAACGTACTCCGCTACGTCCTTCTTCATATTCCCCCACCAGAAGTTTTGCTTCAAATCCTTATACATCTTACTAGTGCCTGGGTGAATAGAATAGGGCGCGCTATGAGCTTCCTTTAAAATTGTCCGTCTCAAATCATCATCCTCGGGAACACAAAGTCGACTCTGAAATCTCAGAACTCCATCGTCTTGTATCACGAATCCTGGGGCTTTTCCCTTCTTTACTTCGTCACATAATCGAAGGATCAGAGAATCGTTCAATTGTTTAGACTTGATCTCCTCGACTAATGATGAAGTCAGTTCCATCACATACAGTTGCCCTTGGATTCCTAGTGCCCATACCTCAATCCCTTCGCGGATTAGTTCTCGTTGAATACTGGTTTGGAACGTAAGTGTAACACCCCCAATCCACTCAGGGATATTACACGCCGTAGACCCTCTCCTCGAGGATCTACCAGGCTGATAACTAAAATCAAACATCTAAACATCGCCTTTAAGGCTAAAATGTCTCAGTAGACCGACTTGGTCTTTCAATAATAACGTACAACTCATTCCCAAACACATACCCACGCAGGGGTCAAAATAAAATAAACTCCCGTACAACGGGGAAAAGATACCGCAGCGGAAAAGAAATTACAACTGGAGCAATACGACATCAACGGAACTTCGTGTGATTAGTATCGTTCATCTTTCATCATCCTTCGTGCCGACCCTGTGCCATGCTCCAAAACCTGAATGCAAAAATAGACATCCACCCCCCGAATACTCGGGGGTTAGCAAAACTCCACTGTTTCGCTAGTGCAAGTACAAGTGCAAAAATACGAGCCATACAATTCACATTCCACGAATAACAATAACCAGGACTCATCAAAGATCCAAACATAATGAAAAGTACTTCCCGAGGCAAGAGTTTGGGTAAAACATTCCGAAACCGAAAGACCACAATTAAGGGGAACAATTTGTAAAACAGTTTAAAATGCCATCGAGAGTTTTAATAGAAAACAATTTAGGATTATCAAATCCTAATCTTTCCAAAATCAACAGGTCACAAATTAAAGGTTTTGTTTTCGCAATTAGAAAACCAACGACAATACACAAGGTTAAAACCCATGTCACGTGTCTTCGGGACATAACATCAATACAATATAATCACCCAAGATACGTAAACCTTGGTCACCAAAAATACAACATCAACTCGTGAATCCGTGGCTATACCATTGGATTCCCTTCGTGGCCCCGTCGGACCCTCCCAAGGTGAGAAGAATGCTGAAAACTAATGATATACACAAACTAGTGACGTTTTAGTAGTGAATCCTCGGCTATACCATTGGAATTCCCTCCGTGGCCCCGTCGAACCCTCCCGAGGTGAGCCAATACATTCACCACACAAACAACCGCACTCGTGAATCCATGGATCTAACATTGGAATTCCCTCCGTGATCCCGTCGGACCCTCCCGAGGTGAGCGAAATACATTCACACAATTAACATGTCACAACAAGGATATTCATACAATCCACCAAAGGCAACAAACACAAAGCACGACATAATCGTCAAATCACAATGCACCAAAAATGAGATAATATATGCACACACGCGTTATCAAGCGCAACATCAACACCAAACATATCCATAGGATTCACATAGTCACTTACAACCCACACAATTTACAAAACACACGCGTTTTGAAAGTGAGCCTTTAACGAGGCTAGTCGAATCTTTTGAAAAACCCGTTTCAAACAAACACACACACATACCAAGACGATCACCAATCATCATATCCACAAAACAAGAAATGTATGGACAAGGTACTTGTCTCGAATAATTAGACGATGACACGAACGGAACGGAAGAGTTGAACACGACCGCAAGGAACCGGCGGAAATGAACCTAACGATTCGAATAGCACAATCACAACCACTTCTAAACGATTACGGAAATGGATTACACCCGGAAACCCGCCTACGATTCATGTATATTCGCACAAAAATAACAACGAGGGCGGACCACAACCAAACCCTCTCGGTTCCGTAAAAATCACGAAATATACCATGAATCCGTAGGGAAACTAAGAATACCAACAAGAATAATCATATTCATCATGAATCCATCAACGAAACGGAAAGAATCGGACAAAACCCCAAAATCCCCAATTATCCAAAAAGGTAGGGTTTCAAGAGATATTACCTTGAGTGATTCAAGTATTAAGATCCGTAGAACACGCGTTAGATTGATTATCCGAGCCTCACAACCGAAAAGAAATGATGAAAATCGACCCCCGGATGAAGAACTCTCTCTCCCTCTATATCTCTCTCTCGCGACGCAGTGTAAAATGGGGAAGGAAATGAGCTGTTCGCTCAAAACAACACATTTATAGTGTAACACAGCAGAACCTATCGGCCGGCCTATCGGCCGATAGGCCCAACCGATAGCCATACGGAATGCCGGCAGTAGGGTCTATCGACCCCCCTATCGGCCGAAAGGCTCCTGGAAGATATCGGCCAAAAACTGAAACGACCATAACTCTCTCGTCCGGACTCCGATTGACTCACCGTTTGAACCATTGGAAAGCTAACTCGATCTTCTATAATATTGCAGAGATTTATAATTTTTGGAATTTCCAAGAATTAATGATGATCTAACAAAGACGAACTCATACTTAGAAAAGTCGTTTAGTAATCCTGAATTCAACAAAACGACACCGAAACCCGAACCTGAATACGAACCGAAGATACGGTTACGAAGTACTCATAAAGACGAATCTAAGAGCTAGTAGAACACACAATTCCGACCACCCGAAGGCTCGAGATTCGACAACGGAAGGTAATTACCCAAAACTTTGGGAAATTACGAAAATGGCCCAAATGCCCGAAAATCACCATACGTGATCGAGTAACCAAACCGAAGTTCACAACACGTCTAACAAAGTTAAACGGACTTGCGGGAAACTCGAAACAGCAGTTTCGGTTGAGATTCGCAAGAATCGAAGTCAAGTGCGGAAAAGTCGCTAAAAAGCACAGAACTTAACGAAACGACACCGAAACGAACTCGGATGTCAAAAAGTGTAGAATTAATCATTCTCAAAATGACGAAACGGTCATGAGCGAGTCGTCAAAATGGACTCCGACCGAAAAAAAAGAAATTACCGGAAATCGAAAATTGCGGATATTACATTCTACCCTCCTTAAAAGAAGTTTCGTCCCGAAACTTAAAACAAGTAGGGAGAAGAAATATTCCGCCAGGAAAAACTCAACGAGACACACAAGAATGCGTAACTAATGCCCAACGGCGAAATGTTACAAACAACGCAAAGGAATATGCGGCGTGTAAACACGCTCCACGGTGACCAACACAACGTCGCCGTTAGGGATATAATAAAACCGACAAGTGACAAGCGTCATCAAACGGATACTATAGCCAAGTCAATTATCCGATAATCACAAAACACAACGAACGAAAATCAATATGATTGATCAACCCAACGGTACATCAATCAAAACGCGAGTCAACCGCTGAACAAACACGGAATCCCATCGCCTAAGGGATGGAAGATTGAAAACGAAACTAATTTCCCGAACTAAAGGGAATTACGAAGGAGCCTGAACGTTCAACAATCACGAAACGAGAACAAAAACCGAACAAACAAACGATCGAGACAACAAAAATCGAAGAATCATGTTCGAATCAGGAAGAACATTATAGTTCAACAATAACTCCCAGATGATCCGTGAGAACTACAAGACATGCATTCCCATAAGATCCACAGAAAGGGAATAGCGATTGAAAAGTCACAACGACAAATAAGTTATTCGAAATGATATCACACTCGTTCGATAAATGTAAACAAGGGCGGGACAAGCTCAAATGTCAACGAACATAAATGAGTCGACAAAGTAGAAAATACAGAAGTTCAAAATCCGATCCCTTCGAATAAAAGGACTAGTAGAACCAAATGATGTTACTCCCGAACAAAGTTCACAAGAATCGAACCGAACTCGAAAAAGTCACACCGATAACCAGATAGACCCACAACAAGATCACAGCTCGTTCGGACGATGAAACTGAAATACCGAACAAGTTCATAAAGTACCAACGAACATGAGCGAATCGATAGACTGGGGAAGAGAAAACACAGAAGTCAAAATAGTACGGGCATTACCTCCGACCTCGTCCACGAAATTCACAAAAACGGGAGCAAGGTAACAAGACATTAAACAATCGACGCATAACGGAACCATCACCGATGCACACGGTCATCCCAAACCAAGCTCTAACAGCTCGCACATGCGCGACAACGCAGAGATTGCCATGAGGCGACAACATTCAATACCAACACTCCGCCTCTCACAGGGGCTAGCACAACCAATGTGTGGAAAGCGTCTCAACGCTCACACCGCCAATTCGATCATACTCGGGAGAAAGTATCCAAATGACAACGCGAACATCACACATACATACCCAGCCCTCAAACGGGAATGTATAGGTTTTAAAAACGAAACCCTCATTTTGAAAATAATTTAGAAGAATTCTGGTTGATCTTGAGTATCACCTTTCAAAAAGTATAAACGTGAAACATCGTTATCGAGACACTGGAGAACCATTTCGCATTTGATAAGAATGAAGATACTTTCTCTTAATGAAAACTTTCAAAATATTCGACCCTCGGGTCTAAATAAAAGTGTTGAAAATATCTCAAAACATTTTGGTCCTCGAGGTAGAAAATTTTTGAAATACATTGTGGCATCTTGGATGTACCACAAGAAAATAACCCATTTGAAAAGTATGTCTCGAAATTTATTTTTCTAAGATACTCAAGGTTTTCAAAATCCAATAGCCGAATGCCCAAAACTCACACATACCGACGTTCACTAAAACAACTCCTAGCACACGCATCAAAACGTTTAAAATCAAGACAATACATGTCTTTAAACGAAAATAAACGATAAAATACCATATTCAGAACAAAACCACTGATAAAATACCCTCCCGCACTGGCTAGTGAACAAGTCGAACGCGTATAAGCACAAAGCCTCCACAAGAGGTTTGTAAAACGTGCAAATCAATTCGGAAATCATCAACAACGGACAAAAACAACAATAACAAGACATCACAACGATTTACATTCCTCGTATAATTCAAATACGAGAGTCGACTAAATATATATCGTGAAATCAAAATTCACATAAGGATTCCACCACTTAACAAATAATCATAAAAATAGCTCGTGTCACACGAGGCACAACACAAAGAAGGGAGACTTACTTCCACAGGTCGCACGAAGATGATGATCGCCCCACGATACTAATCACGACCAACAAACTCAAACGACGCGTCGCGACACGGCTCAGTCAGATAAAAATCCAACGAAACAAGACTCAAACAACACGACTTGACCCGACAGCCTAGGTTTCCTCAACCTTGCTCCGATACCATTTATGTAACACCCCCAATCCACTCAGGGATATTACACGCCGTAGACCCTCTCCTCGAGGATCTACCAGGCTGATAACTAAAATCAAACATCTAAACATCGCCTTTAAGGCTAAAATGTCTCAGTAGACCGACTTGGTCTTTCAATAATAACGTACAACTCATTCCCAAACACATACCTACGCAGGGGTCAAAATAAAATAAACTCCCGTACAACGGGGAAAAGATACCGCAGCGGAAAAGAAATTACAACTGGACCAATACGACATCAACGGAACCTCGTGTGATTAGTATCGTTCATCTTTCATCATCCTTCGTGCCGACCCTGTGCCATGCTCCAAAACCTGAATGCAAAAATAGACATCCACCCCCCGAATACTCGGGGGTTAGCAAAACTCCACTGTTTCGCTAGTGCAAGTACAAGTGCAAAAATACGAGCCATACAATTCACATTCCACGAATAACAATAACCAGGACTCATCAAAGATCCAAACATAATGAAAAGTACTTCCCGAGGCAAGAGTTTGGGTAAAACATTCCGAAACCGAAAGACCACAATTAAGGGGAACAATTTGTAAAACAGTTTAAAATGCCATCGAGAGTTTTAATAGAAAACAATTTAGGATTATCAAATCCTAATCTTTCCAAAATCAACAGGTCACAAATTTCAAAGGTTTTGTTTTCGCAATTACAAAACCAACAAAGAATACACAAGGTTAAAACCCATGTCACGTGTCTTCGGCGGACATAACATCAATACAATATAATCACCCAAGATACGTAAACCTTGGTCACCAAAAATACAACATCAACTCGTGAATCCGTGGCTATACCATCGATTCCCTTCGTGGCCCCGTCGGACCCTCCCAAGGTGAGTAGAATGCGTTTTGAAATCATATACACCAATTCGTGAAGTTTTACTCGTGAATCCGTGGCTATACCATTGGAATTCCTCCGTGGCCCCGTCGAACCCTCCCGAGGTGAGCAAATACATTCACCAAACAAACAACCGCACTCGTGAATCCGTGGCTATACCATTGGAATTCCTCCGTGATCCCGTCGGACCCTCCCGAGGTGAGCGAAATACATTCACACAATTAACATGTCACAACAAGGATATTCATACAATCCACCAAAGGCAACAAACACAAAGCACGACATAATCGTCAAATCACAATGCACCAAAATGAGATAATATATGCACACACGCGTTATCAAGCGCAACATCAACACCAAACATATCCATAGGATTCACATAGTCACTTACAACCCACACAATTTACAAAACACACGCGTTTTGAAAGTGAGCCTTTAACGAGGCTAGTCGAATCTTTTGAAAAACCCGTTTCAAACAAACACACACACATACCAAGACGATCACCAATCATCATATCCACAAAACAAGAAATGTATGGACAAGGTACTTGCCTCGAATAATTAGACGATGACACGAACGGAACGGAAGAGTTGAACACGACCGCAAGGAACCGGCGGAAATGAACCTAACGATTCGAATAGCACAATCACAACCACTTCTAAACGATTACGGAAATGGAATACACCCGGAAACCCGCCTACGATTCATGTATATTCGCACAAAAATAACAACGAGGGCGGACCACAACCAAACCCTCTCGGTTCCGTAAAAATCACGAAATATACCATGAATACGTAGGGAAACTAAGAATACCAACAAGAATAATCATATTCATCATGAATCCATCAACGAAACGGAAAGAATCGGACAAAACCCCAAAATCCCCAATTATCCAAAAAGGTAGGGTTTCAAGAGATATTACCTTGAGTGATTCAAGTATTAAGATCCGTAGAACACGCGTTAGATTGATTATCCGAGCCTCACAACCGAAAAGAAATGATGAAAATCGACCCCCGGATGAAGAACTCTCTCTCCCTCTATACCTCTCTCTCGCGACGCAGTGTAAAATGGGGAAGGAAATGAGTCATTCGCTCAAAACAACACATTTATAGTGTAACACAATGAGAACCTATCGGCCGCCTATCGGCCGATAGGCCCAACCGATAGCCATACGGAATGCCGGCAGGGTCTATCGACCCCTATCGGCCGAAAGGCTCCTGGAAGATATCGGCCAAAAACTGAAACGACCATAACTCTCTCGTCCGGACTCCGATTGACTCACCGTTTGAACCATTGGAAAGCTAACTCGATGTTCTATAATATTGCAGAGATTTATAATTTTTGGAATTTCCAAGAATTAATGATGATCTAACAAAGACGAACTCATACTTAGAAAAGTCGTTTAGTAATCCTGAATTCAACAAAACGACACCGAAACCCGAACCTGAATACGAACCGAAGATACGGTTACGAAGTACTCACAAAGACGAATCTAAGAGCTAGTAGAACACACAATTCCGACCACCCGAAGGCTCGAGATTCGACAACGGAAGGTAATTACCCCAAACTTTGGGAAATTACGAAAATGGCCCAAATGCCCGAAAATCACCATACGTGATCGAGTAACCAAACCGAAGTTCACAACACGTCTAACAAAGTTAAACGGACTTGCGGGAAACTCGAAACAGCAGTTTTGGTCGAGATTCGCAAGAATCGAACTCAAGTGCGGAAAAGTCGCTAAAAAGCACAGAACTCAACGAAACGACACCGAAACGAACTCGGATGTCAAAAAGTGTAGAATTAATCATTCTCAAAATGACGAAACGGTCATGAGCGAGTCGTCAAAACGGACTCCGACCGAAAAAAAAGAAATTACCGGAAATCGAAAATTGCGGATATTACAGTAAGTGCTTCCAACACTCGAAGAGAAACAGGTTTACGGCTCAAAGCATCGGCTACTACGTTTGCTTTCCCCGGATGATAGAGAATCTCCAAGTCGTAATCCTTGATCAATTCCAGCCACCTTCTCTGCCTCATGTTTAATTCTTTCTGACTGAAAATGTACTTGAGGCTCTTATGATCCGTAAAGATCTGACAATGAGTGTCGTACAAATAATGTCGCCAAATTTTCAGTGCAAAAACTACAGCTGCTAACTCCAGATCATGAGTCGGGTAATTAACCTCATATGGTTTCAATTGCCGAGAAGCATAAGCAATCACTTTATCCTTCTGCATCAATACACAACCTGCACTCGATTCAAGCGTCAGATACCATAAATCCGCTTCCTCTCGGCGCTAATATAGGTGATGTCGTCACCTCCTCTTAAGTTCACAAACCACTGGCACTTCTCATTCCATATGAACTTTTGAGTTTTACATAATTTGGGTGAGCGGACGAGCAATTTTGGAAAATCCCTCTACAAAGCGGCGATAATACCCAGCAAGTCCTAAGAAGCTTCGGACTTCTTTCACGTTTTTAGGAGCTTCCCAGTCCAAGATTGCTTCGACTTTCTTCGGGTCCACCTGAACTCCGTCGTCTGATATCACATGCCCAAGGAAGGTTACTTCCTTGAGCCAGAACTCGCATTTCAAAAGTTTTGCATACAACTGTTCCTTCCTCAAGGTGCTCAAAACCACACGCAGATGTTCGGCATGCTCCTCTGCGTCCTTCGAATATATCAAGATTTCTTCAATGAAGACGACCACAAATTTATCCAAGTATTCCAAGAATACCCGATTCATCAATTGCATGAATACTGCAGGAGCATTGGTAAGTCCAAACGGCATCACTACGAATTCATAATGCCCGTACCGGGATCTGAAAGCAGATTTCGGTATATCCGATTCCTTAATTCCCAGCTGGTGGTATCCTGATCGCAAGTCAATCTTCGAGAATACCCTTGCCCCTTGCAGTTGATCAAACAAGTCGTCGATCCGAGGTATAGGATACTTATTCTTGATCGTCATCTTGTTGAGCTTCCTGTAATCAATACACAGTCGGAGGGATCCGTCTTTCTTCCGGACAAAGAGAACGGGCGCTCCCCAAGGAGAAACACTAGGTTGGATATAGCCCTTCTGTAACAATTCCTCCAGTTGCTTCTTGAGTTCATACATCTCGGTTGGCGCCATGCGGTATGGTGCTCTGGAAATAGGAGCTGCTCCAGGCTCTAATTCGATAGTGAATTCCACTCCCCTCTGCGGAGGTAACCCAGGTAGTTCGTCAGGAAATACATCTGAGAACTCATTCACAACTGAAATGGACGAGAGCTCTACTCCTTCCTCTTTCCTCATGGCATAGCACCAAAGTCCGTGACATCCCTGCTTCAGTAATTTCACAGCTTTCATTGCCTTGATCAATTTTCCCGAGCTTCCCGGTCTCCATCCTCGGAATAAGTGTTCGGATCCGTCATCAGCAATGATGGAAATGACTCTCTCTCGGTAATTCAGCACAGCTCCATAACGGTTGAGCCAATCATCTCCGAGAATTAAATCGTCACCGTAGATGTCGACTACAATGAGATTCGATGGCCACTCTCTTCCTCCTATAGATACTGGGAAATCCCTAGCTTCTAGGGTTCCCACAATTTTCTCTCCGCTCGGTAATCCCACAACATAAGGTTCACAATTATACAAGCACGAGATTTTCAAACGATTAACACAGTTCAAAGATATAAAAGAATGCGTAGCTCCCGAATCGAACAAGACACTAACTGGTTGCAAAAGGATCTGAATCGTACCTGATGCAACAGCTGTGTTCTGATCATCAGATTTCCTCATTTCGTACAGGCGCGGAGGAACGGACCCAACACTGGATGCCTCTCTCTTCCCAGCGTTCTGCTGCTGAAATCCACTTTGCTGCGTCTGGTTCACACTCATCTCCTTCGGGACTGGAGCTGGAGTGCGAGTACCAAAAGATCGGGTCGCATTCCCACAAAATGTTGCGCGATGTCCTTCCTGTACACACTCGAAACAGGTCACAGCAGGCGCGAAACAATCACGTCGAACATGTCCCGCTCTGCCACAGTTGTAACACTTCTTTCCTGCGTCTGAAACAGTCGGTGCTGCCCGGAACTTCTTTCCACCTCGAGAAGGATGCGGAGTTCTCCTGGATGAATGAAAAGAGGACTGACCCCTGCGAGGCCCGCTACTCTTATCCTCCGTGAAGTTGCTAGACACCTTCTGTTTCTTTGCTTCCGTCATTTTCTCTACTGCTGCCTCCTTCATATCATAGGCCAACGCCTTGTCCTGATACTGTCGCAAGGTGGTACATTCAAATCCGGACATATACTGCTGAATTTCCGGCTTCATTCGCATGTCAAAATGAAAAATCTTCTCCGCCTCGGTCCTGACCAAGTGGCGCACATAAGTCAGTTGGTGATTAAAAGTCTTAATCACGTCCGTCACAGATACTTCCGAATTTTGTGGTGAGAAAAACTCCCGAACTCGGGCTTCTCTAACTGGACGAGGACAATACTGTGCCTCCATCATCAATTTGAATTCCGCCCAGTCAACATTGTGCTCCTCCGGTCGGATGGCCTCCCACCAGTCGAAAGCCTCCCCGGTCAAAAGATACTGGGCGACCGGAACCTTCCTATCATTGGGACAGTTAATCCCTGCAAAAATCTTCTCTAATTCTTTCAGCCAGTGATCCCAAGAAAGCGTCTCAGCAGAACCATCAAATTTCGGAGGATGCAATTTGACCACCTCGGTGAGCCATTTATCTCCCCGATTATCCGCGTTGTGCTGCTGTCCCATCGCCGTCTGCATGCGATCCACAACTTGAGCAAACTGGTTTATCTGGGCAACCACCTGCTGAAGCACTCCCGGCACGTTAGGATCTGCATTATTATTTGCCGATCCCTGCTGTCCCCCGGAATGTGAATCCGTTCGACTAGCGGCTATCTCTGGGGTAGATACCGACTCTTCTTGCCTCGCATTTCCACGTCCGCGTCCACGACCGTGTCCGCGTCCACGACCTCCTCTCAACATACTGTAAACATAAATACTCAATATCCAGAACAAACTTTCTCAAAGTACATCCATTAATGTTTACAAGACATGAATTAAATAAAACGGTAGTATTCGAGATTATGAAACTTACAACCACGGTCCACACGACGATGCTGGCTGAGCAGTGATGTTACGAACGACCAATAATCAAATAACGTAAACAGACCCAACTAACCCGACTGCCAAGATATCCATAAATCTTAGCTCCGATACCATATTCTGTAACACCCCGAGATATTCGGAATAATTACAGCGCCGTAAACCCTTTAAATAAGGATTTACAAGGCTAATTTTAAAAGAAGTGTAAAAATAATACAAGTATACAACCGAACAACTGAAGTTCAAATACAGATTTGATTCAACCGATCAAATGAGTTAACTTATACAACCATATCGAATTGACCTTATTAAAACAGACGTACTCGAGTACCAAACGAACCAAGAAGACAAATCACAATAACAATAACGTCAATCACATCACTGAGCCATTTCATCGTCCTGTCGGTACTGTGGTTGCCTCCCCGCTCCTCGGCTACCTGAACATCAAAACAATGTCCACCCCCGAAGGGGTTAGCAAAACAATGCTAGTACAAGTATCATCATACAATAAATCATCAATGCATCATGAAACATACGAAACGGACTTCCGCCACCGGAATCCAACGATGCGAATCCTCACGATTCCATCAACACAATACAAGGTAATCCAGCGATCCAGCGCCCTCATCATAGATCCCCATGATGATCCTGTCGGACCAACGCATGGTGGAAAACCCGTCCAACGATCCAGCGCCCTCAGCATAGATCCCCATGATGATCCCGTCGGACCAACGCATGGTGGACATTCGATCCAGCGCCCTCAGCATAGATCCTCATGATCCCCTCGGATCATGTATACCATAAATCAATCAACTATGCATACACATATGCATTTCAATAAGTTCATCAATACGAACCAATAACAACGAATATCACGAGAATTTTCAGAAATACATCTCATATTCAACAATATGAACAAAACCACAAGCATGATAAATCAAACTCGACATATGATACTTGCCTCAAAAATGGCAAGGACGAAACACTTCAATGATCTCGACACACTCGAAGGCCGCCTCCTTCGATCAACGTAACAAGCTCGAACCTTAACAAAAGGAACGATATACAAATCATCTCAAGTCGAACGATGGCCTAACAATTCGGTCTACGGCCAAAAAGCTCAAAATAAACAATCTGCCTGGACTGCATAGCGTGCGCTACATACTCTACGTAACGTGCGCTAAGCAGGCCTTTTAGCGTACGCTATCGGGTAAGACTAGCGTGCGCTAGTTACGAACTGACAGTTTGAACCGGCTGATACATAACGCACGCTACGTACGTATTGTGCGTTAACTGAACCTCGATAGCGCACGTTAACTCACATATGTTAGCGTGCGCTAACCTTGCATGGTAGAATACTGCTAACGGAAAAACTGGGTTGAAAGGTGGTGAATTCATGAATTCTATGTTGATACAACATGTCATCCTCAAGCACGTCATGCTAATAAGTTTTGTGGAAGTTCCATGATCATGAGGTACAACTTATACGGATAATCATCTCAACAACATATCTTTTCTAAGATCTTCAAGAAATATTCTAAGTTCCGATTATTTCAAGTCCCACAACATATGATTCCTTACGTAAAACATACGAACTAGGTAATCTCCGATTACTGATCATAAATCGATTTGAAACGCTTAGGAGTCCATACTACTAAGATGGTTCAAAGGTTCATACGATAAATAGTGCCGATACGTCAAAGTTCTAACATGTGATGACCGATCATAAACGAGATAACTGGCTATCTAAACATGATCAGACATCCTTAAGAACATTACTAACATCGGTGAAGAATCACCTACCTCAAAGTAGTGAAGAACACGGAGGAAATCGAAGAAGTCCAACACCGAAGGCTTGAACACCAATCTCCAACGATGTACGATCTTCAATCACGAGCTAGGGTGTTGATATGAAGTGTTTAGGATGAAGGAAGTTATGTTCTAAGTGTAAGAATTCGGGTAATGGGAGTAGAGAGAACTGAAATCACGAATAGGATGCTGTCCTATTTATAATAAATGGCTATTAGCGCGCGCTAGACCCTGCTCGTAGCGTGCGCTAACGGCTCACTGACTAATCTGTGCTCAGCACTTAGCGTGCGCTACGCATATACCTGTAGCGTGCGCTAAGGCGTTGACTCGGCTTTTCCCCGAAAGCCGTCCAGGTACATCCGACACGATCCGACAGGGGTCCCCCGGCCAGATCTCACCTACCGCATGTCTCAATCAAATTGACCATGCATAGCGTGCGCTAATGACCCTCAGTAGCGTGCGCTATGAATCCACGTTAGCGCACGCTAAACATAGCCGATAGCGTGCGCTACATGCGCAGATTTACAATCTTTAAATCACAAACACGAAAATTAATGCTCGACAACATCGGATTATGAAATACGAAAAATAATACTCAGATCAAGCACAATAATTACAATATCACAAGCTCCAATTACATAACAGAAATCTCGGGTATTACAGGGAACAGGGCTATACCATTGATCCCGCTTCGTGATCCCTAAGGACCCTCCCGAGCTGGCTAGCGAAACAAACTCGTGAATCCAGGGCTATACCATTGGATTCCCTCCGTGATCCCGTCGGACCCTCCCGAGGTGAGCAATCACACACAATATACATTACCATTTCACATTAAGCATAAAGGTTTCCAAAAATACTTGCCTTGAATTATTGACGACGCGAAGAACGGAAAGGAAAGTCACCGACGAACGCTAGGAACCAATGAAACCGAACCTAACGATTCGAAGAATACAATCACAACCATTTCTAAATGAATACGGAATTGGAATACACCCGAAAACCTGCCTACGATTCATTTATATTCGTATATAAACAACAACGAGGGCGGACCACAACCAAACCCTCTCGATTCCGTAAAAATCACGAAATATACCATGAATCCGTATGGAAACTAAGAATACCAACAAGATTAATCATATTCATCATGAATCCATCAACAAAACGAAACGGATCGGAATAAAATCCCAAAACCCCCAATTTATCGAAAAGTAGGGTTCTAAGAGATTTACCTTGGATTGATGATGAAGAACACAAGTAGGTGTTGTTAATCTACTTCCAAAACTCAAGATAGAGGATGCCTGAAATAATCGAAGGGAAGAATCGCTCGGAAATCGCCCAGAAGAGCTCTGCGTCGCGGAGAAGAAATGAAATGGAACTAATCTGCTCATCTGGGTCAACTCCCTGGTTTATATAGCCAGGGAGTGTTAGCGCGCGCTAATCCTCAAGGTTAGCGTGCGCTAACGGGATAAAATTACAAGCCAAAATAGTTAGCGTCCGGTCCGGTGGCGATTTACGGCCGTTAGCGTCGCTACTCAAACGTAGCGTGCGCTAATAACCACACGGCAAATGCGCTATCGACCAATAGCGTCGCTACGGACATCACCAGTCCGAAGCTAATCGCCCAAAACTCACGACCGTTAGCGTGCGCTACCATACGAGCGTAGCGTGCGCTAACCGGCACTGACCGATTCCGAAATAAAGCTGTCCAAGATCGACACCCACGCTAGCGCACGCTACGGCATCATCGGCGTGCGCTAGCCTCTCGACATTAGCGTGCGCTAGTATACGTAGCGTCGCTAATACGCTAGTCCGTATGGAAAACAAGACTTTGCCACTCCCAGGGCTACTCGCTAGCGCGCGCTACGAAACAAACATAGTGTGCGCTACTAAGGGACCCCTAGCATGCGCTATGCATAAAGAATAGCGTGCGCTGTAATATCCGCAATTTCCGATTTTTCGGTAAATTTCTTTTTTCAGCCGGAGTCCATTTTTACGGCTCGCTCATGACCGTTTTGTCATTTCGAGAATGATTAATTCTGCACTTTTTGTCATCCGAGTTCGTTTCGGTATCGTTTTGTTGAGCTCCGAGCTTTTTAGCGACTTTTCCGCACTTGAGTGCGATTCTTGCGAATCTCGTCCGAAACTGTCGTTTCGAGTTTCTTGTAAGTTCATTTAATGTTATTATTCATGTTGCGAGCTTTGATTTTGTGTTTCGATCGCGTATCGTGATTTTCGGACGTTTTGGGCCATTTTCGTAATTTCCCAAAGTTTTGGGTAATTACTTCCGTTGTTGAATTCCGAGCCTTCGGGTGGTCGGAATTGTGTGTTCTCTTAGCTCTTAGATTCGTTTTTGCGAGTACGTCGTAACCGTATCATCGATTCGTATTCAGGTTCGGGTTTCGGGGTCGTTTGGGCCGTCGGAATTGGCCCCGGCCGAGTCATGGCCGGGCAACTCAGGCCTGTGCCTGGCGAGTCGAGCCGGTAGTGCTCGGCGGCTCTGGACGAGTCACGGCCGGCGGTGCTCGGCGGCTCTGGCCGAGCATTCCGTGGGCCGCGGCACATGCCGGGCAGCGGCACACTCTATGGCATTTTTCGCCAAACTGATGCAGACGGTGCCGCGGCACACTCCGGCCGAGCCGCGGCACACTGCCGACCACTGGGAGCCATTTTTGGGCCTGTGCCGCGGCACACTCCCGCTGAGCCGCGTCACACTGTGCAGCCTATTATGGCTCTGCAGACGGGTTTTTGGCCATTTTTCTCACTCGTTTTCTTCCCTTCCGCGGCTGGAGCTTGGTTAATCATGGAGAGATGTTGTTGGAAAATCAATCCATTGAGTTTTGGAGTTCATATCATCAATCATCCATCCTATAACATCCTCCGATCTACCGAATCAGGTCAGATTTTCTAGAAATCTAATTTTGGGGATTTTGGGTATTTTGTTCGTTTTCGTCCGTTTAATCCGATTTAACTTAGGATTTTGATGGATCTATGATAATTTAGATATATTATATCATTTCCTTTATTATTCCGTGGTTGGATCATATCGATTCGTCGATTTGGTCGAGTTCTTGATCGATGCCTTGAAGGTGTCCGGTAAAATGTCATAGAGGGGTTTTCGGGCGTTCTACGATTATTCTTCCTCGTATGATCGATGATTTATTGATTATATGTTGTTAGGGTCGAATTCTTGTGAATAACTCGAGTCGGAACCCTTCCGTTCGTCGTTTTCTTCAAGCTTCTCGATCGTGGGTGTATTCTTTTACTTCGCCGGGGAATCGTAGGTGTTCGAGGTGTCTCGACTGAGCCGTGATTGTAGGAGTGTCCGGTATCGATTATCGAGGCAAGTATCTTGCCCATACATTACGTTTTTTGTGGATATTATGGTTGTTAATCGTCGATATGTGCTAAATAAATATTAATAACCATTTTTCAAAAGAATCGGAATATTTACCATCATGCTTTTTGTAAAGGTGACCCGTGTGTGTCGGGAATTAATGTGCTTAGTTGAATATGCGAGCTAGTGTCGAGTATAGAATCACCTTACTTTCTTGTGATGTCATTGCGTATGATTATGTCGTTGGTAAATGTAAAGTGTAATTCTTTTGTCAAATTATGTGCTTGGAGTCACGTGTTTATGGATGAATATGTGAGCTTGAGTGATATTAGTTGTGTCGTTCGGTGCTGTTGAAATCTTGTGCTTCCTTGTGAATCGTATCATTACTTGGTCGTGAGTATAGTTTGGATGAACCGGCCATTCTAGTAAGGTACCTCGACTATATATACTGTGATTGACCTTCGAGGCTTGTGGTTTGCAACTGTGATTTTGGAACGTGTGTGTGTGTTGTTCCTGTAATATCCGCATTTTTCTTTCCCTTGTATTTTTCTTTTTCGGCGTATTTTCCGATAGTAGTGACCCTCGTGTATCTTTCCTATTATCTATGGATTTTATTCCCGTTATTGTCTTGCGGAACCGCTGTTTCGGGGTTGCCGTGGACCCATTCTACGTTATGATGCCTGTTGAGATGTTCCGTTGGATGTTTCGTTCACATTCCGGTGTTTTTGGACCATTCATATTTCGTACCTAGCACACGCTACTGTTTCTGCGTAGCGCACGCTAGGGGTCCCTTAGTAGCGCACGCTACGTTTGTTTAAATGGCGCCAGCGAGTAACCCCGGGGTGGCGGTTTAACTCCCGTGCCTCGACTATCGGATTAGCGCACGCTATCTTGTCTAGCGCACGCTAATGTCGGGAGACTAGCGCACGTTAAGTTGTTCAAGATGGCTGCGCTAGCGTCATCGATCTTGGACAGTTTACTACTGAACTCAATCAGATGCTAGTTAGCGCACGCTACGCTTGTATGGTAGCACACGCTAACGGGTCAGGTGAGTTTTGGGCATTTGGCTACTGGACTCGACTGATGTCCAGGTAGCACACACTATTGGTCGATAGCGCACGCTACCGAGAAGTTTTTAGCACACGCTACGTGTCGAGTAGCGCACGCTAGCGGCCAATTACCTGGCTACTGGACTGGGATGCTAACGGTAGGGTTTGGAATCTTATCCCGTTAGCGCACGCTAACCTTGAGGTTTTAGCGTGCGCTAACACTCCCTGGCTATATAAACCAAGGAGTTGACCGAGATAAACACAGTTTCTCATTTCTCTCCTTCTTCCGCGGCCGAGCGACTCCAGAGGCGATTTGAGGCGATTTTCTCCTTCCAATCACTTCAGAGATTCTTTTGCTTGAATTCTTGGTGTAGATTAACATCATCCACTTGTGTTTCTCATCCTAAATCCAAGGTAATCTCTTAGAACCCTACTTTTGGATAATTTGGGGGTTTTGGGATTTTCTTCCGATCCGTTCCGTTTTGTTGATGGATTCATGATGAATATGATCAATCTTGTTGGTATTCTTAGTTTCCCTACGGATTCATGGTATATTTCGTGATTTTTACGGAATCGAGAGGGTTTGGTTGTGGTCCGCCCTCGTTGTTTATATACGAATATACATGAATCGTAGGCGGGTTTTCGGGTGTATTCCAATTCCGTATTCGTTTAGAAATGGTTGTGATTGTATTCTTCGAATCGTTAGGTTCGGTCTCATTGGTTCCTAGCGTTCGTCGGCGACTTTCCTTTCGTTCTTCGCGTCGTCATTAATTCAAGGCAAGTATTTTTGGAAACCTTTAAGCTTAACGTGAAATGGTAATGTATTTTGTGTGTGATTGCTCACCTCGGGAGGGTCCGACGGGATCACGGAGGGAATCCAATGGTATAGCCCTGGATTCACGAGTTTGTTTCGCTAGCCAGCTCGGGAGGGTCCTTAGGGATCACGGAGCGGGATCAATGGACTAGCCCTGTTCCCAAGGCGATGCGTGTGCGTGATTTGTTTTATAATATGGCCAGCTCGGGAGGGTCCTTAGGGATCCCGGAGCGGGATCAATGGTATAGCCCTGTTCCCACGGCAAATTGTTTGACTGTTTATTTCCGGAAAAGACATGTCTGGTTTTGGCTTTTGAAAATGATATCGATGCATGTACTATGAAATGTGTAAGCGATTGGTTTGCCTTGATTACTTGTACTAGCGTAATTGCTAACCCCTTTGGGGGACCCGTTTTGGGGAAATTCTTGTTATGGATTTCAGGTTATGATCATCCGGACGAGCGAGCTACTGAACAAGATTTGAGGATGTCGGTGGTCGTTGACATGTGCACTTGGGTTTACTTATTTCTTTTGTCCACTTCGATTTGGTTGTTTTCTATATTTATAAATCGATAGAAGATCGCGAGTACTTAGGCTTTTAAATTCAAACCCCGTGTTGTATTATTTTAAATTGCTACATTGTCGATGGTTGCTCATTTCGTCGGTTGCTTCGGGTGTATTTTTCACATGATGTATTATTTGATTGTGTATCCTTGCTAACCGAGATGGTTAGTCGAGGGGTACCCGCTTGTTGTAGCCTGGTGGGTCCCATGTAGGGGTCAACGGCGCTGTAACATACTCCGAATATCTTGGGGTGTTACAGAAATGGTATCAGAGCCAGGTTTATGGATACCTAGGCTTGTTGGTTATTTGGGTCTAGTCGTGTTTTGTTTTGCACATTGTCACGCCGCTGCCAGCATCCCGGTACTTCCAGTGCTCGTAAGTTTTCTTATTCGGCTCTTTTGTTTCTTTCATTGTATTTCTACTTTTGAATCGTAATTGCTTTTTCTCCCTTACTCATCATCGATATACCTCTGTTATCTCTCAACCTCAGTATGGATGCCGGAGGAAACCGTGGACGTGGTCGTGGTCGTGGGCGCGGCCGAGGACGTGGGGCAGCCGGTGGGGCGGCCACGTCGCGTTCTTCGGGAGCCGGCAGTACCGGTGACCGTCACAGTCATGCTTCTTCTCAGGAGCGCGCCGATCTTGGTAGTACTAAATTGTGTTTGTCCGGTCAAGTAGCGGATAACGGTACTCCGTGACTATTAAAGTCGGATTTTTCAGTTTCCCACAACAACTGATTTTTGTAGATATTTTATTCAGTTATTTTCATTGTCTTTTTATTTTTATTTTTTATCATGGACGAAACATTGTTTAAAATTGAAAAAAGATTTCCCTTTCTAAGCAAAAATGCAAATTTTAAAAATTTACAAGGCAAGGCTTGAAAGGATGAGGTTGCTTATGAATAAAAGCATACCTTTTGACATCAGATTCATAATTGAAGCCAAAGTAAGAATAGAGGGTGAATTCACAGAAATACCGACTAGATTTTTACCAGGAAAAAGTTCATATGCCAAGAAACGACGAGCAAAGATGATAGCCGTTTGCTATAAATGTGCTAGATGGAACTGTTATTTAAAATGTCGATCTTTAGGAATTCCATCTACAAACAGAGAATATGAAATTCAGTTCATTAAAGATGGTCTTAATAAGGAGAATTTAGATGATATCGAAATTTCTCTTGACACGCATCCTAGTGGACTCGTACATTACGGAATTCGATGTTTGTGGAATAAATTCCAACCAGAATATGAACAACGTCTTGGGAATCTGACGTTAAAAGACCCTGTTTGCCAATTTGTAAGAAAATTGGATGGGAAGCTTCTCCCCGACTCATAGAAGGCGTTTAGGCCGTTTCTGAACGTAAAATCAGAGGAATATGTGAGCCACAATCACAACTACTGTACATACGCGTAAGTATATTTTATTTTTGTCGTGTGGTGAGATTTTTTGAATAAAAAAAATGTGATACGCGATAAATGCTTTCATTATTCTATTGAGTAGTTGAAGCGCAATCAACGCAATCACAAACTTGTTAAACAATTTTTACCTTCTTTTTCTTCTATAAATAAACACTGTGCTTGTTTCTTTCATTCATCCCTCAAACTTGCACTTTTCTCTGTTTCTTTCTAAAAAAAATTTCTTTTCAAAAATGGAGTCATCATCTTCAACAAAAAAATTTAGCACAGTCTGCATTTTTGGTGGAGCTAGTAATGGAAAAAAGGCATGCTTTACTGAAGCAGCCCACAACTTGGGTCATACCTTAGGAGAAAAATGCATTCATATAGTTTACGGAGGAGGAAGTCTAGGACTAATGGGACGAGCTGCTGCTTCTACCTATATAGAAGGAGTAAGAGTGTTGGGAATAATCCCAAAACCTCTGGCTGAAAGTAAAATCACCGGGTCGACTATTGGAGATGAGTTTAGATCTGTAAATATGCAAGATCGCATAACTCACATGATTAATAATTCTGGCGCCTTTATCACCCTTCCCGGTGGTTTTGGCACCCTTGAAGAACTTTTTCATGTGGTTACCAGAGCCCAGCTAAATGTTCATCAAAAACCAATAGGTGTGCTTAATGTCAATGGTTTCTTTGATGGTTTACAATCTTTCATCGACTACTCTGCTGAAAAGGGTTTTATTTCCGAGCGTGCTAAACGAATCATAGTCATTGCAACAACACCAGAAGAACTAATCAAAAAACTCAATGAATTTGTTCCTCAACCAGATCCAGCTCTAGCTAAAATTGTCTGGATGGAAGATTTTACCGTGAGAAAATGAAAAATGGATTCATTCCTCTCCCTTTGATATCCCATGTCGGACCTCTTTTATTTTTACTTTCTGTCGTGTGTAATAATCGTGGTAAATGGTGGCAGCTTAAGGAGTTTCTTCTTGATCTCTTGACGCGCATCTATTCGCGATTTATGTATTGTTATTTTATTACTGTAATTTTTATTATGTGTTTTTTATAATAGCATTGATGGTAGCGTAAGGCGACTCTTCGGACTTTCTTGATGCGCATCTTAAAAATTGTGTTATACTTCCGAGTATATTTTATTTTCTTTTGTTGTGTGCCTCGTGTATTTATTCTCTTGCAGATTCTAAAAGGCGTTAGCTCAAACATCAACTTTCTTAACAGGGAGTATTCTGCTCTTTCTGCATTCTTTTTATTTTATTTTTAAAAACTGAGGACAGTTTTATTTTCAAGTTTGGGGGTGGTTTGTTTTATTATTTCGGTGTGGTGTAATTTTGGTGTGTTTTGATTTCTTTGGTTATTTGCCTTAATTTTTTTATCTTATATATATATATATATATATATATATATATATATATATATAGTATTTTGATTTATGAGATTTCTAGATCTGGCCATAACACCAATAAATTAGCAATATACAAGTTTCTAAAATCGTTTTAACCGGTTAAAAAAATTGTATATTCCAAAATTTTTTGAGCCTTAATCTCTCTTTCCAAGCCTTGTAATTATCATATAAAATCGAGTCATTCGTTACCTTGAGAAAAGAAGAATCAATGTTGATGAAAAATAGAACTGAAATTTACTTAATTTGTGGAGTTTTTGATTTTTCATGCTTAACTAAAAATGATTTTCTCAAAAATTCTATTCCCTAAAAAAAAAAAACAGAGTCATTGGTGAAAAGAGCTACACGTTAGCAAATAACATTAATGACTATCACCTAAAAAAATGACGAAAAGAGAAGTGTTGAGCAAAGAATAAATGCCTAATTTTGGGGGTCTTAAATTTTGCGAAAAATAAAGGACTAACCATTGTTGGTGCGTAGCTGCCGTCTCAGAAAAATTGGTGAAAAGAGCTACACGTTAGCAAATAACGGTGTGAAAGCTATCACCTTTTAAAAAAAATGAGATAGAAATTGTGTTAGTGAAAAGAGCTACACGTTAGCAAATAACGGTGTGAAAGCTATCACTAAAAGGGATGTTGTTTATGAGCAGATTTGAATTAATTAGCGGCTGAATTTCAATACACTCAATTTCGTGAATAATCACAATATTTGATGATGCCAATGAAATTCTTCTTCATATTGAGTCGAAAAATAAATGAGTGCCCGAGAGCAACCATTAAAGAGAGTCGTGTGTATCACGAGTGGGAAAGAAATAATCAACCTTTTGGGGGGAAACGTTACATTTTGGAATTACAATACGAAAACCGTGTTTTAACTTCAAAATCATTTGTAGATTTATTTTGAATCTAGATTCATTTATATCTACTGTATAAGCTGGTTGTTGTGTATTAATGGCATTTTGATCTCCTTTTCTCTTTTTATATTTTAATTTATGTGTGTATTAATTTTTCTTATTTTTATTTTTGGAGCATGATTAATAAAGAGTCTTGCTCGGGACTAGCAAGAATTCAAGTTTGGGGGTGTGATAAGTGTCAGTTTTGTACACTTATCCATGGTTTGTATCGATAAAATTCACCCATAATTGAGCTAGTCTACTCGTTTTTTGCTTTTAATTAATTAGTTTTAATAATTTTATTTTTATCGGATGATGATCGGATTAAATAACTGATTTACTCAAGAAATAACATGTTTATTAAATATTCTCTTTGTTGAATTTTGATATATTCATGTTGTAGGGCTTTCCAAGATGAATTCGGCAGTCTTTCCGGATTCAAAATCAGATTTATATATCAAAAGTTATCATCCGAAGAAGATTTGGGGCAAAAACGCAAAGTCTGAGAAATTCTGGGCTGAAAACGTAACTATCAAGGCTTCAAATGAGCAAATTTACGAAGCCACGTTACGGCCGTAACATTCAGGAGTTACGGCTGTAACACCCCCAATCCACTCAGGGATATTACACGCCGTAGACCCTCTCCTCGAGGATCTACCAGGCTGGTAACAACATTTAACATCTCGATAATGCCTTCAAGGCTAAAATGACTCAGTAGACCGATTTGGTCTTTCCACAAATACATACAACTCATGCCCACGCAGGGGACAAAATACAACCACACCCGTACAACGGGAACAATATAGCAGTGGAAAAATAAAGTACAACTGAACCAATAAACAATATACGGTTCCTCATGTGATTAGTATCGATCATCTTTCATAATCCTTCGTGCCGACCCTGTGTTATGCTCCAAAACCTGAATGCAAAAACAGACATCCACCCCCCGAATACTCGGGGGTTAGCAAAACTCCACTGTTTTGCTAGTGCAAGAACAAAGTGCAAATACGAGCCATACAATTCACATTCCACGAATAACAATAACCAGGAATCCTCAAGGTTCCAAACGAAACGAAAAGCACTTCTCGAGGCAAGAATTTGAGAAAACATTTCAAAATCGAAATATCATAAATCAATGGAAATAATTTATAAAACGGTTTAGAATGCCATCGAGAGTTTTAATAGAAAACGATTTAGGGTTATCAAATCCTACTTTTCAAAATCCAGAAGACAAAAGGGGTCACCGCCCCAAAGGTTTACTTTCCGAAAAATGACATTTACCAAACCGTTGGGATTTTAGCCCCACACCCGTAAAATGACTTTTACAAAACCATTGGGATTTTAGCCCCAAATCTCATCAACTCACAGTACACAAGAACGACCACAAGGTTCGTTTCCCAACACCAAAATCCACAAATAAAGGATTTAAAACAAACAACAAAATACTCTTGTGCCATCCTAGTCAAGTAGGCCAAACGAACAACTTACCTCTTACACACTTAGTCAATGCATGCAATCATGAAAACCGTTCAAAAGCACTCATTTCCGGAAATGCCATAATCAAATCACATTTGCAAAATGCACCACAATTAAACGTGGATTCACCCCTCTGTGGACCTCTACCGAGACCCCGTCGGATCTAACCCGTAGTGGTTAAAAGCAAGCTCGCGGATCCACCCCTCTGTGGACCCCTACCGAGACCCCGTCGGATCTAACACATAGTGAGCATACACACACACACGTTACTCATGCAATACTAATATGCTAAGAATGTAAGTTCATTAAGAATACTCACTAGAGATGGCCCTTAACTCGACACCATTATCAAACTCTTCAAAACACAATAACAACATTAAATACGGAATACACGATTCCATAACTTTAAACAATAGGAGTATCATCATCAAATCCTTCAACGTTCAAAATAATCAAATCATAATAAATTCCCAAAACACAACGTTCACAAAACACACACGCATTTTGAAAGAGAGCCTTTAACGAGGCCAAACCGAAATCTTTTGAAACTTCATTTCAAATAACCAAACAAACGCATCAAGACAACCACCGATCATCATATCCATAAAACGAGAAAAGTATGGGCAAGGTACTTGCCTCGAATAAGAACAACGCGGAGAATCGACCGAAGTAGGTTGGCCCGAACCGACTACGAACCCGCCGACTCCACCGAACGCCAACTCACATTCATAAACTACGAAGGACAAATAATAACAATGAAATGAATTCCATAACACGACTCAAAGCCGTTGAATTCAAAGAACGAATAATGAAAGTTCAAGGATTTCCCCCAAAACGGCCAAGAACACGATTCGTTCCGTCAAAACCCGAAAACGGAATTCCAAGTTCAAATATGGATATACAATCCATAGAATATGTTTAACAACATCATTTAACCATAATCGATCCATCGAAAACGGATGAAAAACGAGATCGGGACAAATCCCCCAAAAAGTCAATTCGAAGGAAATCAAGAATTATACTTCGATTCGACGAAGAACAATGGATTAAATGATGTTAAACACAAGAATACTATCAAGATTAATCATACCCATCATGAATTAATCAACAACACGGAACGAATCGGACGAAAATGCAAAAATCCCCAAATTCACGAAATTAGGGTTCTAAGGAAGATTACCTTGATTCGCTGGATCAAAGGTTGATAACGGACGATCGATTGATGTTATGAACTCAAGGACTTCATGGATTTGTTGTTAAACAACATGGCTTCGTCACCCATGAATCGCCATTCGCGGAAGGAGAAGGAAGGGAATGAAAAACGAAGTGAAATGTGACTGCTCAGCCACATTTATACTGGGCCAGACTAGCGTGCGCTAGCCTTCCCGGACTAGCGTGCGCTATCGGCCGAGTACCCTCGGCCAGGGCCCACACGACCCGGCACCACCGACCAAATTCTGCCGACCATGACTCGTCTCCCGACTCCCGCTAGCGTGCGCTACGGCCGGAAGCCTGCGCGCGCTAGCCGACCTGTCCAGTAGCCACTGGACTGAACTGCCCGGCCAGGTAACGTACGCTAGCCGGCCGACAGCGTGCGCTACGCCTGCCGACTAGCGCGCGCTACGCTCGGCGTAGCGTGCGCTACCTGCCGATCCTGACCGAGTCCAGAACCTCAGAAACCCCACCGCCTGTGCCCGAGATGGCGTCGTTAGCCGGTGAAGCGTGCGCTACACCTACGGCAGCGCGCAGCCTTCCGGCCGTGAAGCGTGCGCTTACGCGGTTCTCGCGCACTGGTCCGGCCGGTGCCTGCAATCGTCCGGCCCGCCCCGCCACCGTCCGCTGGGCCCCGCAACTGTCAGTGGCTCGCCGACCCGATTTCCAAAATCGCACGGAACGAACACGACGAAAAGTTCACGGACGACATAAACGACTCGAAATGAAAACGTAATACCATATTTAGTCATACGCGACCAAGAAACGGGTCGAGGCAACAATTACAGATACGGATACCCGTAACTTTCAAGAAATTACAAAATGGCCCAAAACGCCCGGAAATCACGATACGTGATCGAATAACCAAACCGAAGTTCACAACACGTCTAACAAAGTTAAACGGACTTATGGGAAACTCAAATGTTAGCTGGTCGAGATTCGCAAGAATCGAACTCAAGTGCGGAAAAGTCGCTAAAAAGCACAGAACTCAACAAAACAACACCGAAACGAACTCGGATGACAAAAAGTGTAGAATTAATCATTCTCAGAATGACGAAACGGTCATGAGAGAGTCGTCAAAACGGACTCCGATCGAAAAAATAAATTTACGGAAAATCGAAAATTGCGGATATTACATTCTACCCTCCTTAAAAGAAGTTTCGTCCCGAAACTTAAAACAAGTAGGGAGAAGGAATATTCCGCCAAGGAAAACTCATCGAGATACACAAGAATGCGTAACTAACGCCCAATGGCGAAACGTTACAAACAACGCAATGGAATATACGGCGTGAAAACACGGTCCACGGCGACCAACACAACGTCGCCGTTAGCGATATAATAAAACCAACAAACGACAAGCGTCATCAAACGGATAATATAGCCAAGTCAATTATCCGACAATCACAAAACACAACGAACGAAAACCAATATGATTGACCAACCCAACGGTACATCAATCAAAACGCGAGTCAACCGCTGAACAAACACGGAATCCCACCGCCTAAGGGCTGGAAGATCGAAAACGAAACTAATTTCCCGAATCAAAGGAATTACGAAGGAGCCTGAATTTTCACCAATAACGGAACGAGGTCAATAAAAACGAACAATCAAACGATCAAACCACAACGATCGAGACAACAAAAATCGAAGAATCATGTTCGAATCACGAAGAACAATAAAGTTCAAACAACAACCCCCATGATGATCTGGTGAGATCTACAAGACATGCATTCCCATAAGGTCCATAGGAAAGGGAATAGCGATTAAAAAGTCACAACGACAAACGAGTTATTCAAACAATACCACACTCGTTCGATAAACAAAAACAAGGGGCAGGACAAGCTCATAAATGTCAACGAACATAAATGAGTCGACAGAGTCGAAAACATAAGGGTTCCAAATCTGATCCACTTCAAATATAAGAACTTATAGAACCAGATGATGTCACTCCCAAACAAGGTTCACAAGAATCGAATCAACCCGAAAAAGTAACATCGATAACCAGATCGACCCACAACAAGATCACACTCGTTCGGACGATGAAATCAAAATATAGAACAAGTTCATAAAGTGCCAACGAACATGAGCGAATCGATAGACTGGAGAAAGAGAAAATACAGAAGTCAAAATAGTACGGGCATTACCTCCGACCTCGTCCACGAAATTCACAAAACGGGAGCAAGGTAACAAGACATTAAACAACCGACGCATAACGGAACCATCGCCGATGCACACGGTCATACCAAACCAAGCTCTAACAGATCGCACATGCGCGACAACGCAGGAATCACTACGAGGCGATAATATTCAACACCAACATCCCGCCTCTCACAGGGGGCTAACACAACAAATGTGTGGAAAGCGACTCAATGCTCACACCGCCAATTCGGTCATACTCGGGAGAAAGTATCAAAATGACAACGCGAACATCACACATACATACCCAGCCCTCAAACGGGAATGGATAGGTTTTAAAAACGAAAACCTCATTTTGAAAATAATTTGAAGAATACCGATTGATCTTGAGTATCACCTTTCAAAAAAAAAAAAATACAAACGTGAAACATCGTTATCGAGACATTGGAGAACCATTTCGCATTTGATAAGAATGAAGATACTTTCTCTTAATGAAAACTTTCAAAATATTCGACCCTCGGGTCTAAATAAAAGTGTTTCTAAAATATTGAAAATATCTCAAAGCATTTTGGTCCTCGAAGTAGAAAACTTTTGAAATATATTGTGGCACCTTGCATGTACCACAAGAAAATAACTCATTTGAAAAGTATGTCTCGAAATTTATTTTTCTAAGATACTCAAGGTTTTCAAAAATTCAATAGGCCAGAATGCCCAAAACTCACACATATCGATGTTCACTAAAACAACTCCTAGCACACGCATCAAAAAGTTTAAAATCAAGACAATATATGTCTTTAAACGGAAATAAACGATAAAATACCACATTCAGAACAAAACCACTGATAAAATGCTCTCCCGCACTGGCTAGTGAACAAGTCGAACGTGTATAAGCACAAAGCTTCCACAAGAGACTTGTAAAACGTGCAAATCGATTCGAAAATCATCAGCAACGGACAAAAACAATAATAAAAAGACATCACAAGTGACGACACTCCTCGTATAAATCAATTACGAGAGTCGAGTAAATACATATCGTGAAATCAAAATCCATATAAGGATTCCATCACTTAACAAATAATCATAAAAATAGCTCGTGTCACACGAGGCACAACACAAAGAAGGGAGACTTACTTCCACAGGTCGCACGAAGATGATGATCGCCCCACGATACTAATCACGACCAACAAACTCAGACGACGCGTCGCGACACGACTCAGTCAGATGAAATCCGATGAAACAAGACTCAAACAACACGACTTGACCCGACAGCCTAGGTTTTCCTCAACCTAGCTCTGATACCATTTATGTAACACCCCCAATCCACTCAGGGATATTACACGCCGTAGACCCTCTCCTAGAGGATCTACCAGGCTGGTAACAACATTTAACATCTCGATAATGCCTTCAAGGCTAAAATGACTCAGTAGACCGATTTGGTCTTTCCACAAATACATACAACTCATGCCCACGCAGGGGACAAAAAACAACCACACCTGCATAACGGAACAATATAGCAAATGGAAAAATAAAGTACAATCGAACCAATAAACAATATACGGTTCCTCATGTGATTAGTATCGATCATCTTTCATCATCCTTCGTGCCGACCCTGTGTTATGCTCCAAAACCTGAATGCAAAAACAGACATCTACCCCCCGAATACTCGGGGGTTAGCAAAACTCCACTGATTTGCTAGTGCAAGAACAAAGTGCAAATACGAGCCATACAATTCATATTCCACGAATAACAATAACCAGGAATCCTCAAGGTTCCAAACGAAACGAAAAGCACTTCTCGAGGCAAGAATTTGAGAAAACATTTCAAAATCGAAATATCATAAATCAATGGAAATAATTTATAAAACGGTTTAGAATGCCATCGAGAGTTTTAATAGAAAACGATTTAGGATTATCAAATCCTACTTTTCAAAATCCAAAAGACAAAAGGGGTCACCGCCCCAAAGGTTTACTTTCCGAAAAATGACATTTACCAAACCGTTGGGATTTTAGCCCCACACCCGTAAAATGACTTTTACAAAACAATTGGGATTTTAGCCCCAAATCTCATCAACTCACAGTACACAAGAACGACCACAAGGTTCGTTTCCCAACACCAAAATCCACAAATAAAGGATTTAAAACAAACAACAAAATACTCTTGTGCCATCCTAGTCAAGTAGGCCAAACGAACAACTTACCTCTTACACACTTAGTCAATGCATGCAATCATGGAAACCGTTCAAAAGCACTCATTTCCGGAAATGCCATAATCAAATCACATTTGCAAAATGCACCACAATTAACCGTGGATCCACCCCTCCGTGGACCCCTACCGAGACCCCGTCGGATCTAACCCGTAGTGGTTAAAAGCAAGCTCGCGGATCCACCCCTCCGTGGACCCCTACCGAGACCCCGTCGGATCTAACCCATAGTGAGCATACACACACACACGTTACTCATGCAATACTAATATGCTAAGAATGTAAGTTCATTAAGAATACTCACTAGAGATGGCCCTTAACTCGACACCATTATCAAACTCTTCAAAACACAATAACAACATTAAATACGGAATACACGATTCCATAACTTTAAACAATAGGAGTATCATCATCAAATCCTTCAACGTTCAAAATAATCAAATCATAATAAATTCCCAAAACACAACGTTCACAAAACACACACGCGTTTTGAAAGAGAGCCTTTAACGAGGCCAAACTGAAATCTTTTGAAACTTCATTTCATATAACCAAACAAAGGCATCAAGACAACCACCGATCATCATATCCATAAAACGAGAAAAGTATGGGCAAGGTACTTGCCTCGAATAAGAACAACGCGGAGAATCGACCGAAGTAGGTTGGCCCGAACCGACTACGAACCCGCCGACTCCACCGAACGCCAACTCACGTTCATAAACTACGAAGGACAAATAATAACAATGAAATGAATTCCATAACACGACTCAAAGCCGTTGAATTCAAAGAACGAATAATGAAAGTTCAAGGATTTCCCCAAAACGGCCAAGAACACGATTCGCTCCACAAAACCCGAAAACGGAATTCCAAGTTGAAATATGGATATACAATCCATAGAATATGTTTAACAACATCATTTAACCATAATCGATCCATCAAAACGGATGAAAACGAGATCGGGACAAATCCCCCAAAAAGTCAATTCAAGGAAATCAAGAATTATACTTGATTCGACGAAGAACAATGGATTAAATGATGTTAAACACAAGAATACTATCAAGATTAATCATACCCATCATGAATTAATCAACAACACGGAACGAATCGGACGAAAATGCAAAAATCCCCAAATTCACGAAATTAGGGTTCTAAGGAAGATTACCTTGATTCATTGGATCAAAGGTTGATAACGGACGATCGATTGATGTTATGAACTCAAGGACTTCATGGATTTGTTGTTAAACAACATGGCTTCACCCATGAATCGCCATTCGCGGAAGGAGAAGGAAGGGAATGAAAACGAAGTGAAATGTGATCGCCACCACATTTATATCGGGCCGACTAGCGGCGCTAGCCTTCCTGACTAGCGTGCGCTATCGGCCGGTATCGGCCGAGTACCGTCGGCAAGGGCCCACACAACCCGGCACCACCGACCAAATTCTGCCGACCATGACTCGTCTCCCGACTCCCGCTAGCGTGCGCTACGGCCGAAGCTCGCGCGCTAGCCGACTGGCCCAAAGAGCCACCGGATCGAATCGCCCGGCTGTAACGACGCTAGCCGGCCGACAGCGGCGCTACGCCGCCGACTAGCGCGCTACGCCGGCGTAGCGTGCGCTACTCGCCGATCTCGACCGAGTCCAAACTCAAACCCCACCGCCTGTGCCCGAGAAGGCGTTAAGCGGCCAGAAGGCGTGCGCTACACTGCCGGTTAGCGCGCAGCCTTTTCCGGCCAGAAGCGTGCGCTTACGCTGTTCTCGCGCACTGGTCCGGCCGGCACGCAATCGTCCGCCAGCCCCGCCACCGTCCGCGGCCCCGCAACTGCCGTGGCTCGGCGACCCGATTTCAAATCGCACGAACGAACACGATTTAAAAGTTCACGGACGACATAAACGACTCGAAATGAAAACGTAATACCATATTTAGTCATACGCGACCAAGAAACGGGTCGAGGCAACAATTACAGATACGGATACCCGTAACTTTCAAGAAATTACAAAATGGCCCAAAACGCCCGGAAATCACGATACGTGATCGAATAATCAAACCGAAGTTCACAACACGTCTAACAAAGTTAAACGGAGTTGCGGGTTCAAAATAATCAAATCATAATAAATTCCCAAAACACAACGTTCACAAAACACACACGCGTTTTGAAAGAGAGCCTTTAACGAGGCCAAACTGAAATCTTTTGAAACTTCATTTCATATAACCAAACAAAGGCATCAAGACAACCACCGATCATCATATCCATAAAACGAGAAAAGTATGGGCAAGGTACTTGCCTCGAATAAGAACAACGCGGAGAATCGACCGAAGTAGGTTGGCCCGAACCGACTACGAACCCGCCGACTCCACCGAACGCCAACTCACGTTCATAAACTACGAAGGACAAATAATAACAATGAAATGAATTCCATAACACGACTCAAAGCCGTTGAATTCAAAGAACGAATAATGAAAGTTCAAGGATTTCCCCCAAAACGGCCAAGAACACGATTCGTTCCGTCAAAACCCGAAAACGGAATTCCAAGTTGAAATATGGATATACAATCCATAGAATATGTTTAACAACATCATTTAACCATAATCGATCCATCGAAAACGGATGAAAAACGAGATCGGGACAAATCCCCCAAAAAGTCAATTCGAAGGAAATCAAGAATTATACTTCGATTCGACGAAGAACAATGGATTAAATGATGTTAAACACAAGAATACTATCAAGATTAATCATACCCATCATGAATTAATCAACAACACGGAACGAATCGATTTAAAATGCAAAAATCCCCAAATTCACGAAATTAGGCTTCTAAGGAAGATTACCTTGATTCACCGGATCAAAGGTTGATAACGGACGATCGATTGATGTTATGAACTCAAGGACTTCATGGATTTGTTGTTAAACAACATGGCTTCACCCATGAATCGCCATTCGCGGAAGGAGAAGGAAGGGAATGAAAACGAAGTGAAATGTGACTGCCACCACATTTATATCGGGCCGGATTAGCGTCGCTAGCCTTCCGGACTAGCGTGCGCTTATCGGCCGGTATCGGCGAGTACCGTCGGCAAGGGCCCACACAACCCGGCACCACCGACCAAATTCTCGCCGACCATGACTCGTCTCGACTCCGCTAGCGTGCGCTACGGCGGAAGCTTCGCGCGCTAGCCGACTTGGCCCAAAGAGCCACCGGATCGAACCGCCGGCAGTAACGACGCTAGCCGGCCGACAGCGGCGCTACGCCGCCGACTAGCGCGCGCTACGCCGGCGTAGCGTGCGCTACTCGCCGATCTGACCGAGTCCAAACTCGAAACCCCACCGCCTGTGCCCGATAGGCGTGCGTTAGGCGGCCAGAAGGCGTCGCTACACTGCCGAAGCGCGCAGCCTTTCCGGCCAGAAGCGTGCGCTTACGCGGTTCTCGCGCACCCGTCCGGCCGGTGCACGCAATCGTCCGGCCAGTCCCGCCACCGTCCGGCCAGTCCCGCAACCGTCAGGGCTCGACGACCCGATTTCCGAAATCGCACGGAACGAACACGACGAAAAGTTCACGGACGACATAAACGACTCGAAATGAAAACGTAATACCATATTTAGTCATACGCGACCAAGAAACGGGTCGAGGCAACAATTACAGATACGGATACCCGTAACTTTCAAGAAATTACAAAATGGCCCAAAACGCCCGGAAATCACGATACGTGATCGAATAATCAAACCGAAGTTCACAACACGTCTAACAAAGTTAAACGGAGTTGCGGAAACTCAAACAAGCTTTCGGTCGAGATTCGCAAGAATCGAACTCAAGTGCGGAAAAGTCGCTAAAAAGCACAGAACTCAACAAAACAACACCGAAACGAACTCGGATGACAAAAAGTGTAGAATTAATCATTCTCAGAATGACGAAACGGTCATGAGAGAGTCGTCAAAACGGACTCCGATCGAAAAAATAAATTTACCGAAAATCGAAAATTGCGGATATTACATTCTACCCTCCTTAAAAGAAGTTTCGTCCCGAAAATTAAAACAAGTAGGGAGAAGGAATATTCCGCCAAGGAAAACTCATCGAGATACACAAGAATGCGTAACTAACGCCCAACGGCGAAACGTTATAAACAACGCAATGGAATATACGGCGTGAAAACACGCTCCACAGCGACCAACACAACGTCTCCGTTAGCGATATAATAAAACCAACAAACGACAAGCGTCATCAAACGGATAATATAGCCAAGTCAATAATCCGACAATCACAAAACACAACGAACGAAAACCAATATGATTGACCAACCCAACGGTACATCAATCAAAACGCGAGTCAACCGCTGAACAAACACGGAATCCCACCGCCTAAGGGCTGGAAGATCGAAAACGAAACTAATTTCCCGAACTGAAAGGAATTACGAAGGAGCCTGAATGTTCACCAATCACGGAACGAGGTCAATAAAAACGAACAATCAAACGATCAAACCACAATGATCGAGACAACAAAAATCAAAGAATCATGTTCGAATCACGAAGAACAATAAAGTTCAAACAACAACCCCCAGGATGATCTGGTGAGAACTACAAGACATGCATTCCCATAAGGTCCATAGGAAAGGGAATAGCGATTAAAAAGTCACAACGACAAATGAGTTATTCCGAAACAATACCACACTCGTTCGATAAACAAAAACAAGGGGCAGGACAAGCTCAGAAATGTCAACGAACATAAATGAGTCGACAGAGTCGAAAACATAAGGGTTCCAAATCCGATCCACTTCAAATAAAAGAACTAATAGAACCAGATGATGTCACTCCCAAACAAGGTTCACAAGAATCGAACTGAACCCGAAAAAGTAACATCGATAACCAGATCGACCCACAACAAGATCACAACTCGTTCGGACGATGAAATCAAAATATAGAACAAGTTCATAAAGTGCCAACGAACATGAGCGAATCGATAGACTGGAGAAAGAGAAAATACAGAAGTCAAAATAGTACGGGCATTACCTCCGACCTCGTCCACGAAATTCACAAAACGGGAGCAAGGTAACAAGACATTAAACAACCGACGCATAACGGAACCATCGCCGATGCACACGGTCATACCAAACTAAGCTCTAACAGCTCGCACATGCGCGACAACGCAGGAATCACTACGAGGCGATAATATTCAACACCAACATCCCGCCTCTCACAGGGGGCTAACACAACAAATGTGTGGAAAGCGACTCAATGCTCACACCGCCAATTCGGTCATACTCGGGAGAAAGTATCAAAACGACAACGCGAACATCACACATACATACCCAGCCCTCAAACGGGAATGGATAGGTTTTAAAAACGAAAACCTCATTTTGAAAATAATTTGAAGAATACCGATTGATCTTGAGTATCACCTTTCAAAAAAAAAAAAAAAATACAAACGTGAAACATCGTTATCGAGACATTGGAGAACCATTTCGCATTTGATAAGAATGAAGATACTTTCTCTTAATGAAAACTTTCAAAATATTCGACCCTCGGGTCTAAATAAAAGTGTTTCTAAAATATTGAAAATATCTCAAAGCATTTTGGTCCTCGAAGTAGAAAACTTTTGAAATATATTGTGGCACCTTGGATGTACCACAAGAAAATAACTCATTTGAAAAGTATGTCTCGAAATTTATTTTTCTAAGATACTCAAGGTTTTCAAAAATTCAATAGGCCAGAATGCCCAAAACTCACACATATCGATGTTCACTAAAACAACTCCTAGCACACGCATCAAAAGTTTAAAATCAAGACAATATATGTCTTTAAACGGAAATAAACGATAAAATACCACATTCGTAACAAAACCACCGATAAAATGCTCTCCCAAGATCGCTAGTGAACAAGTCGAACGTGTATAAGCACAAAGCTTCCACAAGAGACTTGTAAAACGTGCAAATCGATTCGAAAATCATCAGCAACGGACAAAAACAACAATAAAAAGACATCACAAGTGACGACACTCCTCGTATAAATCAATTACGAGAGTCGACTAAATACATATCGTGAAATCAAAATCTATATAAGGATTCCATCACTTAACAAATAATCATAAAAATAGCTCGTGTCACACGAGGCACAACACAAAGAAGGGAGACTTACTTCCACAGGTCGCACGAAGATGATGATCGCCCCACGATACTAATCACGACCAACAAACTCAGACGACGCGTCGCGACACGACTCAGTCAGATGAAATCCGATGAAACAAGACTCAAACAACACGACTTGACCCGACAGCCTAGGTTTTCCTCAACCTAGCTCTGATACCATTTATGTAACACCCCCAATCCACTCAGGGATATTACACGCCGTAGACCCTCTCCTCGAGGATCTACCAGGCTGGTAACAACATTTAACATCTCGATAATGCCTTCAAGGCTAAAATGACTCAGTAGACCGATTTGGTCTTTCCACAAATACATACAACTCATGCCCACGCAGGGGACAAAATACAACCACACCCGTACAACGGGAACAATATAGCAGCGGAAAAATAAAGTACAACTGAACCAATAAACAATATACGGTTCCTCATGTGATTAGTATCGATCATCTTTCATCATCCTTCGTGCCGACCCTGTGTTATGCTCCAAAACCCGAATGCAAAAACAGACATCTACCCCGAATACTGGGGTTAGCAAAACTCCACCGTTTTGCTAGTGCAAGAACAAAGTGCAAATACGAGCCATACAATTCACATTCCACGAATAACAATAACCAGAATCCTCAAGGTTCCAAACGAAACGAAAAGCACTTCTCGAGGCAAGAATTTGAGAAAACATTTCAAAATCGAAATATCATAAATCAATGGAAATAATTTATAAAACGGTTTAGAATGCCATCGAGAGTTTTAATAGAAAACGATTTAGGATTATCAAATCCTACTTTTCAAAATCCAAAAGACAAAAGGGGTCACCGCCCCAAAGGTTTACTTTCCGAAAAATGACATTTACCAAACCGTTGGGATTTTAGCCCCACACCCGTAAAATGACTTTTACAAAACCATTGGGATTTTAGCCCCAAATCTCATCAACTCACAGTACACAAGAACGACCACAAGGTTCGTTTCCCAACACCAAAATCTACAAATAAAGGATTTAAAACAAACAACAAAATACTCTTGTGCCATCCTAGTCAAGTAGGCCAAACGAACAACTTACCTCTTACACACTTAGTCAATGCATGCAATCATGAAAACCGTTCAAAAGCACTCATTTCCGGAAATGCCATAATCAAATCACATTTGCAAAATGCACCACAATTAACCGTGGATCCACCCCTCCGTGGACCCCTACCGAGACCCCGTCGGATCTAACCCGTAGTGGTTAAAAGCAAGCTCGCGGATCCACCCCTCCGTGGACCCCTACCGAGACCCCGTCGGATCTAACCCATAGTGAGCATACACACACACACGTTACTCATGCAATACTAATATGCTAAGAATGTAAGTTCATTAAGAATACTCACTAGAGATGGCCCTTAACTCGACACCATTATCAAACTCTTCAAAACACAATAACAACATTAAATACGGAATACACGATTCCATAACTTTAAACAATAGGAGTATCATCATCAAATCCTTCAACGTTCAAAATAATCAAATCATAATAAATTCCCAAAACACAACGTTCACAAAACACACACGCGTTTTGAAAGAGAGCCTTTAACGAGGCCAAACCGAAATCTTTTGAAACTTCATTTCAAATAACCAAACAAACGCATCAAGACAACCACCGATCATCATATCCATAAAACGAGAAAAGTATGGGCAAGGTACTTGCCTCGAATAAGAACAACGCGGAGAATCGACCGAAGTAGGTTGGCCCGAACCGACTACGAACCCGCCGACTCCACCGAACGCCAACTCACGTTCATAAACTACGAAGAACAAATAATAACAATGAAATGAATTCCATAACACGACTCAAAGCCGTTGAATTCAAAGAACGAATAATGAAAGTTCAAGGATTTCCCCCAAAACGGCCAAGAACACGATTCGTTCCGTCAAAACCCGAAAACGGAATTCCAAGTTGAAATATGGATATACAATCCACAGAATATGTTTAACAACATCATTTAACCATAATCGATCCATCGAAAACGGATGAAAAACGAGATCGGGGACAAATCCCCCAAAAAGTTAATTCGAAGGAAATCAAGAATTATACTTCGATTCGACGAAGAACAATGGATTAAATGATGTTAAACACAAGAATACTATCAAGACTAATCATACCCATCATGAATTAATCAACAACACGGAACGAATCGGACGAAAATGCAAAAATCCCCAAATTCACGAAATTAGGGTTCTAAGGAAGATTACCTTGATTCGCTGGATCAAAGGTTGATAACGGACGATCGATTGATGTTATGAACTCAAGGACTTCATGGATTTGTTGTTAAACAACATGGCTTCGTCACCCATGAATCGCCTTTCGCGGAAGGAGAAGGAAGGGAATGAAAACGTGAAATGTGATCGACCACATTTATATCGGGCAGACTAGCGTGCGCTAGCCTTCCGGACTAGCGTGCGCTTATCGCCAAGATAGGCCGAGTACCCTCGGCCCACACGACCCGGCACCACCGACCAAATTCTCGCCGACCATGACTCGTCTCCCGACTCCCGCTTAGCGTGCGCTTACGGCCAAGCTGCGCGTGCAGCCGACCGGCCCAGAGCCACCGGATCAACCGCCGGCCAGTAACGACGCTAGCCGGCCAACAGCCGTGCGCTACGCCGCGACTAGCGCGCTTACGCCGGCGTAGCGTGCGCTACTCGCCGATCTCGACCGAGTCCGTAACCTCATAAACCCCATCGCCTGTGCCCGGAGATGGCGTCGTTAGGCCAGAAGGTGGCGCTACACTGCCGGTTAAGCGCAGCCTTTTCCGGCCAGAAGGCGTGCTTACGCGGCTCGCGCACCTGCCCGGCCGGTGCCTGCAATCGTCCGGCGGCCCCGCCACCGTCCGGCTGGCCCCGCAACTGCCGTGGCTCGACGACCCGATTTCCGAAATCGCACGGAACGAACACGACGAAAAGTTCACGGACGACATAAACGACTCGAAATGAAAACGTAATACCATATTTAGTCATACGCGACCAAGAAACGGGTCGAGGCAACAATTACAGATACGGATACCCGTAACTTTCAAGAAATTACAAAATGGCCCAAAACGCCCTAAATCACGATACGTGATCGAATAACCAAACCGGTTCACAACACGTCTAACAAAGTTAAACGGACTTATGCGGAAACTCAAACAATAGCTTTCGAGATTCGCAAGAATCGAACTCAAGTGCAGAAAAGTCGCTAAAAAGCACAGAACTCAACAAAACAACACCGAAACGAAATCGGATGACAAAAAGTGTAGAATTAATCATTCTCAGAATGACGAAACGGTCATGAGCGAGTCGTCAAAACGGACTCCGATCGAAAAAATAAATTTACCGAAAATCGAAAATTGCGGATATTACAACGGCCGTAAGTCACCCTAGTTACGGCCGTAACTCCTGAATGTTACGGCCGTAACTCTTGACAGATTGTTATGATTCACTACTACAAAAACAAAGATTTAACAAATGGTTCGAGCCCTTTTAACAATGCTCGAACCGTTGTTAAATGTCTCACAAAGAATTTAACAATGATTGTCTAAGAACTGTTAAATTTATTTAACAAATGATTGTTAACAACCGTTAAATTTATTTATTTTTTTAAATAATTTTTTTAATAAATTGAAATTATTTTTTAATATATTATTTTTATAAAATATATATATTCCTACGAGTCCGCATCCGCCTGCCTCCGCCCGCCCGCCCACCAACCCGCCCGCCAACTATCCGCACATAATATGTATAAATGTGCGATTCCGCTACTCACGGGATTTGAACCTGTGACCTCAATGAGATGGAGGTGGGTATCAAACCAGTGAGCCAAAGTCATTTGTTGTTCTAATATTGATTTCTATTATATAAGTATACAATAAACCATATATATATATATATAAATATATATATAAAATATATATATATATATTATATGTATATGTTTGTTAATATTTTCAAAATTATTTTCAAAATATATTAATATTTATTATATTGCACATTTAATAACTAATGATCAATATAAGTATACAATAAACCATATATATGTATATATTATAATTTTTAATATATAATGTAATATAATTTTTAATATTAATATATAACAAAATATATTAATATTCAATATATTCCACATTTGATATAATATAATTCATAAAATAATATGTATATATTATAATTTTTAATATATAATGTAATATAATTTTTAATATTAATACATAACAAAATATATTAATATTCAATATATTCCACATTTGATATAATATAATTCATAAAATAATATGTATATATTAGAATTTTTAATATATAATGTAATATAATTTTTAATATTAATATATAACAAAATATATTAATATTCAATATATTCCACATTTGATATAATATAATTCATAAAATAATAGGTATTTATTATAATTTTTAATATATAATGTAATATAATTTTTAATATAAATTTATAACAAAATATATTAATATTCAATATATTCCACATTTGATATAATATAATTCATAAAATAATATGTATATTTTATAATTTTTAATATATAATGTAATATAATTTTTAATATTAATATATAACAAAATATATTAATATTCAATATATTCCACATTTGATATAATATAATTCATAAAATATTATGTATATATTATAATTTTTAATATATAATGTAATATAATTTTTAATATTAATATATAACAAAATATATTAATATTCAATATATTCCACATTTGATATAATATAATTCATAAAATAATATGTATATATTATAATTTTTAACTCTACCAATTTAACGTACGTAAGCTTCAACACATAATGTACGTAATGGCTTCCATACTTAGCCATTTCCAGCAATTCCTGTCCAACATCTCGACATAACAAATGTGAACATACGACAATACTGAACACATATACGAAATCCCGAAAATATTCTCGTACGGTACGTCTGATGCACGATACCCCCAATTACTGTAATACCCGGTTGTAATTCAGTCATTATCATTCAGTAATTTCATTCGGTGATTGTCACTCAGTGGAGTTTCACTCATTTATAATCATTCATCAATCATGTTCATTCACCCGTGTTCACCGTTCGGAGAAACTTCGAGTTATGTATCGTTATTGTCCATTGTTTCAACTTTCCACATATGAGTTCAACTTTGTTAGATCACCATTAACTTTTGGTAACTTCAAAAATTCTGAATCTTTGCAATATTATAGAGCATCGAGTTAGATTCCCAATGGTTCAAACGGTGAGTCAATCGGAGTCCGGACGAGAGAGTTATGGTCGTTTTAGCTCACCCGCTCATTTTTCAGTTTTTGGCCGATCACTGCCGATCGAACTCGGCCGTGTCGTCCGACATGCTGCCGTCTTTGTACCCGTAAATGCCGGGTCTCGCCACGAGGACTCGACTGCTGCCTGCACGGCCGAGTCAAACTCTTCCGGATAAGCGTAACCGATCGCCTGCACGCCCGACTGTTCCGTGACACGGCCGAGTCAATGCCGGCGCCGTGCCGCATCGAGTCACTGCATCGGACAGTCACTATCGAAGGCTCTTCGCGCCACGACCGTGTCCGGGCAGACACGGCCGAGTCCCCGCCGGCCATAAGGCCGTGGCCGTGCCGATCGGCACGGCCGTGTCCAACAGGCGATCAACCCCTATAATTTCGTTTTTGAGCATTTCACTTATTCCTTCCATTTCTTCCACCTTCATACGAGAGAGAGTCTTGAGGGAGAGAATTCTCTTCACCTATCACTTGAGTGTGGTTTTTAATCATTTTCATTCGGTTGTGAAGCTTGGATCATCGATCTATCGCGTGTTCTTCGAATCATAGTGCTTGAATCTTCAAAGGTAATCTTCATCAAACCTCTTGGATTTTCGAATTGTGTTGAGATATGATGTTTTGGATGTTAAGATCATGTTGTATGAAGTGATATACGTATGATTATGGATATGTTCGATTATTCATTGGATTATTGAAGGATTATTCAAGAACACTTTGAATGTTGTGTTGGATTTAGGGGTTTTCGATTAATTGTTGTTGAAATCACGAATTTGGATATTCGTAATGGATTATTGATCGTATTGGAGATGTTTTGTTGGTTTGAAACACTTCTTGAGGATTTGGTGTTGGTATTTTGAAGTTTGGTTATTAGCAATCGAAGTTGACCACAAAGTGTTCGATATAATGCCCCAATGAACTTGGTCTTATCGTACCGACGTTTTGAGTTCGTTATATTCGTGTTTGATGCGTATATTGAACGAATTGTTGGTAGTTGTATTTATTCAAGGTTGTTCGAGCGACCGATATCTCAATTTGGACGTTTTTCGTGGAAGGATAATTGTCACCGGCGTTGTGTAAGTTAATTCTTACTCGGTTAAAAGGATACTCATCCCTTTTGTTGTTCATTCATAATCATAACTCATTCATCAGTGTATTAACCGTATCAAACTTGTTATTGTCAATTAATCACTTCAGTCATAAGGAACGACGGTTCCAATCTTTTCTTTGAGCTGTCATTTATTTCACTACCATTCCACCCCGGTGAGTCATTATTCATTTTCGATGTCACTTTTGTTCTATCGTGGCATTCCGGGTCATACTGGCGTGCCGGTTGGTATGTGTTGGATTTTCATGTCGGGCACATTTAAGTCGTGTGTTGGTTGTTGGCCTCACATTGGACTGTGCACACGAGTCATATTGTCTCGTGAGACTGATTAGGTACAAGACCACACGTGTATTCGATCGATACTCGTTGGTGGCTTGTGCACGGACACATTTCCATCCCGGGCGTAGTGTGGTACCACCCTTTGAGCCGTAATGTTAGTTGATTCATATAGCATGTTTGATTGCGTATGTTTCGATTGGATATTTCATAACTTCAAATATGATCATGATTGTGTATTTTCAACCCTTGAGGATTGTTTTTCTGTGTAACTGACCCCGACTGGGGATTTTGTTTTTCAGGTCATGGCAAGGCAAAAGCACGGGAATAGCTTGTTGATGTCGAGGAGTCCCAGTGATACTAGTAGGGGGCCCCGATCTTTCTGTTATTCATGTTATTGTCCTTTATTTTCCGCTGCAGACTTTCATTTGGATACTCCGTTTCATTCAGTGTTGTGTATTTTATCTTCATATAAAATACACTAGTATTCGGTATTGTCCTGGTGTGTTGTAACTAAACTCCTCATCGGAGTAATTATTGTTGTAATGTGGTTCGGTACTACATTTATCCTGTGTAATCCATTCATTTTCATTTGCCTGGTGGGTCCCAGTTGGGGATCTACGGCACTGTAATATCCGCCTAGTTTGGGGTGTTACAGAGTTGGTATCGGAGCGTGGTTTTGAATACTACCTTCCGAGTCATGTCTCATTTGAAATCATCGTCATCGACTAGTATCATTGGACTTTCGCGTCACGTGTGACTCTGTGCAAATGCCGAGCCAATCGCATCTAAGAACTGTAAGATTTCTAACGCCATGGTATAATTTCTCGCAATAGTCATTCATTCATCATTCATCATTTAACAATCCTCAAACATCATCATTCATTGTGATTAGGACGATCATGTTAACTCATTAATCACTTAATTCATTTCATTACTCGCTATTGATCGTGACGATCATGTTAATTCATTAATTACTCAATTCATTTCATTACTCGGTTGTCGATCCGGATGATCATATTATTAATCTTGTTAAGTTATTAAAAATAATCATTTCAAGAATTTCATCGAGATAATCATGTCACTTCAAGAAATCATTCATATAATCACTAAGTTAGAGCATGTATACTCATTTTCATCATCTCATGACGTAATCATAACGTGATAATCATGCGGAAATATAATCATTATGCGACCTTCCTACTTCAAAGATGGAGAGAGTCTGTCAGGATGCACGGAAGAGGCCGGCAGGCGAGCCGAAACCCGAGAAATAATCACTCGCGCCAGACTCGCTCGATCGGAAGATGTACGGGTTGATCCACTCACTTTTATGTGCCATGATGACCCATGTGCGCTTGCTCAATCATCATTGCGCCACTGCCGGATTAATCGAGAGAACTCTCCCGTATGAGCCACCGCTAAGGAAAGTACCAACAACAACCTTCATCTCACAAGAAATCAACGGCGTAATCAATCCGGCGGTCGACCAACCTTCAAGAAGCCTCGTGAGTCCTATCGCTTCGAGCGACCTCCTACGGCAAAATCGCGGCGGATCTCGATCCCGAGCGGCCTGCTCGCCATCACTGTTTCAATTGTGGAACGCCGGTCATTACAGACAGAGTGTCCGAAACCGTCTATCATGTGCAATAATTGTGGGAATTTTGGGCATAAGGCCCGCTTTTGCCGAAAGGACTCCAAGTCGCTCCGGCGGCATCTCAGCCCCAAGAAACCGCTGCTTGTAATCGATCGCTTTGTCAACGCTATTTAAGACAATGGAAGCAAATAGAGTTGGAGCTCGTATTTATCGACGGAGCGTCCGGTTCGGGGCCGCAAGTCCTGCATTCATGTGATGAGGAGGATCGACGATCCGGTGGCCCGAATGATTTCGTGTATACTGTAATTTTATTTCAACTTGTGTGTACCTTTTGATGCTGGTACACCGCATTCATTCATTTTCGAATCATGCTTGAATAGACTTATTTCGGGATAGTCCTATTGCTTGTGGACCTCATACCATCGGTCTACCTGACGATGGAAGAATTTTCGGAATCATACCGAAGTAAGCTTAGTGACCGCGATTGGTTGGTGGACCTAATCGTGGTGAATTTATCTTAGGACGATGCAATTTTCGGTATTAGTTGGTTTAATCGTCTTGATACTATCCTCAGTGTTTGTTAGCGTTTGGTCGCTATCTTTCCGTCGTTGGTTGTCGAATCTGTGCTTCAGGGAAGTAATCCCCGTTGTTCCAGTAGAATTATTATTATGGCGGAAGCAGAGAAATTCCGCAATCGAGCTATTCAATCATTCATTGCACCATTTTCATCGATTGGCCTTCCTAAGGCAATCGAGTTATTCAATCCTTCATTGAATCATTTTCATCGATTGGCCTTTCTAAGGCAATCGAGCTATTCAATCATTCATTGTATCATTTTCATCGATTGACCTTCCTAAGGCAATCGAGTTATTCAATCCTTCATTGCATCATTTTCATCGATTGGCCTTTCTAAGGCAATCGAGCTATTCAATCATTCATTGTATCATTTTCATCGATTGACCTTCCTAAGGCAATCGAGTTATTCAATCCTTCATTGCATCATTTTCATCGATTGGCCTTTCTAAGGCAATCGATCTATTCAATCATTCATTGTATCATTTTCATCGATTGGCCTTTCTAAGGCAATCGAGTTATTCAAACATTTATTGTACCATTTTCATCGATTGGCCTTTCTAAGGCAATCGAGATGTTCAATCATTCATTGTGTCACTTTTTATCGATTGACCGTTCTAGGGCAATCGAAATGTTCAATCATTTGTGGTATTATTGTCATCGATTGACGATTTATTTCGCATTTGAGTTATCGTGTTGCCTTCACATAGAGTAGTGGAATTCAGAGTGAGTTGAGCCAGACGCCCCTTTATCGAAGGCACCGTATCGGATGGCCCCAACTGTAATGCAGGAGTTGAAGATTCAACTTGAGGAATAGTTCGAGGAAGGTTATCTCCGACCGATTGGCCCCCGAGAGGAGCACCACAGGATCTGTCAAGGAGAAGGATGGCTCGTCTCGTGTGTGTATTAATTATCAAGAGTTGAACAGGTGATGATCAAGATTAGTACCCCTTACCCCGTATTGATGATCTTTTAGATCAACTTCAGGAGCTTCAGTATTTTCCAGGATCGACTTAAGATCTGGATATCACCAGTTGCGGATTCGAGAGTCGGATATCGCGAGGACGGCGTTTCGAACACGCTATGGTCATTATGAGTTCGTAGTTATGCCGTTCGGGCTAACTAATGCACCTGCGGTATTCATGGAGTTAATGAATCGGGTTTTCATCGACTTTTTAGATCAGTTTGTTGTTGTCTTCATCGATGACATTTTGATTTATTCTCGTAGCCGAGAGGAACACGAGGTTCATTTTCATCAGGTTCTCGACGTGTTGAGACGAGAGCAACTTTATGGAAAGTTTTCTTAATGTGAGTTCTGGATGTCCGGTGACTTTTCTCGGACATGTAATTTCATCGACGGAGTTCGTGTCGACCCTCGAAGACGGAGGCTATCCTAGATTGGTTACCTCCGAAGAATGTTAAGGAAATCCGAAGCTTTCTCGGATTAGCCGGTTGTTATCGGCGAATTGTGGAAGGGTTTTCTAAAATCGCTCAATCAATGACGAACCTTTTGCGAAAGGGTAAGAAATATACGTGGTCCGACGCGGTGTCGCCGGAGTTTTGAGAAACTCATGAACCGTTAATTTCAAGACTGCCTTTTCCTTGCCGAAGGGACTAAGGATTCGTGGTTTTTAATGCGCGTCCATACGCCTCGGATGTGTATTAATGTAGGATGGGAAGGTTATTGCCTATGCTTCACGGCAATTGCGACCTTACGAGGTTAATTATCTGACCCACGACCTGGAGCTAGCAGCCGTGGTTTTCGCGTTGGGAATTTGGCGTCATTACCTTTATGGCGTCACCTGTCAGTTATTCACCGATCATAAGAGTTTGAAGTATATATTTTCTCAGAAGGAGTTAAACATGCGACAGAGGCAGTGGTGGGAACTAATCGAAGATTATGATATCGGGATCCTATGCCACCCGGGTAAGGCGAACGTGGTTGCCGATGCCTCGAGTCGTCGTGGCATGAATACGATCTGGGTGATCGAGGACCGCTTAACTAAGTCAGCTTATTTCCTTGCGATTAAGGATACGTGGGGTCCCGAGAGACTTGCCCAGCTGTTCATCAAAGAGATAGTGAGATTGCACGGTACTCCTAAGAGTATTGTTTCTGATCGTGACGGGTGATTCGTGTCTAATTTTGGAAATTAGTTCATCGTGCTTTGGGAACTCAGCTTAATATCATTACCGTTTTTTTTATCCTCAGTCCGACGGACAATCAGAGAGGACTTTTCAGACATTGGAGGACATGTTGAGGGCATGCGTCCTCGATTAGTAGACGATTGTGAAGCCCAATTACTGTTGTTTGAGTCCACGTACAGTTTAGTTGGCATGCTACGATGAAGGTAGCACCTTACGAGGCCTGGTACGGTCGTCGTTGTCGATCTTCCTTGTGTTGGGACGACCCATCAGAGTCAATCGGCACCGAGCCCGATATACTTATAGCCGCCCGGGAGAAGGTAGCTTTGATCAGGAGTCATCTGTTGACTGCTCAGAGTCGACAGAAATTATATGCAGATAATCGTCGACCACTAGAGTTCGAGATGGGTGACCACGTTTTGGTCAAGGTATCCCCGAGTCGAGGTATCTTTCGTTTCGGAAAACGGGGGAAATTGAGTCCGAGATTCATTGGATCGTTTGAAATTCTGGATCGAATAGGCGAGTTAGCTTACCGTTTGCCTTTACCTCTGGCGTTGAGCCAAATTCATAATGTATTGCACGTCTCGCAATTGCGGAAGTATGTTGCCGATCCGGGTCACATACTTCAGTTCGACGAAATCGAGATCGCAGATGATCATTGTATGAGGAGCGTCTCATACGAGTGTTCGAGCGGCAAATCAAACAGTTGAGGAATAAGGCGATTCCTTTGGTCAAGATTCAGTGGTCTAGACACGGGGTCGAAGAGGCTACTTGGGAAACCGAGGATAGTATGCGGGAGAGTTATCCCGAGTTGTTTGACCCTTAGTTTTGGGGACGAAACTCTTTTAAGGGGGTGTATGTAATACCCAGTTGTAATTCAGTCATTATCATTCAGTAATTTCATTCGGTGATTGTCACTCAGTGGATTTTTACTCATTTATAATCATTCATCAATCATGTTCATTCACCCGTGTTCACCGTTCGGAGAAACTTCGAGTTGTGTATCGTTATTGTCCATTGTTTCAACTTTCCACATATGAGTTCGACTTTGTTAGATCACCATTAACTTTTGGTAACTCCAAAAATTCTGAATCTTTGCAATATTATAGAGCATCGAGTTAGATTTCCAATGGTTCAAACGGTGAGTCAATCGGAGTCCGGACGAGAGAGTTATGGTCGTTTTAGCTCACCCGCTCATTTTTCAGTATTTGGCCGATCACTGCCGACCGAACTCGGCCGTGTCGTCCGACACGGCCGTGCTGTACTCGTCCGGAAATGCCGAAGTCTCTGCCCACAGGACTCGACCGTGTTGTCTGGCACGGCCGAGTCAAAATCTTCCGTATAAGCTGTAACCGATCGCCAGACGCCCGACCGTGTTCTGTGACACGGCCGAGTCAATGCCAAGCGCCGCGCTGCATCGAGTCACTATCGGACAGTGTCACTATCGGAAGGCCTCTTCGCGCGCGACCGTGTCAAGCGAGACACGGCCGAGTCCTCGCCGGCCAGGCGCGGCCGTGCCGATCGGCACGGGCCGTGTCCGACAGGGCAGTCAACCCCTATAATTTCGTTTTTTGAGCATTTCAGCTCATTCCTTCCATTTCTTCCACCTTCATACGAGAGAGAGAGGCTTGAGGGAGAGAATTCTCTTCACCTATCACTTGAGTGTGGTTTTTAATCATTTTCATTCGGTTGTGAAGCTTCGATCATCGATCTATTGCGTGTTCTTCGAATCATAGTGCTTGAATCTTCAAAGGTAATCTTCATCAAACCTCTTGGATTTTCGAATTGTGTTGAGATATGATGTTTTGGATGTTAAGATCATGTTGTATGAAGTGATATACGTATGATTATGGATATGTTCGATTATTCATTGGATTATTGAAGGATTATTCAAGAACACTTTGAATGTTGTGTTGGATTTAGGGGTTTTCGATTAATTGTTGTTGAAATCACGAATTTGGATATTCGTAATGGATTATTGATCGTATTGGAGATGTTTTGTTGGTTTGAAACACTTCTTGAGGATTTGGTGTTGGTATTTTGAAGTTTGGTTATTAACAATCGAAGTTGACCACAAAGTGTTCGATATAATGCCCCAATGAACTTGGTCTTATCGTACCGACGTTTTGAGTTCGTTATATTCGTGTTTGATGCGTATATTGAACGAATTGTTGGTAATTGTATTTATTCAAGGTTGTTCGAGCGACCGATATCTCAATTTGGACGTTGTTCGTGGAAGGATAATTGTCATCGGCGTTGTGTAAGTTAATTCTTACTCGATTAAAAGGATATTCATCCCTTTTGTTGTTGTTCATTCATAATCATAACTCATTCATCAGTGTTTTAACCGTATCAAACTTGTTATTGTCAATTAATCACTTCAGTCATAAGGAACGACGGTTCCAATCTTTTCTTTGAGTTGTCATTTATTTAACTACCATTCCACATCGGTGAGTCATTATTCATTTTCGATGTCACTTTTGTTATATCGTGGCATTCCGGGTCATACTGGCGTGCCGGTTGGTATGTGTTGGATTTTCATGTCGGGCACGTTTAAGTCGTGTGTTGGTTGTTGGCCTCACATTGGACTGTGCACACGAGTCATATTGTCTCGTGAGACTGATTAGGTACAAGACCACACGTGTATTCGATCGATACTCGTTGGTGGCTTGTGCACGGACACATTTCCATCCTGGGCGTAGTGTGGTACCACCCTTTGAGCCGTACTGTTAGTTGATTCATATAGCATGTTTTATTGCGTATGTTTCGATTGGATATTTCATAACTTCAAATATGATCATGATTGTGTATTTTCAACCCTTGAGGATTGTTGTTCTGTGTAACTGACCCCGGCTGGGGATTTTGTTTTTCAGGTCATGGCAAGGCAAAAGCATGGGAATAGCATGTTGATGTCGAGGAGTCCCAGTGATACTAGTAGGGGGCCCCGATCTTTCAGTTATTCATGTTATTGTCCTTTATTTTCCGCTGCAGACTTTCATTTGGATACTCCGTTTCATTCAGTGTTGTGTATTTTATCTTCATATAAAATACACTAGTATTCGGTATTGTCCTGGTGTGTTGTAACTAAACTCCTCATCGGAGTAATTATTGTTGTAATGTGGTTCGGTACTACATTTATCCGCCTAGTGGGTCCCAGTTGGGGATCTACGACACTGTAATATCCGCCTAGTTTGGGGTGTTACAATTACAACTGTCAACCATGTACGGCAATCATACAAATACCCATACGGTATATCCGACATCGAAAAACACATCAAGCATGTAATATCCTAGAATCAAAATAACCTCGATGACATACTGGCACGACTGTCACAGTTTCCAAAATTATCCGCTCATATCGTGTCGGTCCCACTCTGTACAGTACATCCCAGATAAAATAATGCGAAAAATTCATAGTGAAATTCTAGGATATTACATATCTACCCACTTAAATAAGTTTCGTCCTCGAAACTCAAAATCCTGTCATAATTAGTATCTCAATCCCTAAATATCTCAAAATCACGACACCATACTCAAATAATCATCATCAAAACTGAAATAACTGAAAGAACATACTTACAGGTCCGTGAAGTCGATGATCTTCCGTGATACCAGCATACGACTCCCATATAAAGCCTCAACATACTAACAACACACCGGCATCGCAAATACAATAATTTAAAAATATTTCAGAAATTTTGAAACCTCCGAAATTGGTTTGACTCAAATGTCAGAAAATCATTTTCAAAAGTCACGCTACTACCGCACCGGTAGAGCCACATAACACACACGCCCGGGTTTTACGAAACCCAAGCTCCGATACCATTTTTTGTAACACCCCCAAAACCGACCGGGAATATTACAGCGCCGTGGGCCCCATATTGGAACCCACAAGGCTAAAATCATTTAACGCGAGTTGTCGATCGGTGGAGTCGGCGGGTTCGTAGTCGGTTCGTGTCAACCTACTTCGGTCGATTCTTCGCGTTGTTCTTATTCGAGGCAAGTACCTTGTCCATACATTTCTTGTTTTGTGGATATGATGATTGGTGATCGTCTTGGTGTGTGTGTGTGTTTGTTTGAAACGAGTTTTTCAAAGACTCGACTAGCCTCGTTAAAGGCTCACTTTCAAAACGCGTGTGTTTTGTAAATTGTGTGGGTTGTAAGTGACTATGTGAATCCTATGGATATGTTTGGTGTTGATGTTGCGCTTGATAACGCATGTGTGCATATATTATCTCATTTTTGGTGCGTTGTGATTTGACGATCATGTCGTGCTTTGTGTTTGTTGCCTTTGGTGGATTGTATGAATATCCTTGTTGTGACGTGTTAATTGTGTGAATGTATTTCGCTCACCTCGGGAGGGTCCGACGGGATCACGGAGGGAATTCCAATGGTATAGCCCTGGATTCACGAGTGCGGTTGTTTGTTTTGTGAATGTATTTGCTCACCTCGGGAGGGTTCGACGGGGCCACGGAGGGAATTCCAATGGTATATCCCTGGATTCACGAGTAAAACTTCACGAATTGGTGTATATGATTTCGAAAACGCATTCTACTCACCTTGGGAGGGTCCGACGGGGCCACGAAGGGAATCCAATGGTATAGCCCTGGATTCACGAGTTGATGTTGTATTTTTGGTGACCAAGGTTTACGTATCTTGGGCGATTATATTGTATTGATTTTATGTCCGCCGAAGACACGTGACATGGGTTTTAACCCTGTGAGACAGTTTCTGAATTGGCAAAGAATGCCGCCCTAAGAGAGAGCAGAGCTAGTGATCGGGAAGTGTCCTGAAACCCTATGTTTCCTTCTGAAGATCCTAGCATGGGAGAATGAAGATTTTGTACTATGTCTTAATCGTTGCTGTTTCAAACAATCGTGAATTCGATCGTATTTCGTTTCATTGATTTACGTTTCCAACTCTTGTTGTTCTAAGTTTCGGGGTCGTAATATCTTTTTAGTATGTGGGAATGTATTACCCGTACTTTTCTTGATATTTTCAGTATTGTGTGACCTTTCATTGTTGGTAATTCAATTGTGATCCCCTCGACGATTTTAAACCACCTTGTTTTACTTAGCCTACCGTCCTCCGAACGAATTTCGGGGCTGTTTTGATAAATCTCGTGGATTACTGTGGCCTTTTCTCATCCGAATTTGATTCTTGCAAATTTTGTTTGAAACTGTTGTTCCATCACTCTCTATTTTAAGTTTCGAGACGAAACTTCTTTTAAGGAGGGTAGAATGTAATACCCGTGATTTTCTCTTTCGGTACTTTTTCGTTTCTGGCATCTTTCTGGTTTCCAGAAGCTCACTTGCGAGCGTTTTGACATTTTGATAATGTTTCGTTCTGCGTGTTTGGTCATTCGAGTTGTTCCGGGGTTGTTTTACCTGAATCCGTGTCTTCAGCGACTTTTCCCGCTATTTGATTCATTTCATGTGATAATGGTTCGAAACTACGGTTTCATGTTTTCTATAAGTCCGTTGAGCTTTGTTATACGTGTTGTGAGTTTCGGTTCGGTTTCTTGATGTCATATTGTAATTTACGGACGTTTTGGGCCGTTTCGTAATTTCCCAAAGTTTGGGGGTGATCACTTCTGTTATCATATTCCGAACCTTCGGGTAGTCGGGAATAGATTTTCCTTCAACACTTAAGCTCGTCGCCTCGAATCCTTTACGTTCGTACCATCGGGAGTTGTTCACCATTGCATATTGATTTTTTTTCGGTTCCTTTCTTGCCTTCTTGTGCTAGCTGCCTGTACTCCCCAAATAGGCACCTTACGTACGTAATGCATGTCTCAGTTACGTACGTAACGGCCTTTGTAAAATAGTGCAGAGAATTCTGCGATTTTCGTTACGTACGTAAGCATGGGAGTCTTACGTACGTTAACAAGCTAACGTACGTTAGCTGCCTATGGCTAACGTACGTAACACGGCCTGGGTTTATATACCCAGGAGTTGACCGAATTCGTCATTTCTTCACCTACACTTCGTCTTTCCGTGGCTGGGCGACTCGTAGGTGATTGGAAGGTGATTTTGGGGTCTTGTAACTCCAAGTTTACATCTTCCTTGAGTTCTTGGTGTTGTTTAACATCCTTAATCCGTGTTCTTCACCTTCGATTCGAGTTGGAATATTCGAGGGTTGCCGGTCAAGCTTTTTCGTCGCTTCGCGTGCTTTGGATTTGAGGCAAGTACCTTTATATACGAATTATAACTATGTGAAATCATTGTTGCCGAAGTGTGTGAATTATATATATTTATATACTAAATATATGTATGTATAAGGTTATACGTGTATATATATATAAGTATGTATGTATATAGATATACACATACCTATGTCGTGTGATTAATATCGATGATAGTTGACGTACTCAACTTGGATTGATGGATGAACTATACTTATTTATATATATATATATATATATATTCGGTTGAGTCGCAATATAGCGATATATGTGCGGTGTTGGTTGGTTATGCTTGAAGGCTTATTGTGATTGAGTTTTGATTGACAACGTGCGTGTTATTGTTTATTTGTATGGTTATGGACTGGGGGAGAAATTGTGTGATTTGATGTACTGAGTTGATAATTGTTGTGACGTTTGTCTGTGTGCTTGATGTCTGAAATAATGTGGATACTTGTTGTGAGAAACGTCGTATCCGGGAACCTCTGAGGGCGGGGCGTGCACTCCGGCCTGGTGTATGCTGCAATGTGCGGCTCCATATGGGTGGTGAACGCCGGTGTTACCTAATACGCGCGCAAGGGGCGGCTCTTGCGGGAGTGATCGCCGGCGCGGTGACATGTTCAAGGAGCGGCCAACATAGTGGAGTGAACGCCGGTACACAGGTGCGCAAGGGAGGCGCCTGGCAGGCTTATTGGTTACGGGTATTTGAGTGATAGCTAAGACCCCGTTACCGAACGTTGTTCATATCTCAAATTCTTTCAACTCACTTTTAAATGTTTGACCTGATATAGACCGCGATTCGTGTTTTTGAAAGTTTGTTTCAACCTGTTTTTAAAGCGTTGGTATCAGGGTTAATTAACCAAGGAGGTTTGACGAAATCTCCGAGGGTTAATTAATCGGGGGTCTTGAGCAGGATATGTCGAATGAGAGATTGTGCCGTTGATTGTATTGTGGTGCTATTCTGTGTATTGGGTCGAGGACCCTGTGAAATGTTGAGATGTTGGTTCTCGTGATGATGTTATTTGGATTGAGTTGAGAACCTTGTGAGATGTTGTAATGATTTCGTTTGTGACAGTGTTCTATAAATTGGGTCAAGGATCCCAAGTAACATTGACATGGTTTTCGTGTAATTGTTTTCCTTATGTTGGGTCAAGGACCCGAGAGCTTTTGAAATTAATTTCTTAAAGTATTCCCATTCAATTTTATAAACCCCAAGACGGCCCGAGTCATTAATAATGTTTTCAAACTATCTTATCAAAATACTTTCCCTTTATTAAAATGGATTTTCAACTAAATCTTTTGACTCCTTGGGCTCGTTTAAAGTTTAATTGGTGTTATGTTCCATAAAGAGAATATGACTATGTGATTATTTCTCACCTTGTGTATGCGAGTGCTATACCGTGTTGACTATGGGAATGTATGGTTTGTGTTAAGGCTTCATGCCGTTGAGTTTTGTGTTGTTATTATTCGTATATCTTGAACATTATGTACTTGCACTAGCAAAATTCCAGGTTGCTAACCCCCGAGTTTTCGGGTGGGTGCCTGTTATGCGCTCGTGTTTTGGCAAATGGGAGCAGTCACATGATTGGCTTGGAAGGAGATGGAGGACAACGATGCTAATCACACCAGAGTCAGAGTCTTTTCTTTTGTTTCATCTTGGTCGGTATTTTTCCCATTTGGTTAAGTATTCACCCTTGCACGGGTGTAGTTTTCATTTATTAAATGGAGTCTTCATCCCCTTTTGTGTGAAAGTTTATTTTTGTCATTGAGATGTAAAATTCATTAGTTTCTGAATTTTTTTTATGACCTTGTTGGTCTGCGTTGTATTTAGATTGACCCCGGTCGGTCAATCATTATGTAGTCTAGTGGAGTTTAGCCTGGTAGATCCTTGTGAGAAGGGCCTACGGCGTGTAACATTTCCGGACGTATTCTGGGGGTGTTACAGCCAAGTGGGTCACCGAGCGGTGCATTGTGAGACCGTTGCCAAGATGTTCGGGAATTGGGTTTTCGTTCCTACTCGGGGAGTGCCTGGTGGTGTCCCGTGATGTAGTTGTGTATCGTACTTCGTGCTGTAATTCGTGTAGAAATTGATATTTGTTGTGGACTTTTGGTTTTGTTTGTATTCTACCATGATGTTTTATTTTAAGTTTCGGACGAAACTTATTTTTAAATAGGATAGAATGTAATGTCCGGTATTCTCGTTTTCCGTTATCTTGAATTGTTTGTGTTTTGACGTCGGACATTTTCTTATTGACGAATCTAATGATTTCTATCGTGATACTCTATTTGTTTCTATCGCATAGCCGTTTTAGTCGGGTGCAACTTGTTGTAGCGTACGTTTCTTCGATTAAATGTGTGCATGTGATGTGGTATGTGATGCGTCGTTAATTGCTCATTGTTTTTTGAAACATAGTCGGTGGCGTTGCGTTAGTCGTCGTGGGGCGTGTTTTTACGCCGTATATTCCCTTGCGTAGCTTGTAACGTTTCGCCGTTGGGCACGAATTTTTTTCGGTTCTTGTGTATCTCGTTGAGTTATCCTGGCGGGATATTGCTTCTCCCTACTTGATTTAAGTTTCGGGACGAAACTTCTTTTAAGGAGGGTAGAATGTAATATGCCGCAATTTCGGATTTCCGGTAATTTTATTTTTTCGGCGAATGTCCGTTTCGATGACTCTCTTGGGACCGTCTCATCATTCTGAGAATGATTAATTCTGCATTTTTTGTCATCCGAGTTCATTTCGGTATTGTTTTGTTGAATTCCGTGTTTCTTAACGACTTTTCCGCACTCGAGTTCGATTCTTGTGAATCTCGTTCGAAATTACTGTTTCGAGTTTCCCGTAAGTCTGTTTAACTTTTTTAGACGTGTTGTGAACTTCGGTTTGGTTATTCGATCACGTATCGTGATTTTCGGACGTTTTGGGCCATTTTCGTAATTTCCCAAAGTTTGGGGTAATTACTTTCCGTTGGCGAATTTCGAGCCTTCGGGTGGTCGGAATCATGTGTTCTCTCAGTGTTCGGATTCGTCTTTGCGAGTACTTCGTAACCGTGCTTTCGGTTTACGTTAGTCCGAGTTTCGGATTTTCGGACCGTCGGAACGACCAGTCCTGGTGGCCGGACACTGTGCGAAAGCGGCCGAAGCAGCGGCGCGCGCCGTGTCTTGCGCCGGTCGCCCAGACCAGCAACTGCCGAGACACGGCCGAGACACCGGCGCTGATCTGGGCGTTTCTTTGCCGTGTCCGGGAGCTATAAATATGGCAGAGCGATCGGTTTTTCTTCATTTTTCTCACTCGTTTCTTCCTCTTCCGGCTGGAGATTTGATGATCATGGAGGGATGTTGTTAGGGTTAAATCCATGAAGTTTTGAAGTTCATAACATCGATTAATCCTTCCATAACTTGCTCCGATCGACCGAATCAAGGCAAGTTTTCTTAAAATATAGTTTTGGGGATTTTGTTCGATTTGTCCGTTTAATCCGTTTTAACTCAGAATATTTATGGATTGATGATTGTTAAGCTATATTATATCTAATTCCGTGTTATTCCACGGTTGGATTGCCACGGATTTGTCGTTTTATTGAGTATTTTATCGACGCCTTGAAGGTGTTCGATAAAATGTCACAAAGAGAATTCGAGCGTTCTACCATTATTCTTCCTCGTATGATCGGTGATTTATTGATTATATGTTGTTAGGGTCGAATTCTTGTGAAGAACTCGAGTCGAAACCCTTCCGTTCGTTGTCTTCTTCGGGGTCCGAGCTTCTCGGTCGAACCGTGTTCTTCGGAGCGTTTGGTAGCGGTTATTAAGGCAAGTATCTTATTATACGACTTGTATCTTGCGACTAGTAATTACGTATGATATGTATGATGATTTTGCTTGCCTTCGTAATTATGTTCCGTTTGAGTTGGTTGTGTTTTCCGTAATTTGAAGGCTTTGTGATAATAATGTTATATTAGTATACGTGTTAGGCGTTGTGCCATTTGTGCAGGATTGCGACGTACATATGGGATGGTTGTACACTCGATTGTGCAATGTATTGTGTACCGAACGTGTGTTATGCTGGTTATGTGTCGTTGATTGACGATAGTTGTTGCGAGTGTTGAGATTGTGTTATGTGCGTGGGATGTACGATTTTGTGGTGATCATTGTGATTGATTAATTGTGCTCATTGTTGTATGTAATGTGGAATGGCTTGATATTTGATGATTATGAGTTGTGTCGTGTCGATGTGTGTGTGTTCCAGGTAGGGTCTGACGAGGCCTCTGGAGTTCGGTACATGATGTGTACGAACAAGGTGTGTAATCCAGGTAGGGTATGACGAGGCCTCTGGAGTTCGGTAAATGATGTGTAAGAACAAGGTGTGTAATCTAGGTAGGGTCTGACGAGGCCTCTGGAGTTCGGTACATGATGTGTACGAACAAGGTGTGTAATCCAGGTAGGGTCTCACGAGGCCTCTGGAGTTCGGTACATGATGTGTACGAACAAGGTGTGTGATCCAGGTAGGGTCTGACGAGACCTCTGGAGTTCGGTACATGATGTGTACAAACGATGTTTGTGGCCGGGTAGGGTCCGTTGAGGCCTCCGGAGTTCGGTACATGATGTGGACGAACAATGTGTGAGGTCCGGGTAAGGTCCGTCGAGGCCTCTGGAGTTCGGTACATGATGTGTACGAACAATGATTGTGTAGCAGTGATTATTTGGGTAACATTTTAAATATGGGTCTCGGACTCATAATGATATATTATCTAGTGTGCTTTGAAACGAGAATCGGGTTAAGGCCCTAAAGTTTTTCGAAAGGTTTTGTGAATCAGGACTTGAGGTCTTAAAGGTTTTGAAAATCTATCAAAAAATTCCCGAGATGATAATCTTATTTTTGAATGCTTCATAGCTTATCTTCCCTTGTGAAAACCTCCCGAGAATATTTTGATACTTGATTATTATATTGGATTCACGATTATTATTTGCTTGTTATATTTCGTATGATTTAATACTTTCACTAGTAAAACAGTGGAGTTTTACTAACCCCCGAGTAATCGGGGGGTGGATGTCTGTTTTGCGTCCAGGTACATGCAGATTCAGGGGAGCAGTCACAGGATTGGCACAAGAGGATGACGAGCTGCGATACTAATCATGAGTCGAGAGTTGTTTTGATTTTTGTTGTGTTGTCAGAGTTGATTTCAGTCTTCTGCTGTATTGTATTTCGACCCCTCTGTGGGTAATGTTATTTAAGTCAGTTTTATCGATTGGGTTGTGTGACCTCATCGGTCTGTGTATTCACGTGTAAGTGACCATATCGATCTGTATCATTTTATTATTTGACCCTGGCTAGGCAAGCATTTGGTTGTTTATGGATGTTTAGCCTGGTAGATCCTTGTGGAAAGGGTCTACGGCGTGTAATATTCCCATATGGTTTTGGGGGTGTTACATCACCTACCGCACGTCTCAATCAAATTGACCACGCATAGCGTGCGCTAATGTTCCTTTGTAGCGTGCGCTATGAATCCATGTTAGCGTGCGCTACATATAGGCTATAGCGTGCGCTACATGCGCAGAATTACAATTTTTAAATCACATACATGGAATCATACGCTCGACAACATCGGATTATGAAATACGGAGAATAATACTCAGATCAAGTACAACGATTACAATATCACAAGTTCCAAATACATATCAGAAATCTAGGGTATTACATCCTTCCTCCCTAAAAAGAAGTTTCGTCCCGAAACTTAAGATGAAAACAACTCTGGATATCTAGCCCTCATACTGTCCTCCGTTTCCCAAGTGGCCTCTTAGACTCCGTGTCATGACCATTGTACTTTAACCAAGTGTATTGGTTTATTCCTCAATTGTTTGATCCGACTCTCAAGTATCTTGATTGGTCTCTCTTCGAAGGTGCCATCATTAGCTATCTCGATCTCGTCGAAATCAATGACGTGACTGGGGTCCGGTACATACTTCCGGAGTTGGGATACGTGAAACACATTGTGAACGTGACTCAGCGATGGCGGTAAGGCCATCCTGTATGCTAAATCTCCAACCCTCTCTAGGATCTCGAATGGTATGATATATCTTGGACTAAGCTTGCCTCTCCTCCCAAAACGGAAAATCCCTCGAGTAGGAGACACCTTCAATAGCACATGTTCCCCAACGTCGAACTCTAGAGGACGACGACGTACGTCTGCGTAAGACTTTTGTCGACTCTGGGCAGTCAACAGTCTTTCTCGAATCAAAGCTATCTTCTCTTGAGTCTGAATTATCAATTTTGGTTCCGTTCCGATCAAATCGGAAGAATCATCCCAACACAGGGGTGATCGGCATCTTCTCACGTACAAAGCTTCAAATGGTGCCATCTTAATAGAAGCATGCCAACTATTATTATAGGTGAACTCGATCAAGGGCAAGTGAACTTCCCAATCAGTTGACCAATCTAATGCACAAGCTCTAAGCATGTCTTCTACTGTTTGTATAGTCCTTTCGGACTGACCGTCCATTTGGGGATGATAAGTCGTACTAAAGTTGAGCTCGATCCCAAAGCCCCGTGAATCGCTTTCGGAAGTGCGACACGAAGCGACCATCTCGATCCGAAATAATGGTCTTCGGCGTCCCATGCAATCTGACTATCTCCGCAATAAATACTCGTGCCAATCTCTCGGGTCCCCATGTATCTTTAATTCCTAGGAAACGAGCCGACTTGGTTAGTCGATCAACTACAACCCAAATCATGTTCATTCCCGTTCTAGTCCTTGGCATACTGGTGATGAAATCCATCGAGATGTTCTCCCACTTCCATTCAGGGATTGGAAGCGGCTTTAACATTCCGGCAGGTCGCTGATGTTCAATCTTAACTTGCTGAAAAGTCAAGCACCTCGAAACATACTCTGCTACGTCCTTCTTCATATTCCCCCACCAGAAGTTTTGTTTTAAATCCTTATACATCTTATCACGCCGGGTGAATAGAATAGGGCGCGCTGTGAGCTTCCTTCAGAATAGTCCGTCTCAGATCATCATCATCGGGAACGCAAAGTCGACTCTGAAATCTCAGAACTCCATCGTCTTGGAACACGAATCCTGGGGCTTTTCCTTTCTTTACTTCATCACATAATCGAAGGATCAGAGAATCGTTCAACTGCTTAGACTTGATCTCCTCGACTAGTGATGAAGTCAGTTCCATCACATAAAGTTGCCCTTGGATTCCTGGTGCCCATACTTCAATCCCCTCGTGGATCAGTTCTCGTTGAATACTGGTTTGGGATGTAAGTGCTTCCAACACTCGAAGAGAAACAGGTTTACGGCTCAATGCATCGGCTACTACGTTTGCTTTCCCCGGATGATAGAGAATCTCCAAGTCGTAATCCTTTATCAATTCCAGCCACCTTCTCTGCCTCATGTTTAATTCTTTCTGACTGAAAATGTACTTGAGGCTCTTATGATCAGTATGTAATACCCGGTTGTAATTCAGTCATTATCATTCAGTAATTTTATTCGGTGATTGTTACTCAGTAGATTTTCACTCATTTATAATCATTCATCAATCATATTCATTCACCGTGTTCACCGTTCGGAAAAACTTCGAGTTGTGTATCATTATTGTTCATTGTTTTAACTTTCCTCATACGAGTTCGACTTTGTTAGATCACCATTAATTTTTGGTAACTCCAAAAATTCTAAATCTTCGCAATATTATAGAGCATCGAGTTAGCTTTCCAATGGTTCAAACGGTGAGTCAATCGGATTCCGGACGAGAGAGTTATGGTCGTTTTAGATCACCCGCTCATTTTTTAGATTTTGGCCGATCACGGCCGACCGGACTCGGTCGTGTCGTCCGACACGGCCCGTGCCGTACTCGTACGGATAATGCCGATGTGTCTGCCTCAGGACCCAACCGTGTCGTCTGGCACGGCCGAGTCGCACCCTTCCGGATAGGCCGTAACTGTCGCCAGAGGCCCGACTGTGCCAGACACGGCCGAGTTAATGCCGAGCGCCGCGACGGGTCATCGCCGGTAGGCCCCTTCGCGCCGCGACCGTGTCAAGGTGACACGGCCGAGTCCTCGCCGCCAGATGCGCGCCGCGACCGTGTCGCGGGCACGGCCGAGTCTGGCCGCGAGTCAACCCCTATAAATTCATTTTTTGAGCATTTTGAGCTCATTTCTTCCATTTTTTCCATCTTCTTCACCGCAACCGAGAGAGAATAACTTGAGGGAGAGATTTCTTCATCAATTATCATTTGAGTGTGTATTTTCATCACCTTCAATCATTTGGGAAGCTTGGATAGTCGCTTTTACACGTTTTCATCGGATCGAATTGGTTGGATCTTCAAGAGGTAAATTCTTCAACACTTGGACTTCGATTTTGTGTTGAGATATGATGTTTGGACGTTATAATCATGTTATATGAAGGGATATGTATATGATTATGAGTTTGTATAAGGATTCATTGGATTATTGAGGAATTATTCAAGAACACGTTGAAAATCGAGTTGGAATTGAGGATTTTCGACTAATTGTTGTTATAATCACATTTTTGGATATTCATAACGGATTATTGATCGTATTGGAGATGTTTTGTTGGTTTGAAACACTTCTTGGGGATTTTGATATTGGTATATTGAGGTTTGATTGTAAACAATCGGAGTTTGGACACAACGTGTTTGATTTAATGTCTCTATAGACTTGGTTTAGTCGTATCGACGTTTGGAATTCGTTATATTCGTGTTTAATTCGTGTATTGATCGGATTGTTGGTAATTGTATTGAATTAAGGTTGTTCGTGCGACTGACACTTCATTTAGGACGTTGTTCGTGGAAGGATAATTTTCACCGGTATTGTGTAAGTTAATTCTTACTCGGTTAAAAGGATATTCATACCTTTTCTTGTTGTTCATTCATAATCATAACTCATTCATCATTATATTAACCGTATCAAAACTTGTTGTTATCAAGTAATCATTTCAGTCATAAGGAACGACGGTTCCAATCTTTTCATTGAGCTGTCATTTATTTCATTACCATTCTATCTCGGTGAGTCATTATTCATTTTCGATGTCACTTTTGTTATATCGTGGCATTCCGGGTCATACTGGCGTGCCGGTTGGTAGGTGGTGGATTTTCATGGCGGGCACATTATAGTCGTGTGTTGGTTGGTGGCCTCACATCGACTGCACACGATTCATATTGTCTCGTGAGACTGATTAGGTACAAGACCACACGTGTATTCGATCGATACTCGTTGGTGGCTTGTGCACGGACACATTTCCATCCCGGGCGTAGTGTGGTGCCATTTCCTTTGAGCCGTACTGTTAGTTGATTCATATAGCATGTTTGATTGCGTATGTTTCGACAGGATATTTCATAATTTCATATATAATCATGATTGTGTATTTTCAACTCTTGAGGATTCTTGTTCTGTTTAACTGACCCCGTTTGGGGATTTTGTTTTTCAGGTCATGGCAAGGCTAAAGCACGGGGAGAGCACGGTGACAGCGAGGAGTCCTAGTGATACTAGTAGGGGCCCCCGATCTTTCAGTTATTCATGTTATTGTCCTTTATTTTCCGCTGCAGACTTTCATTTGAATACTCCGTTTCATTCAGTGTTGTGTATTTTATCTTCATATAAAATACACTAGTATTCGGTATTGTCCTGGTGTGTTGTAATTAAACTCCTCATCGGAGTAATTATTGTTGTAATGTAGTTCGGTACTACATTTATCTTGTGTAATTCATTCATTTTCATTTGCCTGGTGGGTCCCAGTTGGGGATCTACAGACCGTAATATCCGCCTAGTTTGGGGTGTTACGAGTTGGTATCGTAGCGTGGTTTTGAATACTACCTTCCGAGTCATGTCTCATTTGAAATCATCACATCGGACTAGTATCATTGGACTTTCGCGTCACGTGTGACCTCGTGCGATGCCGAGCCAATCGCACCAAAGAACTGTAAGACTTCTAACGCCATGGTATAATTTCTGGCAATAGTCATTCATTCATCATTCATCATTTAACAATCCTCAAACATCATCATTCATTATGATCGGCACGATCATATTAACTCATCAATCACTTAATTCATTTCATTACTCAGTTAATAATCAGGACGATCATGTTAACTCATTAATTACTCAATTCATTTCATTACTCAGTTGTCAATCTGGATGATCATATTATCAATCTTGTTAAGTTATTCAAGATAATCATTTCAAGAATTTCATCAGATAATCATGTAACTTCAGTAAATCATTCATATAATCACTAAGTTAGAGTATGTATACTCATTTTCATCATCTCGTGACATAATCATAACGTGCTAATCATGCGAGAAATATAATCATTATGCGACCTTCCTACTTCAGTATGGAGAGAGCTGTCAGGGGATGCACGGGGAGAGGCCGCGGTGCGGACCGAAACCCGAGAAATAATCACTGGCCGAGAAATCGTGCCCAGGACTCGGCTCGATCAGAAGATATTCGGGTTGATCCACTCACTTTTATGCAGGCCTTGATGACCCATGTGCAGTTGCTCAATCATCATTGCGCCACTCTGACCGGATTAATCGAGAGAACTCTCCCGTATGAGCCAGCTGCTAAAGAAAGTGCTGAACAACAACCTTCATTTATCGCCAAGAAATCAACGGCGTAATCAATCCGAAGGCGGTCCAACCTTCAAGAAGCCTCGTGTGAGTCCTATCATTTCGAGCGACCTCCTACGGCGCATAATCGTGCGGGATCTCATTCCCGAGCGCCGCTCGCCATCACCTATTTCAATTGTGGAACGCCGGTCATTTCAGCACCGAGTGTCCAAACCGTCTATCACGTGCTATAATTGTGGGAATTTTGGGCATAAGGCCCGTTTTGCCGAAAGGACTCCAAGTCGGCCCGCGGTATCTCAGCCCCAAGCAACCAGCTTTCGTAATCGATCGCTTTGTCATCGCTGCTTAAGACAATGGAAGCAAATAGAGTTGGAGCTCGTATTTATCGACGGAGCGTCTGTTCGGGACCCAAGTCCTGCATTCATATGATGAGGAGGATCGACGATCCGGTGGCCCGAATGATTTCAGGTATACTCGTAATTTTATTTCAACTTGTGTGTACCTTTTGATGCTGGTACACCGCATTCATTCATTTTCGAATCATGCTTGAATAGACTTAATTCGGGATAGTCCTACTTAATGACCGCGATTGGTTAATGGATCTAATCGTGGTGAATTTATCTTAGGACGATGTAATTTCGGTATTAGTTGGTTTAACCATCTTGATACTGTCCTCACTATTTGTTAGCGTTTGGTCGCTATCTTTCCGTCGTTGGTCGTCGAATGTGTGCTTCAGGGAAGTAATCTCCGTTGTTCCAGTAGAATTTCTATTATGGCGAAAGCAGAGAAATTCCGCAATCGAACTATTTAATCATTCATTGTATCATTCTCATCGATTGGCCTTTCTAAGGCAATCGAGTTATTCAATCATTCATTGTATCATTTTCATCGATTGGCCTTTCTAAGGCAATCGAGTTATTCAATCATTCATTGTATCATTTCCATCGATTGGCCTTTCTAGGGCAATCGAGTTATTCAATCATTCATTCCATCATTTCCATCGATTGGCCTTTCTAAGACAATCAAGTTATTCAAACATTCATTGTATCATCTTCATCGATTGACCTTTCTAAGGCAATCGAGTTGTTCAATCATTATTGGTACCTCTTTTATCGATTGACCATTCTAGGGCAATCGAAATGTTCAATCATTCGTGGTATCATTGTCATCGATTGACGATGTATTTCCAGACGAGTTATCTGGTTGCCTTCACATAGAGTAAGCGAATTCAGGAGTGAGTTGGAGCCAGTCGTCCCCTTTATCGAAGGCACCGTATCGGATGACCCCGACTGTAATGCGGGAGTTGAAGATTCAACTTGAGGAATAGTTCGAGAAAGGTTATCTCCGACCGATCAAGGCCCCCGTGAGGAGCACCGCAGGATCTGTCAAGGAGAAGGATGGCTCGTCTCGTGTGTGTATTAATTACTAGGAGTTGAACAGGTGATGATCAAGAGTAGTATCCTTTACCTCGTATTGATGATCTCTTAGATCAACTTCAGGAGCTTCAGTATTTTCCAAGATCGACTTAAGATCTGGATATCACCAGTTGCGGATTCGAGAGTCGGATATCGCGAGGACAGCATTTCATACACGCTATGGTCATTATGAGTTCGTAGTTATGCCATTCGGGCTAACTATTGCACCTGTGGTATTCATGGGGGTTAATGAATCGGGTTTTCATCGACTTTTTGGATCAGTTTGTTGTTTTCTTCATCGACGACATTTTGATTTATTCTCGTAGCCGAGAGGAATACGAGGTTCATCTTCATCAGGTTCTCGACGTGTTGAGACGAGAGCAACTTTATGGAAAGTTTTCCAAATTGAGTTCTGGAGGTCCGAAGTGACTTTCTCGGACATGTAATTTCATCTGACAGAGTTCGTGTCGACCCTCAGAAGACGGAGGCTATCCGAGATTGGCAACCTCCGAAAGATATTAAGTAAATCCGATGTTTCCTCGGATTAGTTGGTCAATTATCCAACCCACAATCTGGAGCTAGCAACCGTGGTTTTCGCGTTGGAAATTTGGCGTCATTATCTGTATGGCGTTACCTGTCAGATATTCACCAATCATAAGAGTTTAAAGTATATATTTACTCAGAAGGAGTTAAATATGCGACAGAGGCGGTGGTTAGAACTAATCAAGGATTATGATATTGAGATCCTTTACCACCCGGGCAAGGCGAACGTTGTCGCCGACGCCTTGAGTCGTAAGTCCGTGCAGGAGCAGATGCTTGCTCGTTTAACAGTTCAGAAGAAGCTTCAACAGGAATTCCTTAGACCCGAGATCGAGGTCTGGCTTCAGCGAGTTCAGGGACAACTTTGTATGTTAGAGATATCATCGTCACTTGAGGAGGTAATCAGAGAGAATCAGAGTTCAGACCCAGCATTGATGCGCATCCGTGAAGATGTGGCTCGGGGGAAATCCCCTGGATTCGTGGTCCACGAGGATGGACTTTTGAGGTTTAAGAACCGGTTGTGCGTACCAGCGAATGACGAGTTGAAAAACTCTATTTTGAGAGAAGCTCATGCTACCCCTTATTCTGTTCATCTGGGGTCCAGCAAGATGTACAAAGACTTGAAACAAAATTACTGGTGGAGTAATATGAAGCGAGAAGTTGCGGAATTTGTTTTGAGATGCTTAACTTGCCAACAAGTCAAGATTGAACATCAGCGACCGGCGGGTATGCTGAAAACTCTTCCTATTCCAGAGTGGAAGTGGGAAGACATTTCTATGGATTTCATCACGAGTTTGCCGACGAGTCGTCGTGGCATGAATACGATCTGGGTGATTGTGGACCGCTTAACTAAATCAGCTCATTTCCTTGAGATCAAGGATACGTGGGGTCCCGAGAGACTTGCCCAGCTATTCATCAAAGAGATAGTGAGACTGCACGGTACTCCTAAAAGTATCGTTTCCGATCGTGACGGACGGTTTATGTCACATTTTTGGAAATCAGTTCATCGTGCTATGGGAACTCAGCTCAATCTCAGTACCGCCTTTCATCCTCAGTCCGACGGACAATCAGAGAGGACTATACACACATTAGAGGACATGTTGAGGGCATGCGTCCTCGTCCGGATAATGCCGAAGTGTCTGCCTCAGGACCCGACCGTGTCGTCTGGCACGGCCGAGTCGCACCCTTCCGGATAGGCCAGAACCGTCTGCCCAGAGGCCCGACCGTGTGCCAGGACACGGTCGAGTCAATGCCGAGCGCCATGACGGTCACCGCTCGGTAGGCCCTTCGCGCCGCGACCGTGCCGGGCAGACACGTTCGAGTCCTCGCTGCCGATGCGCGCCGCGACCGTGTCCGCGGGCACGGCCGAGTCCGCCGCGAGTCAACCCCTATAAATTCATTTTTGAGCATTTTGAGCTCATTTCTTCCATTTTTTCCATCTTCTTCACTGCAACCGAGAGAGAATAACTTGAGGGAGAGATTTCTTCATCAATTATCATTTGAGTGTGTATTTTCATCACCTTCAATCATTTGGGAAGCTTGGATAGTCATTTTTACACGTTTTCATCGGATCGAATTGGTTGGATCTTCAAGAGGTAAATTCTTCAACACTTGGACTTCGATTTTGTGTTGAGATATGATGTTTTGGACGTTATAATCATGTTATATGAAGGGATATGTATATGATTATGAGTTTGTATAAGGATTCATTGGATTATTGAGGAATTATTCAAGAACACGTTGAAAATCGAGTTGGAATTGAGGATTTTCGACTAATTGTTGTTATAATCACATTTTGGATATTCATAACGGATTATTGATCGTATTGGAGATGTTTTGTTGGTTTGAAACACTTCTTGGGGATTTTGATATTGGTATATTGAGGTTTGATTGTAAACAATCGGAGTTGGACACAACGTGTTTGATTTAATGTCTCTATAGACTTGGTTTAGTCGTATCCACGTTTGGAATTCGTTATATTCGTGTTTAATTCGTGTATTGATCGGATTGTTGGTAATTGTATTGAATTAAGGTTGTTCGTGCGGCCGACACTTCATTTAGGGCGTTGTTCGTGGAAGGATAATTTTCACCAGATTGTGTAAGTTAATTCTTACTCGGTTAAAAGGATATTCATACCTTTTCTTGTTGTTCATTCATAATCATAACTCATTCATCATTATATTAACCGTATCAAAACTTGTTGTTATCAATTAATCATTTCACCATAAGGAACGACGGTTCCAATCTTTTCATTGAGTCATTTATTTCATTACCATTCTATCTCGGTGAGTCATTATTCATTTTCGATGTCACTTTTGTTATATCGTGGCATTCCGGTCATCTCGGGCGTGGTTGGTATGGGTTGGATTTTCATGTCGGGCACATTATAGTCGTGTGTTGGTTGGTGGCATCACATTGGACTTGGCACACGATTCATATTGTCTCGTGAGACGGATTAGGTACAAGACCACACGTGTATTCGATCGATACTCGTTGGTGGCTTGTGCACGACACATTTCCATCCCGGGCGTAGTGTGGTGCCATTTCCTTTGAGCCGCATCGTTAGTTGATTCATATAGCATGTTTGATTGCGTATGTTTCGACAGGATATTTCATAATTTGGATATAATCATGATTGTGTATTTTCAACTCTTGAGGATTGTTGTTGTTGCTTAATCGACCCCGTTTGGGGATTTTGTTTTTCGTGTCATGGCAAGGCTAAAGCACGGGAGAGCACGGTGACAATGAGGAGTCCTAGTGATACTAGTAGGGGCCCCGATCTTCAGATTATTCATGTTATTGTCCTTTATTTTCCGCTGCAGACTTTCATTTGAATACTCCGTTTCATTCAGTGTTGTGTATTTTATCTTCATATAAAATACACTAGTATTCGGTATTGTCCTGGTGTGTTGTAATTAAACTCCTCATCGGAGTAATTATTGTTGTAATGTAGTTCGGTACTACATTTATCTTGTGTAATTCATTCATTTTCATTTGCCTGGTGGGTCCCAGTTGGGGATCTACGGCACTGTAATATCCGCCTAGTTTGGGGTGTTACACGGTAAAGATCTGACAATGAGTGCCATACAAATAATGTCTCCAAATTTTCAATGCAAAGACCACAGCTGCTAACTCCAGATCATGAGTCGGGTAGTTAACCTCGTATGGTTTCAACTGCCGAGAAGCATAGGCAATCACCTTATCTCTTTGCATCAACACACATCCCAGACCCTAATTTGAAGCGTCGCTGTACACCATGAACCCATCAGTTCCATCTGGTAATGCTAATATAGGTGCTGTCGTTAGTCTCTTCTTAAGCTCATCAAAACCAGCCTGGCATTTCTCGTCCCACTTAAACTTTTGAGTTTTCTGTAACAGTTGAGTGAGCGGACGAGAAATCTTGGAAAATCCTTCTACAAGGCGGCGATAATATCCAGCAAGTCCTAAGAAATTCCGGACTTCTTTCACGTTAATAGGAGCCTCCCATTCCAAGATTGCTTCGACTTTCTTCGGTCCACCAACTCCACACCGATATCACATGCCCGAGGAAAGTTACCTCCCTGAGCCAGAACTCGCATTTAGAAAGCTTTGCATACAGCTGTTCCTTCCTCAAAGTGTTCAAAACCACACGCAAATGTTCGGCATGCTCCTCTGCGTCCCTCGAATATATCAAGATGTCATCAATGAAGACGACCACAAATTTATCCAAGTATTCCAAGAATACCCGATTCATCAATTGCATGAACACCGCAGGAGCATTGGTAAGTCCAAACGACATCACTACGAATTCATAATGCCCTGCATCGACACGAAGCGCACTTTGGTATATCCGATTCCTTAATTCTCAACCGGTGGTATCCCGATCGCAAGTCAATCTTCGAGAATACCCTTGCCCCTTGCGCTGATCAAACAAGTCGTCGATCCGAGGTAGAGGATACTTATTCTTGATCGTCATCTTATTGAGCTCCCTGTAATCAATACACAGTCGGAGGGATCCGTCTTTCTTCCGGACAAAGAGAACGGGCGCTCCCTAAGGAGAAATGCTAGGTTGAATATAGCCCTTCTGTAACAATTCCTCCAGTTGCTTCTTGATTTCATACATCTCGGTTGGCGCCATGCGGTATGGTGCTCTGGAAATAGGAGCTGCTCCAGGCTCTAATTCAATAGTGAATTCCACTTCTCTCTGCGGAGGTAACCCAGGTAGTTCGTCAGGAAATACATCTGAGAACTCATTCACAACTGAAATAGATGAGATCTCTACTCCTTCCTCTTTCCTCATGGCATAGCACCAAAGTCTGTGACATCCCTGCTTCAGTAATTTCATGGCTTTCATTGCTTTGATCAATTTTCCCGAGCTTCCTAGTCTCCATCCTCGGAATGAGTGTTCAGATCCGTCATCAGCAATGATAGAAATGACTCTCTCTTGGTAATTCAAAATAGCTCCATAACGGTTGAGCCAATCGTCTCCGAGAATTAAATCGTCACCGTAGATGTCAACTACAATAAGATTCGATGGCCAATCTCTCCCTCCTATAGACACTGGAAAATCTCTAGCCTCTAGGGTTCCCACGATTCTCTCTCCACTTGGCAAACCCACAACATATGGTTCACAATCAGATAAGCACGAGATTTTTAAACGATTTACACAGTTCAATGATACAAAAGAATGTGTAGCTCCGGAATCGAATAAAACACTAACTGGTTGCAAAAGGATCTCGAATCGCACTGATGCAACAAAGCAGTTCTGATCGCCAAATGTCCTCATCTCGCATGTGCGCGGAGGAACGGACCCAAAGATGGATGTCTCTCTCTTCCCGACGTTCTGCTGCTGAAATCCACTCTGCTGCGTCTGGCTCACACTTGTGTCCTTCGGAACTGGCGCTGGAGTGCGAGTACCAAAAGATCTAGTAGCAACTCCACAGAAGGCCGCACGGTGCCCTTCTTGTCCACAATCGTAACAAGTTACAGAAGACGCGGGGCAATCACGTCGAATATGCCCTGCTCGACCACAGTTGTAGCATTTCTTTGATGCGTCCGGAACTACTGATGTAGTCCGGAACTTCTTCCCACCTCTGGAAGGATGTGGAGGTTTCCTAGCCGAATAAAAGGAAGACTGGCCCTTGCAGGGCCCACCATTCTTGTTTTTTGAAAAGTCGCCGGTCACCTTCTGCTTCTTTGCCTCCACTGATTTCTCCACCTGTAATACCCGTGATTTCGATTTCCGGTAATTTCTTTTTTTTCGGCGGAAGTCCGTTTTGACGACTCTCTCATGACCGTTTCGTCATTCCGAGAATGATTAATTCTGCACTTTTTGTCATCCAAGCTCGTTTCGGTGTCGTTTTGTTGAGTTCCGTGCTTTTTAGCGGTTTTTCCGCACTTGAGTTCGATTCTTGCGAATCTCGTCCGAAACTGTTGTTTCGACTTTCTCGTAAGTTCATTTAATGTTATTATTCATGTTGCAAGCTTCGGTTTGGTTATTCGATCACGTATCGTGATTTTGGGGCGTTTTGGGCCATTTTCGTAATTTCCCAAAGTTTGGGGTAATTACTTTCCGTTGTCGAATTTCGAGCCTTCGGGTAGTCGGAATCGTGTGTTCTATTAGTGCTCGGATTCGCCTTTTAGAGTACCTCGTAACCGTATCTTCGATTCGTATTCAGGTTCGGGTTTCGAGGTCGTTCGGGCCGTCGGAGTTGGTCCCGGCCGAGTCATGGCCGGGCATGCTCGGGCCAGGCCAGCCCTGGCCGAGTAACGTACGGTAGTGCTCGGCAGTTATGTACGTAAGGCCGGTTACGTACGTAAGGCCCTGGCCGGTAACCTACGTAACGTTCCGGCATTTCCATGCAGTGAGTTCGGCCATCGCCGGTTACGTACGTAACCCGGCCGGCAGTCAGCCTATTTAAGGCCTGGCAGCATTTTCTTCAGCCATTTTCACTCGGTTTTCCTTCTCTTCCGCGGCTGGAGTTGTTGTAATCATGGAAGGATGTTGTTAGACAATCAATCCATGAAGTCTTGGAGTTCATATCATCAATCATCCATCCTATAACATCCTCCGATCTACCGAATCAGGTCAGATTTCCTAGAAATCTAGTTTTGGGGAATTTGGGTGTTTTGATTGTTTTCATCTGTTTTAATCCGATTTAACTTAGGATTGTGATGGATTGATGATTATTTAGATGTTTTATATCTTTTCCCTTGTTATTCCATGGTTGGATCGTATCGATTCGTTATTTTGGTCGAGTTCTTGATCGACGCCTTGAAGGTGTTCGGTAGAATGTCTTAGAGGGGTTTTCGGGCGTTCTACGATTATTCTTCCTCGTATGATCAATGATTTATTGATTGTATGATGTTAGGGTCGTGTTTCTTGCGAAGAAACCATGTTGAACCCTTTCGTTCATCGTCGTCTTCCGTTTCGATAGCGTCGGGTGTTTCGAAGCTTCCCGGTTGAGCCGTGTCCGTTCGTGGTTCCGTGCTCGTGGTATCGAGGCAAGTATCTTGCCCATACGTTTCATGTTTCATAGGCATAATTGTTGATAAATGATTTTTATACGAAATCCAAATGTTTAATGAACGTAAAAAGGGATCGATATGTTCTCGATAAATGTTGTCTTTCAACGATAATTCGTATACTTCGTGAATATGTGTTCTCGGAATATGTGTGTTGGTTTTGTATGTTGAAAGATAATATGATCATTTCGAGTGAGTTTGATAGACCGTAATCCTTTGCCGGGGATTACGTATTGTTATTATGTACTTGTTCGGTAAGGACGTAATGTGTGTGATATTAGTTGTTACTCCTTGAAAGGAGTTTGTGTAATATCCGCAATTTTCGATTTCCTAATTTCTTTTTTCGGTGGAAGTCCGTTTTGACGACTCGCTCATGACCGTTTCGTCATTCTGAGTATGATTAATTCTTCACTTTTTTGTCATCCAAGTTCGTTTCGGTGTCGTTTTTTTGAGTTCCGTGCTTTTTAGCGTCTTTTCCGCTACTGAGTTCGTTTCGTGCGAATCTCGCTCAAATCGCCGCTTCGAGTTTCCGTAAGTCCGCTTAACTTCGTGCGAATCTCGCTCAAATCGCCGCCCGCGAACTTTTCGCCGTGTTCGCTCCGCACGCTTAAATCGGGTCGCCGAGCCCTCGTGGTCGCATCGCCGGACGGCTTGGATCGCCGGACAATTGCGGCAATCGCCGACAGAGCGCGGCAGGAACCGGCGTAGCACACACTACTGCCGGAAGGCTGCGCGCGCTAACCGGCAGGTGTAGCGCACGCTAGCCTGGTCGACCAACACACGCTATCGGTCCGGACAGTGGGGTTTCTGGGGTTCTGGAATCAGGAAGGATCGGCAGGTAGCGCACGCTACGCCGAGCGTAGCGCGCACTAGTCGGCAGGCGTAGCGTACGCTGTCGGCCGGCTAGCGTACGTTACCTGGTCGGGCAGTTCAGTCCAGAGGCTACTGGACGGGTCGGCTAGCGCGCGCAGGCTTCCGGCCGTAGCGCACGCTAGCGGGAGTCGGGCGTACAGCCATCTCGGCAGAATTGGTCGGTGGTGCCGGGTCATGCGGGCCATGGCCGAGAGTGCTCGGCCGGTACTGGCCAATAGCGCACGCTAGTCCGGGAAGGCTAGCGCACGCTAGTTCCGGCCCAGTATATATATGACAGACCAGCCACTTTTCCCTTCGTTTTTCATTTCCTTCCTTCTCCGTCCGCGGCTGGCGATTCATGGGCGACGAAGCCATGTTGTTTAACAACAAATCCATGAAGTTCTTGAGTTCATAACATCAATCAATCATCCGTTATCATCCTTTGATCCAGCGAATCAAGGTAATCTTCCTTAGAACCCTAATTCCGTGAATTTGGGGGTTTTTGCATATTTGTCCGATTCGTTCCGTGTTGTTGATTAATTCATGATGGGTATGATTAATCTTGGTAGTATTCTCGTGTTTAACATCATTTAATCCATTGTTCTTCGTCGAATCGAAGTATATTTCTTGATTTCCTTCGAATTGACTTTTCGGGGGATTTGTCCCCGATCTTGTTTTTCATCCGTTTTCGATGGATCGATTATGGTTAAATGATGTTGTTAAACATATTCTATGGATTGTATATCCATATTTCAACTTGGAATTCGCTGGTTTTGACGGGACGAATCGTGTTCTTGGCCGTTTTGGGGGAAATCCTTGAACCTTCGTCATTTGTTCTTTGAATTCAACGGCTTTAAGTCGTGTTAGGGAATTCATTTCATTGTTGTTATTGTCCTTCGTAGTTTATGAACGCGAGTTGGCGATCGGTGGAGTCGGCGGGTTCGTAGTCGGTTCGTGTCAACCTACTTCGGTCGATTCTTCGCGTTGTTCTTATTCGAGGCAAGTACCTTGTCCATACATTTCTTGTTTTGTGGATATGATGATTGGTGATCGTCTTGGTGTGTGTGTGTGTTTGTTTGAAACGAGTTTTTCAAAGATTCGACTAGCCTCGTTAAAGGCTCACTTTCAAAACGCGTGTGTTTTGTAAATTGTGTGGGTTGTAAGTGACTATGTGAATCCTATGGATATGTTTGGTGTTGATGTTGCACTTGATAACGCGTGTGTGCATATATTATCTCATTTTTGGTGCGTTGTGATTTGACGATCATGTCGTGCTTTGTGTTTGTTGCCTTTGGTGGATTGTATGAATATCCTTGTTGTGACGTGTTAATTGTGTGAATGTATTTCGCTCACCTCGGGAGGGTCCGACGGGATCACGGAGGGAATTCCAATGGTATAGCCCTGGATTCACGAGTGCGGTTGTTTGTCTTGTGAATGTATTTGCTCACCTCGGGAGGGTTCGACGGGGCCACGGAGGGAATTCCAATGGTATAGCCTTGGATTCACGAGTAAAACTTCACGAATTGGTGTATATGATTTCGAAAATGCATTCTACTCACCTTGGGAGGGTCCGACGGGGCCACGAAGGGAATCCAATGGTATAGCCCTGGATTCACGAGTTGATGTTGTATTTTTGGTGACCAAGGTTTACGTATCTTGGGCGATTATATTGTATTGATTTTATGTCCGCCGAAGACACGTGACATGGGTTTTAACCCTGTGTATTGCTGTTGGTTTTCTAATCGCGAAAACAAAACCTTTGGGCTGTGACCCTATTGATTTTGGAAAGATTAGGATTTGATAATCCTAAATTGTTTTCTATTAAAAAACTCTCGATGGCATTTTAAACTGTTTTACAAATTGTTCCCCTTAATTGTGGTTTTTCGGTTCGGAATGTTTTACCCAAACTCTTGCCTCGGGAAGTACTTTTCATTATGTTTGGATCTTTGATGATTCCTGGTTATTGTTATTCGTGGAATATGAATCGTATGGCTCGTATTTTTACACTTGTACTTGCACTAGCGAAACAGTGGAGTTTTGCTAACCCCCGAGTATTCGGGGGGTGGATGTCTATTTTTGCATTCAGGTTTTGGAGCATAGCACAGGGTCGGCACGAAGGATGATGAAAGATGAACTATACTAATCACACGAGGATCCGTTGATGTCGTACTGGTCTAGTTGTATTTTCTTTTCCGCTGCAGTATCTTTTCCCCGTTGTACGGGAGTTTATTGTATTTTGACCCCTGCGTGGGTATGTGTTTGGAATCGAGTTGTATGTTATTATTGAAAGACCAAATCGGTCTACTGTGTCATTTTAGCCTGAAAGGCGATGTCTAGATGTTTGATTTTTGTTATCAGCCTGGTAGATCCTCGAGGAGAGGGTCTACAGCGTGTAATATCCCTGAGCGGATTGGGGGTGTTACATAAATGGTATCGGAGCTTAGGTTGTGGAAACCTAGGCTGTCGGGTCAGTGGTGTCTGTTGAGTTTTGTCTCGTCGGATTTTATCTGACTGAGTCGTGTCGCGACGCGTCGTCTGAGTTTGTTGGTCGTGATTAGTATCGAGGGGCGATCATCATGTTCGTGCGACCTGTGGAAGTAAGTCTCCCTTCTTTGTGTTGTGCCTCGTGTGACACAAGCTATTTGTTTGATTTTGTGTTAAGTGATGGAACCTTCATGTAGATTCTTGGTTTCGTGATGCGTTCGTGTGATTCTCTTATTTCGTTTGTATGAGTGTTGTCATTATTTGTCTTTTTGACTGTGATAATTGACTGTTTGCCTTCCCGGTAAAAGACATGTATTGTCTTGACTTTGTGCGATTTGATGCATATATTATAATATGTTTAAACTAATATTGTTACATGAGTATTTTTGGGCATTCTAGCCCATTGAATTATTTTTGAAAACCTTGAGTATCTTAGAAAATAAATTTCGAGATGTACTTTTAAAATGAATTGTTTTCTCGTGGTACTTCCAAGGTGCCACAATATGTTTTCAAATTCTTCTACCTCGAGGACCAAAATATTTTGAGATATTTTCAATGTTTTAGAAACACTTATACTTAGACCCGAGGGTCGGATATTTCTGATAGTTTTCACAAAAAGGAAAGTGTCCTCGTTTTATCAAACGCAAGATGGTTTTCAAATTCTCGACAATGATTTTGTTCAAATTTTTGTAAAATGATACTCAAGATCAACTGGTGTTTCCGAACTATTTTCATAAGGTGGTTTTCGTTTTTAAAACCCATCATTTCCTGCTTGTGGTCGGGGAAGGTGGGATGACGATCTTTAATGTTGTCATTTTGTGGGGGCTTGCGTGTTATCGCACCTGTGTGAGTTGTTAAAGCTTGAGTTTGTACGTTTGCGTACATGTGTGATTGTTTCATGATGGTTGTAATTATGTGCTGGTTATCGTTCGGGCCGTTGAGGTCGCCGAACGATACCGTCGTTGTTGTAGTGTTTGTGTGTATTACTTTACGATGGTAATCGTTGCGTATGATATGTGTTATGATTCTTTGTTGCGCTGAGTTGGCATTTCCGGTTTGTTGTTTTGTGATGTTATGTTCCATTGTACCTAGCATTTGTATTTTCGGTATGCCGAGCCGAGGCATTTCAACCGTGATGTGTCGGGGGAATGTACGTGTATTTTGTCCTTCTCGTCAGTAACACATTTCGAGTGTAGACTCGAGGGACACCGAATTCAGATTTGCGAATTGGCTACCGAGACTTTTGGAGTTCGCGCTTTAGCACGGTTATCAGAATCGTCTTTGAGAAGCCTTCGAAGGATGTTTCTGCCGGTTGCTTATTGTTTCGTCACCTTGGTTTCATTGTTGTGAGTTTCGGGGACGACACTCCTTTTTGAAGAGGTCGAATATAATACCCGTATTATTTTTGGCCTCTGCATTCCCTGTTTCTCAGTCTATCGACTCGATCGTGTTCGTTGATACCTTCTGAACTTGTTCTGTATTTTAGTTTCATCGTTTGAATGAACTGTGATCTTGTTTTGGGTCGATCTGGTATCGCTGTGACTTTTCCGAGTTCGGTTCGATTCTTGTGAACCTTGTTCGGAAGTGACATCATTTGGTTCTACTAGTTCTTTTATTCGAAGTGGATCGGATTTTGAACTTCTGTATATTCTACTTTGTCGACTCATTTATGTTTGTTGACATTTGTGAGCTTGTCCTGCCCCTTGCTTTTGTTGATCGAACGAGTATGGTATTGTTTCGGAATAACTCATTTGTCGTTGTGACTTTTCAATCGCTATTCCCTTTCCTGTGGATCTTATGGGAATGCATGTCTTGTAGTTCTCACCAGATCATCCTGGGAGTTGTTGTTTGAATTTTATTATCCTTCGTGTTTCGGACATGATTGTTCGATTTTTGTTGTCTCGATCGTTTGTTTTTTCGGTATTTGTTCTCATTTCGTGATTGTTGAGCGTTCAGGCTCCTTCCTAATTCCCTCAAGTTCGGGAAATTAGTCTCGTTTTCGATCTTCCAACCCTTGGGCGGTGGAATTCCGTATTTGTTCAGCGATTGACTCGCGTTTTGATTGATGTACCGTTGGGTCGGTCAATCTTATTGATTTTCGTTCGTTGTGTTTTGTGATTGTTCGGATAATTGACTTGACTATATTATCCGTTTGATGACGCTTGTCATCTGTTGGTTTTATGACATTCCTAACGGCGGCGTTGTGTTGGTCGCCGTGGAGCGTGTTTTCACGTCGTATATTCCTTTGCGTTATTTGTAACATTTCGCCGTTGGGCGTTAGTTACGCATTCTTGCGTGTCTCGTTGAGTTTTTCCTGGCGGAATATTTCTTCCCCCTACTTGTTTTAAGTTTCGGGACGAAACTTCTTTTAAGGAGGGTAGAATGTAATATCCGCAATTTTCGATTTCCTAATTTCTTTTTCGGTGGAAGTCCGTTTTGACGACTCGCTCATGACCGCTTTCTTCATTCTCGAGAATGATTAATTCTACACTTTTTGTCATCCGAGTTCGTTTCGGTGTCGCTTTGTTGAGTTCCGTGCTTTTAGCGACTTTTCCGCACTTTGAGTTCGATTCGCGAATCTCGCTCAAACTCGCTTTGAGTTTCCGTAAGTCCGTTTAACTTTGTTAGACGTGTTGTGAACTTCGGTTTTGTTATTCGATCACGTATCGTGATTTCCGGCGTTTGGGCCATTTTGTAATTTCTTGAAAGTTACGTATCCGTATCTGAATTGTTGTCTCGACCCGTTTCTTGGTCGCGTATGATTAATTATGGTATTATGTTTTCATTTCGGGCCGTTGATGTTGTCCGCGAACTTTTCGCCGTGTTCGCTCCGTGACGCTTTCGAAATCGGGTCGCCGAGCCCTCGTGGTCGCATCGCCGGACGGTTATGGATCGCCGGACGATTGCAGGCACCGCCGGACAGATGCGGCAGAACCGGCGTAGCGACGCTATCGCCGGAAGGCTGCGCGCTAACCGGCAGTGTAGCGCACGCTAGCTGGTCGACCAACGCACGCCATCGGCCGGACAGTGGGGTTTCGGGTTCGGAATCGGGAAGGATCGGCGGGTAGCACACGCTACGCCGAGCGTAGCGCGCTAGTCGGCAGCGTACGCACGCTGCCGACCGGCCAGCGACGTTACTGCCGGGCGTCACCCGCAGGCTATCGGACGGGCCGGGTCGCGCGGCAGCTTCCGGCCGTAGCGCACGCTAGCGGGAGTCGGATACCATGGTCGGCGGACTGGTCGGTGGTGCCGGGTCATGCGGGCCATGGCCGAGAGTGCTCGGCCGTCTTGCCGAGAAGCGCACGCTAGTCCGGGAAGGCTAGCGCACGCTAGTTCCGAGCCTCGTATATATATGACAGACCACCACTTTTCCCTTCGTTTTCATTTCCTTCCTTCTCCGTCCGCGTTTGGCGATACATGGGCGACGAAGCCATGTTGTATAACAACACATCAATGAATTACTTGAGTGCATAACAACAATCAATCTTCCGATATCATCCTTTGATCCAATGAATCAAGGTAATCTTCCTTAGAACCCTAATTCCGTGAATTTGGGGGTTTTTACATTTTGTCTGATTCGTTACGTTTTGTTGATTAATTCATGATGGGTATGATTAATCTTGGTAGTATTCTCGTGTTTAACATCATTTAATCCATTGTTCTTCGTCGAATCGAAGTATATTTCTTGATTTCCTTCGAATTGACTTTTCGGGGGATTTGTCCCTGATCTCATTTTTCATCCGTTTTCGATGGATCGATTATGGTTAAATGATGTTGTTAAACATATTCTATGGATTGTATATCCATATTTCAACTTGGAATTCCGTTTTCGGGTTTTGACGGGACGAATCGTGTTCTTGGCCGTTTTGGGGGAAATCCTTGAACCTTCGTCATTTGTTTTTTGAATTCAACGGCTTTAAGTCGTGTTAGGGAATTCATTTCATTGTTGTTATTGTACTTCGTAGTTTATGAACGCGAGTTGTCGATCGGTGGAGTCGGCGGGTTCGTAGTCGGTTCGTGTCAACCTACTTCGGTCGATTCTTCGCGTTGTTCTTATTCGAGGCAAGTACCTTGTCCATACATTTCTTGTTTTGTGGATATGATGATTGGTGATCGTCTTGGTGTGTGTGTGTTTGTTTGAAACGAGTTTTTCAAAGATTCGACTAGCCTCGTTAAAGGCTCACTTTCAAAACGCGTGTGTTTTGTAAATTGTGTGGGTTGTAAGTGACTATGTGAATCCTATGGATATGTTTGGTGTTGATGTTGCGCTTGATAACGCATGTGTGCATATATTATCTCATTTTTGGTGCGTTGTGATTTGACGATCATGTCGTGCTTTGTGTTTGTTGCCTTTGGTGGATTGTATGAATATCCTTGTTGTGACGTGTTAATTGTGTGAATGTATTTCGCTCACCTCGGGAGGGTCCGACGGGATCACGGAGGGAATTCCAATGGTATAGCCCTGGATTCACGAGTGCGGTTGTTTGTTTTGTGAATGTATTTGCTCACCTCGGGAGGGTTCGACGGGGCCACGGAGGGAATTCCAACGGTATATCCCTGGATTCACGAGTAAAACTTCACGAATTGGTGTATATGATTTCGAAAACGCATTCTACTCACCTTGGGAGGGTCCGACGGGGCCACGAAGGGAATCCAATGGTATAGCCCTGGATTCACGAGTTGATGTTGTATTTTTGGTGACCAAGGTTTACGTATCTTGGGCGATTATATTGTATTGATTTTATGTCCGCCGAAGACACGTGACATGGGTTTTAACCCTGTGAGACAGTTTCTGAATTGGCAAAGAATGCCGCCCTGAGAGAGAGCAGAGCTAGTGATCGGGAAGTGTCCCGAAACCCTATGTTTCCTTCTGAAGATCCTTGCATGGGAGAATGAAGATTTTGTACTATGTCTTAATCGTTGCTGTTTCAAACAATCGTGACTTCGATCGTATTTCGTTTCATTGCTTTACGTTTCCAACTCTTGTTGTTCTAAGTTTCGGGGTCGTAATATCTTTTTAGTATGTGGGAATGTATTACCCGTACTTTTATTGATATTTTCAGTATTGTGTGACCTTTCATTGTTGGTAATTCAATTGTGATCCCCTCGACGATTTTAAACCACCTTGTTTTACTTAGCCTACCGTCCTCTGAACGAATTTCGGGGCTGTTTTGATAAATCTCGTGGATTACTGTGGCCTTTTCTCATCCGAATTTGATTCTTGCAAATTTTGTTTGAAACTGTTGTTCCATCGCTCTCTATTTTAAGTTTCGGGACGAAACTTCTTTTAAGGAGGGTAGAATGTAATACCCGTGATTTTCTCTTTCGGTACTTTTTCGTTTCTGGCATCTTTCTGGTTTCCAGAAGCTCACTTGCGAGCGTTTTGACATTTTGATAATGTTTCGTTCTGCGTGTTTGGTCATTCGAGTTGTTCCGGGGTTGTTTTACCCGAATCCGTGTCTTGAGCGACTTTTCCCGCTATTTGATTCATTTCATGTGATAATGGTTCGAAACTACGGTTTCATGTTTTCTATAAGTCCGTTGAGCTTTGTTATACGTGTTGTGAGTTTCGGTTCGGTTGCTTGATGTCATATTGTAATTTACGGACGTTTTGGGCCGTTTCGTAATTTCCCAAAGTTTGGGGGTGATCACTTCTGTTATCATATTCCGAACCTTCGGGTAGTCGGGAATAGGTTTTCCTTCAACACTTAAGCTCGTCGCCTCGAATCCTTTACGTTCGTACCATCGGGAGTTGTTCACCATTGCATATTGATTTTTTTTCGGTTCCTTTCTTGCCTTCTTGTGCTAGCTGCCTGTACTCCCCAAATAGGCACCTTACGTACGTAATGCATGTCTCAGTTACGTACGTAACGGCCTTTGTAAAATAGTGCAGAGAATTCTGCGATTTTCGTTACGTACGTAAGCATGGGAGTCTTACGTACGTTAACAAGGTAACGTACGTTAGCTGCCTATGGCTAACGTACGTAACACGGCCTGGGTTTATATACCCAGGAGTTGACCGAATTCGTCATTTCTTCACCTACACTTCGTCTTTCCGTGGCTGGGCGACTCGTAGGTGATTGGAAGGTGATTTTGGGGTCTTGTAACTCCAAGTTTACATCTTCCTTGAGTTCTTGGTGTTGTTTAACATCCTTAATCCATGTTCTTCACCTTCGATTCGAGTTGGAATATTCGAGGGTTGCCGGTCAAGCTTTTTCGTCGCTTCGCGTGCTTTGGATTTGAGGCAAGTACCTTTATATACGAATTATAACTATGTGAAATCATTGTTGCCGAAGTGTGTGAATTATATATATTTATATACTAAATATATGTATGTATAAGGTTATACGTGTATATATATATATATAAGTATGTATGTATATAGATATACACATACCTATGTCGTGTGATTAATATCGATGATAGTTGACGTACTCAACTTGGATTGATGGATGAACTATACTTATTTATTTTTATATATATATATATATATATATATATATATATATTCGGTTGAGTCGCAATATAGCGATATATGTGCGGTGTTGGTTGGTTATGCTTGAAGGCTTATTGTGATTGAGTTTTGATTGACAACGTGCGTGTTATTGTTTATTTGTATGGTTATGGACTGGGGGAGAAATTGTGTGATTTGATGTACTGAGTTGATAATTGTTGTGACGTTTGTCTGTGTGCTTGATGTCTGAAATAATGTGGATACTTGTTGTGAGAAACGTCGTATCCGGAACCTCTGAGGGCGGGCGTGCACTCCGGCACAGTGTATCCGCAATGTGCGGCTCCATATGGGTGGTGAACGCCGGTGTTACCTAATGCGCGCGCAAGGCGGCTCTTGCGGGAGTGATCGCGGCGCGGTGACATGTTCAAGGAGCGGCCAAGATAGTGGAGTGAACGCCGGTACACAGTGCGCAAGGGAGGCGCTGCGGGCTTATTGGTTACGGGTATTTGAGTGATAGCTAAGACCTGCTATCAACGTTGTTCATATCTCAAATTCTTTCAACACACATTTAAATGTTTGACCTTATAAAGACCGCGATTCGAGATTATGAAAGATTGAATCAAACTGTATTTAAATCGTTGGTATCAGGGTTAATTAACCAAGGAGGTTTGACGAAATCTCAGGGTTAATTAATCGGGGGTCTTGAGCAGGATATGTCGAATGAGAGATTGTGCCGTTGATTGTATTGTGGTGCTATTCTGTGTATTGGGTCGAGGACCCTGTGAAATGTTGAGATGTTGGTTCTCGTGATGATGTTATTTGGATTGAGTTGAGAACCTTGTGAGATGTTGTAATGATTTCGTTTGTGACAGTGTTCTATAAATTGGGTCAAGGATCCCAAGTAACATTGACATGGTTTTCGTGTAATTGTTTTCCTTATGTTGGGTCAAGGACCCGAGAGCTTTTGAAATTAATTTCTTAAAGTATTCCCATTCAATTTTATAAACCCCAAGATGGCCCGAGTCATTAATAATGTTTTCAAACTATCTTATCAAAATACTTTCCCCTTTCTTAAAATGGATTTTCAACTAAATCTTTTGACTCCTTGGGCTCGTTTAAAGTTTAATTGGTGTTATGTTCCATAAAGAGAATATGACTATGTGATTATTTCTCACCTTGTGTATGCGAGTGCTATACTGTGTTGACTATGGGAATGTATGGTTTGTGTTAAGGCTTCGCGGCTGTTGAGTTTTGTGTTGTTATTATTCGTATATCTTGAACATTATGTACTTGCACTAGCAAAATTCCAGTTTGCTAACCCCCGAGTTTTCGGGGGGTGGGTGCCTGTTATGCGCTCAGGTTTTGGCAGCTCGGGAGCAGTCACAGGATTAGCTTGGAAGGAGATGGAGGACAACGATGCTAATCACACCAGAGTCAGAGTCTTTTCTTTTGTTTCATCTTGGTCGGTATTTTTCCCATTTGGTTAAGTATTCACCCTTGCACGGGTGTAGTTTTCATTTATTAAATGGAGTCGTCATCCCCTTTTGTGTGAAAGTTTATTTTTGTCATTGAGATGTAAAATTCATTAGTTTCTGAATTTTTTTTATGACCTTGTCGGTCTGCGTTGTATTTAGATTGACCCCGGTCGGTCAATCATTGTGTAGTCTAGTGGAGTTTAGCCTGGTAGATCCTTGTGAGAAGGGCCTACGGCGTGTAACATTTCCGGACGTATTCTGGGGGTGTTACAGCCAAGTGGGTCACCGAGCGGTGCATTGTGAGACCGTTGCCAAGATGTTCGGGAATTGGGTTTTCGTTCCTACTCGGGGAGTGCCTGGTGGTGTCCCGTGATGTAGTTGTGTATCGTACTTCGTGCTGTAATTCGTGTAGAAATTGATATTTGTTGCGTGGACTTTTTGGTTTTGTTTGTATTCTACCATGATGTTTTATTTTAAGTTTCGAGACGAAACTTATTTTTAAATAGGATAGAATGTAATGTCCGGTATTCTCGTTTTCCGTTATCTTGAATTGTTTGTGTTTTGACGTCGGACATTTTCTTATTGACGAGAATCGGAATGATTTCTATCGTGATACTCTATTTGTTTCTATCGCATAGCCGTTTTAGTCGGACAACTTGTTGTAGCGTACGTTTCTTCGATTAAATGTGTGCATGTGATGTGGTATGTGATGCGTCGTTAATTGCTCATTGTTTTTTGAAACATAGTCGGTGGCGTTGCGTTAGTCGTCGTGGGGCGTGTTTTTACGCCGTATATTCCCTTGCGTTGCTTGTAACGTTTCGCCGTTGGGCACAAATTTTTTTCGGTTCTTGTGTATCTCGTTGAGTTTTCCTGGCGGGATATTGCTTCTCCCTACTTGATTTAAGTTTCGGGACGAAACTTCTTTTAAGGAGGGTAGAATGTAATATGCCGCAATTTCGGATTTCCGGTAATTTTATTTTTTCGGCGAATGTCCATTTCGATGACTCGCTTGGGACCGTCTCATCATTCTGAGAATGATTAATTCTGCATTTTTTGTCATCCGAGTTCATTTCGGTATTATTTTGTTGAATTCCGTGTTTCTTAACGACTTTTCCGCACTCGAGTTCGATTCTTGTGAATCTCGTTCGAAATTACTGTTTCGAGTTTCCCGTAAGTCCGTTTAACTTTTTTAGACGTGTTGTGAACTTCGGTTTGGTTATTCGATCACGTATCGTGATTTTCGGACGTTTTGGGCCATTTTCGTAATTTCCCAAAGTTTGGGGTAATTACTTTCCGTTGGCGAATTTCGAGCCTTCGGGTGGTCGGAATCATGTGTTCTCTCAGTGTTCGGATTCGTCTTTGCGAGTACTTCGTAACCGTGCTTTCGGTTTACGTTCAGGTCTGAGTTTCGGGATTTTTCGGACCGTCGGAACGACCGAGTCCTGGGCCGGCGGACCAGGCGAAACGCCTGAAACGGCGCTGCCCAGCGCCGTGTCTTGCGCCGGGTCGTCCAGGACCAGCAGCCTGCCGAGACACGGCCGAGACACCCGGCGCTGATCTGGGCCGTTTGCTGCACCGTGTCCGGCAGGGCTATAAATATGGCAGAGCAGTCGGTTTTTTCTTCATTTTTCTCACTCGTTTCTTCCTCTTCCGTGGCTGGAGATTTGATGATCATGGAGGGATGTTGTTAGGGGTTAAACCCATGAAGTTTTGAAGTTCATAACATCGATTAATCCTTCCATAACTTGCTCCGATCGACCGAATCAAGGCAAGTTTTCTTAAAATATAGTTTTGGGGATTTTGTTCGATTTGTCCGTTTAATCCGTTTTAACTCAGAATATTTATGGATTGATGATTGTTAAGCTATATTATATCTAATTCCGTGTTATTCCACGGTTGGATTGCCACGGATTTGTCGTTTTATTGAGTATTTTATCGACGCCTTGAAGGTGTTCGATAAAATGTCACAAAGAGAATTCGAGCGTTCTACCATTATTCTTCCTCGTATGATCGGTGATTTATTGATTATATGTTGTTAGGGTCGAATTCTTGTGAAGAACTCGAGTCGAAACCCTTCCGTTCGTTGTCTTCTTCGGGGTCCGAGCTTCCCGGTCGAACCGTGTTCTTCGGAGCGTTTGGTAGCGGTTATTAAAGCAAGTATCTTATTATACGACTTGTATCTTGCGACTAGTAATTACGTATGATATGTATGATGATTTTGCTTGCCTTCGTAATTATGTTCCGTTTGAGTTGGTTGTGTTTTCCGTAATTTGAAGGCTTTGTGACAATAATGTTATATTAGTATACGTGTTAGGCGTTGTGCCATTTGTGCAGGATTGCGATGTACATATGGGATGGTTGTACACTCGATTGTGCAATGTATTGTGTACCGAACGTGTGTTATGCTGGTTATGTGTCCTTGATTGACGATAGTTGTTGCGAGTGTTGAGATTGTGTTATGTGCGTGGGATGTACGATTTTGTGGTGATCATTGTGATTGATTAATTGTGCTCATTGTTGTATGTAATGTGGAATGGCTTGATATTTGATGATTATGAGTTGTGTCGTGTCGATGTGTGTGTGTTCTAGGTAGGGTCTGACGAGGCCTCTGGAGTTCGGTACATGATGTGTACGAACAAGGTGTGTAATCCAGGGAGGGTATGACGAGGCCTCTGGAGTTCGGTAAATGATGTGTACGAACAAGGTGTGTAATCTAGGTAGGGTCTGACGAGGCCTCTGGAGTTCGGTACATGATGTGTATGAACAAGGTGTGTAATCCAGGTAGGGTCTCACTGTAACACCCCCAAACCACTCGGGAATATTACAGCGCCGCAGACCCTCTCCGCGAGGATCTACCAGGCTAAATACAATACAATGCATCACTTCACATGCCGACATGGCTACGTAAAGGACCATTAAACCGATTTGGTCTTTTATCACAACACACAACATTACATACATGATTCTTTCCCAAAACTCATACCCGCGCAGGGGCTGGAATACCATAACGCTCCCATAAATCGGGATAACAATACATCGTAGAAACAACCAACAAGACTATTCAACATACTCAACGATTGGTCTTCATGTGATTAGTATCGTCGTCTTCCATCATCCTTCGTATCGATCCTGTGATTCGCTCCCCAGCAACCTGCAAATACCTGGACGCAATACAGACATCCACCCCCCGAATACTCGGGGGTTAGCAAAACTCCACTGTTTTGCTAGTGCAAGTATAAAATATAAATACAAGCCATACATATCATATTCTGGGAATACAATAACTTGATTAATTTAGAAAGACTTCCCGAGATGTTTCATTTAGTTAAAATAGTTCAAGTCTTGAAAGTAGAATTGAACAAGTAAGCACTTTGAAAACAACTCCGAATCCCGGGAGTTTTTGATTGGAAAATAATCACGATACCTATAGCCATACATCAATTCACAACAGTGGACCAATTACACACAACACACCATCCATAAGCCATTCTAGTCCAAGCACCTCTGATGAATATGTTTTACATCCCAAACATTATGGCAAGTCAAAACATCGTGATACTCCGGACATATCACAAAATGCATCAAGTCACAAGGTTAAAAATACTCCTGGTTAACCGTGGATCCGACAATACGCGAATCCCTCCTCGACCCCGTCGGGCCCTCCCGGAGTGGCTAACCCAAATGTTCGCGGAACCGTCATAAGCGGAACCCTCCTCGGCCCCGTCAGGCCCTCTCGGAGTGAACAAATATAACTCTCACACTCAGAAGTAATATCCGACTTCCAATGCAAAGGACTATAAACCATATACTCAGAGTACTCACCAGAATGGCCTCCCCAATCAGACACATGCAAGATTAACAATATAATCTACAAACTATGAAAGGTAGGAGTGGAACGAGGTAAACAACAAGTAAAATGTTTTAAAGAATTCACAGCCTTACGGAACCCATTTTGGGACACAACCCAAGGTTATTTACAAAATACAATTCCAATCACAAATCACAGGGTCCAAGACCCAAATACTCACATCGACATCCTCCCAAGGGTTATTCGCATCCCGTGCTAGTAAGCCACGGACATCGGAGCCTCCTTGAGACATCCCCGAGTGAAAAACCCAATGGAAAATCACACAACATCACACATCATCGTGATGACAGTCATCTAACGATTACCACCGAAAACCGGGCACAACATACAATACTAGTACCCATTCTCGAATGACACATTCGTTCTTGAACACTCAAGTTAATTTGAAGAAGACCTTTATCGGGAATATACTTATACATATATATTGATTCTTTTGAAAGTTAAATAACATTCAATTCTCCACATAGACAATCACCAATTTATTATGTATACGGAATACGAAGTGTATGGGCAAGATACTTGCCTCGGTAGTTGACACCGCACACTCCGACGAACGTGGATTAACCGGAAAACCTCGAATGCCCACAACTCTCCGTGAAACGACGGTAACACCACCGATCGGAAAACGGCGACGGAAGGGTTCCGGCTCGAGTTCTTCGCAAGGAACCTGACCCCAACATCATACCATGAATAAATCGACGATCGAACAAGGAAGGATAATCGTAGAACGCCCGAATCCCCTTTGTGACATTTTATCGAACACTTTCAAGGTGTCGATTTGAAACTCAATAAAGCAGCGAATCCTCGGCAATCCAACCGTGAAAAAACAAGGGATTCGATATAAAACAACTTAATAATCATCAATCCATCACTATTCTAAGTTATAGCGAATCAAACGGACGAAATCCACAAAATCCCCAATTTTTCCCAAAACTATGATTTTAGGAAAACTAACCTTGATTATTTGGATTGAAGGATGTTAAGGAGTGATTAATCGATGTTATCGGCTCCCAAACTTCGTGGATTAGTTGTATAATAACATGCCTTCGTCACCTCAAGAATCCAATGCGGAAGAGAAAGGGAGAAAATGAAAATGAGTGCAAGCGATCTTGCTCGGTCATATTTATCTTTGGTGCACCTAGCGTGCGCTAGGCTGCCGAGCTAGCGTGCGCTAGCGGCGGTCATGGTCGAGAATGTTCGGCCGGGCCCGCCATCATGCGCCGAACACGTGCGCTGCCGGCCCGACCACAATCCAGAGACTTCTGGCTCGGCCAGAAGCGTGCGCAACCTTCCGGCCGTAGCGTGCGCTACCGTGGCCGTGCCAGTCTTGTGATGTCCGGCGATGGCGTGCGCTACCCCGATCCTCCCGATCCTGAACCTTCGCCCCTTGCCTCGGCCGACTAGCGCGCCTGACCGGCCATAGCGTGCGGCGCCTCTGGCCGTAGCGTGAGCTACTTCCGGACGTAGCGTGCGCTCGCCGGTTCTGTCCTGTCGCCCGGCGGTCACGGGCACTCGCCCGGCCGATTACTGCGGCCGTCGGCCACCGTCCCCAACCGTCGTCCGATGTCCGACCACCATGATTCGGCGACTCGATTTTCCGAAATCGCACGGAACGAACACGACAAAATACTGGGGACAACATCATTGGTCGAAATGAAAACAACGGATAACAAATCACCACCTATGGTCTTAAACGCCAAAATCGGTTGTGGAGAAAATAATAGGAACTCGACAATGGGAAATATCCAAGAAAAATCCAAAATAACCGGAACGAAAATCGTGGGTATTACATTCTACCCCCCTAAAAATAAGTTTCGTCCCGAAACTTAAAACAAAAGCAAGGCGAACCTCGACAACACACCAGAACTCCATGCAGTATAAAGCCACTACGATCCGATTCAATACGCAAGAATGCTTATGAAAAGCAACGAGCATGAATCATTGCGGTTGATAAAACCAAGCAATACAAAAATCAAGTCACGATTCCAACGCTGAAAGGTATGAAATTCCAGTAACTCACAGATTTGGAAGATCGAGTATGAAGAAAAATTTCCCAACACTTATGGAAATCACAAAATGGCCCAGATGTACAATAATCACGATTTCGAGGTCAAACGATAATGATTGGACAACGATGAACGAATAACAATGATCGAACAACAACGATAACCTTTGAAGTTCATACCTCAAATCAAGACATCAATAACTTATAGGAAGCACGAGGTGTTAGTTTCGAACACGGTTCACAAGAAATCGATCCGAACTTGGAAAGATCACAACGATATGCACATCAATTCGGAACAATGTCAGAACTCGCTCGAATGACAAATGTGAGAAACAACATAAGGTCAGAAGCATTAACGAACCCAATCGCCTCAATACGGTCGAACGAAACGGAAACGAGAAGAAGAGAAAAAAAATGTGGGTATTACATCATATCGCCTATAAAAGAGGTTTCATCCCCGAAACTTAAATAACGAAAACGAAGTGCTTGAATATCAACCTTCCCGGCCATATCCTCTTGGTCCCGCATCTAATCTCCATAACCAACTGTACTGTGGTCACGGTCGCGTCCTCTGTCCCTCGGCATACTAAGCGGATTCTCACTCAATACGATTGCACCACTTCGCAAAATTAAATATGCTAAAGTACCAACTTAGCATGACATATCACATAAGGTAACCAGTAACAACTCGGAAAGAAAATCCACGAGGTATCCCTTTAAAGAAAATCTTTTGAAAATCCTTGGATTTGAATGCTATTAGAAATAAACTTTAAAAGTACTTTTAGTACTTCGGGTTGTTTCATCAAAACTTGTAAACATCATACTCTAACCGTTTCATTTGAAATCATTTGCCAAAATAATGTTTACGTATGTAAGCGTTATCAAAATCGTCATGCCTCTACGCATTATCATCACCGTTAACAAACAACAAGTTCACCATGAAAGATCATCAAACCATTCTTACATACTCTAACATTTCCAAATCCGAGTTTGAACTTTACACCGAGTGAGATTTCTTTTTATCTTTCACTATATATTTTTGAAAAGGAAATAAATCTTGGTTTTAAAAAAATATTTTATGATGTGAAAGATTTTTGTAAATCATGTACTCGAATTATTCGAAAATACAATAGTATGTTAAAGTCATTTCTGAAAATTCTCCCAACACTACACAAGAATCAACGACGGTAACATTTTACAAGATGTTCAAGGTATTTTAAAACAACTCTTTCAATACCGTCGAGGTTTTATTTGAGAATCCTAGGCCGGCTCGCAAATTTCAAACAGTTTTCAAAGTTCATACGAAGCCACCGAATTAATCGAAATGTCAAATTAGATTAAAAAAAATTGATTCCCACAACTTGCACAAACTTATGAAAGTTTCAGGAAAACATTTTCGAACACACACATACATCAGACAGAATTTATCAACTCACCGAACAAAATCAATTATCACTTAGCGCGAATGAAAGGTCACAACACACGTTCACACAAAACAGTTGTCATCACTAGACAACACACATAGAATACAGTCACAGACGACTGACTGCAGAAAGTTAGACCTAACGGCAAAAATGCGGTTCCACATCCTCAGTCCCAGCGAACTAGCGCACGCTACAACCATTATTAGCGTGCGCTATTCATGTTGCATTAGCGCGTGTTACAACAATATTAGCGTGCGCTACTCATGCCACATTAGCGCGCGCTAGCTTGTACTTAGCGTGCGCTAACAGCTCGAGTTCAACACGTGATTACGAACATATATATGACATTACTAAAACCGATAGTTACAAATGAACAACGGCATCATATGAATCTAAATGCCATCGATTCACATGCTTACAACACTTCGCGAACAACCATCAAAGGACAACTGTCATCAAAAATCGAAATCTCGTCTATTAATAAAGAGAGCTGTCTTAACTCATACCGAACGACTTAGCATTCACATCACTGTTTTAGTCTAAAGCGGCAACCTTTGCCGAACAACAAGAACATCATCTCGTCTTTCTCGAATATCAGCCATAAATCCGATAAGTTGAAAACGAGAGTCACGTCTTGTCTACATTTTGTAAACTTCACTTGGGTTCAAAAAACGTGTTTTGAAAACTTATAATACAAAATGAAAATAAAATATCGGTAGTTTGACTTCTAAAAAAAAATTTGGCCTTGAGGTCATAATACGAAGATCAAACTTTTTCCTCCCTTTGGAGGATGTTTTAAAACAAAATATACGTGACTCCGCAAAACATGTAAAGTTTTAAAATATCACATTGATGAATTCTTCCTTGCGTAACCACATCAAGGCCATTATTCTTGTAAAAACGACTTATATCAGGATGTGTGTATATATACATATATGTTGGTACCACTTTCATCCTAGCATCATACGAGGAACAAACAACATAGGCCACATAATCACAAATCACCTTTAAACTCCACATCATAATACAAAATCATACAAGTTCGTATATCACAAGGCACAATATAGTAGGGAGACTTACATCCACAGGTCGCACGAAGATGATGGCTGCACCATGATACTAATCACGACCGACATTCCAGACGACGCGTCGCGACACGACTTAGACAAACACAATCTGACAGGACAAGACACGACAATACCTGACTGGACCCGACTGCCTAGGTTTCCGCAACCTAAGCTCTGATACCATATTCTGTAACACCCCCAAACCACTCGGGAATATTACAGCGCCGCAGACCCTCTCCGCGAGGATCTACCAGGCTAAATACAATACAATGCATCACTTCACATGCCGACATGGCTACGTAAAGGACCATTAAACCGATTTGGTCTTTTATCACAACACACAACATTACATACATGATTCTTTCCCAAAACTCATACCCGCGCAGGGGCTGGAATACCATAACGCTCCCATAAATCGGGATAACAATACATCGTAGAAACAACCAACAAGACTATTCAACATACTCAACGATTGGTCTTCATGTGATTAGTATCGTCGTCTTCCATCATCCTTCGTATCGATCCTGTGATTCGCTCCCGAGAACTTTGCAAATACACGGGCAATACTGACATCCACCCCGAATACTCGGGGTTAGCAAACTCCTTTGTTTTGCTAGTGCAAGTATAAAATATAAATACAAGCCATACATATCATATTCTAGGAATACAATAACTTGATTAATTTAGAAAGACTTCCCGAGATGTTTCATTTAGTTAAAATAGTTCAAGTCTTGAAAGTAGAATTGAACAAGTAAGCACTTTGAAAACAACTCCGAATCCCGGGAGTTTTTGATTGGAAAATAATCACGATACCTATAGCCATACATCAATTCACAACAGTGGACCAATTACACACAACACACCATCCATAAGCCATTCTAGTCCAAGCACCTCTGATGAATATGTTTTACATCCCAAACATTATGGCAAGTCAAAACATCGTGATACTCCGGACATATCACAAAATGCATCAAGTCACAAGGTTAAAAATACTCACAGTTAACCGTGGATCCGACAATACGCGAATCCCTCCTCGACCCCGTCAGTCCTCTCGGAGTGGCTAACCCAAATGTTCGCGGAACCGTCATAAGCGGAACCCTCCTCGGCCCCGTCAGTCCTCTCGGAGTGAACAAATATAACTCTCACACTCAGAAGTAATATCCGACTTCCAATGCAAAGGACTATAAACCATATACTCAGAGTACTCACCAGAATGGCCTCCCCAATCAGACACATGCAAGATTAACAATATAATCTACAAACTATGAAAGGTAGGAGTGGAACGAGGTAAACAACAAGTAAAATGTTTTAAAGAATTCACAGCCTTACGGAACCCATTTTGGGACACAACCCAAGGTTATTTACAAAATACAATTTCAATCACAAATCACAGGGTCCAAGACCCAAATACTCACATCGACATCCTCCCAAGGGTTATTCGCATCCCGTGCTAGTAAGCCACGGACCTCGGAGCCTCCTTGAGACATCCCCGAGTGAAAAACCCAATGGAAAATCACACAACATCACACATCATCGTGATGACAGTCATCTAACAGTACCACACGAAAACCGGGCACAACATACAATACTAGTACCCATTCTCAGAATGACACATTCGTTCTTAAACACTCAAGTTAATTTGAAGAAGACCTTTATCGGGAATATACTTATACATATATATTGATTCTTTTGAAAGTTAAATAACATTCAATTCTCCACATAGACAATCACCAATTTATTATGTATACGGAATACGAAGTGTATGGGCAAGATACTTGCCTCGGTAGTTGACACCGCACACTCCGACGAACGTGGATTAACCGGAAAACCTCGAATGCCCACAACTCTCCGTGAAACGACGGTAACACCACCGATCGGAAAAGCGGCGACGGAAGGGTTCCGCTCGAGTTCTTCGCAAGGAACCTGACCCCAACATCATACCATGAATAAATCGACGATCGAACAAGGAAGGATAATCGTAGAACGCCCGAATCCCCTTTGTGACATTTTATCGAACACTTTCAAGGTGTCGATTTGAAACTCAATAAAACGACGAATCCTCGGCAATCCAACCGTTGAAAAACAAGGGATTCGATATAAAACAACTTAATAATCATCAATCCATCACTATTCTAAGTTATAGCGAATCAAACGGACGAAATCCACAAAATCCCCAATTTTTCCCAAAACTATGATTTTAGGAAAACTAACCTTGATTCGCTGGATTGAAGGATGTTAAGGAGTGATTAATCGATGTTATCAGCTCCCAAACTTCGTGGATTAGTTGTATAATAACATGCCTTCGTCACCTCCAAGAATCCAGCCGCGGAAGAGAAAGGGAGAAAATGAAAAATGAGTGCAAACAGTACTGCTCGGTCATATTTATACTGGTGCAGCCTAGCGTGCGCTAGACTGCCGAGCTAGCGTGCGCTAGCGGGCGGTCATGGTCGAGAATGTTCGGCCGGGCCCGCCATCATGCGCCGAACACGTGCGGCGCCGGCCCACCACAATCCGAGAGACTTCTGGCGGCCAGTAGCGTGCGCGATGTCCGGCGATGGCGTGCGCTACTGCCGATCCTCCCGATCCGAACCTTTTCGCCCCTTACGCCTCGGCCGACTAGCGCGCGCAGCCAACCGGCCATAGCGTGCGCTGCCTCCTGGCCGTAGCGTGCGCTACTTTCCGGACGTAGCGTGCGCTACGCCGGTTCCTGTCGCAATCGCCCGGCCAGTGCCGGCACTCGCCCGGCCAGTGCCTGCAGCCGTCCGGCCACCGTCCCCAACCTTCCGGCCAGTGTCCGACCACCATGATTCGACGACTCGATTTTCCGAAATCGCACGGAACGAACACGACAAAATACTCGGGGACAACATCATTGGTCCGAAATGAAAACAACGGATAACAAATCACCACCTATGGTCTTAAACGCCAAAATCAGTTGTCGAGAAAATAATACCGGAACTCGACAACCGGGAAATATCCAAGAAAAATCCAAAATAACCGGAACGAAAATCGTGGGTATTACACTCACGAGGCCTCTGGAGTTCGGTATATGATGTGTACGAACAAGGTGTGTGATCCAGGTAGGGTCTGACGAGACCTCTGGAGTTCGGTACATGATGTGTACAAACGATGTTTGTGGCCGGGTAGGGTCCGTTGAGGCCTCCGGAGTTCGGTACATGATGTGGACGAACAATGTGTGAGGTCCGGGTAAGGTCCGTCGAGGCCTCTGGAGTTCGGTACATGATGTGTACGAACAATGATTGCGTAGCAGTGATTATTTGGGTAACATTTTAAATATGGGTCTCGGACTCATAATGATATATTATCTAGTGTGCTTTGAAACGAGAATCGGGTTAAGGCCCTAAAGTTTTTCGAAAGGTTTTGTGAATTAGGACTTGAGGTCTTAAAGGTTTTGAAAATCTATCAAAAAATTCCCGAGATGATAATCTTATTTTTGAATGCTTCATAGCTTATCTTCCCTTGTGAAAACCTCCCGAGAATATTTTGATACTTGATTATTATATTGGATTCACGATTATTATTTGCTTGTTATATTTCGTATGATTTGATACTTGCACTAGTAAAACAGTGGAGTTTTACTAACCCCCGAGTAATCGGGGGGTGGATGTCTGTTTTGCGTCCAGGTACATGCAGATTCAGGGGAGCAGTCACAGGATTGGCACAAGAGGATGACGAGCTGCGATACTAATCATGAGTCGAGAGTTGTTTTGATTTTTGTTTTGTTGTCAGAGTTGATTTCAGTCTTCTGCTGTATTGTATTTCGACCCCTCTGTGGGTAATGTTATTTAAGTCAGTTTTATCGATTGGGTTGTGTGACCTCATCGGTCTGTGTATTCACGTGTAAGTGACCATATCGATCTGTATCATTTTATTGTTTGACCCTGGCTGGGCAAGCATTTGGTTGTTTATGGATGTTTAGCCTGGTATATCCTTGTGGAAAGGGTCTACGGCGTGTAATATTCCCATATGGTTTTGGGGGTGTTACATCACCTACCGCACGTCTCAATCAAATTGACCACGCATAGCGTGCGCTAATGTTCCTTTGTAGCGTGCGCTATGAATCCATGTTAGCGTGCGCTACATATAGGCTATAGCGTGCGCTACATGCGCAGAATTACAATTTTTAAATCACATACATGGAATCATACGCTCGACAACATCGGATTATGAAATACGGAGAATAATACTCAGATCAAGTACAACGATTACAATATCACAAGTTCCAAATACATATCAGAAATCTCGGGTATTACATCCTTCCTCCCTAAAAAGAAGTTTCGTCCCGAAACTTAAGATGAAAACAACTCTGGATATCTAGCCCTCATACTGTCCTCCGTTTCCCAAGTGGCCTCTTCGACTCCGTGTCGTGACCATTGTACTTTAACCAAGTGTATTGGTTTATTCCTCAATTGTTTGATCCGACTCTCAAGTATCTTGATTGGTCTCTCTTCGAAGGTGCCATCATTAGCTATCTCGATCTCGTCGAAATCAATGACGTGACTGGGGTCCGGTACATACTTCCGGAGTTGGGATACGTGAAACACATTGTGAACGTGACTCAGCGATGGCGGTAAGGCCATCCTGTATGCTAAATCTCCAACCCTCTCGAGGATCTCGAATGGTCTGATATATCTTGGACTAAGCTTGCCTCTCCTCCCAAAACGGAAAATCCCTCGAGTAGGAGACACCTTCAATAGCACATGTTCCCCAACGTCGAACTCTAGAGGACGACGACGTATGTCTGCGTAAGACTTTTGTCGACTCTGGGCAGTCAACAGTCTTTCTCGAATCAAAGCTATCTTCTCTTGAGTCTGAATTATCAATTTTGGTTCCGTTCCGATCAAATCCGAAGAATCATCCCAACACAGGGGTGATCGGCATCTTCTCGCGTATAAAGATTCAAATGGTGCCATCTTAATAGAAGCATGCCAACTATTATTATAGGTGAACTCGATCAAGGGCAAGTGAACTTCCCAATCAGTTGACCAATCTAATGCACAAGCTCTAAGCATGTCTTCTACTGTTTGTATAGTCCTTTCGGACTGACCGTCCATTTGGGGATGATAAGTCGTACTAAAGTTGAGCTCAGTCCCCAAAGCCCTGTGAACTGGTTTCCAGAAGTGCGACACGAAGCGACCATCTCGATCCGAAATAATGGTCTTCGGCGTCCCATGCAATCTGACTATCTCCGCAATAAATACTCGTGCCAATCTCTCGGGTCCCCATGTATCTTTAATTCCTAGGAAACGAGCCGACTTGGTTAGTCGATCAACTACAACCCAAATCATGTTCATTCCCGTTCTAGTCCTTGGCATACTAGTGATGAAATCCATCGAGATGTCCTCCCACTTCCATTCAGGGATTGGAAGCGGCTTTAACATTCCGGCAGGTCGCTGATGTTCAATATTAACTTGCTGACAAGTCAAGCACCTCGAAACATACTCTGCTACGTCCTTCTTCATATTCCCCCACCAGAAGTTTTGTTTTAAATCCTTATACATCTTACTGCTGCCCGGGTGAATAGAATAGGGCGCGCTGTGAGCTTCCTTCAGAATAGTCCGTCTCAGATCATCATCATCGGGAACGCAAAGTCGACTCTGAAATCTCAGAACTCCATCGTCTTGTAACACGAATCCTGGGGCTTTTCCTTTCTTTACTTCGTCACATAATCGAAGGATCAGAGAATCGTTCAACTGCTTAGACTTGATCTTCTCGACTAGTGATGAAGTCAGTTCCATCACATAAAGTTGCCCTTGGATTCCTGGTGCCCATACTTCAATCCCCTCGTGGATCAGTTCTCGTTGAATCCTGGTTTGGGATGTAAGTGCTTCCAACACTCGAAGAGAAACAGGTTTACGGCTCAATGCATCGGCTACTACGTTTGCTTTCCCCGGATGATAGAGAATCTCCAAGTCGTAATCCTTGATCAATTCCAGCCACCTTCTCTGCCTCATGTTTAATTCTTTCTGACTGAAAATGTACTTGAGGCTCTTATGATCGGTAAAGATCTGACAATGAGTGCCGTACAAATAATGTCTCCAAAATTTCAATGCAAAGACCACAGCTGCTAACTCCAGATCATGAGTCGGGTAGTTAACCTCGTATGGTTTCAATTGCCGAGAAGCATAGGCAATCACCTTATCTCTTTGCATCAACACACATCCCAGACCCTGATTTGAAGCGTCGTTGTACACCATGAACCCATCAGTTCCATCTGGTAATGCTAATATAGGTGCTGTCGTTAGTCTCTTCTTAAGCTCATCAAAACCAGCCTGGCATTTCTCGTCCCACTTAAACTTTTGAGTTTTCTGTAACAGCTGAGTGAGCGGACGAGAAATCTTGGAAAATCCTTCTACAAAGCGGCGATAATATCCAGCAAGTCCTAAGAAACTCCGGACTTCTTTCACGTTAATAGGAGCCTCCCATTCCAAGATTGCTTCGACTTTCTTCGGGTCCACCTGAACTCCGTCAGCTGATATCACATGCCCGAGGAAAGTTACCTCCCTGAGCCAGAACTCGCATTTAGAAAGCTTTGCATACAGCTGTTCCTTCCTCAAAGTGTTCAAAACCACACGCAAATGTTCGGCATGCTCCTCTGCGTCCCTCGAATATATCAAGATGTCATCAATGAAGACGACCACAAATTTATCCAAGTATTCCAAGAATACCCGATTCATCAATTGCATGAACACTGCAGGAGCATTGGTAAGTCCAAACGGCATCACTATGAATTCATAATGCCGTCTGGGACACAGCGAGACTTTGGTATATCCGATTCCTTAATTCTCAACTGGTGGTATCCTGATCGCAAGTCAATCTTCGAGAATACCCTTGCCCCTTGCAGTTGATCAAACAAGTCGTCGATCCGAGGTAGAGGATACTTATTCTTGATCGTCATCTTATTGAGCTCCCTGTAATCAATACACAGTCGGAGGGATCCGTCTTTCTTCCGGACAAAGAGAACGGGCGCTCCCTAAGGAGAAATGCTAGGTTGAATATAGCCCTTCTGTAACAATTCCTCCAGTTGCTTCTTGATTTCATACATCTCGGTTGGCGCCATGCGGTATGGTGCTCTGGAAATAGGAGCTGCTCCAGGCTCTAATTCAATAGTGAATTCCACTTCTCTCTGCGGAGGTAACCCAGGTAGTTCGTCAGGAAATACATCTGAGAACTCATTCACAACTGAAATAGACGAGAGCTCTACTCCTTCCTCTTTCCTCATGGCATAGCACCAAAGTCATGACATCCACCCTTGATAATTTCACGGCTTTCATTGCTTTGATCAATTTTCCCGAGCTTCCTAGTCTCCATCCTCGGAATGAGTGTTCAGATCCGTCATCAGCAATGATAGAAATGACTCTCTCTTGGTAATTCAAAATAGCTCCATAACGGTTGAGCCAATCATCTCTGAGAATTAAATCGTCACCGTAGATGTCAACTACAATAAGATTCGATGGCCAATCTCTCCCTCCTATAGACACTGGAAAATCTCTAGCCTCTAGGGTTCCCACGATTCTCTCTCCACTTGGAAAACCCACAAAATATGGTTCACAATCAGATAAGCACGAGATTTTTAAACGATTTACACAGTTCAATGATACAAAAGAATGTGTAGCTCCGGAATCGAATAAAACACTAACTGGTTGCAAAAGGATCTGAATCGTACCTGATGCAACAGCAGTGTTCTGATCGTCAAATGTCCTCATCTCGTACAGGCGCGGAGGAACGGACCCAGCACTGGATGTCTCTCTCTTCCCGACGTTCTGCTGCTGAAATCCACTCTGCTGCGTCTGGTTCACACTTGTGTCCTTCGGAACTGGCGCTGGAGTGCGAGTACCAAAAGATATAGTAGCAACTCCACAGAAGGCCGCACGGTGCCCTTCTTGTCCACAATCGTAACAAGTTACAGAAGACGCGGGGCAATCACGTCGAATATGCCCTGCTCGACCACAGTTGTAGCATTTCTTTGATGCGTCCGGAACTGCTGATGTAGTCCGGAACTTCTTCCCACCTCTGGAAGGATGTAGAGGTTTCCTAGCCGAATAAAAGGAAGACTGGCCCTTGCAGGGCCCACCATTCTTGTTTTCTGAAAAGTCGCCGGTCACCTTCTGCTTCTTTCCCTCCACTGATTTCTCCACCTGTAATACCCGTGATTTCGATTTCCGGTAATTTCTTTTTTTTCGGCGGAAGTCCGTTTTGACGACTCTCTCATGATCGTTTCGTCATTACGAGAATGATTAATTCTGCACTTTTTGTCATCCAAGCTCGTTTCGGTGTCGTTTTGTTGAGTTCCGTGCTTTTTAGCGGTTTTTCCGCACTTGAGTTCGATTCTTGCGAATCTCGTCCGAAACTGTTGTTTCGACTTTCTCGTAAGTTCATTTAATGTTATTATTCATGTTGCAAGCTTCGGTTTGGTTATTCGATCACGTATCGTGATTTTGGGGCGTTTTGGGCCATTTTCGTAATTTCCCAAAGTTTGGGGTAATTACTTTCCGTTGTCGAATTTCGAGCCTTCGGGTAGTCGGAATCGTGTGTTCTATTAGTGCTCGGATTCGCCTTTTCGAGTACCTCATAACCGTATCTTCGATTCGTATTCAGGTTCGGGTTTCGAGGTCGTTCGGGCCGTCGGAGTTGGTCCCGGCCGAGTCATGGCCGGGCATGCTCGGGCCAAGCCAGCCCTGGCCGAGTAACGTACGGTAGTGCTCAGCAGCTACGTACGTAAGGCCGGTTACGTACGTAAGGCCCTGGCCGGTAACCTACGTAACGTTCCGGCATTTCCAGTGATGAAGTTCGCCATGGCGATTCGTCGTAAGCCGTGGCGATTCGTCGTAACCGGCCCGTGATCGGCTATTTAAGGCACAGCGACGTTTTCTTCAGCCATTTTCACTCGGTTTTCCTTCTCTTCCGCGGCTGGAGTTGTTGTAATCATGGAAGGATGTTGTTAGACAATCAATCCATGAAGTCTTGGAGTTCATATCATCAATCATCCATCCTATAACATCCTCCGATCTACCGAATCAGGTCAGATTTCCTAGAAATCTAGTTTTGGGGAATTTGGGTGTTTTGATTGTTTTCATCTGTTTTAATCCGATTTAACTTAGGATTGTGATGGATTGATGATTATTTAGATGTTTTATATCTTTTCCCTTGTTATTCCATGGTTGGATCGTATCGATTCGTTGTTTTGGTCGAGTTCTTGATCGACGCCTTGAAGGTGTCCGGTAGAATGTCTTAGAGGGGTTTTCGGGCGTTCTACGATTATTCTTCCTCGTATGATCAATGATTTATTGATTGTATGATGTTAGGGTCGTGTTTCTTGCGAAGAAACCATGTTGAACCCTTTCGTTCATCGTCGTCTTCCGTTTCGATAGCGTCGGGTGTTTCGAAGCTTCCCGGTTGAGCCGTGTCCGTTCGTGGTTCCGTGCTCGTGGTATCGAGGCAAGTATCTTGCCCATACGTTTCATGTTTCATAGGCATAATTGTTGATAAATGATTTTTATACGAAATCCAAATGTTTAATGAACGTAAAAAGGGATCGATATGTTCTCGATAAATGTTGTCTTTCAACGATAATTCGTATACTTCGTGAATATGTGTTCTCGGAATATGTGTGTTGGTTTTGTATGTTGAAAGATAATATGATCATTTCGAGTGAGTTTGATAGACCGTAATCCTTTGCCGGGGATTACGTATTGTTATTATGTACTTGTTCGGAAAGGACGTAATGTGTGTGATATTAGTTGTTACTCCTTGAAAGGAGTTTGTGTAATATCCGCAATTTTCGATTTCCGGTAATTTCTTTTTTTTCAGTGGAAGTCCGTTTTGACGACTCGCTCATGACCGTTTCGTCATTCTGAGAATGATTAATTCTACACTTTTTTGTCATCCAAGTTCGTTTCGGTGTCGTTTTGTTGAGTTCCGTGCTTTTTAGCGACTTTTCCGCACCTGAGTTCGATTCGTGCGAATCTCGTTCGAAACTGCTGTTTCGAGTTTCCCGTAAGTCCGTTTAACTTTGTTAGACGTGTTGTGAACTTCGGTTTTGTTATTCGATCACGTATCGTGATTTCCGGGCGTTTTGGGCCATTTTGTAATTTCTTGAAAGTTACGGGTATCCGTATCTGGAATTGTTGTCTCGACCCGTTTCTTGGTCGCGTATGATTAATTATGGTATTATGTTTTCATTTCGGGCCGTTGATGTTGTCCGCGAACTTTTCGTCGTGTTCGTTCCGTACGTTTTCGGAAATCGGGTCGTCGAGCCACAGTGGTCGGAGTGCGCCGGACGGTTGCGGGATCGCCAGGACAATTGCGGGCACCGGCCGGACAGTCTGCGAGGAACCGGCGTAGCACACACTATCGCCGGGAAGGCTGCGCGCTAACCGGCAGTGTAGCGCACGCTAGCCTGGTCGACCAACACACGCTCGGGCGAACAATGGGGTTTCGGGGTTGGAATCGGGAAGGATCGGCGGGTAGCGCACGCTACGCCGGCGTAGCGCGCACTAGTCGGCGAGCGTAGCGTCTGTGTCGGCCGGCTAGCGTGCGTTACAGTCGGGCGATTCGATCCGAGCTCTTTGGGCCAGGTCGGCTAGCGCGCGAGCTTCGGCCGTAGCGCACGCTAGCGGAGTCGGGCGTCTGATCATTTCGGCAGAATTGGTCGGTGGTGCGGGTCATGCGGGCCATGGCGAGAGTGCTCGGCGATCTTGGCAATAAGCGCCGCACGCTAGTCCGGGAAGGCTAGCGCCACGCTAGTTCGGCCCGATATATATATGACAGACCGACCACTTTTCCCTTCGTTTTCATTTCCTTCCTTCTCCGTCCAATTTGGCGATTCATGGCGGCGAAGCCATGTTGTTTAACAACAAATCCATGAAGTTCTTGAGTTCATAACATCAATCAATCATCCGTTATCATCCTTTGATCCAGCGAATCAAGGTAATCTTCCTTAGAACCCTAATTCCGTGAATTTGGGGGTTTTTGCATATTTGTCCGATTCGTTCCGTGTTGTTGATTAATTCATGATGGGTATGATTAATCTTGGTAGTATTCTCGTGTTTAACATCATTTAATCCATTGTTCTTCGTCGAATCGAAGTATATTTCATGATTTCCTTCGAATTGACTTTTCGGGGGATTTGTCCCCGATCTTGTTTTTCATCCGTTTTCGATGGATCGATTATGGTTAAATGATGTTGTTAAACATATTCTATGGATTGTATATCCATATTTCAACTTGGAATTCCGTTTTCGGGTTTTGACGGGACGAATCGTGTTCTTGGCCGTTTTGGGGGAAATCCTTGAACCTTCGTCATTTGTTCTTTGAATTCAACGGCTTTAAGTCGTGTTAGGGAATTCATTTCATTGTTGTTATTGTCTTTCGTAGTTTATGAACGCAAGTTGGCGATCGGTGGAGTCGGCGGGTTCGTAGTCGGTTCGTGTCAACCTACTTCGGTCGATTCTTCGCGTTGTTCTTATTCGAGGCAAGTACCTTGTCCATACATTTCTCGTTTTGTGGATATGATGATTGGTGATCGTCTTGGTGTGTGTGTGTGTTTGTTTGAAACGAGTTTTTCAAAGATTCGACTAGCCTCGTTAAAGGCTCACTTTCAAAACGCGTGGGTTTTGTAAATTGTGTGGGTTGTAAGTGACTATGTGAATCCTATGGATATGTTTGGTGTTGATGTTGCACTTGATAACGCGTGTGTGCATATATTATCTCATTTTTGGTGCGTTGTGATTTGACGATCATGTCGTGCTTTGTGTTTGTTGCCTTTGGTGGATTGTATGAATATCCTTGTTGTGACGTGTTAATTGTGTGAATGTATTTCGCTCACCTCGGGAGGGTCCGACGGGATCACGGAGGGAATTCCAATGGTATAGCCCTGGATTCACGAGTGCGGTTGTTTGTCTTGTGAATGTATTTGCTCACCTCGGGAGGGTTCGACGGGGCCACGGAGGGAATTCCAATGGTATAGCCCTGGATTCACGAGTAAAACTTCACGAATTGGTGTATATGATTTCGAAAATGCATTCTACTCACCTTGGGAGGGTCCGACGGGGCCACGAAGGGAATCGATGGTATAGCCACGGATTCACGAGTTGATGTTGTATATTAGGTGACCAAGGTTTACGTATCTTGGGCGATTATATTGTATTGATTTTATGTCCGCCGAAGACACGTGACATGGGTTTTAACCCTGTGTATTGCTGTTGGTTTTCTAATCGCGAAAACAAAACCTTTGGGCTGTGACCCTATTGATTTTGGAAAGATTAGAATTTGATAATCCTAAATTGTTTTCTATTAAAAAACTCTCGATGGCATTTTAAACTGTTTTACAAATTGTTCCCCTTAATTGTGGTTTTTCGATTCGGAATGTTTTACCCAAACTCTTGCCTCGGGAAGTACTTTTCATTATGTTTGGATCTTTGATGATTCCTGGTTATTGTTATTCGTGGAATGTGAATTGTATGGCTCGTATTTTTACACTTGTACTTGCACTAGCGAAACAGTGGAGTTTTGCTAACCCCCGAGTATTCGGGGGGTGGATGTCTATTTTTGCATTCAGGTTTTGGAGCATAGCACAGGGTCGGCACGAAGGATGATGAAATATGAACGATACTAATCACACGAGGATCCGTTGATGTAAATCTTGGTCTAGTTGTATTTTCTTTTCATTGCAGATCTTTTCCCGTTATGCGGGAGGTTATGTATTTTGACCCCTGCGTGGGTATGTGTTTGGAATCGAGTTGTATGTTATTATTGAAAGACCAAATCGGTCTCATGTGTCATTTAGCCCGAAGGCGATGTCTAGATGTTTGATTTTTGTTATCAGCCTGGTAGATCCTCGAGGAGAGGGTCTACGGCGTGTAATATCCCTGAGCGGATTGGGGGTGTTACATAAATGGTATCGGAGCTTAGGTTGTGGAAACCTAGGCTGTCGGGTCAGTGGTGTCTTTTGAGTTTTGTCTCGTCGGATTTTATCTGACTGAGTCGTGTCGCGACGCGTCGTCTGAGTTTGTTGGTCGTGATTAGTATCGAGGGGCGATCATCATGTTTGTGCAACCTGTGGAAGTAAGTCTCCCTTCTTTGTGTTGTGCCTCGTGTGACACAAGCTATTTGTTTGATTTTGTGTTAAGTGATGGAACCTTCATGTAGATTCTTGGTTTTGTGATGCGTTCGTGTGATTCTCTTATTTCGTTTGTATGAGTGTTGTCATTATTTGTCTTTTTGACTGTGATAATTGACTGTTTGCCTTCCCGGTAAAAGACATGTATTGTCTTGACTTTGTGCGATTTGATGCATATATTATAATATGTTTAAACTAATATTGTTACATGAGTATTTTTGGGCATTCTAGCCCATTGAATTATTTTTGAAAACCTTGAGTATCTTAGAAAATAAATTTCGAGATGTACTTTTAAAATGAATTGTTTTCTCGTGGTACTTCCAAGGTGCCACAATATGTTTCCAAATTCTTCTACCTCGAGGACCAAAATATTTTGAGATATTTTTAATGTTTTAGAAACACTTATACTTAGACCCGAGGGTCGGATATTTCTGAAAGTTTTCACAAAAAGGAAAGTGTCCTCGTTTTATCAAACGCAAGATGGTTTTCAAAGTCTCGACAATGATTTTGTTCAAATTTTTGTAAAATGATACTCAAGATCAACTGGTGTTTCCAAACTGTTTTCATAAGGTGGTTTTCGTTTTTAAAACCCATCATTTCACCTTGTGGTCGGGAAGGTGGGATGACGATCTTTAATGTTGTCATTTCGTGGGGGCTTGCGTGTTATCGCACCTGTGTGAGTTGTTAAAGCTTGAGTTTGTACGTTTGCGTACATGTGTGATTGTTTCATGATAGTTGTAATTATGTGCTGGTTATCGTTCGGGCCGTTGAGGTCGCCGAACGATACCGTCGTTGTTGTAGTGTTTGTGTGTATTACTTTACGATGGTAATCGTTGCGTATGATATGTGTTATGATTCTTTGTTGCGCTGAGTTGGCATTTCCGGTTTGTTGTTTTGTGATGTTATGTTCCATTGTACCTAGCATTTGTATTTTCGGTATGCCGAGCCGAGGCATTTCAACCGTGATGTGTCGGGGGAATGTACGTGTATTTTGTCCTTCTCGTCAGTAACACATTTCGAGTGTGGACTCGAGGGACACCGAATTCAGATTTGCGAATTGGCTACCGAGACTTTCGGAGTTCACGCTTCAGCACGGTTATCAGAATCGTCTTTGAGAAGCCTTCGAAGGATATTTCTGTCGGTTGCTTATTGTGTCGTCACCTTGGTTTCATTGTTCTGAGTTTCGGGGACGACACTCCTTTTTGAAGAGGTCGAATATAATACCCGAATTATTTTTGGCCTCTGCATTCCCTGTTTCTCAGGTCTATCGACTCGCTCGTGTTCGTTGATACCTTCTGAACTTGTTCTGTATTTTAGTTTCATCGTTCGAATGAACTGTGATCTTGTTTTGGGTCGATCTGGTATCGCTGTGACTTTTCCGAGTTCGGTTCGATTCTTGTGAACCTTGTTCGGAAGGGACATCATTTGGTTCTACTAGTTCTTTTATTCGAAGTGGATCGGATTTTGAACTTCTGTATATTCTACTTTGTCGACTCATTTATGTTTGTTGACATTTGTAAGCTTGTACTGCCCCTTGCTTTTGTTGATCGAACGAGTATGGTATTGTTTCGGAATAACTCGTTTGTCGTTGTGACTTTTCAATCGCTATTCCCTTTCCTGTGGATCTTATGGGAATGCATGTCTTGTAGTTCTCACCAGATCATCCTGGGAGTTGTTGTTTGAATTTTATTATCCTTCGTGTTTCGGACATGATTGTTCGATTTTTGTTGTCTCGATCGTTTGTCTTTTCGGTATTTGTTCTCATTTCGTGATTGTTGAGCGTTCAGGCTCCTTCCTAATTCCCTCAAGTTCGGGAAATTAGTCTCGTTTTCGATCTTCCAACCCTTGGGCGGTGGAATTCCGTATTTGTTCAGCGATTGACTCGCGTTTTGATTGATGTACCGTTGGGTCGGTCAATCTTATTGATTTTCGTTCGTTGTGTTTTGTGATTGTTCGGATAATTGACTTGACTATATTATCCGTTTGATGACGCTTGTCATCTGTTGGTTTTATGACATTCCTAACGGCGGCGTTGTGTTGGTCGCCGTGGAGCGTGTTTTCACGTCGTATATTCCTTTGCGTTGTTTGTAACATTTCGCCGTTGGGCGTTAGTTACGCATTCTTGCGTGTCTCGTTGAGTTTTTCCTGGCGGAATATTTCTTCCCCCTACTTGTTTTAAGTTTCGGGACGAAACTTCTTTCAAGGAGGGTAGAATGTAATATCCGCAATTTTCGATTTCCGGTAATTTCTTTTTTTTCAGTGGAAGTCCGTTTTGACGACTCGCTCATGACCGTTTCGTCATTCTGAGAATGATTAATTCTACACTTTTTTGTCATCCGAGTTCGTTTCGGTGTCGTTTTGTTGAGTTCCGTGCTTTTTAGCGACTTTTCCGCACCTGAGTTCGATTCGTGCGAATCTCGTTCAAACTCTTGTTTGAGTTTCCCGTAAGTCCGTTTAACTTTGTTAGACGTGTTGTGAACTTCGGTTTTGTTATTCGATCACGTATCGTGATTTCCGGGCGTTTTGGGCCATTTTGTAATTTCTTGAAAGTTACGGGTATCCGTATCTGGAATTGTTGTCTCGACCCGTTTCTTGGTCGCGTATGATTAATTATGGTATTATGTTTTCATTTCGGGCCGTTGATGTTGTCCGCGAACTTTTCGCCGTGTTCGTTAAAATGCGTTTTGGAAATCGGGTCGTCGAGCCACAGTGGTCGCATGCGGCCGGACGGTTGCGGGGATCGCCGGACGATTGCAGGCACCGGCCGGACAGATGCGGCGAGAACCGGCGTAGCGCACGCTCTGCCGGAAGAGGCTGCCGCGCTAACCGGCAGTGTAGCGCCGCTAGCTGGTCGACCAACGCCTTATTGCTCGGGCGAGACAGTGGGGTTTCGGGTTACGGAATCGGGAAGGATCGGCGGGTAGCGCACGCTACGCCGAGCATAGCGCGCTAGTCGGCAGCGTAGCGCCGCTGTCGGCCGGCTAGCGTCGTTACTGCCGGGCGATTCGATCCGAGCTCTTGGGCCAGGTCGGCTAGCGCGCGAGCTTCCGCCGTAGCGCACGCTAGCGGGAGTCAAAGCGATCATGGTGGCGGGGTGGTCGGTGGTGCCGGGTCATGCGGGCCATGGCCGAGAGTGCTCGGCGGTGCGGCGATAAGCGCACGCTAGTCCGGGAAGGCTAGCGCCACGCTAGTTCCGGGCGATATATATATGACAGACCGACCACTTTTCCCTTCGTTTTCATTTCCTTCCTTCTCCGTCCATGTTTGGCGATTCATGGGCGACGAAGCCATGTTGTTTAACAACAAATCCATGAAGTTCTTGAGTTCATAACATCAATCAATCATCCGTTATCATCCTTTGATCCAGCGAATCAAGGTAATCTTCCTTAGAACCCTAATTCCGTGAATTTGGGGGTTTTTGCATTTTTGTCCGATTCGTTCTGTGTTGTTGATTAATTCATGATGGGTATGATTAATCTTGGTAGTATTCTCGTGTTTAACATCATTTAATCCATTGTTCTTCGTCGAATCGAAGTATATTTCTTGATTTCCTTCGAATTGACTTTTCGGGGGATTTGTCCCTGATCTCGTTTTTCATCCGTTTTCGATAGATCGATTATGGTTAAATGATGTTTTTAAACATATTCTATGGATTGTATATCCATATTTCAACTTGGAATTCCGTTTTCGGGTTTTGACGGGACGAATCGTGTTCTTGGCCGTTTTGGGGGAAATCCTTGAACCTTCGTCATTTGTTCTTTGAATTCAACGGCTTTAAGTCGTGTTAGGGAATTCATTTCATTGTTGTTATTGTACTTCGTAGTTTATGAACGCGAGTTGTCGATCGGTGGAGTCGGCGGGTTCGTAGTCGGTTCGTGTCAACCTACTTCGGTCGATTCTTCGCGTTGTTCTTATTCGAGGCAAGTACCTTGTCCATACATTTCTTGTTTTGTGGATATGATGATTGGTGATCGTCTTGGTGTGTGTGTGTGTTTGTTTGAAACGAGTTTTTCAAAGATTCGACTAGCCTCGTTAAAGGCTCACTTTCAAAACGCATGTGTTTTGTAAATTGTGTGGGTTGTAAGTGACTATGTGAATCCTATGGATATGTTTGGTGTTGATGTTGCGCTTGATAACGCATGTGTGCATATATTATCTCATTTTTGGTGCGTTGTGATTTGACGATCATGTCGTGCTTTGTGTTTGTTGCCTTTTGTGGATTGTATGAATATCCTTGTTGTGACGTGTTAATTGTGTGAATGTATTTCGCTCACCTCGGGAGGGTCCGACGGGATCACGGAGGGAATTCCAATGGTATAGCCCTGGATTCACGAGTGTGGTTGTTTGTTTTGTGAATGTATTTGCTCACCTCGGGAGGGTTCGACGGGGCCACGGAGGGAATTCCAATGGTATATCCCTGGATTCACGAGTAAAACTTCACGAATTGGTGTATATGATTTCGAAAACGCATTCTACTCACCTTGGGAGGGTCTGACGGGGCCACGAAGGGAATCCAATGGTATAGCCCTGGATTCACGAGTTGATGTTGTATTTTTGGTGACCAAGGTTTACGTATCTTGGGCGATTATATTGTATTGATTTTATGTCCGCGGAAGACACGTGACATGGGTTTTAACCCTGTGTATTGCTGTTGGTTTTCTAATCGCGAAAACAAAACCTTTGGGCTGTGACCCTGTTGATTTTGGAAAGATTAGGATTTGATAATCCTAAATTGTTTTCTATTAAAAAACTCTCGATGGCATTTTAAACTGTTTTACAAATTGTTCCCCTTAATTGTGGTTTTTCGGTTCGGAATGTTTTACCCAAACTCTTGCCTCGGGAAGTACTTTTCATTATATTTGGATCTTTGATGATTCCTGGTTATTGTTATTCGTGGAATGTGAATTGTATGGCTCGTATTTTTACACTTGTACTTGCACTAGCGAAACAGTGGAGTTTTGCTGACCCCCGAGTATTCGGGGGGTGGATGTCTATTTTTGCATTCAGGTTTTGGAGCATAGCACAGGGTCGGCACGAAGGATGATGAAAGATGTACGATACTAATCATACGAGGATCCGTTGATGTCGTACTGGTCTAGTTGTATTTTCTTTTCCGCTGCAGTATCTTTTCCCCGTTGTACGGGAGTTTATTGTATTTTGACCCCTGTGTGGGTATGTGTTTGGAATCGAGTTGTATGTTATTATTGAAAGACCAAATCGGTCTACTGTGTCATTTTAGCCTGAAAGGCGATGTCTAGATGTTTGATTTTTGTTATCAGCCTGGTAGATCCTCGAGGAGAGGGTCTACGGTGTGTAATATCCCTGAGCGGATTGGGGGTGTTACAGTTTGTGATGCTTAATGTTGTTTGGCTTGATAAGTGATTATTGTTGTGTGCTTGATGTATGTGATGTGCCTCTGGGTAGGATTGTTGAATCTCCGGGATCCATACTTGCTAGTATGGGTCGGGCGTGACCGTAGGGTTATCCAATCCAGGTATGTCTTGCGGGGACTCCGAGGTTCGTGGCTTGTTAGCCCGATGCCGAGATAACTTGTGGGGTTATCATCGGGTATGTCTTGCGGGGACTCCGAGGTTCGTGGCTTGTTAGCGCGATGCCGGGATAACTTATGGTTGTGGTTTGATTATGTACGTATATGTGCTTGTAGTCACGTGACTGCGGTTACGGTGACATGTGATTTGATATAGTTTCCCTGTGGGTTATTCACTCGGGTTTGTTCTACGGGAGCATCTGAGGTCCGTGGCTTGCTAGCACGGGACGCGAATAATCTGTGGAAACAGGTTGTTATGGTATGATCGGGTCGTGGACCCCATTTGCTGTTATCGAATTTACGTTTTGGGAAAATGACTTTTGGGCTGTGTCCCTAAATGTTTTTGAAAGGTTTGAGAATTCTTACAATCCCAAATGTTTTCAAAACTCCCGGGATCGTAAAATGTTTTCACAAGATGTATATCGGGTTTACCCCTATCTTTCGATTTAACCGTTTTGATTAAGTGATTTACCTCGGGAAGTATGTTTATGATTAACATATTACGTGGCTCGTTTTCGTATTTTATACTTGCACTAGCAAAACATTGGAGTTTTGCTAACCCCCGAGTATTCGGGGGGTGGATGTCTGTATTGCATTCAGGTTTTGGAGCAGAGCACAGGGTCAGCATGAAGGATGATGAAAGATAAACGATACTAATCACACGAGGACCCGTTGATGTCGTATTGGTTTAGTTGTATTTGTTGGGAATAGTGCCCTAGGACATTCGATGTGCCTAGATTTGTAATTGTCACATTTAAATAAAGTTATTTGATATAATTTATTTCTCGTTGATTATTATAATGTGTGCATGTTTTAATATTATAATAATCGAATAATAGTTATTCACGAATAATAAGATTATTCAAATGTCCCTGGTAAAATCGCGTTGAGTAGAGACTCAAGTGATTAATATACTAGTATAAGTTTGATTGATAATCATCGGATGATTATGCGTATGGTACGGATCAATCTTATGGGTATTGGTTGGAGAACTAATACTGGACCGACCCGCATTGAGATCACTGCATGGAAATGTCATAAGTGAATCTCAATACAGTATGTCAATAAATCCTTGAACCTGAGATTATCATAGAGTCCAACATGATAACTGCTATGCCTTGACGTAATCCAACGTCATCTAAAACATGGTGATCATAAAGGTTAGCGATCGGGATTAGTGGGAGTCATGTAGAGGGCAATGAATAATCAAGATGGGGATTTGTCCCTCTCTTACTTAAGAGAGATATTTGCTGGGCCCCTCGATAAGTAGGACTGAAGGAAATGCATGGCCATGCTCAAATGAAGAGTCATTTGATTCAATCATTCTACTTAAGATCGAGAAAGCATTTGAACATAAATAAGTATGACAGACTCCATGACTTAGTTCAAATATGATATCGCGTGACAAAGGGATTTGACACGTTAAAAGGTTTAATGGACTATTAACTTATATTATTTGGGTAATCATAATGTCTTGCTAGAGGCCGCTTATGATTTATTATTTAATAAGGTATTAAATAATTGCCAACATAATATAAGCCTTTTGGGTCGCACATACGACAATTATAGACAAGTAGGAATAAATATCAACTGGGAATAATAAATATAATATTGGATATTATATTTATAAGGAGATTAAATAATAAGTAATATATATAATATTGGATATTATATATATTGTATTATTTAATAAGTTGAGGGGCAACTAAGCAAATACTAGATTATTGAATCTAGGGTTTACTTAGTATAAATATAAGGTCTTGGACAAGGAGTTGTAACAAGAATACAAGACCTAAAAATCGGCCCTTCAAGAGGAAGAAAAATCGGCCATCTACATCATATTGTAGGAGAACGGAGTCGGTCGTCCCTATTCCCTTAGTTGATCTTGATCAATAGTACAATCCTTCTAGTAAGGAATTTGTGTTGTACTATTTATCAATATTATTCGTAAGGATCTAGCAATCCGGCTTGTGGAATTGTTCGTGTGTGGATCACCAAAAGAGGAAGAAGATATTCATCTGCTTCTAGTCCGGATCTAGAATTGTTCAATCGGATTAAGGTAATTCGATTAACTCTTTAATTAAACAATTAAATTACTGCATGAGATCCTAAATTGGGTTTTCACATTTATTGTTCCGCTGCGTTTTTACTCCGATTATTTTGTATTCGATGCATAGAAATCCCAACAGTGGTATCGGAGCCAACTTGCATGTAATTTAATTGTTTGTGTAGAACATATTTATGTGTAAATTATGTTCCTGATTATGTTTATAAAATATAGATTTTATAAAATATTTTTTTAGTTTAATTTGATTAAATCGGATCGTCAAAAATAATTTTCTTTATTTTTACAAAAGCTGCAAATCGAAGCTGATGGAAACGATGCAGTAGTAGTCGGGCAGATTTGGGACCGGGTCGGGTCGGGCCTGGACCCGCGGGTTGTATTAATTAGCAAAAATGATTTTGCATCACCAGGGGTTCGAACCCTGGTGGTCCAGGCAAGCCGCCTAGCTAATTACCAAGTGCGCTGCAATTTTGTTTTGGAATTTTTCTCACGAATGTTTTATTAAAGGCAGGAAATCTGTTTTAATGTTGCAAAATTTATTCCGCAAAACACGGGATTCGAACCCGAGTCCTTTGCCTTTAAATCTGGCGCTTTACCATCTCGGCTGGGAACTGTTTTGGTAGTTTCAAAGTAATCCTTTTCTTATAAGCCCTTTTAACATAAAAGTAAATTTGGAAATAATAGTTGCAAAATGTTGCAACTGCAACCGGAGTTTCGAACCGGGCAAACCGCTGCAGATCAAGCTGGCGTCATCTCGGCCATAGTCCAGTTTTGTTCATATGATGACTCAAATTTTAATTATTGTCTGATTGTTAGATATATTGATTATTTAGTATATTACATGCTTTATTAATTATTTGATAATTATTTATGGTATGTGTGTGGTGTATGGCATGACCATAAATTGACCAATGTGATTGGATAATTTAATTTCTTATGGGTTGGTTTTACGGCTTGCGTGTCGTTTAATTATAATTGGTTTTACGGCCTGCGAGTCGTCTATTTAAATTGTTTATTATTTTACGGCCTGCGTGTCGTTTGTACTTCTTGTAATTTAATTTATTAGTGTAGTATTAAATTTCATTAATGTAATGAAGACAAGAAGGACGAGAAAGACGGACTCCAGGAGCAAATTGATCGCGTATGACGTTCCAAGGAGTTGGAAGATCAATGAAGACCATATTTAACCCTTTAGATGACCTTTGTGATTTTCATGTTGGCTCATGAAAATCACGTTAGGATTATGGTCATGCTATACACGGTCCTATGCTTTATTGTCATGTGATGCGATGTATGTTTAAATTTATGCATGCATGTGATGATATGTATGTTTAGATGTATGTTAGCAAACATAGACATTAACATAGGATAAAAATCCCTCGTTAAAATTTTAATGCCGTTCATTTGAAAAACACCTATCAAGACTTCGATCATCATGAGTGGGTCATGCCAAAGCTGGGCACTCGGATTATCTTAGTAAGGTAGGATAGGTAATGGTGATACCTATACGTTTAATGAATTTGGAAATCAAAATAGTTTTGAACCTTAAGGCATAAGATGGGATTATAACATGCTTGGGCATACGATGCCAGATCCCATAATATAATCTAAGAGTTACATATGATGTAATCGATAAAGAGTTATCCACCTAAAGTAGTTCAATTCTAGGCGTCATGCCAAAGCTGAGTTTAGGATTGTGCGAAATGGGATCTTAGCCCACTAAAATTACAAATGTTGTAAATTGAGGGTACTTTGTTTTAGTGGGAGTATTTTTACGAGAAATAAAATAATGTGACTAAATATTTTGCATATTGAATTTTGTAGAGTGGCATCAAACAACACATCCACCATTTCACTGCGATCCGTCCTTGAGAAGGACAAGTCAAAGAAAATGGCGAGAACTATCTGGATTGGATCCGGAGCCTGAGAATAGTTCTCAAGCAAGAAAGAAAGATGTATGTTCTTGAGGAAGAAATTCCCGATGAGCCAGCTGACAATGAAAATAAAGCAACAAAAGACAAATGGAAGAAACATTGTGATGATTCCATTGATGTCGGTTGTCTTATGTTGGCCACCTTTTGTCCGTAACTTTAAGAATCTGGAGGAAATGGAAGCTTATGAGCTAAATGCTCACCTCAAGGAAACTTTCTCGAAGCATGCTAGGCAAGAGAGGTATGAGACCTTTCAAGCCTTGTATGCTTGCAAGATGGTTGAGGGACATCTGTCGGCGCTCACGTGCTCAAGATGAAAGGATATATTGATCATCTTGAAAGACTTGGTTTTCCACTTTCTAAGGAGCACTCCACGGATGTGATCCTAAACTCATTGCCCGAAAGTTTGGTCAGTTCATTATGAACTATAATATGAATGAGATGGAGAAGTCCATTCTTTGAGTGCATGGGATGCTTAAAGCAGTGACGAGAATATTAAGAAGAAACCAAACCATGTGTTGATGGTCGGCAAAGGGAAATCCTTTAAGAACAAAGGCAAGGGCAAGGGTAAGGCAAAAGTTGCCAAATCTAAAGACCCTACTAGGCCGTGTTTCAAGGCTAAAGCTCCCAAAGATGGAAATTGACATCATTGCAATAAGCCGGGACAACTGGAAAAGAAATTGCAAGATTTACTTGGAAGAGCTAAAGCGTACCAAGGCGGTGAGACCGCCATGTATATTTGTTATAGAAGTTAACTTATCTACCTCTAACTCCCGGGTATTAGATCTTTGGATGTGGATCTCACATTTGTACAAATGTGCGGGGGTTGAGAAGCAAGAGAGAATCAAGAAGGGAAGTAGATCTAAGAGTCGGAAATGGAGCAAGAGTTGATGCACTAGCCGTAGGAACTTATGATCTAGTTTTGCCCAATGGGCTTTTGTTAGTTTTGAACAATTGCTATTATGTTCCTGCTATGAATAGGAATATTATTTCAGTTTCTACATTAGATTGTGAAGGTTACAGTTTTCTTATTAAGAATAAGATCATTCGTATTTTCTTTGATGCCTTGCTTTATGGCTATATACTGGCCTTTACAATATTGATCTAGATGAGTCTGACACTTTGGAAGTCTATAACATTGCATCAAAGAAACCTAAGCTCAATGATTCTAATCCGACTTACTTATGGCATTGTCGACTTGGTCACATAAACGAGAAACGCATTTCTAAACTCCATAATGATGGACTTTTAGACTCTTTTGACTATGAATCATATGGGACATGCGAATCTTGTTTATTGGGCAAGATGACGAAGAATCATTTCACCGGTCATGGAGAAAGGGCTAGTGATCTATTAGGCCTAATACATACTGATGTATGCGGACCTCTTAGCACTCATGCCAGAGGCGGATACCAATACTTCATTACATTCACCGATGATTTTAGCCGATATGGATATGTTTATCTTATGAAGTATAAACATGAATCTTTTGAAATGTTCAAAATATTCCAGAATGAAGTACAGAATCAACTTGGCAAGACAATTAAAGCCCTTCGATCAGATCGAGGTGGGGAATACTTGAGCCAAAAATTCGATGATCATCTTAGGAGTTGTGGAATTGTTTCGCAACTTACTCCTCCCGGAACACCTCAGCATAACGGAGTGTCCGAGAGGAGGAATCGAACTTTATTAGATATGGTTCGATCCATGATGAGTCGAACAGAGCTTCCATTATCATTTTGGGGCCACGCCTTAGAAAGCAGACATTCACCCTTAACCGTGTTCCATCTAAAGCGATTGAAAAGACACCATTTGAAAAATGGGTAGTAAAAGACCAAACTTGTCTTTTCTAAAGATCTGGGGTTGCGAAGCGTTCGTAAGGCGCCAAGTGTTTGACAAGCGGCGACGGATCTGAAAGATGTTTATTTGTGGGGTATCCTAAGGAAACTAAAGGATATTACTTTTACAAGCCCGCAGAGAACAAAGTGTTTGTTGCTCGAAATCCGTATTCTTAGAAAGGGAATTTATTTCCAAAGAGACAGTGGGAGAAGAGTAATTCTCGAGGAAACTCGAGAACCACAAGAAGACATCGCTTCACCGATGGAAACCGAACAAGCTCAACAAACGGTTGAAGAGCCCATTCAAAGTACACAAGTCCCACGCAGATCGATAGGATGCGACATGAACTGAGAGATATGGTTATCTCGTAGCAGAGGATGATGATGCATCGCTCATAGATGATGAGCCTAGTACCTATCTGAAGTTGCTTCGGGACCGCAGTCCGAGGAATGGTTAGAAGCCATGAAGTCCGAGATGCAATCCATGTATGACAATCAAGTTTGGAACTTGATAGATCCACTGAGGGTGTTAAAACCATTGGGTGCAAATGGGTCTATAAAAAGAAGAAAGACATGGATGATAATCGCAAGCCTATAAAGCTAGACTAGTGGCAAAAGGTTATAGAATGATTCATGGTGTTGACTATGATGAGACCTTTTCGCGTAGTCATGCTTAAATTAATTAGAATTTTATTTGCCATTGCCGCATACTATGATTATGAAATATGGCAAATGGATGTCAAAACAAAGATTCCTTAATGGAAACTTACTCGAGGATGTGTACATGACACAACTGAAGGTTTTGTTCATCCGTAAAATTCTAAAAAGGTTTGCAAGCTTCAAAGATCCATTTATGGGTTGAAGCGAAGCTTCTCGGAGTGGAATCTTCGTTTTGATGAAGCTCACAAAGAGTTTGGGTTCATTCAAAATGAAGATGAACCTTGTGTGTACAAGAAGGTTAGTGGGAGAATAGTTGTTTTCTTAGTCTTATATGTAGATGACATATTACTCATTGGAAATGACATTCCCACCTTGCAGACAGTCAAGACTTGGTTGGGAAGTTGTTTCTCAATGAAAGACTTAGGAGAAGCCGCTTACATTCTTGGGATAAAGATCTATAGAGATAGATCAAAGAGATTGATTGGTCTGAGTCAAAGTACATACATTAATAAAATATTGAAGAGGTTCAATATGCAAGACTCCAAGAGAGGACTCTTGCCAATGTCACATGGCATTCATCTGAGTGAGACTCAGAGTCCTAAGACTCCTGATGAGCGAGCTCGTATGAGCAAGATACCATACGCTTCGGCTATTGTATCGATCATGTATGCCATGATTTGTACTCGACCAGATGTATTGTTTGCTCTTAGTATGACAAGTCGATACCAATCGAATCCAGGTGAAAGTCATCGATGACAGTGAAAACCATCCTAAAGTACTTGAGAAGAACTAAGGATAATTTCCTAGTTTATGGAGGGTGGGAAGCAGTGTTGTAAGAGGTTACGCCGATGCAAGTTTCAAACCGAGAGACGATTTCAAATCGCAACCGGTTATGTGTTTGTATTGAATGGAGGTCTTTGTGAGTTGGAAGAGTTCCAAGCAAAGCACGGTTCTTGGATCTATTCTGAAGTGAGTACAGCGGCATCGGATGCGGCTAAGGAAGCCGTATGGATCAAGAAGTTCGTTACCGAACTAGGAGTGGTCCCAACCATCCAGGGTCCCATAAGCCTTTATTGTGACAATAATGGTGCTATTGCACAAGCTAAAGAGCCTAGGTCCCATCATAATTCCAAACATATACTCGGAAAATATCACCTAGTCGGAGAGATCGTCGGACGAGGAGATATTACAATATGCAAAGTAGCAACGGAAGAGAATGTTGCGATCCACTTACCAAGCCTCTCTCACAAGGAAAGCATGTTGAGCATGCTAGAGCGATAGGACTAAAAGTCATGAATGAATGGTCCTAGTGCAAGTGGGAGATTGTTGGGAATAGTGCCCTAGGACATTCGATGTGCCTAGATTTGTAATTGTCACATTTAAATAAAGTTATTTGATATAATTTATTTCTCGTTGATTATTATAATGTGTGCATGTTTTAATATTATAATAATCGAATAATAGTTATTCACGAATAATAAGATTATTCAAATGTCCCTGGTAAAATCGCGTTGAGTAGAGACTCAAGTGATTAATATACTAGTATAAGTTTGATTGATAATCATCGGATGATTATGCGTATGGTATGGATCAATCTTATGGGTATTGGTTGGAGAACTAATACTGGACCGACCCGCATTGAGATCACTGCATGGAAATGTCATAAGTGAATCTCAATACAGTATGTCAATAAATCCTTGAACCTAAGATTATCATAGAGTCCAAAATGATAACTGCTATGCCTTGACGTAATCCAACGTCATCTGAAACATGGTGATCATAAAGGTTAGCGATCGGGATTAGTGGGAGTCATGTAGAGGGCAATGAATAATCAAGATGGGGATTTGTCCCTCTCTTACTTAAGAGAGATATCTGCTGGGCCCCTCGATAAGTAGGACTGAAGGAAATGCATGGCGATGCTCAAATGAAGAGTCATTTGATTCAATCAGTCTACTTAAGATCGAGAAAGCATTTGAACATAAATAAGTATGACAGACTCCATGACTTAGTTCAAATATGATATCGCGTGACAAAGGGATTTGACACGTTAAAAGGTTTAATGGACTATTAACTTATATTATTTGGGTAATCATAATGTCTTGCTAGAGGCCGCTTATGATTTATTATTTAATAAGGTATTAAATAATTGCCAACATAATATAAGCCTTTTGGGTCGCACATACGACAATTATAGACAAGTAGGAATAAATATCAACTGGGAATAATAAATATAATATTGGATATTATATTTATAAGGAGATTAAATAATAAGTAATATATATAATATTGGATATTATATATATTGTATTATTTAATAACTTGAGGGGCAACTAAGCAAATACTAGATTATTGAATCTAGGGTTTACTTAGTATAAATATAAGGTCTTGGACAAGGAGTTGTAACAAGAATACAAGACCTAAAAATCGGCCCTTCAAGAAGAAGAAAAATCGGCCATCTACGTCATATTGTAGGAGAACGGAGTCGGTCGTCCCTCTTCCCTTAGTTGATCTTGATCAATAGTACAATCCTTCTAGTAAGGAATTTGTGTTGTACTATTTATCAATATTATTCGTAAGGATCTAGCAATCCGGCTTGTGGAATTGTTCGTGTATGGATCACCAAAAGAGGAAGGAGATATTCATCTGCTTCTAGTCCGGATCTAGAATTGTTAAATCGGATTAAGGTAATTCGATTAACTCTTTAATTAAACAATTAAATTACTGCATGAGATCCTAAATTGGGTTTTCACATTTATTGTTCCGCTGCGTTTTTACTCCGATTATTTTGTATTCGATGCATAGAAAACCCAACAGTATTTTATCTCCGCTGTAGTATTTCTTTCCCGTTGTACGGGAGTGTGTTGTATTCGACCCCTGCGTGGGCATGTAATGAGTTTGAGTTGTATGTATTTTTTTGAAAGACCAAATCGGTCTACTGAGTCATTTTAGCCTTAAAGGCATTGTTGAGATGTTTGACGTTGTTTACCAGCCTGGTAGATCCTTGAGGAAAGGGTCTACGGCGTGTAATATCCCTGAGTGGATTGGGGGTGTTACATAAATGGTATCGGAGCTTAGGTTGTGGAAACCTAGGCTGTCGGGTCAGTGGTATCTATTGAGTTTTTGTCTCGTCGGATTTTGTCTGACTGAGTCGTGTCACGACGCGTCGTTTGAGCTTGTTGGTCGTGATTAGTATCGTGGGCGATCATCATCTTCGTGTGACCTGTGGATGTAAGTCTCCCTTCTTTGTGTTGTGCCTCGTGTGACACGAGCTATTTTTATGATTATTTGTTAAGTGACGGAATCCTCTTATGGATTTTGATTTCTTGATATGTGGTTATTCGACCCTCATATTTCGTTCATATGAGGAGTAGTGTTGATGGATTGTGCATGTTGAACTGTATTTCTTTTATCCGCTGCGTGAGTTCTTTTGTAATGGCTTTCGGTATTTTACCGACTGAGTTTTATTTCGAAAACCAATTCCTTAACCGAATTTTTGGCATTATGGCCTTGATCATTTTGGCGAAATTCTTATGACGGTATTTAGTATTTTGTAAATGGCTTTTGTGAGTTTTTGAAATATTACCATCATCGGCCTTTTTGGCGTTTTTGTAAATGGTTTTATCTTGGTGGGTTCCGGCGCGGGACCCACGGCGCTATAATGTTCCGTGTAATTACCTGAAATTTTTGGGCATTCTAGCCCATTGAATTATCTTTGAAAACCTTGAGTATCTTAGAAAATAAATTTCAAGACGTACTTTTAAAATGAATTATTTTCTCGTGGTACATCCAAGGTGCCACAATATGTTTCAAAATTCTTCTACCTCGAGGTCCAAAATATTTTGAGATATTTTCAATGTTTTATAAACACTTTTACTTAGACCCGAGGGTCGAATATTCTGAAAGTTTTTCACTATCAGAAAGTGTCCTCATTTTTAACAAATGCGAAATGGTTTTCCAAAGTCTCGATAACGATGTTTCACGTTTTTACTTTTTTTTGAAAGATGATACTCAAGATCAACCGGTGTTTTTCTAAATTATTTTCAAGAGGTGGTTTTCATTTTTTTAAAACCTATAAATTCCCGTTTGCGTTTGGGAATGTATGTATGATGTTTGTATTGTCGTTATGGTGTTTGCTCCCGAGTATGATCGAATTGGTGGCATGAACGTCGAGGCGTTGCCACGCATTTGTTATACTAGCCCTCTGTGAGAGGTGTGAACTGGTATTTACTGTTTGTCACCTCGTGGTGATTTGCGTGTTGTCGCACGGGTGTGAGCTGTTGAAGCTTGAGTTTGTACGTTTGTGTACATGTGTGATTGTTTCATGATGGTTGTAATTATGTGCTGGTTATCGTTCGGGCCGTTGAGGTCGCCGAACGATACCGTCGTTGCTGTAGTGTTTGTGTGTGTATTACTTTACGATGGTAATCGTTGTATATGGTATGTGTTATGATTCTTTGTTGTGCTTGTTGTGCGACGATTAATTCGCCGCGATAGGCGATCGGCGACCTCCCTGAAAAGTCAACCATAGAAGCCAAACTCCGGACGAACACCTAAAGTCCGGCATGATATAGCGATCGTCTTTTGGTAACCAGCGATCGTCTTTTGATACCTGGCGATCGTCTTTGTCTAACGGATCAGAGGCGATCGTCTCATGCCACGTGGGGATCCAGCGTCCGTCAAAGTCGTCGAAGACCGAATCTTGGACGATGGCCCACCCGCGGATCTTCACAGGATACCAACAAAAAGGATCATTGACCCCAGCCTGTCACCTACCGCATCTACCGACAAGGCCGCCGAAAGGTACGTAGTGGACCCTCCTCGGACAGCGACTCGCGACGCGTGCTGGCTTCCCATTGGTCCACCCAGCTGGCCTCCAACTGCAACCTCGGACCTCAAAGGAACAGGCCCACGTGACGGGACGATCGGCCGTTTATTTTAATATAGAAAACGGCGATCGCCCGCGATCGCCTGAGGGATCCCAACTACTTAGTCCCCTATAAATAGAGAACTCACTGTTGCGGCCAAAGGGACGGATCCTACCACGAATTAAGTGCAAAATACACACCAAAGAGAGAACAAAAGGCTCTTTTGGCAAGCACTAACATATTCATAGTGACATTCACACACATTCATCATAAATTCCAAGCAAGAACTCACAGATTCATCCATCTGGTTCTTAGGCAATCTACGCGCTCTAAAGCCTAGATAACTAGAAGCTTTTACACTCATTGTATTAGATTCTAACATTAATATTTGTACTGACAAGATATTTATTAATAACATCTCGCGAGAGCATTCAAGCCCGGGACTAACAACCCGGCAAATCTTGTGTTATCTATTTTCCCACGGAAGTGTTCTCGCATTTTGTTTGTTACTCGATCGTTCCAGCAATACTATCTCTGATAATATTTTGGGTAACAACAATTGGCGCTAGAGGAAGGTGGCTTTCTAAACCTTCATTTTTATTCCTACTGTCTCGAAGAACACTCACCGTTCTCGGACATATACTTGAAGAAACACTCACTGTTCTTCAATAGAAAACCATCGAAAATGACATCGGAACAACCTCCAAGAGGGCCACCTGAGATCTCACGGAAATCTTATTCCGGCGAGGACCGAATCCCGGCCCACGGCGGAAGGCGGCCGTGGCGGCTAGGCTCTCACTCCCGCCCCGAGGGCGGTTCTAGCCTCTCACTCGACCGATTCCAGACATCGGAGCAGTTGAGGAGGCTATAGCCATCCTCGAGGAACGGCAGAGGGCCCGCGATACGCCTACCATCACCCCCGTCGGCTAACCGCCGGCAAGCAAAAGGAAGCTCAAGGGGATCTATGTTGAGAAATCGACAGAAAGCCCCGAGCAGCCGGAGAAGGCTCTCGTGAGGCGGGACGATTCCGTCTTGACCGCCTAGGAGCGATCCCTCATGGCGGCCAAGGGCACTCGAGGCCCAGTAGGAGACATCGATATCTGAATCCTTTACCAGGAGTTCGGCTTATCCGACTCCCAAAAGACAAACCGGTCAACGAGCCCCTGCTCGCCCAAGAAGGGAACCCTCTGGCAGGGAGATCGTCATTCACCACGGAGCTAGGGGATCAGTACACGATCGCCTTGGTTCACGCTCTGAGAGTCAATCGGCGAGCAGTCAGGCGACGGCGATAGCCGCCATACAACGCCAGCTCGACGAGATGAAGGCGCTCATGGAAAATGGGGCAGGCGCCAGGAGGTCGATCATCGGTTCAAGCGAACCACTCACGACTCAGATCGAGCTCGCCCCAGTCCAACCAACAATCAATCCCCCACAAACACCTTTATACGAGGGGAAATCGGATCCGGAAACCCACTTAAGCAAATTCCGGATCTACATGACCGGGTGCGGAGCTTCAGATGCGACGAAATGTCGTATGTTCCCGTTAACTCTGGGCGACCTCGCCCACAGATGGTACACCTCACTACCATCTCGCTCAGTCAATTGCTTTGAGAAGCTAGCGAACGACTTCAGGTCATACTTCGCCGCCAAAGTCGCTCGCCCGGAAGGTCCTCACCGCATGATGAAAATCGGGCGGGGAAGGACGAATCGGATGAGGATTACATCGGCCGGGTAGACGAGATAGTCCTCACCGGTGAGCCCGTCGGCGACGAGATCGCTCTCAACTCGATTATGAGCGGATTCCACGGACGCTCGCCCATGTTCAGCATCTCACAAAAGATATCCCCCGACCTATTCGATTTTCCGCAACAAGGCCGCCGGGTTCTGGCCGACAGAGGATGCTCTCACTCCGCTTAGAAGAGGGGCCATCCGAAGAAGGAAAAGCACCCTCCCATGTCCAGAGGAAGGCGGTCGCCAAGCCCAGAAAGGCGATCGCCAAGCCGCCTGGCGAGTTCAAAGCCTTCGAGGATGTAGAGGTCCACCTTCTTCACAACCTCAACTTATCTCCGGCCCACATCTTCAACGCGATCAAGGGTCGCGAGTGGCTTTCCAAGCCTAAGCCAATAAGGGACCACGGTCACCTAGACCGTAGCAAATTCTGTGCCTATCATAAGAGTCCCGGCCACAACACTAGCTGCCGCGATCTCCTCGAGCAACTCGCGATTGTTTGAGGAAGGCAAACTGGACAACTTGGTCACCAAGCCGGAACCAAGGACGGAGAGGACCAGAGGGCGCGAGCGTCGGCAACACGAGAGAACTCCTCCCAATCCGGCCGCGAGAATTGAGCATGAGCCGGAATACTCGATGATTCGGTCCCACCGATCAACTCGCGGCCGGTCAACATGCTTCAAAGGGAGGTGGAAACCTCGGGGTCTTTCCCGGTTTCCACCATGTCGAACAGAAACGAAAAGCCGAGCCGAGGGCATTCGCCGGGGTCACGTCGTTGTACCCCGGAACCGACCATCTCTAGAGACGCGCTCATCACCTTTTCCAACAAGGACAGGGAAGGAGTGCAATGTCCCAAGGAGGATGCACTAGTGATCTCCGCTTGCATCCTTGGGAAGACGGTCGATCGCGTGTTGGTCGACAATGGGAGTTTTTGCAACATCATATTTAAATCCGCCCTAGACCAGCTCGGCAACCTGATCAAATTCATCAAGCCTTTCGACACCGTGCTCCAAGGGTTCGGCGACAACACAGTCCAAGCCTACGGGAGGATCAAGCTCTCCGTCGAGCTAATATGTTTTTATGATCCCAAGGTTAGGATTACTAGGAACCTAAGCTTTGTAATCATAGATAGGCCCAGCATCTATAATGGGTTCCTAGGTCGCCCCTTCTTAGAAACCTTTGAGGCGGTCGCCTCATCTTTCTTTTACTGTATCAAATTCCCCACTGCCGATGGGACGGTCGGTACTGTAAAAGGAGATCAGCTAATGGCAAAGAGATGTTTGAGTTACTCCTATGTTGTTAATTCTTTCAATACTTCCCGTACTGTATGTAACGTTGAAGCGACCGACGATCAACCCATGGAGATCGACGAGCCTGAGACTTCGTACCAACCCGACTCAGGGGACGCCATCTCTCATCGATCAACGGACGACATCGAGCCAAGGATCGGTTTCGAGCCAAGTCTCGACATCGATCCAAGGACCGAGTCCGAGATCGTACCAAGCGAGGCGACCGCCTGTCGAAGAGTTGGAAAGCATTACGATGGATCCGGATCATCGAGCGGGAGGTACGGTCGGCGCGAGCATCGACCGAATTAAAGGGAGATCGATCAACTTGCTACGTAAGAACATCGGTGTCTTTGCCTGGTCGCATCAAGATATGGTTGGCATAAGTCCGAACACGCCGCCATTATCTCAAGATCGACCGGCAATGAAACTGTTCACGAGCGTAGGAAGTTCGGTCGAGAAATACGCGCTCGACATAGAAGTCCGAAGTTACTCGGCAGCGGTGATCGGAGTAGCAATCGACGAACCACGGTGGGTCGCCAGCGGTGCTCGTCAAAAAGCCGATCGCTCCTGGAGATTATGCATAGACTTCACCGACCTCAACGCGGCATGTCAAAAGATCACTTCCCAATGCCTCATATCGATCATCGGTCGATAGCACGGCGAGTTGCGAAATGATGTCGTTTATGGATGCCTTCGCGGATATCATCAAATCCCAATGGCGAGAGGAAGACATAAAACACACATCTTTCCACACAAAAGGACATATACTTTTGGGTCGAATGCCGTTCGGCTTGAAAAGCAGGGCGACCTACCGGCGATTAGTCAGCGGGATGTTCGCCGATCAGATCGGCAAGACCATGGAGGTCTACATTGACGATATCGTGGTCAAAAGCCTCAAGAAGGAAGATCACCTCAACGATCTTGCCGAGACGTTCGCCATCCTTGAGAAGTTTAACATGAAGTGAACCCCAAGAAATGCAACTTCGGGGTGGGCTCAGGAAGTTCTTGGGGCACATAGTGAGCCAAAGGGGATCGAGGCGAACCCCGCCAAGATACGAGCGATCCTTGACATGCGGGAACCGCGAAACATCAAACAGTGCAACGCCTCACAGTGTCTAGCCGCCCTCAACCGTTCATATCACGGCTCGGCGATAAAAGCAAGCCTTTCTTCGCGACCATCAAGAACAAGAAGTTCGCATGGACGAAAGAAAGCCGAGATAGCATTCGCCAAAATAAAGGAATATCTATCCAACCCCGAGATCTCGGCAAAGCCGATCCCGGTGAAAAATTATTCCTTTACTTAGCGGCCTCGGAGGTCGCCGAGTGCCGTTCAGTGCGAGCGAGAGGCAAGCCCACTTGCCGATCTACTATGTTAGCCGGGCGCTTCACGACGCCGAGACACGTTACACACCATTGGAGAAGATCGCCTATGCCCTTGTCATGAGTGTCTGAAACCGAGAGCTTACTTCTTCGATCACCTGTGGAGGTCCTAACCACTCTACCTCTAAGACAAGTCCTGCACCGACCAGGACACCAACGGCGACTCCTCAACTGGAAGCTTGAGAACGCACAATACGGAATCACTAACGCACCTCGCACGGCCAACAAAGCCCAAGCTCGCGGACTTCGTGGTGGAATTAACGTTCCCTCACGGTCAGGCCAGTCGGCCGACTCCGCCGAAATTATACGTGGATGGCTCGGCGACCAATGCGAGAGCGAGGCGAGATCGTCCTCATTAGCCCAGACGGTCAGAGTTTCACAAATGCCGTGCGTTTCGGTTTTCGTGCGACCAACAATGAAGCCGAATACGAAGCTCTGGTAGGCGGGCTTGATCTAGCCCTCGCCCTAGATGTTCGACGCCTCCATATCTACATGGACTCCCTTTTGGTCGTGAACCAAGTCAAGGGGGAATATGAGGCACGCGGCGAACAGATGGTCAAATACCAAGAGCTGGTCGCCGAAATGTGCACAAAATTTGAAGAAGTACTAATCGAGCAAGTCCCGAGAGAGCACAACTCCAATGCCGTTTCACTTTCAAAACTAGCATAATAGGATGGGGCAGCCGACTTCTCCAACATCCAAATCACAAAGTCAGCGAGGCCGCGATCGACAGAACTTGGTTACCACGGTCGCCATCGCCGAAGAGAATTGGATGACTCCGCTCATCAAATACTTAAAAGACTAACGGTCACGGCGGCCGTGTTAAAGCTCGCCAACTCCGGCCGTGCGACCGTGTATACCCTATTGGACGATCGGCTTTACAAGCGAGCTTTCACCTTCCCTCCTCAAGTGTATTACAGGAGGAAGGTCGGCTCGTTTAGCCGAAATCCATGACGGATTTGTGGGAACCACGCGCGGCGAGCCCTCCTCCATAAGACGACCGCACAAGGATTTTTCTGGCCATCACTTCGGAAAGATGCGATCGCTTATGCCGAGATCTTGTCATAGATGTCGAGATAATGGGCCCCAACATAAAACTATCACCCGAATGACTCACCTCCATGTATAGCCCTTGGCCATTTGCGCAATGGGGCATCGACCTTATAGGTCCCTTGCCGACGACTCCGGGGCCGTAAGTTCGCCATCGTTGGGGTCGATTATTTCACCAAATGGGCCGAGGCCGAACCACTCAACAAGATCGCCAAGAGCAAGTGATCAAGTTTATATGGAAAAACATAATATGCCGATTCGGTTTGCCCTGTGCCATCATCTCCGACAACGGAAACAGTTCGACGGCTTAGAAGTCATGCAATTCTGTGAAAAGTGGGGAGTCAAAAGGTTATTCTCAGCGCCCTATCACCCTCAGACGAACGGGCAGGTAGAGGCAGTGAATAAGATCCTCAAACACACGATCAAAGCACGACTCGAATCCCGGCAAGGAAGATGGGAGAGCGAGCTCCCAGACGTTTTATGGTCCTACCGAACGACGACCCGCAATTCAACCGGCGAAACCCCGTTCGCCCTTACCTTCGAAACAGAAGCGGTGATTCCTTCGGAGATCGCCGTCCTCAGCCATCGAACCGAACAGGAGATGACGACCGACAACGATGTAGCCCGGCGAATCGACCTAGACATGCTTGAAGAAAGACGGCTGACCTCAGAAATGAAGAACACAATCCACAAAAGGAGAGCCGAGAAGTTCTTCAATTCAAAGGTCAGAGAGAGAAGATTTCAAGTGGGCGATCTCGTCCTCAAGAAAATCCAAACCCATACAGGCGTCTTTGGTCCAAACTGGGAAGGACCTTTCAGAGTATCCAGATGGTTAACTAAAGGAGCCTACGAACTGGAACATCCTGACGGCACTCCGGACCAATACCCCTGGAACGCCGTGCACCTGAAAAAATACTATCAGTGATAAATTTGTATTCGATTTCAATGATGTACAAGGAATATAATGAGATTTTTTGTTATCCCATCGGTTATGGCGATCGCCCCACCAGGCATCGCATATCACCGACGATCGCTGATCACGACGATCCTAGGTAAAATTATTGCAGCCATGGTCCTGGAGGTCGATGGAACCGACAGCTTCGCCCATGCAAGGTTCCTTTGGGCTGAGATCATCCGCCCTTCGTTTAAATACAAGGTCGACGTAGCCGAAGGACCCTCCAAAATAGTCAGTAGGCGCGATCGCACGTTCTCAAGGTACATCATCTAACATGGTGAACCCGAACAATGCGACGTGCCGTTACCCCCGTCTCAACGTACACCGTCGAGGATCGCCATCTTCATGGCGGGCCGAGGTGGAAGCAGAGCTGACAAGCCGCGGACGTGGTGTCGAATAAGCCGACGACACTCCGCGCAAGGACTCCTCCAGACCGAGATCGCCCGCCTTTCGTTTTAACACAAGGCAGGCGTAGCCTAACGGAGGACCCTCACAAAAAGTGAGTCGCAGGATACTAAATATCCCGCGCACACGAAGACACGATTGGGGAGATCGGTCCATCGAACACCGCAACCACACATGACTCTTCAGAATCGGCGAAATGAAGATAGCTCGCCAGACAGACTAGTCTTTGTTCCCTTACTTACAATAAGTGAACAAAAACAAAAGCGTGGATAGCCGAGCTACTCTCAAATACGATCGAACAAAGAGAAACCATATTCGATCGGCTTCGCTCAAAAACATGCAGGGCGATCGAGACCGTCCGACGAAAATTACAAGTAAGAATTCCAATTCAAAACATGTCAATACTTTCAACACTCAGACAATCGGCCGGACGAACAAAAAATCGAAAAGCAGATATACGCATACTCGAAAAAATTGCACACAAATAGTCAAAGGCGATCGCATATAATGCATTACGCGAAATGAGAAAAGGAGTATTTCATTCATAAACACAAGCGTCATACATCTCAAGGCCTGAAGGCATTACAACAAAAAAGTACAAGTTACAGAGGAAAAACAAAAAGCCTCTCAAAGCCCCGCCTGCTGGTCTTCGCCCTCGGGTCGCGGATCGGCTTGGGCATCGGCCTCGGGATGAATGAGTTTGCCGGTATACCAACTCAAGTCAATCCCGAGGTCGACCAAATCAAGGATCGGCAGAGAGAATTCTGGATGCAGAGGATGCTTGGAGACATAGGATCTGAAGCTTTCCATCAGAGGACCGGTCTCGACCCCTGCCTTTTTAGCAACTCGGACAGCGTCAGCATAGGCCAAATAGTAAGCGAACTCGCCGACGTGCCCGACGTTAAGGTAGGGATCGACCTCGATCGCTTTCAGCTGCCCTTTCAGATCCGCCGCCGTCTTCTCGACCTCCGCCAGTTCGGCCGCCTTGGCAACATTCTCGCCCCTGGCCTTCTCCAACTCTCTCTTCGCCGCCTCCAGCTCACCACTAAGCCGATCCACCGCAGCCTTCAGCCCGGTCGCCTCCTCCTGCGAAGCCTCGAGCTTCTGGCGAGTCTCCTTCTCCTTATTACAGGATCGATCGGCAGCTTCCTTGGAGCGACCCAGCTCCTGCTTCAATCGATCCACGTCCTGCTTAGCCCGCTTGGCGGTCTCCTCATACTCTTTCTCCATCGACCGAATCCGGTTCGCATCCTCGATATTTCTGTTCCGGGCGGTCTCGAGCTCGCGATGGAGATGAGCAGTGGAGGGTCGCCCCTCAAAATCCCGAGCAGCTTGGACGGCCATCGTCGCCGCCTGAAGAGCTGTGGCTACGGCCGCCGCATGGCGTCTCCGGATCGCCGACGAGCGATCGCGTCAAGGTCGATCGTCCAAGCCTTGGGCAGAAGTGATTGCACAGCGAACGTAAGCGGGACTTCGGCGTAACCTTGTGGAGCCTTGCTCGACAGAAATCCAAGACCATGGGGCGACGTCCGGGTCGGCGAGGCGAACCTGCAGCGCAAAACCAAGGAAATCAAGGAGTTAGCCCATACCATGCTCGGAATGCCCGACTCGAAAGAAACTTTTAACCCACTCTTACCTATTGACTCCTCGGGTCACGTCCGAAAAAAGGCTTGCCCCGGGTGTCTCCGCATCGGCGATCGCCATCTTCTTCGCCGAGCCGCGATGACCGGGTCCGGTGACCGTGGGCTTGGCACTTAACGCTCCATCATCGGGATGGCGGAGATAGGAGCCGCGGCGACCGGAGGCTCAAGAATCGATACGTCCGCCTCGAGATCGACGGGGACTCCGACCTCCGCCTCTTGCGGCGTTTGAGCTTCCTCTCCTCGACCACCGGCTTGGCGACCGGCGCCTCGGCGGTCTCGTCACCGGGCAAAGTTGAGACGCTGCCGCAGAACGCGACTACCGCTTGCCCAAATTAAGGCGACCAAGAACTCCCAAGTCCGACATAGCTATCTCTCGCGGAGGTTCGGCGATTCGGGAAAATAAGCCTCACAAAGAAAAGGTGCAAACAAGTTAGATAAAATAAAACAACATCTTGGAGACGATCGTCAAAGAAAGGAAACACCATTTAACCTCATACCTGGAACTTTCAAGTGACGAGGGTAGCAAAACAAACGAGCCCCCAACCGATGAGCTTCAGCACCAAGCGATCGAACGTCAATAAAGGAGTTCGGCAACGCACGAATACGCTCCCAAACGATCAAGAAATCAAATGGGAGGTCGCCGTCGCCGTACGAGAGGTCTGCAAAAGAAAACGAAATTAGATCACCCAAGACAAGCTCAATCAAAGGGAGAGTTTAAATCCTTACTGGATTCCTCTCCCTAAAATAGTGGGAATCTCCAACTCTTCATTCGGCCCTTCACTCAACGCCGATCGCCATGCCCCGCCGACCCAACACCATTTTGCCAGGTCGCCCCTGGTCTTATTCGGCACGCCAAGAACCACTCTCCCGATTCGGCCCTGGATATGATAACCGCCGATCGTCCTTTCTCACAGCCTGATTTAAACAGATAATTCATCTCCAGCGCGCTAAGGTGACGAAATAACCGGTGACCGCCGAACAAGGTCAACGTGCGGATGATCTGCAGCCAAGCATTCGGCGTCGATTGAAGAGGCGCCAAATTCCAGCGATCGGCAAATAGGAGACGGCGAGTGGCAACGGGAATCGCAGACCCGCCTCCATAATCATCTCGTTGACGGCGACCATATCCTGGGGCGGTTGGTCGGCGCGCTCATTCTCCAAAGGCACGTGGAGGGAAACGTCAGAGGGGATGTGATATTTGGCCCTCCAGCGGCTCAGGTCATTCTTGGTCGCCGTACTCCGGATCTGGCCGAGAGTCCACGGAGACGGGACGGCGGCCTGGAAAACCGTCCGATTCATATGTTTGTAAGGGTGAGCGGCGGAGTAGGCCTCGAAATCGAATTCCGGGCAAGGTCCAGCGATCGTTTCCATTATCTGGGCAAAAGCCACATAGGAGGGGCCGAATCTGCTCTCTCTTTCCTGTGCCTCCCGCACTGGATCGTCTTCATCTACCGGCGAACCCCCCTGCTCCGCCGTCTCCGCCGTCCTCGCCACCTCGGCCTCGTTGAAAAGTTTTTCGAGTTCTTGGTGCAATCCCGCTCGAATAGCTTCGGCGGCCGTCTCCATATCCACTCTAACGGAACCTCCTCCCGTTCAGCAACGCGCGGCGTGGAAGAACTTCCGGTCTCGAAGGTTTTCGATCCTCCCGACATATTGGAAAGTAAAAATAAGGAAAAGGTTGAATTTAATCTTACCTAGGAAAAAGAAGAAGATCGGCACTCAAAGGCTCCGTAAATTTCTGCAGAGATTCGGCTATGGATGCTAAGGGCGCGTAAAAGTGAAGGAGAAGAAGCCCTCCCCTTTTTATAGATGGGAACGAGGGCCTAAGTGCAAAAGGAGAAACCTCGGGGACTGAATCGGAACCGTCACATGGGGACGCATTAAATGCGGCCCTCGAATCCCGCATACGCGTCTTTTCGAGGGCACGCCACCGGCAGTCGACAAACCGTCGGATTCCCCCCAACGGCAGACGACGCGTGTCCCGCTGCCAGGAAAGGCCCGCCTTCTTTTCCCGCTGCTCCCGACGCGAAAGAAGGTCGTCCATATTTGAATTCAGATCGGCTGGTCGTCTAAACATCGGCGATCGCCAACGGTGCCACCTCACCCCGTGTTTTCAACATCAAGGCGAGCTGGGGGGCAATTGTTGTGCGACGATTAATTCGCCGCGATAGGCGATCGGCGACCTCCCTGAAAAGTCAACCATAGAAGCCAAACTCCGGACGAACACCTAAAGTCCGGCATGATATAGCGATCGTCTTTTGGTAACCAGCGATCGTCTTTTGATACCTGGCGATCGTCTTTGTCTAACGGATCAGAGGCGATCGTCTCATGCCACGTGGGGATCCAGCGTCCGTCAAAGTCGTCGAAGACCGAATCTTGGACGATGGCCCACCCGCGGATCTTCACAGGATACCAACAAAAAGGATCATTGACCCCAGCCTGTCACCTACCGCATCTACCGACAAGGCCGCCGAAAGGTACGTAGTGGACCCTCCTCGGACAGCGACTCGCGACGCGTGCTGGCTTCCCATTGGTCCACCCAGCTGGCCTCCAACTGCAACCTCGGACCTCAAAGGAACAGGCCCACGTGACGGGACGATCGGCCGTTTATTTTAATATAGAAAACGGCGATCGCCCGCGATCGCCTGAGGGATCCCAACTACTTAGTCCCCTATAAATAGAGAACTCACTGTTGCGGCCAAAAGGGACGGATCCTACCACGAATTAAGTGCAAAATACACACCAAAGAGAGAACAAAAGGCTCTTTTGGCAAGCACTAACATATTCATAGTGACATTCACACACATTCATCATAAATTCCAAGCAAGAACTCACAGATTCATCCATCTGGTTCTTCCGGCAATCTACGCGCTCTAAAGCCTAGATAACTAGAAGCTTTTACACTCATTGTATTAGATTCTAACATTAATATTTGTACTCGACAGTATATTTATTAATAACATCTCGCGAGAGCATTCAAGCCCGGGACTAACAACCCCGGCAAATCTTGTGTTATCTATTTTCCCACGGAAGTGTTCTCGCATTTTGTTTGTTACTCGATCGTTCCAGCAATACTATCTCCGGATAATATTTTGGGTAACAACAGTGCTGAGTTGGTATCTCCGCTATGTTGTTTTGCGACGTTATGCCCCATTGTATCTAGCATTTGTATTTTCGGTATGCCGAGCCGAGGCGTTTCAATCGTGATGTGCCGGGGCATGCACGTGTAAATTGTCCACATTTCAAGTGTGGACTCGAGGGACACCAAATTCAGTTTTGCGAATTGGCTACCGAGACTTTCGGAGTTCGCGCTTCAGCACAAGTATCAGAATCGGCTTTGAGAGGCCTTCGAAGGATGTTTCTGTCGGTTGCTTGTTGTGTCGTCACCTTGATTTCTCTGTTGTGAGTTGCGGGGGCGACCTTCTTTTATAAGAGGTCGAATGTAGTACCCGTGTTGTTTTTAGACTCCTGCATTTTCTCTTTCTCGATTGTATCGACTCGCTCGTGTTCGTTGATACTTACTGAACTTGTTCTGTATTTCGGTTTCATTGATCGGACGAGGTGTGATCTTGTTTTGGGTCAATTTGGTTTTCGCTGTGGCTTTTCCGAGTTCGGTTCGATTCTTGTGAATCTTGTTCGGAAGTAACATCTTTTGGTTCTACTAGTTCTTTTATTCGAAGTGGACTCGATCTTGAACTTTTGTATTTTCGACTCTGTCGACTCGTTTATATTCGTTGACATTTTCCGAGCTTGTCCTGTCCCTTGTTTTTGTTGATCGAACGAGTGTGGTGTTTCGAAATAATTCGTTTATCGTTGTGACTTTTCAATCGTTATTCCCTTTCCTGTGGATCTTATGTAAAGGCACATGTTGTTATTTTCACTGGATCATATATTGTCTCGAGTCGAGATGTGAACCTTGGGGTTGTTGTTTGAATTTTATTGTTCTTCGTGATTCGAACGTGATTGTTCGATTTCTGCTGTCTCGATCGTTGTGGTTCGATCGTATGATTGTTCGGTTTTTGTTGATCTCGTTTCGTGATTGTTGAACGTTCAAGACTCCTTCCTAATTTCCTTATGTTCAGGAAATTAGTCTTGTTTTCGATCTTCCAACCCTTGGGCGGTGGAATTCCGTATTTGTTCAGCGATTGGCTCGCGTGTTGATTGATGTACCGTTAGGTTAGTCAATCGTGTTGATTTTCGTTCGTTGTGTTTTGCGATTGTTCGGATAATCGACTTGATTGTATTATCTGTTTGATGACGCTTGTAACTTGTTGGTTTATTGTGTCTCTATCGGTGGCGTTGTGTTGGTCGTCGTGGAGCGTGTTTTCACGTCGTATGTCTCTTTGCGTTTCTTGCAACGTTTCGCCGTCGGGCGCGAGTTTTTGGTTTTTGTGTATCTCGTCGAGTCTTCCTGACAGTGGATATTGCTTCTCCCTACTTATTTTAAGTTTCGGGACAAAACTTCTTTTAAGGAGGGTAGAATGTAATACCCGTGATTTCGATTTCCGGTAATTTCTTTTTTTCGGCGGAAGTCCATTTTGACGACTCTCTCATGACCGTTTCGTCATTCCGAGAATGATTAATTCTGCACTTTTTGTCATCCAAGCTCGTTTCGGTGTCGTTTTGTTGAGTTCCGTGCTTTTTAGCGGTTTTTCCGCACTTGAGTTCGATTCTTGCGAATCTCGTCCGAAACTGTTGTTTCGACTTTCTCGTAAGTTCATTTAATGTTATTATTCATGTTGCAAGCTTCGGTTTGGTTATTCGATCACGTATCGTGATTTTGGGGCGTTTTGGGCCATTTTCGTAATTTCCCAAAGTTTGGGGTAATTACTTTCCGTTGTCGAATTTCGAGCCTTCGGGTAGTCGGAATCGTGTGTTCTATTAGTGCTCGGATTCGTATTTTCGAGTACTTCGTAACCGTATCTTCGATTCGTATTCAGGTTCGGGTTTCGGGGTCGTTCGGGCCGTCGGAGTTGGTCCCGGCCGAGTCATGGCCGGGCATGCTCGGGCCAGGCCAGCCCTTGCCGAGTAACGTACGGTAGTGCTCGGCAGTTACGTACGTAAGGCCGTTTACGTACGTAAGGCCCTGGCCGGTAACGTACGTAACGTTCCGGCATTTCCAGGCAGTGAGTTCGGCCATGGCCGGTTACGTACGTAAGCCATGGCCGGTTACGTACGTAACCCGGCCGGCAGTCAGCCTATTTAAGGCCTGGCAGCGTTTTCTTCAGCCATTTTCACTCGGTTTTCCTTGTCATCCGCGTCTGGAGGTGTTGTAATCATGGAAGGATGTTGTTAGACAATCAATCCATGAAGTCTTAGGAGTTCATATCATCAATCATCCATCCTATAACATCCTCCGATCTACCGAATCAGGTCAGATTTCCTAGAAATCTAGTTTTGGGGAATTTGGGCGTTTTGGTTGTTTTCATCCGTTTTAATCCGATTTAACTTAGGATTGTGATGGATTGATGATTATTTAGATGTTTTATATCTTTTCCCTTGTTATTCCATGGTTGGATCGTATCGATTCGTTGTTTTGGTCGAGTTCTTGATCGACGCCTTGAAGGTGTCCGGTAGAATGTCTTAGAGGGGTTTTCGGGCGTTCTACGATTATTCTTCCTCGTATGATCAATGATTTATTGATTGTATGATGTTAGGGTCGTGTTTCTTGCGAAGAAACCATGTTGAACCCTTTCGTTCGTCGTCGTCTTCCGTTTCGATAGCGTCGGGTGTTTCGAAGCTTCCCGGTTGAGCTGTGTCCGTTCGTGGTTCCGTGCTCGTGGTATGGAGGCAAGTATCTTTCCCATACGTTTCATGTTTCATATGCATAATTGTTGATAAATGATTTTTATACGAAATCCAAATGTTTAATGAACGTAAAAAGGGATCGGTATGTTCTCGATAAATGTTGTCTTTCAACAATAATTCGTATACTTCGTGAATATGTGTTCTCGGAATATGTGTGTTGGTTTTGTATGTTGAAAGATAATATGATCATTTCGAGTGAGTTTGATAGACCGTAATCCTTTGCCGGGGATTACGTATTGTTATTATGTACTTGTTCGGTAAGGACGTAATGTGTGTGATATTAGTTGTTACTCCTTGAAAGGAGTTTGTGATGCTTAATGTTGTTTGGCTTGATAAGTGATTATTGTTGTGTGCTTGATGTATGTGATGTGCCTCCGGGTAGGATTGTTGAATCTCCGGGATCCATACTTGCTAGTATGGGTCGGGCGTGACCGTAGGGTTATCCAATCCGGGTATGTCTTGCGGGGACTCCGAGGTTCGTGGCTTGTTAGCCGGATGCCGAGATAACTTGTGGGGTTATCATCGGGTATGTCTTGCGGGGACTCCGAGGTTCGTGGCTTGTTAGCGCGATGCCGGGATAACTTATGATTGTGGTTTGATTATGTACGTATATGTGCTTGTAGTCACGTGATCAAGTGTTACGGTGACATGTGATTTGATATAGTTTCCCTGTGGGTTATTCACTCGGGTTTGTTCTACGGGAGCATCTGAGGTCCGTGGCTTGCTAGCACGGGACGCGAATAATCTGTGGAAACAGGTTGTTATGGTATGATCGGGTCGTGGACCCCATTTGTTGTTATCAAATTTACGTTTTGGGAAAATGACTTTTGGGCTGTGTCCCTAAATGTTTTTGAAAGGTTTGAGAATTCTTACAATCCCAAATGTTTTCAAAACTCCCGAGATCGTAAAATGTTTTCACAAGATGTATATCGGGTTTACCCCTATCTTTCGATTTAACCGTTTTGATTAAGTGATTTACCTCGGGAAGTATGTTTATGATTAACATATTCCGTGGAGTATGATATGTATGGCTCGTTTTCGTATTTTATACTTGCACTAGCAAAACAGTGGAGTTTTGCTAACCCCCGAGTATTCGGGGGGTGGATGTCTGTATTGCATTCAGGTTTTGGAGCAGAGCACAGGGTCGGCATGAAGGATGATGAAAGATGAACGATACTAATCACACGAGGACCCGTTGATGTCGTATTGGTTTAGTTGTATTTTATCTCCGCTGCAGTATTTCTTTCCCGTTGTACGAGAGTGTGTTGTATTCGACCCCTGCGTGGGCATGTAATGAGTTTGAGTTGTATGTATTTTTTTGAAAGACCAAATCGGTCTACTGAGTCCTTTTAGCCTTAAAGGCATTGTTGAGATGTTTGACGTTGTTTACCAGCCTGGTAGATCCTTGAGGAAAGGGTCTACGGCGTGTAATATCCCTGAGTGGATTGGGGGTGTTACATAAATGGTATCGGAGCTTAGGTTGTGGAAACCTAGGCTGTCGGGTCAGTGGTGTCTATTGAGTTTTTGTCTCGTCGGATTTTGTCTGACTGAGTCGTGTCGCGACGCGTCGTTTGAGCTTGTTGGTCGTGATTAGTATCGTGGGCGATCATCATCTTCGTGCGACCTGTGGATGTAAGTCTCCCTTCTTTGTGTTGTGCCTCGTGTGACACGAGCTATTTTTATGATTATTTGTTAAGTGACGGAATCCTCTTATGGATTTTGATTTCTTGATATGTGGTTATTCGACCCTCATATTTCGTTCATATGAGGAGTAGTGTTGATGGATTGTGCATGTTGAACTGTATTTCTTTTATCCGCTGCGTGAGTTCTTTTGTAATGGCTTTCGGTATTTTACCGACTGAGTTTTATTTCGAAAACCAATTCCTTAACCGAATTTTTGGCATTATGGCCTTGATCATTTTGGCGAAATTCTTATGACGGTATTTAGTATTTTGTAAATGGCTTTTGTGAGTTTTTGAAATATTACCATCATCGGCCTTTTTGGCATTTTTGTAAAGGCTAAATGACTAAAATAGGACCTGAAGTTTAGCAGTTTTAACATTTGAGGACCTAAATTTTCGAAGGTATCAAACTGAGACCTAATCTTTGATCCGTTAGACCATGTTAGGACCTCCGTTAATTTTTATCCGTTAAGTACTAACTGATTTCTTTATTGGCAGTTAAATGACACATGGCAGGTGTTTATTGGCTGTTCAATATATGATGTAATAATAAATAATAAAAAAGAATATAAAATAAAAAAAATCTAAAAAAATGGAAAAAATCTGAAAAATAGAAAAAATCTGGGAAATAAAAAAATTGGAACTTCAGGTAATTTTATTTATATTTTGGAATATTAATATTAAAAAATTGAGTTTTTATTCAAAATTCGAAAAAAAATAAGAAAAAATCTGGATTTTATTTATAAACTATTTTAATAAAAATAAAAACTGAAATATTATTATCTATAAAATAAATGAAAGATATGATCAGTTATCTTCTCCGGTGAAGTTGACTTCAAGTAATTAATCTTTAATCTGTTTTATTTTTTAAGATTTTTAGCTTTTTTAAAAATAAAACAGTTTTTTTATGAAAAGTAAAAAAAATTACTAGCTGGTTTTTCATAAAGAAAATAAAAACCGGATAAAAACCAGCTAGTAATTTTTCTTTATGAAAAATTAGAATATTTTTTTTTAAAAATCTAAAAATCTTAAAAAAATAAAACAGATTAAAGATTAATTACTTAAAGTCAACTTCACCGTAGAAGATAACTGATCATATCTTTCATTTATTTTATAGATAATAATATTTAAATTTTTATTTTTATTAAAATAATTTATAAATAAAATCCATACATTTTCTTATTTTTTTCGAATTCTGAAAAAATCAATTTTTTAATATTAATATTCCAAAATATAAATAAAATTACCCAAAGTTCCGATTTTTTTATTTCCCAGATTTTTTCTATTTTCCAGATTTTTTTTCCATTTTTTTAGATTTTTTTTTAATTTTATATTCTTTTTTATTTTTATTATTACATCATATATTGAACAACCAATAAACACCTGCCACGTGTCATTTAACTGCCAACAAAGAAATCCGTTAGTACTTAACGGACAAAAATTAACGGAGGTCCTAACGTGGTCTAACGGATCAAAGATTAGGTCCCAGTTTGATACCTTCTAAACTTTAGGTCCTCAAATGCTAAAACTGCTAAACTTCAGGTCCTATTTTAGTCATTTAGCCTTTTGTAAATGGTTTTATCTTGGTGGGTTCCGGCGCGGGACCCACGGCGCTATAATGTTCCGTGTAATTACCTGAAATTTTTGGGCATTCTAGCCCATTGAATTATCTTTGAAAACCTTGAGTATCTTAGAAAATAAATTTCGAGACGTACTTTTAAAATGAATTATTTTCTCGTGGTACATCCAAGGTGCCACAATATGTTTCAAAATTCTTCTACCTCGAGGTCCAAAATATTTTGAGATAGTTTCAATGTTTTATAAACACTTTTACTTATGTAACACCCCCAAAACCGTATGGGAATATTACACGCCGTAAACCCTTTCCGCAAGGATCTACCAGGCTAAACGTCCATAAACAACCAAATGCTTGCCCGGCCAGGGTCAAACAATATAATAATACAGACCGTTAAGGTCACTTACACATAAACACACAGACCGATGAGGCCACACAACTCTATCAACAGGACTGACTAACTACATTACCCACGCAGGGGTCGAAATACAATACATCGGAAGACTGAAATCAACCCTGACAACACAACAAAAAATAAAACAACTCTCGACTCATGATGACTATCGCAGCTCGTCATCCTCTTGTGCCAATCGTGTGACTGCTCCCCTGAATCTGCATGTACCTGGACGCGAAACAGACATCCACCCCCCGAATACTCGGGGGTTAGTAAAACTCCACTGTTTTACTAGTGCAAGTATCAAACCATACGAAATGTAACAAGCAAATAGCAACTACGAATTTAATACGGAAATCAATTATCAAAATGTTCCCGAGAAGTTTTAGAATTTCGAACTCAAGTATGAGATATTTGAAAAGGAACACATCATCTCGGGGATTTTTAAAGCAGAAATTCTTTTGGACCTCGAGTCCCAATTTACAAAACCTTTTCGTAAACAATAGGGCCTTAGCCCGATTCTCGTTTCAAAGCATACTAAATAATATTTCATTATGAGTCCGAGATCCATATTTAAAATGTTACCCGAACAATCACTGCTACACGATCATTGTTCGTACACATCATGTACCGAACTCCGGAGGCCTCGACGGACCTTACCCGGACCACACACACTGTTCGTACACATCATGTACCGAACTCCTGAGGCCTCAACGGACCCTACCCGGCCACAACATCGTTCGTACACATCATGTACCGAACTCCAGAGGCCTCGTCAGACCCTACCTGGTTCACACACTTTGTCCGTACACGTCATGTACCGGACTCCAGAGGCCTCGTCAGACCCTACCTGGTTCACACACTTTGTTCGTACACATCATGTACCGAACTCCAGAGGCCTCGTCAGACCCTACCTGGTTCAGACACTTTATTCGTACACATCATGTACCGAACTCCAGAGGCCTCGTCAGACCCTACCTGGAACACACACACATCGACTTGACACAATTCATAATCATTAAATGTCAAGTCATTCCACATTACACCGAAATGTACAATCAAGTATGTAAACCAAAACAACACAAACATCATGATCTTCACGACGACTCTTAACCAACATAACACACATTCAGTAGACAATACATTGAACAAACACGTGTACAACCATCTCATATGTACATCGCAATCCTGCACAAATGGCACAACGCCTAACACGTATACCAATATATCACTATTATCACAAAGCCTTCAAATTTCGGAAAACACAACCAACTCAAACGGAACATATTTACGGAGGCAAGCAAAATCGTCATACATATCATACGTAATTACTATTCACAGGATACAAGTCGTATAATAAGATACTTGCCTCGAAACCACGACGCGGAGAATCGGCCGAAGTAGGTTGGCACGAACCGACTACGAACTCGCCGAATCCACCGAACGACAATCCACAACAATGAACTACGAACGAAAACAATAACAACGAAAATGAATTCCAAAGTACGACCCAAAGCCGCTGAATTCAAAGAACAAATGACGAAGGTTCAAGGATTTCCCCGAAAACGGCCAAGAACACGATTCGTCCCGTCAAAACCCGAAGACGGAATCCCAAGTTCAAATATGGATATACAATCCATAGAATATGTTTAACAACATCATTTAACCATAATCGATCCATCGAAACTGGATGAAAAACGAGATCGGGGACAAATCCCCCAAAAAGTCAATTCGAAGGAAATCAAGAAATATACTTTGATTCGACGAAGAACAATAGATTAAATGATGTTAAACACAAGAATACTACCAAGATTAATCATACCCATCATGAATTAATCAACAACACGGAACGAATCGGACAAAAATGCAAAAACCCCCAAATTCACGAAATTAGGGTTCTAAGGAAGGTTACCTTGATTCGCTGGATCAAAGGATGATAACGGATGATTGATTGATGTTATGAACTCAAGGACTTCATGGATTTGTTGTTAAACAACATGGCTTCACCCATGAATCGCCAAATGCGGACGGAGAAGGAAGGAAATGAAAACGAGATGAAATGTGATCGCTCTGTCACATTTATATCGGGCGGACTAGCGCGCCAGTCGCCGAGAAGCGTCGCTATCGCCCAAGCCGCAATCCAGCTGACCTCTTGGACTAGATCGCCGCCCGCAGAAGGCACGGCCTTTTCCGCCGTAGCGCGCGCTACTCACGGCCGTGAAGTGCGCAATGCCCGACAGTAGCGTGCGCTACCTGCCGAGCCTGACCGATTCCAGAACCTCAGAACCCCACTGCCCAGACCCGATAGCGTGCGTTAGGCCACCCGATAGCGTGCACTACACCTTCCGGCCGTAGCGTGCGCTACGCCGGTTCCTGCCGCACCTATCCGGTCGGTGCCCGCAATCGTCCGGCCAGTCCCGCAACCGTCCGGCCAGTACCCGACCACCAGGGCTCGATGACTCGATTTCCGAAAACGTACGGAACGAACACGACGAAAAGTTCGCGGACAACATCAACGACCCGAAATGAAAACATAATACCATAATTAATCATACGCGACCAAGAAACGGGTCGAGACAACAATTACAGATACGGATACCCGTAACTTTCAGTAAATTACAAAATGGCCCAAAATGCCCGAAAATCACGATACGTAATCGAATAACCAAACCGAAATTCACAACACGTCTAACAAAGTTAAACGGACTTACGGAAACTCAAATGTTAGCCAACGAGATTCGCAGGAATCGAACTCAAGTGCGGAAAAGTCGCTAAAAAGCACGGAACTCAGCAAAACAGCACCGAAACGAACTCGGATGTCGAAAAGTGCAGAATTAATCATTCTCAGAATGATGAAACGGTCCCAAGAGAGTCGTCAAAACGAACTTCCGCAAAAAAAATAAAATTACCAGAAATCAAATTTGCGGATATTACATACTACCCTCCTTAAAAGAAGTTTCGTCCCGAAACTTAAAATAAGTATGGAGAAGCAGCATCCCGCCAGAAAAAAAAAACTCAACGAGATACACAAGAAACGCGTAACCTACGCCCAACGGCGAAACATTACCAGCAACGCAAAGGAAGATACGGCGTGAAAACACGCTCTGCGACGATCAACACAACGCCACTGCCTAGGATTTGAAACAATAACGAGCAATTTACGTCACATCACATGCACACATTAAATCAAAGAAACGCACGCGACAACAAGCCGCACCCGACTAGAACGGCTATGTGAAAGAAACAAATAGAGTATCATGATAGAAATCACTCCGTTACTCATCAACAAGAAAATGTCCGACGTCAAAACACAAAAAATTCAAGATAACAGAAAACGAGAATACTGGATATTACATTCTATCATACAAAAAATAAGTTTCGTCCCGAAACTTAAATTAAGGTTATCACAATGATACGAAACAAAATATAACGACACATAATAAAATACCATGTTCATGACCCCGAGGTCCGCTGTCACGCCTCTGTATGTTCAACAACTATACAGTAACTTATTCAAAACAGAATATCATTTAACAAGTTCCAAACGTAAAAACGTCACAAGATACCCCTCTACATGAGAAACAATCCGCGCAACTAGTACCAAAAACACTATCACTGGACATCACTGTGCCCTCCGGAAGTAGGAATGGTACTCCGGTCCCTTATCATCTCGGCAACAATCTCGCAGTACTGAACTCGATGCCCCTCGTGTCCACAATTATAACAAGTCACGGGCGGTTTCTTACAATGCGCGCGTTCATGGCCTAGAACGTTACAGTTGAAACACCTATGAGCATTACCAGAACTCAAAGACACCGGCTTGGGTCCTTTGGATTCTCTAGCTGACCGAGAAGGTCCCATACTCGGCTGATACGAAGGTTGAGGTGTGGGAATCTCAATTCCCTTACTTCCCGATGCGTCAACGGAGATCTTCTGCTTCTTCGCTACTGATACGGACTCGGTAGACATTATAGCCATTTCAAATGCTAAGGCTCGATCCTGATAGTCCTTCAAGGTTGTACACATAAAAGGAGCCATATACTGCCGAATATGAGGTTTCATACGCATATCGAAATAACGAACCTTATCTGCATCACTTTTCACCTGATCCCGAACATAACACAGCTGTCGATTATAATCGACTATCGCCTGGGATATCGACACGTCTCGGGGCGTAGCCGAGAAAAACTCGACAATCCTACGCTCTTTAACAGGCGGCGGACAATACTCGGCCTCCATGGCAGTTTTGAATTCAGTCCAAGTAGCGGTACGATCACTAGGCGCTACGGCCTCCCACCAGTCTGCAGCTTCCCTGTCGAGTAGGTATTGAGCAATAGGCACTCTTCTCTCATCGGGGCAAGCTACAGCATCAAATGTTTTGTCCAACTGGAAGAGCCAATTCTCCCAGCCTAACGAGTCCGAAGAACCTACAAATCGGGGCGGGTGCATTCTCATCACATCTCGTAACCAATTACTAGCTCCGTTATCCTCATCTGGAATCCCGTCACGGTGTACGGTCTGATTAACATGCGCCAACTGGTCAGCCACCTGACGAAGGATCGTGGCGGCGCCAATGTCAACCCTACGACCACGTCCTCGGCCTCGACCTCTCGGCATACTGAACGGACGATCAATCAGAATAACACAACCAAATAAACATCTCAACGTCAACATAGGACGATAAATAGCAGCACGATATAACATCAACCCCAAGTCATTACACACGTGCACGAACTAACACTGTAATTCTAGAACTTCATTCAAAAATAATTCACACAGTCACATTAACAGAGATGTTTGGATTTTATCAAATCAAACACGGTCAAACCACACACGTATCGTAAGGACCACACACTAGCAACGAAATAAAATATTTCCGGGGTATTATTCAAATGATAAAATTTTAAAATTCTAAAGTTTGAAAAATTTGGTGAAATGAAATTTTTGAAAACACTTTTAATACCTCGTTCGTTCAATAAAAACCATGTATCTCAACATTTAGAAAACACTGAAACATTCTCCGGCGAGCACAACAACACCACAACTTATGACAACCACTTAGCCCCAACACGTGGACATATGAAGTTCAAAATTCCGAAAAACAAAAATCGTTCTGCAAAATAAAAAATTTCCAAAATCCTTTAGTTCATAACCAAAACGACGGTAATATTTTACAATGTCTGAAGTACTTCAAAACACATTTTTCAAATACCGTCTGATTGTGTCATTTGAAAATACACGGCCCATTTGTCAAATTTTAACAAATTTTAAAAAAATCCACATAGACCGTGGTTTGACCGCACCACCAAAATATTTTCCAAAAATCGATTTTTTTTACAAAAATTCTCAAACTGTAAAGTCCTTCAGAAAACATTCTCAAACTTACCCATAGCGGAGAAAATTTACAACGTTCCAAAAACAGTCGAATTTAAAACCACATACTCAAATGGCAACCAGGGTCGCCAATTCAATCAAATGCATCTCGTGGTATCATGTTTAAGCACACAGCAAAATCATTCATCGGAGTTTCTCACAAACTCTACCGTCGGTACCTTTTCGAAACCCATCAAGGTTTACAACTTTCACAACATACCACCCCACCCGGTGGTTCAAAGATAAAACAATAACGTGTCCAGTTCTATACACATACTATGTGCCACGAATATTAAACACAACTATATTACACAATACTATGTAAATAAAATTATGCACCGCAATTGACTCACTAAGATAAAATCGAGATACACAGGTATTACGCATAAAAGAGGAGACTTACATCCACAGGTCGCACGGAGGTGACGGTCGCCCACGATACTAATCTCGTCCGACAACATAACCGACACGTTGTGACTACGCACAACTCAACTTGTCACCTGACAACTCGAACGACAAGACAACACAATACTCGACAAATCACGACTTGACTTGACCCGACAGCCTAGGTTTCCGCAACCTAAGCTCTGATACCATAAATGTAACACCCCCAAAACCGTATGGGAATATTACACGCCGTAAACCCTTTCCGCAAGGATCTACCAGGCTAAACGTCCATAAACAACCAAATGCTTGCCCGGCCAGGGTCAAACAATATAATAATACAGACCGTTAAGGTCACTTACACATAAACACACAGACCGATGAGGCCACACAACTCTATCAACAGGACTGACTAACAACATTACCCACGCAGGGGTCGAAATACAATACATCGGAAGACTGAAATCAACCCTGACAACACAACAAAAATAAAACAACTCTCGACTCATGATTAGTATCGCAGCTCGTCATCCTCTTATGCCAATCCTGTGACTGCTCCCCTGAATCTGCATGTATCTGGACGCGAAACAGACATCCACCCCCCGAATACTCGGGGGTTAGTAAAACTCCACTGTTTTACTAGTGCAAGTATCAAACCATATGAAATGTAACAAGCAAATAGCAACTACGAATTTAATACGGAAATCAATTATCAAAATGTTCCCGAGAAGTTTTAGAATTTCGAACTCAAGTATGAGATATTTGAAAAGGAACACATCATCTCGGGGATTTTTAAAGCGGAAATTCTTTTGGACCTCGAGTCCCAATTTACAAAACCTTTTCGTAAACAATAGGGCCTTAGCCCGATTCTCGTTTCAAAGCATATTAAATAATATTTCATTATGAGTCCGAGATCCATATTTAAAATGTTACCCGAACAATCACTGCTACACGATCATTGTTCGTACACATCATGTACCGAACTCCGGAGGCCTCGACGGACCTTACCCGGACCACACACACTGTTCGTACACATCATGTACCGAACTCCGGAGGCCTCAACAGACCCTACCCAGCCACAACATTGTTCGTACACATCATGTACCGAACTCCAGAGGCCTCGTCAGAGCCTACCTGGTTCACACACTTTGTCCGTACACGTCATGTACCGGACTCCAGAGGCCTCGTCAGACCCTACCTAGTTCACACACTTTGTTCGTACACATCATGTACCGAACTCCAGAGGCCTCGTCAGACCCTACCTGCTTCACACACTTTGTTCGTACACATCATGTACCGAACTCCAGAGGCCTCGTCAGACCCTACCTGGAACACACACACATCGACTCAACACAATTCATAATCATTAAATGTCAAGTCATTCCACATTACACCGAAATGTACAACACAAACATCATGATCATCACGACGACTCTTAACCAACATAACACACATTCGGTACACAATACATTGAACAAACACGTGTACAACCATCTCATATGTACATCGCAATCCTGCACAAATGGCACAGCGCCTAACACGTATACCAATATATCACTATTATCACAAAGCCTTCAAATTTCGGAAAACACAACCAACTCAAACGGAACATATTTACGGAGGCAAGCAAAATCGTCATACATATCATACGTAATTACTATTCACAAGATACAAGTCGTATAATAAGATACTTGCCTCGAAACCACGACGCGGAGAATCGGCCGAAGTAGGTTGGCACGAACCGACTACGAACTCTCTGACTCCACCGAACGACAATCCACAACAATGAACTACGAACAAAAATAATAACAACGAAAATGAATTCCAAAGTACGACCCAAAGCCGCTGAATTCAAAGAACAAATGACGAAGGTTCAAGGATTTCCCCCAAAACGGCCAAGAACACGATTCGTCCCGTCAAAACCCGAAGACGGAATCCCAAGTTGAAATATGGATATACAATCCATAGAATGTGTTTAACAACATCATTTAACCATAATCGATCCATCGAAAATGGATGAAAAACGAGATCGGGGACAAATCCCCCAAAAAGTCAATTCGAAGGAAATCAAGAAATATACTTCGATTCGACGAAGAACAATGGATTAAATGATGTTAAACACAAGAATACTACCAAGATTAATCATACCCATCATGAATTAATCAACAACACGGAACGAATCGGACAAAAATGCAAAAAACCCCAAATTCACGAAATTAGGGTTCTAAGGAAGGTTACCTTGATTCGCTGGATCAAAGGATGATAACGGATGATTGATTGATGTTATGAACTCAAGGACTTCATGGATTTGTTGTTAAACAACGTGGCTTCGCCAGCCGCGGACGGAGAAGGAAGGAAATGAAAAACGAGATGAAATGTGACTGCTCTGTCACATTTATACTGGGCCGGACTAGCGCGCGCTAGGCTGCCGAGCTAGCGTGCGCTATCGGCCCAGGCCGCAATCCAGTGACCTACTGGACTAGACTACTCGGCCCGGTAGCATGCGCAGCCTTCCGGCCGTAGCGCGCGCTACCTGCCGGTCGTAGCGTGCGCAATGCCCGACAGTAGCGTGCGCTACCTGCCGAGCCTGACCGATTTCAGAACCTGAGAACCCCACTGCCCAGACCCGATAGCGTGTGCTACACCTGCCGGTTAGCGCGCGCAGCCTTCCAGCCGTAGCGTGCGCTACGCCGGTTCCTGCCGCACCTGTCCGGCCGGTGCCCGCAATCGTCCGTCCAGTCCCGCAACCGTCCGACCACTACCCGACCACCAGGGCTCGATGACTCGATTTCCGAAAACGTATGGAACGAACACGACGAAAAGTTCGCGGACAACATCAACGACCCGAAATGAAAACATAATACCATAATTAATCATACGCGACCAAGAAACGGGTCGAGACAACAATTACAGATACGGATACCCGTAACTTTCAGTAAATTACAAAATGGCCCAAAACGCCCGAAAATCACGATACGTGATCGAATAACCAAACCGAAATTCAAAAGACGTCTAAAAATGTTAAACGGACTTACGGGAAACTCGAAACAGCAGTTTCAAACGAGATTCGCAAGAATCGAACTCAAGTGCGGAAAAGTCGCTAAAAAGCATGGAACTCAGTAAAACAGCACCAAAACGAACTCGGATGTCGAAAAGTGCAGAATTAATCATTCTCAGAATGATGAAACGGTCCTGAGCGAGTCGTCAAAATGAACTTCCGCCAAAAAAAGAAAATTACCAAAAATCAAATTTGCGGATATTACAACTTAGACCCGAGGGTCGAATATTCTGAAAGTTTTTCACTATTATAAAGTGTCCTCATTTTTAACAAATGCGAAATGGTTTTCCAAATTCTCGATAACGATGTTTCACGTTTTTACTTTTTTTTTAAAGATGATACTCTAGATCAACAGGTGTTTTTCTAAATTATTTTCAAGAGGTGGTTTTTATTTTTTTAAAACCTATCAATTCCCGTTTGCGTTTGGGAATGTATGTATGATGTTTGTATTGTCGTTATGGTGTTTGCTCCCGAGTATGATCGAATTGGTGGCATGAACGTCGAGGCGTTGCCACGCATTTGTTGTACTAGCCCTCTGTGAGAGGTGTGAACTGGTATTTACTGTTTGTCGCCTCGTGGTGATTTGCGTGTTGTCGCACGGGTGTGAGCTGTTGAAGCTTGAGTTTGTACGTTTGTGTACATGTGTGATTGTTTGATGATGGTTGTAATTATGTGCTGGTTATCGTTCGGGCCGTTGAGGTCGCCGAACGATACCGTCGTTGCTGTAGTGTTTGTGTGTGTATTACTTTACGATGGTAATCGTTGTATATGGTATGTGTTATGATTCTTTGTTGTGCTGAGTTGGCATCTCCGCTATGTTGTTTTGCGACGTTATGCCCCATTGTATCTAGCATTTGTATTTTCGGTATGCCGAGCCGAGGCGTTTCAATCGTGATGTGCCGGGGCATGCACGTGTAAATTGTCCTTCTCGTCGATAACACATTTCAAGTGTGGACTCGAGGGACACCAAATTCAGTTTTGCGAATTGGCTATCGAGACTTTCGGAATTCGCGCTTCAGCACAAGTATCAGAATCGGCTTTGAGAGGCCTTCGAAGGATCTTTCCGTCGGTTGCTTGTTGTGTCGTCACCTTGATTTCGCTGTTGTGAGTTGCGGGGGCGACCTTCTTTTATAAGAGGTCGAATGTAGTACCCGTGTTGTTTTTAGACTCCTGCATTTTCTCTTTCTCGATTCTATCGACTCGCTCGTGTTCGTTGATAGTTACTGAACTTGTTCTGTATTTCGGTTTCATTGATCGGACGAGGTGTGATCTTGTTTTGGGTTAATCTGGTTTTCGCTGTGGCTTTTCCGAGTTCGGTTCGATTCTTGTGAATCTTGTTCGGAAGTAACATCTTTTTGTTCTATTAGTTCTTTTATTCGAAGTGGACTGGATCTTGAACTTTTGTATTTTCGACTCTGTCGACTCGTTTATATTCGTTGACATTTTCCGAGCTTGTCCTGTCCCTTGTTTTTGTTGATCGAACGAGTGTGGTGTTTCGAAATAATTCGTTTGTCGTTGTGACTTTTCAATCGCTATTCCCTTTCCTGTGGATCTTATGTAAAGGCACATGTTGTTATTTTCACCAGATCATATATTGTCTCGAGTCGAGATGTGAACCTTGGGGTTGTTGTTTGAATTTTATTGTTCTTCGTGATTCGAACGTGATTGTTCGATTTTTGCTGTCTCGATCGTTGTGGTTCGATCGTATGATTATTCGGTTTTTGTTGATCTCGTTTCGTGATTGTTGAACGTTCAAGACTCCTTCCTAATTTCCTTATGTTCAGGAAATTAGTCTTGTTTTCGATCTTCCAACCCTTGGGCGGTGGAATTCCGTATTTGTTCAGCGATTGGCTCGCGTGTTGATTGATGTACCGTTTGGTTAGTCAATCGTGTTGATTTTCGTTTGTTGTGTTTTGCGATTGTTCGGATAATCGACTTGATTGTATTATCTGTTTGATGACGCTTGTCACTTGTTGGTTTATTGTGTCTCTATCGGTGGCGTTGTGTTGGTCGTCGTGGAGCGTGTTTTCACGTCATATGTCTCTTTGCGTTTCTTGCAACGTTTCGCCGTCGGGCGCGAGTTTTCGGTCTTTGTGTATCTCGTCGAGTCTTCCTGACAGTGGATATTGCTTCTCCCTACTTATTTTAAGTTTCGGGACGAAACTTCTTTTAAGGAGGGTAGAATGTAATACCCGTGATTTCGATTTCCGGTAATTTCTTTTTTTTCGGCGGAAGTCCGTTTTGACGACTCTCTCATGACCGTTTCGTCATTCCGAGAATGATTAATTCTGCACTTTTTTTCATCCAACCTCGTTTCGGTGTCGTTTTGTTGAGTTCCATGCTTTTTAGCGGTTTTTCCGCACTTGAGTTCGATTCCTGCGAATCTCGTCCGAAACTGTTGTTTCGACTTTATCGTAAGTTCATTTAATGTTATTATTCATGTTGCAAGCTTCGGTTTGGTTATTCGATCACGTATCGTGATTTTGGGGCGTTTTGGGCCATTTTCGTAATTTCCCAAAGTTTGGGGTATTTACTTTCCGTTGTCGAATTTCGAGCCTTCGGGTAGTCGGAATCGTGTGTTCTATTAGTGCTCGGATTCGTCTTTTCGAGTACTTCGTAACCGTATCTTCGATTCGTATTCAGGTTCGGGTTTCGGGGTCGTTCGGGCCGTCGGAGTTGGTCCCGGCCGAGTCATGGCCGGGCATGCTCGGGCAAGGCCAGCCCTGGCCGAGTAACGTACGGTAGTGCTCGGCAGTTACGTACGTAAGGCCGGTTACATACGTAAGGCCCTGGCCGGTAACGTACGTAACGTTCCGGCATTTCCAGGCAGTGAGTTCGGCCATGGCCGGTTACGTACGTAAGCCATGGCCGGTTACGTACGTAACCCGGCCGGCAGTCAGCCTATTTAAGGCCTGGCAGCGTTTTCTTCAGCCATTTTCACTCGGTTTTCCTTATCTTCCGCGGCCGGAGGTGTTGTAATCATGAAGGATGTTGTTAGACAATCAATCCATGAAGTCTTGGAGTTCATATCATCAATCATCCATCCTATAACATCCTCCGATCTAACGAATCAGGTCAGATTTCCTAGAAATTTTGGGGAATTTGGCTGTTTTGGTTATTTTCATCCGTTTGAATCCGATTTAACTTAGGATTGTGATGGATTGATGATTATTTAGATGTTTTATATCTTTTCCCTTGTTATTCCATGGTTGGATCGTATCGATTCGTTGTTTTGGTCGAGTTCTTGATCGACGCCTTGAAGGTGTCCGGTAGAATGTCTTAGAGGGGTTTTCGGGCGTTCTACGATTATTCTTCCTCGTATGATCGATGATTTATTGATTGTATGATGTTAGGGTCGTGTTTCTTGCGAAGAAACCATGTTGAACCCTTTCGTTCGTCGTCGTCTTCCGTTTCGATAGCGTCGGGTGTTTCGAAGCTTCCCGGTTGAGCCGTGTCCGTTCGTGGTTCCGTGCTCGTGGTATCGAGGCAAGTATCTTGCCCATACGTTTCATGTTTCATAGGCATAATTGTTGATAAATGATTTTTATACGAAATCCAAATGTTTAATGAACGTAAAAAGGGATCGGTATGTTCTCGATAAATGTTGTCTTTCAACGATAATTCGTATACTTCGTGAATATGTGTTCTCGGAATATGTATGTTGGTTTTGTATGTTGAAAGATAATATGATCATTTCGAGTGAGTTTGATAGACCGTAATCCTTTGCTGGTGATTACGTATTGTTATTATGTACTTGTTCGGTAAGGACGTAATGTGTGTGATATTAGTTGTTACTCCTTGAAAGGAGTTTGTGATGCTTAATGTTGTTTGGCTTGATAAGTGATTATTGTTGTGTGCTTGATGTATGTGATGTGCCTCCGGGTAGGATTGTTGAATCTCCGGGATCCATACTTGCTAGTATGGGTCGGGCGTGACCGTAGGGTTATCCAATCCGGGTATGTCTTGCGGGGACTCCGAGGTTCGTGGCTTGTTAGCCCGATGCCGATATAACTTGTGGGGTTATCATCGGGTATGTCTTGCGGGGACTCCGAGGTTCGTGGCTTGTTAGCGCGATGCCGGGATAACTTATGGTTGTGGTTTGATTATGTACGTATATGTGCTTGTAGTCACGTGACTGCGGTTACGGTGACATGTGATTTGATATAGCTTCCCTGTGGGTTATTCACTCGGGTTTGTTCTACGGGAGCATCTGAGGTCCGTGGCTTGCTAGCACGGGACGCGAATAATCTGTGGAAACAGGTTGTTATGGTATGATCGGGTCGTGGACCCCATTTGTTGTTATCGAATTTACGTTTTGGGAAAATGACTTTTGGGCTGTGTCCCTAAATGTTTTTGAAAGGTTTGAGAATTCTTACAATCCCAAATGTTTTCAAAACTCCCGAGATCGTAAAATGTTTTCATAAGATGTATATCGGGTTTACCCCTATCTTTCGATTTAACCGTTTTGATTAAGTGATTTACCTCGGGAAGTATGTTTATGATTAACATATTCCGTGGAGTATGATATGTATGGCTCGTTTTCGTATTTTATACTTGCACTAGCAAAACAGTGGAGCTTTGCTAACCCCCGAGTATTCGGGGGGTGGATGTCTGTATTGCATTCAGGTTTTGGAGCAGAGCACAGGGTCGGCATGAAGGATGATGAAAGATGAACGATACTAATCACACGAGGACCCGTTGATGTCGTATTGGTTTAGTTGTATTTTATCTCCATTGCAGATTTCTTTCCGTTGTGCGGAGTGTGTTGTATTCGACCCCTGCGTGGGCATGTAATGAGTTTGAGTTGTATGTATTTTTTTGAAAGACCAAATCGGTCTACTGAGTCATTTTAGCCTTAAAGGCATTGTTGAGATGTTTGACGTTGTTTACCAGCCTGGTAGATCCTTGAGGAAAGGGTCTACGACGTGTAATATCCCTGAGTGGATTGGGGGTGTTACACCACCGCCGCCTCTTTCATGTCGTAGGCCAGTGCTTTGTCTTGATATTGTCGCAACGTTGTACACTCGAATCCGGACATGTACTGCTGAATCTCCGGCTTCATCCGCATATCGAAATGAAAAATCTTTTCCGCCTCCGTTCTGACCAAGTGTCGCACACAAGTCAGCTGATGATTAAAAGTTTTGATTACATCTGTCACAGATGCTTCCGAACTCTGTGGTGAGAAAAACTCTCGGATCTTTGCCTCTCTAACTGGACGATGACAATACTGTGCTTCCATCATTAATTTGAATTCCGTCCAGTCCGCATTATGATTCTCGGGTCGGATAGCTTCCCACCAATCAAAGGCCTCCCCAGTCAGAAAATACTGGGCAATGGGAACCTTCCGGTCCTCGGGACAGTTAAGACCCGCGAAAATCTTCTCTAACTCCTTGAGCCAGTGATCCCAAGTAATTGCCTCCGCAGCTCCGTCAAATTTTGGCGGGTGCAATTTGACCACCTCAGCAAGCCATCTGTCTCCCCGGTTATCCTCGTGGTGCTGTTGTCCCATCGCCGTCTGCATGCGGTCGACTACCTGGGCGAACTGGTTTATCTGCGCCACCACCTGTTGAAGCACTCCCGGCATGTTAGGATTTGCGTCGTCATTCGCTGATCCTTGCTGCCCTCCAGAATGGGAATCGGTTCGGCTAGCTGATAATTCCGGGGTAGTTGCGGAATCCTCCTGTCTCATGTTACCCCATCCGCATCCACGACCGCGTCCGCGTCCACGTCCTCCTCTCAACATACTGTAAACAAAATTCCTCAATATCCAGGACAAAGTTTTCGAAATAAAGTCCGTCAATACTCACAAAACAGTTTTTAAGTAAAACGGTAGTATAAGAGATTAGGAGACTTACAACCACGGTCCACATGACGACTTTTGGCTGAACAGTGATGTTACGAACGACTCGCAAATCAATAACGTAAACAGACCCAACTTAAAACCCGACTGCCAAGATATCCATAAATCTTAGCTCCGATACCATATTCTGTAACACCCCGAGATATTCGGAATAATTACAGCGCCATAAACCCTTTAAGTAAGGATTTACAAGGCTAATTTAAAAGAAAGGTAAATATAAGACATCATCATCATCGGAAATTCAAGTTTGCAAAACCGAACAACTGGTTCAACGAGTAATTTATACAACCATATCGAAATAATTTTAATACGACACGCGTACTCGAGTACTGAACTCAAAACAAGAAAACAAATCACCAACAACAACAAACATCACTGAACCCCTTCGTCGTCACGTCGGTACTGTGGCTGTTTCCCTGCTCCTCGGCTACCTGAACATCAAAACAAATGTCCACCCCCGAAGGGGTTAGCAAAACGATGCTAGTACAAGTATCATATTAAACAATTCGAATATGCATCAACAATACATAACAAGATACACCACACGGACTTCCGCTACCGGAATCCGACAATGCGAATCCACAAGATTCCATTAACACAGCATGGGTATTCCAATGATCCAGCGCCCTCAGCATAGATCCCAAGATGATCCCGTCGGACCAACACGAGGTGGAAATAACCCGTCCAATGATCCAGCGCCCTCAGCCTAGATCCCAAGATGATCCCGTCGGACCAACACGAGGTGGACATCCGATCCAGCGCCCTCAGCATAGATCGTACAACGTACACAAACACAACTCATGCATACACATATGCCAAATCATTATGTCCATCAACATGAACATGCAAACACTAGATAACGAATATCATGACAATTCAACGAAATAAATCTCATGTTCAACAACATGAAAAATCACACGCAAGCTAAAAATACCAATATTAATATATTACGATACTTGCCTCGAAGATGGCAAGAACGAAATACTTCAATGATCTCAACACACTCGAAGGCCGCCTCCTTCGATCAACGTAGCAAGATCGAACCTTAGCAAAAGGAATGATATACAAATCATCTCAAGTCGAACGATGGCCTAACAATTCGGTCTACGGCCCAAAAGCTTAAAATAAACAATCTGCCGGGACTGCTTAGCGTGCGCTACGTACTCTACGTAACGTGCGCTAAGCCTGCCTGTTAGCGTACGCTATCGTATAAGCCTAGCGTACGCTAGCCACGGACTGACAGGTTGACTCGGCTGACATCATAACGTACGTTACGTACGTATCGTGCGTTAACTTATCCCCGATAGCGCACGTTAACTTACGTATGTTAGCGTGCGCTAACCTTGCATGGCAGATTACTACAGACAGAAAACTTGATTGAATGGTGATGAACTCATATATTCTATGGTGATAAAACCAGTCATCCTCGAGCATATCATGCTAATAAGGTTTGTGAAAGTTCTATACGTACTAAATGACCATGCGATGCAAAGATACGTATAATCATCACAACACCATAGTTCATCTTAGATCTTCAAGGTATATTCTGAGTTCAATCCGATATAAGTCTCAAAACGTACGATCCTTCTATATAAACGCATAAGAACTTGAAAATCTCCATCTACTGACCACAAATCGGTTTGAAAATGCTAGGAGTCCAATTACTAAAAAGGTTCAAGGTTTCATATGATATATAGTGCCGATACGTCAAAAGTATCCTTCTAACATGTGATGACCGATTATAAATGAAATAACTGGCTATCAAAACATGATCAAACGTCCTTAAGAACATTACTAATATCGGTGAAGAATCACCTACCTCAAAGTAGTGAAGAACACGGAGGAAATCGAAGCAGTCCAACATCGAAGGCTTTAACACCAATCTCCAACGATATACGATCTTCAATCACGAGCTAGGATGTTGATATGAAGTGTTTAGGATGAAGAAAGTTATGTTCTAAGTGTAAGAATTCGGGTATGGGAGAAGAAAGAACTGAAATCACGAATAGGATGCTGTCCTATTTATAAGAAATGGCTATTAGCGCGCGCTAGCCCCTGCTCGTAGCGTGCGCTAACGGCTCACTGACTTAACTGTACTCAACGCTTAGCGCGCGCTATGCACATGCCTGTAGCGTGCGCTAAGGCGTTGACTTGGCTTTTCCCGAAAGCCGTCGGGTTCATCGACACAATCCGACAGGGGTCCCCGGCCAGATCTCACCTACCGCACGTCTCAATCAAATTGACCACGCATAGCGTGCGCTAATGTTCCTTTGTAGCGTGCGCTATGAATCCATGTTAGCGTGCGCTACACATAGCCTATAACGTGCGCTACATCCGCAGAATTACAATTTTTAAATCACATACATGAAATCATACGCTCGACAACATCGGATTATGAAATACGGAGAATAATACTCAGATCAAGTACAACGATTACAATATCACAAGTTCCAAATACATATCAGAAATCTCGGGTATCACAACCATAACAACGTCACCGGCATTGATTCAAAACAATAAAGAGTAATTAACGACACATCACATGCACACATTTAATCAAAGAAACACACGTGACAACAAGTCACACCCGACCACAACAACTATGCGGTAGAAACAAATATAGTATTATGATGGAATTCACTCCGATTCTCGTCAACAAGAAAATGTCCAACGTCAAGACACAAACAATTCAAGATATGAAACGAGAATACGGACATTACATTCTATCCTATTAAAAATAAGTTTCGTCCCGAAACTTAAAATAAAACATCATGGTAGAATACAAACAAAACCAAAAAGTTCACGCAACAAATATCAATCTCTACACGAATTATAGCACAAAGTACGATACACAACTACATCACTTTGGGCACCAGGCCCTCCCGAGTAGGAACGAAAACCCGATTCCCAAACATCTTGCAGCGGTCTCACAATGCACCGCTTGGTGCCCAATCGGCCGCACTTAAAACAATTAACCGGTGGCGAATGACAATTGTCTCGCATGGCCTACTGCAGTGCGATTAAAGCGAGTCTTCACACCGATCGTCTTACTCGCCTGCGGAGTAAGGTTCTTAGGTAGTCAACCGAGCGAGGAGTGCTTCGGAAGGAAAATTCAAAGCAACGGGTTCACGGATCTCACTCCTCGGCCTCTTGAAAAATTTCTCGAGGTCTTGTCTCTTACTCTCTGAATTAGATTCCGCCATAGAAACAACCATCTCAATGGCTAAAGCTCGGTCCTGATATTCTTTCAGGGTGGTACACATAAGCGGAGCCATACTCTCACGGAGATGGGGTTTCATGCGCATATTGAAGTATCGGACCTTGTCCGCTTCACTTCTCACTTGATCCCGAACATAAGCCAAGCCGATTATAATCGACTATCGCACAGGATATTGACACATCTGGGCGTAGCGAGAAAAACTCAACGATTCTACGTTCACGAGCGAGGCAGGCAATACTGCCTCCATGGTAGTCTTAAACTCAGCCCATGTAGGCGTACGATCTGCGAGCACTACGGCGTGCCACCGGTCTGCAGACTTCTTTGTCGGCAGTCTTGAGCAATGGGTACCCTCCTATCATCCGGACAAGCTACAGCATCAAATATTCTGTCCAACTGGAAGAGCCAATTTTCCCAACCTAACAAGTCAGACGAACCCTCAAAACGGGACGGCTGCATCTTCATCACATCTCGTAAACACTTACTAGTTCCGTTATCCCTATTTGGGTTCTCATCCCGATGTACGGCCTGATTCATCTGCACTAATTGGTCAACCACCTGATGAAGGATGGTGGCGGCGCCAACGTCAACATTAACGCTAGTCGAATGTCCACGATGCATCTTGAGTGATCGGTACTCGGCAAGGAGGGAGTCGCCCTCCCACGCTCCTGATCACGACCACGACTACGACCACGTCCTCGGCCACGACCTCTCGGCATACTGAACGGACGACCAAACAGAATAACGCAACCAAACAAATGTCACAACGTCAACATAGGACGTTAATAGCAGCACGATAAAGCATCAACTCCAAGTTATCACACAAGTGCACGAACTAACACTGTAATTTAAGAACTTCATTCAAAAATAATTCACATAGTCACATCAATAGAGGTGTTTGGATTTCACCAAATCAAACACAGTCAAAGCCACACACGTATCGTAGGGATCATACACTCGCAGCAAAATAAAATATTTCCGGGGTATTATTCAAATGATAGAATTTTAAAATTCTCAAGTTTGAAAAATTTGGTGAAATGATTTTTTTTTTTTTGAAAATACTTTTAATACTCTGATCGTCCAATCAAAACCATGTATCTCAATATTTAGAAAACACTGAAACATTCTCCGGAGAGCACAACAACACCACAAACTTATCACAACCACTTGCCCCAACACGTGGACATATGAAGTTCGAAATTCCGAAAACTAAAAAATATCGTTCTGCAAAATAAAAATTTTCCAAAATCCTTTAGTTCATAATCAAAATGACGGTAATATTTACACTGTCCGGAGTACTTCAAAACACATTTTTTTTTATACCGTCTGACTGTGTCATTTGAAAATACACGACCCATTTGTCAAAGTTTAACAAATTTTAAAAATCCATATAAACCGTGGTTTGACCGCACCACCAAAATATTTTCCAAAAATCGATTATTACAAAAATTCTCAAACTGTAAAGTCCTTCAGAAAACACTCTCAAACTTACCCATAGCGGACAAAAATTACAACCTTCCAAAAACAGTCAAATTTAAAACCACATACTCAAATGGCAACCAGGGTCGCCAATTCAGTCAAATGCATCTCGTGGTATCAAGTTTAAACACACAGCAAAATCATTCATCGGAGTTTCTCACAAACTTTACCGTAAAACCCATCAAGGTTCACAAATTTCACACCATACCAACCCACATGGTGGTTCAAGGGCCAAACATCAATACATCCAGTTCTATACACCTACGGCGTATCCAAGTATTGAATACAACTTCATTGCACGACACCGCGTAAACAAAATTATGCACTACAAATTTCACACATCAATGAAATCATGAACACACATATTATGCATAAAAGAGGAGACTTACGTCCACAGGCCGCACGGAGATGACGGTCGCCCACGATACTAATCTCATCCGACAACATATCCAACGCGTTGTGACTACGCACAACTCAACTTGTCACCTGACGACTCGAACGACAAGACAACAAATTACTCAACAAATCACGACTCGACTCGACCCGACAGCCTAGGTTTCCGCAACCTAAGCTCTGATACCATAAATGTAACACCTCCAAAATCGTATGGGAATATTACACGTCGTAGACCCTTTCCATAAGGATCTACCAGGCTAAACATCCATAAACAACCAAATGCTTGCCCGGCCAGGGTCAAACAGTATAATAATACAGACCGTATGGTCACTTACATGTGAATACACAGACCGATGAGGTCACACAACTCAATCAACAAAACTTACTTAAACGACATTACCCACACAGGGGTCGAAATATAATACAGCGGAAGACTGAAATCAACTCTGACAACACAACAAAAATCAGAACAACTCTCGACTCATGATTTGTATCGCAGCCCGTCATCCTCTTGTGCCAATCCTGTGACTGCTCCCCTGAATCTGCATGAACACGGGCCAAAGCAGGACATCCACCCCCCGATTACTCGGGGGTTAGTAAAACTCCACTGTTTTACTAGTGCAAGTATCAAATCATATGAAATGTAACAAGCAATTAATAATCATGAATCAAATATAATAATCAAGTAACAAATATCCCTGGGAGGTTTTCACAAGGAAAGATAAGCTATGAAGCATTCGAAAATAAGATTATCATCTCGGGAATTTTTAGAATTTCAAAACCTTTCGAAAATCTTAGGGTCTTAACCCAAATCTCAAATTGTATTTCAATAATTTACAGTACGAAAACATTTCATAAATCTCGTGGGGCTCGGCCCAACATTCCTTTCTTAAAACTTTCTTTTCAAAACTTTGATTTGAAAATAATCATACTCATGACACCGTGATCCACTGTCACGTGTCTCCGTAGGTTCAACAACCCGCACGGACTACACCACACACAATTAAACAAACATAATCAATTCCGACACCATGATCCACTGTCACGTGTCTCCGTAGGTTCAACAACCCGCACGGACTATATCAATCTCAACAACCACACACACAGTCCTGACACCGTAGTCCATTGCCACGTGTCACCGTAAGCCCCGTCGAGCTCACCCGGTTGGACGTACTGTGTCCGAAACTCATGGTCTACTGCCATGCATTATCGTAGGCCTCGTCAGACCAGCACGATTAGACCTCAGTACCTCACTAAGTTCTGACCCCGTAGTCCACTGCCACGAATCCTCGTAGGTCCCGTCGGACCAACACGAGTGAACTTAGCGGTCACACACATATTCATATTCACATTCACATTACATACAACAAGGATCACAATTGATCAATCACATTGATCACCACAAAATCGTACATCTCCTACACATAACACAATCTCAACACTCGCAACAACTATCGTCAATCAACGACACATATCCAACATAACACACGTTCGGTGTAATACCCGGCGGTAATTCATTCATTTTCATTCAGTAATTATCAGTCTGTAATTGTCACTCAGTGTATTTTCACTCAATTATAATCATTCATCAATCATGTTCTTTCACCGTGTTCACCGTTCGGAAAAACTTCGAGTTGTGTATCGTTATTGTTCATTGTTTCAACTTTCCTCATATGAGTTCGACTTTGTTAGATCACCTTTAATTTTTGGTAACTCCAAAAATTCTAAATCTTTGCAATATTATAGAGCATCGAGTTAGCTTTCCAATGGTTCCAACGGTGAGTTAATCGGAGTCCGGACGAGAGAGTTATGGTCGTTTTAGCTCAACCGCTCATTTTTCAGTTATTGGCCGATCACTGCCGAACGAACTCGGCCGTGTCGTCCGACACGGCCCGTGCCGTACTCGTCCGGAAAATGCCGAGGTGTACGCCTCGGGACCCGACCGTGTCGTGCAGCGCAGTGAGTCGAACCCTTAGGATAAGCGAATAAATGCGCCCGGCCGCGCCGGCCGTGTCGTGCAGCGCGGTCGAGTCATCTTGAGTCATTGTCGGACGGGTCACTTTGTCGGAAGGCCCTCGCGCCGCGACCGTGTAAGCGAGGACACGGTCGAGTCCTGTCGGCCGACTATCGGCCCGGTATGCGACACGACCGTGCCGATCGGCACGGCCGTGTCCGGCGAGGTAGTCAACCCCTATAAATTCATTTTTTCAGCATTTCAGCCCATTTTTCTTCCTTTTCTTCACCTTAAACCGAGAGAGAAGGCTTGAGGGAGGGTTTTTCATTCACAAATCATTTAGGTGTTTGATTTTCTTCATCTCCTTTCGATCGTGAAGCCCGGATAATCAATCTAACGCGTGTTCTTCGGATTAAAGTACTTGTATCTTCAAGAGGTAATTCTTTCAACACTTTGGACTTCGATTTTGTGTTGAGATATGATGTTTTGGACGTTATAATCATGTTATATGAAGGGATATGTATATGATTATGAGTTTGTATAAGGATTCATTGGATTATTGAGGGATTATTCAAGAACACCTTGAATATCGAGTTGGAATTGGGGATTTTCGACTAATTGTTGTTATAATCACATTTTTGGATATTCATAACGGATTATTGATCGTATTGGAGATGTTTTGTTGGTTTGAAACACTTCTTGGGGGATTTGATATTGGTATATTGAAGTTTGATTGTAAACAATCGGAGTTTGGACGCAACGTGTTTGTTTTAATGCCTCAATGGACTTAGTTTTATCGTATCGACGTTTTGAGTTCGTTATATTCGTGTTTGATTCGTATATTGATTGGATTGTTGGTAATTGTATTGAATTAAGGTTGTTCGTGCGACCGACACTTCATTTAGGACATTTGTTCGTGGAAGGACTTTCTTCATCGGTATTTTGTAAGTTAATTCTTACTCGGTTAAAAGGATATTCATGCCTTTTGTTGTTGTTCATTCATAATCATAACTCATTCATCATTATATTAACCGTATCAAAACTTGTTGTTATCAATTAATCATTTGATCATAAGGAGCAGCGGTTCCAATCTTTTCATTAATTTGTCATTTATTTCATTACCATTCCACCTCGGTGAGTCATTATTCATTTTCGATGTCACTTTTGTCATAACGTGGCATTAGGGTCATCTTGGCGTGCGGTTGGTATGTGTAGGATTTTCATGTCGGGCACATTATGGTCGTGTGTTGGTTGTTGGCCTCACATTGGGTGTGCACACGAGTCAATGTGTCTCGTGAGGCGATTAGGTACAAGACCACGCGTGTATTGATCGTTGGTGGCTTGTGCACGGACACATTTCCATCCGGGCGTAGTGTGGCGCCACCCTTTGAGCCGTCTTGTTAGTTGATTCATATAGCATGTTTGATTGCGTATGTTTCGAGGATATTTCATAATTTCGATATAATCATGATTGTGTATTTTCAACTCTTGAGGATTGTTGTTCTTTATGGCGACCCGTTTGGGGATTTTGTTTTCGAGGTCATGGCAAGGCAAGCATGCAGGAATAGCATGTTGATGTCGAGGAGTACTAGTGATACTAGTAGGGGCCCCGATCTTTCGATTATTCATGTTATTGTCCTTTATTTTCAGCTGAGACTTTCATTTGAATACTCCGTTTCATTCGGTGTTGTGTATTTTATCTTCATATAAAATACACTAGTATTGTATTATCTGGTGTGTTGTAACTAAACTCCTCATCGGAGTAATTATTGTTGTAATGTAGTTCGGTACTACATTTCTCTTGTGTAATTCATTCATTTTCATTTGCACAGTGGGTCCCAGGTTGGGGATCTACGGCACTGTAATATCCGCCTAGTTTGGGGTGTTACAGAGTTGGTATCGGAGCGTGGTTTTGAATACTACCTTCCGAGTCATGTCTCATTTGAAGTCATCGTCATCAGACTAGTATCATTGGACTTTCGTGTCACGTGTGACCTGTGCAAATGCCGAGCCAATCGAGGCCGTAGAAGCCGTAAGATTTCTAACGCCATGGTATAATTTCTGGCAATAGTCATTCATTCATCATTCATCAATTAACAATCCTCAAACATCATCATTCATTGTGATTAGGACGATCATGTTAACTCATTAATCACTTAATTCATTTCATTACTCAGTTAATAATAAGGACGATCATGTTAACTCATTAATTACTCAATTCATTTCATTATCCAGTTGTCAATCTGGATGATCATATTATCAATCTTATTAAGTTATTCAAGATAATCATTTCAAGAATTTCATCAGATAATCATGTAACTTCAGTAAATCATTCATATAATCACTAAGTTAGAGCATGTATACTCATTTTCATCATCTCATGACATAATTATAACGTGCTAATCATGCGGGAAATATAATCATTATGCGACCTTCCTACTTCCGTATGGAGAGAGGCATCGAGGATGCACGAGAAGAGAGGCGCGGTGCGGACAGAGCAGAAATAATCTCGCTGCCGGGAAATCGTGCCTAGGACTCGGCTCAATCGGAAGATGTTCGGGTTGATCCACTCACTTTTATGCAGGCCATGATGACCCATGTGCGGTTGCTCAATCATCATTGCGCCACTCGGCCGGATTAAGCAGAGAACTCTCCGTCACGAGCAGTGCTAAGGAAATTCTTTGGCGGCAACTTTGCATATGTCAACAGGAAATCAACGAAGCGTAATCTATCCGAAGGCGGTCGGTCAACTGCAAGAAGCCTCGTGTGAGTCCTATCGTTTCGAGCGACCTCCTACGGCGCATAATCGTGCGGGATCTCATTCCCGGCGGCGATTCGGCCATCACTGTTTTAATTGTGGGCAGCGAGTCATTTCAAGCCTTGAGTGTCTGAAACCATCTATCACGCGCTTTAATTGTGGGAATTTTGGGCATAAGGCCCGTTTTGCGAAAGGACTCCAAGTCGGCTCGGTGTCATCTCGGGCCGAAGCAACCGGCGTTTGAATCGGCGCTTTATCATCGTCGTTTAAGACAATGGAAGCAAATAGAGTTGGAGCTCGTATTTATCAGACGGAGCGTCCGGTTCGGGGGCCGGCAAGTCCCAGATTCATATGATGAGGAGGATCGACGATCCGGTGGCCCGAATGATTTCGGTATACTCGTAATTTTATTTCAACTTGTGTGTACCTTTTGATCTTTGGTACACCGCATTCATTTATTTTCGAATCATGCTTGAATAGACTTATTTCGGGATAGTCCCTCGCTTGTGGACCTCATACCATCGGTCTACTTGACGATGGAAGAATTTTTGGAATCATGCGAATTAAGCTTAACGACCGCGATTGATTGATGGATCTAATCGTGGTGAATTTATCTTAGGACGACTTAATTTTCAGTATTAGTTGGCTTAACCGTCTTGATACTATCCTCAGTGCTTGTTAGCGTTTGGTCGCTATCTTTCCGTCGTTGGTTGTCGAATGTGTGCTTGAAGTAATCCCGTTGTTCGATAGAAATTTTATTATGGCGAAAGCGAAGAAATCCCCTTGATCGAGTCATTCAATCATTCATTGTATCATTTTCATCGATTGACCTTTCTAAGGCAATCGAGTTATTCAATCATTTCTTGTATCATTTCCATCGATTGGCTTTTCTAAGACAATCGAGTCATTCAATCATTCATTGTATCATTTTCATCGATTAACCTTTCTAAGGCAATCGAGTTATTCAATCATTCCTTGTATCATTTCCATCGATTGGCTTTTCTAAGACAATCGAGTCATTCAATCATTCATTGTATCATTTTCATCGATTGGCCTTTCAAAGGCAATCGAGTTATTCAAACATTCCTTGTATCATCTTCATCGATTGGCCTTTCTAAGGCAATCGAGTTGTTCAATCATTATTGGTATCTCTTTTTATCGATTGACCATTCTAGGGCAATCGAAATGTTCAATCATTCGTGGTATCATTGTCATCGATTGACGATGTATTTCAGACGAGTTACTGGTTGCCTTCACATAGAGTAAGGAATTCGGGAGTGAGTTGGAGCAGTCGTCCCCTTTATCGAAGGCACCGTATCGGATGGCCCGACGAGAATGCGGGAGTTGAATATTCAACTTGAGGAATACTTAGAGGAAGGTTATATCCAGAGTACGTCCCGTGGGGAGCACCGGTGTTGTTTGTCAAGAAGAATGATAGTTCTTTTCTCTTGTGTATCGATTACCGGAGTTGAGCAGGTGATGATCAAGAGTAGTATCCTTTACCTCGTATTGATGATCTTTTAGATCAACTTCGTGAAGCTTCGGTATTTTCCAAGATCGACTTAAGATCTGGATATCACCGATTCGGATTCGAAAGTCGGATATCGAGACGGCGTTTCGTACACGCTATGGTCATTATGAGTTCGTAGTTATGCCGTTCGAGCTAACTATTGCACTGCGGTATTCATGGAGTTAATGAATCGGGTTTTCATCGACTTTTTAGATCGGTTTGTTGTTGTCTTCATCGATGACATTTTGATTTATTCTCGTAGCCAAGAGGAACACGAGGTCGTCTTCATCGAGTTCTCGGCGTGTTGACACGAGAACAACCTTATGGAAAGTTTTCCAAATGTGAGTTACGGAGGTCCGTGGTGACTTTCTCGGACATGTAATTTCATCAGCGAGTTCGTGTCGACCCTCGAGAAGACGGAGACTATCCGAGATTGGCAACCTCGTAAGATATTAAGTAAATCCGATGTTTCCTCGGAATAGTTGGTCAATAATCGACCCACGACACGGAGCTAGCGGTAGTGGTTTTCGCGTTGGGGATTTGGCGTCGTTACCTTTATGGCGTCACCTTTCAGTTATTCACCAATCACGAGAGTTGAAGGATATATTTACTCACAAGGAGTTAAATATGCGACAGAGGCGGTGGTTGGAACTAATCAAAGATTTTGAAATCGAGATCCTTTACCACAGGCAAGGCGACGTTGTCGCGACGCCTTGAGTCGTGAGTCCGTTCGAGAGCGGATGCTTGCTCGTTTACGATTCGAGAGGAGCTTGGCGGGAATTCCTTAGACCGAGATCGAGTGCGGCCGGCGAGTTCGGGGACATCTTTGTATGTTAGAGATTTCATCGTCACTTGAGGAGGTAATCGGAGAGAATCGAGTTCGGACCCTTCATTGTTGCGCATCCGTGAAGATATGGCTCGGGGAAAGCCCACGGATTCGTGGTCCACGAGGATGGACTTTTGAGGTTTAAGAACCGGTTGTGTGCCGTGAATGACGAGTTGAAAAACTCTATTTTGAGAGAAGCTCATGCTACCCTTATCCTGTTCATCCGGTCCAGCCAAGATGTACAAGGACTTGAAACAAAATTCTTGGTGGAGTAATATGAAGCGAGAAGTCGCGGAATTTGTTTCGAGATGCTTAACTTGCCAACAAGTCAAGATTGAACATCGGCGACCGGCGGGTATCTTTGAAACCTCTCCTATTCAGTGGAAGTGGGAAGACATTTCTATGGATTTCATCACGAGTTTGCCAACGAGTCGTCGTGGCATGAATACAATCTGGGTGATTGTGGACCGCTTAACTAAATCAACTCATTTTCTTGAGATTAAGGATACTTGGGGTCGAGAGACTTGCCCGACTATTCATCAAAGAGATAGTGAGACTGCACGGTACTCCTAAAAGTATCGTTTCCGATCGTGACGGACGGTTTGTGTCACATTAATGGAAATCAGTACATCGTGCAATGGGAACTCAGATTAATCTCAAGTCGCCTTTCATCCTCAGTCCGACGGACAATCAGAGAGGACTATTCAGACATTAGAGGGCATGTTGAGAGCTTGCGTCCTCGATTGGAAGGACGATTGGGAAGCCCAACTACCATTGATCGAGTTCACATATAATAATAGTTGGCATGCTTCCATTAAGATAGCACCTTACGAGGCCTTATACGGTCGTCGTTGTCACTCTCCTTTGTGTTGGGATGACTTGTCAGAATCAATCGGCACCGAGCCCGATATGCTTATAGCCGCCCGGGAAAAGGTAGCTTTGATCAAGAGTCGTTTGTTGACCGCTCAGAGTCGACAGAAATCATATGCAGATAACCGTCGTCGACCATTAGAGTTCGAGGCTGGTGACCATGTGTTGGTCAAGGTATCCCCGACTCGTGGTATCTTCCGTTTTGGGAAGAGGGGAAAGTTGAGTCCGAGATTCATTGGACCGTTTGAGATTTTGGATCGAGTAGGCGAGTTAGCTTATCGATTGGCTTTACCTCCGGCGTTGAGCCGAATTCATAATGTGTTTCATGTCTCTCAGTTCCGAAAGTATGTTGCCGACCCGAGTCACATACTGCAGTTCGACGAAATCGAAATCGCCGACGACCACTCATATGAGGAGCGTCCTATACGAGTCTTAGAGCGGCGAATCAAACAGTTGAGAAATAAGACGATTCCTTTGGTTAAGATTCAGTGGTCTAGACACGGAGTCGAAGAGGCCACTTGGGAAACCGAGATGAATATGCGGGAGAGTTATCCGAGTTGTTTGACCCTTAGTTTGAGACGAAACTCTTTTAAGGGGGTGTATGTAATACCGGTTGTAATTCATTCATTTTCATTCAGTAATTATCAGTCTGTAATTGTCACTCAGTGTATTTTCACTCAATTATAATCATTCATCAATCATGTTCTTTCACCGTGTTCACCGTTCGGAAAAACTTCGAGTTGTGTATCGTTATTGTTCATTGTTTCAACTTTCCTCATATGAGTTCGACTTTGTTAGATCACCTTTAGTTTTTGGTAACTCCAAAAATTCTAAATCTTTGCAATATTATAGATCATCTAGTTAGCTTTCCAATGGTTCAAACGGTGAGTCAATCGGAGTCCGGACGAGAGAGTTATGGTCGTTTTAGCTCAACCGCTCATTTTTCAGTTATTGGCCGATCACTGCCGAACGAACTCGGCCGTGTCGTCCGACACGGCCCGTGCCGTACTCGTCCAAAAAATGCCGAGGTGTATGCCTCAGGACCCGACCGTGTCGTGCAGCGCGGCCGGTCGAACCCTTCCGGATAAGCGAGAATCGTCACGCCCGGCCACGCGGCCGTGTCGTGCAGCGCGGTCGAGTCATGCCGAATCAGTCGGACGGACGGGTCAGCTGTCGGAAGGCCCTCCGGCGCGCGACCGTGTCAAGCAAGACACGGTCGAGTCCTGTCGGCCGACTTTTGGCGGTATGCGACACGACCGTGCCGATCGGCACGGGCCGTGTCCGGCAGGTAATCAACCCTATAAATTCATTTTTCAGCATTTCAGCCCATTTTTCTTCCTTTTCTTCACCTTAAACCGAGAGAGAAGGCTTGAGGAGGGTTTTCCTTCACAAATCATTTAGGTGTTTGATTTTCTTCATCTCCTTTCGATCGTGAAGCCGGATAATCAATCTAACGCGTGTTCTTGGATTAAAGTACTTGTATCTTCAAGAGGTAATTCTTTCAACACTTTGGACTTCGATTTTGTGTTGAGATATGATGTTTTGGACGTTATAATCATGTTATATGAAGGGATATGTATATGATTATGAGTTTGTATAAGGATTCATTGGATTATTGAGGGATTATTCAAGAACACCTTGAATATCGAGTTGGAATTGGGGATTTTCGACTAATTGTTGTTATAATCACATTTTTGGATATTCATAACGGATTATTGATCGTATTGGAGATGTTTTGTTGGTTTGAAACACTTCTTGGGGGATTTGATATTGGTATATTGAAGTTTGATTGTAAACAATCGGAGTTTGGACGCAACGTGTTTGTTTTAATGCCTCAATGGACTTAGTTTTATCGTATCGACGTTTTGAGTTCGTTATATTCGTGTTTGATTCGTATATTGATCGGATTGTCGGTAATTGTATTGAATTAAGGTTGTTCGTGCGACCGACACTTCATTTAGGACATTTGTTCGTGGAAGGACTTTCTTCATCGGTATTTTGTAAGTTAATTCTTACTCGGTTAAAAGGATATTCATGCCTTTTGTTGTTGTTCATTCATAATCATAACTCATTCATCATTATATTAACCGTATCAAAACTTGTTGTTATCAATTAATCATTTCAGTCATAAGGAACGACGGTTCCAATCTTTTCATTGAGCTGTCATTTATTTCATTACCATTCCACCTCGGTGAGTCATTATTCATTTTCGATGTCACTTTTGTCATAACGTGGCATTCCGGGTCATACTGGCGTGCCGGTTGGTATGTGTATGATTTTCATGTCGGGCACATTATGGTCGTGTGTTGGTTGTTAGCCTCACATTGGACTGTGCACACGAGTCAATGTGTCTCGTGACACTGATTAGGTACAAGACCACGCGTGTATTGATCGTTGGTGGCTTGTGCACGGACACATTTCCATCCCGGGCGTAGTGTGGCGCCACCCTTTGAGCCGTACTGTTAGTTGATTCATATAGCATGTTTGATTGCGTATGTTTCGACAGGATATTTCATAATTTCAGATATAATCATGATTATGTATTTTCAACTCTTGAGGATTGTTGTTCTTTATGGCGGCCCGTTTGGGGATTTTGTTTTCGAGTCATGGCAAGGCAAACGCACGGGAATAGCAGGTTGATGTCGAGGAGTCCTAGTGATACTAGTAGGGGGCCCCGATCTTTCAGTTATTCATGTTATTGTCCTTTATTTTCCGCTGCAGACTTTCATTTGAATACTCCGTTTCATTTAGTGTTGTGTATTTTATCTTCATATAAAATACACTAGTATTCGGTATTATCCTGGTGTGTTGTAACTAAACTCCTCATCGGAGTAATTATTGTTGTAATGTAGTTCGGTACTACATTTATCTTGTGTAATTCATTCATTTTCATTTGCCTGGTGGGTCCCAGTTGGGGATCTACGGCACTGTAATATCCGCCTAGTTTGGGGTGTTACATTCGGTACACATTACATTACACAACCAAGTGTACAACGTCCCATATGTACGGCGCAATCCTGCACAAATGGCACAACGCCTAACACGTATACTAATATAACAATATTATCGCAAAGCCTTCAAATTACGGAAAACACAACCACCTCAAACGGAACATAATTACGAAGGCAAGCAAAATCATCACACATCTCATACATAATTACTAGTCACAAGATACAAGTCATATAGTAAGATACTTGCCTTACTAACCGCTACCAAACGCTCCGAAGAACACGGTTCGACCGGGAAGCTCGGACCCCGAAGAAGACAACGAACGGAAGGGTTCCTGTAATATCCGTAATTTTTCCATTTTTAGCAGTTTCCATTTTTGGTGTATGTCTATTTTTATCGACTCGCTTGTAACCGTTTCGACATTTCGAATCTATTTCGTTCTTGGAGTTTTTCTATTTGGACGAGTTTTGATGATGTTTTCACGTAATTTCATTTTATGACATGTTTTGCCGTATGAACGTTCGATTCTTGTAAAACTCGTTCATTTTCGTTATTTCTGGGTTTGTACAAGTTCGTATGGTTGAGTTGGTCTTGTGGAGACTTTCGGTTCGTAAATCCGACGTCGTTTCGGGATTTTCGGGCACTTGGGCCATTTTTGTAATTTCCTAATAGTTTAGGGAATCTCGTTTTCGTTGTCGCATTACGGACCCTTCGGTGGTCGGAATTGTATTTCTCTTTCAGCGCTTAGCTCCGTCGTCTTGTATGCTTCGTCTATGTTCTGGATTACGGTTTTGAAGTGCGTTTCGTGTTTTGTACCTTCGGCAGACGTCTGCTGATATGAGCGGCGATCTTGAGCTGCTGCGTAGGTAGCGCCGCTACCTGTTGCCTTGCGTGCGCTACCAATGTGCGATTAGCGTCGCTAACTCGTTATTGTTAGCGTGCGCTAGCGATTGGCGGTAGCTCTTTGGGCCGGCCTCGGCCCGTTAGCGTGCGCTAAACATGCTAGTTAGCGTGCGCTAACTTCACATTTTTAAAGATTAGGGCGATTTAGTTTGACATTATTTTCATTCTTTTCCCTTCCTTCCCTTCCTACGGGCGATTTTGGCGATTCGGAGCGGATTGTGAGTAATCGGCGGAGTTCCCTTCGATCGATTCTTGTATCTCGAGCATAACACACCACCATCTAAACCCATCTCCATCGTCCGAATTCAAGGTAATTCCTCGGGAACCCTAATTTTGACGTTTTTGGGGATTTCGGGATTTTAGGGTGTAGTTCAATTGTTCATCTATATTACGATATTCTTCACCGATTGTGATTATTGAATGATTCCAAATCCGATTTCCTTGATTTTAATCGCGAATTATCAATACGGGGAGATTTTGCGTAAACCCTCACCGTATTGATTGAGCGTATATTGTCGTTATTTGTAATCGGGGTTTTGGGAGTATTCCTTTCGATTATTGATGTCCGTTGGGACTGAGTTATCTTGATTCTTCGTTTAGGAACCGTCGTTTTCCATTCGGATCATCCGTAGTCATTTTCACTTCCGATTCTTGAAGAATGTCTCAAAGGCAAGTACTTTACATTTGTTTACATGTTCTAGTATTTGAATTATGGCTATATGTGGTTGTCGTGGGAGAATATGTGTATGTTCACCTAGGGACGGTCCGCGGGGCCTCTAGGGATACGTATTGCCGTGTGTGTGCGTATCACGAGCGTGGTTAACCACCCGGGGATGTCCGACGGCTCTGCGAAGTACGGTGGCCGTGAGTCACGTACCAAGGTTAACTTTGAATTTGTTTTGATTGGAGAAAATGTGTTTTGTGCTTGTGCATTGTAAATATTCGAATATAAAATGTTTTACGAAATGATTTTGGCGCATGAATTCATCGATTAGAATGTAGTTCAAATGGATTGTACTTGCACTAGCGATTGTCGCTAACCCCTTAAATGGGGGAAATACTTTTTTGTATTTCAGGTATTGATCGTGGGGATAAACGAGCACTCGGGACGTATGAGGATGATGGGCAAGCATGATATTGTCAGTATTTGATTTTGATGTTATATGCATCGGTTACTATTGATGTCGATTTTGGGATTTATGTATTATAAAATTGGTTTAAGTACTCAGTACTTCTGTTTGAAATTGTTAATGTTGTGTCCCCGTTTTGGGAAATGGATTTGATGTCAGTTTTTAATTGCCGGTTTGTAGTCTTTCATTTGAATTGTCGTTTTATTCATAATAGTTTGTCGTCGTCGAATGTCTTGTTTGGTATGTTAGCCTGGTGGATTCCACAGTGTGGGGTCCACGGCGCTGTAATATGCCCTGAATGTCTTGGGGGTGTTACAGAATATGGTATCAGAGCTTAGGTTTATGGATACCTAGGCTGTCGGTCATTTGGGTCTAGGTAAGTGTCGTTTTTGGGACAGTATCACTGTTATGCCATCATCTCAGTACGCCGGTGCTCGTAAGTTTTCCTAACTCGACTCGTTTCACCGTTCTGTTCTATTCCTGTCTTAGTATCTTTTGCGTTTTGCGTTTGAATTGTACTTACCCGTTGCTTCTTCAGAATTCCTGCTGGTAGAGGACGCGGACGCGGTAGGGGACGTGGCGCAGCCGGTGGGGCGGCCATGTCCGATCACTCGGGAGCGGTCGGCGATGCCCTCTTTGTCGAGCAGTGTTCCCCCTAGTTCGGAGGTCGGCGGGACGATCTGCTAGCTCGGTAATGCTCATGAGAATGTTGGAGTGGCCAACATATTACGGCCAATGTAGCGAACCGGATGACGCTCGGCTCGAGCCGTTACAGTCGGCCATGCTAATGCCAACCCGGTTCCGCCCTCTTTGGATCCGGTAATGATAAGCTACTTGGGACGTGATTCGTATCGTCCTCCTCCGCGATTTGATGGTGCTTGACCCTTCCGGTTGGGAGAATTGGTTATTCGAGTTGGAGAAAGTGTTTGAGGCGCTAATTGTTCCGAGGAGAGGAAAGTACCCATTGCTCGGTACTTCCTCGCCAAGGAGGCGGCGGCGTGGTGGCAAGCGGTGAAACCGCGTGGCCGGGCAGCTACGTGGGCGAGTTTCGAGATCGATGGAAGACGAATCATCCTTGGCGGTGAAAGAGGAGGATCCGAGCCTTCTTTGAGGCTAAGCCCCAAGATGTTCCTATTTCTCAAGCTATCAAGGACTACAATCAACAAGCGCACTACGTGAGAAACCAAGTCGAGATGAGCTAGATAAGATCCGCCACTTTGATATGCGGATGAAGCCGAAGTGCGCCACTACATGCAGTGCAGGGTGCACGACGTTGAAAGAATATCGAGAATAAGGCGATGGCTTATGAGATGTCGTTTTACTGCGACAGAGGCAGCAGAAGGAAAGAAAGCAGAAAACCGCCGGTCGGTTTTGGGAGGCAAGTCGGAGGGTATCCGAAGACTCGGTCACAGTTCGCGAGTCTTGAGTCGATTGCCATCGATTGGGCGAGGAACCGGTTCTAGGTGCGCCCCTGTGGTTCCGTTCGTAGTCCTACATGTTTCAAGCTGATCGTCAGGGCCACATGATGAGTGAGTGTGATAGGCCTCCGATTCGGTGTCTTGCTTGTGGTCGTATGGGTCACCGTGCTAAGTTTTGTACGGATGCGGCTCGGGCTCCGATTACTCGGATATCTGCTCCAGTGCGGGAGGCGAGTGTGAATCGAGGCAAGCAGTTCCTCGGCCGCGTGAGTTTTGGTAGAGGTCGAGGTCGTGGTCGGCCTTCTAGAGGGGAGCTTCTAGTGCGGGGTCCATTCCGCCCCGTGTGTATGAGATGAGGCGAGCCGAGATCCCGACGCGACGTGGCTACAGTCGTCCACATCCTTGACCATCTGTTTCCGTATTGTTCGATTACGGTGCTACACATTCTTTTATATCTATGGATTGTGTGCGTCGTCTACATGTTGATTGCCTTGTTGCTTGTGAGCCTTTTGTTGTTAAACTTCCTAGTGGGGATAGCATCGTGGGGATCGTGAGGTTAGAGATTTTCCGGTGAGTATCGCGGGGAGGGTTTGGCCTTCTAATCGATTGCGGTAGATATTAGAGATGAGGATTTGATTAAGGTGAGGATTGGCTGAACCGTCATGGGGCGATCATGAATTATAGAACGAGAACCGTTTCGATGTTAGCCTCGCGGTGCGAGCATCCTTTTGTGGGGCGTAAACGGAGTAGCCGGAGGTTACTCATCGGCGCCTTGAGGGCCGTGAGATCGCCGAGGAGGTTGCACGGGCTATTGGTGTTACGCTTTGAGATCGGAGGAAGGGGAGTCGAACTCGTCTATTCGGTAGTATGTGAGTATCTGACGTTTTCCGGATGAGTTGCGGGTTTGCCGCCGGACGAGAGGTTGAATTCTGATCGATTTAGAGCCGGGTGCGGCACCTATCTCTAAGACGCCATACGGATGGCGCTGCCGAGATGCTTGAGTGAAGAAAGCATTGGGAGAGTTGCTAGACATGGGATATATTCGACCGAGCGCTTCGCCTTGGGGCGCACCGGTCTATTCGTAAAGAAGAAGGATGGGTCACTTCGTTTGTGCTTCGACTACCGAGATTTTAACAAATTGACCATCAAAAACTAATATACACTCCCGTGGATTGATGACTTGTTTGATCGGTTGCAAGGAGCGGCCGTGTTTTGAAGATTGATTTGAGATCGGGGTATTATCGGCTCCGAGTGAAGGATACGATATTAGAAGACGGCCTTTCGGACGAGATACGGTCACTACGAGTTTGTGGTTATGCCTTTTGGGCTAACCAACGCACTGCCGTGTTCATGCGACTTATGAACAAAGTCTTTATCGAGTATCTCGATAAGTGTGTAGTCGTTTTTATCGATGACATCTGATTTACTCGAGGAGCGAGGAGGAGCACGCCCGTCATTTGCATATTGTGTTAGATATTTTGAGAACTCGGCATCTTTTGCGAAGTTCTCAAAGTGCAGTTTTGGTTACGGGAAGTTATGTTTCTCGGTCATGTGATCTCGGCCGAGGGTGTTCGTGTGGACCCACATAAGGTAGAGCGGTGTTGGATTGGGCGCCGCCCAAGAACGTGAAAGAGGTCCGTAGTTTTACGGGATTAGCCGGGTATTATCGTAGATTCGTCGAGGGTTCTCTAAACTCGCTCGGCCCGGCCTCGATTATTCTGAAGTCGAGAGAAGTTTGTGTGGACCGATGAGAGCGTAATAGTTTTGAGGAGTTGAAGAAGCGGTTGGCGACCGCTCCGTTTTGGCCTTACCGCGTGGTAATGATGGTTTCTCGGTTTATAGCGATGCTTGGCCAAGGGCTCGGATGCGTACTTATGCGGCATGGGAGGACGATTGCCTATGCTTCCGTCGGTGGAAACCGTATGAATTGAATTACCCTACGCACGATCTTGAGTTGGCGCGATTGTGTTTGCGTTGAAGATCGGCGTCATTATTTGTATGGCTCGTCGTGTGATTTTCACCGATCACAAGAGCACAAGTACATCTTCACGCGAAGGAGCTTAATATGAGACAGAGGAGATGGTTGTAACTAATTAAGGATTACGATCTTGAGATCCTTTATCATCCGGGCAAGGCTAATGTGGTAGCAGATGCCTTGAGCCGGAAATCGGTATCGCTTCGAGCGCTTGAGTTGCTTACGGCCCAGTCGGGACTTCAGCGAGAGTTTATGAGGATGAGCATTGAGATTGTACTGCCAGAGAGTTCCGGGCAGTTGCGTACTCTTGAGATTTCTTCATCCTTGGTCGAGGACATTAAATCGGGACAGTTGGAGGACCCGATGTTTATTCAGCTTCGGGAGAGTGTAGAGAAGGGGAAAGCCCCGGGATTTGTTATTCATGAGGACGGAGTGTTGAGATTCCGAGGTCGGTTGTGTGTTCCGAACGACTCGGAATTGAGACAGAGCATTATGCGAGAGGCTCATGCGTCACCATACTCAGTCCATCCGGGCTCGAGTAAGATGTACAAAGATCTGAGGAAGAATTTCTGGTGGAACGATATGAAGAAAGAGGTAGTTCAGTTTGTGGCTAGGTGTTTGACTTGTCAGCAAGTCAAGATTGAGCATCAGCGGCCAGCCGGATTATTGAAACCACTTCCCGTTCCGGAATGGAAGTGGGAGGACATCTCTATGGATTTTGTCACGAGTTTACCGAGGACGAAGACTGGTATGAATATGGTATGGGTAATTGTAGACCGACTGACTAAGTCGGCACATTTTCTGGGCATCAAGGATACTTGGGGTCCGGAAAAGTTGGCTCGTATTTTTATCACTCAGATAGTAAGGCTTCATGGTACGCCGAGGACCATTATTTCAAACAGAGATGGACGATTTGTATCGCATTTTTGGCAGGCGGTGCATAAGGCATTGGGGACTCGGCTACGTTTGAGCACCGTTCCATCCCGGACCGATGGCGATCGAACGTACCATTGACGTTCGAGGATTTGTTGCGCGCGTGTGCGTTAAATGGAAGCGATAGTGGGAGGAGCATTTGGCCTTAATTGAGTTTGCTTATAATAATAGGCGCGCAGCGTCGATTAAGATGGCACCGTATGAGGCACTTTATGGCGGCGTTGTCGATCACCGATATGTTGGGATGAGCCGTCCGATTTGGTTGGCACCGAGCGGACCTTGTGTTGGAGACGAGGAGAAAGTCGAATTGATTAGAAAGAGGATGTTGGTGCTCGAGTCGACAAAGTCTTATGCGGATGTTAGGCGTAGACCTTTGGAGTTTGAGGTGGGAGATCACGTTACGTGAGAGTATCTCCGGAAAGGAGTTTTCCGTTTTGGGAAGAAGGAAACTCAGCCCGAGATATATTGGACCCTTCGAGGTATTGGAAAGAGTCGGCGAGTTGGCATACCGTTTGGCTTTACCTCGTCGTGAGTCATGTACATAGTGTATTTCACGTTTCCCGATTGAGGAAGTGCGTTAGGACCCGTCCACATTATTGACTTTGGGGGCGTGGAGATTGAGAAGGATGTTACGTTTGAAGAGAGACCGTTAGAATTTTGGAGCGTCGTGATAAAGCGGTTAAGGCACAAAACCATTCCTTTGGTTAAAGTGCAATGGTCGAGGCACGGAGTAGAAGAAGCGACGTGGGAGTTAGAGGAGGATATGCGTTCGAGATACCCCGAGCTTTTTGATTCTTAAGTTTCGGACGAAACTTTATTTTAGAGGAGAATGTAATATCCGTAATTTTTCCATTTTTAGCGTTTCCATTTTTGGTGTATGTCTATTTTTATCGACTCGCTTGTAACCGTTTCGACATTTCGAATCTATTTCGTTCTTGGAGTTTTCCATTTGGACGAGTTTTGATGATGTTTTCACGTAATTTCATTTTATGACATGTTTTGCCGTATGAGCGTTCGATTCTTGTAAAACTCGTTCATTTTCGTTATTTCAGGTTTGTACAAGTTCGTATGGTTGAGTTGGTCTTGTGGAGACTTTCGGTTCGTAAATCAGAAGCGTCGTTTGGGATTTTCGGGCACTTGGGCCATTTTTGTAATTTCCTAATAGTTTAGGGAATCTCGTTTCGTTGTCGCATTACGGACCCTTCGGTGGTCGGAATTGTATTTTTCTTTCAGCGCTTAGCTCCGTCGTCTTGTATGCTTCGCGTCTATGTTCTGGATTACGGTTTTGAAGTGCGTTTCGTGTTTTGTACCTTCGGCAATGACGTCTGCTGATATGAGCAGACGATCTTGAAGCTGCTGCGTAGGTAGCGCCACGCTACCTGTTGCCTTGCGTGCGCTACCAATGTGCGATTAGCGTCGCTAACTCGTTATTGTTAGCGTGCGCTAGCGATTGGCGGCAGTAGCTCTTTGGACCGGCCTCGGCCCGTTAGCGTGCGCTAAACATGCTAGTTAGCGTGCGCTAACTTCACATTTTTAAAGATTAGGGCGATTTAGTTTCACATTATTTTTCATTCTTTTCCCTTCCTTCCCTTCCTACGGGCGATTTTGGCGATTCGGAGCGGATTGTGGAGAGTAATCGGCGGAGTTCCCTTCCATCCAATTCTTGTATCTCGAGCATAACACACCACCATCTAAACCCATCTCCATCGTCCGAATTCAAGGTAATTCCTCGGGAACCCTAATTTTGACGTTTTTGGGGATTTCGGGATTTTAGGGTGTAGTTCGAATTGTTCATCTATATTACGATATTCTTCACCGATTGTGATTATTGAATGATTCCAAATCCAGCTTCCTTGATTTTAATCGCGAATTATCAATACGGGGAGATTTTTGCGTAAACCCTCACCCGTATTGATTGAGCGTATATTGTCGTTATTTTTAAAAGGGGTTTTTGGAGTATTACTTTAGATTATTGATGTCCGTTGGGACTGAGTTATGCTGATTCTTCGTTTAGGAACCGTCGTTTTCCATTCGGATCATCCGTAGTCATTTTTCACTTCCGATTCTTCGAAGAATGTCTCAAAGGCAAGTACTTTACATTTGTTTACATGTTCTAGTATTTGAATTATGGCTATATGTGGTTGTCGTGGGAGAATATGTGTATGTTCACTTAGGGACGGTCCGACGGGGCCTCTAGGGATACGTATTGCCGTGTGTGTGCGTATCACGAACTGTGGTTAACCACCCAGGGATGTCCGACGGGGCTCTGCGGGGTACGGTGGCCGTGAGTCACGTACCAAGGTTAACTTTGAATTTGTTTTGATTGGAGAAAATGTGTTTTGTGCTTGTGCATTGTAAATATTCCAGAATATAAAATGTTTTCTGAAATGATTTTTGGCGCATGAATTCATCTGATTAGAATGTAGTTCAAATGGATTGTACTTGCACTAGCAGTTGTCGCTAACCCCTTAAATGGGGGAAATACTTTTTGTATTTCAGGTATTGATCGTGGGGATAAACGAGCACTCGGGACGTATGAGGATGATGGGCAAGCATGATATTGTCCAGTATTTGATTTTTGATGTTATGTCTGTCGGTTACTATTGATGTCTGATTTTGGGATTTATGTATTATAAAATTGGTTTAAGTACTCGAGTACTTCCTGTTTGAAATTGTTAATGTTGTGTCCCCGTTTTGGGAAATGGATTTGATGTCAGTTTTTAATTGCCGGTTTGTAGTCTTTCATTTGAATTGTCGTTTTATTCATAATAGTTTGTCGTCGTCGAATGTCTTGTTTGGTATGTTAGCCTGGTGGATTCCACAGTGTGGGGTCCACGGCGCTGTAATATGCCCTGAATGTCTTGGGGGTGTTACAGTTCCGACTCGAGTTCTTCACTAGAATTCGACCCTAACAACATATAATCAATAAATCATCGATCATACGAGGAAGAATAATCGAAGAACGCCCGAAAACCCCTCTATGACATTTTACCGGACACCTTCAAGGCGTCGATCAAGAACTCGACCAAAACAACGAATCGATACGATCCAACCATGGAATAACAAGGGAAATGATACAATACATCTAAATAATCATCAATCCATCACAATCCTAAGTTAAATCGGATTCAACGGACGAAATCGAACAAAATACCCAAAATCCCCAAAATTAGATTTCTAGAAAATCTGACCTGATTCGCTCGATCAAAGGATGTTATAGGATGGATGATTGATGATATGAACTCCAAAACTTCATGGATTTGTTGACAAACAACATCTCTCCATGATAAGAACAACTCCCGCCGCGGAAGAGAACGGGAAGAAGGAGAAAAATGGCAAAAAAAACGACTGTTGGGCCTTGGCTGACACAGTGTGCCGCGGCCCAGCGGGAGTGTGCCGCGGCACAGGGCCAAAAATGGCTCCCAGTGGTCGGCAGTGTGCCGCGGCCCGGCTGGCGTGTGCCGCGGCATCCAGTACAGTCGGTTTGGCCGAAAAAATGCACGAATGTGCCGCGGCCCTGCCGGCATGTGCCGCGGCCCACGGTACTTCCTGCTCGGCCAGAAGCTGCCGAGCACTACCGGCCGTGACTCGGCCAGTGCCCGCCTGGGCCCAGATTGCCCGGCCATGACTCGGCCGGGGCCAACTCCGACGGCCCGAACGACCCCGAAAGCCGAACCTGAATACGAATCGATGATACGGTTACAACGTACTCGCAAAGAAGAATCTAAGAGCTAATAGAACACACGATTCCGACCACCCGAAGGCTCAGAATTCGACAACGGAAGTAATTACCCAAAACTTTGGGAAATTACGAAAATGGCCCAAAACGTCCGAAAATCACGATACGCGATCGAAACACCAAACCAAAGCTCGCAACATGAATAATAACATTAAATGAACTTACGAGAAACTCGAAACAACAGTTTTGGATGAGATTCGCAAGAATCGAACTCAAGTGCGGAAAAGTCGCTAAAAAGCTCGGAACTCAGCAAAACGATACCGAAACGAACTCGGATGACAAACAGTGCAGAACTAATCATTCTCGAAATGACGAAACGGTCATGAGCGAGTCGTCAAAACGGACTTACGCCGAAAAAAGAAAATTACCGGAAATCCGAAATTGCGGATATTACATTCGAGTCCTCCGCGACGCAACCTTTAAATTTATGTGATAATTTAATATATAGTAATAATTTGCTTTAAAAAAAATTAAAGAAAAAGGAAACTACTACTAATTTGTCATATGTATAGCATAATCTTATATAAATGTTATTCGACAACAAAAAATAATGATTATATCAGTTAATTGGGTCAACCTAGTCGATTTTCACGCTGGCTTTACTTCAGATTGGAAACAATCATATATAACTTCGATGTAAACTTACATAATAACAAATAAACTACTAATATAATTTGAATGTCTCGGGTTCGAGTCCTCCGCGACGCAACCTTTAAATTTATGTGATAATTTAATATATAGTAATAATTTGCTTCAAAAAAAATTAAAGAAAAAGGAAACTACTAATAATTTGTCATATGTATAGCATAATCTTATATAAATGTTATTCGACAACAAAAAATAATGATTATATCAGTTAATCGGGTCAACCTAAGCGATTTTCACGCTAGCTTTACTTCGTATTGGAAACAAGACTGTATATAACTTCAGTGTAAACTTACATAATAACAAATAAACTACTAATATAATTTGAATGTCTCGGGTTCGAGTCCTCCGCGACGCAACCTTTAAATTTATGTGATAATTTAATATATAGTAATAATTTGCTTCAAAAAAAATTAAAGAAAAAGGAAACTACTAATAATTTGTCATATGTATAGCATAATCTTATATAAATGTTATTCGACAAAAAAAAATAATGATTATATCAGTTAATCGGGTCAACCTAGTCGATTTTCACGCTAGCTTTACTTCGTATTGGAAACAAGACTGTATATAACTTCAGTGTAAACTTACATAATAACAAATAAACTCCTAATATAATTTGAATGTCTCGAGTTCGAGTCCTCCGCGACGCAACCTTTAAATTTATGTGATAATTTAATATATAGTAATAATTTCCTTTAAAAAAAATTAAAGAAAAAGGAAACTACTAATAATTTGTCATATGTATAGCATAATCTTATATAAATGTTATTCGACAACAAAAAATAATGATTATATCAGTTAATTGGGTCAACCTAGTCGATTTTCACGCTGGCTTTACTTCGTATTGGAAACAATACTGTATATAACTTCAGTGTAAACTTACATAATAACAAATAAACTACTAATATAATTTGAATGTCTCGGGTTCGAGTCCTCCGCGACGCAACCTTTAAATTTATGTGATAATTTAATATATATAGTAATAATTTGCTTCAAAAAAAATTAAAGAAAAAGGAAACTACTAATAATTTGTCATATGTATAGCATAATCTTATATAAATGTTATTCGACAATAAAAAATAATGATTATATCAGTTAATCGGGTCAACCTAGGCGATTTTCACGCTAGCTTTACTTCGTATTGGAAACAAGACTATATATAACTTCAGTGTAAACTTACATAATAACAAATAAACTACTAATATAATTTGAATGTCTCGAGTTCGAGTCCTCCGCGACGCAACCTTTAAATTTATGTGATAATTTAATATATAGTAATAATTTGCTTTAAAAAAATTAAAGAAAAAGGAAACTACTAATAATTTGTCATATGTATAGCATAATCTTATATAAATGTTATTCGACAACAAAAAATAATAATTATATCAGTTAATTGGGTCAACCTAGTCGATTTTCACGCTGGCTTTACTTCGTATTGGAAACAAGACTGTATATAACTTCAGTGTAAACTTACGTAATAACAAATAAACTACTAATATAATTTGAATGTCTCGGGTTCGAGTCCTCCGCGACGCAACCTTTAAATTTATGTGATAATTTAATATATAGTAATAATTTGCTTCAAAAAAATTAAATAAAAAGGAAACTACTAATAATTTGTCATATGTATAGCATAATCTTATATAAATGTTATTAGACAACAAAAAATAATGATTATATCAGTTAATCGGGTCAACCTAGTCGATTTTCACGCTGGCTTTACTTGGTATTGGAAACAAGACTGTATTTAACTTTTTTTCACCGTCACTAATCTCTCCTTTTCTTTTCTAAATAATAATAAAAAATTTTGTAAAGAACTCTAATTCTTTTCTTTTCTTTTCTTTTTTATTATTGCTACAATAATAAAAATAGTAGCAAAGAACTCTAATTCCTTATTTTGAGGAAAAAATCAGATGTATTCTTCTTTCTCCAACCTTCACTAGCGGTCGACAGAAAGAAGCCTATTTTGAGAAAAGAAGCCATGTATGGCATACGACGGATAAAGGAAAATTTTGATTATGGCTGATTCCTTGATTCCTTTTATAATACATCTATAGAAAAGGAAAATTTGCTTATCATATATTTCATTCCTTCTGCGAGAAATCGAGAAATTGCGGGAGAGTAGAAACTCATTCCTAGCCTTAATTTTCCACATTCGTCACGAATCAAATCGTCAGAGAGGTAAGACTCAATTTCAACTATTTTTTCTTTTTCTTTTTTCTTTTTCCAAAGACTTATCAAAGAAAAAATCTGTGCAGCTCGGTTGTTTTGTATGGTTAATCTCATACATGAATTTAAGAGTGACAACTTGAAAATATTGTAGTTGTGGTTCCTGCTGTGAAGAAACCACAGCAGAAAATATTTAGGAAGTACTTGATATCATTTCTTTTTCTTGAAAATATTTGTTTGCAGACACCCATGGCTCCTGCTGTGAAGAAACCTCGACGCTCAATCGGGCCAATGCTAGACACCATAGTTCCTGAAACACAGAACCAAGCTAATACCAATAATGGTTCTGACTCAGATGTATCATTTTCCGACAACAATTCAGGGACCAATGATACTACCCAAAGCCCGTATGATAATATTGGAAATGAAAACGGTGATGATGAGCCTCATGTTACTGAAGATGATGCCAACAGTCGAGGTAAACTAAACTGTTATGCTTTATTTATCTATTTAAAATAATAAATTTATTATTAAACTCTTAAAAACAAAACTGATTAATAGGTTTAGTGAGAAGAGGACAGGCCAAAGCGGGATACGAATGGGGTACTGGAAAAGTTTTGATTTTAGAATTAGATTCTGAAAATAATGTTGTTGGGAACAATGCGGCTATGTTTTCATCTCAATTGGGTATTCTGGCCAAGGATGGAAACAAGTTACCTCTTTCGTATACGGACTGGAGGGCAGTTCCTAATATACAAAAAGACCTTGTGTCGGCTGAAGTGAAGGTATGTATATTCAAATTTTAATGTTATTTTCAATATAGTAGATGAACTTGGATAGGTCAAGGTTCATTTCCTCAAAAATAAGGTAGAATCCATCTTATTTATTGAAAGCATTAAGCATCCTGCTTAACAAATCCATGTCAAATGTAATTCATCTTTAACATCCACATTTTTTATTATTACATTATACCTACTTAGTGGATGCTCTTACCACTTGAGCTAACCCACTTTGTCTTTGACAAGTAAATCTTCCGTTCACAATGCAAATGAATGTGTTACTTTTTAATTAGTTCGAACATTAGCAAATGAGCCCAACAGTGAGACAGAACAGAAGGTCAAAATTATGTATCAGGCAAATAAAACATTCCAATGCATGTGTAACACCCCCAATCCGCTCAGGGATATTACACGCCGTAGAACCTTTCCTCAAGGTTCTACCAGGCTGGTAACGACATATAACAACTCAACCATGCCTTTCAGGCTAAAATGACTCAGTAGACCGATTTGGTCTTTCAACAAATACATACAACTCAAATACAACTCATGCCCACGCAGGGGTCAAAATACAACCACACCCGTCTGAGGAAAATATAGCAATGGAAAAAAGAGAGTACGTAGACGATAAACAAAGTACGGTTCCTCATGTGATTAGTATCGATCATCTTTCATCATCCTTCGTGCCGACCCTGTGTTATGCTCCAAAACCTGAATGCAAAAATAGACATCCACCCCCCGAATACTCGGGGGTTAGCAAAACTCCACAGTTTTGCTAGTGCAAATACAAAGTGCAAATACGAGCCATACAATTCACATTCCACGAATAACAATAACCAGGAATCCTCAAAGATCCAAACGAAACGAAAAGTACTTCTCGAGGCAAGGGTTTGAGAAAACCTTTAAAAAATCGAAATACCATAAATCAATGGAAATAATTTATAAGACGGTTTAGAATGCCATCGAGAGTTTTAATAGAAAACCATTTAGGATTATCAAATCCTACTTTCCAAAATCCACAAGACAAAAGGGGTCACCGCCCCAAATCTTTACTTTCCGAAAAATGACATTTACCAATCCGTTGGGATTTTAGCCCCAAATCCATAGAAGGACTTTTACAAAACCATTGGGATTTTAGACCCAAATCTCATCAACTCACAGTACACAAGAACGACCACAAGGTTCGTCTCCCAACATCAAAATCCACAAACAAAGGATTTAAAACAAACAACAAAATACTCTAGTGCCATCCTAGCCAAGTAAGCCAAACGAACACTTACCTCTTACACACTTAGTCGATGCATGCAATCATGAAAACACAGTTCCAAAGCACTCATTTCTGGAAATGCCAATGATCAAACCACATTTGTAAAAATGCACCACAATTAACCGCGGACCCACAGCTTCGTAGATCCCTACCGAGACCCCGTCGGATCTAACCCACAGTGGTTAAAAGCAAGCTCGCGGTTCCACAGCTTCGTGGAGCCCTACCGAGACCCCGTAGGATCTAACCCGCAGTGAGCATACACACACACACGTTACTCATGCAATACTAACATGCTAAGAATGTAAGTTCATTAAGAATACTCACTAGAGATGGCCATTAACTCGACACCATTATCAAACTCTTCAAAACACAATAACAAGATTAAATACGGAATACACGATTCCATAACTTTAAACAATAGGAGTATCATCATCAAATCCTTCAACGTTCAAAATAATCAAATCATGATCAATTCCCAAAACACGCCGTTCACAAAACACACACGCATTTGAAAGAAAGCCTTTAACAAGGCCAAACCAAAATCTTTTGAAACTTCGTTTCAAACAACCAAACAAACACACTAATACGATCACCGATCATCATAATCACAAAATAAGAAAAGTATGGGCAAGGTACTTGCCTCGAAATCACAATCGCAACGAGACGACGAATAGGACGCGGTCGAATAGCCCCGAACCCCCGAACAATATCAAGAACGCGATAGCACCACGAGTATTACGAGAATGACACCACACGAATCATCAATCACCAAACGGAATTCAACATCGGAATCCTCAAACACCTATAAACCTCCGGAAGTAACAATAACACATGGTTACGACGAGAATCAAGGCCAAAACAACGGAAATCCCAACAAACTATCGAAGGGAAACTCATTGGGACATTTAATCGAACACTAAATGTTCAATAATTCCCAAGAACACTCGAATCGTCGATCGAGTTAAACAAACTTGATATATGGATATACAACCCATAGAACATGATTAATAACATCATACTACACCAATCGATGTATCAAAATCGGATTAGAAACGAAATCAAGAACAATTTCTCGAAAAAGTCAACTTGAAGGATAATCAAGAAATATACCTTGATTTGGATGAAGGATTCAAGTAGAGGTCGAAAATCTACAACAAGACTTGAGGTAGATGATCTCTACAAGTTTGGGAGTACCCAAAATCGCCCAAAAATCGCCCACAATCGCCTAAGATGAAGGAGGAAGAAGAGAGGAGAAAAAATGAAGTTTTTCTCCTCGCAAATCTGCTAAAAAACGCAGAAAAAGCCCGTGTGCCGCCGCACAGGACAAGTGTGCCGCGGCCCAGGGACACCAAAAACGCCCAGGAATCAGCTTAGTCCCGCGGCACAGCCTGAGTATGCCGCGGCACACGGTACAGCCCCTTTCAACACCAAAAAGGCACACCGTGCAGTCTTCGCTATTTCGACCATAACTCCTTCGTCTGGACTCCGATTGACTCACCGTTTGAACCATTGGAAAACTAACTTGATGCTCTATAATATTGCAAAGATTCAGAATTTTTGGAGTTTCCAAGAATTTATGGTGACTTTACAAAGTCGAACTCCCACGTGAAAAAGTCGATTAAGGACACGGATCTCAACAAAACGACACCGAAACGAACTCGGATGACAAAAAGTGCAGAATTAATCATTCTCGGAATGACGAAACGGTCAGGAACAAGTCGTCAAAACGAACTTCCGCCGAAAAAAGAAAATTACCGAAATTCAAAATTGCGGATATTACATTCTACCCTCCTTAAAAGAAGTTTCGTCCCGAAACTTAAAACAAGTAGGGAGAAGCAATATCCCGCCAGGAAAACTCAACGAGATACACCAAAAACAGAAAACTCGCCCAACGGCGAAACGCGCTAGAAACGCAAAGAGACATACGGCGTGAAAACACGCTCCACGGCGACCAACACATCGTCGCCGTTAGGGATATAATAAAACCATCAAATGACAAGCGTCATCAAGCGGATAATATAGCCAAGTTAATTACCCGACAATCACAAAACACGAGCGAAAATCAATATAATCGACCACCCCAACGATGCGTCAATCAAAGCGAGCCAATCGGCGAAGAAATACGAATTCCACCGCCCAAGGTTGGAAGATCGAACGAGACTAATTTCCCGAACATAAGGAAATTAGGAAGGAGTCTGAACGCTCAACAATCACGAAACGAGATCAACAAGAACCGAACAATCAAACGATCGAACCACAACGATCGAGACAACAACAATCGAACACTCATGTTCGAATCACGAAGAACAATAAAATTCAAACAACAACTCCAAGCTTCACATCTCGACTCGAGACAATATATGATCCGGTGAAACAACAAGATGTGCATTCACATAAGATCCACACGAAAGGGAATAGCGATTGAAAGGTCACAGCGACAAACGAGTTATTCCAACACAATACCACACTCGTTCGATCAACAAAAGCAAGGGATAGGGAAAGTTCCGAAATGTCAACGAACATAAACGACTCGACAGAGTCGAAAACACAAGAGTTCCAAATCCGATCCACTTCGAATAAAAGAACTAATGAACCAAATGATGTCACTTCCGAACAAGGTTCACAAGAATTGAACCGAACTCGAAAAGTCACAACGATAACCAGATCGACCCACAACAAGATCACAGTTCGTTCGGACGATGAAACCGAAATACAGAACAATTTCATAAAGTATCAACAAACATGAGCGAATCGATAGACCGGAGAAAGAGAAAATACCGAAGTCAAAATAGTACGGGCACTACCTCCGACCTCGTCCACGAAATTCACAAAAACGGGAGCAAGGTAACAAGACATTAAACAACCGACACCTAACGGAACGATCACCGATGCACAAGGCCATACCAACCCAAGCTCTAACAGCTCGCACATGCGCGACAACGCAGAAATCACCACGAGGCGACAATATTCAACACCAACATCCCACCTCTCACAAGGGGCTAACACAACAAATGTGTGGAAAACGACTCAACGCTCACACCGCCAATTCGGTCATACTCGGGAGCAAACATCAAAATGACAACGCGAACATCATACATATATACCCAGACCTCAAACGGGAATGGATAGGTTTTAAAAACGAAAACCTCATTTTAATAATAATTTAGAAGAACAGCGATTGATCTTGAGTATCACCTTTCAAAAAGTACAAACGTGAAACATCGTTATCGAGACTTTGGAGAACCATTTCGAATTTGATAAAAATGAGGACACTTTCTCTTAGTGAAAACTTTCAGAATATTCGACCATCGGGTCTAAATAAAAGTGTTTCTAAAACATTGAAAATATCTCAAAACATTTTGGTCCTCGAGGCAGAAAAATTTTGAAATATATTGTGGCACCTGGATGTACCACAAGAAAATAACTCATTTGAAAAAAAATATGTCTCGAAATTTATTTCTAAGATACTCAAGTTTTCGAAAATAATTCAATGCCAAAAAGGACGATGCCAAAAAGGCTAGAATGCCCAAGAATTTCAGGTAATCACACGGAACATCATAGCGCTGTGGGTCCCGCGTCGGAACCCCAGGCTAAAAACCATTTACAAAATGCTAAATACCGTCATAAGAATTTCGCCAAAATGATCAAGGCCGTAAGGCCAAAAACTCGGTTAAGGGAATCGGTTTTCGAAATAAAACTCGGTCGGTAAAATACCAAAAGTCATTACAAAAGAACTCACGCAGCGGATAAAAGAAATACAGTTCAACATGCACAATCCAGCAACACTACTCCTCATAAGAACAAAATATTAGAGTCAAATAACCACATTGAACAAATCCATGGCCCCATTCGAGGCCTCTAAGGACCCTCACGCCGGCTAGTGAACAAGTCGAACGCGTATAAGCACAAAGCTTCCACAAGAGAACTTGTAAAGCGTGCAAATCGATTCGAAAATCATCGAACGGACAAAAACAACAATAAAAATACATCACAAGCGACACTCCTCGTATAAATCAAATACGAGTCGATTAAATATATATCGTGAAATCAAAATCCACATAAGGATTCCATCACTTAACAAATAATCATAAAAATAGCTCGTGTCACACGAGGCACAACACAAAGAAGGGAGACTTACTTCCACAGGTCGCACGAAGATGATGATCGCCCCACGATACTAATCACGACCAACAAACTCAAACGACGCGTCGCGACACGACTCAGTCAGACTAAATCCGACGAGACAAAACTCAATAGACACCACTGACCCGACAGCCTAGGTTTCCACAACCTAAAGGCTCCGATACCATTTATGTAACACCCCCAATCCGCTCAGGGATATTACACGCCGTAGAACCTTTCCTCACGAATCTACCAGGCTGGTAACGACATATAACAACTCAACCATGCCTTTCAGGCTAAAATGACTCAGTAGACCGATATGGTCTTTCAACAAATACATACAACTCAAATACAACTCATGCCCACGCAGGGGTCAAAATACAACCACACCCGTACAACGGGAAAATATAGCAGCGGAAAAAAAGAGAGTACGACTGAACCAATAAACAAAGTACGGTTCCTCATGTGATTAGTATCGATCATCTTTCATCATCCTTCGTGCCGACCCTGTGTTATGCTCCAAAACCTGAATGCAAAAATAGACATCCACCCCCCGAATACTCGGGGGTTAGCAAAACTCCACTGTTTTGCTAGTGCAAATACAAAGTGCAAATACGAGCCATACAATTCACATTCCACGAATAACAATAACCAGGAATCCTCAAAGATCCAAACGAAACGAAAAGTACTTCTCGAGGCAAGGGTTTGAGAAAACCTTTAAAAAATCGAAATACCATAAATCAATGGAAATAATTTATAAGACGGTTTAGAATGCCATCGAGAGTTTTAATAGAAAACCATTTAGGATTATCAAATCCTACTTTCCAAAATCCACAAGACAAAAGGGGTCACCGCCCCAAATCTTTACTTTAGAAAATGACATTTACCAATCCGTTGGGATTTTAGCCCCAAATCAATAGAATTACTTTTTCAAAACAATTGGGATTTTAGCCCCAAATCTCATCAACTCACAGTACACAAGAACGACCACAAGGTTCGTCTCCCAACATCAAAATCCACAAATAAAGGATTTAAAACAAACAACAAAATACTCTAGTGCCATCCTAGCCAAGTAAGCCAAACGAACACTTACCTCTTACACACTTAGTCGATGCATGCAATCATGAAAACACAGTTCCAAAGCACTCATTTCCGGAAATGCCAATGATCAAACCACATTTGTAAAAATGCACCACAATTAACCGCGGACCCACAGCTTCGTGGATCCCTGCCGAGACCCCGTCGGATCTAACCCACAGTGGTTAAAAGCAAGCTCGTGGTTCCACAGCTTCGTGGAGCCCTACCGAGACCCCGTCGGATCTAACCCGCAGTGAGCATACACACACACACACGTTACTCATGCAATACTAACATGCTAAGAATGTAAGTTCATTAAGAATACTCACTATAGATGGCCATTAACTCGACACCATTATCAAACTCTTCAAAACACAATAACAAGATTAAATACGGAATACACGATTCCATAACTTTAAACAATAGGAGTATCATCATCAAATCATTCAACGTTCAAAATAATCAAATCATGATCAATTCCCAAAACACGCCGTTCACAAAACACACACGCATTTGAAAGAAAGCCTTTAACGAGGCCAAACCGAAATCTTTTGAAACTTCGTTTCAAACAACCAAACAAACACACCAATACGATCACCGATCATCATATTCACAAAATAAGAAAAGTATGGGCAAGGTACTTGCCTCGAAATCACAATCGCAACCAGACGACGGATAAGACGCGGTCGAATAGCCCCGAACCCCCGAACAATATCAAGAATGCGATAGCACCACGAGTATTACGAGAATGACACCACACGAATCATCAATCACCAAACGGAATTCAACATCGGAATCCTCGAACACCTATAAACCTCCGGAAGTAACAATAACACATGGTTACGACGAGAATCAAGGCCAAAACAACGGAAATCCCAACAAACTATCGAAGGGAAACTCATTGGGACATTTAATCGAACACTAAATGTTCAATAATTCCCAAGAACACTCGAATCGTCGATCGAGTTAAACAAACTTGATATATGGATATACAACCCATAGAACATGATTAATAACATCATACTACACCAATCGATGTATCAAAATCGGATTAGAAACGAAATCAAGAACAATTTCTCGAAAAAGTCAACTTGAAGGATAATCAAGAAATATACCTTGATTTGGATGAAGGATTCAAGTAGAGGTCGAAAATCTACAACAAGACTTGAGGTAGATGATCTCTACAAGTTTGGGAGTACCCAAAATCGCCCAAAAATCGCCCACAATCGCCTAAGATGAAGGAGGAAGAAGAGAGGAGAAAAAATGAAGTTTTTCTCCTCGCAAATCTGCTAAAAAACGCAGAAAAAGCCCGTGTGCCGCGGCACAGGACAAGTGTGCCGTGGCCCAGGGACACCAAAAATGCCCAGGAATCAGCTTAGTGCCGCGGCACAGCATGAGTATGCCGCGGCACACGGTACAGCCCCTTTCAACACCAAAAAGGCACACCGTGCAGTCTTCGCTATTTCGACCATAACTCCTTCGCCTGGACTCCGATTGACACACCGTTTGAACCATTGGAAAGCTAACTTGATGCTCTATAATATTGCAAAGATTCAGAATTTTTGGAGTTTCCAAGAATTTATGGTGACTTTACAAAGTCGAACTCCCACGTGAAAAAGTCGATTAAGGACACGGAACTCAACAAAACGACACTGAAACGAACTCGGATGACAAAAAGTGCAGAATTAATCATTCTCGGAATGACGAAACGGTCAGGAGCAAGTCGTCAAAACGAACTTCCGCCGAAAAAAGAAAATTACCGAAATTCAAAATTGCAGATATTACATTCTACCCTCCTTAAAAGAAGTTTCGTCCCGAAACTTAAAACAAGTAGGGAGAAGCAATATCCCGCCAGGAAAACTCAACGAGATACACCAAAAGCAAAACTTCGCGCCCAACGGCGAAATGCTGCAAGAAACGCAAAGAGACATACGGCGTGAAAACACGCTCCACGACGACCAACACAACGTCGCCGTTAGGGATATAATAAAACCAACAAATGACAAGCGTCATCAAACGGATAATATAGCCAAGTCAATTACCCGACAATCACAAAACACGAGCGAAAATCAATATAATCGACCACCCCAACGATGCGTCAATCAAAACGCGAGCCAATCGGCGAAGAAATACGAATTCCACCGCCCAAGGGTTGGAAGATCGAAAGCGAGACTAATTTCCCGAACATAAGAAAATTAGGAAGGAGTGCAGGCGCTCAACAATCACGAAACGAGATCAACAAGAACCGAACAATCAAACGATCGAACCACAACGATCGAGACAACAACAATCGAACACTCATGTTCGAATCACGAAGACCAATAAAATTCAAACAACAACTCCAAGCTTCACATCTCGACTCGAGACAATATATGATCCGGTGAAACAACAAGATGTGCATTCACATAAGATCCACACGAAAGGGAATAGCGATTGAAAGGTCACAGCGACAAACGAGTTATTCCAACACAATACCACACTCGTTCGATCAACAAAAGCAAGGGATAGGGAAAGTTCAGAAATGTCAACGAACATAAACGACTCGACAGAGTCGAAAACACAAGAGTTCCAAATCCGATCCACTTCGAATAAAAGAACTAATGAACCAAATGATGTCACTTCCGAACAAGGTTCACAAGAATCGAACCGAACTCGAAAAGTCACAACGATAACCAGATCGACCCACAACAAGATCACAGTTCGTTCGGACGATGAAACCGAAATACAGAACAATTTCATAAAGTATCAACAAACATGAGCGAATCGATAGACCGGAGAAAGAGAAAATACCGAAGTCAAAATAGTACGGGCACTACCTCCGACCTCGTCCACAAAATTCACAAAAACGGGAGCAAGGTAACAAGACATTAAACAACCGACACCTAACGGAACGATCACCGATGCACACGGCCATACCAACCCAAGCTCTAACAGGTCGCACATGCGCGACAACGCAGAAATCACCACGAGGCGACAATATTCAACACCAACATCCCACCTCTCACAAGGGGCTAACACAACAAATGTGTGGAAAACGACTCAACGCTCACACCGCCAATTCGGTCATACTCGGGAGCAAACATCAAAATGACAACGCGAACATCATACATATATACCCAGACCTCAAACGGGAATGGATAGGTTTTAAAAACGAAAACCTCATTTTAATAATAATTTAGAAGAACACCGATTGATCTTGAGTATCACCTTTCAAAAAGTATAAACGTGAAACATCGTTATCGAGACTTTGGAGAATCATTTCGAATTTGATAAAAATGAGGACACTTTCTCTTAGTGAAAACTTTCAGAATATTCGACCATCGGGTCTAAATAAAAGTGTTTCTAAAACATTGAAAATATCTCAAAACATTTTGGTCCTCGAGGCAGAAAAATTTTAAAATATATTGTGGCACCTGGATGTACCACAAGAAAATAACTCATTTGAAAAAAAATATGTCTCGAAATTTATTTCTAAGATACTCAAGTTTTCGAAAATAATTCAATGCCAAAAAGGACGATGCCAAAAAGGCTAGAATGCCCAAGAATTTCAGGTAATCACACGGAACATCATAGCGCTGTGGGTCCCGCGTCGGAACCCCAGGCTAAAAACCATTTACAAAATGCTAAATACCGTCATAAGAATTTCGCCAAAATGATCAAGGCCATAAGGCCAAAAACTCGGTTAAAGGAATCGGTTTTCAAAATAAAACTCGGTCGGTAAAATACCGAAAGTCATTACAAAAGAACTCACGCAGCGGATAAAAGAAATACAGTTCAACATGCACAATCCAGCAACACTACTCCTCATAAGAACAAAATATTAGAGTCAAATAACCACATTCAGAACAAATCCACTGGCCCCATTCGAGGCCTCTAAGGACCCTCACGCACTGGCTAGTGAACAAGTCGAACGCGTATAAGCACAAAGCTTCCACAAGAGAACTTGTAAAATGTGCAAATCGATTCGAAAATCATCAGCAACGGAAAAAAACAACAATAAAAATACATCACAAGCGACGACACTCCTCGTATAAATCAAATACGAGAGTCGATTAAATACATATCGTGAAATCAAAATCCACATAAGGATTCCATCACTTAACAAATAATCATAAAAATAGCTCGTGTCACACGAGGCACAACACAAAGAAGGGAGACTTACTTCCACAGGTCGCACGAAGTTGATGATCGCCCCACGATACTAATCACGACCAACAAACTCAAACGACGCGTCGCGACACGACTCAGTCAGACTAAATCCGACGAGACAAAACTCAATAGACACCACTGACCCGACAGCCTAGGTTTCCACAACCTAAAGGCTCCGATACCATTTATGTAACACCCCCAATCCGCTCAGGGATATTACACGCCGTAGAACCTTTCCTCAAGGATCTACCAGGCTGGTAACGACATATAACAACTCAACCATGCCTTTCAAGCTAAAATGACTCAGTAGACCGATTTGGTCTTTCAACAAATACATACAACTCAAATACAACTCATGCCCACGCAGGGGTCAAAATACAACCACACCCGTACAACGGGAAAATATAGCAGCGGAAAAAAAGAGAGTACAACTGAACCAATAAACAAAGTACGGTTCCTCATGTGATTAGTATCGATCATCTTTCATCATCCTTCGTGCCGACCCTGTGTTATGCTCCAAAACCTGAATGCAAAAATAGACATCCACCCCCCGAATACTCGGGGTTTAGCAATACTCCACTGTTTTGCTAGTGCAAATACAAAGTGCAAATACGAGCCATACAATTCACATTCCACGAATAACAATAACCAGGAATCCTCAAAGATCCAAACGAAACGAAAAGTACTTCTCGAGGCAAGGGTTTGAGAAAACCTTTAAAAAATCGAAATACCATAAATCAATGGAAATAATTTATAAGACGGTTTAGAATGCCATCGAGAGTTTTAATAGAAAACCATTTAGGATTATCAAATCCTACTTTCCAAAATCCACAAGACAAAAGGGGTCACCGCCCCAAATCTTTACTTTCCGAAAAATGACATTTACCAATCCGTTGGGATTTTAGCCCCAAATCCATAGAATGACTTTTACAAAACCATTGGGATTTTAGCCCCAAATCTCATCAACTCACAGTACACAAGAACGACCACAAGGTTCGTCTCCCAACATCAAAATCCACAAATAAAGGATTTAAAACAAACAACAAAATACTCTAGTGCCATCCTAGCCAAGTAAGCCAAACGAACACTTACCTCTTACACACTTAGTCGATGCATGCAATCATGAAAACACAGTTCCAAAGCACTCATTTCCGGAAATGCCAATGATCAAACCACATTTGTAAAAATGCACCACAGTTAACCGCGGACCCACACCTTCGTGGATCCCTGCCGACACCCCGTCGGATCTAACCCACAGTGGTTAAAAGCAAGCTCGCGGTTCCACAGCTTCGTGGAGCCCTACCGAGACCCCGTCGGATCTAACCCGCAGTGAGCATACACACACACACGTTACTCATGCAATACTGAATGTAAGTTCATTAAGAATACTCAATAGAGATGGCCATTAACTCGACACCATTATCAAACTCTTCAAAACACAATAACAAGATTAAATACGGAATACACGATTCCATAACTTTAAACAATAGGAGTATCATCATCAAATCCTTCAACGTTCAAAATAATCAAATCATGATCAATTCCCAAAACACGCCGTTCACAAAACACACACGAATTTGAAAGAAAGCCTTTAACGAGGCCAAACCGAAATCTTTTGAAACTTCGTTTCAAACAACCAAACAAACACACTAATACGATCACCGATCATCATAATCACAAAATAAGAAAAGTATGGGCAAGGTACTTGCCTCGAAATCACAATCGCAATGAGACGACGGATAGGACGCGGTCGAATAGCCCCGAACCCCCGAACAATATCAAGAACGCGATAGCACCACGAGTATTACGAGAATGACACCACACGAATCATCAATCACCAAACGGAATTCAACATCGGAATCCTCGAACACCTATAAACCTCCGGAAGTAACAATAACACATGGTTACGACGAGAATCAAGGCCAAAACAACGGAAATCCCAACAAACTATCGAAGGGAAACTCATTGGGACATTTAATCGAACACTAAATGTTCAATAATTCCCAAGAACACTCGAATCGTCGATCGAGTTAAACAAACTTGATATATGGATATACAACCCATAGAAAATGATTAATAACATCATACTACACCAATCGATGTATCAAAATCGGATTAGAAACGAAATCAAGAACAATTTCTCGAAAAAGTCAACTTGAAGGATAATCAAGAAATATACCTTGATTTGGATGAAGGATTCAAGTAGAGGTCGAAAATCTACAACAAGACTTGAGGTAGATGATCTCTACAAGTTTGGGAGTACCCAAAATCGCCCAAAAATCGACCACAATCGCCTAAGATGAAGGAGGAAGAAGAGAGGAGAAAAAATGAAGTTTTTCTCCTCGCAAATCTGCTAAAAAACGCAGAAAAAGCCCGTGTGCCGCGGCACAGGACAAGTGTGCCGCGGCCCAGGGACACCAAAAACGCCCAGGAATCAGCTTAGTGCCGCGGCACAGCCTGAGTATGCCGCGGCACACGGTACAGCCCCTTTCAACACCAAAAAGGCACACCGTGCAGTCTTCGCTATTTCGACCATAACTCCTTCGTCTGGACTTTGATTGACTCACCGTTTGAACCATTGGAAAGCTAACTTGATGCTCTATAATATTGCAAAGATTCAGAATTTTTGGAATTTCCAAGAATTTATGGTGACTTTACAAAGTCGAACTCCCACGTAAAAAAGTCGATTAAGGACACGGAACTCAACAAAACGACACCGAAACAAACTCGGATGACAAAAAGTGCAGAATTAATCATTCTCGGAATGACGAAACGGTCAGGAGAAAGTTGTCAAAACGAACTTCCGCCGAAAAAAGAAAATTACCGAAATTCAAAATTGCGGATATTACAGCATGCTCTCCATATGACATAGAACAAAATATGTACAAGTCTTCTTATTTAAATGTATGCTTTTATATTTTGCTCGTAGGATAATACTAACTTGACTGATAGCTACAAGAAGAATTGTATGAAGAAACTCGGGAAGCTCTGGAATGATTGGAAAAACAGACTAAAAGCAAAATTTTATACTCCTTCTCGATATGATAAAAGCAATGTACTATCTAAATGTCCACCAAGAGTGGAAGCTGATCAATGGCCATTATTGGTGAACCATTGGAGCTCTAATGGTGCAAAGGGTAGCTAACTTATTTTAAATATATACATATATACATACAGGGGAGATTATAATAGAAACCATCTCCCATATGTTAACTAAGAACCATTATAGATTTTAGATTTTTTTTTTGGGATTAAAAGTATATATCCACTCTAATATTAGCCTGTTCACCAATATAGTAATTCATATCCATCTCAAATTGTTGCAACCAAAAGAGACTTGGCTGGTGGTAGAACTGCAACAGCCCCTCTTTCAGAATATTTCTTATAAACCCCCTTCAGTTTCTGCCCACTCGCCGCCATAGAATGAAAACAAACCAGCAGCTTAGCACATTTCATAATCTCTTGTTCTGACTTGGCCAGTAGCTTATTTTATTTTATATCGTGAGCTGCTTTTTCGACGAGTTTTTATCTATTATTTATCATTATTGGAAGCTTCACGTTATAATATTAACATTTGTTTCTTTGTTAATTGACAGAAGCTTAGTAAAGCCAACAGAAATAGCCGAAAACATGTTCAGCTGCCACCTAGAATGAGAAGAAAAGATATGGCATGTGTTAAAGAAGAGGTAGTATACATGTTTTATTTATTTTTATATAAATCGTCTTATAAATAAATCATTCTATATACTGAGAGAAGTGCCTTCTTCTTTATTTGGTAAAGTTTTTAATGTTACCCCCCTTCTTCAGATTTTTTTCTTGTTTCATCGATTTGGTCAGATTCTTGGATATGTTCAGATTTTTTGATATGTTTTGTATGCTGTTTATGTTCAGATTTGTGGATATGTTCAGATTTTTTGATATGTTTTGTATGCTGTTTATGTTCAGATTCGTGGATATGTTCAGATTTTTTGATATGTTTTGTATGCTGTTTATGTTCAGATTCGTGGATATGTTCAGACAGTAAGAAAAGTTTTTCTTATCTGTTGAAAACTTTGGGTTTTGAGTTCACTAAAGTACCTGACATTTATAAATGTTGGGTGTTTGCACTTGGAAAATGGAGTAAAATTCATCTGGTAGTTGCTACAGCCTATTAATACAATTTGATTAGAGCATCTTTTTTTTTCTTTTTTTTTTCTTTTTTTGTTCTATTTATCATTATTATTATTTATTTATTTATTTGGGAAGAGATATGTTTAAAGTGTATGTACTCCATGTCCTCATCAACATCAGCATGCTTTTATGGGGTAAGGAGGTTTGGATCAGTTTTTCTCTGTACAGCAATATAAGTTGCAAGCAAGTCATGTGAGTACATTGTAAAATCAGTCATGTGACAGCAATATCAGTTTTTGTAGTAGTGTACATTCATATTATGTACACTGATTATAATTATTATTGTCCCAATTGTAATATCCGACTGTAACTTTTCATTTTTACCTGTCATTGTATTATTCGGATAATCTGATTATCATGAATCGTTGCATTTAGTATTAGGTTGAGGTATTATAGATTTGAATTTCATATCGTTGTTATTTCATTTCATATGTGATGATTCGATGTTAATTAGAGAGTTGCATTTTCGAATTTTTCTGTTGATGTAGCGTACGCTACATAGTACGATTAACGTACGCTAATCCTGTGCCTTAGCGTGCGTAATGTTTCCTCTGTTGCGTACGCTAAGAGGGAATATGGCATCAGTTGACTTCAGCACGTGAACTCCCTAGCCGTTGGCATGCATGTGAGTAAGGTCTGAGCTGTCATGTCGGCCAGAGTCAACTTTTATTAGCGTGCGTAACCCATTTTTCATTAGCGTGCGCTAACGACCTGCGAATTTAAGACAGTAGCCATTGTAAGCTGCTTACATACGTAATATCGACCGGTTAGCGTACGTAAGTGTATTAGCGTGTAACACCCCGAGATATTCAGAGTATATTACAGCGCCGTGGACCCCCACATGGGACCCACCAGGCTACAAACAAGAAAACTCCACTCGACTAACCATCCCGGTTAGCGAGGACTCACATTTAATTATAAAACATAAAAAGTTACGCCCGGAGCAACCGGAGAAATGATCATCAACCAACAATGTAACAATTTAAAAGTAGTACAACACGGAGCTTGAATTTGAAAAGCCTAAGTACTCGCGAGTACACTCTATAAGTTTATAATTATTAGAACAATCAATTCAAAATGGGCAAGGAAATAGAAAGACCCAAATGCACATGTCAACGACCACAGCCAACGTCCTCATCTTGTCCAGTGCCGCTCGTCCGGATGATCATAACCTGAAATCCATAACAAGAATTTCCCCAAAACGGGTCCCCAAAGGGGTTAGCAATTACGCTAGTACAAGTAATCAAGGCAAACCAATCGCTTACACATTTCATAGTACATGCACCAATGTCATTTCGAAAACCAAAACAAGACATGTCTTTTTCCGGAAACAAACAGTCACAATTAATTTGCCTAGGACCGGGACGAAGCCACAAATCCCACTCGAGGCCTCTAAGGACCCTCCCGAGCTGGCCACATTCATAAAACAAATCAAGCACCACACGTCACCTAGGACCGGGACGAAGACACGAATCCCACTCGAGGCCTCTAAGGACCCTCCCGAGCTGGCTAGCGAATCAAACTCATGAATCCAGGACGAAGCCATAGATTCCCTCGAGGCCCTATCGGACCCTCCCGAGGTGAGTAAAGAACACACAATATACATTACCATTTCACGTTAAGCATAAAGGTTTCCAAGAATTACTTGCCTTGAATGTTGACGACGCAACGAATGGAAAGGAAAGTCACCGACGAACGCTAGGAACCAACGAAACCGAACCTAGCGATTCGAAGAGTACAATCACAACCATTTCTAAATGAATACGGAATTGCAATACACCCGAAAACCCGCCTACGATTCATGTATATTCGTATATAAACAACAACGAGGGCGGACCACAACCAAACCCTCTCGATGCCGTAAAAATCACGAAATATACCATGAATCCGTAGGGAAACTAAGAATACCAACAAGATTAATCATATTCATCATGAATTAATCGACAAAACGGAACGAATCGGACAAAAACGTGAAAACCCCCAATTTTACCAAAAGTAGGGTTCTAAAGATCTAACCTTGATTCGCTGGATCAAGGGATGATATCGGACGAATGATTGATGATATAACCCAAAGAACTCCATGGATATGTTGTTAAACAACATGGCTTCAAGCTTAGAACACGCCCGGCGGAAGAGGAGAAGAAGAAGGGAAAGAAATGAGTGAAATGCTCAAAAATGAATTTATAGGTTGATCGCCTGCCGGACACGGCCCATGCCGATCGGCACGGTCGTGTCGCATACCGCCGACAGGACTCGACCGTGTCCCGCTTGACACGGTCGCGCGCGGAGGGCCTTCCGATAGTGACCCGTCCGACAATGACTTCGGCATGACTCGGCCGTGTCCTGAAACACGGTCGGGCGTGTCAGCGATCGGTTCGCTTATCCGGAAGAGTTCGACTCGGCCGTGCCAAACGACACGGTCGAGTCCTGTGGGCAGAGACTTCGGCATTTCCGGACGAGTACGGCACGGGCCGTGTCGGACGACACGGCCGAGTTCGGTCGGCAGTGATCGGCCAATAACTGAAAAATGAGCGGGTGAGCAAAAACGACCATAACTCTCACGTCCGGACTCCGATTGACTCACCGTTTGAACCATTGGAAAGCTAACTCGATGTTCTATAATATTGCAAAGATTTAGAATTTTTGGAGTCACCAAAAATTAATGGTGATCTAACAAAGTCGAACTCATATGAGGAAAGTTGAAACAATGAACAATAACGATACACAACTCGAAGTTCACAACACGTCTAACAAAGTTAAACGGACTTGCGGGAAACTCGAAACAGCAGTTTCGGACGAGATTCGCAAGAATCGAACTCAAGTGCGGAAAAGTCTCTAAAAAGCACAGAACTCAACAAAACAACACCGAAACGAACTCGGATGACAAAAAGTGTAGAATTAATCATTCTCAGAATGACGAAGTGGTCATGAGCGAGCCGTCAAAACGGACTCTGGCCGAAAAAAGAAATTTACCAAAAATCGAAAATTGCGGATATTACATTCTACCCTCCTTAAAAGAAGTTTCGTCCCGAAAATTAAAATAAGTAGGGAGAAGCAATATCCCCTGCCAGGAAAGCTCGACGAGATAAACAAAAACCAAAGACTCGCGCCCGATGGCGAAACGCTGCAAGTAACGCAAAGAGACATACAAAAATCAACGAGTGACAAGCGTCATCAAATAGACAATACAATCGAGTCGATTATCCGAACAATCACAAAACTCAACGAACGAAAATCAATACGATTGACCAACCCAACGTCTCATCAACCAAACGCGAGTCAACGCTAAACAAATACGGAATTCCACCGCCCAAGGGTTGGAAGATCAACAACGAGACTAATTTCCCGAACTTAAGGGAATTACGAAGGAGCCTAAACGCTCAACAATCACGAAACGAGAACAAAAACCGAACAAACAAACGATTGAAACAACAAAAATCGAACAATCTTGTCCGAAACACGTAGGATAATAAAATTCAAACAACAACTCCCAGAATGACCTAGTGAGAGCAGCAAGATGTGCATTCCCATAAGATCCACAGGAAAGGCAATAGCGATTGAAAAGCCACAACGACAGATGAGTTATTCGGAAACAATACCACCCTCATTCGATCAACAAAAACAAGGGATAGGGAAAGTTCAGAAAGGTTAACGAGCATACACGAGTCGATAGAGCCGAAAATACAGAAGTTCAGAATCCGATCCACTTCGAATAAAAGAACTATTAGAACCAAAAGATGTTACTTCCGAACAAGGCTCACAAGAATCGAACCGAATTCGGAAAAGTCACAGCGATAACCAGATCGACTCAAAATCAGATTACAGCTCGTTCGAACGATGAATCCAAGGTACAGAACAAGTTCAGAAGGTATCAATGAACACGAGCGAATCGATAGACTGGAGAAAGAGAAGATATAGAAGTCAAAATTGTACGGGTATTACCTTTGACCTCGCTCCCGAAACTCACAACAACGGAACCAAGGTAACAATATAACAAGCAATCGACACAACGCGGAACAATCACCGATGCACACAATCATACCAACCCGATCTCTAACAGCTCGCATATATGCGATAACGCATAAACCGCTACGAGGCGACAACATCCAATACCAATATCACACCCCTCGCAGAGGCTACCACGACAACTGTGTGGCGAACGACTCAACGCTCACACCACCAATTCAACAACAACTCGGGGGTTAACACCCTAACGAGAGCACGAACATCACACATATATTCCCGGACCACAATTAGGAATGATAGGTTTTGAAAACAAAAACCATCTTTTGAAAATAACTTGCAAGCACCAGTTGATCTTGAGTATCATATATCAAAAAGTAGTACAAACATCGTCATCGAGACTTAAAAAAAATCATCTTGCGTTTAAAAAAAAAGAAGACACCTTTCGTTAAATTAAAACTTGTCAGCTATATTCGACCTTCGGGTCTTGGCGAATGCATTTCTAAATCATTAGAAATATTTCAAAATATTTTGATCCTCAAGGTAGAATAATTTTGAAACATAGCGTGGCACTAGTAGGCATCTTGAGAGCACTGTGAGAAAATAATTTATTTTAAAAGTACGTCTCGAGATTTATTTTCTAAGATACTCAAGGTTTTTTTTTTTTTTTTTAGAAGTACAATAGGCCAAAATGCCCAAAATTCGCACGTATCAACATTTACTTAAACACATCATATCACACGCATCAAATCGCTCAAAATCACGACAGTGATATACAATCCTCAGGATATGTTTAACAACATCGTTAAAACAACAATCGGTTTATCAAAACTGGATGGAAAATGATATCAAGAACAAAACTCCACAAAGTCAACTCTAGGGATTCAAGAAAATACCCAGATTAGGCGAAGAACAATGGATTAGATGATGTTAAAAATCATCTAGGATACTCCAAAACACCTTTGGATGGAAGAAAAAAATCAGCCCAGATGCGAAACCGAGTCGCTACGTCTCAAACTCATGGAGGAAGAAGAAGAAATGAAGAAAAATGCAACTTCTAGACTGGTGTCAGATTTATATCGACACAATTAGCGTGCGCTAATCATTAAGGTTAGCGTGCGCTATCACGGCACCAAACAAAACTCCGCCAAAAATACATCGTTAGCGCGTCGCTAACCCCAAGTGTTAGCGTGCGCTAACGAGAACTTCGACCACCCGGTAGCTCTGGGATCGCCCTGAACTACCAGGTAGCGTGCGCTATCCTCCCCTTAGCGTGCTACCAACGCACTCTTGCGCGCGCTAGCCGCAAAGCGTAGCGTGCGCTAATGACCAACAGAGACAACAACAGAACATATCAGAAAAATTACATGCCGTAAACCCTTCTCACAAGGATTTACCAGGCTAAGCATGATTTCCCATCTCATTTCGAAAATGCTAAAAATACCAATGATGGTGATATTTTCCAAAACTCACAAACTCATTTGTCAAACCATCATGAAATATTCAAGGCCAAAATGCCAAAACTTGATTCAAGGAATCGGTTTTATGAAATAAAACTCAGTTTGCAAAATACCGAAAGTCGTTTCCCCAAGCTAATCTGATCTTTAAAATCGTATACTCTAGTTATTCGAAAATAAAACCGATAAGTTAAAAATCGTTCTCAAGACCCTTTTAAACACGACAAGGGCTTAACAGTGGTAGCATTTTATAAAATGTCCTAAAACACTTTTATACACGACCTTTAAATATGACACAAGGTTTTATTTGAAAATACAAGGCTGGCTCGCCCAAATTCATGTCACTTTTCAAAAAAAACCCACAATATGATCAAGCCTAAGAAATTTTCAAGCATGCACGCCACATGTATTATTATTAATAGAAACACATTGGTTGTAAATATTAATATTTAGCCAAGTACCATCAATTCCCGAACACACGCATATACGGCATTCAAAAATCACCAGTTCAACAAGCGCAATTCGGAAACACTAATTCTAAGCATATGTCAAACTTGTCTCTTCAAGTTTAACAGCATAACTAATGAACATCGATTTGGACGTATGTCGAAACCAGCTATGTGAGTTTCTCAACAAACTCTGCCATCAATACTTATACCGGAACATATCAATGTTCAAAACTTCTACATCATACTGCACCCTTCGGTGTCCAACTCATCGGTACATTCTGCTCAACATACATTAAGTATATCGCAATTACCAAATGCAGATTCCATCATCCAACAAAAGACTAGAGGGTCAAGCCCTCTCACAATATACCACGGAGCAAAACTCGGATCTTTCGATCACCAACGATCCCACCAACGCTAGGAAGTTTAGCGATGGAAAGCTCGCAAAACGACATTCGGTCTAGCCCTGTTCGTCGCTGATTCTCTGAGAGACAAAGGACTGCGCAATACTAGAATCAAAAGTACACAACCGGATGGATCGAGAAACAACTCGACGATAAGTACGAGAGAGGCAATCACAGTTCAAGAAGTGGAATTTCAATACGAGAAAACAAGAGAATTGAGTAAGGAAGACTTACGAGCACTGGATGTACTGAGATGCCGGCAGCGGTGTGACAATGTGCAAAACAAAACACAACTAGACCCAAATAACCAACAAGCCTAGGTATCCATAAAGCTAGATCTCCGATACCATTTTCTGTAACACCCCGAGATATTCAGAGTATATTACAGCGCCGTGGACCCCTACATGGGACCCACCAGGCTACAAACAAGAAAACTCCACTCGACTAACCATCCCGGTTAGCGAGGACTCACATTTAATTATAAGACATAAAAAGTTACGCCCGGAGCAACCGGCGAAATGATCATCAACCAACAATGTAACAATTTAAAAGTAGTACAACACGGAGCTTGAATTTGAAAAGCCTAAGTACTCGCGAGTACACTCTATAAGTTTATAATTATTAGAACAATCAATTCAAAATGGGCAAGGAAATAGAAAGACCCAAATGCCCATGTCAACGACCCTGGCCAACGTCCTCGTCATCGTCAGTGTGCCCGCCGTCCGGATGATCATAACCTGAAATCCATAACAAGAATTTCCCCAAAACGGGTCCCCAGAGGGGTTAGCAATTACGCTAGTACAAGTAATCAAGGCAAACCAATCGCTTCCACATTTCATAGTACATGCACCAATATCATTTCGAAAACCAAAACAAGACATGTCTTTTCCTAAACAAACAAATACAATTAATTTGCCTAGGACCGGGACGAAGCCACAAATCCCACTCGAGGCCTCTAAGGACCCTCCCGAGCTGGCCACATTCATAAAACAAATCAAGCACCACACGTCACCTAGGACCGGGACGAAGACACGAATCCCACTCGAGGCCTCTAAGGACCCTCCCGAGCTGGCTAGCGAATCAAACTCATGAATCCAGGACGAAGCCATAGATTCCCTCGAGGCCCTATCGGACCCTCCCGAGGTGAGTAAAGAACACACAATATACATTACCATTTCACGTTAAGCATAAAGGTTTCCAAGAATTACTTGCCTTGAATGTTGACGACGCAACGAATGGAAAGGAAAGTCACCGACGAACGCTAGGAACCAACGAAACCGAACCTAGCGATTCGAAGAGTACAATCACAACCATTTCTAAATGAATACGGAATTGCAATACACCCGAAAACCCGCCTACGATTCATGTATATTCGTATATAAACAACAACGAGGGCGGACCACAACCAAACCCTCTCGATGCCGTAAAAATCACGAAATATACCATGAATCCGTAGGGAAACTAAGAATACCAACAAGATTAATCATATTCATCATGAATTAATCGACAAAACGGAACGAATCGGACAAAAACGTGAAAACCCCCAATTTTACCAAAAGTAGGGTTCTAAAGATCTAACCTTGATTCGCTGGATCAAGGGATGATATCGGACGAATGATTGATGATATAACCCAAAGAACTCCATGGATATGTTGTTAAACAACATGGCTTCAAGCTTAGAACACGCCCAGCAGCGGAAGAGGAGAAGAAGAAGGGAAAGAAATGAGCTGAAATGCTCAAAAAATGAATTTATAGGGGTTGACTGCCCTGCCGGACACGGCCCATGCCGATCGGCACGGTCGTGTCGCACAGCCGGCCGACAGGGACTCGACCGTGTCCTGCTTGACACGGTCGCGGCGCGGAGGGCCTTCCGATAGTGACCCGTCCGACAGCGACTCGGCATGACTCGACCGTGTCCTGAAACACGGTCGGGCGTGTCAGCGATCGGTTCAGCTTATCCGGAAGAGTTCGACTCGGCCGTGCCAAACGACACGGTCGAGTCCTGTGGCGAGACTTCGGCATTTCCGGACGAGTACGGCACGGGCCGTGTCGGACGACACGGCCGAAGTTCGGCAGTGATCGCCAATAAGCGAAAAATGAGCGGGTGAGCAAAAACGACCATAACTCTCACGTCCGACTCGATTGACTCACCGTTTGAACCATTGGAAAGCTAACTCGATGTTCTATAATATTGCAAAGATTTAGAATTTTGGAGTCACCAAAAATTAATGGTGATCTAACAAAGTCGAACTCATATGAGGAAAGTTGAAACAATGAACAATAACGATACACAACTCGAAGTTCACAACACGTCTAACAAAGTTAAACGGACTTGGGAAACTCAAAGCAGCTTTGACGAGATTCGCAAGAATCGAACTCAAGTGCGGAAAAGTCTCTAAAAAGCACGAACTCAACAAAACAACACCGAAACGAACTCGGATGACAAAAAGTGTAGAATTAATCATTCTCAGAATGACGAAGTGGTCATGAGCGAGCCGTCAAAACGGACTCTGGCCGAAAAAAGAAATTTACCAAAAATCGAAAATTGCGGATATTACATTCTACCCTCCTTAAAAGAAGTTTCGTCCCGAAAATTAAAATAAGTAGGGAGAAGCAATATCCCCTGCCAGGAAAGCTCGACGAGATAAACAAAAACCAAAGACTCGCGCCCGATGGCGAAACGCTGCAAGTAACGCAAAGAGACATACAAAAATCAACGAGTGACAAGCGTCATCAAATAGACAATACAATCGAGTCGATTATCCGAACAATCACAAAACTCAACGAACGAAAATCAATACGATTGACCAACCCAACGTCTCATCAACCAAACGCGAGTCAACGCTAAACAAATACGGAATTCCACCGCCCAAGGGTTGGAAGATCAACAACGAGACTAATTTCCCGAACTTAAGGGAATTACGAAGGAGCCTAAACGCTCAACAATCACGAAACGAGAACAAAAACCGAACAAACAAACGATTGAAACAACAAAAATCGAACAATCTTGTCCGAAACACGTAGGATAATAAAATTCAAACAACAACTCCCAGAATGACCTAGTGAGAGCAGCAAGATGTGCATTCCCATAAGATCCACAGGAAAGGCAATAGCGATTGAAAAGCCACAACGACAGATGAGTTATTCCGAAACAATACCACCCTCATTCGATCAACAAAAACAAGGGATAGGGAAAGTTCAGAAAGGTTAACGAGCATACACGAGTCGATAGAGCCGAAAATACAGAAGTTCAGAATCCGATCCACTTCAATAAAAGAACTATTAGAACCAAAGATGTTACTTCCGAACAAGGTTCACAAGAATCGAACCGAATTGAAAAGTCACAGATAACCAGATCGACTCAAAATCAGACACTCGTTCGAGCGATGAATCCAAGGTACAACAAGTTCGAAGGTATCAATGAACACGAGCGAATCGATAGATCGGAGAAAGAGAAGATATAGAAGTCAAAATTATGCGGGTATTACCTTTGACCTCGCTCCCGAAACTCACAACAACGGAACCAAGGTAACAATATAACAAGCAATCGACACAACGCGGAACAATCACCGATGCACACAATCATACCAACCCGATCTCTAATACCGCATATATGCGATAACGCATAAACCGCTACGAGGCGACAACATCCAATACCAATATCACACCCCTCGCAGAGGCTACCACGACAACTGTGTGGCGAACGACTCAACGCTCACACCACCAATTCAACAACAACTCGGGGGTTAACACCCTAACGAGAGCACGAACATCACACATATATTCCCGGACCACAATTAGGAATGATAGGTTTTGAAAACAAAAACCATCTTTTGAAAATAACTTGCAAGCACCAGTTGATCTTGAGTATCATATATCAAAAAGTAGTACAAACATCGTCATCGAGACTTAAAAAAAATCATCTTGCGTTTAAAAAAAAAGAAGACACCTTTCGTTAAATTAAAACTTGTCAGCTATATTCGACCTTCGGGTCTTGGCGAATGCATTTCTAAATCATTAGAAATATTTCAAAATATTTTGATCCTCAAGGTAGAATAATTTTGAAACATAGCGTGGCACTAGTAGGCATCTTGAGAGCACTGTGAGAAAATAATTTATTTTAAAAGTACGTCTCGAGATTTATTTTCTAAGATACTCAAGGTTTTTTTTTTTTTTTTTTAGAAGTACAATAGGCCAAAATGCCCAAAATTCGCACGTATCAACATTTACTTAAACACATCATATCACACGCATCAAATCGCTCAAAATCACGACAGTGATATACAATCCTCAGGATATGTTTAACAACATCGTTAAAACAACAATCGGTTTATCAAAACTGGATGGAAAATGATATCAAGAACAAAACTCCACAAAGTCAACTCTAGGGATTCAAGAAAATACCCAGATTAGGCGAAGAACAATGGATTAGATGATGTTAAAAATCATCTAGGATACTCCAAAACACCTTTGGATGGAAGAAAAAAATCAGCCCAGATGCGAAACCGAGTCGCTACGTCTCAAACTCATGGAGGAAGAAGAAGAAATGAAGAAAAATGCAACTTCTAGACTGGTGTCCAGTATTTATACTGGACACAATTAGTGTGCGCTAATCATTAAGGTTAGCGTGCGCTATCACGGCACCAAACAAAACTCCAGACCAAAAATACACTGTTAGCGTGCGCTAACCCCAAGTGTTAGCGTGCGCTAACGAGAACTTCAGACCACCCGGTAGCTCTCGGATCGCTCGAACTACCGTGTAGCGTGCGATATCCTCCCCTTAGCGTGCTACCAACGCACTCTTGCGCGCGCTAGCCGCAAAGCGTAGCGTGCGCTAATGACCAACAGAGACAACAACAGAACATATCAGAAAAATTACATGCCGTAAACCCTTCTCACAAGGATTTACCAGGCTAAGCATGATTTCCCATCTCATTTCGAAAATGCTAAAAATACCAATGATGGTGATATTTTCCAAAACTCACAAACTCATTTGTCAAACCATCATGAAATATTCAAGGCCAAAATGCCAAAACTTGATTCAAGGAATCGGTTTTATGAAATAAAACTCAGTTTGCAAAATACCGAAAGTCGTTTCCCAAGCTAATCGATCTTTAAAATCGTATACTCTAGTTATTCGAAAATAAAACCGATAAGTTAAAAATCGTTCTCAAGACCCTTTTAAACACGACAAGGGCTTAACAGTGGTAGCATTTTATAAAATGTCCTAAAACACTTTTATACACGACCTTTAAATATGACACAAGGTTTTATTTGAAAATACAAGGCTGGCTCGCCCAAATTCATGTCACTTTTCAAAAAAAACCCACAATATGATCAAGCCTAAGAAATTTTCAAGCATGCACGCCACATGTATTATTATTAATAGAAACACATTGGTTGTAAATATTAATATTTAGCCAAGTACCATCAATTCCCGAACACACGCATATACGGCATTCAAAAATCACCAGTTCAACAAGCGCAATTCGGAAACACTAATTCTAAGCATATGTCAAACTTGTCTCTTCAAGTTTAACAGCATAACTAATGAACATCGATTTGGACGTATGTCGAAACCAGCTATGTGAGTTTCTCAACAAACTCTGCCATCAATACTTATACCGGAACATATCAATGTTCAAAACTTCTACATCATACTGCACCCTTCGGTGTCCAACTCATCGGTACATTCTGCTCAACATACATTAAGTATATCGCAATTACCAAATGCAGATTCCATCATCCAACAAAAGACTAGAGGGTCAAGCCCTCTCACAATATACCACGGAGCAAAACTCGGATCTTTCGATCACCAACGATCCCACCAACGCTAGGAAGTTTAGCGATGGAAAGCTCGCAAAACGACAAACGGTCAAGCCCAGAACGACGCACATACTCAGAGAGACAAAGGACTGCGCAATACTAGAATCAAAAGTACACAACCGGATGGATCGAGAAACAACTCGACGATAAGTACGAGAGAGGCAATCACAGTTCAAGAAGTGGAATTTCAATACGAGAAAACAAGAGAATTGAGTAAGGAAGACTTACGAGCACTGGATGTACTGAGATGCCGGCAGCGGTGTGACAATGTGCAAAACAAAACACAACTAGACCCAAATAACCAACAAGCCTAGGTATCCATAAAGCTAGATCTCCGATACCATTTTCTGTAACACCCCGAGATATTCAGAGTATATTACAGCGCCGTGGACCCCCACATGGGACCCACCAGGCTACAAACAAGAAAACTCCACTCGACTAACCATCCCGGTTAGCGAGGACTCACATTTAATTATAAGACATAAAAAGTTACGCCCGGAGCAACCGGCGAAATGATCATCAACCAACAATGTAACAATTTAAAAGTAGTACAACACGGAGCTTGAATTTGAAAAGCCTAAGTACTCGCGAGTACACTCTATAAGTTTATAATTATTAGAACAATCAATTCAAAATGGGCAAGGAAATAGAAAGACCCAAATGCCCATGTCAACGACCCTGGCCAACGTCCTCGTACTGTCCACGTGCCCGCTCGTCCGGATGATCATAACCTGAAATCCATAACAAGAATTTCCCCAAAACGGGTCCCCAGAGGGGTTAGCAATTACGCTAGTACAAGTAATCAAGGCAAACCAATCGCTTCCACATTTCATAGTACATGCACCAATATCATTTCGAAAACCAAAACAAGACATGTCTTTTTCCGGAAACAAACAGTCACAATTAATTTGCCTAGGACCGGGACGAAGCCACGAATCCCACTCGAGGCCTCTAAGGACCCTCCTGAGCTGGCCACATTCATAAAACAAATCAAGCACCACACGTCACCTAGGACCGGGACGAAGCCACGAATCCCACTCGAGGCCTCTAAGGACCCTCCCGAGCTGGCTAGCGAATCAAACTCATGAAGCCAGGACGAAGCCATAGATTCCCTCGAGGCCCCATCGGACCCTCCCGAGGTGAGTAAAGCACACACAATATACATTACCATTTCACATTAAGCATAAAGGTTTCCAAGAATTACTTGCCTTGAATGTTGACGACGCAACGAACGGAAAGGAAAGTCACCGACGAACGCTAGGAACCAACGAAACCGAACCTAACGATTCAAAGAATACAATCACAACCATTTCTAAATGAATACGGAATTGGAATACACCCGAAAACCCGCCTACGATTCATGTATATTCGTATATAAACAACAACGAGGGCGGACCACAACCAAACCCTCTCGATTCCGTAAAAATCACGAAATATACCATGAATCCGTAGGGAAACTAAGAATACCAACAAGATTAATCATATTCATCATGAATTAATCGACAAAACGGAACGAATCAGACAAAAACGTGAAAACCCCCAATTTTACCAAAAGTAGGGTTCTAAAGATCTAACCTTGATTCGCTGGATCAAGGGATGATATCGGACGAATGATTGATGATATAACCCAAAGAACTCCATGGATATGTTGTTAAACAACATGGCATCAAGCTTAGAACACGCCCAGCAGCGGAAGAGGAGAAGAAGAAGGGAAAGAAATGAGGTGAAATGCTCAAAAAATGAATTTATAGGGGTTGACTGCCCTGCCGGACACGGCCCATGCCGATCGGCACGGTCATGTCGCACAGCCGGCCGACAGGGACTCGACCGTGTCCTGCTTGACACGGTCGCGGCGCGGAGGGCCTTCCGATAGTGACCCGTCCGACAGCGACTCGGCATGACTCGACCGTGTCCTGAAACACGGTCGGGCGTGTTGGCAGTCGGTTCTGGCTTATCCGGAAGAGTTCGACTCGGTCGTGCCAAACGACACGGTCGAGTCCTGTGGGCAGAGACTTCGGCATTTCCGGACGAGTACGGCACGGGCCGTGTCGGACGACACGGCCGAGTTCGGTCGGCAGTGATCGGCCAATAACTGAAAAATGAGCGGGTGAGCTAAAACGACCATAACTCTCTTGTCCGGACTCCGATTGACTCTCCGTTTGAACCATTGGAAAGCTAACTCGATGTTCTATAATATTGCAAAGATTTAGAATTTTTGGAGTCACCAAAAATTAATGGTGATCTAACAAAGTCGAACTCATATGAGGAATGTTGAAACAATGAACAATAACGATACACAACTCGAAGTTCACAACACGTCTAACAAAGTTAAACGGACTTGCGGGAAACTCAAACAATGATTAGCCGACGAGATTCGCAAGAATCGAACTCAAGTGCGGAAAAGTCGCTAAAAAGCACAGAACTCAACAAAACCACACCGAAACGAAGTCGGATGACAAAAAGTGTAGAATTAATCATTCTCAGAATGACGAAGTGGTCATGAGCGAGCCGTCAAAACGGACTCTGGCCGAAAAAAGAAATTTACCGAAAATCGAAAATTGCGGATATTACATAGCGTACGCTAAACTGTTCCGATAGCGTGCGCTAAGTATGTACAGTCTATTTATAGGACCAGCCTGTTTTTCATTTCTTCACAACTCTAAACCGATTCTCTCTCCATATATCGTCCCTCTGCACTCCCAAACCGATATCTGTAATATCCGGAATTTCTACTACCGTTGGTTAATATTATTTTATCCGAGTTATATTGTACAGCGTGGAATCTGTACAGTATAGATAAAATAAATGAAGGACTAAGATGTCAGTATCGGTATAATTGTCGTATTTGGTCGACAATTGCAATTGAGGATATTATGTATCATATGAGAATATTATGGAATTAAGTATATGTATTCAGTGTGTGAGTGTACGTATCCAGTATGTCGAGACAGACGAGAAGAGTTGGAAATGGCTAAGTATAGCCTGACTAGCGCGCGCTAATGGTCAAGTATAGCGCACGCTATCGTTCATGGTTAGCGCACGCTAGAGACAGAATGTAGCGCACGCTAGTGCAGTCAGATCAGAAGGAATCTACGTGTGGACCAGGCCACTTTCGGCGCACGTTCTAGTAAGTCAAGGGATATTGTAACGTAGTGTTAGCGCACGCTAATGCATGATGGTTAGCGCACGCTAACTGTATATCGGACAAAAAGGAATCTTATCCTCGTCAGCACTTTCGGCGTGTGGACCAGTCATCGAAGCATACAGACAATCAAGTCAACTATGATTAGCGCACGCTATGGAAGAACACTCGCGTACGCTAAATATAGGCATTTACGTACGCTAATGTATGGGCATTACGTACGTAAGTGATTGTACGAAGCCAGACAGTAGCCTCTGGATTGCGATAGCGCACGCTAACAAAAGTCGGTTAGCGCACGCTAAGGCCGTAGCGCACGCTAAACATAAGGTTTAGCGCACGCTAGTAATACACTTTATAAAAAGGGACAGGAGGGTGTTATGAAGCATTTCGTCCACTTCTTTCCTTTCACTCGATAGAGAGAGCCCTCGGAGGTACTCGAGGTACAGAAACACTGAGAGATGATGATCTTTAACAAGATTAAGCTGGGGATCATGAATTAAAGTCTTGTTCTTGAAGTTATTGATGATTCTTGGAATGAAGTGATTGTTCTCCTTCATGGTTCGTCTATACAAGGTAATAGTTCTTCACCTTTGGATTTCGTTTTGGATTGAAGATTGATGTTCTTGAGTTAATGATTATCATATAAACAAGTTTATAAGTATGATTATGAGATTGGTTACCGAGTTATGAGTATTGATATGATTTGGATGGTTTCGAATGTGTTGTTTATCTTCAAAGAGATATGTTGGCCAATGTCTTCCTTCAATTCGGATCTTTGATGTTGTTGTTGTTGGCTTCTTCATATGATGGTGATCATGGCATGATTATGAGTTCTTGGTGTTTAAGTTGTTGATATTAAGGAAGATGAAATATGAATATATGACTTGAATTAAGAGTCGGATGATTACATATATGTTAAAAGATATTGGATTTCGTTGTTTGATAGCTATGTATATGGTTCAGAATCACTTAGAGTTTTTGATAATCGCCATATATTGATCGGTATCCGAAATGCATGTAACTGCACGTCATTAGCGCACGCTAAGCCTACTGGCTAGCGCACGCTATCGGGAACAACTTAGCGCACACAACGGTAAGAGATTAACGTGTGCTAAGTCAACAGGCAGGGTAATATATTCTGTTTCGGTTATGAATTCGTGATCGTTTAAGTTGGTTTGATCAGACTTGTGGTTAACTGAGATATTGTTGAGCCGTTGGGTTTGTGAATTGGTTTTAACGGTTGTTGATTATTATCGGATTGTTGTTTAATCAATTATTGTAATAGGTCAAGTTTATTGATCGGTGTTTATAACCGTATGATGCGGTCGTGTTCGAGGATGTTCGTGAATTGCTTTGGTCGGGACCGAGGAACTTGTAGATGACGACAATGGATTTGGTAACGACTTCATCATCGTCGTATCGGTATCGAGGCAAGTTATTACTTGCTCAGTTTATAATATTTAATGAATGGTTTCAGTTTCATTCGTTTATAATTCGTATAGCAATGTTTATAATCGTAATCACAGGAGATTTGGGATTATAAATCGTATTCGAGTTTTGAGAATCTAAATCATAATGTATATGATTTACTTTTGTTATTGGTATATTTGTATATCGAGGATATATTGTGATAAAGACGGAGATATGAATTATCTGCAATTCGTGATACTTTGGACCGTCGAGTATTGAGGATAATGGTTCGGGATGGTTTAGACATTGAGATCATTCTCGAAGGACTCGGGGCAAGTACTCTAATCATTTTTATTATTTGTGTCGATCATGTCGTGATACATTCGTGTATCGTTGTTGTCATGCATTTGTGCATTGTTGTTGTCGTGTATTGTATACTGTTGTTTTGTGCAGTTGTGCATTGTTGTCATATGTCCATCTCGTGTTGGTCCGACGGGATCATCGGGGGATCTATGCTAGCGTGCGCTGGATCATCGGACGGGTTTTCCACCTCGGGTTGGTCTGACGGGATCATCGGGGGATCTAGGCAGTGAACGCTGGATCATCGGATTGCCATGTATTGTTGTTGTGTATATGTATATTATGGGTTTGCCATAAGTATACATTATCGTTATTGTTGTGATCATATTGACGTTGTCATATGAGTATGCATTTGTAGGTCTTGTGTTAGGACCATGTCCGTATGTTATGTTGATCTGATCTCGGATTAGACTGACGTGATTGTCATGGTATTTCGTATCTTGAGGTATGTTCCGTATTTCCTTGGTACTTGTCTTTGATGGACAATCGATTATCGTATTGGAATTGTCGATGTTATCCGATCGATTGAATTGGCCAGAGTTGGTATAATTTCCGTATCCCGAGTTATGATAATGTTTTGAGAACCTTGAGTATTATTGAGATACCGTACAGATATTTCGGTATTATCTTAATGTGTTGTTAAGGATACGAATCGTGGATTCTCGTAAAGTTACGACGGTATGATTACATTGGTCGTATTCTTACTTAGTATTTCCATTGATATGTAATTATTGACGAGATGTGATGGTTATCATTGTTGGATATTATGTCTGACCCCGTCGTGGGCTTTCTTTTTAGGTTCTTGGATTATCAAGCTTGTAGCGGTCGTGGAGAGATGAACTTCCCGGAGGATACTGGCTAGGGCATGTATTTGTGCATTGAGTTCCTTGAACAGTTTTTGTATTTCCGCTGCTAGAGTATTTTAATTGTTTGTCTTTATCCGCTGCGTGAGTATTTTTAAACTGACCTATTGGTATCTGGTAACTTAGGTTACTTTGGGAGATCGTTTTCTAAATTTGTTCTGTCGGTACGTGTAAGCGATAGCTTAATGTATGTTTTTTAACTGTTGAGTTTTGGCATTTTGGGCCTTGTGGTTTCAAATGAGTTTTTACGACGGTTTGATAAACGGGTTTTATAAATCTTCGAATGTTTTTAATAGATAATACCGTCGTTAGCCTCTTGGGCGTTTGTAAATGTTTGCGAAAATTTCTTTTAGCCTTGTGGGTTCCATCTCGGGACCCACGGCGCTGTAATATTCCCGGTCGGCTCTGGGGGTGTTACAGAATATGGTATCAGAGCTTAGGTTGAGAAAACCTAGGCAGTCGGGTCGAGTTGGGTCGTGCTTTTGTCGTGTCATTCGAGTTGTCGGTTGACAAGTGTTTGAGCCATGAGTTTTTGTTGTTCACTCGGGCTTGTGCGTTATGTGATTTACCAGTGTAGTACTGGGGTTGTCGTAAACTTTTTCAAATGGTGTTAACGTGTTTCTTCAGATAGAGCTATGTTGTTTTCTCGAGTTGAACTGAGTTTGCAAAATGTGTGTTTTGAAAATATCTATGTCGAGTATTTTCTTGAGTCGAGACATGTGCCAGTATCACGGGGAATCGTCGGCTTCACGATCTGTAAGTATTTGGACTTTTGAATTTCATTGAGATTTATTGCCCTTCTAAGTTGATATGGTTTGAGATTCAGAAAGATATTATGCTTCACAGTATGAGATGACAGAGTTGGGACAGGATTGATGATCTTGAGGAGTTATGATTTGAGAATCAGTATGTTGGTTAGATTTTGGAACAAAATTGTCTATTCGGGAGAAGGTGAGAAGAACATGTAGCATGTTAATTCATTTTGAGATATATAAACTGTTTTGAGCAATTGAAAATGATACTTTTCAAAATGAATGTTTTACGGATGTTTTACCGTAAATGATTTTTGGGCCGAGACCCAATCGATTTTGAAATGGTTTTATAACTCAGGACTTGGGGTCCGAAAAAGGGTTTTCTACTTTTTAAACTTCTTATAATGCAGAACGAGATGTGGGATGAGACCCTAGTGTTTAAAAAAAAAGACTTTTTAGTTTTCATAAAACTCTCGAGATTTGTAAAGCTCTTTATCAATCGTTTATTTATTTCGTTCCTACCTTTCGAGGTTTTGGTTTACTTGTTCAAATGAAACCTCTCGGGAAGTCTTTCGCTATGTTGATTTGTTTTAATGTTTTGTCATCGCATAATTGAGGTGATCCAGGATGGATTAATGATTGACGTTGTGAGCCATATGTGGAAAAGGAGTTTTTATCAGAGCCTATGCGTTGAGATTTTGGATTCTATCGTGTAGTTTTCCGACCGAATGTCAGTGGAATTTGTGACGAGTTTGGTATACAGGGGTATATATGTGGTCAATCATTTGCATAGTTTTCATTTTTAAACTTCGAAATCGTGTGGATTCGGAGGACACTGTTATTGAATACTTGGCATTAGCGATCCAGTTAATTTTCCAAAAATTGATTTCGTGATCTTACGAAAATTTATGTTTTGAGTTTTCAAACTCTTGAAAGAATTTTCGAAAATTTGTCTTTCGACAAGACTATATGATTTCAAACTAGTTTTGAAAATATGATCGATATACATACGCATTTAGTGCATAATGCATATCATGGTGAAGTTCTGAGTGTGACTCACGAACTGGATAAGACGTCAGTATGGAACGATGAATAAAGATTTGAGCTTCAGTATGGTAGTTGGTTATCCAGGGACGATCGGTTGATTGATCGGATAAGAAGAATATACTGCGTGATGTAGAATTCATGCACAGGATGTAATTTTGGAACTTCGGGTTTTGTGAAACAGGGACGTATGCGCTACCATAATGTTTTTGAATGATTTCTCTGTAAGTGTAGATTCGGGGATGGTGCCCCCATGCTGGTTGTTTTGGATATTGAGTGGTCGTTCCCACTCCATGTATGATTGGATATGTTCGTCGGTGTGTGATTGGTGTGTCGCTTTGTGAACTTTATTTGCTCATATATCGGTTTCTGTGGTTCTGTGTTGATCGTGTTGAAGTTTACCGTGTGAAGTTATTCTAGATTTTAGTTGATCGTTCGTTGGTCATATTGGAGTTTATCATGTTGATGATATTCTCGATTGTGTTTTAACCTCTGGTTGGTCAGATTGGAATTTATCATGTCGATGATAAATTCGGTTGATTGTTGATCATTGTTGGTGATCATCTGAGCGTTCAGATTGTCTGTCGATGTTTCGGAATTCGTTGCCATTGTATTGAGCAGTTGTTTCACAGATACATCGGATATTATTCATTTTATCAGAATTGAGACTGGATTGTGTAATCAGACAAACATAATTGAAACAGATAGATTATTTCATCCGAAGATGTTATGTTTTGATGGGACTCATGAAATGATGACCGTAAGCGTGTTGAGACTTTACAGAGGACTCACTTGCTAGGATCTCAGGAGATCGTCGACTTTGCACATTTGTAAGTGTGCTGTTTCGGTTATTCGTTAATGATGACGACTGATCGTCGTCGTGATGGTTTCGGAATATCTTGGTCGAACGGTTTGTTTGTTTTTCTGTGACGGATTGCAAGTTTCGAGGACGAAACTTATTTTAAGTGGTGTAGTATGTAATATCCGGAATTTCTACTACCGTTGGTTAATATTATTTTATCCGAGTTATATTGTACAGCGTGGAATCTGTATAGTATAGATAAAATAAATGAAGGACTGAGATGTCAGTATCGGTATAATTTTCGTACTTGGTCGACAATTGCAATTGAGGATATTATGTATCATATGAGAATATTATGGAATTAAGTATATGTATTCAGTGTGTGAGTGTACGTATCCAGTATGTCGAGACAGACGAGAAGAGTTGGAAATGGCTAAGTATAGCCTGACTAGCGCGCGCTAATGGTCAAGTATAGCGAACGCTATCGTTCATGGTTAGCGCATGCTAGAGACAGAATGTAGCGCACGCTAGTGCAGTCAGATCAGAAGTAATCTACGTGTGGACCAGGCCACTTTCGGCGCACGTTCTGGTAAGTCAAGGGATATTGTAACGTAGTGTTAGCGCACGCTAATGCATGATGGTTAGCGCACGCTAACTGTATATCGGACAAAAAGGAATCTTATCCTCGTCAGCACTTTCGGCGTGTGGACCAGTCTTCGAAGCATACAGACAATCAAGTCAACTATGATTAGCGCACGCTATGGAAGAACACTCGCGTACGCTAAATATAGGCATTTACGTACGCTAATGCATGGGCATTACGTACGTAAGTCATTGTACGGCCGCATACGGTAGCCTGCGGATTGCGGCAACACGCTAACAAAAGTCGGTTAGCGCACGCTAAGGCCGTAGCGCACGCTAAACATAAGGTTTAGCGCACGCTAGTAATACACTTTATAAAAAGGGACAGGAGGGTGTTATGAAGCATTTCGTCCACTTCTTTCCTTTCACTCGATAGAGAGAGCCCTGGGAGGTACTCGAGGTACAGAAACAATGAGAGATGATGATCTTTAACAAGATTAAGCTGGGGATCATGAATTAAAGTCTTGTTCTTGAAGTTATTGATGATTCTTGGAATGAAGTGATTGTTCTCCTTCATGGTTCGTCTATACAAGGTAATAGTTATTTACCTTTGCATTTCGTTTTGGATTGAAGATTGATGTTCTTGAGTTAATGATTATCATATAAACAAGTTGATAAGTATGATTATGAGATTGGTTACCGAGTTATGAGTATTGATATGATTTGGATGGTTTCGAATGTGTTGTTTATCTTCAAAGAGATATGTTGGCTAATGTCTTCCTTCAATTCGGATCTTTGATGTTGTTGTTGTTGGCTTCTTCATATGATGGTGATCATGGCATGATTATGAGTTCTTGGTGTTTAAGTTGTTGATATTAAGGAAGATGAAATATGAATATATGACTTGAATTAAGAGTCGGATGATTACCTATATGTGAAAAGATATTGGATTTCGTTGTTTGATAGCTATGTATATGGTTCAGAATCACATAGAGTTTTTGATAATCGCCATATATTGATCGGTATCCGAAATGCATGTAACTGCACGTCATTAGCGCACGCTAAGCCTACTGGCTAGCGCACGCTATCGGGAACAACTTAGCGCACGCTACGGTAAGAGATTAACGTGCGCTAAGTCAACAGGCAGGGTAATATATTCTGTGTCGGCTATGAATTCGTGATCGTTTAAGTTGGTTTAATCAGACTTGTGGTTAACTGAGATATTGTTGAGCCGTTGGGTTTGTGAATTGGTTTTAACGGTTGTTGATTATTATCGGATTGTTTTTTAATCAATTATTGTAATAGGTCAAGTTTATTGATCGGTGTTTATAACCGTATGATGCGGTCGTGTTCGAGGATGTTCGTGAATTGCTTTGGTCGGGACCGAGGAACTTGTAGATGACGACAATGGATTTGGTAACGACTTCATCATCGTCGTATCGGTATCGAGGCAAGTTATTACTTGCTCAGTTTATAATATTTAATGAATGGTTTCAGTTTCATTCGTTTATAATTCGTATAGCAATGTTTATAATCGTAATCACAGGAGATTTGGGATTTTAAATCGTATTCGAGTTTTGAGAATCTAAATCATAATGTATATGATTTACTTTTGTTATTGGTATATTTGTATATCGAGGATATATTGTGATAAAGACGGAGATATGAATTATCTGCAATTCGTGATACTTTGGACCGTCGAGTATTGAGGATAATGGTTCGGGATGGTTTAGACATTGAGATCATTCTCGAAGGACTCGGGGCAAGTACTCTAATCATTTTTATTATTTGTGTCGATCATGTCGTGATACATTCGTGTATCGTTGTTGTCATGCATTTGTGCATTGTTGTTGTCATGTATTGTGTACTGTTGTTTTGTGCAGTTGTGCATTGTTGTCATATGTCCACCTCGTGTTGGTCCGACGGGATCATCGGGGGATCTATGCTAGCGTCATACTGGATCATCGGACGGGTTTTCCACCTCGGGTTGGTCTGACGGGATCATCGGGGGATCTAGGCAGTGAACGCTGGATTATCGGATTGCCATGTATTGTTGTTGTGCATATGTATATTATGGGTTTGCCATAAGTATACATTATCGTTATTGTTGTGATCATATTGACGTTGTCATATGAGTATGCATTTGTAGGTCTTGTGTTAGGACCATGTCCGTATGTTATGTTGATCTGATCTCGGATTAGACTGACGTGATTGTCATGGTATTTCGTATCTTGAGGTATGTTCCGTATTTCCTTGGTACTTGTCTTTGATGGACAATCGATTATCATATTGGAATTGTCGATGTTATCCGATGGATTGAATTGGCCAGAGTTGGTATAATTTCCGTATCCCGAGTTATGATAATGTTTTGAGAACCTTGAGTATTATTGAGATACCGTACAGATATTTCGGTATTATCTTAATGTGTTGTTAAGGATACGAATCGTGGATTCTCGTAAAGTTACGACGGTATGATTACATTGGTCGTATTCTTACTTAGTATTTCCATTGATATGTAATTATTGACGAGATGTGATGGTTATCATTGTTGGATATTATGGCTGACCCCGTCGTGGGCTTTCTTTTTAGGTTCTTGGATTATCAAGCTTGTAGCGGTCGTGGAGAGATGAACTTCCCTGAGGATACTGGCTAGGGCATGTATTTGTATATTGAGTTCCCTGAACAGTTTTTGTATTTCCGCTGCTAGAGTATTTTAATTGTTTGTCTTTATCCGCTGCGTGAGTATTTTTAAACTGACCTATTGGTATCTGGTAACTTAGGTTACTTTGGGAAATCGTTTTCTAAATTTGTTCTGTCGGTACGTGTAAGCGATAGTTTAACGTATGTTTTTTAACTGTTGAGTTTTGGCATTTTGGGCCTTGTGGTTTCAAATGAGTTTTTACGACGGTTTGATAAACGGGTTTTATAAATCTTCGAATGTTTTTAATAGATAATACCGTCGTTAGCCTCTTGGGCGTTTGTAAATGTTTGCGAAAATTTCTTTTAGCCTTGTGGGTTCCATCTCGGGGCCCACGGCGCTGTAATATTCCCGGTCGGCTCTGGGGGTGTTACAGTATCAACCTCCCCCAACTTGCTTCTAAGCCTTAAATCTTGGAGTGGAGCTCATTTCCTTGGAGATTAGGAGGTGTTCTTGAGCTTGGAGTATATTTTCTCATAGCATTGAAGTTGTTCTTCATTTCTGGAGGTAGGTGTACCTTCCTCTCTGCATTATTTTCATATGTTGATGTTAATAAACGAATTATACTTCACCTAGAGTAGATTAATCAAGTAAAACATAGTTTTAAATCCAACCTTTTTAACATTTTTGATGAATATGATAAATGAGGGTTTGAGATGGATGTGTTCTTGATGATATAGTGATTCTAACCACGTTGTAACTATCATGCTCATCTTGTTGGACGAATTTAACTCAGTAAAATACCTTTGAATCAGTTAACTTCACCATATTTGTATCTAACTAATAGAGTTGTTATCATAAAAGTGATTAAACACCATTTTAGGTTTTCACTTACCTTGGGAAGAACTTGGCCATGTTAGTAGTAGAAGGATGTCTTCTTACTCAGGTTTCTTAAGAATCATATTGTAACACCCCGAGATATTCGGAATGATTACAGCGCCGTAAACCCTTTAAGTAAGGATTTACAAGGCTAATTTAAAAGAAATATAAATATAATCCAATCGTACAACTGAAGTTCAAAATACATATTTGGTTCAACTGATCCAATGAGTTAATTATACAACCATATCGAAATGACATTATTAAAACAGACGTACTCGAGTACTAAATGAACCAAGAAGACAAATCACAATAACAATAAACATCAACCACATCACTGAGCCATTTCATCGTCCTGTCGGTACTGTGGTTGCTTCCCCGCTCCTCGGCTATCTGAACATCAAAACAATGTCCACCCCCGAAGGGGTTAGCAAAAACAATGCTAGTACAAGTATCATAATACATAAATCATCAGTGCATCATAAAACATGCAAAACGGACTTCCGTCATCGGAATGCAACGATGTGAATCCTCACGATTCCATCAACACAATACAGGGTAATCCAGCGATCCAGCGCCCTTGGTATAGATCCCCATGATGATCCCGTCGGACCAACGCATGGTGGAAAACCCGTCCAGCGATCCAGCACCCTCAGCATAGATCCCCATGATGATCCCGTCGGACCAACGCATGGTGGACATTCGATCCAGCGCCCTCAGCATAGATCCTCATGTTCCCCTCGGATCATTTATACCATAAACCAATCAATTATGCATACATATATGCATTTCAATATGTTCATCAATACGAACAACTAACAACGAATACCACGAGAATTTACAGAAATACATCTCATATTTGACAACATGAACAAAACCATAAGCATGATCAAGGTTCCAATATAAATCAAACTCAACATATGATACTTGCCTCGAAAATGGCAAGAATGGAAATACTCCAACAAATGACACGTGTCCGTATGTCACCGCCCCTCGATCATCCCCTATGAAAGGCTCGGACCTAAGAAATAATAAAGAATTCCTCTCAATTCGTACAAACGTCTAACAATCCGGTTTACGGCCGCAAGCTCAAAAAATGAATTCTGTCTGAACTACTTAGCGCGTGCTACATACTCTACGTAACGTGCGCTAAGCATGCCCATTAACGTACGCAAATGACCAGGTTTAGCGTGCGCTAGCCTGGTATCTTGTGATCATATCTGAGCGAGCAATCGCCTGCCTGATGATATAACGTACGTTACGTATCCAACGTAGCGCACGTTACTCATTCCCGATAGCGCACGTTAATATATACATCTTAGCGTGCGCTAATCGTGCATGGCAGTCACTACGGGGTAGAACTTGAGCTAAAGGTGATGAAACTCATGAAATCCTCAGTGTTAATACATGCCAACTCCATGCATATCATGCTCATACGGTTTATGAAAGATCTTTATAGATTAAAAGACTACGAGACACCAGGATACATATCATCATTACTACACCATAATTCATCTTGATTTCGAGAAAGTATCCTAAGTTCCTTTCGTCCTACGTTACAAAACGCATGATTCCAATGTGTAAAACATAACAACTTGATAATCTCCAACTACTGGTCATAATCGGTTTGAAGATACATGAATATGCTTAGGAGTCCATATACTAAAAAGGTTCAAAGGATTATACGATGAATAAGTGCCGAAACGTCAAAAATATCCTTCTATCACATGATGTTCGACTATTAACGAATTTATCTGACTAGATAAACATGATCAAACGTCCTTCAGAATACTACTAACATTGGTGAAGAATCACCTACCTCAAAGTAGTGAAGAACAAGGAGGAAAATTCGAAGCAATCCAACGCCGAAGGTTTGAACACCAATCCTCCAATGATCTACAATCTTCAACATGAGATAGGATGTCGGCAAGAAGTGTTTAGGATGAAGAGAGTGTCTTTCTAAGTTCAAGAATTCGAATGGGGAAGTGAAAAATCTGAAAATATGAAAAAGGATGATGTCCTATATATAGAAAATGGTTATTAGCGCGCGCTAGCCCATATTCATAGCGTGCGCTAACGGCTATTTGAAACGCTACTGATTTCACTGTACTCAGCCTTTAGCGTGAGCTACCCTCATGTGAGTAGCGTGCGCTAACGCGTTGACTAGGCTTTTTCCCGAAAATCATCCAGGTTCATCCCGACACAATCCGACCAAGATCCCCGGCCTGATCTCACCTACCACATGTATCAATCATATTGACCACGTATAGCGTGCGCTAAGGTTCCTTCGTAGCGTGCACTATGGATCCAAGTTAGCGTACGCTACACTTAGATGATAGCGTGCGCTACAAGCGCAGAAACACAATTTATAAATCACATTCATGAAATCATACGCTCAACTACACCGGATTATGGAATACGGAGAATAATACTCAGATCAAAGTGTAACAATTACAATATCACAAGTTCCAAATACATATCAGAAATCTCGGGTATTACACCCTTCCTCCCTAAAAAGAAGTTTCGTCCCGAAACATAAGATGAAAACAACTCCGGATATCTAGTCTTCACACTGTCCTCTGTTTCCCAAGTGGCCTCTTCAACTCCATGTCGTGACCATTGTACTTTAACCAAGTGTATTGGTTTATTCCTCAATTGTTTGATCCGACTCTCAAGTATCTTGATTGATCTCTCTTCGAAGGTGCCGTCATTAGCTATTGGGATACATGAAACACATGGTGAATGTGACTCAGCGATGGCGGTAAGGCCAACCTGTATGCTAAATCCCCAACTCTCTCTAGGACCTCAAATGGCCCGATATATCTCGGACTTAGCTTACCTTTCCTCCCAAAACGGAAAATCCCTCGTGTAGGAGACACCTTCAATAGTACATGGTCCCCAACGTCGAATTCTAGAGGGCGACGACGTACGTCTGCATAAGACTTCGCCGACTGCAGGCGATCAGCAGTCTCTCTCGAATCAAAGCTATCTTCTCTTGAGTCTGAACTATCAATTCCGGTTCCGTCCCGATCAAGTCCGAAGAATCATCCCAGCACAGGGGTGATCGACATCTTCTCCCATACAAAGCTTCAAATGGTGCCATCTTAATAGAAGCATGCCAACTATTATTGTAGGTGAATTCAATCAATGGCAAATGAATTTCCCAATCAGTTGACCAATCCAAAGCACAAGCTCTAAGCATGTCTTCTCTTGTTTGTATAGTCCTTTCGGATGACCGTCCGTTGGGGATGATAATCCGTGCTAAAGTTGAGCTCGATCCCAAAGCCACGTGAATCGCCTTCCGAAGTGCGACACGAAGCGACCATCTCGATCCGAAATAATGGTCTTCGGCGTCCCATGCAATCTGACTATCTCAGCAATAAATACTCGCGCCAATCTCTCGGGTCCCCATGTATCTTTAATTCCTAGGAAATGAGCCGACTTGGTTAGTCGATCAACTATAACCCAAATCATGTTCATTCCCGTTCTAGTCCTTGGCATACAGGTGATGAAATCCATCGAGATATCCTCCCACTTCCACTCAGGGATCGGAAGCGGCTTTAACATTCCGGCAGGTCGCTGATGTTCAATCTTAACATGCTGACAAGTCAAATACTTCGAAACGTACTCTGCTATGTCCTTCTTCATATTCCCCCACCAAAAGTTTTGTTTTAGATCCTTGTACATCTTACTGCTGCCCGGGTGGATAGAATAAGGTGCACTATGAGCTTCTTTCAGAATTGCCTGTCTCAAATCATCATCATCGGGAACGCAAAGTCGACTCTGAAATCTCAGAACTCCATCATCTTGTATCACGAATCCTGGGGCATTTCCTTCCTTTACTTCGTCACATAATCGAAGGATCATTGAATCATTCAACTGCTTAGATTTGATCTCCTCGACTAGTGATGAAGTCAGTTCCATCACATATAGTGGCCCTTGGATTCCTGGTGCCCATACTTCAATCCCTTCGCGGATCAGTTCCCGCTGAATGCTGGTTTGGGATGTAAGTGATTCCAACACTCGAAGAGAAACAGGTTTACGGCTCAAAGCATCGGCTACTACGTTTGCTTTACCCGGATGGTATAGAATCTCCAAGTCGTAATCCTTGATCAATTCCAGCCACCTTCTCTGCCTCATGTTTAATTCTTTCTGGCTGAAAATATACTTGAGGCTCTTATGATCTGTAAAGATTTGACAATGAGTGCCGTATAAATAATGTCTCCAAATTTTCAATGCAAAGACTATAGCTGCTAGCTCCAGATCATGAGTCTGGTAATTAACTTCGTACGGTTTCAACTGCCGAGAAGCATAAGCAATCACCTTGTCCTTTTGCATGAACACACAACCCAGACCCTGATTTGAAGAATCGCTGTATACCATGAATCCATCAGTCCCATTTGGTAACGCTAATATAGGTGCTGTCGTCAGTCTCTTCTTAAGTTCATCAAAACCAGTCTGGCATTTCTCATCCCACGTAAACGTTTGAGTTTTCTGTAACAGCTGAGTGAGCTGACGAGCAATTTTGGAAAATCCCTCTACAAAGCGGCGATAATATCCAACAAGTGCTAGGAAACTCCGGACTTCTTTCACGTTATTAGGAACTTCCCATTCCAAGATTGCTTCGACTTTCTTCGGGTCCACCTAAACTCCGTCAGCTGATATCACATGCCCAAGGAAAGTTACTTCCCTAAGCCAGAACTCGCATTTGGAAAGCTTTGTATACAGTTATTCCTTCCTCAAGGTGTTCAAAACCACACGCAAATGTATGGCATGCTCTTCTGCGTCCTTCGAATATATCAAGATGTCATCAATGAAGATGACCACAAATTTATCCAAGTATTCTAAGAATACCCGATTCATCAATTGCATGAATACCGCAGGAGCATTGGTAAGTCCAAATGGCATTACTACAAATTCATAATGTCCGTACCGGGACCTATAAGCAGACTTAGGTATATCCGATTCCTTAATTCTCAACTGATGGTATCCTGATCGCAAGTTAATCTTCGAGAATACCCTTCCCCCTTGCAGTTGATCAAACGAGTCGTCGATCCGAGGTATAGGATACTTATTCTTGATCGTCATCTTGTTGAGCTCCCTGTAATCAATAAACAGTCGGAGGGATCCGTATTTCTTCCGAACAAAGAGAACGGGCGCTCCCCAAGGAGAAACACTAGGTTGAATATAACCCTTCTGTAACAATTCCTCTAGTTGCTTCTTTAACTCATACATCTCGGTTGGCGCCATGCGGTATGGTGCTCTGGAAATAGGAGCGGCTCCAGGCTCTAATTCGATAGTGAATTCCACCTCTCTCTGCGGAGGTAACCCAGGTAGTTCGTCAGGAAATACATCGGAGAATTCATTCACAACTGGAATAGATGAGAGCTCTACTCATTCCTCTTTCCTCATGGCATAGCACCAAAGTCCATGACATCCCTGCTTCAGTAATTTCACGGCTTTCATTGCTTTGATCAATTCTCCCGAGCTTCCCGGTCTCCATCCTCGGAATAAGTGTTCATATCCGTCATCAGCAATGATAGAAATGACTCTCTTTCGGTAATTCAGAATAGCTCCATAACGGTTGAGCCAATCGTCTCCGAGAATTAAATCGTCACCGTAGATCTCAATTACAATAAGATTCGATAGCCAATCTCTCCCTCCTATAGACACTGGAAAATCTCTAGCTTCTAGGGTTCCCACAATTTTCTCTCCGCTCGGTAATCCCACAACATAAGGTTCACAATTATACAAGCACTAGATTTTCAAATGATTAACACACTTCAAAGATATAAAAGAATGCGTAGCTCCCGAATCGAACAAGACACTAACTGGTTGCAAAAGGATCTGAATCGTACCTGATGCAACAGCTGTGTTCTGATCATCCTTCTTCATCTCGTAAATACGTGGAGGAACGGACCCAGCGTTGGATGTCTCTCTTTTCCCAACATTCTGCTGCGGGAAATCGCTTTGCTGCGTCTGGTTTACACTAGTGTCCTTTGGAACCGGTACAGGGGTGCGAGTACCAAAGATCGGGTCGCATTCCCACAAAATGTTGCGCGATGCCCTTCCTGTCCACACTCGAAACAGGTCACAGCAGGCGCGAAATAGTCACGTCGAACATGCCCCGTTTTGCCACAGTTATAGCATTTCTTCCCTGCGTCTGAAATGGTTGGTGCTGCCCGGAACTTCTTTCCACCTCGAGACGGATGCGGAGGCCTCCTGGATGAATGAAAAGAGGACTGGCCCCTGCGAGGCCCGCTACTCTTATTCTCCGTGAAGTTGCCAGCCACTTTCTGCTTCTTTGCTTCCGTTGATTTCTCTACTGCCGCCTCTTTCATATCATAGGCCAGCGCCTTGTCCTGATACTGTCTCAAAGTGGTACAATCAAATCCGGACATATATTGCTGAATTTCCGGCTTCATTCGCATGTCGAAATGAAAAATCCTCTCCGCCTCGGTTCTGACCAAGTGACGCACATAAGTCAGCTGGTGATTAAAAGTCTTAGTCACGTCCGTCACAGATGCTTCTGAATTTTGTGGTGAGAAAAATTCCCTGACTCGGGCCTCTCTAACTGGGCGAGGACAATACTGCGCTTCCATCATTAATTTGAATTTCGTCCAGTCAACATTATGCTCCTTCGGTCGAATGGCCTCCCACCAGTCGAAAGCTTCCCCTGTCAGAAGATACTGGGCGACCAGAACCTTTCTATCGTTGGGACAGTTAATCCCCGCAAAAATCTTCTCTAACTCCTTCAGCCAGTGATCCCAAGAAGGCGTCTCAGCAGAACTGTCAAATTTCGGAGGATGCAATTTGATCACCTCAGTAAGCCATTTATCTCCCCGATTATCCACGTTATGCTGTTGTCCCATCACCGTCTGCATGCGATCCACAACTTGAGCAAACTGGTTTATCTGAGCAACCACCTGCTGAAGCACTCCCGGCACGTTAGGATCTGCATTATTATTTGCTGATCCCTGTTGTCCCCCGGAATGGGAATCCGTTCGGCTAGCGGTTATTTCTGGGGTAGACACCGAATCTTCTTGTCTCGTATTTCCATGTCTGCGTCCACGACCGCGTCCGCGTCCACGACCTCCTCTCAACATACTGTAAACACAAATACTCAAAATCCAGGGCAAACTTTCTAAAAGTACGTCCATCAATGTTCACAAACATGAATTAAATAAAACGGTAGTATTTGAGATTAGGAAACTTACAACCACGGTCCACACGACGATGCTGGCTCAGCAGTGATGTTACAAACGACCCATAATCAAATAACGTAAACAGGCCCAACTAACCCGACTGCTAAGATATCCATGAATCTTAGCTCCGATACCATATTCTGTAACACCCCGAGATATTCGGAATGATTACAGCGCCGTAAACCCTTTAAGTAAGGATTTACAAGGCTAATTTAAAAGAAATGTAAATATAATCCAATCGTACAACTGAAGTTCAAAATACAGATTTGGTTCAACTGATCCAATGAGTTAATTTATACAACCATATCGAAATGACATTATTAAAACAGAGGTACTCGAGTACTAAATGAACCAAGAAGACAAATCACAATAACAATAAACATCAACCACATCACTGAGCCATTTCATCGTCCTGTCGGTACTGTGGTTGCTTCCCCACTCCTCAGCTACCTGAACATCAAAACAATGTCCACCCCCGAAGGGGTTAGCAAAAACAATGCTAGTACAAGTATCATAATACATAAATCATCAGTGCATCATAAAACATGCAAAACGGACTTCCATCATCGGAATCCAATGATGTGAATCCTCCCAATTCCATCAACACAATACAGGGTAATCCAGCGATCCAGCGCCCTTGGTATAGATCCCCATGATGATCCCGTCGGACCAACGCATGGTGGAAAACCCGTCCAGCGATCCAGCGCCCTAAGCATAGATCCCCATGATGATCCCGTCGGACCAACGCATGGTGGACATTCGATCCAGCGCCCTCAGCATAGATCCTCATGATCCCCTCGGATCATTTATACCATAAACCAATCAATTATGCATACATATATGCATTTCAATATGTTCATCAATACGAACAATTAACAACGAATACCACGAGAATTTACAGAAATACATCTCATATTTGACAACATGAACAAAACCATAAGCATGATCAAGGTTCCAATATAAATCAAACTCAACATATGATACTTGCCTCGAAAATGGCAAGAATGGAAATACTCCAACAAATGACACGCGTCCGTATGTCACCGCCCCTCGATCGTCCCCTATGAAAGGCTCGGACCTAAGAAATAATAAAGAATTCCTCTCAATTCATACGAACATCTAACAATCCGGTTTACGGCCGCAAGCTCAAAAAATGAATTCTGTCTGAACTACTTAGCGCGCGCTACGTACTCTACGTAACGTTCGCTAAGCCTGCCCGTTAACGTACGCAAATGACCAGGTTTAGCATGCGCTATCTATGTACTGACAGTCTTCTCTGAACAGCCGACTGCCCTGCCTGATGATATAACGTACATTACGTATCCAACGTAGCGCACGTTACTCATTCCCGATAGCGCACGTTAATATATACATCTTAGCGTGCGCTAATCATGCATGGCAGTCACTACTAGGTAGAACTTGAGCTAAAGGTGATGAAACTCATGAAATCCTCAGTGTTAATACATGCCAACTCCGTGCATAGCATGCTCATATGGTTTATGAAAGATCTTTATGGATTAAAAGACTACGAGACACCAGGATACGTATCATCATTACTACACCATAATTCATCTTGATTTCGAGAAAGTATCCTAAGTTCCCTTCGTCCTACGTTTGTTGCGATTTTTCCTACACGCAAGTGCACGTCATCGTTTACAAGTAATAAAGTGATAAGTAGAGTATCGTTCCCACGAGGACTGAATCTCTAACTACCGATTTTTTCGTATTCCAATTTTATCAGAACAATCGAATTTGGGTTTTTGCGATTAATAACTAAAAGAATTACTAAAAGACTAAGCAGTAGAAAACAATATCTTGGATAAAAGAAATCAAATGATAAATAAGTCTAGGGTTCTGAATCCACCTTAGTTTATCCGAATTTACTCTCGATTATCCGTAATAAATAATTTTCCCAATTTATTGAAGGCGGAGATTGCTAATATATTCTACCGCCTCTCCCGAGGTCAATAGATTTATCTAAAGGCGAATAACGCACTCTATCCCTAGGTGAGTTAATTCGTCGATAGGCAAAAAGCATGAAATCTCCTAAAGGCCACGTAGTTCCTATGAGTATATTCCTATCTCACAGAATAAAACGGTCCTCACCAATAGTTCCTCACCAAATCTCCTCTCCCGATTCGAAGTGAATGATTAAATCAATACAACTATTGGCCAGATAATTGCAAGCATTAAACATAATTGGGAAAACTCAATAAAAAGGTAATAAATTGGATAATCTCAATCAATTCGTCAAAACAAAGGTTTCATCAAAACCCTAGATTAGGGCTTTAGCCTGACATACTAAAAACTGAAAATACAGAATAAATAAACGAAAGCATAAAATTCAAACGCAGATGAAGCTCGGATTCCTCCGTTCTTCAGCTTCCGCCCTCTGCCCTTGAAGTCTTCTGCTTCCCTCTTCTTCTGCCGTCTCCAAGCTTAAGCTCTCCAAGGTTAAAGATCCAAAGATTCCAAGATGATTTAATTAGGGTCTTAAACTCTATTTATAGCTCCACATATCCTACAAATCGCGTCCGAATTAGTCGGTCGAAGCGGCTTCAAATGACTCAAAATCCGCGGGCATACAAAAACCGCCAAGTGTGCCGCGGCTCACTAAACTCGTGCCGCGGCACATCGCCTTGTTGAATGCACAGGCGTTAATTAATTCTTACGTGCCGCGGCTCACAGGGCCATGCCGCGGCACAGAGTACAGGTTACTCTGCCCTTCGGCTGGTGTCTTCCTGTGCCGCGGCTCAGCTTCCTTGTGCCGCGGCTCAGAGTCCAGATTTGCCGTTTTCGCCCATTTTGCCTCGTTTTAGCTTCCAGACTTCAATTTCCTGTCAATCATACAAAATTAAGGCATTAAAAGCTCATTTAGACAATTTCACTCACCAAAGCACTACAAAATAATGATAAATAAGTGTATAAAAATACGCCTAACAAATACCCCCAAACTTAAGCCTTTGCTTGTCCTCAAGCAAAAAGAATTAAATTCAATAAAAGAATGTCGTGAATCATCATGCAACTCATAGTGTTCAACCTAATCAATACTATCCTGTAATTCTCTCTAAATAATATGAGTGTCATAAAAGCGAAGCACTTTTCGAATAATGATTCCGCAAAGAAATCAAATTCAGTCCTAATCACTCGTTCATGAAGAAAATCCAGCTCAAAGATTAACAAAACGTGAGTCAAATCGACCGTCAATATGAAAGGCTAAAATAAACAAGCTAGTTCGTCCCGTTGCACAGTCTAATGGCACAATTTTCAAGAGTTTCATAACAAATAAACCTCGGACAGTATCCCCTTATATAAATGTTCAAAAATTTGATTCGAGTCGACCACTAGGTTAGGATCTCGGGATGTTTCATCGGGATAATCCTAGGGTGGAACTTCCATTCTCATGTATTAGGAAACCGTTTGACGTAAAAGACACTCATGGGGCACATGGATGCTTCTAGTTACTAAGTTCCCATCTACAGCGGAGAAACAACTCGAATATATAATTTCCACATGTCCGAATCAAGGTTGCCGTTTTACGCGAGAGTAAACAGCGGGTCACGCGAATACCCCCGGTTACTAGGCTCCCTTTTCTTGGCACATGTGAAATATCTAAATCACTAGTCTAATCAGGGTCGTCGTTTTACGCGAGAGTAAACAACGGGTCACGCGAATGCCCCCGGTTACTAGACTTCCCTTCATAGAACACATTATCTCGACTTTTGGGAGAACTGACCGACTCTAAACTCAATCTAAGTGCCACACGACTAAAGAAACAGTACGACTCACTATCCGGAAAATGTATCCAAATGTATTGACGGTGATTTTAAAACAAGTATGTATCGTCTCTTATCTGCCAAGACCTCTACAATCACGAAAAATTTCGGACCTAAATGAATACTAAGCAGAACAGAAATAACTGACTACAACTCGACTAGAACTCGACCGCTTCTTCAGAGAGAAAAAACAGTGTCGTAACATCAGTATCACACAAATAGAAGCACGAAAAATTCACGAATAAAGAAAGACTAAGACAAGCAAGGCTATCTAAAAAAAAATTTTACGCAACGTAATGAAAAGTGCAACAAAATAAAGTACAGCAAGAAAATAGAGTCCAGCAATGAATGTAACAACTGAAAGTAAATCTTCCCCCAAACTTAGGACGTACATTGACCTCAATGGACAAAAATGATATGCAATAAAAGTAAAAGGTCAAGTACTCCCCTCGATCTGTTCGGGGAGTGTCTTGGCATCGTCCGGTGAGCTTGCACGCTTCTTAACTACATCATGCGGAGTGTGAATGAATGAGCTTGCATCATCAAAAAGGAAGTTAAGTATGAGCTCTCAAGTTGAACATGATGTAGGGGTTGGGGATAATGTAATTTGACAACACGATTCATTGCATATAATTTTGAAAATGCCTAGCTTACCAATTTTTCATTGCTGCAATTTATCAAACACCTTGTGTGCACAAGTTAAAATGAAGAACAAGAATTTTGATGGTTAATTCCAAATCCCAAAAATAATAACACAGATTATAACCCTGAATTACGACAACCATCATCAACAATTCATTCATAAACATCAATTCCATCACAATATCAAATTCCCCATATTCCAACTCCATTTTAGAAACAAAAGTGAAGAACAACTAGCAATATAAAACTTCAAATCTTTTCACATCAAGAATTACTTATGATTTAGAAATCAACAATTACCTGGATAAGAAGGAGACAATAGAATGGTATCAACTGACCGCATTGTGTGAAGGAAGGAGGGGAGGGAGGGAAGAAGTATCTTATGCAGGCCGATCGATTGAATGAGCCCAGCTGGCTGTTCTTATTTTGCGACGGGGGCCGCGGCACAGTAAAGGTGAGACGCGGCCCAAAGTACAGTCGGACTGGGACGTTTTGTAATGTCGTCGGGTGCCGCGGCTCAGTTTCCGTGTGCCGCGGCTCAGTGTGTTAGTGTGCCACGGCTCAGGTTTAGTGTGCTGCGGCACAAAGTACAGGCTCCCTGGGCGTTTCTTGACCATTTAGTGTGCCGCGGCTCAGTGTTCGTGTGCCGCGGCTCAGAGACCTGGTGCGCCGCGGCTCAGTAATATCATGCCGCGGCACAGGGTACAGTTTGATCGGCCATTTTTCTTCAGCTGGTGTGTGCCGCGGCTCACCTGGACCGTGCCACGGCCCATCATTGGATTCCTCCCCTTTGCTGATTCCTGCACAGAATTTTTACACGAAAACATCAAGACGAGAGGGAAGGATGGATCAAAGAAGAAAGAAGACAAAGAGAGACTCTAAAAATGCAAGAAAACAACAAAGAATCTACAACTAATACTCGGGTTGCCTCCCGAGGAGCGCTAAGTTTATAGTCTTCAGCCGGACCTATTGGAAAACATTAGTTCGCTTTTCGCAAACTCCATTTGGGTTCCGCCCCATTCATCGAACCGTTCATATTTTTGTTAAAATTATGACCATTGGTCATTAGCGGTTCGAATTTCGGTTCGGTCATCAAATGTTGTTTTCGAAAAGGTTTCGACGTGAATAACTTCCCGAAACACCCGGTTTTTCCATGACTAATTGTCCGCTTGGCTTCCGGCTCACTCTCCTCCTCACAAACGCACTCAAGACTGCAACATATTTTTCCTCATGCTCGAGGAACGCCACTCGGTCGACATCCTTCTTAAGACTTGGACCATTTAACACAAAATCTGAATTTTCCCACCGACGATGTTTTCGGTGCTTTCCTCTTTCAACAATATCCACACTTTCAATTTGTGACCCTTTATCAACACTTCCGGGACATGGGAACGATTTGAATACTTGAAAAGTAACTTGCTCGTCTTGGACCCTCAGAGTTAACTCCCCCTTTTCCACGTCTATAAGGGTTCGGCCCGTCGCTAGAAATGGTCGTCCCAAGATGATTGGAATATTTTCATCTTCCTCCATGTCGAGTACGATGAAATCGGACGGAAAGATGAACTTATCAACTTTAACTAAAACGTCCTCGATTACTCCCCTCGGATACTTTATCGATCGATCCGCCAATTGTAAGGAGACTGTTGTTGGCTTGGCTTCCCCAATATTCAGCTTTTTGAAAATCGATAGAGGCATGATGTTGATACTCGCACCAAGATCGCATAGTGTCTTATTAAATGAAAGATTCCCCATGGTGCACGGTATGTTGAAGCTTCCCGGATCTTTCAATTTAGGTGGGAGCTTCTTTTGAAGAATTGCACTGCACTCCTCTGTCAAGGCGACCGTTTCAAACTCCTCAAGCTTTCTTTTCTTCGCTAATATCTCTTTCATGAACTTGACGTAACTCGGCATCTGTTCCAACGCATCGGCGAACGGAATGTTTATGTGAAGCTTTTTAAACACATCAAGGAACTTAGAAAATTGTTTGTCCGCCCTTCTTTGCTGTAATCTCTGCGGAAACGGGACGGGGGACATACATGTCTTCGAGTTATCCGGCCTCAATTCCTTCGACTCCTCTGGCTTTAAATCCTTCTCTTCCTCAATTTCCTTCATCTCTTTACCCCGCTCGGGCTGATCCAGCACCTCTTTCCCGCTTCTCAAGCTGATTGCGTTTAGACTCTCTCTAGGATTTGTCTCTGTTGTACTCGGCAATGCTCCCTCCGGACGAGCTGTCAACACATTAGCGATTTGGCCCAGCTGGACCTCCAAGTTCCGAATGGAAGCAGAATGATTTTGTAATGTAGCTTCCGTACGGGTCATAAATTGACTCGTATTTGCCGCCAATTTTGCAAGTGCTTCCTCGAGAGACACTTTGGGAGCGGGAGGGGGCTGCTGTTGATTCTGGGCGAATAGGGGATGGTGTGAGTTCTGTCCGTTTCTCCATGAAAAGTTGGGATGATTGCGCCACCCCGGATTATAAGTGTTGGAGTACGGGTTATTCGGCCGATTCCCATTTCCTACGAATTGAGCCTGCTCCATCTGATTTTGCTCGAACGGATTTCCAACTTGACAATCCGCGCTCGGGTGTGATCCGTTACACCAATTACATGTCTCTATGGTAACGGGGGCTGGTGCGTGCGAAAATGCCTGGAGCTGTTGTGTCAAAGCGGTGACTTGAGCTGACAAAGTGGAAATCGGGTCATTGCTTGAAACTTCCATGACTCTCTTCGGTGTCAATCTTTCCGATGGCCATTGGTATGCGTTTTCGGCCATATCTTCCAAAAGCACGTGTGCCTCGGCCATAGATTTTCCCATGAAGGTCCCACCAGAGGCCGCATCCACGAGAGTGCGTGTAGAAGCACTCAAACCATTATAGAACGTATGAAGCTGAAGCCAATCAGGAATGCCGTGATGAGGGCATCTTCGTAGCAATTCTTTATATCGCTCCCACGCCTCGTGGAGCGATTCCATATCGTACTTGACAAAAGTGGTTATTTCGTTTCTCAACCTCGCCGTCTTAGCAGGTGGGAAGAATTTGGCAAGGAAGGCTTGCGCTAACCTATCCCATGTTGTAATCGACCCCGGCGGTAAGGAATTTAACCAAAACTTTGCTTTATCCCTCAAAGAGAAAGGGAAAAGCCTCAATCGGATGGCATCGTCGGTGACACCATTAGTCTTGAATGTGTCGCATATCTCAAGGAAAGAAGCAATATGGGCATTCGGGTCGTCATTCGGCAGTCCACAGAATTGGCTCGCCTGCACCATCTGAATAATAGCAGGCTTGATCTCAAAATTATTAGCTTGGATAGTGGGACGCCGAATTCGGAAAAATTAGCGTTGACTGCGGCATGGCATAATCTCGAAGAGCTAGTTCGGTTGAACTTGCCGCACTTGGTTATCTCCTCCTTGGACTTCGATATTCTCGGCCATGTTGGCCGTAAATGCTGCAACTCTCTTTTCTCCTTTTTGTTCCTTCTTAGAGTGCGCTCGAGCTCGGTATCAAAGGTAGTAGGCCTTCGTTCGAATCTTCTCATGCACTACGAAAGGTCTGAAAGGAAAAACAAATAAACGAAATTAAATACAAAAGAATAAAAATAAAACGTTCAAATTAAGACTGGAAATACTTAAATCGATATTAGAAAATTTCAATCCCGGCAACGGCGCCAAAAACTTGTTGCGATTTTTCCTACACGCAAGTGCACGTCATCGTTTACAAGTAATAAAGTGATAAGTAGAGTATCGTTCCCACGAGGACTGAATCTCTAACTACCGATTTTTTCGTATTCCAATTTTATCTGAACAATCGAATTTGGGTTTTTGCGATTAATAACTAAAAGAATTATTAAAAGACTAAGCAGTAGAAAACAATATCTTGGATAAAAGAAATCAAATGATAAATAAGTCTAGGGTTCTGAATCCACCTTAGTTTATCCGAATTTACTCTCGATTATCCGTAATAAATAATTTTCCCAATTTATTGAAGGCGGAGATTGCTAATATATTCTACCGCCTCTCCCGAGGTCAATAGATTTATTTAAAGGCGAATAACGCACTCTATCCCTAGGTGAGTTAATTCGTCGATAGGCAAAAAGCATGAAATCTCCTAAAGGCCACGTAGTTCCTATGAGTATATTCCTATCTCACAGAATAAAACGGTCCTCACCAATAGTTCCTCACCAAATCTCCTCTCCCGATTCGAAGTGAATGATTAAATCAATACAACTATTGGCCAGATAATTGCAAGCATTAAACATAATTGGGAAAACTCAATAAAAAGGTAATAAATTGGATAATCTCAATCAATTCGTCAAAACAAAGGTATCATCAAAACCCTAGATTAGGGATTTCGCCTGACATACTAAAAACTGAAAATACAGAATAAATAAACGAAAGCATAAAATTCAAACGCAGATGAAGCTCAGATTCCTCCGTTCTTCAGCTTCCGCCCTCTGCCCTTGAAGTCTTCTGCTTCCCTCTTCTTCTGCCGTCTCCAAGCTTAAACTCTCCAAGGTTAAAGATCCAAAGATTCCAAGATGATTTAATTAGGGTCTTAAACTCTATTTATAGCTCCACATATCCTCCAAATCGCGTCCGAATTAGTCGGTCGAAAACTGGCTTCGAAACAGCTCAAAATCCGCGCGGGCATACAAAAACCGCCAAGTGTGCCGAGGCTCACTAAACCTGTGCCACGGCACATCGCCTTCAGCTGAATGCCTGGGCGTTAATTAATTCTTCTGTGCCGCGGCTCACAGGCTGCCGCGGCACAGTACAGTTACTCGCCCTTCGGTGGTGTCTTCTGTGCCGCGGCTCAGCTTCCTTGTGCCGCGGCTCAGAGTCCAGATTTGTCGTTTTCGCCCGTTTTGCCTCGTTTTAGCTTCCGGACTTCAATTTCCTGTCAATCATACAAAATTAAGGCATTAAAAGCTCATTTAGACAATTTCACTCACCAAAACACTACAAAATAAAGATAAATAAGCGTATAAAAATACGCCTAACAACGTTACAAAACGCATGATTCCAATGTGTAAGATATAACAACTTGATAATCTCCACCTACTGGTCATAATCGGTTTGAAGATACATGAATATGCTTAGGAGTCCATATACTAAAAAGGTTCAAAGGATTATACGATGAATAAGTGCCGAAACGTCAAAAATATCCTTCTAACACATGATGTTCGACAATTAACGAATTTATCTGACTAGATAAACATGATCAAACGTCCTTCAGAATACTACTAACATTGGTGAAGAATCACCTACCTCAAAGTAGCGAAGAACAAGGAGGAAAATTCGAAGCAATCCAACGCCGAAGGTTTGAACACCAATCCTCCAATGATCTACAATCTTCAACACGAGCTAGGATGCCGGCAAGAAGTGTTTAAGATGAAGAGAGTGTCTTTCTAAGTTCAAGAATTCGAATGGGGAAGTGAAAAATCTGAAAATATGAAAAAGGATGTTGTCCTATATATAGAAAATGGTTATTAGCGCGCGCTAGCCCATATTCATAGCGTGCGCTAACGGCTATTTGAAACGCTACTGATTTCACTGTACTCAGCCTTTAGCGTGCACTACCCTCATGTGAGTAGCGTGCGCTAATGCGTTGACTAGGCTTTTTCCCAAAAACCGTCCAGGTTCATCCCGACACAATCCGACCAAGATCCCCGGCCTGATCTCACCTACCACACGTCTCAATCATATTGACCACGTATAGCGTGCGCTAAGGTTCCTTCGTAGCGTGCGCTATGGATCCAAGTTAGCGTACGCTACACTTAGATGATAGCGTGCGCTACAAGCGCAGAAACACAATTTATAAATCACATTCATGAAATCATACGCTCAACTACACCGGATTATGGAATACGGAGAATAATACTCAGATCAAAGTGCAACAATTACAATATCACAAGTTCCAAATACATATCAGAAATCTCGGGTATTACACATATTCTCCTTATGTTTAGCTCAGCAAGATTTTGAATGGTTAAGGATAATTGTGAAACCAACACAACAACTTTTCATTAATCTAATGTGTTGGGAACTTAGTTTGTTTTGATCATCATACTAGATAGATGGTGAATTCATCATGATGTTAATGAATCTTCCAGCCTTGTAAACAAAGATTTTGATAACCCTCATGGATATGGTGTAATCTCAGAACTAATAAACTTGTTGTAAGCTTAATAGTCAATTTAGATGAGAGGAGAATGATCATAAATGTGCGGATTTTGTTCTTTCAAAATTTTAATGTTTTGGAAAGTTTAATCATTATAAGATGATCTTAACATCATAATTGGTTATTCAACATACCCTTGATAGAACTCTTGTTTATGATGAACCATGCGAACATTCAGTAAGTATTGTAAACCGATCTTTATGGTTGTAATGATGTTAAAAGAACTCCTGACATAAGGCTTCGATAATTGGAGATAGCAAACTATTCTAAAGGATTGTAGGATGACGTCTTATTAATCCTATATTGATAATTATACGAATATGTTATTGAGTAAAATGTATTTCGTTTAAGGTTGATTGTTCGGGTAAACAATATTAGTCGAGGACCATTCGTTCGTTCCGACAAGAAGAGGACTATTCTCGTCTCCGTATTGAGGCAAGTTATCTTGCTTGGTTATAATGATGATTAGATTCTTGTGATGGTTATATATTTCATGTGTATGAAATGTTTATGAAATGCTTGTCGTGATTTGACATTCTCCTTGACGTTGTTCCGTTTCATCATGGGTGTTGCATTCCCAAACACGTCACTTTGAATCGTTGATCTCGTTGATCTTTATTTTCACTTCGGTGAGTTTCCTTGATCCTTAATCGGATATGTATTTTGTTGAACTTCGTTGTCATGTTGTATCGTGACATTTCCGGAATCATATCTGCGTGCCGATTGGATATTGTGTAGGATTTTTAGCCGGGCACTTGTATAGTCATACGTGGATGTTTCGGTATTGGACTGTGCACACGAGACGTCGTTCGTGAGGCTAATTAGGTACATTATCACACGTATATTCTGGATTCCGTATACGGGGTGGACATGTACACGGACACATTTCCGGATCAGGCGTACTGTGATTTCCATCTTGAGCTATATTGTTAATCGTTCATAGTCCATGTATGATTGGATGTGTTCGATGGTTTGTGACTGATTGTTTCATACGCCCGAGGGGTATGATTAATAGTCGGAATGATTTTCTTGAGATCTATATATGTGAATTGTATAATGTCGGAAGAATTGATTATCATGTATATCTGACCCTGTGTTATGGGCGAAATACTTGTATTATATTCTAGGTCGAGGCAAAGGCAAGGCACGGGAAGAGCATGTTGACGGCGAAGGGTTCGAAGGATACTAGTTCGGGGCCCCCCACATCTTTTGTTGTCCGGTTATGTTAAACCGTGTTATGTTATTTTATTTCCTGCTTCATTTAGATTGCTATCTAGTTGTATTGACATTTGAACTATTTTCCATCTCCATATGGTTTATACTTGTTTTTCGGATCCTGTGTATTATAAGGCCGTTGGCCATATTTTTGATAAACTCCTAATCGGAGTAATGACTATTCATTGTGGTTCGGTATCACAAATAATATTTATTTAATCTGTTTTGGATATCGCCTGGTGGGTCCCAGTGTGGGGTCCACGGCACTGTAATAGCCGCCTTTTGGGGTGTTACACCAATGAGGAGATATATGTATACTGATATTATGTACACTGATTATGTACACTGATTATAATTATTGTTGTAGTAGTGTACATTCATTTTGTAGTAGTGTCCCAATGAGGAGATAACAATATTTTTATTGTTTAGGTATTTGTTGAAAAATCATGTTCGCTCTCGTAGTCACTAATTATAATTATTATTCTCTCAATAGTTTCGCCGGGAGCATGGTAAAGAACCTTCAAAGATAGATTTGTTTATTTGTTCAAGAAACGGTAAAGTTGGAAAACCCCTTGATACTCAAACTGAAGAAAAGATTGTAAGTACTCATATTTTCGCTCTAGGTTGAATAATTTTGATTTTCATTTAATTTATTCTCATTCAATTTTGACATATACTCTTTGCACCTCGTTGGCTATTGATTTGTATAAGATGGTTTTATTTTGAGTTTTGAGATATAATATTTGTTTTAGGCTAAGTTGAAAGAGTTGAAGAGGAAGTTGCCGGATGAATTGGTGAATGACATTGATGCTAATGATGAGATTTTTGAACAAGTTATTGGAAAAGAAGCGCCTGGATGTTTACGCGGCAACAATGCAGCTTTGAAGAATAAAAACTCGATTTTCACTTCTCGAGAAGATTTTGGCCAAGGTCATCCCGAAAAATATAGTGAAAAAGTCGAAAGCATTGAAAAGAAATTTGAAGAGCAAATTTCAAAATTCAAGGATGAATATTTTTCTCAAATGGAGATGCTTCAGTCTAAAATTCACATGTTAGAGGATCAAAATATCATTGTAAGTTCTAATAAATTCAAAATTTTAATTTCATTACTACAGTATCGTTTAATTCATGGTTTTAAATAAAAATGTTGCAGGAATCAGGGTCGTCTTTTAGTTCTCGGCGCATACAAGCTCCCAATAAAGGGTTATTACTAGGAGCTAATATTTTTGAGAGCCCTAATGAAGACAATGGAACTGATCTTGAGGTAAATTATCAGTTCTCTGTTAATATTGTACCTTATTTTCCAAATTTAAATAGTATTTTTTGTGATCAATTTTGTTAGAGAGAGAAAGTAACAAATAACTCGTAGAAGGACAACACACGTGAAGATGCTCCATGTACACAGGTATTTTGATAAAACAATATTTTACCAATAATTTAACTTATTTATTTGTACAATATAATAAAAAAAAATTATATAAATTACATAGGAGCAAGGAAAAACTGGAAGAAAGAGCAACAGGAGGAAGGAAAAATAGCAATGAAGAGCTTGCGGCTATGGAATTTGCATTCTTGCATAGAGATATTTTTATTTCAATTTGTTTTTTTTTTTGAATAATTGATGGTATGCTAGTATGTTGAATAAGTATTTATAATTTCACTTTTGTCGTTTAGAAATTATTTGTTATTATGTGTTGAACTTTATAACTAGTTGAAATATTATTTTTGGTGTATTTTGTAACTTTTTGTTATTTGTTTTGTACAATATAGTGCTTTAAAATGACGTAGCATGTGTAGCTAAAATCTACAACATATTAATTGGAATGTCACAAGCCATGTGACGCAAACTAACATGCATCAACGCGATTAATGACGCGTAGAGTGTTGCAAAATTTATATAACAATTAATTTAGTGATGCAAAAAATGTCGTATAAATTGCAATATTAATTAAAAGTGTCACAAAAAGAAAACTTCACATTCATTCTAATGTCGCATGCTAGTGTCACAAATAAGGAGGCGTCATTTCCACTAACGTCGTAAATTTTGACGCATACTAACATGCAATACTATGACTAATGACACGTAATGTGACGCCAATTATAGATGGCAAATAATTTAATGTGTCACAAAATGACGTATATGTTGCGACACAAATAAAAAAGTGTTGTAGAAATAAAACGACACATTCATTCTAATGTCGCAGGCTATTGTCGCAAATAGAAGCGTCATTTTAACTAATGTCGTGTAATCTATGACTAATGACACGTAATGTGATGCCAATTTTATATGGCAAATAATTTAATGTGGCACAAAATGACGTATATGTTGCGACACAAATAAAAAGTGTTGTAGAAATAAAACGACACATTCATTCTCATAGTGTCGCAAATAGAAGCATCATTTTAACTAATGTCGTGTAATGTGACGCATACTAACATGCAACACTATGACTAATGACACGTAATGTGGCGCCAATTTTATACGAAAAATAATTTAATGTGGCACAAAATGACGTATATGTTGCGACACAAACGAAAAAGTGTTGTAGAAATAAAATGACACATTCATTCTAATGTCGCATGCTAGTGTCGCAAATAGAAACGTCATTCTAACTAATGTCGTGTAATGCGACGCATACTAACATGCAACACTATGACTAATGACACGTAATGTGACGCCAATTTTAATACGACAAATAATTTAATGTGGCACAAAATGACGTATATGTTGCGACACAAATGAAAAAGTGTTGTAGAAATAAAACGACACATTCATTCTACTGTCGCAAACAGGGAAGCGTCATGTTAACTAATGTCGTGTAATGTGACGCAAACAAACACGTGTCACCATGACTAATAACGCATAATGTGTCGCCAATTTTATATGACAATCAATTTAGCGTGGCAAAAATTGTCGTATATGTTGCGACACAACTGAAAAAAAGTGTCATAAAAATGCTACACGGGCTATTATGACATAATTTACAATGACGCAAATTAACATTTGCGACATTAAAACAAGTGTTAGCAACACTTTTCCGATGTCGCAAAAAGCCCAGTATCTTGTAGTGTTGGGGTTTTGATGTTGGTATTTTTGAGGTTTGGTTGTAAACAATCGAAGTTTGGCCACAAAGTGTTCGATATAATGCCCCAATGAACTTGGTTTAATCTGTAATATCCGACTATAATTTTTCATTTTTACCTGTCATTGTATTATTTGGATAATCTGATTTTCATGAATCGTTGCATTTAGTATTATGTTGAGGTATTATAGATTTGAATTTCATATTGTTGTTATTTCATTCCATATGTGATGATTCGAGGTTAATTAGAGAGTTGCATTTTCGAAATTTTTCTGTTGATGTAGCGTACGCTACAAAGTACGATTAACGTACGCTAATCCTGTGCCTTAGCATGCGTAAGGTTTCCTCTGTTGCGTACGCTAAGAGGGAATCTGGCATCAGTTGACTTCAGCACGTGAACTCCTTAGCCGTTAGCATGCATGTGAACAAGGTCTGAGCTGTCATGTCGGCTAGAATCAACTTTTATTAGCGTGCGCAACCCATTTCTCATTAGCGTGCGCTAACGACCTGCGAAAATTCAAGACAGTAGCCTCTGTTAGCCGCTTACGTACGTAATATCGACCGGTTAGCGTACGTAAGTGCATTAGCGTACGCTAAACTATTCCGATAGCATGCGCTAAGTATGTCCAGTCTATTTATAGGACCAGCCTGTTTTTCATTTCTTCACAACTCTAAACCGATTCTCTCTCCATTTATCGTCCCTCTGCACTCCCAAAACGATATCAACCTTCACCAACTTGCTTCTAAGCTTTAAATCTTGGAGTGGAGCTCATTTCCTTGGAGATTTGGAGTTGTTCTTGAGCTTGGAGTATATTTTCTCATAGCATTGAAGTTGTTCTTCATTTCTGGAGGTAGGTGTACTTTCCTCTCTGCATTATTTTCTTATGTTGATGATTAATGACGAATTATACTTCACCTAGAGTTAGATTAAGCAAGTAAAACATGGTTATAATTAAACTTTTTAAACACTTCTTGATGAATATGATAAATGAGGGTTTAGATTAGATGAGTTCTTGATGTTGTAGTGATGGTAACCATGTTTGTAGTTATCATTACTCTTTTTACTGGACGAATTTAACTCAGTAGAACATTGTTGGATCGATTAGCTTCATCATAGCTGGATTTAATCAAGAACTTGATATCATAGAGTGTTTAAACACCATTTTAGGTATTTAATTACCTTGGGAAGAACTTGATAATGTTAAAGATAGGATTAGATGATCTTGTTCAGAAATCTTAGAAGCTTTAACAATCATTATGGTTCAGCTTCACAAGTCTTTGAAGAATGATAAGGATCTTGATAATTACAACAATAACTTTTCATTAATCTAATGTGTTGATAACTTAGAATGTGGTTCATCATCATGCTAAATAGATAGTGTTCTTAGGAAGGTGATGCTGTTTATGAATGATACTGTCATGGTAGATTGAGTATCAAATTCATTATGACTATCCTTTTATAATAGTAGATGTTGTAGAACATAAGAATTTGATTAAACCAATTTTATTGGCGAATTGAAGATGTTTTGTTCATAGAATAACAAGAGAATTAAAGGACACTTTTGGTATGGTAATCCGATTTTGGAAGATGAATTAGATGTATTGAAACCTTTCATTAATCGTTAAGGTATTCATTAGGGTGGAATGGATTATTCGAGTAGGTTGCGGGCATCGTTTCCTACGAATTGAGATTAATATTATGTGAATATGTTATTGAATGAATTACGTTTCATTCAAGGTTGCCTGTTCGATTGAGCGTTTAACCGAGGATACCGTCCGTTTGATCATTTGGAGAACGACTATCTTTCGCTTACGGAATTGAGGCAAGTTATCTTGCTTGGTTATAATGATGATTAAATTCTTGTGATGATTATATATTTCATGTGTATGAATTGTTCATGTAACGTTTGTCGTGATTTGACATTGTCCTTGACGTTATTCTGTTTTCTTCATGGGATTGCATTCCCAAGTACATCGTTTTGAATCGTTGATCTCGTTGGTCTTTATTTTCACTTTGGTGAGTTTTCTTGTGTAACACCCCCAAACCACTCGGGAATATTACAGCGCCGCAGACCCTCTCCGCGAGGATCTTCCAGGCTAAATACAATACCATGCATCACTTCACATGCCGACATGGCTACGTAAAGGACCATTAAACCGATTTGGTCTTTTATCACAACACACAACATTACATACATGATTCTTTCCCAAAACTCATACCCGCGCAGGGGCTGGAATACAATAACGCTCCCATAAATCGGGATAACAATACATCGTAGAAATAACCAACAAGACTATTCAACATACTCAACGATTGGTCTTCATGTTATTAGTATCGTCGTCTTTCATCATCCTTCGTATCGATCCTGTGATTCGCTCCCCAGCAACCTGCAAATACACGGGCCTTGTCTGAGACATCCACCCCCCGAATACTCGGGGGTTAGCAAAACTCCACTGTTTTGCTAGTGCAAGTATGAAATATAAATACAAGCCATACATATCATATTCTGGTAATACAATAACTTGATTAATTTAGAAAGACTTCCCGAGATGTTTCATTTAGTTAAAATAGTTCAAGTCTTGAAAGTAGAATTGAACAAGTAAGCACTTTGAAAACAACTCCGAATCCCGGGAGTTTTTGATTGGAAAATAATCACAAAACCTATAGCCATACATCAATTCACAACGGTGGACCAATTACACACAACACATCATCCATAAGCCATTCTAGTCCAAGCACCTCTGATGAATATGTTTTACATCCCAAGCATTATGGCAAGTCAAAACATCGTGATACTCCGGACATATCACAAAAATGCATCAAGTCACAAGGTTAAAAATACTCCTGGTTAACCGTGGATCCGACAATACGCGAATCCCTCCTCGACCCCGTCAGTCCTCTCGGAGTGGCTAACCCAAATGTTCGCGGAACCGTCATAAGCGGAACCCTCCTCGGCCCCGTCAGGCCCTCTCGGAGTGAACAAATATAACTCTCACACTCAGAAGTAATATCCGACTTCCAATGCAAAGGACTATAAACCATATACTTAGAGTACTCACCAGAATGGCCTCCCCAATCGGACACATGCAAGATTAACAATATAATCTACAAACTATGAAAGGTAGGAATGAAACGAGGTAAACAACAAGTAAAATGTTTTAAAGAATTCACAGCCTTACGGAACCCATTTTGGGACACAACCCAAGGTTATTTCCAAAATACAATTCCAATCACAAATCACAGGGTCCAAGACCCAAATACTCACATCGACATCCTCCCAAGGGTTATTCGCATCCCGTGCTAGTAAGCCACGGACCTCGGAGCCTCCTTGAGACATCCCCGAGTGAAAAACCCAATGGAAAATCACACAACATCACACATCATCGTGACGACAGTCATCTAACAGTACCACACGAAAACCGGGCACAACATACAATACTAGTACCCATTCTCACAATGACACATTCGTTCTTGAACACTCAAGTTAATTTGAAGAAGACCTTTATCGGGAATGTACTTATATATATTGATTCTTTTGAAAGTTAAATAACATTCAATTTTCCACATAGACAATCACCAATTTATTATGTATACGGAATACGAAGTGTATGGGCAAGATACTTGCCTCGGTAGTTGATACCGCACACTCTGACGAACGTGGATTAACCGGAAAACCTCGAATGCCCACAACTCTCCGGCGGAAACGACGGTAACACCACCGATCGGAAAACGGCGAACGGAAGGGTTCCGGCTCGAGTTCTTAGCAAGGAACCTGACCCCAACATCATACCATGAATAAATCGACGATCGAACAAGGAAGAATAATCGTAGAACGCCCGAATCCCCTTTGTGACATTTTATCAAACACTTTCAAGGTGTCGATTTGAAACTCAATAAAACGACGAATCCTCGGCAATCCAACCGTGGAAAAACAAGGGATTCGATATAAAACAACTTAATAATCATCAATCCATCACTATTCTAAGTTATAACGAATCAAACGGACGAAATCTACAAAATCCCCAATTTTTCCCAAAACTATGATTTTAGGAAAACTAACCTTGATTCGCTGGATTGAAGGATGTTAAGGAGTGATTAATCGATGTTAACAGCTCCCAAACTTCGTGGATTAGTTGTATAATAACATGCCTTCGTCACCTCCAAGAATCCAGCCGCGGAAGAGAAAGGGAGAAAATGGAAAATGAGTGCAAACAGTACTGCTCGGTCATATTTATACTGGTGCAGCCTAGCGTGCGCTAGACTGCCGAGCTAGCGTGCGCTAGCGGGCGGTCATGGTCGAGAATGTTCGGCCGGGCCCGCCATCATGCGCTGAACACGTGCGTTGTCGGCCCAGCCACAATCCAGAGACTTCCTGGCTCGGCCAGGTAGCGTCTGCAGACCTTCCGGTATGGCGTGCGCTCTACGGGCGGCCGTAGCGTCTTGATGTCCGTGTAGCGTGCGCTACTGCCGATCCTCCCGATCCGAGAACCTTTACGCCCTTCGCCTCGGCCGACTAGCGCGCGCAGCCAACCGGCCATAGCGTGCGCTGCCTCCTGGCCGTAGCGTGCGCTACTTTCCGGCCGTAGCGTGCGCTACGCCGGTTCCTGTCGCAACCGCCCGGCCAGTGCTTGCACTCGCCCGGCCAGTGCTTGCACTCGCCCGGCCAGTGCCTGCAGCCGTCCGGCCACCGTCCCCAACCGTCCGGCCAGTGTCCGACCACCATGATTCAGCGACTCGATTTTCCGAAATCGCACGGAACGAACACGACAAAATACTCGGGGACAACATCATTGGTCCGAAATGAAAACAACGGATAACAAATCATCACCTACGGTCTTAAATACCAAAATAAGTTGTCGAGAAAATAATACCGGAACTCGACAACCGGGAAATATCCAAAAAAAATATAAAATAACCGGAACGAAAATCGTGGGTATTACATTCTACCCCCCTAAAAATAAGTTTCGTCCCGAAACTTAAAAAAAAAAGCAAGGCGACTCTCGACAACACACCAGAACTCCATGCAGTATAAAGCCACTACAATCCGATTCAATACGCAAGAATGCTTATGAAAAGCAACGAGCATGAATCATTGCGGTTGATAAAACCAAGCAATACAAAAATCAAGTCACGATTCCAACGCTGAAAGGTATGAAATTCCAGTAACTCACAAATTTGGAAGATCGAATATGAAGAAAATTTCCCAACACTTATGGAAATCGCAAAATAGCCCAGATGTACAATAATCACGATTTCGAGGTCAAACGATAATGATTGGATAACGACGAACGAATAGCAATGATCGAACAACAACGATAACCTTTGAAGTTCATACCTCAAATCAAGACATCAATAACTTGTAGGAAGCACGAGGTGTTAGTTTCGAACACGGTTCATAAGAAATCGATCCGAACTTGGAAAGATCACAACGATATGCACATAAATTTGAAACAATATCAGAACTCGCTCGAATGACAAATGTGAGAAACAACATAAGGTCAGAAGCATTAACGAACACAATCGCCTCAATACGGTCGAACGAAACGGAAACGAGAAGAAGAAGAAAAAAATGGGTATTACATCATATCGCCTTTAAAAGAGGTTTCGTCCCCGAAACCTAAATAACGAAAACGAAGTGCTTGAATATCAACCTTCCCGGCCATATCCTCTTGGTCCCGCATTTAATCTCCATAACCAACTGTACTGTGGTCACGGTCGCGTCCTCTGTCCCTCGGCATACTAAGCGGGTTCTCACTCAATACGATTGCACCACTTCGCAAAAATAAATATGCTAAAGTACCAACTTAGCATGACATATCACATAAGGTAACCAATAACAACTCGGAAAGAAAATCCACGAGGTATCCTTTTAAAGGAAATCTTTTGAAAATCCTTGGATTTGTATGCTATTAAAAATAAACTTTAAAAGTACTTTTGGTACCTCGGGTTGTTTCATCAAAACTTGTAAACATCATACTCTAACCGTTTCATTTGAAATCATTTGCCAAAATAATATTTCTGTGTAACCGGCGTTATCAAAATCGTCATGCCTCTACGCATCATCATCACCGTTAACAAACAACAAGTTCACCATGCAAGACCATCAAACCATTCTTACATACTCTAACATTTCCAAATCCGAGTTTGAACTTTACATCGAGTGAGATTTCTTTTTATTTTTCACTATATATTTTTGAAAAGGAAATCGTGCTGGTTTTTAAAAAAATATTTTATGATGTGAAAGATTTTTGAAAATCATGTACTCCAATTATTCGAAAATACAATAGTACGTTAAAGTCATTTCTGAAAATTCTCCCAACACTACACAAGAATCAACGACGGTAACATTTTACAAACTGTTCAAGGTATTTTAAAACAACTCTTTCAATACCGTCGAGGTTTTATTTGGGAATCCTAGGCCGGCTCGCAAATTTCAAACAGTTTTCAAAGTTCATACGAAGCCGCCGAAGTAATCGAAACGTCAAATTAGTTTAAAAAAAAATTGATTCCCACAACTTGCACAAACTTATGAAAGTTTCAGGAAAACATTTTCGAACACACACATACATCAGACATAATTTATCAATTTACCGAACAAAATCAATTATCACTTAGCGCGAATGAAAGGTCACAACACACGTTCACATACAATGGTTGTCATCACTAGACAACACACATAGAATACAGTCACAGACGACTGACTGCAGAAAGTTAGACCTAACGGCAAAAATGCGGTTCCACATTCTCAGTCCCAGCTAACTAGCGCACGCTACAACCATTATTTAGCGTGCGCTATTCATGCTGCATTAGCGCGCGTTACAACAACATTAGCGTGCGCTACTCATGCCACATTAGCGCGCGCTAGCTTGTACTTAGCGTGCGCTAACAGCTCGAATTCAGCACGTGATCACGAACATATATACGACATTACTAAAACCGATAGTTACAAATGAACAACGACATCATATGAATCTAAATGCCATCGATTCACATGCTTACAACACTTCGCGAACAACCATCAAAGGACAACTGTCATCAAAAATCGAAATCTCGTCTATTAATAAAGAGAGCTGTCTTAACTCATACCGAACGACTTAGCATTCACATCACTGTTTTAATCTAAAGCGCAACACCGCCCGAACAACAAGAACATCATCACGTCTTTCTCGACTAACACCATAAAACCGATAAGTTGAAAACGAGTCACGTCTTGTCTACATTTTGTAAACTTCACTTGGGTTCAAAAACGTGTTTTGAAAACTTATAATACAAAATGAAAATAAAATATCGGTAGTTTGACTTCTTAAAAAAATTTGGCCTTGAGGTCATAATACGAAAATCAAACTTTTTCCTCCCTTTGGAGGATGTTTTAAAACAAAATATACGTGACTCCTCAAAACATGTAAAGTTTTAAAATATCACATTGATGAATTCTTCCTTGCGTAACCCCATCAAGGCCATTATTCTTGTAAAAACGACTTATATCAGGATGTGTGTATATATACATATACGTTGGTACCACTTTTATCCTAGCATCATACGAGGACCAAACAACATAGGCCACATAATCACAAATCACCTTTAAACTCCACATCATAATACAAAATCATACAAGCTCGTATATCACAAGGCACAATATAGTAGGGAGACTTACATCCACAGGTCGCACGAAGATGATGGTTGCACCATGATACTAATCACGACCGAAATTCCAGACGACGTGTCGCGACACGACTTAGACAAACACAATCTGACAGGACAAGACACGACAATACCTGACTGGACCCGACTGCCTAGGTTTCGGAAACCTAAGCTCTGATACCATATTCTGTAACACCCCCAAACCACTCGGGAATATTACAGCGCCGCAGACCCTCTCCGCGAGGATCTACCAGGCTAAATACAATACCATGCATCACTTCACATGCCGACATGGCTACGTAAAGGACCATTAAACCGATTTGGTCTTTTATCACAACACACAACATTACATACATGATTCTTTCCCAAAACTCATACCCGCGCAGGGTCTGGAATACAATAACGCTCCCATAAATCGGGATAACAATACATCGTAGAAATAACCAACAAGACTATTCAACATACTCAACGATTGGTCTTCATGTGATTAGTATCGTCGTCTTTCATCATCCTTCGTATCGATCCTGTGATTCGCTCCCGGCAACTGCAAATACACGGGCCTTGTCTGAGACATCCACCCCGAATACTGGGGTTAGCAAACTCCTTTGTTTTGCTAGTGCAAGTATAAAATATAAATACAAGCCATACATATCATATTCTGGGAATACAATAACTTGATTAATTTAGAAAGACTTCCTGAGATGTTTCATTTAGTTAAAATAGTTCAAGTCTTGAAAGTAGAATTGAACAAGTAAGCACTTTGAAAACAACTCCGAATCCCGGGAGTTTTTGATTGGAAAATAATCACAAAACCTATAGCCATACATCAATTCACAACGGTGGACCAATTACACACAACACATCATCCATAAGCCATTCTAGTCCAAGCACCTCTGATGAATATGTTTTACATCCCAAGCATTATGGCAAGTCAAAACATCGTGATACTCCGGACATATCACAAAAATGCATCAAGTCACAAGGTTAAAAATACTCCTGGTTAACCGTGGATCCGACAATACGCGGATCCCTCCTCGACCCCGTCGGGCCCTATCGGAGTGGCTAACCCAAATGTTCGCGGAACCGTGATAAGCGGAACCCTCCTCGGCCCCGTCAGGCCCTCTCGGAGTGAACAAATATAACTCTCACACTCAGAAGTAATATCCGACTTCCAATGCAAAGGACTATAAACCATATACTTAGAGTACTCCCCAGAATGGCCTCCCCAATCGGACACATGCAAGATTAACAATATAATCTACAAACTATGAAAGGTAGGAATGAAACGAGGTAAACAGCAAGTAAAATGTTTTAAAGAATTCACAGCCTTACGGAACCCATTTTGGGACACAACCCAAGGTTATTTCCAAAATACAATTCCAATCACAAATCACAGGGTCCAAGACCCAAATACTCACATCGACATCCTCCCAAGGGTTATTCGCATCCCGTGCTAGTAAGCCACGGACCTCGGAGCCTTCTTGAGACATCCCCGAGTGAAAAACCCAATGGAAAATCACACAACATCACACATCATCATGACGACAGTCATCTAACAGTACCACACGAAAACCGGGCACAACATACAATACTAGTACCCATTCTCAGAATGACACATTCGTTCTTGAACACTCAAGTTAATTTGAAGAAGACCTTTATCGGGAATGTACTTATATATATTGATTCTTTTGAAAGTTAAATAACATTCAATTTTCCACATAGACAATCACCAATTTATTATGTATACGGAATACGAAGTGTATGGGCAAGATACTTGCCTCGGTAGTTGATACCGCACACTCCGAATGACGTGGATTAACCGAGAAAACCTCGAATGCCCACAACTCTCCGTGAGCAGCGGTAACACCACCGATCGGAAAAGCGGCGAGCGGAAGGGTTCGGCTCGAGTTCTTCGCAAGGAACCTGACCCCAACATCATACCATGAATAAATCTACGATCGAACAAGGAAGAATAATCGTAGAACGCCCGAATCCCCTTTGTGACATTTTATCGAACACTTTCAAGGTGTCGATTTGAAACTCAATAAAGCAGCGAATCCTCGGCAATCCAACCGTGGAAAAACAAGGGATTCGATATAAAACAACTTAATAATCATCAATCCATCACTATTCTAAGTTATAACGAATCAAACGGATGAAATCCACAAAATCCCCAATTTTTCCCAAAACTATGATTTTAGGAAAACTAACCTTGATTATTTGGATTGAAGGATGTTAAGGAGTGATTAATCGATGTTATCGGCTCCCAAACTTCGTGGATTAGTTGTATAATAACATGCCTTCGTCACCTCAAGAATCCGGCCGCGGAAGAGAAAGGAGAAAATGGAAAATGAGTGCAAACTTGATCTTGCTCGGTCATATTTATCTTGAGTGCGGCTAGCGTGCGCTAGGCTGCCGAGCTAGCGTGCGCTAGCGGCGGTCATGGTCGAGAATGTTCAGCCGGGCCCGCCATCATGCGCCGAACACGTGCGTTGTTGGCCCGGACCACAATCGAGAACTTCTGGCTCGGCGGTAAGCGTCTTGCGACCGGCCGTGGCGTGCGCTCTGCGGCGGCGTGCGTCTTGATGTCCGTGATGGCGTGCGCTGCCCGATCCTCGATCCAGAACCTACGCCCTTCGCCTCGGCCCGACTAGCGCGCGACAGGCGGCCATAGCGTGCGGCGCCTCCGGCCGTGGCGTGCGCTACTTCCGGCCGTGGCGTGCGCTACGCCGGTTCTGTCGCAACCGCCGGCCAGGCTTGCACTCGCCCGGCAGTGCACTCGCCGGCAGTGCTTGCACTCGCCCGGCCGATACTGCGGCCGTCCGACTGCCCCAACCGTCCGGCGATGTCAGACCACCATGATTCGACGACTCGATTTTCCGAAATCGCCGCAGGCGAACACGACAAAATACTCGGGGACAACATCATTGGTCCGAAATGAAAACAACGGATAACAAATCATCACCTACGGTCTTAAATACCAAAATCAGTTGTCGAGAAAATAATACCGGAACTCGACAACCGGGAAATATCCAAAAAAAATCTAAAATAACTGGAACGAAAATCGTGGGTATTACATCTTGATCCTTAATTGGATGTGTATTTCATTGAACTTCGTTGTCATGTTGTGTCGTGACATTTCCGGAATCATATCTGCGTGCCGATTGGATATTGTGTAGGATTTTTAGCCGGGCACTTGTATAGTCATACGTGGATGTTTCCGTATTGGACTGTGCACACGAGACGTAGTTCGTGAGGCTAATTAGGTACATTGTCACACGTATATTCTGGATTCCGTATACGGGGTGGACATGTACACGGACACATTTCCGGATCGGGCGTACTGTGATGTCCATCTTGAGCTATATTGTTAATCGTTCATAGTCCATGTATGATTGGATGTGTTCGATGTTTTGTGACTGATTGTTCCATACGCCCGAGGGGTATGATTAATAGTCGGAATGACTCTATTGAGATCTATATATATGTGAATTGTATAATGTCGGAAGAATTGATTATCATGTATATCTGACCCTGTATTGGGCGAAATACTTGTATTGTATTTTAGGTCGAGGCAAAGGCAAGGCACGGGAAGAGCATGTCGACGGCGAAGGGTTCGAAGGATACTAGTTCGGGGGCCCCACACCTTTTGTTGTCCGGTTATGTTAAACCGTGTTATGTTATTTCCTGTTTCATTTAAATTGCTACCTGGTTGTATTTGACATTTGAAGTATTTTCCATCTCCATATGGATTATACTTGTTTTTCGGATCTTGTGTATTATAAGGCCGTTGGCCATATTTTAATAAACTCCTAATCGGAGTAATGACTATTCATTGTGGTTCGGTATCACAAATAATATTTATTTAACCTGTTTTGGATATCGCCTGGTGGGTCCCAGTGTGGGATTCACGGCACTGTAATAGTCGCCTTTTTGGGGTGTTACAGAAGATGGTATCAGAGAGTTGTTTTCTTTTTTTTATGAGTCATTGAGAAATGAACTAGTATCAAGAGACCTTCGTGTCACGTGTGACCTGTGCAAGCGCCTGACCCTACGAGCCAAATACGGTATGTACTTTATGAGCCATGATTTAATTACTGGCATGATATTGATATCAGTATGGGTCTCCTTGTTGATCATGTTATTTCGAGTAATTGTGACAGGATTTATCTGATTGATAATCCGAGGTAAATGCTGAATTGATTATACAATTGAAATTGTTCGACTTGACACCGATATGATATTCGGTGCGACATTTGTGGTATCGATAACCGTTTTCCTTGAAAATGTGATTCCTTGTTGCTATTAACTTAGCATAAATTTTAGTATCTTGAACTGTACTTATGGTTATCATTATGATTGATTCTTTCAGTATGGAAAGAAATCTGAGAGGTCGTGGCAAAGGGGGACGAGGCCGCGGAAGGGGCCGAATCCCGATACCTCGAGCCAACAGACGCGCGAATGCGGATCAGAGTTCCGCAGACAGTGGTTCACCTTCTACGGAACAATCGCACCACAGTGGGTGCGGGGATGCGCGTGTCGATCCTTACGTCGTAATGCAGGGCATGATGACACAGATGACCCAGATGGGTCAACTAATGAAAGCTATGCAGAGGGCCGCTACTGGCCAGCAGCAGGGGGCTCATCCTCCTCCTGTGATTGGCGGACCCGTGAGTCGGATTATCAGCGACATCTCTCGCCAGCGACCACCGACTTTTGAAGGCTCCTATGAGCCTGCTGATATTGTGCATTGGATCGAGCATTTTGAGAAACTTTTTCAGATGGTGGACTGCCCGGAAGAGAATCGCGTTTCGGTAGCCGCGTATTATCTTAGCAAAGGCGCTCATACAGTGGCTTTCGGAAGGCCGGTGATGGTGTTTACGCTTGGGAGGAATTTAAAACCTCATGCTAGACCGTTACTATCCAGGGGCACTCCGTGAGGCCAAACCGTCGAACTATTGAACCCCACCCGTCAAGATGATGTATTATCATTCTTTGAGAAATTCAGCACTCCTTCCTTTCGCCACGACAATTATCCGAGCAGAGGCCGATAAGATCAAATACTTTCTCAAGAGGCTTAAACCCCGAATGAGAATGCACATTGAATCACCACTGTACTACCTTACCGAGTTCATCTAGAAGGCTCGAGTACGAACTCACCGCGAAGGAGATTTCCAAGAAACAACCACATCCAACAACAAAAGGTCCAAGAACCAGAACTGGTCGAGAGTAACCAGGGACATTCAGAAGCCCCGGTCATTGCCAAACCCTCCGATCGACCACCCATGGCATCGAAGCCACCGGATCGCACTCTCGAGCGGTCCCTCATCTCATTGTGTGCTATAATCATGAGACCAGGGGCATTTCAGCTCCAAATGCCCGAAGCCTGCCGTCACATGCCATACTTGTGGCAAGATTGGTCACCGTGCTCGTTTTTGCAGGGGTGGGCCCGGACCTGAACCAGTAGCGTCTCATGCCCCAGTTCAATCCTCTGTCCAGAACCGGATGCCTCCGTCCGCTTCCTATCAGACCACCGGGGCGAATAGGGGAATGGGCCGAGGGAATCAAAGTGGTACACCTGGTGCCGGAACTGCGAAACCCAGGATTTACGAGATGAAGAAAGATGACGATCCCGAGGCCAGCATGACTTCAGGTATACTCGAGATCCACTCCCAGCCTGTGTGTGTTCTTTTTGATACCGGTGCTTCACACTCCTTTATATCTTCTTCTTGTTTAAGTCGTTTGCCTCTAGACCATGTTATTAATTGTGAGCCCTATGTGATTGTTCTACCTGATGGTAGAAGAATTATTGGAAATCGTGAAGTCCTGGACTGTCTGATTCGTTTGAACGACCGTGAGTGGTTGTCAAATCTGATTGTAGTCAATTTACCTAAGGATGATATAATCTTGGGTATCGATTGGATGGATCGTCATGATGCAATACTCAGTGTCCGCAAGCGGATGGTTACCGTCACTTCTGATGATGGGTTCGAGTGTATTTTTCGAGGTGATAATCCCAGTCGTTCTGGGAGAGTCATCAGCGCTGTGAAAGCAGTGAAACTGCTTAATCAAGGGTGTATTGGTTATTGGTGCTACATGACCAAAATAGCAGATCGACCAGTTGAATTGGCCGACATTCCGGTAGTCCGATACTACCCATATGTATTTCCAAACGAGTTGCCAGGCTTACCTCCTCATCGTGACGTGGAGTTTATTATTGAGTTAGAACCAGGTACGTCCCCGCTATCAAAAGCACCATACCGTATGGCTCCGACTGAGATGCAAGAATTGAAGAACCAGCTTGAGGAGTTGACTGACAAAGGCTATATTCGACCTAGTGCGTCCCCTTGGGGAGCACCAGTGTTATTTGTACGGAAGAAAGATGGATCTCTACGCTTATGTATTGAGTACCGTGAGCTGAACAGGGTAACCATCAAGAACAAGTACCCCTTGCCTCGTATTGATGATTTATTGGATCAACTTTAGGGAGCTGCCGTGTTTTCTAAGATCGACTTGAGATCTGGTTATCATCAGTTGAGGATTCGAGAGTCTGACATTTCGAAGACAGCATTCCGTACTCGCTATGGGCATTATGAGTTCGTGGTGATGCCATTTGGACTGACTAATGCACCGGCAGTGTTCATGGAGTTGATGAATCGAGTTTTTATTAACTATCTGGATCGCTTTGTAGTCGTTTTTATTGACGACATTCTGATTTACTCTCGCGACCACGAAGAGCACGAGCGTCACCTCCACCAAGTTCTCGATACATTGAGGCGGGAACAACTTTATGGGAAATTTTCTAAGTGTGAATTCTGGATGCCTGAGGTTGTCTTTCTCGGGCATGTGATATCATCCGAAGGGGTGAGAGTGGACCCACAAAAGACGGAATCCATTCGAGATTAGCTACCACCGAAGAACGTGAAGGAAGTTCGTAGTTTCCTCGGCCTGGCAGGTTACTACCGAAGATTCGTAGAAGGATTCTCTAAAATTGCGCAACCAATGACTAACTTACTGCGAAAGGACAAGAAGTATTTGTGGTCAGAAACATGTCAGCAAAGTTTTGAAGAGCTCAAGAGTCGATTGATTTCGGCACCTGTTTTGGTCTTACCAAAGGGAACGGAAGGATTTGTGGTGTATAGTGACGCATCGAGGCGAGTGCAGGATGTGTACTAATGCAGGAAGGGAAAGTAATCGCCTATGCATCGAGACAATTGAGACCCTATGAAGTTAACTATCCGACCCATGACTTGGAGTTAGCAGCCGTGGTGTTTGCTTTGAAAATCTGGCGTCACTATCTTTATGGAGTTACCTGCCAGATCTTTACAGACCACAAGAGCCTGAAGTACATTTTTACTCAGAAGGAGTTGAACATGAGACAGAGAAGGTGGCTAGAATTAATCAAGGACTATGATATCGAGATCCTTTATCATCCGGGTAAAGCTAATGTGGTTGCCGACGCTTTGAGCCGTAAAAGCAGTGCGGAAGCGAGATCTTTGAGCCGTTTGGACACAGAGAGAGTTGCAATTGGACCTTATGAGGCCAGAAATTAAAGTTTGGTTACAGCGTATTCAGGGACAACTTTGCACCCTTGAGATTTCTTCATCTCTTGATGATATGATCAAATCGAAGCAAATTACGGACCCATTCTTATCTCGAGTTCGGGATGAAGTAACCTAAGGGAAAGCCCCTGGATTCGTGATCCACGAGGATGGATTGATACGTTTTAGAAATCGAGTTTGTGTACCCGCTGACGAAGAGTTGAGGAACTCTATCATGAGAGAAGCCCATGCTACCCCGTACTCTATTCACCCGGGATCTAGCAAGATGTATAAGGATTTGAAGCAGAATTATTGGTGGGGGAATATGAAACGTGAGGTTGCCGAATTTGTTTCGAGATGTTTAACCTTTCGTGAGTTAAGATTGAGCACGGCGACCGCGAGAATCTTTGAAACCGCTCCCGATTCCCGAGTGGAAATGGGAGGACATATCAATGGATTTTATTACTAGCTTGCCGACGAGTCGTCGAGGAATGAATACGATTTGGGTGATTGTGGACCGTCTGGACAAATCAGCCCACTTCTTGGAGATTAAGGACACGTGGGGTCCCGAGAGTTTGGCCCAACTGTTTATTAAGGAAATCGTGAGATTACATGGTACCCCCAAGAGTATTGTATCAGACCGTGATGGGCGATTCGTGTCACACTTCTGGAAGGCAGTTCATCGTGCGATGGGCACGCAATTGAATTTCAGTACGGCTTTTCATCCACAGACCGATGGTCAGTCGGAGAGAACCATCCAGACTCTAGAGGATATGTTGAGAGCATGTGCTCTTGATTGGAAGAACGATTGGGAAGCCCAGCTGCCTTTGGTAGAATTCACTTATAATAATAGTTGGCACGCTTCGATTCAGATGGCACCGTATGAGGCATTGTATGGCCGTAGGTCCCCTTTGTCTTTGGGACGATCGCCGGAATCTCTGGGTACGGAACCCGATATGTTGTTAGCAGCCCGTGAGAAGATCACTTTGATTAGGAGTCGGTTGTTAACGGCTCAAAGTCGACAGAAGTCTTATGCTGACCACCGCCGACGACCACTTGAGTTCGAGGTTGGTGACCATGTGTTAATGATGGTGTCTCCTACCCGAGGTGTTTTTCGTTTCGGGAAGAGGGGCAAGCTGAGCCCGAGGTACATTGGGCCATTTGAGGTTTTGGAGCGTGTAGGTGATCTGGCCTATCGACTAGCTTTACCGCCGACTTTGAGTAAGATTCACAATGTGTTTCATGTCTCCCAGTTTAGAAAATACGTTGCCGATCCGATCCATGTACTCCAGTTCGAAGAGATTGAATTAGCAGAGGATCATTCGTACGAGGAGCGTCCTGTACGGATACTCGAGAGGAGGATCAAGCAGTTACGAAACAAGACGATTCCCCTACTGAAGGTTCAGTGGTCACGACACGGAGTCGAGGAGGCTACGTGGGAGACCGAGGATAGTATGCGAGCGAGATGCCCCGAGTTATTTACCCCTTAGTTTCGAGGACGAAACTCTTTTTAAGGGGGAGAGTATGTAATATCCGACTGTAATTTTTCATTTTTACCTGTCATTGTATTATTCGGATAATATGATTTTCATGAATCGTTGCATTTAGTATTATGTTGAGGTATTATAGATTTGAATTTCATATTGTTGTTATTTCATTCCATATGTGATGATTCGAGGTTAATTAGAGAGTTGCATTTTCGAAATTTTTCTGTTGATGTAGCGTACGCTACAGTCGATTAACGTCGCTAATCACGTGCCTTAGCGTGCGTAAGGTTTCCTCATTGCGTCGCTAAGAGGAATCGCATCGATTGACTTCAACACGTTAACTCCTTAGCCGTTAGCATGCATGTGAACAAGGTCTGAGCTGTCATGTCGGCTAGAATCAACTTTTATTAGCGTGCGCAACCCATTTCTCATTAGCGTGCGCTAACGACCTGCGAAAATTCAAGGCGGTAGCCTCATTGGCCGCTTACGTACGTAATATCGACCGGTTAGCGTCGTAAGTGCATTAGCGTCTGCTAAAGCTGTTCGATAGCGTGCGCTAAGTATGTCCGATCTATTTATAGGACCACTGTTTTCATTTCTTCACAACTCTAAACCGATTCTCTCTCCATTTATCGTCCCTCTGCACTCCCAAAACGATATCAACCTTCACCAACTTGCTTCTAAGCCTTAAATCTTGGAGTGGAGCTCATTTCCTTGGAGATTTGGAGTTGTTCTTGAGCTTGGAGTATATTTTCTCATAGCATTGAAGTTGTTCTTCATTTCTGGAGGTAGGTGTACTTTCCTCTCTGCATTATTTTCTTATGTTGATGATTAATGACGAATTATACTTCACCTAAAGTTAGATTAAGCAAGTAAAACATGGTTATAATTAAACTTTTTAAACACTTCTTGATGAATATGATAAATGAGGGTTTAGATTAGATGAGTTCTTGATGTTGTAGTGATGGTAACCATGTTTGTAGTTATCATTACTCTTTTTACTGGACGAATTTAACTCAGTAGAACATTGTTGGATCGGTTAGCTTCATCATAGCTGGATTTAATCAAGAACTTGATATCATAGAGTGTTTAAACACCATTTTAGGTATTTAATTACCTTGGGAAGAACTTGATAATGTTAAAGATAGGATTAGATGATCTTGTTCAGAAATCTTAGAAGCTTTAACAATCATTATGGTTCAGCTTCACAAGTCTTTGAAGAATGATAAGGATCTTGATAATTACAACAATAACTTTTCATTAATCTAATGTGTTGATAACTTAGAATGTGGTTCATCATCATGCTAAATAGATAGTGTTATTAGGAAGGTGATGCTGTTTATGAATGATACTGTCATGGTAGATTGAGTATCAAATTCATTATGACTATCCTTTTATAATAGTAGATGTAGTAGAACATAAGAATTTGATTAAACTAATTTTATTGGCGAATTGAAGATGTTTTGTTCATAGAATAACAAGAGAATTAAAGGACACTTTTGGTATGGTAATCCGATTTTGGAAGATGAATTAGATGTATTGAAACCTTTCATTAATCGTTAAGGTATTCATTAGGGTGGAATGAATTATTCGAGTAGGTTGCGGGCGTCGTTTCCTACGAATTGAGATTAATATTATGTGAATATGTTATTGAATGAATTACGTTTCATTCAAGGTTGCCTGTTCGATTGAGCGTTTAACCGAGGATACCATCCGTTTGATCATTTGGAGAACGACTATCTTTCGCTTACGGAATTGAGGCAAGTTATCTTGCTTAGTTATAATGATGATTAAATTCTTGTGATGATTATATATTTCATGTGTATGAATTGTTCATGTAACGTTTGTCGTGATTTGACATTGTCCTTGATGTTATTCCGTTTTCTTCATGGGATTACATTCCCAAGTACGTCGTTTTGAATCGTTGATCTCGTTGGTCTCTATTTTCACTTTGGTGAGTTTTCTTGATCCTTAATTGGATGTGTATTTCATTGAACTTCGTTGTCATGTTGTGTCGTGATATTTCCGGAATCATATCTGCGTGCCGATTGGATATTGTGTAGGATTTTTAGCCGGGCACTTGTATAGTCATACGTGGATGTTTCCGTATCGGACTGTGCACACGAGACGTAGTTCGTGAGGCTAATTAGGTACATTGTCACACGTATATTCTGGATTCCGTATACGGGGTGGACATGTACACGGACACATTTCCGGATCGGGCGTACTGTGATGTCCATCTTGAGATATATTGTTAATCGTTCATAGTCCATGTATGATTGGATGTGTTCGATGTTTTGTGACTGATTGTTCCATACGCCCGAGGGGTATGATTAATAGTCGGAATGACTCTCTTGAGATCTATATATATGTGAATTGTATAATGTCGGAAGAATTGATTATCATGTATATCTGACCCTGTATTGGGCGAAATACTTGTATTGTATTTTAGGTCGAGGAAAAGGCAAGGCACGGGAAGAGCATGTCGACGGCGAAGGGTTCGAAGGATACTAGTTCGGGGGGCCCACACCTTTTGTTGTCCGGTTATGTTAAACCGTGTTATGTTATTTCCTGTTTCATTTAAATTGCTACCTGGTTGTATTTGACAATTGAAGTATTTTCCATCTCCATATGGTTTATACTTGTTTTTCGGATCTTGTGTATTATAAGGCCGTTGGCCATATTTTAATAAACTCCTAATCGGAGTAATGACTATTCATTGTGGTTCGGTATCACAAATAATATTTATTTAACCTGTTTTGGATATCGCCTGGTGGGTCCCAGTGTGGGATTCACGGCACTGTAATAGTCGCCTTTTTGGGGTGTTACATAATCGTATCGACGTTTTGAGTTCGTTATATTCGTGTTTGATTCGTATGTTGAACGGATTGTGTTATTCAAGGTTGTTCGAGTGACCGATATCTCAATTAGGACGTTGTTCGTGGAAGGATAATTGTCATCGGTGTTGTGTAAGTTAATTCTTACTCAGTTAAAAGGATATTCATTCCTTTCGTTGTTGTTCATTCATAATCATAATTCATTCATAAGGTACTAACCGTTTCAAAACTTGTAATTATCACTTAATTACTTCATTCACGAGGAACGACGGTTCCAATCATTTCATTGAGCTGTCATTCATTTCACCATCATTTCATCTTGGTGAGTCATTATTCATTATCGTTGTCACTTTTGTTATATCGTGGCATTCCTGGTCATACTGGCGTGCCGGTTGGTATGTGTAGGATTTTCATGTCGGGCACAGTATAGTCGTGTGTTGGTTGGTGGCCTCACATTGGACTGTGCACACGAGTTGATGGCTTCGTGAGACTGAATAGGTACAAGACCACACGTGTATTCGATCGATACTCGTTGGTGGCTTGTGCACGGACACATTTCCATCCCGGACGTAGTGTGGCGCCATTCCTTTGATCCGTACTGTTAGTTGATTCATATAACATGTTTGATTGCGTATGTTCCGACAGGATATTTCATAACTTCAGATATATCATGATTGTGTATTTTCAACCCTTGAGGATTGTTGTTCTGTGTAACTGACCCCGGCTGGGGATTTTGTTTTTCAGGTCATGGCAAGGCAAAAACACGGGAATAGAATGTTGACGGCGAGGAGTCCCAACGATACTAGTAGAGGCCCCCATTCTTTTCAGTTATTCATATTGTTGTCATTCATTTCCTGCTGCAGATTTTCATTTGTATACTTCGTTTCATTCAGTGTTGTGTATTTTATCTTCATATAAAATACACTAGTATTCCGTATTTTCATGGTGTGTTGTAATTAAACTCCTCATCGGAGTAATTATTGTTGTAATGTGGTTCGGTCCTACATTTATCCTGTGTAATTCATTCATTTTCATTTGCCTGGTGGGTCCCAGTCGGGGATCTACGGCACTGTAATATCCGCCTAGTTTGGGGTGTTACAGAGTTGGTATCAGAGAGTGGTTTTGAATACTACCTTCCGAGTCATGTCTCATTTGAAATCATCGTCATCAGACTAGTATCATTGGACTTTCGCGTCACGTGTGACCTGTGCAAATGCCGAGCCAATCAGACCGAAAGAACTGTAAGATTTCTAACGCCATGGTATAATTTCTGGCAATAATCATTCATTCATCATTCATCAATTAACAATCCTCAAACATCATCATTCATTATGATTAGGACGATCATGTTAACTCATTGATTACTCAACTCATTTCATTACTTAGTTGTCGATCTGGATGATCATATTATTAATCTTGTTAAATTGTTCATGATAATCATTTCAAGAATTTCATCAGATAATCATGTCACTTCAGTAAATCATTCATGTAATCACTAAGTTAGAGCATGTATGCCCATTTTCATCATCTCATGACATAATCATAACGTGATATTCATGCGGGAAATATAATCATTATGCGACCTTCCTACTTCAGTATGGAGAGAGCTGTCAAGGGATGCATGGGGAGAGGCCGCAGTGCGGGCCGAAACCCGGGAAATAATCACTCGCTGTCGGGAAATCGTACCCAGGACTCGGCTCGATCAGAATATGTTCGGGTTGATCCACTCACTTTTATGCAGGTCATGATGACCCATATGCAATTTCTCAATCATCGTTGCGCCACTCTGGCCGGATTAATCGAGAGAACTCTCCCGAATGAGCCTGCTGCTAAGGAAATTGCTGAGCAACAACCTTCATCTGTCAGCAAGAAATCAACGAAGCGTAATCAATCCGAAGGCGGTCAGTCAACCTTCAAGAAGCCTCGTGTGAGTCCTATCGTTTCTGAGCGACCTCCTACGGCGCATAATCGTGCGGGATCTCAGTCCCGAGCGGCCAGTTCGGCCATCACCTGTTTCAACTGTGGAGCGCCGGGTCATTACAGCACTAAGTGTCTGAAACCGTTTATCACGTGCCATAATTGTGGGAATTTTGGGCATAAGGCCCATTTTTGCAGAAAGGACTCCAAGTCGGCTCCGGCGGTATCTCAGGCCCCGAAGCAATCAGCGATTCAGAATCAGACTGCTCTGTCAACGTCGTTTAAGACAATGGAAGCAAATAAAGGCGGAGCTCATATTTATCAGACGGGAGCGTCCGGTTCGGGGGCCGGCAAGTCCCGGATTCATGTGATGAGGAGGATCGACGATCCGGTGGCCCGAATGATCTCAGGTATACTCGTAATTTTATTTCAACCCGTGTGTACCTTTTGATACTGGTGCACCGCATTCATTCATTTTCGAATCATGTTTGAATAGACTTAATTTAGATTAGTCCTATTTCTTGTGGACCTCATACCATTGTATCTATTTCCGGGCGTTTTGGGCCATTTTTGTAATTTCCCAAAGTTTGGGGTAATTACTTCCGTTGTCGGATTCCGACACTTCGGGTGGTCGGAATCGTGTGTTCTCTTAGCGCTTGGATTCGTCTTTGCGAGTACTTCGTAACCGTATCTCCAATTTTTACTCAGGTTCGTGTTTCGGGGTCGTCCGGGCCGTCGGAGTGGCCACGGCCGAGTCACGGCGGGCGAGGGCTGCTTTGGCGAGTTACGGCCGGTGCGATTACGGCCGTAATGTGTGCGATTCGGCCGTAAGTGTGATCGGAATGCGGCCGTACGGGCGTTAGCCATCTTCGGACGAAGGCGATTCGGCCGTAATGTGTGCGATTACGGCCGTAAGTGCCCGACGATTCTTTGGGTGATTTTTGATGAATGCCGGTTACGGCCATAAGGCCTGCCGAGTACGGACGTAAGGGCCGAGTTACGGCCGTAAGGCACTGCCGGTTACGGCCGTAACCCTGCCGGCTATATATAGCCTGGGCTCGGCCAGAGTTCATTTTTACTCGATTTTTCTCCTTCTTTCGGCGGCTGGCGACGGGTGCGACGAGAAATGGAGTTCTTGGTCGATCCTACTCAATTCCAAGATGTTTTGGAAGATCCTTGTTGATTATATCATCATCCAATCAGTGTATTTCGTCGAATCAAGGTATATATCTCGATTTTCTATCAAGTTGACTTTTCGGAGAATTTGTTCTTGATTTCGATTCTAGCCCGATTTTGATACATCGGTTGGTGTAGTATGATGTTATTAATCGTGTTCTAAGGGTTGTATATCCATATTTCGAGTTTGTTCAACTCTATTAGTGATTCGAGTGTTCTTGGGAGTTATCGAACATTGAGTGTTCGATTAAATGTCCCAATGAGGTTCCCTTCGATAGTTTGGTGGGATTTCCGTTGTTTTTGACCTTGATTCTCATTATGATCGTATTTTTGTGTTCTTGGCCATTTTGGGGGAAACTCTTGAATTTGTGGCGTTCGTCCATTCAATTCAACGACTTTAAGACGTGCTATGGAACTCGTTTTCATTGTTGTTATTGTTGTTCGTAGTTTATTGTCGCGGGTTAACATTCGGTGGAGTCGGCGGGTTCGTGGTCGGTTCGTGCCAACCTAATTCGGTCGATTCTCCGCATTGTTCTTATTGGAGGCAAGTACCTTGCCCATACTATTCTTGTTTTGTGGATATGATAATTGGTGATCATTTTGGTATGTTTGTTTGTTTGAAATGAGTTTTCAAAGGATTCGGCTAGCCCCGTTAAAGGCTCACTTTCAAAACGCGTGTGTTTTGTAAATGGTGTGGGTTGTAAGTGACTACGTGAATTCTTTGGATATGTTTGGTGTTGATGTTGCGCTTGATAATGCGTGTGTGCATATATTATCTCATTTCGGTGCATTGTGATTTGACGATTATGTAGTGCCTTGTGTTTGTTGCCTTTGGTGGATTGTATGAATATCCTTGTTGTGACGTGTTAATTGTGTGAATGTATTTCGCTCACCTCGGGAGGGTCCGACGGGATCACGGAGGAAATTCAATGGTATAGCCCTGGATTCACGAGTGTGGTTGCTTATGTTTTGTGAATGTGCTTACTCACCGTGGGTTGGTTCGACGGGGCCACGGCGGGAGTCCAATGGTATAGCCCTGGATTCACGAGTAAAACTTCACGAGTTGGTGTATATGATTACGAAAACGCATTCTGCTCACCTTGGGAGGGTCCGAAGGGGCCACGAAGGGAATCTAATGATATAGCCCTGGATTCACGAGTTGGTGTTGTATTTTTGTGACCAAGATTTGCGTATCTTGGGCGATAATATTGTATTGACTTTCTGTCTGTCGAGGACACGTGACGTGGGTTTTAACCCTGTGAATTGTTGTCGGTTTTCTATTTGCGAAAACAAAACCTTTGGGCTGTGACCCCTGTTGATTTTGGAAAGATAAGGATTTGATAATCCTAAATTATTTTCTATTAAAACTCTCGAAGGCATTTTATACTGTTTCATACATTGTTTCCCTTTAATTGTGGTCTTTCGATTTTGGAATGTTTTACCCAAACTTATGCCTCGGGAAGTACTTTTCGTTACGTGTGGATCTTTGAGGATTCCTGATTATTATTTTTCTTGGAGCTTGTATTGTATGGCTCGTATTTGCACTTTGTTCTTGCACTAGCAAAACAGTGGAGTTTTGCTAACCCCCGAGTATTCGGGGGGTAGATGTCTATTTTTGCATTCAGGTTTTGGAGCATAACACAGGGTCGGCACGAAGGATGATGAAAGATGAACGATACTAATCACACGAGGATCCGTTGATGTCGTATTGGTCTAGTTGTATTTTCTTTTCCGCTGCAGTATTTTCCCTGTTGTACGGGAGTTTATTGTATTTTGACCCATGCGTGGGTATGTGTTTGGAATCGAGTTGTATGTTATTATTGAAAGACCAAGTCGGTCTACTGAGTTATATTAGCCTTAAAGGCGATGTATAGATGTTTGATTTTAGTTATCAGCCTGGTAGATCCTCGAGGAGAGGGTCTACGGCGTGTAATATCCTTGAGTGGATTGGGGGTGTTACACACCAGGCAGTCCAGTAGCCTCTGCCAGCTTCGTTAGCGTACGCTAACACCTGCTAATAGCGTGCGCTAGAGACTTCAAATAGCGTGCGCTAATTCTTTCTAATAGCGTGCGCTACCTGGTAGTCAGTGTGACACATTTTTAGTGTAACTATCGCAAGTGCACGATATCGTATCAAGTAGTAAAGTGGACTTTTTGAGTCCGGTTTATCGATCCCACAAGGAAGTTTGGTTATAATTTGAATTATACACTATTAGTATATTTTTATAGATACTAAGATGAGTGAAACACACCATTTAAAGAGTTTGGTTTAATTGTTGCAAAGTAAATGCAATAATAGTTCTAATATTTTTAGGAAATAAAAAGATTGCAATAATAATAGATTGATTAATGATAAAATGAAATAGTTGGGATTACAAACTTAGTTCGTCATTAGTTATAAAAGATGTACAGGAGATCATAAAATGAATTTACTTATTATGTTGTGTAGATTCGATTTTCCTTAAAAAGACGGTTTCTCTTTCGAACTATAAAACGCCCCTTACATATTGAATCAATCCACTATATTTCTATGTTGATTGGCTTCAATACATAGCATTAGGATTTATGAAAATATCTCAAAGAATCATCTAAGGACTAGGGGTATATTTCTATCCCCTAGTACAACTTAGAGTGAAGATCATTTGATCTAATCAAATATATTTTCTTTCGAAACATATGAAGACCATAAATATCGTCATTTATTGGCCAAATAAATAAAGATTGTTAAAACAATGAAAATCACACACAATAATAAGTAATTCACAATAGATCTTTATACAAACATAAATAACATGACTAACCTTGTTTATAATCCCAACTAAAGATTACTTAGCCCATGAAGGGTTTATTACACATATTACAAGGTTTGGTGGTCATTTTTAGTTGAATCAAGAGAAAGAATTGATCATAACTCCCTTCGTAGATAAAGGAGATAGAAGCAATAAACTCTCTGAACAACATATACTATACCACACTTACAAAGATCACTCAAGAACACGAGTGTGTTCTTCACACAAAAAGAAAAGTTTACAAAAAATGGAAAATTATAAGATGAATGATGAATGATGAAGGATCTAAGGGGTCTATTTATACACCTAAAGTCATCTAATAGCTCCAAAACTGCAGCATTATTACATTAGATCGGATCAATGCCAGCCATCCCCTCAATAATACACAAAAAGTATAAAAAAATTAGACAAATCATACCAATCTGTCAAGAGTTACGGCCGTAACATTCAGGAGTTACGGTCGTAACTAGGGTGACTTACGGCCGTAACTCCTGAATGTTACGGCCGTAACGTGGCTTCGTAAATTTGCTCATTTAAAGCTTTGATAGTTACGTTTTCAGCCCAGAATTTCTCAGACTTTGCGTTTTTGCCCCAGATCTTCTTCGGATGATAACTTTTGATATATAACTCTGATTTTGACTCCAGAAAGACTGCCGAATTCTTCTCGGAAAGACCTACAACATGAATATATCAAAATTCAATAAAGAGAATATTTATTAAACATGTTGTTTCTTGAGTAATTCAGTTATTTAATCCGATCATCATCCGATAAAAATAAAATTATTAAAACTAATAAATTAAAAGCAAAAATCTAGTAGACTATCTCAATTATGGGTGTATTTTATCGATACAAACCATGGATAAGTGTACAAAACGACACTTATCACACCCCCAAACTTGAATTCTTGCTAGTCGAGCAAGACTCTTTATTATTCACACTCCAAAAATAAAAATAAAAATAAAACAAAAATAAGAAAATTAATACACACATAAATTAAAATATAAAAAGAGAAAAGGAGATCAAAATGCCATTAATAAACAACAACCAGCTTTATACAGTAGATAGAAATGAATCAAGATTCAAAATAAATCTACTAATGTTTTTGAAGTTAAAACACGGTTTTTATTTTGTAATTCCAAAATCAAGGTTTTCCCCCCAAAAGGCTGATTATTACTTTCCCACTCGTGATACACACGACTCCCTTCAATGGTTGCTCTCGATCACTCGTTTATTTTTCGACTTAATATGAAGAAGAATTTTATTGGCGTCATCAAATATTGTGATTTTCACAAAATTGAGTGTATTGAAATTCAGCTGCTAATTAATTCAAATCTGCTCATAAACTACATCCCTTTTAGTGATAGCTTTCACACCGTTATTTTCTGACGTGTAGCTCTTTTCACTAACACAATTTCTATCTCATTATTTTTTTTCGTAAAAAGGTGATAGCTTTCACACCGTTATTTGCTAACGTGTAGCTCTTTTCACCAGTTTATCTGAGACAGCAGCTACACACCAACAATGGTTAGTCCTTTATTTTTCGCAAAATTTAAGACTTCCAAAATTAGGCAGCTGTTGCTGCTCAACACTTCTCCTTTTCGTCATTTATTTTCTTAGGTGATAGCTTTCGCACCGTTATTTGCTAACGTGTAGCTCTTTTCACCAATGACTCCCTTTTTTTTTTTTAGGGAATAGAATTTTTGCAGAAAATCATTTTTTAGTTAAGCATGAAAAATCAAAAACTCCACAAATTAAGTAAATTTCAGTTTTATTTTTCATCAACCAATTGATTCTTCTTTTCTCAAGGTAACAAATGACTCGATTTTATATGATAATTACAAGGCTTGGAAAGAGAGATTAAGGCTCAAAAATTTTTGGAATATACAATTTTTTACCGGTTAAAACGATTTTAGAAGCTTGTATATAGCTAATTTATTGGTGTTATGGCCAGATCTAGAAATCTCAAAAATCAAAATACTATAAATATATATATATATATATATATATATATATATAAATTTAGGCAAATAACCAAATCAATCAAAACACACCAAAAACCAAATCAATCAAATACACCAAAATTACAACACACCAAAATACTAAAACAAACCACCCCCAAATTTGAAAATAAAACTGTCCTCAGTTTAAAAATAAAAAAATAAAAATCAATGCAGAAAAGCAGAATACTCCCTGTTAAGAAAGTTGATGTCTGAGCTAACGCCTTTTAGAATCTACAAGAGAATAAATATACGAGGCACACAACAAAAGAAAATAAAATATACTCGTAAGTATAACACAATTTTTAAGATGCACATCAAGAAAGTCCGAAGAGTCGCCTTACGCTGCCATCAAAGTTTTTATAAAAAAAAAACACACAATAAACATTATAGTAATGAAATAAAAATTCATAAATCGCGAATAGATGCGCGTCAAGAGATCAAGAAGAAACTCCTTAAGCTGCAATCATTTAGCACGATTATTACACACGACAGAAAGTAAAAATACAAGAGGTCCGACATGGGTTATCAAAGGGAGAGGAATGAATCCACTTTTCGTTTTCTCACGGTAAAATCTTCTACCCAGATAATTTTAGCTAGAGCTGGATCTGGTTGAGGAACAAATTCATTGAGTTTTTTGATTAGTTCTTCTGGTGTTGTTGCAACGACTATGATTCGTTTTGCACGCTCGGAAATAAAGCCCTTTTCAGCAGAGTAGTCGATGAAAGACAGTAAACCATCAAAGAAACCATTGACATTAAGCACTCCTATTGGTTTTTGATGAACATTTAGCTGGGCTCTGGTAACCACATGAAAAAGTTCCTCAAGGGTGCCAAAACTACCGGGAAGGGTGATAAAGGCGCCAGAATTATTTATCATGTGAGTTATGCGATCTTGCATATTCACAGATCTAAACTCATCTCCAATACTTGACCCGGTGATTTTACTTTCAGCCAGAGGTTTTGGGATTATTCCCAACACTCTTACTCCTTTCATATAGGCGTACGGCTCGTCCCATTAATCCTAGACTTCCTCCTCCGTAAACTACATAAATGCATTTTCTCCTAAGGTACGACCCAAGTTGTGGGTGCTTGATAAAGCATGCCTCTTTTCCAGAACTAGCTCCACCAAAAATGCATACTGTGTTACATTTTTTTGTTGAAGATGATGACTCCATTTTTGAAAAGAAAAAAATTTTTAGAGAGAAACAGAGAAAAGTGCAAGTTTGAGGGTGAATGAAAGAAACAAGCACAAAGTTTATTTATAGAAGAAAAAGAAGGTAAGAATTGTTTAACAAGTTTGTGATTGCGTTTGATTGTGCTTCAACTACTCATTAGAATAATGAAAGCATTTATCGCGTATCACATTTTTTATTCAGAAAATCTCACCACGCGACAAAAATAAAAGATACTTACGCGTATGTACAGTAGTTGTGATTGTGGCTCACATCTTCCTCTGATTTTACGTTCAGAAACGGCCTAAACGCCTTCTATGAGTCGGGGATGTAATACCCGGTTGTAATTCAGTCATTATCATTCAGTAATTTCATTCGGTGATTGTCACTCTGTGGATTTTCACTCAATTATAATCATTCATTAATCATGTTCTTTCACCGTGTTCACCGTTCGGAAAAACTTCGAGTTGTGTATCGTTATTGTTCATTGTTTCAACTTTCCTCATATGAGTTCGACTTTGTTAGATCACCATTAATTTTTGGTAACTCCAAAAATTCTAAATCTTTGCAATATTATAGAGCATCGAGTTAGCTTTCCAATGGTTCAAACGGTGAGTCAATCGGAGTCCGGACGAGAGAGTTATGGTCGTTTTAGCTCAACCGCTCATTTTGATTTTGGCGATCATCGCCGAAAGAACTTCGGCCGTGTCGTCCGACGGCCGTGCCGTACTCGTCCGGAAAGTGCGAAGTGTTCGCCTCGAGGACCCGACCGTGTCGTGCAGCACGGCGAGTCGAACCCTTCGGATAAGCCGAGCGATCGCTGACACGCCCGGCCGTGTCGCCTGCAGCGCCGAAGTCATGCCGAGTCAGTCGGACGGGTCATCATCGGGAGGCCCTCCGCGCCGCGACCGTGTCAAGCGAGGACACGGTCGAGTCCTGTCGGCCATCGGCCGGTATGCGACACGGCCGTGCCCGATCGGCACGGGCCGTGTCCGTGACGATCAACTCCCTTAAATTCGTTTTTTTCAAAGATTTCAGCCATTTTTCCCCTTTTCTTCACCTTCAACCGAGAGAGTAAGCTTGAGGGAGGGTTTTCCTTCACAAATCATTTGGGTGTTTGATTTTCTTCATCTCCTTTCGATCGTGAAGCCCAGATAATCAATCTAACGCGTGTTCTTCGGATTAAAGTACTTGGATCATCAAAAGGTAATTCCTTCAACACTTTGGACTTCGATTTTGTGTTGAGATATGATGTTTTGGACGTTATAATCATGTTATATGAAGGGATATGTATATGATTATGAGTTTGTATAAGGATTCATTGGATTATTGAGGAATTATTCGAGAACACCTTGAAAATCGAGTTGGAATTGGGGATTTTCGACTAATTGTTGTTATAATCACGTTTTTGGATATTCATAACGGATTATTGATCGTATTGGAGATGTTTTGTTGGTTTGAAACACTTCTTGGGGATTTGATATTGGTATTTTGAGGTTTGTTTGTAACTATCGGTGTTTGGTCTCATAGTGTTTGATTTAATGCCTCTATGGACTTAGTTTAATCGTATCGACGTTTTGTGTTCGTTATATTCGTGTTTGATTCGTATATTGAGCGGATTGTTGGTAATTATATTTATTCAAGGTTGTTCGAGCGACGATATCTCAATTAGGGCGTTGTTCGTGGACGGACATTCTTCATCGTTGTTGAGTAAGTTAATTCTTACTCGGTTAAAAGGATATTCATCCCTTTTGTTGTTGTTCATTCATAATCATAACTCATTCATCATTATATTAATCATATCAAAACTTGTTGTTATCAATTAATCATTTCACTCATAAGGAGCAGCGGTTCCAATCTTTTCATTGAGTGTCATTTATTTCGTTACCATTCCACCTCGGTGAGTCATTATTCATTTTCGATGTCACTTTTGTTATATCGTGGCATTCGGGTCATCTTGGCGTGCGGTTGGTATGTGTAGGATTTTCATGTCGGGCACATTATAGTCGTGTGTTGGTTGATGGCCTCACATTGGGTGTGCACACGAGATTGATTGTTTCGTGAGGCGATTAGGTACAAGACCACGCGTGTATTGATCGTTGGTGGCTTGTGCACGGACACATTTCCATCCGGGCGTAGTGTGGCGCCACCCTTTGAGCCGTCTTGTTAGTTGATTCATATAGCATGTTTGATTGCGTATGTTTCGGCTGGATATTTCATAATTTCGTATATAATCATGATTGTGTATTTTCAACCCTTGAGGATTGTTGTTCTTTGTAATCCGGCCCGTTTGGGGATTTTGTTTTTGTGTCATGGCCGTGCAAACGCACGGGAGAGCACGTTGACGGCGAGGAGTCCTAGTGATACTAGTAGGGGCCCCGATCTTTCGATTATTCATGTTATTGTCCTTTATTTTCCGCTGAGACTTTCATTTGAATACTCGTTTCATTCAGTGTTGTGTATTTTATCTTCATATAAAATACACTAGTATTCAGTGTTGTCCTGGTGTGTTGTAACTAAACTCCTCATCGGAGTAATTATTGTTGTAATGTAGTTCGGTACTACATTTATCTTGTGTAATTCATTCATTTTCATTTGCCTGGTGGGTCCCAGTTGGGGATCTACGGCACTGTAATATCCGCCTAGTTTGGGGTGTTACAGAGTTGGTATCGGAGCGTGGTTTTGAATACTACCCTCCAAGTCATGTCTCATTTGAAATCATCGTCATCGGACTAGTATCATTGGACTTTCGCGTCACGTGTGACTGTGCGAGATGCCGAGCCAATCGACCGAAAGAAGCTGTAAGACTTCTAACGCCATGGTATAATTTCTCGCAATAGTCATTCATTCATCATTCATCATTTAACAATCCTCAAACATCATCATTCATTATGATCGGACGATCATATTAACTCATCAATCACTTAATTCATTTCATTACTCGATTAATAATCGTGACGATCATGTTAACTCATTAATTACTCAATTCATTTCATTACTCAGTTGTCAATCTGGATGATCATATTATCAATCTTGTTAAGTTATTCAAGATAATCATTTCAAGAATTTCATCATATAATCATTTAACTTCAGTAAATCATTCATATAATCACTAAGTTAGAGCATGTATACTCATTTTCATCATCTCATGACATAATCATAACGTGCTAATCATGCGGGAAATATAATCATTATGCGACCTTCCTACTTCAGTATGGAGAGAGCTGTCGGGAATGCACGGGGAGAGGCCGCGGTGCGGACCGAAACCCGAGAAATAATCACTCACTGCCGGGAAATCGTGCCCAGGACTCGGCTCGACCGTAAGATGTTCGGGTTGATCCACTCACTTTTATGCAGCCATGATGACCCATGTGCGATTGCTCAATCATCATTGCGCCACTGCGGATTAATCGAGAGAACTCTCCCGTATGAGACATTTGCTAAGGAAAGTGCTGAACAACAACCTTCATCTTTCGGCAAGAAATCAACGGCGTAATCAACCCCAAAGGCGGTCGATCAACCTTCAAGAAGCCTCGTGTGAGCCCTATCGTTTACGAGCGACCTTCTACGGCGCATAATCGTGCGGGATCTCATTCCCGGCGGCGATTCGGCCATCACTGTTTCAATTGTGGAACGCCGGGTCATTTCAGCGAGTGTCCGAAACCGTCTATCACGTGCTATAATTGTGGGAATTTTGGGCATAAGGCCCGTTTTTGCGAAAAGGACTCCAAGTCGGCTCGGTGGCATCTCAAGCCCGAAGCAACGGCGTTTGAATCGGTTGCTTTGTCATCGTCGTTTAAGGCAATGGAAGCAAATAGAGTTGGAGCTCGTATTTATCAGACGGGAGCGTCCGGTTCGGGGACCGGCAAGTCCCAGATTCATATGATAAGGAGGATCGACGATCTGGTGGCCCGAACGATTTCAGGTATACTCGTAATTTTATTTCAACTTGTGTGTACCTTTTGATGCTGGTACACCGCATTCATTCATTTTTGAATCATGCTTGAATAGACTTATTTCGGGATAGTCCTATTGCTTGTGGATCTCATACCATCGGTCTACCTGACGATGGAAGAATTTTCGGAATCATACCTAAGTAAGCTTAGTAACCGCGATTGGTTGGTGGACCTAATCGTGGTGAATTTATCTTAGGACGATGTAATTTCGGTATTAGTTGGTTTAACCGTCTTAATACTATCCTCAGTGTTTGTTAGCGTTTGGTCGCTATTTTCCGTCGTTGGTTGTTGAATGTGTGCTTGAAGTAATCCCCGTTGTTCCAGAAGAAGTATTATTATGACGAAAGCAGAGAAATTCCGCAATCGAACTATTCAATCATTCATTGTATCATTCTCATCGATTGGCCTTTCTAGGACAATCGAGTTATTCAATCATTCCTTGTATTATTTCCATCGATTGGCTTTTCTAAGACAATCGAGTCATTCAATCATTCATTGTATCATTTTCATCGATTGGCCTTTCTAGGGCAATCGAGTTATTCAATCATTCATTGTATCATCTTCATCGATTGACCTTTCTAAGGCAATCGAGTTGTTCAATCATTATTGGTATCTCTTTTTATCGATTGACCATTCTAGGGCAATCGAAATGTTCAATCATTCGTGGTATCATTGTCATCGATTGACGATGTATTTCCAGACGAGTTATCTGGTTGCCTTCACATAGAGTAAGGGAATTCAGGAGTGAGTTGGAGCCGGTACGTCCCCTTTATCGAAGGCACCGTATCGGATGGCCCCGACCAGAATGCAGGAGTTGAAGATTCAACTTGAGGAATAGTTCGAGAAAGGTTATCTCCGACCGATTGCGTCCCCGTGAGGAGCACCAGTGTGATCTGTCAAGGAGAAGGATGGCTCGTCTTGTGTGTGTATTAATTACCAGGAGTTGAAAAGTGTAATGATCAAGAGTAGTATCCTTTACCTCGTATTGATGATCTTTTAGATCAACTTCAGGGAGCTTCAGTATTTTCCAAGATCGACTTAAGATCTGGATATCACCAGTTGCGGATTCGAGAGTCGGATATCGCGAGGACAGTGTTTCATACACGCTATGGTCATTATGAGTTCGTAGTTATGCCGTTTGGGCTAACTATTGCACCTGTGGTATTCATGGGGGTTAATGAATCGGGTTTTCATCGACTTTTTGGATCAGTTTGTTGTTTTCTTCATCGACGACATTTTGATTTATTCTCGTAGCCGAGAGGAATACGAGGTTCATCTTCATCAGGTTCTTGACGTGTTGAGACGAGAGCAACTTTATGGAAGGTTTTCCAAATATGAGTTCTGGAGGTCCGAAGTGACTTTCTCGGGCATGTAATTTCATGCCGAGTTCGTGTCGACCCTCGAATACGGAGGCTATCCGAGATTTGCAACCTCCGAAAGATGTTAAGGAAATCCGATGTTTCCTCGGATTAGGTGGTTAATTATCCAACCCACGGACGGAGCTAGCAACCGTGGTTCGTTTCGTTGAAAATTTGGCGTCGTTACCTTTATGGCATCACTGTCGGATCTTCACCAATCACAAGAGTTGATGTATATATTTACTCGAAGGAGTTAAATATGCGGCAGAGACGGTGGTTGGAATTAATCAAAGATTTTGATATCGATATCCTTTACCACCGGGCAAGGCGAGCATTGTCGCCGCGCCTTGAGTCGTAAGTCCGTTCGGGAGCGGATGCTTGCTCGTTTAACAATTCGAAGGAGCTCCAACAGAATTCCTTAGACTGAGATCGAGTGCAGCTTCGCGAGTCGGGGACAACTTTGTATGTTAGAGATTTCATCATCTCTTGAGGATGCAATCGGGAGAATCGTGGTTCGGACCCGGCATTGTTGCGCATTCTTGAGGATGTGGCTCGGGAAAGCCCACGGATTCGTGATCCACGAGGATGGACTTTTGAGATTTAAGAATCGGATGTGTGTACCGCGAATGACGAGTTGAAAAACTCTATTTTGAGAGAAGCTCATGCTACCCCTTATTCATTCATCAGGGTCCAGAAGATGTACAAAGACTTGAAACAAAATTCGATGGAGTAATATGAAGCGAGAAGTCGCAATTTGTTTCGAGATGCTTAACTCACAACAAGTCAAGATGGAACCTCCGACCGGCGAGTATGCGATACCGCTCCCTATTCCGTAATGGAAGTGGGAAGACATTTCTATGGAATTCATCACGAATTGCCGACGAGTCGTCGGGGCATAAATACGATCTCGAGTGATCGCGATCGCTTTACTAATTTAGCTCATTTCCTTGAAATCAAGGATATGTGGAGTCCCAAGAGATCGCCCATTGTTCATCAAAGAGATAGTGAGACTTCACGGTACTCCTAAAAGTATCGCTTCCGATCGTGACGGACGGTTTGTGTCACATTTTTGGAAATCGATTCATCGTGCTATGGGAACTCACTTAATCTCAAGATCGCCTTTCATCCTCAAATCCGACTGACAATCGGAGAGAACTATTCGGACATTAGAGGACATGTTGAGGGCATGCATCCTCGATTGGAAGGACGATTGGGAAGCCTAACTACCACCGATCGAGTTCACGTACAAGATAGTTGGCATGCCTCCATTAAGATGGCACCTTACGAGGACTTGTACGGTCGCCGTTGTCGATCTCCTTTGTGTTGGGATGACTTGTCGAATCAATCGCACCGAACCCAACATGCTTATAGCCGCGGGAGAAGGTAGCTTTGATCAAGAGTCGTATGTTGACATTTCGTGAGTCGGCAGAAATCATATGCGTGAAATCGTCACGACCACTAGAGTTCGAGACGGTGACCATGTTTTGGTCAAGGTATCCCAGTCGAGGTATTTTCCGCTTCGGAAAACGGGGAAGTTGAGTCCGAGATTCATTGGACCGTTTGAAATTTTGGATCGAGTAGGCAAGTTAGCTTATCGATTGGCTTTACCTCCGCTTTGAGCAGATTCATAATGTGTTTCACGTCTCTCGCCGAAGTCTCGTTGCCGACCCGAGTCACATACTTCGGCCGACGAAATCGAGATCGCGGATGATCATTCGTACGAGGAGCGCCCCGTGCGAGTGTTAGAGCGGCGAATCAAACAGCTTGAGGAACAAGACGATCCCTTTGGTCAAGATTCGTGGTCTAGTCACGAGTCGAAGAGGCCACTTGGGAAACCGAGGAGAATATGCGGGAGTGTTATCCCGAGTTGTTTGACCCCTAGTTTCGGGGACGAAACTCTTTTAAGGGGTGTATGTAATACCCGGTTGTAATTCATCATTATCATTCAAGAATTTCATTCGGTGATTGTCACTCTGTGGATTTTCACTCAATTATAATCATTCATTAGTCATGTTCTTTCACCGTGTTCACCGTTCGGAAAAACTTCGAGTTGTGTATCGTTATTGTTCATTGTTTCAACTTTCCTCATATGAGTTCTACTTTGTTAGATCACCATTAATTTTTGGTAACTCCAAAAATTCTAAATCTTTGCAATATTATAGAGCATCGAGTTATCTTTCCAATGGTTCAAACGGTGAGTCAATCGGAGTCCGGACGAGAGAGTTATGGTCGCTTTAGCTCAACCGCTCATTTTTCGCTTTGGCGATCATCGCCGAACGAACTCGGCCGTGTCGTCCGACACGGCCCGTGCCGTACTCGTCCGGAAAGTGCCGGGTGTTCGCCTCAGACCCGACCGTGTCGCCTGCACGGCCGAGTCGAACCCTTCCGGATAAGCTGAGCGATCGCCGACACGCCCGACCGTGCCGCCCGCACGGCCGAGTCATGCCGAAGCCGCTGTCGGACGGGTCATCGTCGGGAGGCCCTCCGCCGTGACTGCCGTGTCAAGAAGGACACGGTCGAGTCCTCGCCGGCCAACCTGCCGGGTTGTGCGACACGACCGTGCCGATCGGGCACGGCCGTGTCCGGCAGCACCAACTCCTTAAATTCGTTTTTTCAAAGATTTCACCATTTTTCCCTTTTCTTCACCTTCAACCGAGAGAGTAAGCTTGAGGGAGGGTTTTTCCTTCACAAATCATTTGGGTGTTTGATTTTCTTCATCTCCTTTCGATCGTGACGCCCGGATAATCAATCTCACGCGTGTTCTTCAGATTAAAGTACGTGGATCGTCAAGCGGTAATACCTTCAACACTTCGACTTCGATTTTGTGTTGAGATATGATGTTTTGGACGTTATAATCATGTTATATGAAGGGATATGTATATGATTATGAGTTTGTATAAGGATTCATTGGATTATTGAGGAATTATTCGAGAACACCTTGAAAATCGAGTTGGAATTGGGGATTTTCGACTAATTGTTGTTATAATCACGTTTTTGGATATTCATAACGGATTATTGATCGTATTGGAGATGTTTTATTGGTTTGAAACACTTCTTGGGGGATTTGATATTGGTATATTGAGGTTTGATTGTAAACAATCGGAGTTTGGTCGCAACGTGTTTGATTTAATGCCTCTATGGACTTAGTTTAATCGTATCGACGTTTTGAGTTCGTTATATTCGTGTTTGATTCGTATATTGAACGGATTGTTGGTAATTATATTTATTCAAGGTTGTTCGAGCGACCGATATCTCAATTAGGACGTTGTTCGTGGACGGACATTCTTCATCGTTGTTGAGTAAGTTAATTCTTACTCGGTTAAAAGGATATTCATCCCTTTTGTTGTTGTTCATTCATAATCATAACTCATTCATCATTATATTAATCATATCAAAACTTGTTGTTATCAATTAATCGTTTCAGTCATAAGGAACGACGGTTCCAATCTTTTCATTGAGCTGTCATTTATTTCGTTACCATTCCACCTTGGTGAGTCATTATTCATTTTCGATGTCACTTTTGTTATATCGTGGCATTCCGGGTCATACTGGCGTGCCGGTTGGTATGTGTAGGATTTTCATGTCGGGCACATTATAGTCGTGTGTTGGTTGATGGCCTCACATTGGACTGTGCACACGAGATTGATTGTTTCGTGAGACTGATTAGGTACAAGACGCACGCGTGTATTGATCGTTGGTGGCTTGTGCACGGACACATTTCCATCCCGGGCGTAGTGTGGCGCCACCCTTTGAGCCGTACTGTTAGTTGACTCATATAGCATGTTTGATTGCGTATGTTTCGACAGGATATTTCATAATTTCAGATATAATCATGATTGTGTATTTTCAACCCTTGAGGATTGTTGTTCTTTGTAACTGACCCCGTTTGGGGATTTTGTTTTTCAGGTCATGGCCAGGCAAACGCACGGGGAGAGCACGTTGACGGCGAGGAGTCCTAGTGATACTAGTAGGGGGCCCCGATCTTTCAGTTATTCATGTTATTGTCCTTTATTTTCCGCTGCAGACTTTCATTTGAATACTCCGTTTCATTCAGTGTTGTGTATTTTATCTTCATATAAAATACACTAGTATTCGGTGTTGTCCTGGTGTGTTGTAACTAAACTCCTCATCGGAGTAATTATTGTTGTAATGTAGTTCGGTACTACATTTATCTTGTGTAATTCATTCATTTTCATTTGCCTGGTGGGTCCCAGTTGGGGATCTACGGCACTGTAATATCCGCCTAGTTTGGGGTGTTACAGGGGAGAAGCTTCCCATCCAATTTTCTTACAAATTGGCAAACAGGGTCTTTTAACGTCAGATTCCCAAGACGTTGTTCATATTCTGGTTTGAATTTATTCCACAAATATTGAATTCCGTAATATACAAGTCCACTAGGATGCGTGTCAAGAGAAATTTCGATATTATCTAAATTCTCCTTATTCAGACCATCATTAATGAACTGAATTTTATCTTCTCTGTTTGTAGATGGAATTCCTAAAGATCGACATTTTACATTACAGTTCCATCTAGCAAATTTATAGCAAACGGCTAGCATCTTTGCTCGTCGTTTCTTGGCATATGAACTTTTTCCAAGCCCTGGTAAAAATCTAGTAGGTGTTTCTGTGAATTCACCTTCTATTCTTACTTTGGCTTCGATAATGAATCTTATGTCAAAAGGTATGCATTTATTCATAAGCAACCTCATCCTTTCAAGCCTTGTCTTGTAAATTTTTAAAATTGCATTTTTGCTTAGAAAGGGAAATCTTTTTTCGATTTTATACAATGTTTCTTCCATGATAAAAAAAAAATAAAAAGACAATGAAAATAATTGAAAAAAATATATATACAAATATCAGTTTTTGTGGGAAACTGAAAAATCCGACTTTAATAGTCACGGAGTACCGTTATCCGCCACTTGACCAGACAAACACAATTTAGTACTAAGTTATAACGTCGAGAAATTTGTACCTATAAAAATAGTTTACAATGTAAGATTTCAAATATAACTTATACTTCCCCGGCAACGGCGCCAAAAACTTGACACGTTTTTAGTGTAACTATCGCAAGTGCACGATATCGTATCAAGTAGTAAAGTGGACTTTTTGAGTCCGGTTTATCGATCCCACAAGGAAGTTTGGTTATAATTTGAATTATACACTATTAGTATATTTTTATAGATACTAAGATGAGTGAAACACACCATTTAAAGAGTTTGGTTTAATTGTTGCAAAGTAAATGCAATAATAGTTCTAATATTTTTAGGAAATAAAAAGATTGCAATAATAATAGATTGATTAATGATAAAATGAAATAGTTGGGATTACAAACTTAGTTCGTCATTAGTTATAAAAGATGTACAGGAGATCATAAAATGAATTTACTTATTATGTTGTGTAGATTCGATTTTCCTTAAAAAGATGGTTTCTCTTTCGAACTATAAAACGCCCCTTACATATTGAATCAATCCACTATATTTCTATGTTGATTGGCTTCAATACATAGCATTAGGATTTATGAAAATAACTCAAAGAATCATCTAAGGACTAGGGGTATATTTCTATCCCCTAGAACAACTTAGAGTGAAGAACATTTGATCTAATCAAACATATTTTCTTTCGAAACATATGAAGACCATAAATATCGTCATTTATTGGCCAAATAAATAAAGATTGTTAAAACAATGAAAATCACACACAATAATAAGTAATTCACAATATATCTTTATACAAACATAAATAACATGACTAACCTTGTTTATAATCCCAACTAAAGATTACTTAGCCCATGAAGGGTTTATTACACATATTACAAGCTTTGGTCGTCATTTTTAGTTGAATCAAGAGAAAGAATTGATCCTAACTCCCTTAGTAGATAAAGGAGATAGAAGCAATAAACTCTCTGAACAACATATACTATACCACACTTACAAAGATCACTCAAGAACACAAGTGTGTTCTTCACACAAAAAGAAAAGTTTACAAAAAATGGAAAATTATAAGATGAATGATGAATGATGAAGGATCTAAGGGGTCTATTTATACACCTAAAGTCATCTAATAGCTCCAAAACTCCAGCATTATTACATTAGATCGGATCAATGTCAGCCATCCCCTCAATAATACACACAAAGTATAAAAAATTAGACAAATCATAGCAATCTCTCAAGAGTTACGGCCGTAACATTCAGGAGTTACGGCCATAACTAGGGTGACTTACGGCTGTAATTCCTGAATGTTACGGCCGTAACGTGGCTTCGTAAATTTGCTCATTTGAAGCTTTGATAGTTACGTTTTCAGCCCAGAATTTCTCAGACTTTGCGTTTTTGCCCCAGATCTTCTTCAGATGATAACTTTTGATATATAACTCTGATTTTGAATCCGGAAAGACTGCCGAATTCGTCTCGGAAAGCCCTACAATATGAATATATCAAAATTCAATAAAGAGAATATTTATTAAACATGTTGTTTATTGAGTAATTCAGTTATTTAATCCGTTCATCATCCGATAAAAATAAAATTATTAAAACTAATAAATTAAAAGCAAAAAACGAGTAGACTAGCTCAATTATGGGTGAATTTTATCGATACAAACCATGGATAAGTGTACAAAACTGACACTTATCATAGTGCCCAGTCCAGAACCTACTGTCCCCAGCTCTGTTCTCTTTAGCGCACGTTACTCTAGTAAGGTAGCGTGCGCTACCACTAAAATCTAGCGTACGCTACCAGTCACACCTAGCGTACGCTAGGAATTCCCTTTTTCAGTCTAGTAGCTACTGGACTGTCTGCCCCCAATACATTAGTAGCGTGCGCTAATTATAATGGATAGCGTGCGCTACAAGGTGTCCGTAGCGTGCGCTACCCTTTACACGAAGGTAGTATAATCGCATCAAGGATCCGAAAACGGCGACGATCCGAACAAGAAAATGGGGTAAATCTAATTGACAAGAGTTCCAAAATTAATACAAGCTTACTAAACACTTACACGAGTGTCAAAATTACAAAGCACAAGAGTAGAAGATTTACAAAAAGTACGGATATTACATCCTCCCCCTCTAAAATGAAGTTTCGTCCCGAAACATAAGAAATGAATAACTCTGGGTATCTAGTGCGCATGCTCTCTTCGGTTTCCCATGTCGCTTCCTCAACTCCGTGTCGTGACCACTGAACTTTAACTAACAGTATGGTTTTGTGCCGGAGTTGTTTTACTCGATGCTCTAGTACTTTTACTGGTTTCTCTTCAAATGTGACATCCTCTGCGATCTCGATGTCCCCGTAATTAATGATATGACTCGGGTCAGGGACATACCTCCTCAGTTGGGAAACATGGAACACACTGTGAACATGGCTAAGGGATGGAGGTAAAGCCAACCGATAGGCCAGTTCTCCAACTCTATTGAGAATCTCAAATGGTCCAATATATCTCGGACTAAGTTTGCCCTTTTTCCCGAACCTGAAGACTCCTCTAATCGGTGATACTTTGAGTAGGACATGATCTCCCACATTGAAGTCCAAGGGCCGACGACGATTGTCAGCGTAGGATTTTTGTCGACTCTGAGCGGTTAACAATCGGTCTCGGATGATGGAAATTTTCTCTTTGGTTTCCATCAACATATTGGGTTCCGTCCCGACTAAATCTGAAGCTTCATCCCAACAAAGTGGAGATCTACACCGCCTACCATACAATGCCTCAAAAGGTGCCATCTTGATCGATGCGTGCCACCTATTATTGTAAGTGAACTCGATCAAAGGTAGGTGTATTTCCCAATCGGTACTCCAGTCCAGGGCACACGCCCTCAGCATATCTTCCAATGTCTGGATCGTCCGCTCAGTCTGACCGTCAGACTGTGGGTGGAAAGAAGTACTCAACCTCAACTCGGTGCCCAAGCCTTGATGGACCGCCTTCCAAAAATGCGACATGAAACGACCATCACGATCGAAAACAATAGACTTTGGCATACCGTGTAATCTCACGATCTCCGATATAAAAATCCGGGACAATCGCTCCGGTCCCCACATGTCCTTAATGCCAAGAAAATGTGCCGACTTAGTCAATTGGTCAACAACAACCCAAATCATATTCATCCCCGTCTTAGTCCTCGGCATCCCGGTGATGAAATCCATGGTAATATCCTCCCATTTCCATTCGGGAATAGGGAGAGGTTTCAATAGCCCGGCTGGCCGTTGATGCTCAATTTTGACTTGTTGACATGTCAAACACCTTGACACAAACTCGGTGACATCTCTCTTCATATTATTCCACCAAAAACTCCTTTTAAGATCCTTGTACATCTTACTCGTCCCAGGATGGATCGAGTAAGGTGTAGCGTGGGCTTCTCGGAGTATTCTATGTCTCAGCTCCAAGTCATTCGGAACACAAAGCCTACCTTGGAATTTCAAAATGCCATCGTCGTGGATCATAAAACCAGGGGCTTTCCCTTTTTCCACATCCGCCTTCAGTTGGACAAGCATTGGGTCATTCCCTTGTTTTTCCCCGACGTCGTCGATCAAGGACGGAATAGTCTCAAGAGTACATATCTGACCCTGAACCCGTTGGATCCATACTTCGATTCCCTGCTCAAATAACTCCCGTCTGATCTTAACTTGAGGCATAATGACCTCAAGCATCTGAAGAGATATCGACTTCCGGCTCAACGCATCAGCTACAATGTTAGCCTTTCCTGGATGGTAAAGGATTTCCAAATCATATTCCTTTATCAGCTCTAACCAACGTCATTGCCTCATATTCAGTTCTTTCTGGCTAAAAATATACTTTAGGCTCTTGTGGTCTGTATAAATTCGACATGAAGAACCGTACAAATAGTGACGCCAGATTTTTAATGCAAACACTACAGCAGCTAACTCCAAATCATGGATAGGATAATTCAGCTCATACGGTTTAAGTTGCCGTGAAGCATAGGCAATCGTCTTATCATGCTGCAAGAGCACGCACCCAAGTCCTTGTCCTGATGCGTCACAATAAACCGAATACCCACCGATTCCCTGGGGCAGGGCTAAAACCGGCACGGTAGTCAGACGCCTTTTCAGCTCTTCGAAACTCCGTTGTTTCTCTTCATTCCATTCAAACCTTTCGGACTTCTGGAGTAATTGAGTAAGTGGTCGAGCAAGTTTGGAGAACCCCTCGACGAACCTCTGGTAGTATCCAGCCAGACCCAAAAAGCTACGAACTTCCTTCACGTTCCTAGGCGGAGCCCAATTTAACACTGCCTCAATTTTCTGGGGATATACCCGAACCCCTTCCGTTGAAATTACATGTTCGAGAAACATGACTTGTTTCAGCCAGAATTCACACTTAGAAAACTTTGCATAGAGGTGCTGAGTCCTCAAAATCTCCAACACCAATCGCAAATGCTGAGCGTGTTCCTCTTCATTACGAGAGTAGACCAGAATATCGTCGATAAAAACGACTACACAATTATCAAGATGCTCAATAAATATTTTATTCATCAATTGCATAAATATTGCCGGTGCGTTGGTTAACCCAAAAGGCATAACCACAAACTCATAGTGCCCATACCTCGTATGGAAAGTGGTCTTAGGAACGTCGGATTCCATAATGCGAAGTTGATAGTAACCGGACCTCAAATCAATTTTCGAGAACACCGCGGCTCCCTGCAATTGATCAACAAATCATCGATACGCGGCAAAGGGTATTTATTCTTAATGGTCACTTTGTTCAGTTCCTGATAATCAATACACAAACGTAGTGAACCATCTTTCTTCCTTACAAACAAGACTAGTGCACCCCATGGCGAGGCACTGGGTCTAATATACGCTTTATCCAACAATTCTCCCAGTTGTTTCTTCAACTCTTGAATTTCTGAAGGTGCCATACGATACGGTGCCTTAGAAATCGGGGTTGCTCCCGACTCCAAATCAATTTTAAATTCAACTTCCCGCCCCGGTGGTAGTCTCGGTAATTCATCTGGAAAAACATCCGGAAAATCACTTACTACAGGAATCGAGGGAAGTTCAACCTTCTCATCCTCGGCTTTCATGGCATAATACCAATACCCAACACAGCCTTTTCTAATAAGTTTTGTCACCTTCAAGGCACTAATCAAAAATTTCTGACATCCCCTCTTGTATCCCGCAAAATAATGTTCGGTACCATCTTTGGCTAACATTGATATGATCTTCGTGCGATAATTCATTAATGCACCGTGTCTATCAAGCCAATCGTCACCGAGGATTAGATCTTCATCAACAATGTCTACCACTATCAAATTCGAAAACCACATTCTCTCAGCGATTAACACCGGACAATCTCTAACTTCCTTGTTCCCCACGATTCTATCACCACTGGGAAACTTAACCACAAAGGACTCACAAGGAGACAAGACCTCAATATTCAATCGACGCACACAATCCAAAGATATGAACGAATGAGAAGCACCGGAATCAAAAAGCACTCTAACTGGATGAGACAAAAGAGAAATGATACCTGTCGCCACGGTAGCCTCTGGATCTCCAGCTCTCCTCATCTCATAGACACGAGGTTGCACCGAACCAGCACTGGGGGCTCCCCCTCTAACAGACTGACCACGGCCTCTGCCTCGACTGTAACTCTGGGATGGCTGACCCGAAGATGACTTCTGATTAACACTCGGTTCTCCAGGCGTAGGGGCTGGTGCCTGAGTTCCAAGTGGATTTTCTTCTTCCGTACAGTACATGGCTCTATGGCCTTCCTGGCCGCAATTAAAACACTTCAATGGGGGTAGACCACAATCACCATTAAGATGGCCCTGTTGGCCACAATTAAAACATGTCACAACCCGGTTGGACACACTAGCACCAGCTCTGAAATTCCGTTTACCTCCCGATGCACGGGAAGACCCTTTGGTTGTATAACTTGCCGACTGCGATCCCCGGTGGTTGCCACCTCTACCGCTAGAAAACTTTCCAGTGGTCTTCTGCTTCTTACACTCACTTGTCATTTCGGTAGTAGTGAAGGACATATCATAGGCTAATGCCCTATCTTGATACCCCTTCAATGTGGTGCAAGCTAGGGGTGTTCAAAACCGGATATCCGGACTTTCGGATATCCGAAATTTCGGATATCCGAAAATTCGGATAGTAGATTTTGATATCCGATATCCGTATCCAAAATTTCGGATATCTGGTTTTCGGATATCCGAAATTTCGGATACGGATATCGGATATCCGAATATCCGGAAAAAAATAAAAATTTTATTCAGATATCCTTATATTCGAAAAAAAATATTCGGATTTGGATATCGGATATCCGAATATCCGAAAAAAACTTCAGATATGGATATCGGATATCCGAATATCCGAATACTTTTTATTATTTAAAATATAAAAAAATAAAATCTTTAGGATTTTTCGGATATTTCGGATATCCGAATATCCGATTTTTTTGAAAACTACTATCCGATATCCGAATCCGAAGTTCCGGATATTCGAACTACGGATATCCGAATTATCGTATATCCGAATTTTCGGATATCCGGAACTTCGGATTTTCGGATATTTCGGATCGGATATCGGATATCGGATATTTTTGAACACCCCTAGTGCAAGCTAAGGCCGACATATAGTGCCGAACTTTTGGCTTCATTCGCATGTCAAAGTGACGGATTCTATCTCTCTCTTCCTTCACTTGATTCTTCACATGGTTGAGTTGACGGTTGTATTCAATGATTGCCTGAGATACAAGGACATCCTGGGGTTTAGCTTCGTAAAAGGCTCGAATCCTGGCCTCCTGAATAGGCCACGGGCAGAACTCGGCCTCCATCAATTCCTTAAACTCATCCCATGAAACCACACGATCCTAAGGTGCAACAGCTTGCCACCAACTAGCCGCATCCCTCGATAGAAAGTATTGGGCAACTGGCACCTTACGTGCCTCTGGACAATTCACGGCCATGAAAACTTTATTCATCTCATTAATCCAATCTTCCCAGCTGATTGGATCATTTGCACCAATAAATTGGGGAGGGCGTATACGAATAACATCTTGTAACCACTTCTCAGCCCCAGTGTCGGTAACAGGAGGTGGTTGGTTGCTGCATCACCGGGTTAAAAGAGCCATTTGGTTCGCCACTTGCTGCAGTATGGTGGCAACACCCACATCCGGTTGGCTCCCTGTAGAAGTTCCCAGACTGGCTGACGGTTCCTGATGACTACCGGTGCTAGGTTGAATAGAGTCCGACAAGCTAGGCGTAGCTGAGCCTCCTACCTAGCTGAGGGACATGGACGCTCCACCGGCTGCGCCACGCCCTCGGCCACGACCACGGCCACGTCCACGTCCTCTACCAGTTGACATTCTAAAGAAAAATGGAAGTAAAAGCATAAGCATAGCTCGAAGCAATCCCATCTAGAATATGGACTTCTCATGTCCCATAATCGAATGATAATGAGTCAATAACGAGGGTAAATAAGATAGGGAACATACGAGTACCGGTCGTACGAGATGACGGCAGCGCGATGATACTGTGTTCTCGGAATAGTACATTTAGACCCAGCAATCCGACAGCCTAGGTATCCATAAACCTAAGCACTGATACCAAATTCTGTAACACCCCCGAGATATTCGGAGAATATCACAGCGCCGTGAATCCCGACTTGGGACCCACTAGGCTTATCTTACTTACAACGTACCAAATTTGACAAAATCCGCTTGGGAATCAATAAATTCGATACGAACAAGGAAGTTCAACCACGGACAAACAATACCATAAAGAAATACAAGGAGTTGTACGACAATGGAAAAGGACTTTCCTAAAGTACTCGAGTACCATTTATTATTACAAGGATAAAATAGACCGAAGAGAACAACGACCAAACAAAATGGAACACAACTAGCCACACTATCACGCCTCGCCATCCCCACCGTATCGTCCCGGTGCTCGCTCGTATGGATCCTTAGGACCTGAAAAACACAAAAGAAATTTTTCCCAAACGAAAGGGGTTAGGGCAAGTATTACAAGTGAAATGTCAAGTCTTATACATAAAAGCATATGCACCAATTCAAAGCCATGATAATCATTTTCCGGAAAATACATTTATCCAAACATATTTAAAAATGATGATATCACTTGATTAACCGTGGACTCGACAATGCGCGAATCTCTCCTCGACCCCGTCGGATCATCTCGGAGTGGCCAACCCAAATGTTCACGGAACCGACATAAGTGGAACCCTCCTCGACCCCGTCGGGTCCTCTCGGAGTAAATGAAAGCAACTCTCACAATCACATGCATTACTTTTCACATTTAAGAACATAACTTTCACAAGAATCACTTGCCTGGAATCGAGAGAATAGGGTACGAACGACAAGGTACCAAGATTGAAGGATTTGACAACTCCGAACCTAGACAAGTTCGTAATTCAATTATCAAAACCCCATCGATATGAAAATAAGTTGGAATCACTCGAATTTACTACCCTGATACATGTGTTCCGGGAATAATTCTCTTAGATAGTGAATCGCAAGTCAAATATCCCAAATACTCAAGAACTCCGGAAATATACCAATAAATCCGTAGGAAAACATGTATCCAAGGTAGATAACTCGTAATCGATATACTCTAACATAACAACAAGCTGGATCGAAGAGATAGGATGGAAAATTCCCAAATCCCGAAAATCTAGGGTTGTGAGAAGTTTACCTTGATTTGGAGCGGTGGAGAGGATCAAACGTTGATAAATCCGAACTAGTAACTCAAAGATGTTGCTAGATAATTTAAGCTCGAGGAACTCCTCACAAATCGCCCGGAATCGCCCGAAATCGTCCAAGGAGGTGAAGGAAGGAAGAAATGACGATTTGGGAACGGAAGTGTCCTATTTATACTAAATAGGAACTAGCGTGCGCTAGTCATGAAAAATAGCGCGCGCTATCGGACTCACCAGGCAGTCCAGTAGCCTCTGCCAGCTTCGTTAGCATACGCTAACACTTGCTAATAGCGTGCGCTAGTTGCTCTCAACCCATACAGTTTCAATGGCTCGTTGAACTATCTAAGTTTAAACCGTCAACTCCTATCAGTCTGACAATTGAATATTACCCGCGACCCGTACAGCTTCTAGAGGTACTGTAACAACCCCAAATCTCATTGGGTTATTACAGTGCCGTGGACCCCACGCCAGGAGACCCACCAGGCGAACATGACTAAAATACAATAAACTGACCCAAAAAGGGGATCACAATCCCTACAATTACATCCAACATAATATTCCGATATGGAATTTCAACGACAAAAGTGGGCCTAGATGGCTAAATAAAAATACAACGACATCCACGAGCCTTGCTCGAATAATACAAAATGCCAACGACTGAACAAAACTGGAGTACTCCAAACTGTCTGACTGACATGAACACCAAAACATCTCGGACTAGTATCGCTCGAATGACTCGTCGCCATCGTCATGCCCCTATGTCTCAACTCTCTCCTCGCAAGCACCTAAAATATGTAAACATGTTCTGCCCCCACGGGGTCAGTCATCCAGATAATGAATATCAAATACATGTACAATATGATATGCATCCAAAGGCAGAATAAACAGTACAACAATGGTAGTACGAGATGCTCACAAACCAAAGTAAGAATCGAGCATTCGTGAAATACTATGCCCACGGCATACGATCGGTACCTGCTCAACAGGTTAGAACACAAGTGCCCAACGGCGAATCATCAACAAAGAACACCACAGTGAAATTACTCGAAGGTAAACCAAACCAGAACTGAAATAAATACGAATCACAATGCCCGAAGGCTCCAAACGGAAATACCAATACATCACAATGGCCTGAAAGCCCTCAGCCAAAGCTGCCACAATATCACAATGGTCTGAAAACCATTCAGCCGAAGCTGCCAATCATCACAATGGCCTGAAAGCCGAACAGCCCGAAGCTGTATCACATGAGATCATCCAATGACCATGACCTGCTGAATTGCAGGTGCTGGGAAACCAACCGCGAAGGTTTAAGCCCCAGACTTACCCATAATGAGATCACCCAGTGACCGTGACCTACTGAACTGTAGGTGTTGGGAAACCAACCGCGAAGGTTCAAACCCCAAGCTTACCCATAATGAGATCATCAACATGACCGTGACTTACTGAACTGTAGGTGTTGGGAAACCAACCGCGAAGGTTCAAGCCCCAAGCTTACCCATAATGAGATCATAAACATGACTGTGACCTACTGAACTGTAGGTGTTGGGAATCCAACCGCGAAGGTTCAAGCCCCAAGCTTACCCATCGAGCACTAGCCGCGACTAGCCTCCAAACACAATTAATCACAAACGGCAACGATCCCAAAATTACTGAATTCACACGAATAATAGCGTGTTGCCTTGAGTCGGCCAACATGACAACAGTAACTCACGGATGGGCACCGTCCTCGCCGGTCCCAATTCAATTACCTCGACTGCCTTGGAATGGCCAATCGATCACAACAACTCAACGGATGGAAACTATCATTGACAATCCCAATTCAATACATCGATTACCTTAGAACCGATCGACAACAACGATACAATGGATGGGAAATGTCTCCGACAGTTCCAATTCAATAAATCGATTGCCTTAGAATGGTCAATTGACAACATGACACAACGGATGGGAATCGCCTTCACTAATCCCAATTCAATACGTCGATTACCTTAGAGCGGTCAATCGATAACGATGACACAACGGATGGGAATTATCTTCGATAATCCCAATTCAATACCTCGATTACCTTAGAACGGTCAATCGATAAATGATGATACATCAGATGGGAATTATCTTCGATAATCCCAATTCAATACGTCAATTTCCTTATAAAGGTCAACCGATAACAATGACTCAATTAGAATAGATGTCCCGGTGTCTTAATCCGACCACCGAAAACACAGATAATAATCGGATACGTCAAATGCCTTCAATCGGCCAATACAATAGCAACAATACCAATTTGATAACAACAATCCCAACGATGCCTTAGACTGACCTCAATGTCAACAATAATAATCGATACATCAATACCGTGGACCGGCTATCGACCACAACAATGACATCAAGAGTCTCGACGCCTTAAGCAGGCCGTTAACGAATAACAATAACAATGATTGCAACAGCGTCTCAAACCGAGATCAATATCAAAAACAACAATTGATACATCGATGCCGCGAACCGGCTATCGATAATAACATCAACAACGAGTATCTTAAAGCCCCGAACGGCTTTTATCGGACAACAACAACATTTGGCATAAATTTGCCGAAGGGCATCATATCGAACAATCCCCTAATATCAAAATCATAGAGAGACCAAATCTCGAAATGATACAACACATTCATACACATACATGATAACATTAATCTCATTGACCAGTACAAGTATAAAACTTGCCTCGAACCGAAGGCGAGAAAGTCCTTCCACGATCAACGTCCTGGCATAAAATGACGAACGGCACCTTCCGATGATCACAAACACTCGAGCAACCTTGAATGAAAAATGATTCATTCAATAACACAAAATCAATGGGAAACAACACCAAGGACAAACCCGGTTCAACCCCGAATCGGTTAAACTCTACCAATGAATATCATAGTTCTCAACTATGAATTCCAACATCCTCCAACACCTCAAAATCGACATGATCGAATGTTCTTAACACTTGTGAAAACAATTCAACAAGAATCACTTAAGAACAACATCAAAACAAACGTCTCCAAAATGGTAATATCACCAATAACATCATCAAAATCCCAAGAACATCATCATCTCAACAAACATGATGTCTAAACAATAATCCATCACCAATTCATCAAGAATTCGGATTAAACAACAAGGTTAAATCAACCATTTCAAGATTATGATAATCATTATATAATTCATCATAATTCCTTACAAAAATGGTTATAATTCCTGAAGAACACCACCACCAACAATAATCATATCAAAGCTATGTTAATCATCTAAAAATCTTAACATATCTCTTCCAAGACATGATTATAACCTCCAAGCAATCTAAAATATCAAGAACATAACCCAACTCATGCTATATCATCATGTTCTTCATCATAAGTTCATAAAAACTCATCAAGAATCATGATATACTCCATCAATCAAACAATACCCGAAGAAAACAACAACAACATCATCATCAAATTCGAAAATCACTTGAAGAACAAGAGATTAAGGGAACTTACCAAAGAAGAACAAGAAGAACCCCCCAAACACGAAAGGAGCACCAAAAGCTTCCAACTTCAAGCTTCAATCCAAGCTAGGATGATCAAGATCGTGTTGGAAGAGGTTAAACATCAAGAACAAGTCCAAAAGGACGATTCAAGGGAGAGGAAATGATTTTTGGTTCGTGAGGAAATGAAATACGAAACCAACATAAATAGACTGACCAGCCCATTACGTACGCTATACACCAAGATTAACGTGTAATAACCGGCTGTTATTCATTCATTATCATTCAGTAACTATCAGTCAGTAATGATCACTCAGTAATTTTCACTCATTAATAATCATTCATCGGTCATGATTCATTCATTTGCGTTCATTTGGCATGTTGTAACCGTGTATCAGTTACCGATCGTCATTTCATCTCCGTTTGAGTGTCGGAACGGGAGTATTATCATTATCATCGTGATTGGTAGTCTTGTGCTGGAAGTATAATTTTTGGCATGTGTTGGACTTGTTCGCGTTCGCAAACGTTTGGTATGTCGAATCATTCATCGATCGTAGTGAGAAATTGGAGTTGTCGGAATTTCATCTTGTCCAGAAACGAGTTACGGCCGTAAGGAGTGTCGGATACGGCCGTAATAGACGTTTGTTGTTTTCAGGCCATTTCGGACGAGCGGGACTTACGGCCGTAAGGATCTCGACATACGGCCGTAAGTTGGGCAGTACGGCCGTAAGGCTTGGCCGGATACGGCCGTACGTGTCGAGCAGGGTGCCCAGGCGTCTGGCCGAAGGCGAGTTACGGACGTAAGGGTTGCGGCATACGGCCGTAAGGCGAGGAAGATACGGCCGTAAGGCTTGGCCGGATACGGCCGTACATTGCAGGCAGGGTACCTGGTCATTTTCGACGAAGGGGGCTTACGCCCGTAAGATTGGCCGGATACGGCCATATCGTCCGAGTTACGCCCGTAAGGGGTGCGGGTATGGCCGTAAGGATATCGGCGGATGTTTTTGACGAAGGCGAGTTACGCCCGTAACTCAGGAGCGATTACGGTCGTAAGACTGTCGGCAGGATTTTGGACGAAGCCGAGTTACGACCGTATGAGTTGGCTAGTTATGGCCGTAAGGCCGTTGATTGGAATGTTACGGCCGTATGAAGGCCGAGTTACGGCCGTAACTTCCGGCAGTTTATATAGGGCTGGCTGGGACTTTTTCCTCATTGTCATCCTTTCTTCATTTTGTTCCGAGAGAGAGACTTGAGGGAGAGATTTTTCCATCCTCAATCACTTGAGTGTTAGATTTTCATCATCCTCATTCATTTGGGAAGCTCGGATACTCGATTTAACTCGTGTTCATCGGATCGAAGTGGTTGGATCTTCAAGAGGTAATTTCTTCAACATCTTGGATTTCGATTTTGTGTTGAGATATGATGTTTTGGACGTTATAATCATGTTATATGAATGGGTATGTATATGATTATGAGTTTTTATAATAATTCATTGGATTATTGAGGGATTATTCAAGAACACTTTCAATATCGAGTTGGAATTGGGGGTTTTCGATTAATTGTCGTTATAATCACGTTTTTGGATATTCGTATTAGATTATTAATCGTATTGAAGATGTTTTGTTGGTTTGAAACACTTCTTGGGGGATTTGATATTGGTATATTGAGGTTTGATTGTAAACAATCGGAGTTTGGCCGCAACGTGTTTGATTTAATGCCTCAATGGACTTGGTTTAGTCGTATCGACGTTTTGAGTTCGTTATATTCGTGTTTGATTCGTATATTGAACGGATTGTTGGTAATTGTGTTATTCAAGGTTGTTCGAGCGACCGATATCTCAATTAGAACGTTGTTCGTGGAAGGATAATTATCACCGGTGTTGAGTAAGTTAATTCTTACTTGGTTAAAAGGATATTCATCCCTTTGGTTGTTGTTCATTCATAATCATAACTCATTCATCATTGTATTAACCGTATCAAACTTGTTATTGTCAATTGATCACTCCAGTCATAAGGAACGACGGTTCCAATCATTTCATTGAGCTGTCATTTATTTCACTGTCATTCCATCTCGGTGAGTCATTATTCATTTTCGATGTCACTTTTGTTATATCGTGGCATTCCGGGTCATACTGGCGTGCCGGTTGGTATGTGTTGGATTTTCATGTCGGGCACGTTTAAGTCATGTGTTGGTTGTTGGCCTCACATTGGACTGTGCACACGAGTCATATGCCTCGTGAGACTGATTAGGTACAAGACCACACGTGTATTCGATCGATACTCGTTGGTGGCTTGTGCACGGACACATTTCCATCCCGGGCGTAGTGTGGCACCACCCTTTGAGCCGTACTGTTAGTTGATTCATATAGCATGTTTGATTGCGTATGTTTCGACAGGATATTTCATAATTTCAGATATAATCATGATTGTGTATTTACAACCCTTGAGGATTGTTGTTACGTAACTGACCCCGTTTGGGGATTCTGTTTTTCAGGTCTTGGCAAGGCAAAAGCACGGGGAGAACACGCTGACGTCGAGGAGTCCCAGTGATACTAGTAGGGGGCCCCGATCTTTCAGTTATTCATATTGTTGTCTTTTATTTTCCGCTGCAGATTTTCATTTGGATACTCCGTTTCATTCAGTGTTGTGTATTTTATCTTCATATAAAATACACTAGTATTCGGTATTGTCCTGGTGTGTTGTAACTAAACTCCTCATCGGAGTGATTATTGTTGTAATGTGGTTCGGTACTACATTTATCCTGTGTAGTTCATTCAATTTCGTTTGCCTGGTGGGTCCCAGTCGGGGATCTACGGCACTGTAATATCCGCCTAGTTTGGGGTGTTACATAACGTACGTAAGGGTCATTACGTATGCTATGCCAAAACATTAACGTACGTAATGCCAAATCCAGAACTAACTGAACTAACATATGAAGACCTTAACGTACGTAACAAATAAGCTATTACGTACGTTAACAAGCTACCAATTACGTACTTAGAGCTCCCCTCTTAACGTACGTAATGATCCGTTGACTGCAATAGTGAGATCGGATCAAAGATGCCCGGGTCCCACCAGCTGAAAGTTAACCACGAGGAAGGTTCCTACAGCTGACCACTCATTACGTACGTAACACTGAAGGCTTAACGTATCTAATGCTCAGCCCATAGCGTACGTAACGATACACATGTAACGTACGTTATGGGTAGTATACTTAGCCAAAAATCCAAACTCTCCAACCAACATCCAAACGAAGAAACCAACCCGACGACAAGTATAAATATTTCGATCCCGAAATATCCCAATACAATATACATTGTATTAGTCTAATACAACGACACTTGTACAATTCCAAATGAATACATACAACTCAACAGTAACATAAAAAAAATTACCCCCGGATATTACATACTCCCCCCCTTAAAAAGAGATTTGTCCCCGAAACTCAGGGTGCACAACTCGGGGTACGAACTATCCATCAGGATAAGAAAACAACATCTCCAAGAATACTCCTCACTGCGAACCACTTCGCCTGAGTAATAAGGAATTCGAGTTTAAATGAACAAAACCCGAAAACCCCCCAAAATTGACAAAGTAGGGTTCTAAGTCAAAATACCTTGAATTGGAGTGGAGAAAATGGATTAAGATGATAATGTACTAAGCTTGGAACACAAGAATCGGTATGCAATGAGACTCCACGGATTACTCTCCACAAATCACCGTAAAATCGCCGGAATCGCCCAAAGGAAGAGAAGAGGAGGAAAAATGACGAGAAAGGGGGCTGCTGTCCTATTTATATAATGCATAGTTATCGAACGCTAAATATCAAAAGGTAGCACGCGCTAACGGGGTTGCAAGCAGTCTAGTAGTTGCTGCCCGGCGTCTCTAGCGTGCACTAGACATGTTTAGCGTGCGCTAAATACTATTCGATAGCGTACGCTACGGAAGCCTAGCGCACATTATCGGATGGTCAGTGTACAGGATTCTGGGTTCAGAACCCCACTGCCCAGTAGGCTGAAGTCGTTAGCGCACGCTATAGTTACGAGATAGCGTACGCTAACTGCACCCCGATAGCGCACGCAAGAAATAAGGAGTAGCGTGCGCTACACACGCAGTAGTTCAGTACTGCTCAGTTTAGTATGCTGCTGCAGAAGGTACGAAACTCGAAACGCAAGACAAGGCCAGAATCCAGAAACATAAACATGAAATATACAAGTCGACGGAGCTAAATGCTGAAATAAAATACAATTTCGACTACCAGGGAATCCAAAATACGACAAGGAAGATGAAATTCCCTAAACTTATAGGGAATTACAAAAATGGGCCAAATGTCCGAAAATCACGATACAACGTCGGATTCACAAACCAAAACTCACCACATGAACAACTCAACCATACGAACTTATCCAAATGAAGAAACAATGAAAATGAACGAGGTAACGAGAATCAAACGTACATACGGCAAAATATAACATAAAGTGGAATGACGTAAAAACATATCCGCAACTCGTCCAAATGGAAAAACTCCAAGAACAAAGTATATTCAAAACGTCGAAAAAATTACAAGCGAGTTGATAAAAATAGACATACACCAAAAAATGGAAACTTCTAAAAATAGAAAGGTACGGATATTACAATACTAACGACCAATGAACAATAATACTCCATTTTAAAAAAAAATAATGAAGTTTTGTGGAGTTTAAAGGAACTTCATCAATTTCGAATGAATAGTGATATGACTTTGAGAAAAGGATTAGTGAAATAAACTATATCCGTTTCAAGAGTTCAATAGAAGAATTGATTCAGTCGGGGAAATGCCGTGAATACTTAATCAAGTACCTTGGCCAATGACTTAGGAAATTTGAATTTGACTCTGCATACTCCAAGTGAATAGCGATAAGTCGAAAGAGATATTAATGAGAATTTACTCGAGAAATCTACTTTAGGTCTCAGTCATATGGTTCACTTCGTCCTAGGTGGAATTCCCATCTAAGTTTGAAGAATCGTATCCTGGTTGGCCCGTTGTAAGTGTCCTTCTCACAAAGCGGGCTCTGATCACACTTCTGTCACACCCCCAACATCGGGAAGGACGAGGTCACGACGTACCAGTCGATCAATCAAATAAAGTGTAGCAATAAATAGCGGAAGCTAAATAACGATTGGTTAAAATTTTCAATCAACGATCTTAACCCGATGTTCTAAGATTCATTGTAACAAAAGTCGATAATCAAATTACAGTGATCATAAGTTTGCAGCAGAAAAATAACAGACGATTCAAATTACGAAACATAATAAATTATTACAAGTCGGGATAAAAACAAAAATTCTGAGTGTAGGTGGCGGTCTTCTAATCGGACTCTTCCACAAAGCCTTCCTCATCTTCTGCTGGTTGCTCATTCTCTGGTTTAAAAGGGAAAACGGTGGGGTGAGATAAAAGGTCTAAGTGAGTAGGTGATCGTGTGAGAGTGTGGCTTTCTTTCCTTTGAAAATTTTAAGTGATGCATGACTTTGTCAAGTTATAAGAAAAGTGAAAAAGGTTTCAAAGATATGATGTGATTTATCGAAAGATAATCATCTAGTAGTGAAATAATATAATCCTGTCCCGTGGACAAATGTCAAGCCAATCAATCAGTCAATCAGTCGATCAGTCAATCTAGCTTTGAATCCTGCCGAAGTGGACTTTGGATTCTAGGCTCTCATTATTACTCCTAGCATTATATGTCGTCGCCCCAAGATTTGGACCGTCGCCCCAGTAGCTGAGCCTTTCGCTCTAACACTTAGCGTGTGCTTCCTTATCTCATATATGGGCTCGTATGTCCTTAGCTGTGGGTCAATACCCGGATCACACCATAATCGCGATTATACCCCAAGTTCTACGACCCAGGTCCCTCGGAACACTCCGTTCCTCGGTTTTGGGAATAGGCAACAACGACAACCTTGTTCATGAACCGCATCCGCGATGCTCAAGACTAGGTCTAACCATCCCGACTCGATTTGGGACTCTAGAGGTGGCTCCTACAGTTCAAGAGGTGACCCCTGGATTCTAGGTCAGCTCTCTGTTTCGTATGGGTTCAAGAGGTGGCCCCCATCCGTCGACGTGGCACTTTGTCCCGATAGAGTTAGAGGGCGAACTCTTACGTGGCACTTTGTTTCTAAAGCACTTAGTTTCCGGACGGTCCCAATTGTCAGTTAGTTGTATAGCACGAGTAACACTTAAACATTCGATCACTGAGATTAATTGGGTCTTTTGATTAAGTATGGAATGTGGTTACTTATATTTGTGGCAGGATAATACGGGATAAGACTTGTATATTAATTTAAAAATATTCTCAATATTTCATCAATGGTTTTAAAGGGTTCAAGTCAGATGTATTGGATTGGTAGGTTTGATGAAAAGAAGTCGAGAATCTTCTGAAGTTGGTCGAAACGACGTTTATACCCTTAGGTTGAGCCTAAGCATTTTGGAGATATGAAATGAACTCGGATGTTCGTGAAAATTTATAAGAAGGTTAAAGATACTATTTTAATTTCAGATTTAAGAAGATATTTGGAATTTCCAATTTCGGGACTGAAATTTCCAGAAATTACGAAATTGCCCTAAAACTTAACAAAATTGCTCCGATGGCTCGTGATGAACCTGAAATCCCATATTTTTGAAAAAAGTTCAGAAAATTCGGACTTGGTCCAGAATTTTTGATTTCTTGCATTTTGACCCCGGAATTGTTTGAGAATTTCATTATTGACTAATGAGCTTAGATAACGAACTCCGATTCATTCCAAACTTTAGGGATAGCTTATATAAGTTAAAATACATGTTATTCACGGTCCAGAATAGTTTATTCTTGGAATTTTCAGATTAGTCCATACTTTTCTATTAATTACAATTTATGCCCTTAAATTCCGTTTACTTATTTTCAAGTCTCGTTTTTGCCACAAATAAGTTATCCAATCACCATAACATAATCATATGATACAAAATTTCAGATTTTGGTAGAGTTTATTCTAAAATTTTGAAGAAGACACGAAATTTACAATTTTTCACATAATCGAAATCACTCTACCAAATCGGTTGTAACTTAAACCCTGTTGTTGCCCAAAATATCTATCCGAAGATTAAATACTGCTGGAGACGGACAACAAACAAATGCGGGAGCACTTCCGAGAGATGGTTAATAAAACGAGATTTGCCGGGTTTGTTAGGCCCGGGCTTGAATGCTCTCGCGAGATGTTATTAATACAAATATTCGTGGATACAAGTATTAATTAGAGAAATCTAAATACAATGAGTGTAAAAAGACTCTGTTGATCCGGCTCTTGAGCGAAGCTCGGTGTTCTTCGTCCCGCCGGTGATCTGCTCGAGGAGAAAAGGCCGGGAAAAGTAAGACCGAAAGAAAGCTGTTGCCAAGAGTTGGATGTTTGCCAAGTGCTAGTAATTTGCTTCTGTATTGATTGCTTGAATCGTGAGGTTGCAGAAGGAAACTCAAGCCTTTTTTGTGGTAAAGGTCCGATCCCTTTTACAAGTGCTGGGAGCCATGCTTATATAGGGACAGCCGGGTCCTGTCCTTTAGTGGCCGATCGCCTGCCGGCTATTAAAATAATCTGCCGATCGCCTGCCGGCCAACACTTTAATGGGGCGATCTCCTGGGCTGTCAGGCTAAAGTCCAAGGAAGATGCTGGCTGTCCGAATAAAGTCCATTGCAGTGGCTGGCGCCAGCTGGGCGGTCCAATAAGGAGCCATCACGTGTCCGGAGTCAGTCAACATGTGGCCCTACTGACAAGCTTTCGGCGGCCTGTCGGCTGGTAGAGGGAATCTGCCAGATTGTGGTCAATGGCCCGGGATTCGCGGATCTTGTCCCGGTCTTTGCACATGGTGCCGCCCCGGTGCTTCGCCGACCGGGAGTCCGTCGGTGGTGATCGACATGAGGCGGCTGCCCCTGGATGGTCTTCGGAGGTCGACATCCGCGGTGGATGGAGGTCGCCAAGGGTCGGTCGCCAAGGGTAGATCGCCGAGTACAGAGACGGTCGATCGCCAAGGGCTCGTCGAGATGTCGAGAGGAGATCGTCCGCTCGTAGGTCGCCAGGGCGATCGCCGAGTACCGAGAGGCGATCGTCTTGAGGTCGATCGCTCGGCATCGGATCGGTCCCGGGGCCTTCGGTCGGTCGATGTAGCTTGTCCGTGGGCTAAGGCTCGATCGCTGGTCGCGATCGGCAGCTTGCCTTGGTCGCTCAGTGACTCGGCCGCTCGTAAGTCGGTCGCTCGGCCTCGGAGGCGATCGCCGGTCGGAAGGTGTTAAATCTTGACACAACAATTGCCCCGACTTGCTCCTATGTTGAAGACATGGGGCGAGGTGGTTCTTGGCCGGTGATCGCGTATGGATGAGGACGGCGATCCGAGCCGACTTAGGACTCGGACTTGGGCTTAATCATGGTCGATTGGCTTAGCTATCTTTCGGTCTTGTACTGCAAAAACAACATTGGCCGATCCCCATGGAAACTTGGTGATTTCGCTTGCTTGAGGAATCGTGCACGATCGCGGAGATCGATGGACCGACCCCATGACCGTGTCTTAGTGCACAAAGACAATGAGTGCCTCGTGACTCACTTTATTATGAGGGTCCTCTGTTAGGCTGCGCCGCCTTGTTTTTAAACGAAAGGCGTGCGGTCTCGGTCTAGAGGAGTCCTTGCGCGGGCAGCGTCGGATGAATCAACTCCACGCCCGCGGCTTGTTAGCTCTGCTTCCACCTCGGCCACCATGGAGATGGCCGACCTCGACGGTGTACGTTGAGACGGGGTTTGTGGAATGAGTCCACCGATTAATGTTGGAGGGCCCTCCGACTACGCCGCCTCGTATTTAAACGAAGGGCGGCGATCTCGGCCGAAAGGACCTTGCATGACCGGCGGCCGGTTCCATCGATCGCCAGGCCATGGCTTTATGATGTGCGGTGGAGGCGATCTTATGCCTTAGTCCGTCATGTTATATGCCGGATCAGATGGCGATCGTGTCCACCGGCCGCTGATGATGTTGCGATCTCGCCGAAGATCGCGATCGTCGCTCGGCGCCGATCGCTTTACTCGTAGGTCGAACTTGGCGATCGGGCGGCGGCTAGTCACTCATGTTAGAATGGGATCAGAGCGGGGATCGAGTCCTCCGGCCTCGCCGGGTAGTAGCGATCGGGCCGGGTAGACTCGGAGGTCGTCGACGGCGCCGATCGATCTACTCCTAGCCGAGAAGAAGCCTTTGCTCGGACAGAAATGCGGCTCGCCCGGAAGGGCTGCGTAGGTCGTCGCGGTGGTCTTCGTGAGATGCCGAACATAGGCGAAACCCCGAAAACCTCCTAGACGGCGTAGAGGGCGGTCTCATCGCTACGGGCTCGCCGTTGAGGATGATCATGTCAACCCGGCCGATGTAGTCCGAGTCGGACTCTGTTCTCCTTGCCCGACCCGCCACATGCGATGGGGACCTTCCGCCGAGCGGCCCCGGTGGCGAAGTATTCCGTGAAGACGTGCGCGCCACTCGTTAAAGGAGCCTATGGACCGAGGTGGCAATGAGGTGTACCACCGGTGGGCGAGGTCGTCTAGTGTCGAGGGAACATTCGGCACTGGTCGCGTCCGATGCCCCACACCCGGTCATGTAGATGTTGAACTTGTGCAGTGTGCACGGGGTCCGATCGCCCTTGGTACACGGTGTCTTAGGAGGCGATCGTGTGCCGCACCGGGCGAGCTCGATGCCGATCGCGAGCGGCTCGCTCGGCGGGCGATCGTCCTCACGGCGCCGCCCGATTGCAGGAGCGCCTTCATGTCGTCGATCGACGTTGCATTGCGGCGATCGCCGCGGCTCGGCCGCTATGGATCGGCTTTGGGAGCGGGGCCGAGGCGATCGTGTACCGATCTCCGGACCCCGCCGCCGACCTCGGGAATTTTGCGAAGGGAGCCAGGGCCGGATCGCCTTGTGGGAGCCGGTAGGCCGAGCTCTGGTGACGGACACCAACTCCGCTGCCTCGTAGCCGGGCCGGACGCCTTGGCCGCTGTCGGGTCGCCGCCTGTGCGATCGAAGACGACGTGCCCCGCCGCCGAGCGCCTCTTCTTGCGGCGAGCCTCTCGGCGCTTGCTCGGCCAAGAAGGCCTTAAGCTTCCGCTTGAACTTCCGGCGAGAGACCGGGGGGGCGGTAGCTGGAGGCGCGTCGAGAGCACTCTGTCGCTCCTGAAGGACGGCCAGGGCCCCTTCGATCTGTTCCTTGGTTCGGAATCGATCGAGCGAGAGGCTTGGGCCGCCTTCCCGGGACGTGGTCGAGCGCCTCCGGCCGCGGCGGCTACCTTCCACCATCGGCTGCGGCTCGACCGGGACGGAATCGGGTCCGCCGGCGGCCAAGCTTTCTTCGACGCGGATGCGGAAGACATGTTTTCTGAAGGATTTCTTTTGAAGCGCAGTGAGTGTCACTTCAAATATCTGCCCCGAGAACAGTGAGTGTTCTTCGGGACGGTAGGTGTAAAAATCGAGGGTTGGATCCCCTTCTTCTAGCGCCAATTGTTGTTGCCCAAAATATCTATCCGAAGATTAAATACTGCTGGAGACGGACAACAAACAAATGCGGGAGCACTTCCGAGAGATGGTTAATAAAACGAGATTTGCCGGGTTTGTTAGGCCCGGGCTTGAATGCTCTCGCGAGATGTTATTAATACAAATATTCGTGGATACAAGTATTAATTAGAGAAATCTAAATACAATGAGTGTAAAAAGACTCTGTTGATCCGGCTCTTGAGCGAAGCTCGGTGTTCTTCGTCCCGCCGGTGATCTGCTCGAGGAGAAAAGGCCGGGAAAAGTAAGACCGAAAGAAAGCTGTTGCCAAGAGTTGGATGTTTGCCAAGTGCTAGTAATTTGCTTCTGTATTGATTGCTTGAATCGTGAGGTTGCGAAGGAAACTCAAGCCTTTTTGTGGTAAAGGTCCGATCCCTTTTACAAGTGCCGGGAGCCATGCTTATATAGGGACAATGGGTCCTGTCCTTTAGAGGACGATCGCCAGCCGGCTATTAAAATAATCTGACGAACGCCTGCCGGCCAACACTTTAATGGGGCGATCTCCTGGGCTGTCAGGCTAAAGTCCAAGGAAGATGCTGGCTGTCCGAATAAAGTCCATTGCAGTGGCTGGCGCCAGCTGGGCGGTCCAATAAGGAGCCATCACGTGTCCGGAGTCAGTCAACATGTGGCCCTACTGACAAGCTTTCGGCGGCCTGTCGGCTGGTAGAGGGAATCTGCCAGATTGTGGTCAATGGCCCGGGATTCGCGGATCTTGTCCCGGTCTTTGCACATGGTGCCAGTCCTGGTGCTCGGTCTTCGCCGACTGGGAGTCCGTCGGTGGTGATCGACATGAGGCGGTCGTCCCTGGATGGTCTTCGGAGGTCGACATCTGCCAGTGGATGGAGGTCGCCAAGGGTCGGTCGCCAAGGGTAGATCGCCGAGTACAGAGAGACGGTCGATCGCCAAGGGTCGGTCGTCGAGATGTCGAGAGGAGATCGTCCGTTCGTAGGTCGCCAGGGGGCGATCGCCGAGTACCGAGAGGCGATCGTCTTGAGGTCGATCGCTCGGCATCGGGACTGGTCCTGGGGCCTTCGGTCGGTCGATGTAGCTTGTCCGCTGGGCTAAGGCTCGGTCGCCTGGTCGCCGATCGGCAGGCTTGCCTTGGTCGCTCGGCAGTGACTCGGTCGCTCGGCCTGTAAGTCGGTCGCTCGGCCTCGGAGGCGATCGCCGGTCGGAAGGTGTTAAATCTTGACACAACAAACCCAAAAGAAATATAATGCATGTTGATATAACCATATACATACCTCTAAAGACAGGCATTTACACAAATTGTCGGATTCATGCATGAATCATAATATTTCATAATTTTTTGATTAAAACTTAAGGAAAACCATAGATACATTCTTAAGTATATAAAAAAATCATAGCATATATTTTATCATGAACATCTTAACATGTTTCTCAATAAATCTTGAAGATTTCAGATTTTCACATGCATCACAAAATAAATAAATAAATTATTCACTTTAGGAGTTTTGAAAGAATTTTCACCCACCTCGATTTCTTGTTACGAACGGTTGATTCTAAGTCTCGTAAGTTGGAAGACGATCTTCCCTTCACCTCTACATATTTCGGCCAACCCATATTTTCACAATGGAGGTGTATTTGTTTGCATGATGAGATTTAAGTTACTGTATGAAGATTATAACTACAAATTATAGAAGGAAGTATAGAAGGTTAGATTACCTAGTTCTTGCTTAAATCTTCTTCTTCCTCCTTCTTCTAGTCGTCCTCTCTCTCTCTCTCTCTCTCTCTCTCTCTATCCAGATTTTTCATTATCTTTTGTGTTACAAATGTAAAGAGTGGCTAGGTAATAAGTGTATGTATTTATAGTGTGATTTTAGGGCTTGGGAAGTGTAGTTGATGAGAAGACTAATGCCATGTGTCTAAGCTGATTTATGAGGGTGTCTTGCATGGGGAGGATGAAGGCTCTAGAATTCACGTCCTCTCTTTTTCCTCCCTCTTTGGCCGCCCATATAATAATATATAGTATTATTATTATTATTATTATTATTATTATTATTATTATTTTTGTAAATTTAAGTGTATAAGTTATTATTAAAATGGGTTGGGTTAGTTAGTTAGTTGGTTTGAGTCCAAGCTATTAAGTTTATATTTGGTCTTTGTTAGGTTGGGTCTTGGCCCATTAATTATTTTAGCATGTTATTATAATTAATTATGTATGCTAAATATTTAATAATAAAAATTTAAATTTGAGAGATTAACAATTAATTAATCGAAATATCAAAGGTGTTCATAAAAAAATTTTATTCATGACCATTTAGTTATTGTTTAAAACTACGCTTACTAATACTAATGTTCACACGATTTTGTGGGGTTTTACACAGACAATTCAAATGCATCTAGTCATACTGTCTAGCTAGTAAGCAAAATATATCCTTTCGAGGGACGGTTTCAAGGAGCATACTCTACTTATCCTATGCAATGCCTATCCATAGTAACTATCACCAAGTCAAACTCCGTATCTGACATGTGCTGCTGGACCATCAATCTCATTCATTTGGGGGATTGTTGGAAAAATAGAGGAAATGGGCTGTTTTGACCAACCCACTTGAGAGGCAATTTTGAGTGGGCTCGACTACGAGTTAAAGTTGGGACTTAGTTGGAATATGTAGTACTCTGTACGAGGTTTCCAAAACATATAAGAACACTCAAAATGATTGAGGTATGAATAAGATATAATGTTCCAAAGTAAACCCTCTAGAAGTGGGTTTGAGATGTTATCCCATATGGGAAAAAGAAGAGAATAATTGTGAGTATATAAGGAGATATGGACAAACTCTTATTCAAAAGTGAGACATGAGTGGATGTGTGACTAGGCTCGGCTCGGCTTGGGTCGGGTTGGCTCGGTCGAAGGGCGATTTTACCGATTTGTGCGAAATGTCTCGACGTCTCGAAATTATCTTTTTACTGCAATTTTATTCGGAAAAAAATCATTTTGCTCAAACACCTCAATTAAAAATTCCAAACTTTTCGGTGAATATATATCAATTAATTGATAATTATCATATTAAATAGATTAGGATAAGTATCAAGATAGCAATCCTAATCGGTTTAGAGTTCCTCCAGCATATGTCCTCCTCCAGCCTTCACCAATAAATACCCGGCTTGAGGGGTTCGATTCTGTTTCGGTCAGATTATTTCCTTCTTCCGCTTTCTTCTTTTTCGGGTCGGTGATAGTATACAGGTATATTCTAGTTTGATGAGGGTGCAAGGGATCATCGATTCAGTGCATCGAGTTGTTGTTTTATCCTGTGAGGCAGACGTCACACACCGCGCATGAGTGCGAATTCTTTAAGCGCGATGATATTCTGTGACTAACAAATGACTTCCATTCGTTTTCGTAATCAGCAAATATTTCATTTTGCTAACTAAATTTGTACCGCTTAAATAAATTATATCTTCATTATACTGTACTGTTTTTCTTTCAATTTTTCGTTTTTGAAATATTATTCAACAGAAAGTCTTCTGCCGCTCCAAGAGATTCGAGCCCGACACCGATCTGGCGTCCTCGCCGACCTCCATTCCTCCTCCAATATAAGGTGCTGGAGCAGGCCTCTCACACTTCCTCTATGAGCAAGCTATCATGGCTAGATCTAGCCGTCCCGTGCCGCATCTCACCACCACATCGGTTGGCTGCTTACCCCGTCAAGCCCTTGCTACATACTTTTCTGCTCAGCTTGCAGCCTTCACTGCCCTTCTATCTTCCTCCAATATCCAGACAACGCCGATTTGATGCCCTTACTAACATCGTGAGGAAACTCCACAATCCCGATCTGCTCCCCATGGCTCCTGTACAACTGTCCCCTTCGAGGAAACCCAAGGCGCCAACTAACTATCGTCATCACTGAAGATCTCTTCCTCTAGATTGTTGTTGAACACCCGTGGCCTCCTCTCCAGGAGGACGTGCTGACCGTCTGATCCAGAAGACATGGTGAAAATTTTAGTAAAAGGTTGTTGTAGATGTAACTAGATCGGCATATCTCAACAGTAGATCTGGAATAAGACGGAAGAGCACTACGGTCTACGAGTGATTTATGCTTTCTCTCTCTTGTCAGAATGGAACTTTCTCTCAGAGGAAGTAAAATAAAAAACTAACAGAGAAGGACGATATATATAGGCGGAGAATGTGGAAGGATGCAACAGTTCGGAAATTAAGATGTCTCGAGTCTTGTGTGTTCAGATTCGGTGATTAAAATCGAGTGACACCGTGGAAAAATAAACCGGTATGACCGGATAAAAACCGAACCCCTAAAAGGATCGATCAAGCATCGTATATACGAATATATAAAATTGATGAAGATAAGAATCAAAGAATTCATACACACGCAACCCTTTGATAATTTCTTCTTGATTCCAAGCACGAACACGAATCCAATCGAATGAAATTTTCGAGCGCCGATATCACCGTACCTCTACGTATCACACATCGAAAGATGGCGGAAAAATATTTCTATCAACTTATACTCTAAGTATACAGCTAGATGTTGAAAGAATTAGCTTCTATTTAATTTTATAAATGCTCTACATACACTTAGCTTATATTTAATTTATAAAATTATTTTCTCTCAAAATACACTTAGAATACAAGTGTATAAAAATTATTTTCTCTCCTGTTTCTCTCGGCCAAGACATTCACCGCTTGATGATAAAGAATGGTGTTGATATAAATATTCACAACATACTCATCATCTCAATTATTATGTCATAATTAATTCATTAAAGAAATTAATTAAAATCCCACATAATATAAAATGTCATCTAAAGATAAATTTGATAATTCATCACCATGATGAAGGTAGTGGGGCGGCCATGATGAGATATTTTGGTATTGGTTCGTTTGGGTGCGTTTGAAACGGACCCTCGTGTATCTAATCCGATAGATAAACGTTGGTACGTTTCAATATTAATATAATTAATGAATCTAATTATTAAATTATATTAAAATTAAATTCTCTAAGAAATAATGTGAATAAATTAATTACCCAGTAATTTATTTAATTTACGAGACCGATTTGATTTAGATAATAAATTAAATTAGACATTCAATGTCCAATTAACCAAGAGAGAATAAGCTAAATATAATCCGTCGTCAATTCCTATGCCGCGACTCTATAGGTTCGTCTCAGTTAGCATAGGGAGGATCCAATGAGTGTTAGCACCACCCAACCAGTCTAATGGCTTACACTGTAACCTAACTGAGAACGAATGATGGGATAATTCCAAAACCATTATGTCGTGAATATCGTATACATATAAAGCCCTCAATCATATGTCTCGGTCAAGTATTACGGTCACGGTAAAGTCAAACCCTATTGTAACTTAACTCTATACACTTGTTAATGAAGATGGGATTACCGTTTTCGCCACAAATAAATTATCTAATCACCATAACATAATCATATAACCCAAAATTCCAGATTTTGGTAGAGTTTATACCAAAATTTCGAAGAAGACACGAAATTTACAATTTTCGACATAATCGAAATTCGTCTACCCAATCGGTTGTAACATATACTCAAAAGAAATATAATGCATGTTGATATAGCCATATACATACCTCTCGAGACATGCATTTACACAAATTTTCAGATTCACGCATGCATCATAATATTTTATAATTTTTGAATTAAAACTCAAGGAAAACAATAGATATATTTCTAAGTATATAAAAAAAAATCATAACATATATTTTATCAGAACATCTTAAAATTTTTCTCAATAAATCTTGAAGATTTTAGATTTTCACATGCATCCCAAAATAAAGAAATATATTATTTACTTTAGGAGTTTTGAAAGGAATTTCACCCACCTCAATTTCTTGTTACGAAAGGTTGATTCTAAGTCTCTTAAGTTGGAAGACGATCTTCCCTTCACCTCTACATATTTGGGCCGACCCATATTTCACCATGGAGGTGTATTTGTTTGCATGATGAGATTTAAGTTAGTGTATGAAGATTATAACTATAAATTATAAAAGGAAGTATAGAAGGTTAGATTACCTAGTTCTTGCTTAAATCTCTCTCTCTCTCTCTCTCTATATATATATATATATATATATATATATATATATATATATATATGCAGATTTTTCTTTATCTTTTGTGTTGAAAATGTAAAGAGTGGCTAGGTAATAAATGTAAGTATTTATAGTGTGATTTTAGGGCTAGGGAAGTGTAGTTGAAGAGAAGATTAATGCCATGTGTTTGAGGTGATTTATGAGGGTGACTTGCATGGGGAGGATGAAGGCTCTAGAATTCACATCCTTTCTTTTTCCTCCCTCTTTGCCCGCCCATATAATAATATATAGTATTATTTTTTTTTCTTCTAAATTTAAGTGTATAAGTTATTATTGAAATGGGTTGGGTTAGTTAGTTAGTTGGGTTGGGTCCAAGCTATTAAGTTTATATATGATCTTTGTTAGGTTGGGTCTTGGCCCATTAATTATTTTAGTATGTTATTATAATTATGTATGTGTGCTAAATATTTAATAATGAAAATTTAAATTTGGGCGATTAACAATTAATTAATCAAAACATCAAAAGTGTTCATAACAAAATTTTATTCATGACAATTTAGTTATTATTTACAACTATGCTTATTAAGACTAACGTTCACATGATTTTGTGGGGTTTCACACTGACAGTTCAAAGGCATCTAGCAGAATATATCTTTTTGAGGGAAGGTTCAAGGAGAATACTCTACTTAGCCTATGCAATGCCTAACCACAATAACTATCACCAAGTTAAAATACGTGTCTCACGTGTGCTGCTGGACAATCAATCTCATTCATGTGGGGGATTGTTGAAAAAATAGAGGAAATGGGCTGTTTTGACCAGCCCACTTGAGAGGCAATTTTGAGTGGGATCGACTATAAGTTAAAGTCTGGACTTAGTTGGAATACGTAGTACTCCGTACGTGGTTTCCAAAACATGTAAGAACATTCGAAATGATTGAGGTATGAATGAGATATAATGTTCCAAAGTGAACCCTCTAGAAGTGGGTTTGGGATGTTATCCCACATTGAAAAAAGAAGAGAAGACTTGTGAGTATATAAGGAGATGTGGACAAACTCTTATTCAAAAGTGAGACATGAGTGGATGTGTGACTAGGCGCCCCTCGTGCACACACACACACATGCGCGCGCGCCGCCGCTGTCCGCCCATCCGTCCGTACGTCCGGCTCAGCTCAGCTTGGCTTGGGTCGGGTCGGCTCAGCTCGGTCGAAGGGCGATTTGGGCGAAATGTCTCGACGTCTCGAAGTTATCTTTTTACTGCAATTTTAGTTGGATAAAATTTATTTTACTGAAACACCTTAATTATAAATTTCGAATTTTTCGGATCTGAATATATATCAATTAATTGATAATTATCGAATTAATCAGATTAGGATAAGTATCAAGATACCAATCCTTATCGGTTTAGAGTTCCTCCAGTACATGTCCTCCTCCAGCCTTCACCAATAAATACCCGACTTGAGGGGTTCGACTTTTTCACTTAATTCATGCGATTTTCGAGAGCTGTTTTGGTCAGATATTTTGCTTCTACCGCTTTCTTCTTTTTCGGGTCGGTGATAGTATACAGATATATTCTAGTTTGCTGAGGGTGCAAGGGATCATCGATTCAGTGCATCGAGCTATTGTTTTATCCTGGGAGGCAGACGTCACACACCGTGGTGAGGGCGGATTTGCTTTAAGGAGACAGATATTCTGTACTCAACAGCGACTTCCATTCGTTTTCGTAATTAGCAAATATTTCATTTTGCTAACTAATTTTGCAGTGCTTAAATAAATTATATCTGTTCCGGGAATTATTATTCCCGTGATGTGTCTTACCTAATACTGATTGTAGATACATAGATGGAAGGTTCTAGATCCTTCTAGAGGTAGTAGGATCCTATTAGATGTCTTACCTTATCTAGGAATCCTATGTATGGAAGGACTCTCATTGTAATGCCTATATAAAGGCCCTCTATCGTTGTTATGAATGAATTGATTTGTCTTTTACTTTCTCCTCAAACACGTTATCGCACGTAGCTCGAGCGAAAAAAAAAAAATCGCTGGCCGATCACGCGCGACGCCGCCGAGCACCGCCGCGACCACCGCCGCCCGCCGTCGCGCCCACCACTGATCGCCGCACCGCCGCGCGCGCCACCGCGCCAGAGCCGCCGCGAGCCGCGACCGCCGCCGCCAGCCGTCGCTGCCGCTGGACCGCGCCACGCCGGACCGCGCGCCGAATCTGCCCAAAGCCGCCAAAGACCGCCTTGCGCCGCCAACACTGCCCGCCGCCGGACCGCCTTCGCGCCGCCGGCCACACCGCCACCGACTCCAGCCGGTCGGTTGTGACCCGACCAGGTTGCCGACCCGATCTGCTCGACAGTCCCGTTTTCATCCAAGCCAACTGTTGCCTAAGGCTACGACCCGATCTGATCGAAGCATCGCCGGATCGTCGAACGGTTTTATGCACATGATATTTAATGCTTGAAAACCTAGTGCAATCGAGACAAAACCTATCAAAATCGAAAAAAAAAAAATGCCGAGAGACGAGAATTTCCGCGCGTGAATTTTCTGCACAGCGCAGTCGTACGAAAATCACATTTCCCATTTCGTTAACCGTCGGATCGGTGTGAAATTTTGGCAGCAACTTCCCAACACAAATATCTGTATATTCAACGGTGGAGATCGGATTCTGTGTAATATTGGTTACTGAATCTACTGCCGAACAGAAGCAGATTTTTACGAGGAAATTTGGAGATCCGACCTCATCCAATACCGAACTGCTGCATCGCCGCGCTTGAGTCCTTTTTCGGCCGAATTATCGAGCCCAGTAGCCCTATCCGGGCGTTTCTCAACCCTCCATCTTTTCCTAATTAATGATTCATTTGTTCATTAATTTGTACACTTATGAATCTTACATGTTTATGTTTTACGTGTATATAGGAAAATACGTCGCTCATGATGATGTGCACGCTATGGAGAAAAAGCCATATTTATCCCGTTCAAGGATCAAAATAAATATAGAACGGAGTACCCACGGAAATATGTTGCTCATATGGAGAGAATCTCCCGTTCAAGGATCAAAGCATATATGAAACCAAGTACCCGTAAGACTTTATTAAAGTTCTCGTTTTTCAATTCCTCTCTTTTGGGAATTTTTTTTGGGGAATTGGGTATTTGGGTTCTTTATCTCCCACGCTACTTTGCGGTGGATGAGACAATGAGAGGTGGTATCACTCTCGGATGTCGAAGTAAACTGTGTGACGGTCCTGGGGGAGTCACGGATAATTGTTGAAAGTCGATATTTGTGGTTGTTGCATACACCACGCTGGGTGCGATTTGATGTCGCCGTTTTGTCGATTTTAAACCAACAATTGAAAAAAAATGAACATTGTCGGTAACGGTAAAGTTATGACTCGTTCATGATTAGTCACGGATTTGTGACATACAAATGGGACAAACATCGATTGCGACGGATATGTCGTGGTTAAAATCGATTTGTGACGGAATTGTCACGTTGAATTGAGCGACCACCACTTGGTCTTGACCCAATCCCATACTTGGAAAACTCCATCTTTCATCTTATTAAAATAAAATATTGCATGTGGGTGTAGACATGTATCGTCTCCTTGCAACATGATATATGAAAGAATGTACGAGTAATTCTCATGAGTTTCAACATGTAAGGCAATGACATATTGCGGTAAATACATGAATTCGTTGACCTCGATTATAGTTCGTATGACTATAGGTCCGAATACTTTTCCGAGTATTTGTAAAGGCATGTGCCTTATATATTTGACTATGTTTAGTCGATCTTATTGGATGGTCAAGACAAGTTGGTTATGGTATATTCATTATGTCTCATGGTTCAAAATGCTTAATTATGATGCACCGCGTTGTATCTATATAACATGGCTATTATGACGTATACTTGCAAATTGAGAATTAAAATACTTGGTTGATTGATGCACTTTGGTGGATTTTTTCTGCACTTTTGATCATGACTAGGCGCATCCTCCTTGGTATTTGTTTATGCTTTGAAAATTCAAACGGAATCAGTGGTTTTTAAACGTTTTACAGCATCGACATTCCTACTTTCTCTGCAAGTCTACCAAGTTGGAGTTACCGAAAGGATCATTAGTCGAAGATAAGAAATCGAACACCCTGCTGCGTTTAAACGCACATATGGCTGTCATTGCCATGTTTTTGCATCAACACTTATGCCATTGGATATGGTCTCAACCTTGGTTTCTCACTAAACTTGGGAAAAACTAAACAGCCAATTAAAATATGCACTGTGATCTAAGTTTAATGATCCGTGTGGGGCACAATATATGGATAGAAAGATACGGAAGTCTAGTTTCCAGAACATCTGACCGTTCGTCCATAGCCTTCCTAACAAGGGAGTTATCGCTGTTTTAGTGAACACAGGTCAAGCTGCGCGGAATTTTATTTCCAGCGATTGTGCTAAATTTTGTCCCAACCAACTTGGTTCCCATCTTGAATTTGCAAGTGGTCTTACGACACATATTTTTCAACCTCTTTCTGGCCAAATTTGCCATAGATGATGCAGTTTTTGGTATGCGTTGTACGCTAAACTATCATCTTTCAAATGTTGAAAAACAGTTTCATTGGGAAAGCCCAAAATATGCACCCTTGTAAGAAGGTCGAGCGTGTGCATGGTAGTGTTACACCATGCTTGTGTCGTAATTTTGCCCCTTAGGCATATAACCTTGCCATGTTATGCACTCAATATGATAGATCATTTTGATCATATCAAGCATAAAATCTCTATGTTGTTAGAGTATTCGCTATGCTCATGATTATGAAATTTTGCAAGCGAAATTGAGTGCGTATTAAGCTATTTTCAAGGAACATGATATTTTTGGATTTCGGTTTATAAATCTATTGTGACTATGATGACTAAGTCATCACAATCAATGAGTGGTATAATACTCAAATTGTTGAATGTCGAATGGCGTTTTCTAGTCACATATGTTCCGTAACAATTTAACCATGTTATGACTCGATGATACATATGCCAAAGTGTATCACTCATAGCATCTCATTATGATTTGTGAGAATAAAATCTTATGCATCACTTGTATTGGACATGTGAAAGAAAAATATTCATGAGTCAATATGGTCCGGCTTGCATCGGTTTGTGTAACCAGAAGATGTATTGGGACATTGACACATTTAGGCTTTAATAGTCCGGAATTTGGACAATTTGATGATCCATATACCACGGTATTGTCATGGACATCATTTTATTTGAACAAAGAAACCAGTTGGATCATAGACACCAAAGTACGTTGGTGGAGTCGTGAGCAAGGCTCATGACCGATGATGATATTTATGTCATTCGCGTCTTGTTTTAATAAACATGTGTGACGCTAAAGACCCCCCCAATGATCCTTCTTATCCATGTTCATTGATTTAAGCCTATTCTTTGGCACAATTAGGAGATGACACCCTCCTATGCTAAAGAGAATAATGTAGCGACTCGCATAAGCATGGTGCTGAGTCCTCCCTTTTCACCGAGTCCTTATACATACATGATCATAAGTATTAGCCTGGGTTGCTTATGATGCTATGATGGTGTTCACAAATGGTCGTACTCAAGTAATAACATTTATATGTTATGTTGTTCCTTTGACAATGATTGATAAGTTGATGAAACCTGAGTTATGGTTGTCCAACTTGCGGACCAGTCATTGTAAAGGTCGGTTCACCCACTTTTAGACCAAGTCTTAAAGTGAAATTTTAACGAGTACTTCCTAACATCCAAGGCTACCTTCTCACAAATTTTGGTGCCATTTGGAGACTTGGAAGGAGGTGAACCACTTAAATGAAGTTTTCACATACCACCAGCCATCCTAACGACTAGTTCGATGTCATTTCGATCGGTTTTTGACCACAAGGTTGATGGTTTTGGAATCCTAAACACCCGTTTATACATGCTCACGAAATTTTGAGGTGTTTGGGGCTGGTGAAGGGAGTGAACTCTTCAAGAAAGCACTAGAGGTTCGATAAAACCAACGGCCTATCATCGGTTCAATCGTTTCTTTATGTTCGATCCCGGTGGTGCATGGTGGCGGTTTTGTTGGATTCTCAAGACCAGTAGCTACGGCTATGTAGCATAGGTCAACATGTCATATTCACCTATACCTATCATCATTCAAATGCTTAGTTACGAGTGTAACAATATGCATCTTGTTAACTGGATTGTGTTAACACTGAAAACCTTTATCGTCCACAAGTTCATGTGCCAAAGTGCGTCACCACAATGCATTATGACGGGTTATAAATGATGAATATGACATGCGCTTTCACTCATAGTCCGCTTAAAATGTACCTTGGCAGACGATCTCGTAAGTCACTTTGATGAGCCAGTCTTCCCGTCGTTAGGGGGAGATGCGAACGATCATGTTCGAGTAGAACGACTTGGAATTGTCGTAGTTTGTCCCTACTGTGCCTCACCAAGTTCCCTAAAGTGACAAGATTAAATACATGCTGCAAATATGTCTGCAAGGATTGTGTCCGGTTATGGACGTTCGTCACTTATAAATGGTGATATGGTAACACCACAAATTGTGGTAGATGGTGTTACTAGGCCGTGGATCTCATCGAGTATTGGGATGCCACTTGGTTCGATAAATACTCTCGCTAAGAATGTATGCGAGTTTGGTACATGAAAACTTGATCATATGATCAAATGAACTCATCCGTCTCATGTGATTCTGGATTATAGTCATCATTGGGGGACGCCTCAATGAATGCCAATCCATAAAGAGTACTCTATGAATAAGCCGGTTCATGAGGACGTGGAATGTGAGTTTAATCGAACCATACTTCGTTGAAAATCTACAACGTTGTAGCCTTGGCCTAAAATGGAAACATATGCGACTCTAGTATAAACAAAGTGATAGCCCTTTGTTGAAGTGGTACCGACACTCCAAAGATAAGATCTATCCGTAAATTTTGTTAAAGCGAGTGAGAGAAGGAGTTAAACTCACCTCATGGCGCAAGGTTTCTCATGAACGCACTGGAATCGACTACGATGACACGAAACTTAGTTGTGCTATCGTAATGGATGTTATAGCATCCACTATCTTTTCAGTTAGATAGTTTCCCAAAAACTGACGTGCAGCTTGTGGTTAAATCTTATCTTAGTGGGGAACTAAGTTAAGTGATTAAAGGATCTCGTGGTGGATCAGACTCAAATCAAGTGGCTCCTGACCACGGAGCGCGTCGACAAGTGATTGTCGGGAATGCATACTAAGTATATACTTGATTTGGAAGAGATATGAAGCTTTTGCGTGTAAAACTAAGGGTTTATAGTGATGTACTCTTATGAGACTAAGAGATTCCGCTAAATCCAAAGTTAAGAATGAAATGATCTTGGGACACTTGATGATGCGTATTCATCAATCAGTTTAAGGCAATCTAAGGGACGGTTTCCCTAAGAGACGATAAAGTAATGCCTATATTGTAATATCCGCAATTTCGAATTTCGGTAATTTTCTTTTTTTCGGAGGAGGTTTGTTTTGACAACTCTATCATGACCTTTTCGTCATTCCGAGAATGATTAATTGTGCACTTTTTGTCATCCGAGTTCGTTTCGGTGTCGTTTTGTTGAGTTCCGTGTCCTTAATCGACTTTTTCACGTGGGAGTTCGACTTTGTTAGATCACCATTAATTTTTGGTAAAGCCAAAAATTCTAAATCTTTGCAATATTATAGAGCATCGAATTAGCTTTCCAATGGTTCAAACGGTGAGTCAATCGGAGTCCGGACGAGAGAGTTATGATCGTTTTCGTTCACCCGCTCATTTGGCGATCCGCCGACCGGACTCGGCCGTGTCGCTTTAACGCGGCCGTGCCGTACTCGTCCGGATAAGCCGGTAGCGTCTGCCCAGAGGCCCGACCGTGTTCCAGGACACGGCCGAGTCAATGCCGAGCGCCCCTTCGCGACACGACCGTGTCATGCAGGACACGGTCGAGTCCCTGCCGGCCGATTGCGCGCCACGACCGTGTCATGTCGGACACGGTCGAGTCTGTCAGCCTATTTAAGGCCTGGCAGCGTATTTTTTCACCCAGTTTCTCATTCCTCTTCTTCCCGTTCGCGGCTGTGGGTGTACACATCATGGAGACATGATGTTGTTCTTTCAATCCATGAAGTTTTGAGGCTCATATCATCAATCATCCGTCCTATAACATCCTTCAATCCAGCGAATCAAGGCAAGTTTTCTTAAAATCTAGTTTTGGGGATTTTGCTCGATTTGTCCGTTTAATCCGTTTTAACTCAGAATAGTGATGTATTTATGATTGTTAAACATTATTATGTCGAATTCCTTGCTGTTACTCGGTTGAATCGCCGAGGATTTGTCGTTTTCTTGAGTTTCTTATCGACGCCTTGAAGGTGTCCGATAAAATGTCACAAAGAGGATACGAGCGTTCTACGATTATTATTCCTTGTTCGTTCGTTAATTTATTGATGGTATGATGTTAGGGTCAGATTTCTCGCAAAGAATTCGAGTCGGAACCCTTCCGTTCGTCGTTTTCTTCAAGCTTTTCGATCGTGGGTGTATTCATTGTCTTCGCCGGAGAATCGTAGGTGTTCGAGGTGTCCCGACTGATCCGTGATTGTGGGAGTGTCCGGTATCGATTATCGAGGCAAGTATCTTGCCCATACATTACGTGTTTTGTGGATATAATGGTTGTTAATCGTCGATATGTGTTAAATAAATATTCATAACCATCTTTCTCAAAAGTATCGGTATATTTACCAACAAGGTTTTCTTAAGGACGACTTGTGTGTTCCGAGAATTAATATGCTTAATTGAATACGTGTATTAATGTTGAGTATAAGATCGTAATACTTTCGTGTGATGCCATTGTGTGTGATTACGTTGTCGGTAAGTTTTGAAGTTTAGTCCTTTGTTAAAGGCATGCGTGGAGACATGTGGTTATCGATGAATTATGTGAATTTATGTGATACTGGTTGTGCCGTTCGATGCTGTTGGAATAGTGTGCTTTCTTGTTGATAGTATTAGTTATGGGCTATGAGTATATGTTGGATGAACTGGCCATTCTAGTAAGGTACCTCGACTATATATACTGTGATTGACCTTCGAGGCTTGCGGTTTGCAATCGTGATTTTGGAACGTGTGTGTGTGTTGTTCCTTCCACCGGAGTGTCCGACGGGATGTCCGGGGTCGATACTAAGGGTACGGCCACGGAAGTGGACTTGGGTGCGTGTGTGGATGAACTTCCACCGGAGTGTCGACGGGATGTCCGGGGTCGATACTAAGTACGGCCGCGAAGTGGTTTCCCACCGGAGTGTCCGACGGATGTCCGGGGTCGATACTAAGGGTACGGCCGCGGGTTACCAGTTGTGGTTTTTCATCTTGAGGATGACGATGTTATCGTTAATTGTGATATTGTCCGAGTATCATAATGCTTTGTGCTCGGGGTTGAGAGACATTGTATATCGAGTCTTGGTGCTTGGCTAGAATGGCATAGGATTAATGGGTTATGTGTAATGTGTCCTTGTAAGTGATTTGAAGTGGATGATCGGGTCGTGGACCCCGTGTTTTGTGACCTAATGGTTGGGTCGTGAACCCCGTGTTTTGTTAAACGGATTTGTATTTTGAAAAATGAACTTTGGGCTGTGACCTAAATGGCTTTCGAGGAACTTTAGAATTTTTCAATTTCTAACGTTTTAAAACTCCCGAGATTTGTAAATGTTTTCAAAGTGCTTACTTACTTCGTTTCTACTTTCAAGACTTGAACTATTTTTAACTAAATATACCTCGAGAAGTATTTCGTTGTATTCTCGGAATGTGTTGTGTATGGCTCGTATTTGCACTTTATACTTGCACTAGCGAAACAGTGGAGTTTTGCTAACCCCCGAGTAATCGGGGGGTTGATATCTCAGATTGTGTCCGTGCACATGCAAAGTTGTCGGGAGCAAGACACTTGGATCGGCACGAGGGATGATGAAAGACGAATGATACTAATCACACGAAGGCCGCTTTGACTTGATTAGTCGAGTCCATTGTATTGTCTTTTCATTGCCTTATTGTTCGTCGTTGCAAGTATTTTACCCTTGCATGTGTATGAGTCTGGATGAGTTTATGTATTTTGATTTGTAAGTCAGTGATGGAAGACCAAATCGGTCTATTGATTCGTTATTTTGATTCATCAGTATGTAATGTAATGTGTTGTGTTGATGTCTAGCCTGGTGGATCCTCACGGAGAGGGTCTGCGGCGTGTAATATTCCCGTTTGATCTGGGGGTGTTACATTTATGGTATCGGAGCTTAGGTTGCGGAAACCTAGGCTGTCGGGTCCAGTCGTGTATTGTTGGGTCTTGTCTTGTCAGATTGAGTCTGACTGATGTCGTGTCGCGACGCGTCGTTTGGAATGTCGGCCGTGATTAGTATCAGGATGCAGCCATCATCTTCGTGCGATCTGTGAATGTAAGTCTCCCTACTACAGGTTGTACCACGAGCTATACGAGCCTGTGTGATTTTGTGTTATGTAGTTAATATTTGAAGATGCATCGTGAGTAAGTGACATATATTTGTTGATTCCCGACTTGCGCTAAAATGTAGAATGATATTGCTGAATGTATCCTTGTATAAATCATTTTTCTTACAAGGGTATAAACCTTGGAATTTTAAGTTTTCGAATCCTTTCGGGGGAGTCACGTAAAATTTTTAAAATGCCCTCCAAGGGAGGAAAAAGTTGATTTTCGTATGTTGACCACAAGGCTGAAAGTTCTGAAAACTCGAATTATTGATAATTCTTTTCCACTGTGTACTATAAGTTTTCAAAACTCGAGTTTTTAACTCAAATAAGGTCTTCAAAATATACTCAAGACGTGACTCTCGTTTGTAACTTTTCGGTTTCATGAATGTTGGTCAAAAGATGCGTATTGATGATGCTCTCGTTGTTGAGCAGTGGTGCCAGTTTTAAAATTAAAATAGTAACGTGAATGTTGAGTCCATCGGTATGTATGTGTTGAGATAGTCCTCTATATTGAGAAGTAAAATTTTCGTTTTTGTAGGATGATTTTCTTTTGATGGTTGCTTGTGAGTTGTTATAATTATGTGAGTCGATGACATTTAGACTTGTATGTTGTTGCTTACTTGTAACCTTCGAGTCTACTATTACCTCATATATGTTTGCAATCGTGTTGGTGATTAGAGCAGTTAGCACAGGCTTAGTACGAGCCTAATGAGCGCTAACGTGGCGTGTTTAGTGCACGTTAACCTTTGTTGTAACGCGCGCTAATCAACTTGGGCAGAGGCTATGGAACCGCATTATAGCCGTCAGGTCTAACTTTTGCGGCCAATCACTTGTAGTTGTATTCTCTACGTGGTGCCTAGTGATAACAATCACAGCGTGAATGCGTGTTAAGACTTTTCGTATTGCTAGGTGATATTTGATTGTGGTTGATGAATTGATAAATTATGTCTGCTGTGTGTGTTCAAAAACACTTTCCTGGAAACTTCACAAAGTTTTGACGGTTCGATTAATCGGCGGCTCCGTGTATACTTTGAAAATTATTTGGAAATTGGCAAGCCGGCCTTGGATTCTCAAATAAAACCTCGACGGTATTTGAAAGAGTTGTTTTAAAGTACCTTGAATATTTTGTAAAGTATTACCGTCGTTGATGTCTGTGAAGTGTTGGGAGGATTTTCGAAAATTATTTTAACGTATTGTTGCATTTTCAAATATTTTGAGTGAATGATTTTCAAAAATCTTTCACACCATAAAAATATTTTATTTCAAAAACCGATGCGATTTTTATTTTCAAAAAAAAAAATATAGTGAAAGATGAAAAATCTCACTCGATGTAAAGTTCAAACTCGGATTTAGAAATGTTAGAGTATGTAAAAATGATTTGATGATCTTGCATGGTTAACTTGTTAGTTATTAACGGTGATGATGATACGTAGAGGCTTGATGACTTCAAATGATTTCAAATGAGACGGTTAAAATATGTTGTTTACAAGTTTTGATGGAACAACCCGAGGTACCAAAAGTGTAACACCCCAAACTAGGCGGATATTACAGTGCCGTAGATCCCCGACTGGGACCCACCAGGCAAATGAAAATGAATGAATGACACAAGATAAATGTAGTACCGAACCACATTATATTACCAAATACTCCGATGAGGAGTTTAAGTACAACACACCAGGACAATACCGAATACTAGTGTATTTTATGTGAAGATAAAATACACCACCCTGAATAAATAAACAGGTCAAACGGAATTTTGCAAATGAAAATACAAATGATCAAATGATCAAATCGATCAAACAAACGAAATGATTGGGGCCCCTACTAGTATCATCGACTCGCCGCCAACATGCTCTTCCCATGCCTTTGCCTTGCCGTGACTGAAACAAAATCCCAACGGCCGCCATACGTAACAACAATCCTCAAGGGTTGAAATTACACAATCATGAATTAATCAAGTTATGAAATATTCTTAATTATGAATTACATCAAGAGGAGTACCATAGTACGCCCGTAATGTTCTTTGCAAGTGTACAACACCCGTCCGTGTACCTAATTAGTCTCACGAGACAATATGACTCGTGTGCACGGTCTAATGTATCGGTGAACCCAATACAATAACCATCGTGTGCCCGACTAAAAATTCCACACAGACACACCCGGCCACGCAATATGAACCCAGAAGGTCACATGAACGAGAATGACCATAATGAACGTCAATGAATAATTAATTAGACAAGGATAAAATGACTCACCGTTATGAAAGTAATAGTGACGTGATTGATAATCCAATGAAATGATTTGGAACCGTCGTTCCTCGTGAATGAAATTATTATTCGACAATTACAAATCTCCAAAATGATTATAATTATGATGAATGAATTATGATTATGAACAATCAACAACGAAAGGAATGAGTATCCGTCCACGAACAACGTCCTAACCAAGATACCGGTCGCTCGAACAACCTTAATTCATTACAATTACCAACAATCCGATTAATAACGAATTAAACACGAATAAAACGAACTCAAGACGTCGATACGATTAAACCAAGTTCATCGGGGCATTATATCGAACACTTTGAGGCCAACTTTGATTGTATACAACTAAACCTCAATAATATCAACTTCAAATCCCCAAGAAGTGTTTCAAATCAACAAAACATCTCCAATACGATCAATAATCCGTTATGATTATCCGAAAACGTGATTATAACAACAATTAGTTGAAAATCCCCAATTCCAACTCGATTTCCAAAGTGTTCTTGAATAATCCCTCAATAATCCAATGAATCCTTATACAAACTCATAATCATATACATATCCCTTCATATATCATGATTATAACGTCCAAAACATCCTATTTCAACACAAAATCGAAGTCCAAAGAGTTGAAGGAATTACCTCTTGATGATCCAAGTGCTTCAATCCGAAGAATACGCGTTAGATTGATTATCCGGGCTTCACGATCGAAAGGAGATGAAGAAAATCAAACACCCAAATGATTTGTGAAGGAAAACCCTCCTCAAGCCTTATCTCTCGGTTGAAGGTGAAGGAAATGCGTAAAATGGGTGAAATGATGAAAAAATGAATTTAAAGGGGTTATCGTCGCCGGACACGGCCGTGCCGATCGGCACGGTCGTGTCGCACGGCCGGTGGCGATTGGCCGACAGTGACTCGACCGTGTCCGGATTGACACGGTCGCAATACAGGGCCTTCCGAAGCGACCCGCCCGACGACTTCGGCATGACTCGACCGTGTCCCGGGACACGGCCGGGCGTGTCGGCGATCGTCCCGAGCTTATCCGGAAGAGTACGGCACGGCCGTGTCGGACGACACGGCCGAGCCTGGTCGGCAGAAACTTCGCATTTTCCGGACGAGTACGGCACGGGCCGTGTCGGACGACACGGCCGAGTTCGGTCGGGCATGATCGCCAAAATCAAACGACCATAACTCTCTCGTCCGGACTCCGATTGACTCACCGTTTGAACCATTGGAAAGCTAACTCGATGCTCTTTAATATTGCAAGATTTAGAATTTTTGGAGTTACCAAAAATTAATGGTGATCTAACAAAGTCGAACTCATATGAGGAAAGTTGAAACGATGAACAATAACGATACTCAACTCGAAGTTTATACGAGGTGAACACGGTGAATGAACATGATTGATGAATGATTATAATTGAGTGAAAATACACCGAGTGACAATTACAGATCGATAATTACCGAATGAAAATGAATGAATTACAACCGGTATTACATACTCCCCTTAAAAAGAGTTTCGTCTGAAACTAAGGGTCAAACAACTCGGGATAACTCTCCCGCATAATCTCCTCGGTTTCCCAAGTGGCCTCTTCGACTCCATGTCTGGACCACTGAATCTTGACCAAAGGAATCGACTTATTTCTCAACTGTTTGATTCGTCGCTCTAAAACTCGTATAGGACGCTTCTCATATGATTGATCGTCGGCGATCTCGATTTCGTCGAACCGCAGTATGTGACTCGGGTCGGCAACATACTTTCGCAACTGAGAGACATGAAACACATTATGAATTCGGCTCAGGGCCGGAGGTAAAGCCAATCGATAAGCTAACTCGCCTACTCGATCCAAAATTTCAAACGGTCCAATGAATCTCGGACTCAACTTCCCCCGTTTTCCGAAACGGAAAATACCTCGACTCGGGGATACCTTGACCAAGACGTGGTCACCCGTCTCGAACTCTAGTGGTCGACGACGATTATCTGCATATGATTTCGCTGACTCGAGCCGCCAACATACGACTCTTGATCAAAGCTACCTTCTCCTGCGGCTATAAGCATATCGGGTTCGGTGCCGATTGATTCGACAAGTCATCCCAACACAAGGGAGATCGACAACGACGACCGTACAAGGCCTCGTAAGGTGCCATCTTAATGGAAGCATGCCAACTATTATTATACGTGAACTCGATCAATGGTAGTTGGGCTTCCCAATCGTCTCTTCCAATCGAGGACGCATGCCCTCAACATGTCCTCTAATGTCTGTATAGTCCTCTCCGATTGTCCGTCTGACCGAGGATGAAAGGCGGCGAGATTGAGCCGAGTTCCCATAGCACGGTGAATCGATTTCCAAAATGAGATACAAATCGTCCGTCACGATCGGAAACGATACTCTTAGAGTACCGTGCGCCTTACTATCTCCTTGATGAATAATCGGGCCGCCTCTCGGGACCCCACGTATCCTTGATCTCAAGGAAATGAGCTGATTTAGTTAAACGGTCCACAATCACCTGCATCGTATTCATGCCACGACGACTCGTCGGCAAACTCGTGATGAAATCCATAGAAATGTCTTCCCACTTCCACTGAATAGGGAGAGGTTTCAACATACCCACGGCCGGCCGATGTTCAATCTTGACTTGTTGGCAAGTTAAGCATCTCGAAACAAATTCCGCGACTTCGCCTTCATATTACTCCACCAGTAATTTTGTTTCAAGTTCTTATACATCTTGCTAGACCCCGGATGAACAGAATAAGGGGTAGCATGAGCTTCTCTCAAAATCGAGTTTTTCAACTCGTCATTCGCCGGCACGCACAACCGGTTCTTAAACCTCAAAAGTCCATCCTCGTGGACCACGAATCCAGGGGCTCTCCCCAGAGCCACATCCTCACGAATGCGCAACACTGCAGGGTCTGAACCCCGATTCTCCCCGATTGCATCCTCAAGAGATGATGAAATCTCTAACATACAAAGTCGTCCCTCGAACTCGTTGAAGCTGACCTCGATCTCGGGTCTAAGGAATTCTGTTGGAGCTCCTTCGAATTGTTAAACGAGCAAGCATCTGCTCCCGAATGGACTTACGACTCAAGGCGTCGGCGACAACGTTCGCCTTGCCCGGGTGGTAAAGGATCTCAATATCGTAATCCTTGATTAGTTCTAACCACCGCCTGTCGCATATTTAATTCCTTCGAGTAAATATATACTTTAAACTTTTATGATCGGTGAATATCGACAAGTGACGCCATAAAGGTAATGACGCCAAATCTTCAAAGCGAACACCACGGCTGCTAGCTCAAGGTCGTGTGTCGGATAATTAACCTCGTAAGGTCTCAACCGCCGTGAAGCATAGGCAATAACCTTCCTGCTCGCATGAGTACACATCCGAGACCCCGTCCGACGCATCACTATAAAACCACAAATCCCTCCGTCCCTGCGGCAAGGAAAGTACAAAGCCGACATTAACCGGCTCTTGAGTTCTTCAAAACTCACGACACGCGTCGGACCACGTGTATTTCTTATCCTTCCGCAAAAGGTTCCAATGGTTGAGCAATTTTGGAAAATCCTTCCACAAACCTCCGATAATAACCGGCTAATCCGAGAAAGCTTCGATTTCCTTAACATTCTTCTGAGGTAACCAATTCCTGATAGCCTCCGTCTTCCGAGGATCAACACGCACTCCATCTCGATGAAATTACATGTCCGAGAAACGTCACTGACATCCGTAACTCACATTTGGAAAACTTCCCATAAAGTTGTTCTCGTCTCAACACGCCGAGCACTTGATGAAGGTGAAACTCGTGTTCCTCTCGGTCACGAGAATAAATCAAAATGTCATCGATGAAGACAACAACAAACCGATCCGAAAGTCGATGAAGACCCGATTCATTAACTCCATGAATACCGCAGTGCATTAGTCAATCCGAACGGCATAACCACAAACTCATAATGACCATAACGTGTTCGAACGCCGCCCTAGCGATATCCGACTCGAATCAAGAATCGATGATATCCGGATCTTAAGTCGATCTTGGAAAATACCGAAGCTCCCCGAAGTTGATCCAAAAGGTCATCGATACGGGGTAAGGGATACTTATTCTTGATTGTCACCTTATTCAACTCCCGATAATCGATACACAAGCGAAAAGAACCATCTTTCTTTTGACGAACAAGATCGTGCTCCCCACGGGACGCACTCGGTCGGATATAACCTTTCTCGAACAATTCCTCAAGTTGACTCTTCAACTCTCGCATTTCGTCGGGGCCATTCGATGCGGTGCCTTCGATATCGAGGACGTACTGTGCTCCAACTCAATCGTGAATTCCACATCTCTCTCGTGGAGGCAAACTGTAACTCGTCTGAAATACATCGGCATATTCCTTACTACCGGAATATCCGACAACATTATCGATGATTCCTCGCTTTGGTCATATAGCACCAATAACCGACACATCCTCGATCGAGTAATCGCACCGCTTTCATCAAATTAATGACCTTACTGCAGTAGGATTACCTCCCCGAAATACACATTCAACCCCATCGTCGAAATGATAGTAATCATACGCTTACGGACACTAATGATGGCATCATGACGATCCATCCAATCAATACCCAAGATGACGCTGCCTCTCGGCAAATCTACGACGATAAGGTTCGCCGCCATACACGACCATGAAACCGAATAGGACAATCCACGAATCTCACGATTTCGATGATTCGTCTACCATCGGGTAGACCAATGACATAAGGCTCACAACTAGTAGCACTACCCGCACGTAGTCTACTCAAACATGATTCGAAATGAATGAATGCGATGCACCAAGATCAAAAAGGGTACACACAAGTTGAGATAGAATATCGAGTGTACACGAGATCATTTGAGCCTCGGGATCATCGGCCTTCTTCATCTCATAAATCCGGGTTTGCTAGTCCCGACCGGACGCTCCTGTCTGCCGACTATAGGCTCCACCTTTAGTCGCCTCGCTGCTTTAAACGACGCCGATTGAGTGGCCCGATTCTCGAACGGCCGACTGCTTCGGGCCTGAGATGACGCCCGAGTAGGTTTGGAGTCCCTACGGCAAAACGGGCCTTATGCCCAAGAATCCCACAATTATGACACGTGATCGTCTGTCTCGGACACTTGGTACCGAGGTGACCAAGTTCCCCATGCTATAACAGTGATGGCCGAACCGGCCGATCGAGACCGTGATTCCGCGGGTTTAGACGACACAGAGGTCGTTCGTAAAAGCGGAGCCCGCACGGGGTTTCTTGAAAGTTGTCCGACCGCCTTGGTCGATTTCGATTCTTCGATTTCTTGCTAGCGTACGAAGGTTGCCGCTTAGCAATCTCTTTAGCAAGAAGCTCATAGGTGAGAGCTTTCGATGAATTCGCCAACGAGGTGCAATTATGATTAAGTAATCAAGTCTCATACGGGTTTCACCTCTTGTCAAATACTTGATCTTGTCCGCTTCGAGTGAATGATAGATGAGGCGAACGGAAGAAGTTCCTGAAATTTTTCGGCAATGGCGAGAACATCATTATCCGCCGAAAGGTCGGGAGTGAGTAATTCCGACAACTTGGCCTCCCGAGTGGGGCCGGATAGTACCTCTCCATCATGAGAGTCTTGAACCGATCCCAAGTACAAGATCCTTCGGTGGGCTTCAACGATAACCACCAAGAATGTGCGCTCTTACCTGTAGTAAGTCGCAATGAAACTTTGTGTCCTTCCTGACACTCCACCATAGCAAACAACTTCGAAATGTTCGAGCCAATGAATAATATCTCACGGCTCAGGCGAGCCCTCGAAAGTCGGTGGCCTCTGGCGAGAGATGTCGCCGATGATATTGCTCACATTCCTCTCTTGCCTCGGAGGTGGCGGCGGAGGAGCCTGTTGATTTTGAGTAGTGGAGTTATGCATCGTCTCCATTAGTTGTGTCATCTGAGTCATCTGGGCCATCATGCCTCGCATAAAGGCGAGTGGATCGATCCGAACACCTTCGACCGAGCGGTGTCCCTAGTACGACTCACGATAGAGAATGATCACGTCCGTGTGAATGAGTAGCGGCGTCGCTACTAGATGAATTAGCATTATTTCTCGCATTTGCACGTGTATTCGCACGAGTTCTGGATTCCGCCCGCTCCACGGCCTCGTCCTCCTCGTCCTTCGCCGGCTCTTTCCATATCAAGTAGGAAAGTCACATGATGATTATATTTCCCGCATGAATATCATGTTATGATTATATTATGAAATGATGAAAATGAGCATACACGCTCCAATACAAATAATACATGAATGATTAACGACGTGACATGATTATCTCGATGAAGTTATGAAATGATTATCTTGAATGAGTTAACAAGATTAATGATTTGATCTTTCAAATCAACAATCGAATAATGAAATGAATTGAGTGATTAATGAGTCAACTCGACTGCTCGATCAAAGTGACAATGATGATTGAGGATTGTTAATCGATGAATTATGAATGAATGATTAATGCCGTAAATTATACCATGGCATTAGAAATCTTATTCTTGGTCCGATTGGCTCGGCATTTGCACAGTCACACGTGACGCGAAAGTCCAATGATACTAGTCCGATGACGATGATTTCAAACGAGACATGACTTGGAGGGTAGTATTCAAAACCACGCCCGATACCAACTCGTAACACCCCAAACTAGGCGGATATTACGGTCCGTAGATCCTCGACCAGGACCCACCGTGCAAATGAAAATGAATGAATGACACAAGATAAATGTAGTACCGAACCACATTATATTACCAAATACTCCGATGAGGAGTTTAAGTACAACACACCAGACAATACCGAATACTAGTGTATTTTATGTGAAGATAAAATACACCACTAATAAATAAACATTTCAAACGGAATTTTGCAAAGGAAAATACAAATGACTGAAATGATCAAACGATCAAACAAACGAAAATGATTGGGGCCCCTACTAGTATCACTCGACTCGCCGCCAACATGCTCTTCCCATGCCTTTGCCTTGCCGTGACACGAAAACAAAATCCCCAACGGCCGCCATACGTAACAACAATCCTCAAGGGTTGAAATTACACAATCATGAATTAATCAAGTTATGAAATATTCTTAATTATGAATTACGCCAAGAGGAGTACCATAGTACGCCCGTAATGTTCTCGTGCAAGTGTACAACACCCGTCCGTGTACCTAATTAGTCTCACGAGACAATATGACTCGTGTGCACGGCCTAATGTATCGGTGAACCCAATACAATAACCATCGTGTGCCCGACTAAAAATTCCACACGTACACACCCGCCACGCAATATGAACCCGTAAGGTCACATGAACGAGAATGACCATAATGAACGTCAATGAATAATTAATTAGACAAGGATAAAATGACTCACCGTTATGAAAGTAATAGTGACGTGATTGATAATCCAATGAAATGATTTGGAACCGTCGTTCCTCGTGAATGAAATTATTATTCGACAATTACAAATCTCCAAAATGATTATAATTATGATGAATGAATTATGATTATGAACAATCAACAACGAAAGGAATGAGTATCCTTTTAACCGAGTAAGATTTAACTTACTCAACAACAATGAAGAATGTCCGTCCACGAACAACGTCCTAACCAAGATACCGGTCGCTCGAACAACCTTAATTCATTACAATTACCAACAATCTGATTAATAACGAATTAAACACGAATAAAACGAACTCAAGACGTCGATACGATTAAACCAAGTTCATCGGGGCATTATATCGAACACTTTGAGGCCAACTTTGATTGTATACAACTAAACCTCAATAATATCAACTTCAAATCCCCAAGAAGTGTTTCAAATCAACAAAACATCTCCAATACGATCAATAATCCGTTATGATTATCCGAAAACGTGATTATAACAACAATTAGTTGAAAATCCCCAATTCCAACTCGATTTCCAAAGTGTTCTTGAATAATCCCTCAATAATCCAATGAATCCTTATACAAACTCATAATCATATACATATCCCTTCATATATCATGATTATAACGTCCAAAACATCCTATTTCAACACAAAATCGAAGTCCAAAGAGTTGAAGGAATTACCTCTTGATGATCCAAGTGCTTCAATCAAGAATACGCGTTAGATTGATTATCCAAGCTTCACGATCGAAAGGAGATGAAGAAAATCAAACACCCAAATGATTTGTGAAGGAAAAACCCTCCCTCAAGCCTTATCTCTCGGTTGAAGGTGAAGGAAATGCGTAAAATGGGTGAAATGATGAAAAAATGAATTTAAAGGGGTTGATCGCTGCCGACACGGCCCGTGCCCGATCGGCACGGTCGTGTCGCACGGCCGGCCGATTGGCCGACATGACTCGACCGTGTCCGGATTGACACGGCCGCAATACCGAGGGCCTTCCGAAGCGACTCCGCCCGACAGCCGACTTCGGCATCACTCGACCGTGTCACGGGACACGGTCGGGCGTGTCGGCGATCGTCCCAGCTTATCCGGAAGAGTACGGCACGGCCGTGTCGGACGACACGGTCGCGCCTGGTCGGCAGAAACTTCGGCATTTTCCGGACGAGTACGGCACGGGCCGTGTCGGACGACACGGCCGAGTTCGGTCGGCAGTGATCGGCCAAAAACTGAAACGACCATAACTCTCTCGTCCGGACTCCGATTGACTCACCGTTTGAACCATTGGAAAGCTAACTCGATGCTCTATAATATTGCAAAGATTTAGAATTTTTGGAGTTACCAAAAATTAATGGTGATCTAACAAAGTCGAACTCATATGAGGAAAGTTGAAACGATGAACAATAACGATACTCAACTCGAAGTTTATACGAACGGTGAACACGGTGAATGAACATGATTGATGAATGATTATAATTGAGTGAAAATACACTGAGTGACAATTACAGACTGATAATTACTGAATGAAAATGAATGAATTACAACCGGGTATTACAAAAAGTATTTTTACAGTTTATTTTAAATAGCATACAAATTTAAGGATTTTCAAAAGATTTCCTTTAAAAGGATACCTCGTGGATTTTCTTTTCGAGTTGTTATTGGTTACCTTATGTGATATGTCGTGCTGAGTTGGTACTTTAGCTTAATATTTTGCGAAGTTGTGCAATCGTATTGAGTGGGAATCTGCTTAGTATGCCGATGGGCAGAGGACACAGTCGTGACCACGATACTAATGGCCTTGAAGATCGGATGTGGACCAAGAGGGTATAGTCGGAAAGGTTGCTATTCCAGCACTTCGTTCTCGTTGTTTAGGTTTCAGGACGAAACCTCTTTTATAGGTGATATGATGTAATACCCACATTTTTTCTTTCTTTCTCTTCTGTTTCATCCAACCGTATTGACTCGACTGTGTTCGTTGATGCTTCTGACCTGGTGTTGTTTCCCACATTTGTCATTCGAACGAGTTCTGATATTGTCCCAAATTGATCTATATATCGTTGTGACCTTTCCAAGTTCGGAAAATTAGTCTCGTTTTCGATCTTCCAACCTCAAGGTGGAATTCCGTATTTGTTCAGCGATTGGCTTGCGTTTTGATTGATGTACCGTTGGGTTGGTCAATCGTATTGATTTTCGTTCGTTGTGTTTTGTGATTGTTCGGATAATTGACTTAATTGTATTATCCATTTGATGACGCTTGTCACTTGTTGGTTTTATTATATCCCTAACGGCGGCGTTGTGTTGGTCGTCGTGGAGCGTGTTTTCACACCGTATATTCCGTTGCGTTGTATGTAACGTTTCGCCGTTTGGCATTAGTTACGCATTTCTTGCGTATCTCATTGAGTTTTCCTAGCGGGATATTGCTTCTCCCTACTTGTTTTAAGTTTCGGGACGAAACTTCTTTTAAGGAGGGTAGAATGTAATATCCGCAATTTCGAATTTCGGTAATTTTCTTTTTTTCGGAGGAGGTTTGTTTTGACAACTCTATCATGACCTTTTCGTCATTCCGAGAATGATTAATTGTGCACTTTTTGTCATCCGAGTTCGTTTCGGTGTCGTTTTGTTGAGTTCCGTGTCCTTAATCGACTTTTTCACGTGGGAGTTCGACTTTGTTAGATCACCCTTAATTTTTGGTAAAGCCAAAAATTCTAAATCTTTGCAATATTATAGAGCATCGAATTAGCTTTCCAATGGTTCAAACGGTGAGTCAATCGGAGTCCGGACGAGAGAGTTATGATCGTTTTCGTTCACCCGCTCATTCGCCGATCACGCTGACCGGACGGCCGTGTCGCTCGGCACGGCCGTGCCGCACTCGTCCGGATAAGCCGGTAGCGTCGCTTGCAGGCCCGACCGTGTTCCGTGACACGGCCGAGTCAATGCCGAGCGCCTTCGCGACACGACCGTGTCATGCAGACACGGCCGAGTCCTCGCGGCCGACAGCGGCCACGACCGTGTCATGTCGGACACGGCCGAGTCTGTCACCTATTTAAGGCCTCGGCAGCGTATTTTTTCACCAGCTTTCTCATTCCTCTTCTTCCGTTGCTCATGTGGGTGTACACATCATGGAGACATGATGTTGTTCTTTCAATCCATGAAGTTTTGAGGCTCATATCATCAATCATCCGTCCTATAACATCCTTCAATCCAAATAATCAAGGCAAGTTTTCTTAAAATCTAGTTTTGGGGATTTTGCTCGATTTGTCCGTTTAATCCGTTTTAACTCAGAATAGTGATGTATTTATGATTGTTAAACATTATTATGTCGAATTCCTTGTCATTACTCGGTTGAATCGCCGAGGATTTGTCGTTTTCTTGAGTTTCTTATCGACGCCTTGAAGGTGTCCGATAAAATGTCACAAAGAGGATACGAGCGTTCTACGATTATTATTCCTTGTTCGTTCGTTAATTTATTGATGGTATGATGTTAGGTCAGATTTCTCGCAAAGAATTCGAGTCGGAACCCTTCCGCTCGCCGCTTTCTTCAAGCTTTTCGATCGTGGGTGTATTCATTGTCTTCGCCGGAGAATCGTAGGTGTTCGAGGTGTCCCGACTGATCCGTGATTGTGGGAGTGTCCGGTATCGATTATCGAGGCAAGTATCTTGCCCATACATTACGTGTTTTGTGGATATAATGGTTGTTAATCGTCGATATGTGTTAAATAAATATTCATAACCATCTTTCTCAAAAGTATCGGTATATTTACCAACAAGGTTTTCTTAAGGACGACTTGTGTGTTCCGAGAATTAATATGCTTAATTGAATACGTGTATTAATGTTGAGTATAAGATCGTAATACTTTCGTGTGATGCCATTGTGTGTGATTACATTGTCGGTAAGTTTTGAAGTTTAGTCCTTTGTTAAAGCTGTACGTGGAGACATGTGGTTATCGATGAATTATGTGAATTTATGTGATACTGGTTGTGCCGTTCGATGCTGTTGGAATAGTGTGCTTTCTTGTTGATAGTATTAGTTATGGGCTATGAGTATATGTTGGATGAACTGGCCATTCTAGTAAGGTACCTCGACTATATATACTGTGATTGACCTTCGAGGCTTGCGGTTTGCAACTGTGATTTTGGAACGTGTGTGTGTGTTGTTCCTTCCACCCGGAGTGTCCGACGGGATGTCTGGGGGTCGATACTAAGGGGTACGGCCACGGAAGTGGACTTGGGTGGGTGTGTGTATTTACTTCCACCCGGAGTGTCCGTCGGGTTGTCTGGGTGTCGATACTAAGGGGTACGGCCGCGGAAGTGGTTTCCCACCCGGAGTGTCCGACGGGATGTCTGGGGGTCGATACTAAGGGGTACGGCCGCGGGTTACCAGTTGTGGTTTTTCATCTTGAGGATGACGATGTTATCGTTAATTGTGATATTGTCCGGAGTATCATAATGCTTTGTGCTCGGGGTTGAGAGACATTGTATATCGAGTCTTGGTGCTTGGCTAGAATGGCATAGGATTAATGGGTTATGTGTAATGTGTCCTTGTAAGTGATTTGAAGTGGATGATCGGGTCGTGGACCCTGTGTTTTGTGACCGGAATGGTTGGGTCGTGAACCCCGTGTTTTGTTAAACGGATTTGTATTTTGAAAAATGAACTTTGGGGCTGTGACCCTAAATGGCTTTCGAGGAACTTTAGAATTTTTCAATTTCTAACGTTTTTAAAACTCCCGAGATTTGTAAATGTTTTCAAAGTGCTTACTTACTTCGTTTCTACTTTCAAGACTTGAACTATTTTTAACTAAATATACCTCGAGAAGTATTTCGTTGTATTCTCGGAATGTGTTGTGTATGGCTCGTATTTGCACTTTATACTTGCACTAGCGAAACAGTGGAGTTTTGCTAACCCCCGAGTAATCGGGGGGTGGATATCTGTATTGTGTCCAGGTACATGCAGGTTGTCTGGAGCTAGACACTGGATCGGCACGAGGGATGATGAAAGACGAATGATACTAATCACACGAAGGCCAGTTTTGACTTCAGTTAGTCGGAGTCCATTGTATTGTCTTTTCCGCTGTCTTATTGTTCGTCGTTGCAAGTATTTTACCCTTGCATGTGTATGAGTCTGGATGAGTTTATGTATTTTGATTTGTAAGTCAGTGATGGAAGACCAAATCGGTCTATTGATTCGTTATTTTGATTCATCAGTATGTAATGTAATGTGTTGTGTTGATGTCTAGCCTGGTGGATCCTCACGGAGAGGGTCTGCGGCGTGTAATATTCCCGTTTGATCTGGGGGTGTTACATATATGATTCCCAATGACTAGTCGAAGTCATCATAAGACTTGGCTCACATAAGTGATGATGCAGTCTTAAGAGAAAACTACGGTATTATGTACTCATGTTTGACTCGATGTACTCATTCGTAATAATCCGGTAAAGCCACTCTGATGATGGCCTAGGATGCGCTCACGCAATGTCTGTGATTGACAAGAAGCTTGAGCTCGCTCTATCTCGATAAAAAGGACACTTGAAAACTGATACCCGAATCTGCCCAGAATGTGTTGGTCTATCTCCCATATAACCTACAGGGCAGCTCACTTGATGGAAAATGGTGAAATTGGTGCCATTGGAAAGGTTTGTGTCTACTTTCCAAGGAAACCAACCATTTGATCACATCCATCATGTTGAGTGACATATGACTATTGTTGCAAAGTAGGACGGGATATGTCCGGTAATTTGCTGAGTCAACTTCGATAGAGCTTTGTGATCTGCTCAGATCGATCTAGGTTACGTACTGTATGTGAATGAAAAGCTATGGGTGTCTAGTTTTCATAAGTCCTTACAGTTTCGTTGATACCTATTGAGTCGAAGAAGTTATGACTGATTTAGTGCATGGAGGTCAAGACTTTAGAAAACTTGATAAGTCTTTAGCGACTCTGCACTTTGGATGTGTCGCGCTCTTTTTGTCCTTAGACCAAGGTTTGTTTTTCCCATTGGGTTTTCACTTGGTAAGGTTTTTAACGAGGCGACCTATGAGAACATCCAGACAATGATGCGTTGTACTTCTGTTCAACTTAGACCAAGAGGTATTTTTCCCACTGGGTTTTTCCTTGGTATAGTTGTGAGGGCAACTTGGCATCTGACTCCTATGATTTGAGGTACTCATCAGGGGGAGTCGTTATATATACATCAAGGGGAGTATACATGACATGTTATGTTGGTGCGTTGCAATCTTTTCCTCATCAAGCCTTTATTTTTCCCATGGGGTTTTGTTTTGGCTTGGAATAGGTTTTTACGAAGGCAACATCTTCTGCACCATTGTTGTATTAGTGCTCGACACAGGGGGAGTGTTCCGCGAATTATTATTCCCGTGATGTGTCTTACCTAATACTGATTGTAGATACATAGATGGAAGGTTCTAGATCCTTCTAGAGGTAGTAGGATCCTATTAGATGTCTTACCTTATCTAGGAATCCTATGTATGGAAGGACTCTCATTGTAATGCCTATATAAAGGCCCCTCTATCAGTGTTATGAATGGATTGATTTGCTGTCTTTTACTTTCTCCTCAAACAATATCTTCATTATACTGTACTGTTTTTCTTTCAAGTATTCGTTTTTGAAATATTATTCAACAGAAAGTCTTCTGCCGCTTCGAGAGATTCGAGCCCAACACCGATCTGGCGTCCTCGCCGACCTCCATTCCTCCTCCAATATAAGGTGCTGGAGCAGGCCTCTCCCACTTCCTCTATGAGCAAGCTATCATGGCTAGATCTAGCTGTCCCGTGCCGCATCTCACCACCACATCGGTTGGCTGCTTACCCCTTCAAGCCCTTGATGCATGCTTTTCTGCTTAGCTCGCATTATCCAGACAACCCCGATTTGGTGCCCTTACTGAGATCGTGAGGAAACTCCACCATCCTGATCTGCTCCCCACGGCTCCTGTACAACTGTCCCCTTCGGGGAAACCCAAGGCGCCAGCTGACTATCGCCATCACTGAAGATCTCATCCTCTGGGTTGTTGTTAAACACCTGTGGCCTCCTCTCCAGGAGGTCGTGCTGAGCGTCTGATCCAGAAGACATGGTGAAAGTTTTAGTAAAAGGTTGTTGTAGATATAACTAGATCGGCATATCTCAACAATAGATCTGGAATAAGACGGAAGAGCACTACGAGTGATTTATGCTTTCCCTCTCTTGTCAGAATGGCACTTTCACTCAGAGTAGGGGTGGACACGAACCGAACGAACCGAGCTTTTGGTGTTATTGACCGTTCGTTCGTTCGGTTCGTGAAGTGTTCGGTTCGTGTTCGTGTTCGACGAACATTACAAATTAGTGTTCGAGTTCGGTTCGACATATTTTTTATTGTTCGTGTTCGGTTCGTTTGTGTTCAATTGTTCTGTTCGTACGCTTTGTTCGTTTGTGTTCAACTGTTCTGTTCGTTCGTTCGGTTCGTTTGTGTTCAATTGTTTCTGTTTGTGCCATATTATATATATATATATATATATATATATATATATATATTAATGTTCTCGAACAGTTCGCGAACACCCGATCAAAATATAAAATGTTCGATGTTCGGTTCGAAAATACTCGAACATGTTCGCGAACATGTTCGGTTCGGTCAAATCGAACTCGAACTGACTGTTGACCGAGCTTTTTCACGAATAGTTCGCGAACGTTCGGTTCATGGGCCACCCCTAACTCAGAGGAAGTAAAATAAAAAATTAACAGAGAAGGATGATATATATAGACGGAGAATGTGGAAGAACGCAGCAGTTTGGAAATTAAGATGTCTCGAGTCTTGTGTGTTCAGATTCGGTGATTAAAATCGAGTTACGCCGTGGAAAAATAAACCGGTATGACCGGATAAAAACCGAACCCCTAAAAGGATCGATCAAGCATCGTATATACAAATATATAAAATTGATGAAGATAAGAATCAAAGAATTCATACACACGCAACCCTTTGTTAATTTCTTCTTGATTACAAGCACACGAATCCAATTGAATGAAATTTTCGAGCGCCGAAATCACCGTGTCTCTACGTATCACACAGCGAAAGATGACGGAAAAATATTTCTATCAACTTATACTCTAAGTATACGGGTAGATGTAGAAAGAATTAGCTTCTATTTAATTTTATAAATGCTCTAAATACACTTAGCATATATTTAATTTTATAAAATTATTTTCTCTCAAAATACACTTAAAATACAAGTGTATAAAAATTATTTTCTCTCATGTTTCTCTCCTCACTCGCGGCCAAGACATTCACCGCTTGATGATGAAGAATGGTGTTGATATAAATATTCACAACATACTCATCATCTCAATTATTATGTCATAATTAATTTATTAAAGAAATTAATTAAAATCCCACATAATATAAAATGTCATCTAAAGATAAATTTGATAATTCATCACCATGATGAAGGTAGTGGGGCGGCCATGATGAGATATTTTGGTATTGGTTCGTTTCGGTCCGTTTGAAACGGACCCTCATGTATCTAATCCGATAGATAAACATTGGTACGTTTCAATATTAATACAATTAATTAATCTAATTGTAATACCCGTAATTTCGATTTTTGGTAATTTATTTTTTTTGGCGAAAGTTCGTTTTGACGACTCGTTCATGACTGTTTCGTCATTATGAGAATGATTAATTCTGTAGTTTTTGACATCCGAGTTCGTTTCGGTGTCGTTTTGTTGAGTTCCATGCTTTTTAGCGACTTTTCCGCACTTGAGTTCGATTCTTGCGAATCTCGTTCGAAATTGCTATTTCGAGTTTTTCGTAAGTCTGTTTAACTTTGTTAGACGTGTTGTGAACTTTGGTTTGGTTATTCGATCACGTATCATGATTTTCGGGCGTTTTGGGCCATTTTGTAATTTACCCAAATTTATGGGTATCCATATCTGTATTTGTTGTCTCGACCCTTTTCTTGGTCCCGTATGATTAATTATTGCATTATGTTTTCATTTCGGGTCGTTGATGTTGTCCGCGAGCTTTTCGTCGTGTTCGTTCCGTACGTTTTTGGAAATCGAGTCGTCGGGTCATGGCGGCTGAGCAGCTGGCCGGACAGGTGCGGCACTGTCGGAAGTGTTGGGCATTGGCCGAGCGGACACGATAGGAACCGGCGTAGCACACGCTACGGCCGGAAGGCTGCGCACACTAGCTCGACGGGTGTAGCGCACGCTGTCGATCGGCCCAACGTACGCTATCGGGTCTGGGCAGAGGGGTTCTAAGGTTTTGGACTCGGGTAGGATCGGCAGGTAGCGCACGCTACTGTCGGGCATTGCGCACGCTACGACCGGCAGGTAGCGCTCGCTAAGGCCGGAAGACTGCGCACGCTACATGGCTGAGCTAGTAGGACAGTGAGGTTCTGGATTGCGGCCCGGGCCGATAGCGCACGCTAGCTAGGCTGCACCAGTATAAATGTGGCAGAGCAGTCACATTTTCACTCGTTTTTCATTTCCCTTCTTTGCAATTCGCGGATGGAGCTTCGGAGGAGACGAAGCCATGTTGTTGAACAACAAATCCATGAAGTTCTTGAGTTTATATCATTGATTGATCATCCTATATCATCATTTGATCCAGCCAATCAAGGTAATCTCTTCTTAGAACCCTAGTTTGTTGAATTTTGGAGTTTTTGCATTTTTGTCCGATTCGTTCCGTATTATTGATTAATCCATGATGGGTATGATTAATCTTAATAGTATTCTTGTGTTTAACATCATTTAATCCATTGTTCTTCGTCGAATCAAAGTATATTTCTTAATTTCCTTCGAATCCACTTTTTTGGGGATTTGTTCTTGATATCGTTTTCCATCCATTTTTGATTGATCGATTGTTGTTAAATGACGTTGTTAAACATATCCTATGGATTGTATATCCATATTTCGATTTGGAATTCCGTTTTCGTGTTTTGACGGGACGAATCGTGTTCTTGTCCGTTTTGGGGGAAACACTTGAACTTTCGTCATTCGTTCTTTAAATTCAACGGCTTTAAGTCGTGCTATGGAATTCATTTCATTGTTTTTATTTTCCTTCGTAGTTTATTATCGCGAGTTGGCTTTCGGTGGAGTCGACGGGTTCGTAGTCGGTTCGTGCCAACCTACTTCGGTCGATTCTCAGCCTTGTTCTTATTCGAGACAAGTACCTTGCCCATACTATTCTTGTTTTGTGGATATGATAATTGGTGATCATCGTGGTGTGTTTGTTTGTTTGTTTGAAATGAGTTTTCAAAATATTCGGCTAGCCTTGTTAAAGGCTCACTTTAAAAATGTGTGTGTTTTGTAAATTGTGTGGGTTGTAAGTGACTACGTGAATCCTTTGGATATGTTTGGTGTTGATGTTGCGCTTGGTAATGCGTGTGTACATATATTATCTCTTTTCGGTGCGTTATGGTTTGACGTTGTGTTTTGCTAAGTGTTTGATGCCTCTTGACGAATTGTTTGGATATCCTTGGTGTGATATGATATTTGTGCATGATTATTTCGCTCACCTCGGGAGGGTCCGACGGGATCACGGAGGGAGTCCAATGGTATAGCCCTGGATTCACGAGTGCGGTTGCTTATGTTTTGTGAATGTGTTTGCTTACCTCGTGAGGGTTCGACAGGGGCCACGGAGGGAGTGGTTTTGCCCTGGATTCACGAGTGAAACTTCACGGGTGCCTGTGTATTTTATGTCCGTCGAGAACGTGTGACGTGGGTTTTAACCTTGTGTATTGTTATGGGTTTCAATTGTGAAAACAAACCTTTGGGCTGTGACCCCTGTTGATTTTGGAAAGATAAGGATTCGGTAATCCTAAATTGTTTTCTATTAAAACTCTCGATGGCATTTTAAACCGTTTTATAAATTATTTTCCCTTGAATTGCGACCTTTCGATTTTAAAATATTTTACCAAACTCTTGCCTCGGGAAGTACTTTTCGTTACGTTTCGATCTTTGAGGATTCCTGGTTATTGTTATTCGTGGAATATGAATTGTATGGCTCGTATTTGCACTTTGTTCTTGCACTAGAAAAACAGTGGAGTTTTGCTAACCCCCGAGTATTCGGGGTGTGGATGTCTGTTTTTGCATTCAGGTTTGGGAGCATAACACGGGGTCAGCACGAAGGATGATGAAAGATGAATGATACTAATCACACGAGGATCCGTATGATGTCTTTGGTTTAGTTATAGTTTTTTTTTCCGCTGCAGTATCCTTTCCTGTTGTACGGGAGTGTGTTGTATTCGACCCCTGCATGGGCATGTAATGAGTTTGAGTTATATGTATTAATGAAAGACCAAATCGGTCTACTGAGTCATTTTAGCCTTAAAGGCATTGTTGAGACGTTCTACGTTGTTACTAGCCTGGTAGATCCTTGAGGAAAGGTTCTACGGCGTGTAATATCCGTGAGCGGATTGGAGGTGTTACACTAATTATTAAATTATATTAAAATTAAGTTCTCTAAGAAATAATGTGAATAAATTAATTACCCAGTAATTTATTTAATTCACGAGACCGATTTGATTTAGCTAATAAATTAAATTAGACATTCAATGTCCAATTAACCAAGAGAGAATAAGCTAAATATAATCCGTCGTCAATTCCTATGCCACGACTCTGTAGGTTCATCTCAGTTAGCATAGGGAGGATCCAATGAGTGTTAGCACCACCCAGCCAGTCTCATGGCTTACACTGTAACCTAACTGAGAACGAATGATGGGATCATTCCAAAACCATTATGTCGTGAATATCGTATACATATAAAGTCTTCAATCATATGTCTCGGTCAAGTATTAGGGTCACGGTAAAGTCAAACCCTATTGTAACATAACTCTATGCACTTGTTAATGAAAATGGGATTACCATTTTCGCCACAAATAAGTTATCCAATCACCATAACATAATCATATAACCCAAAATTCCAGATTTTGGTATAGTTTATACCAAAATTTCGAAGAAGACATGAAATTTACAATTTTCGACATAATCGAAATTCGTCTACCAAATCGGTTGTAACTTAAACTCAAAAAAAATATAATGCACGTTGATATGGCCATATACATACCTCTCGAGACATGAATTTACACAAATTTTCAGATTCAGGCATGGATCATAATATTTTAGAATTTTTGAATTAAAACTCAAGGAAAACAATAGATAATTTCTATGTATATAAAAATATCATAACATATATTTTATCAGAACATCTTAACATGTTTCTCAATAAATCTTGAAGATTTTAGATTTGCACATGCATCAGAAAATAAAGAAATATATTATTTACTTTAGGAGTTTTGAAAGGAATTTCACCCACCTCGATTTCTTGTTACGAACGGTTGATTCTAAGTCTCGTAAGTTGGAAGACGATCTTCCCTTCACCTCTACATATTTCGGCCGACCCATATTTCACCATGGAGGTGTATTTGTTTGCATGATGAGATTTAATTTAGTGTATGAAGATTATAACTATAAATTATAAAATGAAGTATAGAAGGTTAGATTACCTAGTTCTTGCTTAAATCTTCTTCTTCCTCCTTCTAGTTCGGCCCTCTCTCTCTCTCTCTCTCTCTCTCTCTCTCTCTCTCTTTCTCTCTCTCTCTCTCTCTCTCTCTCTCTCTCTCTCTCTCTCTCTCTTTATGCATATTTTTCTTTATCTTTTGTGTTGAAAATGTAAAGAGTTGCTAGGTAATAAATGTAAGTATTTATAGTGTGATTTTAGGACTTGGGAAGTGTAGTTGAAGAGAAGATTAATGCCATGTGTCTAAGGTGATTTATGAGGGTGTCTTGCATGGGGAGGATGAAGGCTCTAGAATTCACATCCTCTCTTTTTCCTCCCTCTTTGCCCGCCCATATAATAATATATAGTATTATTATTATTTTTTTGTAAATTTAAGTGTATAAGTTATTATTGAAATGGGTTGGGTTAGTTAGTTAGTTGGGTTGGGTCCAAGCTATTAAGTTTATATTTGGTCTTTGTTAGGTTGAGTCTTGGCCCATTAATTATTTTAGTATGTTATTATAATTAATTATGTGTGCTAAATATTTAATAATGAAAATTTAAATTTGGGCGATTAACAATTAATTAATCGAAACATCAAAAGTGTTCATAACAAAATTTTATTCATGACAATTGAGTTATTGTTTACAACTACGCTTACTAAGACTAACGTTCACATGATTTTGTGGGGTTTTACACGGACAGTTCAAAGGCATCTAGCAGAATATATCTTTTTGAGGAAAAGTTCAAGGAGCATACTCTACTTAGCCTATGCAATGCCTAACCACAATAACTATCACCAAGTCAAAATACGTGTCTGACGTGTGCTGCTGCACCATCAATCTCATTCATGTGGGGGATTGTTGGAAAAATAGAGGAAATGGGCTGTTTTGACCAGCCCACTTGAGAGGCAATTTTGAGTGGGATCGACTACGAGTTAAAGTTGGGACTTAGTTGGAACGTAGTACTCCGTACGTGGTTTCCAAAACATATAAGAACATTCAAAATGATTGAGGTATGAATAAGATATAATGTTCCAAAGTGAACCCTCTAGAAGTGGGTTTGGGATGTTATCCCACATTGAAAAAGAAGACAAGACTTGTGAGTATATAAGGAGATGTGGACAAACTCTTATTCAAAAGTGAGACATGAGTGGATGTGTAACTAGGCGCCCCTCACGCGCACACACACACATGCGCGCGCACCGCCGTCGTCCGTCCGTCCGTACGTCCGTCTCAGCTCAGCTCGGCTTAGGTCGGGTCGGCTCAGCTCGGTCGAAGGGCGATTTGGGCGAAATGTCTCGACGTCTCGAAGTTATCTTTTTACTGCAATTTTATTCGGACCAAATTCATTTAATGAAACACCTTAATTATAAATTTCGAATTTTTCGGATCTGAATATATATATATCAATTAATTGATAATTATCGAATTAAACAGATTAGGATAAGTATCAAGATACCAATCCTAATCGGTTTAGAGTTTCTCCAGTACATGTCCTCCTCCAGCCTTTACCAATAAATACCCGACTTGAGGGGTTCGACTTTTTCACTTAATTCGTGCGATTTTCGAGAGCTGTTTGGGTCAGATTTTTTGCTTCTACCGCTTTCTTCTTTTTTCGGGTCGGTGATAGTATACAGATATATTCTAGTTTGCTGAGGGTGCAAGGGATCATCGATTCAGTGCATCGAGCTGTTTTTTTATCCTGGGAGGCAGACGTCACACACCGTGGTGAGGGCGGATTTGCTTTAAGGAGATAGATATTCTGTACTCAACAGCGACTTCCATTTGTTCTCGTAATCAGCAAATATTTCATTTTGCTAACTAATTTTGCAGAGCTTAAATAAATTATATATTCGATATACTATACTATTTTTCTTTCAAGTATTCGTTTTTGTAATATTGTTCAACAGAAAGTCTTCTGCCGCTCCCAGAGATTCGAGCCTGACACCAATCTGGCCTCCTCGCCGACCTCCATTCCTCCTCCAATATAAGGTGCTGGAGCGGGCCTCTCCCACTTCCTCTATGAGCAAGCTATCATGGCTAGATCTAGCCGTCCCGTGCCGCCTCTCACCACCACATCGGTTGGCTGTTTACCCCTTCAAGCCCTTGCTGCATGCTTTTCTGCTCATCTCGTTGCCTTCACAGCCCTTATATTCTTCTCCAATATCCAGACAACCCCGATTTGGTGCCCCTTACTGACATCGTGAAGAAACTCCACAATCCCGATCTGCTCCCCACGGCTACCGTACAACTGTCCCCTTCGGGGAAACCCAAGGCGCCAACTGACTATCATCATCACTGAAGATCTTGTCCTCTGGAATGTTGTTGAACATCCGTGGCCTCCTCTCCAGAAGGTCGTGCTGACCGTCTGATCCAGAAGACATGGTGAAAATTTTAGTAAAAGGTTATGGTAGATATAACTAGATCGGCATATCTCAACAGTAGATCTGGAACAAGACGGAAGAGCACTACAGTCTACGAGTGATTAATGCTTTCTCTCTCTTGTCGAAATGGAACTTTCGCTCAGAGGAAGTAAAATAAAAAACTAACAGAGAAGGACGATATATATGGGCGGAGAATGTGGAAGGATGCAACAGTTCGGAAATTAAGATGTCTCAAGTCTTGTGTGTTGAGATTCGGTGATTAAAATCGAGTTACGCCGTGGAAAAATAAACCGGTATGACCGGATAAAAATCGAACCCCTAAAAGGATTGATCAAGTATTGTATATACGAATGTATAAAATTGATGAAGATAAGAATCAAAGAACTCATACACAGGCAACCCTTTGATAATTTCTTCCTGATTCCGAGCATAAAAACGAATCCAATTGAATGAGCTTTTGGAAATTTCCGAGCGCCGAAATTACCGTGCCTCTACGTATCACACATCGAAAGATTACGAAAAAGTATTTCTATCAACGTATACTCTAAGTATGCGGCTAGATGTTGATAGAATTAGATTCTATTTAATTTAATAAATACTCTAAATACACTTAGCTTATATTTAATTTTGTAAAAAAATATTTTCTCTCAAAATACAATTAGAATACTGTACAAAAATTATTTTCTCTCCTGTTCCTCTCCTCAGTCGCGGCCAAGACATTCACCGCTTGATGATGAAGAATGGTGTTGATATAAATATTCACAACATACTCATCATCTCAATTATTATGTCATAATTAATTCATTAAAGAAATTAATTAAAATCCCCCATAATATAAAATGTTATCTAAAGATATATTTTATAATTCATCACCACGATGAAGGGAGTAGGGCGGCCATGATGAGATATTTTGGTGCTGGTTCGTTTCGGTCCATGTTTCTCAATAAATCTTGAAGATTTCAGATTTGCACATGCATCACAAAATAAAGAAATCAATTATTTACTTTAGGAGTTTTGAAAGGAATTTCACCCACCTCAATTTATTGTTACGAACGGTTGATTCTAAGTCTCGTAAGTTCGAAGACGATCTTCCCTTTACGTCTACATATTTCGGCCGACCCATATTTCACCATGGATGTGTATTTTTTTGCATGATGAGATTTAAGTTAGTGTATGAAGATTATAACTATAAATTATAGAAGGAAGTATAGAAGGTTAGATTACCTAGTTCTTGCTTAAATCTTCTTCTTCCTCCTTCTTCTAGTTCGGCCCTCTCTCTCTCTCTCTCTTTATGCAGATTTTTCTTTATCTTTTGTGTTGAAAATATAAAGAGTGGCTAGGTAATAAGTGTAAGTATTTATAGTGTGATTTTAGGGCTTGGGAAGTGTAGTTGAAGAGAAGACTAATGCCATGTGTCTAAAGTGATTTATGAGGGTGTCTTGCATGGGGAGTATGTGTTGGGAGTCTGCCCTCGAATGCCACTCAGAGGATGTTGAGTGAGGGCATTATACTTGCTATTATGTTAATTACTGATATAAGGCAATAGATGTTTATTTATTTACTAGTAGTTACTGGCATTCATAACTCATAAATATACATATAGAAACTAGTCCGTGTATTTGAGAGCAAAACGTTCCACTCCTTATTGGATAAGGGGGTCGGCACTGGAAAGGTTTATAGCTCAAATACTTAATTGTTCGCAAGTCGATGAAACTTGACTGTGCGTTAAGTTTATGTGAAGACTTGTATGACGTGTTCTTTGACATGGAGAGTGCCTGTCGAATGCTAATGGTTAGTGGGAGCACACATTATTAGTATGCCAATTGGATTAGTATACTCGAACCGATTCACTCTCGATTTGTCACATGGATTTCACTATGGGACAGTCAATGACGGAATCGAAAGGTTGTGATAGGTATTCATGAACCTTCGACTTGAGGATTTAGTATGGATGTGCTTGTGACGTCAAGATTTTCATTAGAGTAGTTCGACCGTGTAAATCGGGAGGCAGGGGTCAACCTCGACGTGCATCCTGACAGGCAAGTAGCAGGTCCTACTGAATACCAAGATAGAATTCTTTCTCCCGTTAGTGAGCGGGTTAAATGTCCTATGCGGTTATTAGCAGATGAGATCATAAGTATTTGGCCAAAGCATTGGAGCTAGTTTTAATGGATACAAGAGAGCTCGATGATCTCGATTTGCATTAATGCATGCATAGCGTCAAGTAACAGATAGGGTTTGGCTGACCGTGACCCTATAACTTGATCGGGACATATGAAAGAAGGGTTTATATGTATACTGGTATTCACGACATAATGGTTCTTGAATGATCCCAATCATTCGTTCTCAGTTGGGGTACAGTGTAGGCCGCCAGGCTGGCTAGGTGGTGCTATTACTCCTTGGTTCCTCCCATTGCTGACTGAGACGAACCTACCGAGTCGCGCAATAGGATTGACAACGGAATGAATCATACTTATTCTCTCATAATGAATATTAGATATTGGATATCTAATTTCGGAAATTGGATGTCTAAATTAATTTATTGTATAAATTAATTTACGGCCTAATGAATTAAATAAATTACCAGGTGGTTAATTTAATTCATGAATATAATTATTTCTTGGAGAAATTAATCATGTCATTATATATTTGATATGATTAATTAATTGGATTAATTAATCGATATAAATACATCGGAACGGAATCAAATTTTATCTGTTTGGACTCACGGGAGTCCGAAACGGACCAAACTCACCCGACTCCTTCTAGATGGCCTCCCCTCCACTCACCAACTCCCACTTGGTCTTTGGTCATCATTTTAATAATGAATATCAAGATATGAAGGGATAAGATATCAAAGTGATATATTATCATGGTGGTTGGTGTTGAATAAAAGGTGAAGACTTTCTCATTTTACTCCACCCCATTCCATATGTGATTTGAGCTGGAGAGAGAGAGAGAGAAAAGTTTTCTTCAAGTCTTCACATTTATTCATTGTTCTTGAGGGAAGGTTCAAGGAGCATACTCTACTTATCCTATGTAATGCCTAACCACAGTAACTATCACCAAGTCAAACTCCGTGTCTGACGTGTGCTGCTGGACCATCAATCTCATTCTTATAGGGGATTGTTGGAAAAGTAGAGGAAATGAGCTGTTTTGATCAGCCCACTTGAGAGGCTATTTTGAGTGTGTAACACCCCCAAACTGTAATATCCGCAATTATGATTTTCCGGTAATCTTCTTTTTTTTGGCAGAAGTCCATCTTACGGACTCTGTTGTGAACGTTTGGTCATTTCGAGAATATTTAATTCTGCTCTTTTTGTCATCCAAGTTCGTTTCAGCATCGTTTTGTTGAGTTCCGTGTTTGGACTCACGGGAGTCCGAAACGGACCAAACTCACCCGACTCCTTCTAGATGGCCTCCCCTCCACTCACCAACTCCCACTTGGTCTTTGGTCATCATTTTAATAATGAATATCAAGATATGAAGGGATAAGATATCAAAGTGTTATCTTATCATGGTGGTTGGTGTTGAATAAAAGGTGAAGACTTTCTCATTTTACTACACCCCATTCCATATGTGATTTGAGCTGGAGAGAGAGAGAGAGAGAGAGAGAGAGAGAGAGAGAGAGAGAGAGAGAGAGAGAGAGAAAAGTTTTCTTCAAGTCTTCACATTTATTCATTGTTCTTGAGGGAAGGTTCAAGGAGCATACTCTACTTATCCTATGTAATGCCTAACCACAGTAACTATCACCAAGTCAAACTCCGTGTCTGACGTGTGCTGCTGGACCATCAATCTCATTCTTATGGGGGATTGTTGGAAAAATAGAGGAAATGGGCTGTTTTGATCAGCCCACTTGAGAGGCTATTTTGAGTGTATAACACCCCCAAACTGTAATATCCGTAATTTCGATTTTCCGGTAATCTTCATTTCGAGAATATTTAATTCTGCACTTTTTGTCTTCCAAGTTCGTTTCGGCATCGTTTTGTTGAGTTCCGTGTTCTTAAATGGTTTTTCCGCACTTGAGTTCGATTCTTGCGAATCTCGTCCGAAACTGTCGTTTCGAGTTTCTCGTAAGTTCATTTAATGTTATTATTCATGTTGCGAGCTTTAGCTTGGTGTTTCGATCGTGTATCGTGTATTTCGGACGTTTTGGGCCATTTTCGTAATTTCCTAAAGTTTGGGGTAATTACTTTCCGTTGTCGAGTACTTCCGTTTAGCGCTTGGATTCGTCTTTGCGAGTACTTCGTAACCGTATCTTCGATTCATATTCAGGTTCGGATTTCGGCATCATCCGGGACGTCGGAGTGGCCACGGCCGAGTCACGGCCGCACTTCTTGGAGCAGGGCCTAGCCTGGCCGAGTTACGGTCGTAAGGTGCCGGTTACGGCCGTACGTGCTCGGCAGTGTTCGGCCGAATGCCGGTTACGGCCGTAAGGGCTGTCAGTTACGGCCGTACGGGTGCCAGGCAGTGTTCGGACGAATGCCGGTTACGGCCGTAAGGACCTGCCGGGTACGGCCGTAAGTGCCGAGTTACGGCCGTAAGCGATCAGCAAGCGCTGGGCGGATTGGGACAAATGCCGGTTACGGCTGTAACCCAGTCGGCCATATATAGGCAGTGACCGGCCAGACCTCATTTTTTCATCATTTCTTCACCCGATTGCGGCTGGCGACGGGAAAATGGGGAAGTGGAGTTTTTGGTCGATTCCACTCGATTTCTAAGTGTTTTTGAGGATTCTTGTCGATTATATCAACATCAAATCATTGTTCTTCGTCAGATCGAGGTAATTTCTTGAAATATCCTAGAATTGGATTTTTCGAGATTTCTTCTTGATTTTCGTTGTTCGTCCGAATTTGATGAATCGGTTGATGTTAGTAAACATTATTAATCATGTTATATGGATTGTATATCCATATATTCGATTCGTTCAACCCGATTGATGATTCTTAGGTTCTTGAGGAACTTTGAACATTTAGTGTTCGATTAAATGTCTCAAATAGTTTCTTTCGGTCGTTGTGTTGATTTCGATTGATATTTTGTTATTGAATGAATTGTATTTCATTCAAGGTTGTTCGAGTACTTGTGTTTATCGGAGGACGCCGTTCATTGTTTGTGGAAGGAATTCATCGCCTTCGGTTGAGGCAAGTTTTATACTTGTACTAGTTAATGAGATTAATGCTATCATATATGTGTATGAATGTGTTGTATAATTCCGAGACTTAGTCTCTTCATAAGTTCATTGATATTAAGGGATCGTTCGATATGATACTCTTCGGCCAAATTAATGCATGCTCTCTTAAACCTATACCTAATCACCAATATCATGCCCCACACCCTAGCCCTTCTCACCTCAACCCAGCTCAATTCGCACACCCTGCACTCTAAACCCCCTGTGGACCAACCTGCCCTTAAACCTTCTCCCTTCACTCTCCAGCACACTAAACCCATAACCTTGCAACCCAACATTTCCGAGCCCGACCCACATGTGGAAACCAACTCAAACAACCCAATATCGGATTGCGGCCAAGGAACGTCGCCCCCCGCAACTGGCCAACCAATTTCAGGGGGGAGTATCCTGCTCGGCAAGAGCATCCCGGCCAGTGACCCAGCCATCCCGACCCGACCAACGGTCTCTTATGCCCAGATGGCCAGCTGTTGGGATTCGGTGCCTAAAACGAAGGCCCAGCAGAAGCGGTAAAACGAAAATTAATTCGATCCGAATCCCTACGTGGATCGATCGAGCTACGTATATACGAATATCAAAACGAATAACAAGAGATATAGAAACTCACCCTTGTAGTCCGTTGATTAGATGGATAACCTTCTCTTGAGCTATTCCCCAAGTTTTGCTTGATCTCTACGAATCTATTCCGCTTCAAGCCCTAGAACGATCCAACGCCGAAAGCACCGCGTCTCTACTTGCCACACGCCGGAAAACGAACGGAATGACAACACCTTGCTATCCTCCGAGGATATGGCTAGAGCTAGGTGATGAAGCTTGTTATAGATATTAATATCACTCTAAGTGTATGAATATCTATCTCTCTCAATATTTCCTCACAAAATTTCTCTAAGAAGTTATGAAGAAGATGAATGAAGAAGATGAATAAAGAAGATGATGAAGAAGACTTCTATCTCTCTCTCCTCTTCAACCTCACGTTGGAAATGGAATGAAGTGTTGGGAGAGTTGTTAAAGACATCATCTTATATTATTTTCATTCTCATGTGTACAACCCATGTAACATGAAGTCTTGTCCCACCAAGTCATTATCATCATTTAATAAATGGAAGAAAAGACAATGGGAAAGTGGGTGGAAGCATAATGGGGCGGCTATCATGAAAAACGAATGAGTTCGGTTCGTTTCGGACTCCCGTGAGTCCAAACAGATAAACTCCGATTCTTTTCGATGTATTTGTGTCGATTAATTAATCCAATTAATTAAACATATCAAACATAAAATAACATAATTAATTTCTCCAAGAAATAATTATATTCATGAATTAAATTAATCACCCAGTGATATATTTAATCCATTAAGCCGTAAATCAATTTATCCGATAAATCGATTTAAACATCCAATGTCCCAAATTTATATATCCAATATCCAATATTCATAATGAGAGAATTAGCTCAATTCATTCCGTCGTCAATCCTAATGCGCGACTCGGTAGGTCCAACTTAGTCAGCAAGGGGAGGAACCAAAGAGTAGTAGCACCACCTAGCCAGCCTGGTGGCCTACACTGTACCCCGACTGAGAACGAATGATTGGGATCATTCAAGAACCATTCTGTCGTGAATACCAGTATATGTATAAACCCTTCTTTCAAATGTCCCGATCAAGTTATAGGGTCACGGTCAGTCAAACCCTATCTGTACTTGACGCTATGCATGCGTTAATGCAAATCGAGATCATCGAGCTGTCGTGTATCTAATACAACTAGCTCCAATACTTTGGCCAAAGACTTATGATCTCATCTGCCAATAACCGCATAGGACATATAACCCGCTCACTAACGGGAGAAAGAATTCTATCTTGGTATTCAGTAGGACCTGCTACTTGCCCGTCAAGATGCACGTCGAGGTTGACCCCCGCCTTCCGGTTTACAGGGTCGAACTACTCTAATTAAATCTTGACGTTACAAGCACATCCCTACTAAATCCTCAAGTCGAAGGTTCACGAATACCTATCACAACCTTTCGATTCCGTCATTGACTGTCCCGGAGTGAAATCCATGTGACGAATCGAGGGTGAGTCGGTTCGAGTATACTAATCCAATTAGCATACCTATAATGTGTGCTCCCACTAACCATTAGTGTTCGACAGGCACTCTCCATGTCAAAGAACACGTCATACAAGTCTTCACATAAACTTAACGCCCAGTCAAGTTTCATCGACATGCGAACGATTAAGTATTTGAGCTATAACCTTTCCAAAGGCGACCCTTATCCAATAAGGAGTGGAACGTTTTGCTCTCAAATACACGGACTAGTTTCTATATGTTTATTTACGAGTTAGGAATGCCAAGAACTACCAAGAATAAAGAAACATTCATTTGCCTTATATAAATGGTTTACATAATTACAAGTACAATGCCCTCACTCAACAACCTCCGAGTGGCATTCGAGGATACTCTAACAATCTCCCACTTACACTCAATGCCACACACTATGGTATCTAATACCCATGTTCTCCAGATGACGCTCCAAGCTAGTCCGAGAAAGTGGCTTGGTCGGTGGATCCGACGTAGTCGGTGACTCTACTCTATGCACTCAATGTATCTCTTTGCGAATGAATGCTCTTACGAGATTCTACTCTCTCTCAATATGTTTGGAACTGTTATGAAACCTTGGCTCCTAGGCCTGTGCTACTGCTCCGGCAGCGCAGCACCAGGTGTCACGTGAAGTTAACCCAGTAACTTCTAAATTCTTCCTTTGGAGGCCTCCGAGGCCGCTTTCTACTCAGCCTAACAGGTGGAATTAGCAGTCGCGCTATTCTTGGCACTATGCCAAGATACTGATCCTCCATTAAGAGTAAATGTAGCCAGAAGTAGACATAGAATCGTCTTTCTGTCCTTGGAAGTTCAATACAGTGAATCCCATCACATTCAGTTCTCCACCGCCATATATAAGAACCATATCTCTAGTCCTTCTAAAGTACTTGAGAACGTTCTTTACGGTAGTCTTAATGTTTCCTACCTGGGTTTGCCTGAAACCTACTCACCAAGCTTACAGCATGCGCAAGTCAGGTCTCGTACACAACATAGCATACATAAGGCTACCCACGGCCGAAGCATATGGTATATTACTCATTTCCTTTCGTTGTTCCTCACTTTGAGGACACATCTTCAAGGTGAGTTTTATTCCATGTTGCATCGGTAGGAACCCTCTTTTAGAATCATCCATCTTAAATCGCTTTAAGATCTTATCTATATAGAGGGATTGGGAAAGGCCTATTGTTCTCTTCGCTCTATCCCGGTAGAGCCGAATACCAAGAACATAGGTTGCTTCTCCCAAGTCTTTCATGGAGAAATTACTCTAAAGCCAAGCTTTCACAGAACTAAGCATTCCCACATCATTTCCTGTTAGTAGAATGTCATCTACATATAGTACTAAGAATGCGATCTTGCTCCCACTAACCCTCTTGTATACACAAGGTTCCTCTTCATTTTGCACGAAATCAAACTCTTTGATTGCCTCGTCAAAACGAAGGTTCCAACTACGCGACGCTTGCTTCAGTCCATAAATGGAATGCTGAAGCTTGCACACTTTCTGAATATCGACTTCAGACACAAAGCCTTTAGGCTGCTCCATATAGATTTCCTCCTCGAGGAATCTATTAAGGAAAGCCGTCTTTACGTCCATTTGCCATATCTCATAATCGTGGTAGGCAGCTATAGCAAGCATCATGCGAATAGACTTGATCATGGCTACGGGCGAGAAGGTATCGTGGTAATCGATCCCTTCCTTCTGGGTATAACCCTTTCCCACAAGCCTGGCCTTATAGGCCTCAACCTTGCCATCACCATCAGTCTTTCTCTTGTAGATCCACTTGTTCCCAATAGGCACTATGCCCTTGGGGCGGTCTACTAGAGTCCAGACCTGATTGACATGCATCGAGTCTATCTCAGCTTCCATAGCTTCACGCCATTTCGCGGAGTCTACATCCACCATCGCTTGGTCATAGGTTGTTGGGTCGGTCTCTTGGCTATCACTTGGAACCTCATGGAGACCCAGCTCCTCCAAGTGCACAAGCCCATACCTCTCAGGTAAATGAGACACCCTACTAGACCTACGAGGTGGTTGTACTTGTGTTTCAGAAAGTTCGGTTCCAGTTTCTTGCACAGGTGTCTCTCGAGGAGTTTCATTGTATTCTTCTAAAGAAATACTTCTACCTGCTCCGCCTTCCTGAATGAACTCATCTTCCAGGAAGTGTGCTTGTAAAGCAACAATGATCCTTCGATCTTCGGGCATGTAGAATAGATATCCCATCATCCCAAACGGGAATCCAATGAAACGTCCCTTCGCAGACCTAGCTTCCAACTTTTCCACCTTAGTCTTCTTGACATAAGCGGGACATCCCCAAATCCTAATATGATTAAGACTTGGTTTCCTTCCTTCCCACATCTCATGTGGAGTTTTAGGAACGGATTTGGAAGGACATCTGTTCAAGATATACACGGCAGTCAGGAGTGCATACCCCCACAGGTAAATCGGCAAGTCGGTATAGCCCAGCATGGAACGGACCATGTCCGGTTCCTTCTTTCTGACACACCATTTAACTGAGGAGTACCTGGAGGTGTTAGTTGTGAAACTATTCCATGTTCCTTAAGGAACTCGTCAAACTCCGTGCTCATATACTCGCCACCTCGGTCCGACCGAAGTGCTTTGATATGATTACCAGTTTGTTTCTCGACTAGGGCCTTGAATTCCTGGAATTTCTCAAAGGCCTCGGATTTATGTTTCATTAAGTATACATAACCATACCTAGTATGATCATCTGTAAACGTAATGAAATATTGATATCCGTCACGTGCTGCTTCCAAAGCACCACATACATCGGTATGGATTAATCCCAGTTTATCAGCGGCTCTTTGAAATGTCCCTGTGAAGGGGGACTTAGTCATTTTTTTTTTTTGGAAAATAGTTTTATATTATTAACCAAATGTCGTGAAAGTACAACAATTACATGCTCTACAACTCAAAAATTAAAGTAAACCTTCTACTGCTGTAGAAATGCAGTCAGTTTCCTATCTCTCATACATCTCACAACTATTTCCGTTCTACATTGTCTCATTACAGTTTCTTCACTTTTTGATATTCCTCGAAATCTTCTATAGTTTCTTTCCCTCCATATATAGTAAATTGTTGTGGAGAACACCAACCTATATAGTCTCGGTTTCGTTGTGTTTGAGCCACAATGCCGAATCAAATCTTCTTTTTCTTTTTCCCAATTAGTAGCTCCTCCTACAAAACCGCACCACACCTTCAATTTACTCCATACCGTAGCAGCATATTCACATTGGAAGAACATGTGGTTCACTGTATCCGTTCCTTTGTTGCACAAGCTGCATTTTTGTTCCACCCGAATCCCTATTCTTACAAGATTCTCACTTGTGACCAATCTATTAAGAATACATAGCCAAGTGATGAATAGACTCTTGGGGGCAGCAATGTTGTTACTCAGAATTTTGTGCCATGCTACCTTATCCCTGCTGCCATGAAGGATACAATACATCTTCCTTATAGAGAATTGAGCTGAAGCCATTAGTCTTTGTCCCTCAGTAGAGTTCCTCACATAATCCTTGGCATCTAAAACTTTTTTGATAACCCATGAGGCCTGAGAGGGGGTTGCCATGGTATCCAAATTCTTGCCCTTTATATAATACCCATTGAATCCATAATTTCTCCTTCTTGTGGGCTAAGTTCCATAATAGTTTGCACAATGCTGCTTTATTCCATAGGTGGATATTGATTAGGTTCCATCCACCTGCTGTTATAGGATCACTCATTTGTTCCCAAGCCACTAGTGCTCTTCTAGTTATTCCTACTCCTCCTGTCCAAAGGAAGGATCTGCATGCTGCTTGAATGAGTTTGATTACTTTCTGAGGAAGTAGAAAAATCTGGCACCAGTAGGTTTGTAGACTGAACAACACTGTTTTTATTAGTTGAAGCCTTCCTGCATATGAAAGAAGTTTAGCAGCCCAGCAGTTTACCCTTTCCATGATTTTAGATATTAGGGGCTGACACTGTACTACAGATAGTTTCTTTGTTGACAGTGGAACCCCTAGATATTTAAAGGGAAGCTCTCCTTTTTTCATTTGAAGCTCTCTCAATATAATCTCTTGTTGCTCTTCGGTACACCTCCAAAATACACACAGCTCTTACTTACATTTGCTTGTAAACCGAAGCCATTGAGAATTTGTGAATGCTTGCATCAGTCTTCTAAGAGATGGCAAATCTCCTCTTGCAAATATTAGCAAGTCATCAGAAAGCACATTTGAATAATATCATACTTCTTACACAGGATGGTAATGAAAAGCTTTATCTTCCTTAAGCTCTAGGAGGCATCTATGTAAGTATTCCATGCATAGTACAAAAGGTAGGGAGAGATGGGATCTCCCGCCTTAGCCCTTTCCTAGCTTCAAATGGTTTAGTGATCTCACCATTTATACATATTGAATAGCCGATCGTGGTGACACACGCATTATCCACTTTACATATTGGGAAGGAAAACCAAGTTCAAGCATCGAAACTTCAAGTAAGGCCACTCCACCGAATCATAAGCCTTTTGGAGATCAATTTTAATCATACACCTAGGTGATATGCCCTTCCTTCCATAACCCTTCACCAGTTCATGGCTCAATATAATATTATCAAATATAACCCCGCTCTTATAAAGCCGATCGGCCGCTACTCACCACATCCTCAAGCACCATTTGGAGTCTATTTGCAAGAACTTTAGATACAATCTTATATATAACAGAGCAACATGCTATTGGTCTAAAGTCTTTTGCAGCACAAGCATTTGAGGTTTTAGGGATGAGAGTAAGCAATGCAACATTTATGGACTTAGGTATAAAACCTGTACTGTGGAACTGCTGTACTGCTGCCACAATCTCTTCACCAATTATTTTCCATGATTTCTTGAAGAAGAAAACATTGTAGCCATCCACTCCTGGGGCTTTTTCAGATTCCATGCTGAATAGAGCATCTTTTATTTCTTTCTCTGTAAATTGAGCACAGAGCTTAAGTTGTTGCTCATGAGATACCACCTTGCCTCTTTTCACAATTTCCTTGTCCACCATAGGCAATGTGTCAGCTGCACTTCCCATAAGATTTGTATAAAAAGTATTGATCTCCTCCACTATTTGTTCTTGAGTATTACACCTAGTGCCATCCTGTCTGATTAGGAATTTAATGGCATTATTTGTCTTCCTTGCTTTGGCATAGGCATGAAAGAATTTAGTCATTTTGCCTTTAAGGCAAGATTCACAAGTAGGAAAGGGATCCGATCCCAATGGACCCATAAGTCCATCTTTTTCCATCTTGTAAACCTTGGTCTGACCAACATGACCAAGTCTAAGATGCCATTTCAAAACTTGATTGGTTTCATCCGTACCGCGTTTTCTAGTTATAATATTCACAACTACTTTGTTGCTGAGATTTAGATGATACAATCCATTCAACAATGTAGCAGTACCCACTAGTTTATTTCTAAAATAAATTTTGCAGGAACCATCACCAATGAAAAATGAAAAGCCTTTTCGGTCCATGACCGGAATGGATACAATGTTTTTGTGCCCCTTGGGCAAAATAAGTACATCTTCTAAAGTCAAAACAAAGCCGGATTCTAAACCCAAAAGAAGTGATCCTATGTCGGTCGCCTCGACACTATGCCCGCTTCCGACTGTGATCATAACTTCTCCAGCTCCAAGCTTCCTACTTTGTTCCAGATCTTGATTCATGGTACAAATATGAGAACTAGCACCAGAATCCAGTATCCATGAGGTAGAAAATACAGTAGCAGAACAATTTGTTTCCAAAACTAAAAGTTTTGTACCTGAAGTGCCATGAAGAATCGGACAGTCTCTAGCCCAGTGGCCCAGCTCACCACACTTGAGACAAGCATCCTTGTTCTTCTTGTTCTTTGGAACCATCGGGGCCTTGCCCTTTCCCTTAAGGTCCTTAGCTTTTGGTCCAGTCCGCTTCTTGGTCTTTTTCTTCTTATTCTTAGACTTCCGAAGTCCAGAAAAAATCACAAGTGCAGACTCCTTCATCCGCGGGGTCTTCATCTGAGACTGAGCGGTCACCAGTTTGTTCATTAGCCCAGCTAAGTTACATGCAATCTCATTGCAGTTGAAGTTCATAACAAACTGTGAGAAGGAATCAGGGGGAGACTGTAGGATAAGGTCTGTTTGGAGAGAAGTATCCATTTTAAAATCAAGAGCCTCCAATCTCTCGATCATGGATATCATTTTAAGGACGTGTTCCCCAACTTTCTCACCTTCCTTCATCCTTGCACCGAACAGTTGCTTGGATATCTCATATCTAGCGATCACTGTGCTCACCATAAAGCTCGGTTAAGTGAGATAGAATCTGCCTAGCAGAAGTCATTTTCTCATGAGCTCTCTGAAGCTCATTAGACATGGAAGCCATCATATAAGCACGGACTTTCACGTCATCCTTAACCCACTTTTCGTGGTTTTCAATCTCTTCCTGATTGGCTCGAGTCCGCATAGGAGGCGCCGGAATGTCCGTCTCCAAGACGTATCCCAGTGCCTCTATACTGAGGACAATCATCAGATTGCGGAGCCAATCCACAAAGTTAGGTCCCATTAAGGTGTTCTTTTCGAGTAGAATTGCGAGTGGATTCATTGTCATATTGAGATTTGTCTGCATTAAGTATAACAGATTAATTAGTGACTCATTCAATTATGTTCTGAGTATAGAATTGAAGGTCTTTTCTATTCTTGTTACCCATCTCCCACTATTTTTTATCGGAATAACACACTCTCATGTGATATCCGGAAGTATCGTCGCTCTACTTCATAGTGGTGATCGAGTTCTTTATAAATCTTAATAGAGGGCAACCGAACAGGTTTCTAGTCTATTAATTTTCATAAAGTGGTGTCCAACACCAACCCATCTAATGGATGATTCGATCTTCTTTTTCCCCTTGTTCACTCCCCTCAACCTATACGATTTATATGGTTCGTGAACAAGTTAAGTTTATACCATCGACGCAAATCAGTTTCACAATTGAATCTTATCCGGCAACCTATCAGGTTTCTAGGGATAAAATTTACTCCAACCGAAGGCATCCAATGCGCTCCCGGTAATTTATCCGTCCTCCCCGAACGACTACCCCGATAACTCGGAAGCATAGCACATCCGGTTTGGATTTCAATTTCCCGAAAACTCGATGGAGGGAAGGAAAACCTTGAAACCTTATAAACTTAATTATTTATTGTGGGAGAATTTTAGCGATTAACGTTACACTTTGCACATTAATCATATTAGCGCGTTTGTGGCATTCATTCAATATGAAACAACCATTCACAACCTAGTTGCTACCAACATGTGGTTCATGGACTGTTCCTAGAAAACAAAAACTTCGTAATCTAATTACAAGTCTTCGTCTTGAATATTCGTCTTCTCGAAATAGATCTTCCTCCGGTCTTCGTCATTACATATAAATTTTACATCGAAAATTGCATCCTAGATACAAACATTTCTAGTAAAATAAATAGGCTCAAAACGGCCTTTACAACCCAATCGAATAAAACGAACGATTCAAATCTAAGTCCACGAACCACATCCCCATTCAAAAAGCATTCATCCAATAAATACTATATAAATGGAAAGCGTAGAGATACATTGATCCAATCAACAATACGAACCGATCCAATCGATTCACACAATCGGTAATTTTATAACGTTCAAAAATAATTCGGTCGACTATAAATATTCCAATTAATCAAATTTCCCTTATAAAATGAAATACCATAAATCATTTTAATCATATTAAATCCAATTTAATGTGCGGGAGATTAATTTTTAAGAATACACGGAAAAATCGAGCCGGGTGAAATCGCTGCATGACCGAGTCACCTCGGCGGCTCACGGCAGACGGGCTGGCATGGCCGAGTCACGCTCGGAAGATGCCGGCCAGGACACGACCGAGTCACCCAGGACACGGTCGGGTCGCGTGGCAGTGACTTGGCCAGACTGCCGGACACGACCGTGTCACCCAGGACACGGTCGAGTCACTCTCGGCCAGATTAGCCTTTTTGACCAAAAAATCGTCCGACTACGATTCGGGGCTAGATTTTCGACCGGATATCCAATATCAATATTTTCCGACTTTCATATCTTCAATATAAATCATATTTCACAGAAATTTAAGATTTATATTTAGACATAAACTTACGAAAAATACAATTATTACGAACGAAAAACATATACCACGATTATGACTAAAATGATTCCAAATCATTCACCATCTAATCGAGCATTCCAAATGCCAATATCGTATATACGATCGCAAGACCTACGCTCCGATACCACTGTTGGGATTCGGTGCCTAAAACGAAGGCCCAGCGGAAGCGGTAAAACGAAAATTAATTCGATCCGAATCCCTACGAGGATCGATCGAGCTACGTATATACGAATATCAAAACGAATAACAAGAGATATAGAAACTCACCCTTGTAGTCCGTTGATTAGATGGATAACCTTCTCTTGAGCTATTCCCCAAGTTTTGCTTGATCTCTACGAATCTATTCCGCTTCAAGCCCTTGAACGATCCAACGCCGAAAGCACCGCGTCTCTACTTGCCACGCGCCGGAAAACGAACGGAATGACAACACCTTGCTATCCTCCGAGGATACGGCTAGAGCTAGGTGATGAAGCTTGTTATAGATATTAATATCACTCTAAGTGTATGAATATCTATCTCTCTCAATATTTCCTCACAAAATTTCTCTAAGAAGTTATGAAGAAGATGAATGAAGAAGATGAATAAAGAAGATGATGAAGAAGACTTCTATCTCTCTCTCCTCTTCAACCTCACATTGGAAATGGAATCAAGTGTTGGGAGAGTTGTTAAAGACATCATCTTATATTATTTCCACCCTCATGTGTACAACCCATGTAACATGAAGTCTTGTCCCACCAAGTCATTATCATCATTTAATAAATGGAAGAAAAGACAATGGGAAAGTGGGTGGAAGCATAATGGGGCGGCTATCATGAAAACGAATGAGTTCGGTTCGCTTTGACTCCGTGAGTCCAAACAGATAAACTCCGATTCTTTTCGATGTATTTGTGTCGATTAATTAATCCAATTAATTAAACATATCAAACACAAAATAACATAATTAATTTCTCCAAGAAATAATTATATTCATGAATTAAATTAATCACCCAGTGATATATTTAATCCATTAAGCCGTAAATCAATTTATCCGATAAATCGATTTAAACATCCAATGTCCCAAATTTATATATCCAATATCCAATATTCATAATGAGAGAATTAGCTCAATTCATTCCGTCGTCAATCCTAATGCGCGACTCGGTAGGTACGTCTCTCGGCAAGAATGGGAGGAACTAAAGAGTAGTAGCACCACCTAGCCAGCCTGGTGGCCTACACTGTACCCCGAATGAGAACGAATGATTGGGATCATTCAAGAACCATTCTGTCGTGAATACCAGTATACGTATAAACCCTTCTTTCAAATGTCCCGATCAAGTTATAGGGTCACGGTCAGTCAAACCCTATCTGTACTTGACGCTATGCATGCGTTAATGCAAATCGAGATCATCGAGCTGTCGTGTATCTAATACAACTAGCTCCAATGCTTTGGCCAAAGACTTATGATCTCATCTGCCAATAACCGCATAGGACATATAACCCGCTCACTAACGGGAGAAAGAATTCTATCTTGGTATTCAGTAGGACCTGCTACTTGCCCGTCAAGATACACGTCGAGGTTGACCCCCGCCTTCCGGTTTACAGGGTCGAACTACTCTAATGTAAATATTGACGTCACAAGCACATCCCTACTAAATCCTCAAGTCGAAGGTTCACGAATACCTATCACAACCTTTCGATTCCGTCATTGACTGTCCCGGAGTGAAATCCATGTGACGAATCGAGGGTGAGTCGGTTCGAGTATACTAATCCAATTAGCATACCTATAACGTATTCTCCCACTAACCATTAGTGTTCGACAGGCACTCTCCATGTCAAAGAACACGTCATACAAGTCTTCACATAAACTTAACGCCCAGTCAAGTTTCATCGACTTGCGAACGATTAAGTATTTGAGCTATAACCTTTCCAGTGCCGACCCCCTTATCCAATAAGGAGTGGAACGTTTTGCTCTCAAATACACGAACTAGTTTCTATATGTTTATTTACGAATTAGGAATGCCAGTAACTACCAGTAAATAAAGAAACATTCATTTGCCTTATATAAATGGTTTACATAATTACAAGTACAATGCCCTCACTCAACAACCTCTGAGTGGCATTCGAGGGAATACTCCTAACACCAGCAACCCACCTGGTGCTGTAATTCAGCCCGATTTGACCCAGATGACCGGTCCATCAAGCAAATCCTTTAATTTTGACGGAGCTAATGTCCTTTTGGTACTTTATCATCCGTGAATGAGAAGATGTGTGTATCTTTTTCTACCTCTGATATGAATACTTTAGTTGCGTTGTGGGAACGTACTTTGATTTTAAAATTTTCACATGCTATTCCCACCCCTCGCGATGTATCCTCCGGGTTGACTAATATAAAACTGAGGGGTAAATGCACTTGGAGCTGGATTAATTATTGTCGTATTGTGATTAAATTTGAAAATGAAAAGAACTATAGACGAGTGTCGCTAGGCTCTAGTTGGAACTTTTCTGGTTGCCCCTCTCGTGTATTTAAGTGGACCCCAAGATTTTTCGTTAAGACAGAGACTTCGATTTGCCTGGTGTGGATTAGGCTCCCGGGCCTCCCAATTCATTTATTCCATCCACGTGCCCTATATACGAATGCCAAGGCTATTGGCAATCCCATTTTAGTGGATGCGCCGACAGCTACACATTCACGACTTTTTGTCGCTCGTGTGTGCATCGAGATTGATCTCCTTGTGCCCAGATTGCCAGAGATAGAGATCGAATTTGATGACCATGTTCTCACGCAGCGCGTGATTTATGAGAGAGCTCCTTTGTATTGATCTCTCTGCTCACATGTGGTGAACGATCCCTCTAGTTGCTACATAGATGGCAACAAAGAGTGGCCCCCACCGCCCCAGCGTAAGAAGCCTTCTGCTGCTCCTCCTAAGCAGCAGAAGGCGCAACCAGCCTCTCCTAAATCCCCTAAGGCTATTACTTTACCGACAGCTCCTAAGGCCTCTAAAGGCAAGGAGACTTCCATTTGGGAAGTAGTGACGAAAAAAGGGCCCAAAGAGATGGGGTTTATCCCCAAGATTACGGTTTCCACTGGCTAGCATTCATACTTTGCATCTTTGGCCTCCTCATCTAGAGAGGAGGAAGATTTAGTTGGGGTTGATGACATTATTAGCGTGGGTGATAAGGAGAGTGTTTTGGGTGGAGATGATAGTGGTCACGGTACTGATGAGGGGCTTCTCATTGATGACGACATGAAGTCGTACACTGTTCCTCTACCGTCTAGACTCCGTGAGTCTTTCCCCCCGCACCATGCCAGTGAGGGCCGCCTCGATGAGCCGATCATTGTGGAGCCTGATACTGCAACACCCCAAACTAGGCGGATATTACAGTGCCGTGGACCCCCAATTGGGACCCACTAGGCGAATGAAAATTAATGAATTAAATGATATAATTGTAGTACCGAACCACAGTATATCAATAATTACTCCGATTAGGAGTTTCATTACATCACACCCAAGATAATACTGAATATATGTATATTTAATATGGAGATAAAATATACAACACTGAATGAAATGAATATCCAAACAGAAGTCTGCAGCGGAAATAAAATAAAGAAAACACGAGTGAATGAAAGGACTGGGGGGCCCTACTAGTATCACTGGGACTCCTCGTCGTCAACTTTCTCTTCCTGTGCCTTAGCCTTGCCATGACCTGAAAACAACATCCCCCAACGGGGTCAGTTACACAGAACAACATTCCTCAAGAGTTGAACAATATACAACAATCACATGAATGAATTAATGAATTAAGTTGAATGATGAGCATCAATGTACGCCCGAGTGAACTGAGTAATAGCACAAATAGCCGAGTGTCTGGAGTCCCACAGATACACCCGCTATTAGCCTAATTAGTCTCACGGTTAAATGTTTCCGGAGCCCCGTGTATACACATTACCATGCGCATAGTCTAATGTGTCCGGAGTCCCGCATATACACATGACCATAGTGTGCCCGACTAAAATTCCACACATGCGCCAACTGGCCATGCAATATAATTCCAGAAGATCACCAGAACAAAATGATTAAGGTGAGGAGTAATGAATAGAATCCGATAAGGATCAAGAACGACTCACCGAGATGAAATAATGATTCAACGAGTGATAGCTTCAATGAAGTGATTTTGGAACCGTCGTTACTCGTGAGTTACATGATGAGTTGATAATTATAAGTCTCGACATGACCGATATATTATGAGTGAATTACATGTATGAATGAACAACAACATAAGAAATTGAATATCCTTTTAACCGAGTAAGAATTTACTTACACAATATCGGTGTTGAAATGTCCTTCCTCGAACAATGTCCTAAAACGAGGTGTCGGTCGCTCGAACAACCTTGAATGACACAATTACCAATAATCTGCTCAATATACGTATCAAGCATGAATTACGATTAACTCAAAGGTCGATACAACAATATCCGAACTCATTGAGGCATTCAAACAAACACTTAGCAAACATACATTCTTCGATAATATCCAATCCCGAATATATCGAAACCAACTCCAAAATGAGTAGTTCAAACCAACAAAACAACTTCAATGATATCAATAATCCCATAGGAATCCACAATTCGAGTTAACGACAAAATCTAATCGAAAACCCCCAAAAATATCAAAGTCAACCCCAAAGTGTTCTTGAATCAAACCTCAACAATTCATGAAATCCGAAATATACACTGAATAATCCATAGGAAAACATTTATCCAAGGTAGATAATCCATATCTAACATATTCCAACAATAAGCCAAGCTTACACGAAGAAATCGGAAGGAAAACCCAAAAATCCAAAATTCTAGATCCAAGAAGTTAATACCTTGACTTGATGTATTGGAGATGATAAAATGATGATTAATCCAACTCAAAAGCTTGAAGATGATGGTAGGTGATAGTAGCTCGAAGAACACTCTCCAAATCGTCCAAAATCGCCCGGAATCGTCCAAAAACAAAGTGAGAAATGAAAATGACGAAGAAAGGGCTAAACTGTCCTATTTATAGTAATCCCAGTTTAGCGTGCGCTAGCCCCAGTTTTTAGCGTGCGCTAACGGGTGTTTTGGGTAGTCCAGTACCCACTATCCGAAAACGGTAGCGTGCGCTACGTACCTTTTGTAGCGTGCGCTACCGCTGTACACTTAGCCTGCGCTAACCCCAATATGTTAGCGTGCGCTAACGAATTATCTGGTGCCCAGTATTGGAGACCAGAACCTTCTATCCTCTGATCTGTTCGCGATAGCATGCGCTACATTCAATATTTAGCATGCGCTACTACACCGTTTGCGTACGCTAAAAACCACTCATAGCGTGCGCTATGAATTAATTCAATTCAGTCCAGTACCCACTGGACTCTGCCTGTCCGACCTTAGCGCGCGCTACACCAAAATGTATAACATGCGCTACTACAAACCACTAGCGCGCGCTACTTACCATTTGTAGCGTGCGCTACTTATAACTCACATGCAGTCCAGTGCCTTATGGACTGTCAGCCAGAACAAGCGTGCGCTAATGCTGAATGGTAGCGTGCGCTACCTGTACTCAATTAGCGCGCGCTAAAGAGAGTACGTAGCGTGCGCTACTCCTCACACACAGCCTACAACAAAGAAGACAATGATGATACGCTCGGCCCGACTATCCAAACAGGTTGAATGATGAATAAAACTGATACGTGAAACCAATATACTCCGAACGGTGAATACAATGATTGAATATGAGTGACAAATGATCATTAATGAGTGAAAATTACTGAGTGACGATTACTGAATGATAAATACTAAATGATAAATACTGAATTACAACCGGGTATTACAGATACTTTGTCCAGGGTGGTCTATGAGCCCCCCTCCCCCCATTTCTTCTTTTCCCTCTCTTCCCTCTCTTTCTCAAACTGAGTGCGCCCTTGTCCGCAAATAACTTGAGATTTCTGAGTCCAGTCTCTCTTCATCGGCTATGGTACCCCCCATGAAGGCACCAAAGCCCCCTGTTAAGAGACGACTTTTGCGTCTTCTGCTGCCTCTGGAGTCATGACCAGGCATAAAGCTGCCTCTGACTCCTCGACTTCCACATGAGGAAGGCCAGCTACCTGTGGATCCTCTCCCCTTATCAAGGGGCGATCTGCATCGCCCTTGAAAGGGGACACATCCGCTCGGCAGGGCACACCCCGGAGATGGGGGCGCTCCAGTCAGCATCCTGGCTCTTCGTTTGAGTCGGTTGGTTAGTTATGTCGATCCCTATTCTGACATGGAACACTCGTGGTCTGACTAACACCGGTGCACAGAAGCGTATTCGACATCTCCACCGCTCTCATAGATTCTCTTTTATTGGCATTTTAGAACCCATGGTTTCCAATGTTAACTTTGATTTTTATACTTGTTCCTTAGGTTTTGTGTCGGGACTTTTTAATCGGTCCAACAAGATCTTGTTCTTCTCCTCTTATAGTTTTCAGCACCAGGTTTTGTTCGATACTGATCAAGTCCTTCATCTCGCTATCTCTTCTCCCCTTTTTCCCCAGTCTATTTTTATCACTTTTGTGTATGCCAGCACCGTTCGTGCTATCTGTTATGCCCTTTGGGACACCCTCCGTGAGATTGCTTTGGAAGTGGAGGGGTTGCAATAGTTAGTTAGTAGTGACTTCAACATCTTCCTACATTCGCATGAATGCGAGGGTAGTTCCACAGACCGCACGCCTGAGATGCTTGACTTCGCACAAGTTATTGCTGATTGTGAGTTGATTGACGCGGGCTGTAAGGGCGATATTTTCACTTGGGAGCATACTAGTTTGCGGGAAAGGCTATATCGTGCTTTATTTAATGAAGCATGGTGGAACGTGTTTGCAGTTTCCACTGTTACTCACCTGCCTCGACTTCATTCGGATCATGCGTCCCTTCTTATCCAGTGTCGATTTTCCTTGACTCATCACAAGTCGTCATTCCATTCCAGAATATATGGATCCATCATCACACATCTCTCGACACTGTTAGGGAGGTTTGGCTTACCCCGACTAGTTTAGTTGGCATGTGTAATTTACAGGCCAAACTACTTAGTGTCAAGTGTATACTGAAACAGTGGAACTGGTCTGTTTTTGGAAATCTTCATGCGAAGTTGGATGAGGCCATGAGGGCTGCTGACGAGGCCAAGCGGCGATATGATTCGGACCCTACTCCGGAAAATAGAACCGCTATGCACCATTTTCGCGCTGAGTACCAACTTCGTCTCTCAATGAAGGAAGATTTCTGGAAATAGAAGGCTGCAGTTCATTGGGTTGCTGAGGGCAAGCGCAACACCCGTTTCTTTCAGGGTTTTGCGAAGCAGAAGTGTTGCCAGTCATACATTCACAGCATCAAGGATGATGTTACGACTCTTGCTGTTGATTCGTACATCCGTTTAGACGCTGTGAATTACTTAAGGACTCTGCTTACATGCGATGGTGATGTTCTCACCCCCCGGATGTCACTTGTTTCCCTTCTATCCCCCCTTCCTTTGATTCTGATAGTTTATGTGTCCCCCCATCTCCCTAGGAGATTCGTGCTGCGTTTTTTGATATTGATCCTCACAACACTTCTGGGCCCGATGGGTTTTCGTCTTTGTTTTTTCAGCACTGTTGGGAGATTGTATCTTCCTATGTGGAGGGGGCTGTGCTCTAGTTCTTTGATGGTCATCCAATGCCTCCGGCCTTCATGGCGACCACGGTCATCTTGATCCTAAAGAAGCCTGTTCCGAGCGGTTGGTCAGATTACCGGCATATTAGTCTGTGTAATGCGACCAATAATATTATCATTAAAATCCTTAATGTTCGGCTCGCTTCTGTCATCACTATTGTCATCTCTCCAAACCAGAGTGGATTCGTTCAGGGGCGGGTTATTACGGATAATATACTTTTGGGCTAGGAACTGATTCACGACCTTCATATCTCAGACATTCATGGTGTCCCGAACCTTGAGTTGATGCTTGATATGGCTAAGGGATATGATAGGGTGCACTGGCATTTTTTTTACGTGAGGTTCTGGTGAGGATGGGATTACCGGCTAGATGGATTCAGTTCATCCGTCACTGCGTTGAGAGTTGCATATTCTCCATTCTGGTGAATGGCAGTCCGGCCGGCTATTTTGCCTCTAGTCGGTGTTTACATCAAGGCGACCCCATTTATCCGTCGCTCTTCGTGCTTGCCGCCGATTACTTATCGCGCTGCTTGGATCGATTCATTTGTGACCATCCTTTGATGAGGTACAGGACTGTAGGACGGCCTTTCCCTGTCTCGCACCTCTCATATGCCGATGACATCATTATATTCACACGGGCTATAGATGATGGTATCGTTGACCTTATGCGACTCCTTGATCACTATTCTATGGCCTCCGGGTAGATGGTTAGCATCCATAAGAGCACTTTTATCCTCGCTCCGAAGCACGCACCTCGTTGGCATCAGAGAGTTCATGATCTTACTGGTTTCCGCTAGGGTGATATCCCTATCACCTATCTTGGTGCACCCCTCTACAAAGGCTTTATGAGACGAGAGCTCTTTGCTGGGGTGAAGCAACGGATGTTGGATAGGATCTCTGGTTGGTCCCATTGCCACCTTGGTTTTGGGGGTCGCTTGGCTCTTATTAAGAGAACTCTCTGCATGATTCCTCTGCACCTTCTTTAGGTATTGGATCTGCCCCAGTATGTTATCCAGGAGCTCGAACAGATTATGGCGAGATACTTCTGGGGTGCTGTCTGTCCCAAAAGGAAGACGCATTGGGTCTATTGGCGGCAGATCTGCCGCCCGGTCTCCGACAGAGGCCTCGAGATTCGGAGTCTCTCGAATATGGTGAGAGCTTTTAGTTATAAGATCTTGTGGCGCCTTTGTGCGGGCACGTCTTTGTGGGCGCAGTTTATGCTCTGCAGAGACTGCTTCGCTCGCCCTTTTATGCCTATGTGTACTGCTCTTAAAGCTCATGCCAGCCACCCTTGGCGCCGTCTCCTCCGCGTGGGTATCGAGGCTCAGGAGTTAATTTGTTGGACACTCAATAGTGGATGCGGGGAGGTCAGTTTTTGGGATGACACTTGGATTGGGGATAGGCCTATTTCCTCTTATTGTCAGATTACTGGTAGACCCCATCTCAGGATTAATGATCTCTAGGTGGATGGGAGTTGGGACAGGGGTAGACTAGAGTCCATTGTTGGTGAGGAGCTAGGATTTACCCCTCAATTCATACAGGAGACTCTCGCGACTCCCATTGCCGAGGAGGATTCGGATAGCATGTGCTGAACCCTTACATATTCGGGTGCCTTCTCATTGTCGTCAGCTTGGTCTCACATCAGGGTGAGGGATCAGGCTAATCTCATTTTCGGGGCCATTTGGACTACCTTACTCACACCTACGATATCGGTATTCATTTGGTGATTTCTACTGTGATGGATCCCGACTGATGATGTTTTACAAAGGAGGGGCATTTCCTTGGCCTCCAGATGCTCATGTTGTACCCTTACCCTTACCCATACCTACCATTACGAGACCCTTGCCCACCTTTTCTTGGAGAGTGACATGGCTCGTGACGTGTGGGAATATTTTGGCGTATGGACTCATTTATCCTTACCCCATACTGATAATATCTTTGAGCTCCTGAGTTTTTTCTCACATGGCACACACTTTAGACACACTGCTTTCATTATTCCTCGTCTGATCTTTTGGTTCATCTCGACGGAGAGGAATAGTGTAAAGCATAGGGCGGTTACTTTTTTGCTTCTCATGTTATTGTGCATGTGGAGTGCCATGTTTCATTGCTAGCTGCAGTGGGGCTTATTTCTTCAGAGTTATGGTCAAGATACTCACCTCCTGACCGTTTCCAATGAGCTACTCCCTCTCCCCCTCAGACTCATCGCCCTGTCCCGGTGGTTTGGCTTCGACCCGAGACCCTTGGATCAAGCTGAACACGGATGGCTCCTTTGATAGAGATACTCAGATTGCTGGTGGTGGAGGTCTGATTAGAGATCATCACGGAGAACTACTCCTTGCTTTCCACTCCTCTTTTCAAGCCTTTTCGAGCTTTGATGCTGTAATACCCGTGATTTTCTCTTTCGGTACTTTTTCGTTTCTGGCATCTTTCTGGTTTCCAGAAGCTCACTTGCGAGCGTTTTAACATTTTGATAATGTTTCGTTCTGCGTGTTTGGTCATTCGAGTTGTTCCGGGGCTGTTTTACTCGAATCCGTGTCTTGAGCGACTTTTCCCGCTATTTGATTCATTTCATGTGATAATGGTTCGAAACTACGGTTTCATGTTTTCTATAAGTCCGTTGAGCTTTGTTATACGTGTTGTGAGTTTCGATTCGGTTGCTTGATGTCATATTGTGATTTACGGACGTTTTGGGCCGTTTCGTAATATCTCAAAGTTTGGGGGTGATCACTTCTGTTATCGTATTCCGAACCTTCGGGTAGTCGGGAATAGGTTTTCCTTCAACACTTAAGTTCGTCGCCTCGAATCCTTTACGTTCGTACCATCGGGAGTTGTTCACCATTGCATATTGATTTTTTTCGGTTCCTTTCTTGCCTTCTTGTGCTAGCTGCCTGTACTCCCCAAATAGGCACCTTACGTACGTAATGCATGTCTCAGTTACGTAACGGCCTTTGTAAAATAGTACAGAATTCTCATGATGCTACGTACGTAAGCATGGGAGTCTTACGTACGTTAACAAGCTAACGTACGTTAGCTGCCTATGGCTAACGTACGTAACACGGCTTGGGTTTATATACCCAGAAGTTGACCGAATTCGTCATTTCTTCACCTACACTTCGTCTTTCCGTGGCTGGGCGACTCGTAGGTGATTGGAAGGTGATTTGGGGGTCTTGTAACTCCAAGTTTACATCTTGCTTGAGTTCTTGGTGTTGTTTAACATCCTTAATCCGTGTTCTTCACCATCGATTCGAGGTAAACATCTTGTAAACCCTTCCTCTATATTTCTGGAATCTTCGAGTTTCGGGTTGTTCTTCTTGATTCTTGTTGTTGTATATCATCAATCGATTATATCGATTCTCTTCCTATGATTTGATTCGTATTACCGTATTCGGGTCCGGATTATGTTCTTGTTGTTCTTGGGGAAATATTGAACCCCAAGTGTTCGATCTTTTGTTTCTACGAATTCTTGTTGGGAATTTCGTATGTTTTCCATCCCTCTTGTGATTGACTTCGTAGTAATTATATTGTTCTTGTGATTTCGACCTAGTTGGAAGATTCGAGGTTGCGGTCAAGCTTTTTCGTAAACTTCGCGTGCTTTGGATTTGAGGCAAGTACCTTGATATACGAATTGTAACTGCGTGAAATCATCGTTGTCGAAGTGTATGAATTTATACGGATATGTATATATATATATATATGTGTGTGTATATATATATATATATATGTGTGTATATATATATATATAGATTTATATATATTTATATGTTAAATATATGTATGTATATACGTATATTGATATATATGCCTATGTCGGTGAACGACGAGTGGTGAATGCTAACACTAGTTGGCGTATTCAACTTGGATTGATGGATGAACTATAGTTATTCATATAATATAGTAAGGTTATATGTATATATACATATATACATCTATATATCTATATATATATATATATATATATATATATATATATTCGGTTGAGTCGCAATACAAGGATATATGTGTAGCGTTGGTTGGTTGTGCCGAAGGCTTATTGTGTTGGATCTTGATTGATAATGTACGTGTTATTGTTTATTGTGTGGTTATGGACTGTCGGATAAATTGTGTGAATTGGTGTAGTGATTTGATAATTGTTGAATTGATTGATTGTGTACTTGATGTTTGTAATAATGTGAGTAATTGTTGTGAGAAACGTCGTATCCGGAACCTCGAGGGCGGGCGTGCACTCCGGCCTGGTGTATGCCGCAATGTGCGGCTCCATATGTTTGGTGAACACCGTGTTACCTAATGCGCGTGCAAGGGGCGGCTCTGTCAGAGTGATCGCCGGCGCGGTGACATGTTCAAGGGGCGGCCAACATAGTGGAGTGAACGCCGCACACAAAAGTGCGCAAGGGAGGCGCTGGCGGTGCTTATTGGTTGCGGGTATTTGAGTGATAGCTAAGACCCTGCTATCGAACGATGTTCTTATCTCAAATTCTTTCAACTCACTTTTAAATGTTTGTCTTGATATAGACCGCGATTCGTGTTTTTGAAAGTTTGTTTCAACTCGTTTTTAAAGCGTTGGTATCGGGGTTAATTAACCAAGGAGGTTTGACGAAATCTCAGGGTTAATTAATCGGGGTCTTGAGCAGATATGTCGAATGAGAGATTGTGCCGTTGATTGTATTGTGGTGCTATTCGTGTATTGGGTCGAGGACCCCGTGAAATGTTGAGATGTTGGTTCTCGTGATGATGTTATTTGGATTGTGTTGAGAACCTTGTGAGATGTTGTAATGATTTCGTTTGTGAGTGTTCTATAAATTGGGTCAAGGATCCCAAGTAACATTGACATGGTTTTCGTGTAATTGTTTTCCTTATGATGGGTCAAGGACCCGAGAGCTTTTGAAACTAATTTCTTAAAGTATTCCCATTCAATTTTATAAACCCCAAGACGGCCCGAGTCATTAATAATGTTTTCAAACTATCTTATCAAAATACTTTCCCCTTTATTAAAATGGATTTTCAACTAAATCTTTTGACTCCTTGGGCTCGTTTAAAGTTTAATTGGTGTTATGTTCCATAAAGAGAATATGACTATGTGATTATTTCTCACCTTGTGTATGCGAGTGCTATACCGTGTTGACTATGGGAATGTATGGTTTGTGTTAAGACTTCGCTACATTGAGTTTTGTGTTGTTATTATTCGTATATCTTGAACATTATGTACTTGCACTAGCAAAATTCCGGTTGCTAACCCCGAGTTTTCGGGGTGGGTGCTGTTATGCGCTCGAGTTTTGGCAAATCGGGAGCAACAGGATTGGCTTGGAAGGAGATGGAGGACAATGATACTAATCACGCCAGTCGAGTCTTTTCCTTTGTTTCATTGGTCGGTATTTCTCTGCTCGAGTATTCACCCTTGCATGGGTGCGATTTTCATTTATTAAATTGAGTTGTCATTCTTTTCGGTGTTCAAGTTTATTATTGTCATTGTAATGTGAATGTCGTTATTTTCTGAATTGGTTAATGACCTTGTCGGTCTGCTTTGCATTTAATTTTGACCCCGGTCGGTCAATCATTGAGTAGTCTTTTGGAGCTTAGCCTGGTAGATCCTTGTGATAAGGGTCTACGGCGTGTGACATTCCCGGTCGTATTCTGGGGGTGTTACAATTATGGTATCAGAGCTTAGGTTTGCGAAAAACCTAGGCCGTTGGGTCAAGTCCATGTCCGGTGTAAGTCGCGCGCATCAGAGTTGTGATTAGTATCGTGGTTCCGACATCATCTTCCGGCAATCCGTGATGGTAAGCCTCCCGATCGTAAGTCCCCTTATATACGTATTTGATTATATTGTGCTAATATGTTTAATGTGAACTAGGAATTGGAACTTGTCGGTGATATTATTGTTTTAAGATGTAACATGCGTATGCGGTCCGAGTAAAAATGGTTATGTAATATGCTTCGGAAGTCGAGCATATTTATTTGTTCTTGCACTTTATTAGAATAAATTTATGAATGTTAAATTTATCCGCTGCGTGAATATTTTGAGATGGCTCTTGGTGTCTTGCAAACCGAGTTTTGATATTTTGATTTTGCACGTTTTGATTGTATTCTCATGATGGTATTTGATATTTTATAAATGACTTTTGTGAGTATTTGAGAATATTACCGACATCGGCCTTTTTGGCATTTTGAACATTTTTTTTAAAATGATTTTTAGCCTGGTGGGTTCCGGTACGGGGCCCACGGCGCTGTAGTATCACGAATATTTTAAAGTGGTGCTTTGAAATTTTCTAACGTTGTGGAAAGCCATGATTTAATGTCGTCATGTCAATTCGTCACGTATCTCGGTGGAAAATTCTTTCAAAATAAACGTTTTGGTAGGAGAGGGTAGATTTTCAAAATTGTGGTATTTGGGACTCAACACTTTTGAAATACTTCAAATTAGTTACAATTCATTTCCAATTTTCTTTTATACATCACTCGAAAATAAATTTTAGAGTCGTTGTATAAACTTCCTCTTCTGAAATAAAGGACAGTATTTACAAGCTTTGGGCGTAACGTGACTAGCCCTCTTTTCCAAAAATTTGTTTTCATTAAGTGCATACATATAATGATCGTCCTCGTCGAAGGACTCGAAATTGACTTCATAAAACTTTATGCTTTACGATATTACCGTTATTCTATAGATGTTAACTAAACCTTGTGTTGATAATGGTGGTATATTGTGCAACTGATTATTTGATAATGCTGAACGGTACCATCTGTATTAGCATGTCGAGCCTTGGCGGACGTAAGTGTGATGACGGAAGTGGAAGCGACAAGGTGGTTCGTCGACAACTATTCATGCTACGGTGAAGGAGTATCAAGATCAAACGATATCCTATGAAATATCCTCGGTGATCGAGCCCACGAGCGAAACGAAGAGACCGAGGACATCCGGGAAATTTTTGGGCGATGAAGAGTCTAAGGCTCCCAAACCCCGCGCTGCTCGGACGCGCTGCCTTTGCGGTCGGGAGTGAACGCTGAAATCCCAAACCAAAGACGGTGACTCGCGGTAAGAAGAGAAGATGTTTCAATCAGAATCGCGGGGACATGTTCGTGCAAATTGTCCCTCTCCACTCTTGACTTGTTACCGGTGTGGGTGTGAAGGTCATCGGAGAAACACCGTGAGACAGCTTTCCGAATTGGCAAAGAATGCCGCCCGAGAGAGAGCAGAGCTAGTGATCGGAAGTGTCCCGAAACCCTATGTTTCCTTCAAGATCCTAGCATGGGAGAATGAAGATTTTGTACTATGTCTTAATCGTTGTTGTTTCAAACAATCGTGACTTCGATCGTATTTCGTTTCATTGCTTTACGTTTCCAACTCTTATTGTTCTAAGTTTCGGGTCGTAATATCTTTTTAGTATGTGGGAATGTATTACCCGTACTTTTCTTGATATTTTCAGTATTGTGTGACCTTTCATTGTTGGTAATTCAATTGTGATCCTCGACGATTTTAAACCACCTTGTTTTACTTAGCCTACCGTCCTCCGAACGAATTTCGGCCTTTTGCTAAATCTCGTGGATTACCGTGGCCTTTTCACATCCGAATTTGATTCTTGCAAATTTTGTTTGAAATCGTTGTTCCATCGCTCTCTATTTTAAGTTTCGGACGAAACTTCTTTTAAGGAGGGTAGAATGTAATACCCGTGATTTTCTCTTCGGTACTTTTCGCTTCTCGCATCTTTCTCGTTTCCAAGCTCACTTGCAGCGTTTTGACATTTTGATAATGTTTCGTTCGCGTGTTTGGTCATTCGAGTTGTTCCGGTCGCTTTTACTCGAATCCGTGTCTTGAGCGATTTTTCCCGCTATTTGATTCATTTCATGTGATAATGGTTCAAACTACGGTTTCATGTTTTCTATAAGTCCGTTGAGCTTTGTTATACGTGTTGTGAGTTTCGATTCGGTTGCTTGATGTCATATTGTGATTTACGGACGCTTGGGCCGTTTCGTAATATCTCAAAGTTTGGGGGTGATCACTACATTATCGTATTCCGAACCTTCTGTAGTCGGGAATAGGTTTTCCTTCAACACTTAAGTTCGTCGCCTCGAATCCTTTACGTTCGTACCATCGGGAGTTGTTCACCATTGCATATTGATTTTTTCTGGTTCCTTTCGCCTTCTTGTGCTAGCCGCTGTACTCCCAAATAGGCACCTTACGTACGTAATGCATGTCTCGATTACGCACGTAACGGCCTTTGTAAAATAGTACAGAATTTCATGATTTTAGCTACGCACGTAAGCATGGGAGTCTTACGTACGTTAACAAGCTAACGACGTTAGCCGCCATAGCTAACGTCGTAACACGGCTTGGGTTTATATACCCGTGGTTGACCGAATTCGTCATTTCTTCACCTACACTTCGCCTTTCCGTGGTGGGCGACTCGTAGGTGATTGGAAGGTGATTTGGGGGTCTTGTAACTCCAAGTTTACATCTTGCTTGAGTTCTTGGTGTTGTTTAACATCCTTAATCCGTGTTCTTCACCATCGATTCGAGGTAAACATCTTGTAAACCCTTCCTCTATATTTCTGGAATCTTCGAGTTTCGGGTTGTTCTTCTTGATTCTTGTTGTTGTATATCATCAATCGATTATATCGATTCTCTTCCTATGATTTGATTCGTATTACCGTATTCGGGTCCGGATTATGTTCTTGTTGTTCTTGGGGAAATATTGAACCCCAAGTGTTCGATCTTTTGTTTCTACGAATTCTTGTTGGGAATTTCGTATGTTTTCCATCCCTCTTGTGATTGACTTCGTAGTAATTATATTGTTCTTGTGATTTCGACCTAGTTGGAAGATTCGAGGGTTGCTTGGTCAAGCTTTTTCTGCCGCGTGCTTTGGATTTGAGGCAAGTACCTTGATATACGAATTGTAACTGCGTGAAATCATCGTTGTCGAAGTGTATGAATTTATACGGATATGTATATATATATATATGTGTGTGTATATATATATATATGTGTGTATATATATATATAGATTTATATATATTTATATGTTAAATATATGTATGTATATACGTATATTGATATATATGCCTATGTCGGTGAACGACGAGTGGTGAATGCTAACACTAGTTGGCGTATTCAACTTGGATTGATGGATGAACTATAGTTATTCATATAATATAGTAAGGTTATATGTATATATACATATATACATCTATATATCTATATATATATATATATATATATTCGGTTGAGTCGCAATACAAGGATATATGTGTAGCGTTGGTTGGTTGTGCCGAAGGCTTATTGTGTTGGATCTTGATTGATAATGTACGTGTTATTGTTTATTGTGTGGTTATGGACTGTCGGATAAATTGTGTGAATTGGTGTAGTGATTTGATAATTGTTGAATTGATTGATTGTGTACTTGATGTTTGTAATAATGTGAGTAATTGTTGTGAGAAACGTCGTATCCGGAACCTCGAGGGCGGGCGTGCACTCCGGCTGGTGTATCCGCAATGTGCGGCTCCATATGTTTGGTGAACACCTGTTACCTAATGCGCGTGCAAGGGGCGGCCTGTCAGAGTGATCGCGGCGCGGTGACATGTTCAAGGGCGGCCAACATAGTGGAGTGAACGCCGCACACAAAGTGCAAGGGAGGCGCCCGGTGCTTATTGGTTGCGGGTATTTGAGTGATAGCTAAGACCCTGCATCGAACGATGTTCTTATCTCAAATTCTTTCAACTCACTTTTAAATGTTTGTCTTGATATAGACCGCGATTCGTGTTTTTGAAAGTTTGTTTCAACTTGTTTTTAAAGCGTTGGTATCGGGGTTAATTAACCAAGGAGGTTTGACGAAATCTCCAGGTTAATTAATCGGGGTCTTGAGCAGATATGTCGAATGAGAGATTGTGCCGTTGATTGTATTGTGGTGCTATTCTCGTATTGGGTCGAGGACCCCGTGAAATGTTGAGATGTTGGTTCTCGTGATGATGTTATTTGGATTGTGTTGAGAACCTTGTGAGATGTTGTAATGATTTCGTTTGTGATGTTGTTCTATAAATTGGGTCAAGGATCCCAAGTAACATTGACATGGTTTTCGTGTAATTGTTTTCCTTATGATGGGTCAAGGACCCGAGAGCTTTGAAACTAATTTCTTAAAGTATTCCCATTCAATTTTATAAACCCCAAGACGGCCCGAGTCATTAATAATGTTTTCAAACTATCTTATCAAAATACTTTCCCTTTATTAAAATGGATTTTCAACTAAATCTTTTGACTCCTTGGGCTCGTTTAAAGTTTAATTGGTGTTATGTTCCATAAAGAGAATATGACTATGTGATTATTTCTCACCTTGTGTATGCGAGTGCTATCTTGTGTTGACTATGGGAATGTATGGTTTGTGTTAAGACTTCGCGGCCGTTGAGTTTTGTGTTGTTATTATTCGTATATCTTGAACATTATGTACTTGCACTAGCAAAATTCCGGTTGCTAACCCCGAGTTTTCGGGGTGGGTGCTGTTATGCGCTCGAGTTTTGGCAATGAGCATCAGGATCGGCTTGGAAGGAGATGGAGGACAATGATACTAATCACGCCAGAGTCGAGTCTTTTCCTTTGTTTCGGTTGGTCGGTATTTCTCTGCTCGAGTATTCACCTTGCATGGGTGCAGTTTTCATTTATTAAATTGAGTTGTCATTCTTTTCGGTGTTCAAGTTTATTATTGTCATTGTAATGTGAATGTCGTTATTTTCTGAATTGGTTAATGACCTTGTCGGTCTGCTTTGCATTTAATTTTGACCCCGGTCGGTCAATCATTGAGTAGTCTTTTGGAGCTTAGCCTGGTAGATCCTTGTGATAAGGGTCTACGGCGTGTGACATTCCCGGTCGTATTCTGGGGGTGTTACAGATGCAAGTGATCCAGGCGCTTGCTGTTGGACTGATTTTGGCTTCCTAGAGATCGAGACATGCTTGGATTGAGATGCTACTGCTGTGGTAACCCTGCTTTCATCTGGCCATCTGGGCTCTTGGCAGGTTCGTCACACTCTTATGCGTATCCGACATAATCTTCGAGACATTCAGTACAAATTCACTGACATTTCCCGGCAGGGTAACAGGCCGGCTGATTATCTCTCTGAGCTCGGCATGTCGTCCCTCGATATTCAGATTTATACATATGATACTGCTCATTCGTTTCTTCTCTCTCTCTCTCTCTCTTATATGGATGGACCAGCTTGGCTACCCTCATTTAGATCTAGGTAGTATTTTATCATCTGATTTATTGCTATGGGCCCGCATATTAGCCCACGTTTTTAGTGGTGCACATTGTATTTCTCTAGCGGGCTGCTGGCATTTTAGTTATTAGGATCCAGTTTATGGCCCATTTTTGGTCATAACTCAGAGGTGATTTTTTACCTATCGGTCCACACATTAGCCCACGCCTTTAGTGGTGCAGCTTATATTTCTTTAGTAGGCCATAGGTACTTTATTTTTAGATTTAGGATCCGGATTATGGCCCATTTTTGGTCATAATTCGGGTCAGATTGCTTGTACTCTTGATATTTTCTTTATCTCATAGGTTGGTGGGTCCCGCCTCAACCCCCGTCCACAATGGACATTTTTCCCCTTTAAAAAAATACTTTGTTCAACAGTAATTATACAATTAATTAAATTTTATAAACTTTTATTGTAATAAAAAAATTGAATCTTGGGAATGTGGGTATTGCTTCATGCATTAGATGTGGAACATTATCCGAGTGGATATAGGGGAAACTGGTATGAGGTAATCTTTGTCTTAAAATTTAGTAATCAAGTATGTGGTTGATAAATATCCAAAGGTATTGGTAACGGGATTTTTTTGGCAGTGTATATATAATATTGTGTTGTCTTTATTGTTTGGAGTAATTGGATTGTGTACATTCTTGTTTCTTATATATTTAAGGGTACATAAATGCAAAGAACATAACTACTTAATGCAAATAGTGTATCTTGTGTATTTTCCTTGTGACTTGCACCAAATGACAATATGATGGTGGTATTCCTAAAAGGTATATATTTCTTTGCACCGAAAAATATATCTCAATACTCGAGCATGAAAAGAAAATGGAAGAATAATAAGAATTTCCTAAAGTCCAAAACCTCATATGAGACCGTCTCGCGGATTATGCTTTGTGTATACTATATATGCGGTTGGTTATGTCTAACAGTTGTGTTGTTGTATTTTTGTTTTAAGTTCTAATTTGTTTTCGATTGATTTTGCTACTTAAATTATAATTTATTATTTTTATATGTTCTAGGTCTTTAATGACGTTGGTGCACTTTCTTTAACTAGCATTGAAAAAAATCCATATTTAATGGTGAAATAATTTCTTATTATAAACAATGAGCTAGTTGTTGGATGTGATTGTACTTTTTGTTGGATATTTCAGTTGTAGATTTGCGAGTATCTATATGGTCAGACTGTCTTATTTGGTTCAAGTTTTTGACATATTCCCTTTATTTACGTGTACTTGAATGAAATTGGTTGGTGTGTGAATTTTGGAAGAGTTTTGTGTTCCAATTCCATAAAATAGGTTGCACTTTTATTTTGTGTGATGTGGACGAATTTTGTGATGTAGTCTGGAGTTCTGGATATGTGTTTTACGTGTTTGGATTTGTTACAGTGGCCTTGTACGTAAAATTGGTTTTGTATCAAAAACACTCACAACAGTTGTCAAAAACCTTCATAAAAAATATGTATTTTACAATGGTTTTCGAACAAAACATTGTAAAAATTAAGAGGTTTACAATTGTTTTAAGAACCATCATATAATCTCATCAATTTTGCGACGATTGAACAAAAATCATCGTCAAAAGTCAGTGTTTTACAGCAATTGTTCTGAAAACCTTGTAAAATGAGGATATTGTATGTAGGTTTTTCTAGAAAACCGCGGTAAACATTGCTATTTACGATGATTGTACAACTGATGTAAAATATCGAAAATTTACATTGGTTGTATAGCCAATGTAAAATTGTGGCACTTTATACGACGGTAGATTCTACGTCTTTATGAAATGGATGTAAAATGTATCAAAAAATCGATGTAAAAAATGTTTTTTTGTAGTGGTGACCGTGTTATGTGACTGTTGTCATTCAATTATGTTATTTTATTCTTACTTATGTACAACCTTGACGGTTAGTAGAACTGATTAAGCTTAGTAGATCCTTGTGGGAGGACTTGGGATGCTGTAAGAGACCTGGTTACATGCATAACCTTAAAAAGGTGACCATTTAAAAGTGTTCTTGACATCCAATTAATAGATAGGGCAATTTTGAGAAATGGACGTCCTAAGAACGGTGTTAATGATGGAGGGCATGAATATTAGACTGAAAAACTCAGCACAGTCAGACCCGACTCTTAAGTGAATCAGATATAAACATGTGTTAAAAGATTCACCGAGAGCTAATGACATTGACGGGGGATAATGAACAAGAAATAGGTATTATCTGTCTGCAGAGCAGTGAGCTCGACATTATTAACTTCTTTTTTATTTGAGTGGCGAGGAACCTAACATAAGAATGAGGAATATGAGAGATAACATTGGGAGGAGAAGCAGAGAGGTACATAGGATGACGAACACGATAAATTCTAGACTTAGAGTGAGTAATCTTGAGATGTTCTGGAGTGGTAATGTGGTGGGTCGGCATGACCTATTGCGGAGTTATGGGGCCACGTGCCAAGAATTATGACAAGTTGGTTGGAAGAGTCACCAAAAGAAGAGGATGGGTTTGGGTTCAGGATCATAAGGATTGATCGGATAAGAGTCAGTTGGAATATGTGGCGACCAATTTAGGATGGGCAACAGAGCATTGGGCTGGGGTGTGGAGATCTGGGTGGATGAGTTGGTCGATATATGTTATGGTGGGGTATGGGTTCAATTTTACTTCAAACATGTGTTCCAAACCCTATTCCATCCAATACATAATCGTCATGTGTGCATGTGTATTTTTAAGTTTCAAAATTTTCATCTTTAATTTATGATCACATGTACACGTGGCGACTATGTATTGGGTGGAATAGAGTTTGAAACACATATTTGGAACAAGAAGTTGAACCTGCACCACGCCTCGATAAGTAGAGGATGAAGGAGATGCGTGACTACGCTAAACGAAGAAAGTCATTTGATTCAACCGGTCTACTTAAGATCGACAAAGCATTTGAACATAATAAGTATGGTAGTTTACATGACTTAGTTCAAATATGATATCGCACGACAAAGGGATTTGACGAGTTAAATGGTTTAATGGACTATAAAATTATATTATTTGGGTAGTCATAATGTCTTGCTAGAGACCGCTTATGATTTGTCATTTAATAAGGTATTAAATGATTGCCAACATAATACACATACGACAAGCAAGAATAATTAATATATAATATTGGATATTAGATTGATTAAAGAAATTAAATAATGAGTAATACATACTATAGGATACTATATATTATATTATTTAATTATATCAACTGGGAAAAGTAAATATAATATTAGATATTAAATTTATTAGATGATTAAATAATAAGTAATATATAATATAAGATTTTATATATATTGACAAAACCTCGATATGTCGATTCGTTTTCTACTATTTAATAAGTTAAGTGGTAACTAAGCAAATACTAGAGTTTTAACTCTAGGGTTTACTTAGTATAAATAAATGGTCTTGGACAAGGAGTTGTCACAAGAGAAACAAGAAAAAATCGGCCCCTCCCCTTCTCTCACCAATCGGCCGAAATTTTCTGTCCAAGAAGTCCCGGTTCGACTATCTCTGTCTTCTTCCCTTAGTTGATCTTATAGTACAATCCTTCTAGCAAAGAATTGTCTCTTGTACTGTTTATTAGAATTATTCATAAGAATCTAGCAATCCGGCTTGTGCAAATTGTTCGTGTATGGATCACCGAAAGAGAAAGGCGATTTTCATCAGCTTCTAGTCCGGATTTAGATCTACTCTTCATATTAAGATAATTCGACGAACTCTTTATTAAATCAATTAAATTACTGCATGAAGATCCTGATCTTGGATTTTTTTTATTATTATTTCGCTGTAGTTTTGTTCAAATACGATGTATTAGATACATAAGAAATCCCAATAGTGGTATCAGAGCCAACTTGCAAGTAATTTAATTGTTTATATAGTTCATGATTATATATTTTGAATATGTGAATTATGTTCCTGAACTTATTTATAAAATAGTGATTTTATAAATAATTTTTCTGATTTAATTTGATTAAATCAAAACGTTAAAAATCAATTTGTACTGTTTTTTCGCTATTTTCTACACTGTTAATATCCAGAAACTGTTCTGGAGGGAACTGTCCAAAAATGGGTCATGAATCGGGTCAACCCATGGGATCTGGGCTAGGGTTACTGACAGCCCGCATCTCTGGGCCGACCCATGCCCCGCGACCCCCGGCCCACGAAAAAATAGGGCCGAAAATAGCAAAAATGTTGCGCAGACCAGGTCTCGAACCTGGGTGGCCGGGGGTTCTATTCATCCAGCCGGCCACTGTGCTATGTGAAAAAATAGGGCCGAAAATAGCAAATATGTTGCGCAGACAAGGTTTCGAACCTGGGTGGCCGGGGGTGCTATTCATCCAGCAGGCCACTGTGCTATGTGACTTCTTTTGTCTATATTGGACGTAAATAATTATTAATAGGTAACCTGCCGGTTTTAAATTAATTATGTGATCATTAATTTTAGTATATGTTTGGTGTCTGGTGTTGCTACCCAAAATATTATCCGGAGATAGATATTGCTGGAATGGATGGGATAGCAAACAAATGCAAGAGCACTTCCGTGAGAAAGATAAATAACACAAGATTTGCCGGGGTTGTTAGTCCCGGGCTTGAATGCTCTCGCGAGATATTATTAATACCAATATTCGGGGATACAAGTACTAATGTAAGAATACAATTACAATGAGTGTAAAGATTCTTGTTATCTTAGCTAGTGAGCGTGTAGATTGCCGGAAGAACCAGATTTGATGCTCTGTGTATTCTTGTAACAAAGGAGATGAACAGTCGCGGCGGTGAGGGATCGATCGTCTCTCACGGCGAGTATTTAGTTGGATGCTTGGGCTCCTGGGCTTATGAATCCCTTGGAATCTGTCTAGTGGAGACTTGCTGCTTCTGCCGATCGTCTTCTGGACGAGAGATTCACAGAGAGAAGTCCTGAGATGGATTCCGGTGAGATAGCCGGGAGCTTGATGATATGTATGTTCTTCAGTATTTCCGTGAATGTATCGGAATGTGAGAGAATGAGTTCTGAGCGTAAGTCAGAATGAATTGGGAACCTTTTTCCAGTAGGAGGAGGTTCTCTATTTATAGGGCTTGGATACGCCGGGCGATCGCCTTTTCGCATTATAATAATCGCGATCGTCTTTTAGCACATGGGCCTGTCCTCCAAGTCTGCAGGAGTTCTTGCCGATCAACTATGTGGTCGATGGGGAGCTTACACGCGTCTGAGTTCTTTGTCACGGGTGGTCCCACCGACAACTTTCGGCGCGCATCTTTGGTAGGTGAGGTAGGTGACAGGCTGTGGTCAAAGGTCTTGTCTGTCAGCAAAAGATCTTATCTGCTAGCGAAGATCTTGTCAGCGCCTTTGGTGGATCTGCACGTGGGTGCTTTTCTGAGACCCAGTCCTTGATGACTTTGACGGGCGATCGTCTCTGCTCGGGGCGTAGGTCGATTGCCCTTAGCCGGTCACTAGAGTAGATCGCCAGCTGCCAAAGGGCGATCGCCTTGGGAGTCGATCGCTAGGTACCTGATGGTGGTCTGATATCTTCGACTTGGCGAGCTAGCCATAGTTTGACTGGAGTTGACTTGGTCGCTCGGCCTTATAGTCGATCGCCTGTCGGGATGAATAAATCGTGACACAACATCTGGCATGATCATAAATTGACCAATGTGATTGGATGTTTCAATTTAATCTGGGGGTCGTTTTACGGCATGCGTATCGTTTAAATATACTTGGTTTTTACGACCTGCGAGTCGTCCATTAATTTATTATTATTATTTACGACATGCATGTCGTTTGCACTTTTGTACTTTACTTTACTAGTGTAGTATAGTTATTTATTAAAGTAATGACGACAAGGGGGACATGAAGGACGGACTCAAGGAGCCAATTGATCGCGTACGACGTTTCAAGGAGTTGGAAGATCAGTGAAGACCAATTATACCCTTTAGATTGACCTTTGTGATTTCCATGCTGGCTCATAAAAATCACGTTATGATTATGGTCATGCTATCCACGGTCCTATGCTTTATTATGTTGTGTGATACTATGTATGTTTAACTTTATGAATGTATGTGATGCGATGTATGTTTAGATGTATGTTAGCCTACATAGATATGAAACATAAGATAAAACCCCTTGTTAAAATTTTTTTAATGTCGTTCAATTAAAACACCTATCAAAACTTCGATCATCTTGAGCAGGTCATGCCAAAGCTGGGTGCTCGGATTATCTTAGTAAGATAGGATAGGTAATAGTGATACCTATGTGTTTTAATGAACTAAGAATTCAAAATAGTTTTGAACCTTAAGGCATAATATGGGATTAGAACATGCTTGGGCATACGATGCCAAATCCCATAAGTATAATCTATGAGTTACATATGATGTAATCGATAAAGAGTTATCCATTTAAAGTAGCTCAATTCTAGGCGCCATGCCAAAGTTGAGTTTAGAATTGTGCAAAATGGGGTCTTAGCCCACTAAAATTACAAATGTTGAAAATTGAGAGTATTTTATTTTTGTGGGAGTATTTCTGGAGAAATAGAAATGTGACTAAATACTTTGCATATTGAATTTTGATGAAAATAGAATGGTATGAAAAAACACATCCACCATTTCACTACGATCAGTCCTTCGGAAGGACAAGATCAAAGAAATTGGCAGCAACTATCTAGATTGGATCCGGAGCTTGAGAATAGTTCTCAAGCAACAAAAAAAGTTGTACGTTCTTGAGGAGGAAATTCTCTATGGGACTGCTAGCAATGCAAACAAAGCAACAAAAGACAAATGGAAGAAATATTGTGATGATTCCATTGATGTCAGTTGTCTTATGTTGGGTATCATTGGTCCAGAACTTCATAAAAATCTGGAAGAAATGTAAGCTTATGAGCTTAATGCTCATCTGAAGGAGACATTCTCAAAGCATACTAGGCAAGAGAGGTACGAGACCTTTCAAACCTTGTGTGCTTGCAAGATGGTTGAGGGGACATCTGTCACTGCTCATGTAATCAAGATGAAAGGATACATTGATCATCTTGATAGGCTTGGATTTCCACTTTTTAAGAAGCACTCCACGGATGTGATCCTAAACTCATTGCCTTATAGTTTCGGTCAGTTCATTATGAACTCTAATATGAATGAGATGGAGAAGTTCATAGCTTAGCTGCATGGGATGCTTAAAACGGCTGAGCAAAATATTACGAAGAAACCAAGCTACGTGTTGATGGTCAGCAAAGGGAAGTTGTTGGGATAACAAACACCCGGTATCGAAACAGTCAGGATAAACAATCCCTGTATTGAATAGTGATGATAAAGATGTTTTGACAATATGCCAATCCAGCATACAGTAAGGAAACTGTATCGAAAAGTTGATCAATAATGTCAACCTGTATCGAAGACCTCTCGTAGATCCAGTATATAGTGGATCCTATCCTACACCAAAGAAGTCTCATAAAGACTAAGTATGGAAGCTGTCTCGAATTAAAAATACAATGATCCTTCCATACAACTCTCAACAGGACAAAGAAGGAATCTTCAGTATTCACTATAAGTCAAGTCCCGTTGATAAAGAAGTATTTAAACACTAAAGGATAAAGTATTTAAATACTGTAAGTCAACAGATCTTCAAATCCCGCAAAATCCGGATCCTGTTTGATTCAAACACATCATCCCGTTGGAACGGAATCTTGCTCAACAGATTTATCTCAATGGATATATTTTCAGCAGACTATATATATCTCATCAAGGCATTGAAGATCAGTTACCAAGTTAACAAGTTACAAAAAGCTTACGAAGTTATTATCATATACATCAGAGCAAAGCATATCTCCAAAGCTCACTGCAACTCAGATATAAGAGATATACAGTGCTCAAACAGTGAACAACACATCATCAGCTAGAAGCTCAGAAAGTCAAAGTTGTTGTTCATATATTATTCTAATCCTTGAACAAACTCATCAGCCCTGTGTGGATTGAGAATCTTTGCTACTCCGAAACTATCTGTGAAGGAATTGCATCGAAGAAGACGAAGCTTCTGAACTATGTGTGAAGAAGCCAGTCAAGTGTTAGCTCAAACCAGTCTGTGTGAACGGTTGAAGCTAAGATCTTTATATCAATCTGTGTGAACGATATATTGATTAAGTGTTGTTATAATTACGTAGTTGTGTACGCAGTAATTATAATAAACTTTTTACTCCTGTGTGGAGGACCAGTGGACGTAGAGGGGTTTACCTCGAACCACTTTAAATACTGTGTTATTTACCTTCTGCCTTTACTATTTTATTAAACTGTGATTATATAAGTATACACTGCACATCGAGTTGCTGTATCCACAGCAACTTACTATTTAAGACTTCCGCTACGAACTCAGATTTAAAATCATTACAGCTTGTTGTTTAAAACACCTTCCAACCTGTATCCAGTATACTTAGTGGCCAACAAAAGTTCTTCAAGAAAAAAGGCAAGGGTAAAGGTAAAGCAAAAGTTGCCAAAGTTAAAGATCCAGCTAAGCCGGTTTTCAAGGCAAAAGCTCCTAAAGATGGAAATTCCCATCATTGCAATAAACCAGGACACTGGAAGAGAAATTGCAAGGTTTACTTGGAAGAGCTAAAGCGTAGCAAGAGTAATGAGGCTACTGTAACACCCCGAGATATTCGGAATAATTACAGCGCCGTAAACCCTTTAAGTAAGGATTTACAAGGCTAATTTAAAATAAATGTAAATATAATCCAATCGTACAACTGAAGTTCAAAATACAGATTTGGTTCAACTGATCCAATGAGTTAACTTATACAACCATATCGAAATGACATTATTAAAACATACGTACTCGAGTACTAAATGAACCAAGAAGACAAGTCACAATAACAATAAACATCAACCACATCACTGAGCCATTTCATCGTCCTGTCGGTACTGTGGTTGCTTCCCCGCTCCTCGGCTACCTGAACATTAAAACAATGTCCACCCCCGAAGGGGTTAGCAAAACAATGCTAGTACAAGTATCATAATACATAAATCATCAGTGCATCATAAAACATGCAAAACGGACTTCCGTCATCGGAATCCAACGATGTGAATCCTCACGATTCCATCAACACAATACAGGGTAATCCAGCGATCCAGCGCCCTTGGTATAGATCCCCACGATGATCCCGTCGGACCAACGCATGGTGGAAAACCCGTCCAGCGATCCAGCGCCCTCAGCATAGATCCCCATGATGATCCCGTCGGACCAACGCATGGTGGACATTCGATCCAGCGCCCTCAGCATAGATCCTCAAGATCCCCTCGGATCATTTATACCATAAATCAATCAATTATGCATACATATATGCATTTCAATATGTTCATCAATACGAACAATTAACAACGAATACCACGAGAAATTACAGAAATACATCTCATATTCGACAACATGAACAAAACCATAAGCATGATCAAAGTTTCAATATGAATCAAACTCAACATATGATACTTGCCTCGAAAATGGCAAGAATGGAAATACTCCGACAAATGACACGCGTCCGTATGTCACCGCCCCTCGATCGTCCCCTATGAAAGGCTCGGACCTAAGAATAATAAAGAATTCCTCTCAAGTCGTACAAACGTCTAACAATCCGGTTTACGGCCGCAAGCTCAAAAAAAATGAATTCTGTCTAAACTACTTAGCGCGTGCTACGTACTATACGTAACGTGCGCTAAGCCTGCCCGTTAACGTACGCAAATGACCAGGTTTAGCGTGCGCTAGCTGTATCTTGTGATCTTCTATGAGCAATGCATTGCCACTGCACGATGATATAACGTACGTTACGTATCCAACGTAGCGCACGTTACTCATTCCCGATAGCGCACGTTAATATATACATCTTAGCGTGCGCTAATCGTGCATGGCAGTCACTACTGGGTAAAACTTGAGCTAAAGGTGATGAAAACTCATGAAATCCTCAGTGTTATACATGCCAACTCCGTACATATCATGCTCATACGGTTTATGAAAGATCTTTATGGATTAAATTACTACGAGACACAAGGATACATATCATCATTACTACACCAAAATTTCTTGATCTTCAAGAAAATATCCTAAGTTCAATTCATTCCAAGTCCCAAAACATATGATCCCTTACGTAAAACATAAGAACTAGGTAATCTCCATACACTGGTCATGATCGGTTTTGAAGATACATAATATGCTTAGGAGTCCACATACTAAAAAGGTTCAAGGGATCATACGATGAATAAGTGCCGAAACGTCAAAAATATCCTTCTAACACATGATGATCGACTACTTGTGAATCTAACTGACTAGGTAAATCCCAAAACATGATCAAAAACGTCCTACAGAATACTACTAATATTGGTGAAGAATCACCTACCTCAAAGTAGTGAAGAACAAGGAGGAAATTCGAATCAATCCAACGCCGAAGGTTCGAACACCAATCCCCAATGATCTACAATCTTCAACACGAGCTAGGATGCCGGCAAGAAGTGTTTAGGATGAAGAGAGTGTCTTTCTAAGTTCAAGAATTCGAATGGGGGAGTGAAAAATCTGAAAATATGAAAAAGGATGCTGTCCTATATATAGAAAATGGTTATTAGCGCGCGCTAGTCCATATTCATAGCATGCGCTAACGGCTATTTGAAACATTACTGATTTCACTGTACTCAGCCTTTAGCGTGCGCTACCCTCATGTGAGTAGCGTAAGCTAACGCGTTGACTTGGCTTTTTCCCGAAAGCCGTCCAGGTTCATCTCGACACAATCCGACAAAGATCCCCGGCCTGATCTCACCTACCACACGTCTCAATCATATTGACCCCGCATAGCATGCGCTAAGGTTCCTCCACAGCGTGCGCTATGGATCCAAGTTAGCGTACGCTATACTTAATCGATAGCGTACGCTACATGCGCAGAATCACAAATTTAAGTCACACTTATGAAATCATACACTTAACAACACCAGATTATGAAATACGGAGAATAATGCTCAGATCAAAATGCAACAATTACAATATCACAAGTTCCAAATACATAGCAGAAATCTCGGGTATTACATCCTTCCTCCCTAAAAAGAAGTTTCGTCCCGAAACTTAAGATGAAAACAACTCTGGATATCTAGTCTTCATACTGTCCTCCGTTTCCCAAGTGGCCTCTTCAACTCCGTGTCGTGACCATTTCACTTTAACCAAGTGTATTGGTTTATTCCTCAATTGTTTGATCCGACTCTCAAGTATCTTGATGGGTCTCTCTTCGAGGGTACCGTCATTAGCTATCTCGATCTCGTCGAAATCAATGACGTGACTGGGGTCTGGTACATACTTCCGCAATTGGGATACGTGAAACACATTGTGAACGTGACTCAGCGATGGCGGTAAGGCCAACCTGTATGCTAAATCCCCAACTCTTTCGAGGATCTCAAATGGTCCGATATACCTCGGACTTAGCTTGCCTTTCCTCCCAAAATGGAAAATTCCTCGTGTAGGAGACACCTTCAATAGTACATGGTCCCCAATGTCGAACTCTAGAGGGCGAAACGTACATCTGCATAAGACTTCTGTCGACTCTGGGCAGTCAACAGTCTCTCTCGAATCAAAGCTATATTTTCTTGAGTATGAATTATCAATTCCGGTTCCGTCCCGATCAAGTCCGAAGAATCATCCCAGCACAGGGGTGATCGACATCTTCTCCCGTACAAAGCTTCAAATGGTGCCATCTTAATAGAAGCATGCCAACTATTATTGTAGGTGAATTCAATCAATGGCAAATGAACTTCCCAATCAGTTGACCAATCCAAAGCACAAGCTCTAAGCATGTCTTCTACTGTTTGTATAGTCCTTTCGGACCGACCGTCCGTTTGGGGATGATAAGCCGTGCTAAAGTTGAGCTCAGTCCCCAAAGCCCTGTGAACTGCCTTCCAGAAGTGCGACACGAAGCGACCATCTCGATCCAAAATAATGGTCTTTGGCGTTCCATGCAATCTGACTATCTCCGCAATAAATACTCGCGCCAATCTCTCGGGTCCCCATGTATCTTTAATTCCTAGGAAATGAGCCGACTTGGTTAGTCGATCAACTATAACCCAAATCATGTTCATTCCGTTTTGGTTCTTGGCATATTGGTGATGAAATCCATCGAGATATCCTCCCACTTCCATTCAGGGATCGGAAGCGGCTTTAACATTCCGGCAGGTCGCTGATGCTCAATCTTAACCTGCTGACAAGTCAAACACTTCGAAATGTACTCTGCTACGTCCTTCTTCATATTCCCCCACCATAAGTTTTGTTTTAGATCCTTATACATCTTACTACTGCCCGGGTGAATAGAATAAGGTGCGCTATGAGCTTTCTTCAGAATTGTCCGTCTCAAATCATCATCATTGGGAACACAAAATCGACTCTGAAATCTCAGAACTCCATCATCTTGTATCACGAATCCTGGGGCTTTTCCTTTCTTTACTTCGTCACATAACCGAAGGATCATAGAATCGTTCAACTGCTTAGATTTGATCTCCTCGACTAGTGATGAAGTCAGTTCCATCACATATAGTTTCCCTTGGATTCCTGGTGCCCATACTTCAATCCCTTCGCGGATCAGTTCCCGTTGAATGCTGGTTTGGGATGTAAGTGCTTCCAACACTCGAAGAGAAACAGGTTTACGGCTCAATGCATCGGCTACTACGTTTCTTTCCCCGGATGATAGAGAATCTCCAAGTCGTAATCCTTGATCAATTCCAGCCACCTTCTCTGCCTCATGTTTAATTCTTTCTGACTGAAAATGTACTTGAGGCTCTTATGATCTGTAAAGATCTGACAATGAGTGCCGTACAAATAATGTCTCCAAATTTTCAATGCAAAGACTACAACTGCTAGCTCCAGATCATGAGTCGGGTAATTAACCTCGTACGGTTTCAATTGCCGAGAAGCATAGGCAATCACCTTATCCTTTTGCATCAACACACATCCTGCACTCGATTTGAAGCGTCGGCAGATACCATGAATCCATCAGTCCCATCTGGTAACGCTAATATAGGTGCTGTCGTCAGTCTCTTCTTAAGTTCATCAAAACCAGCCTGGCATTTCTCATCCCACGTAAACTTTTGAGTTTTCTGCAACAACTGAGTGAGCGGACGAGCAATTTTGGAAAATCCCTCTACAAAGCGGCGATAATATCCAGCAAGTCCTAGGAAACTCCGAACTTCTTTCACGTTATCAGGAACTTCCCATTCCAAGATTGCTTCGACTTTCTTCGGGTCCACCTGAACTCCGTCAGCTGATATCACATGCCCAAGGAAAGTTACTTCCCTAAGCCAGAACTCGCATTTTGAAAGCTTTGAATATAGCTGTTCCTTACTCAAGGTGCTCAAAACCACACGCAAATGTTCGGCATGCTCCTCTGCGTCCTTCGAATATATCAAGATGTCATCAATGAAGACGACCACAAATTTATCCAAGCATTCTAAGAATACCCGATTCATCAATTGCATGAATACCGCAGGAGCATTGGTAAGTCCAAATGGCATCACTACAAATTCATAATGCCGTCTGCATCGACACAGCAGACTTTGGTATATCCGATTCCTTAATTCTCAACTGATGGTATCCTGATCGCAAGTCAATCTTCGAGAATACCCTTGCCCCTTGCAGTTGATCAAACAAGTCGTCGATCCGAGGTATAGGATACTTATTCTTGATCGTCATCTTATTGAGCTCCCTGTAATCAATACACAGTCGGAGGGATCCGTCTTCCTTCCAGACAAAGAGAACGGGTGCTCCCCAAGGAGAAACGCTAGGTTGAATATAACCCTTCTGTAACAATTCCTCCAGTTGCTTCTTGAGTTCATACATCTCGGTTGGCGCCATGCGGTATGGTGCTCTGGAAATAGGAGCTGCTCCAGGCTCTAATTCGATAGTGAACTCCACTTCTCTCTGCGGAGGTAACCCAGGTAGTTCGTCAGGAAATACATCTGAGAACTCATTCACAACTGAAATAGACGAGAGCTCTACTCCTTCCTCTTTCCTCATGGCATAGCACCAAAGTCCATGACATCCCTGCTTCAGTAATTTCACGGCTTTCATTGCTTTAATTAATTTTCCCGAGCTTCCCGGTCTCCATCCTTGGAATAAGTGTTCGGATCCATCATCTGCAATGATAGAAATGACTCTCTTTCGGTAATTCAGAATAGCTCCATAACGGTTGAGCCAATCGTCCCCGAGAATTAAATCGTCACCGTAGATGTCAACTACAATAAGATTCGACGGCCAATCTCTCCCTCCTATAGACAGTGGAAAATCTCTAGCTTCTAGTGTTCCCACAATTTTCTCTCCGCTCGGTAATCCCACAACATAAGGTTCACAATTATACAAGCACGAGATTTTCAAACGATTAACACAGTTCAAAGATATAAAAGAATGCGTAGCTCCCGAATCGAACAAGACACTAACTGGTTGCAAAAGGATCAGATAAATGCACGATGCAACGGTGTATTCGATCATCCTTCTTCATCTCGTAAATACGCGGAGGAACGGACCCAGCGCTGGATGCCTCTCTTTTCCCAACATTCTGCTGCAGGAAACCGGTTTGCTGCGTCTGGTTTACACTAGTGTCCTTCGGAACCGGTACAGGAGTGCGAGTACCAAAAGATCGGGTCGTATTCCCACAAAATGTTGCGCAATGCCCTTCCTGTCCACACTCGAAACAGGTCACAGCAGGCGCGAAACAGTCACGTCGAACATGCCCCACTTTGCCACAGTTATAACATTTCTTCCCTGCGTCTGAAACGGTTGGTGCTGCCCGGAACTTCTTTCCACCTCGAGACGGATGCGGAGGCCTTCTGGATGAATGAAAAGAGGACTGGCCCCTGCGAGGCCCACTACTCTTATTCTCCGTGAAGTTGCCAGCCACTTTCTGCTTCTTTGCTTCCGTCGATTTCTCTACTGCCGCCTCTTTCATATCATAGGCCAGCGCCTTGTCCTGATACTGTCGCAAGGTGGTACATTCAAATCCAGACATATATTGCTGAATTTCCGGCTTCATTCACATGTCGAAATGAAAAATCCTCTCCGCCTCGGTTCTGACCAAGTGACGCACATAAGTCAGCTGGTGATTAAAAGTCTTAATCACGTCCGTCACAGATGCTTCTGAATTTTGTGGTGAGAAAAACTCCCGAACTCGGGCCTCTCTAACTGGGCGAGGACAATACTGCGCCTCCATCATTAATTTAAATTCCGTCCAGTCAACATTATGCTCCTCCGGTCAAATGGCCTCCCACCCGGTCAGCCTCCTGTCGGAAGATCTTGGGCGGCCGGAACCTTTCTATCGTTGGGACAGTTAATCCGCAAAAATCTTCTCTAATTCCTTGACCGGTGATCTAAGAAAGCGTCTCGGCCCGAGGCGTCAAATTTTGGAGGATGCAATTTGATCACCTCGGTAAGCCATTTATCTCCCGATTATCCACGTTATCTGCTTGTCCCATCGCAATCGCATGCGATCCACAACTTGAGCAAACTGGTTTATCTGAGCAACCACCTGCTGAAGCACTCCCGGCACATTAGGATCTGCATTATTATTTGCTGATCCCTGTTGTCCTCCGGAATGGGAATCCGTTCGACTAACAGTTATTTCTGGGGTAGACACCGACTCTTCTTGTCTCGCATTTCCACATTCACGTCCACGACCGCGTCCGCATCCACAACCTCCTCTCAACATACTGTAAACACAAATACTCAATATCCAGGGCAAACTTCCTAAAAGGAAGTCCATCAATGTTTACAAAACATGAATTAAATAAAACGGTAGTATTTGAGATTAGGAAACTTACAACCACGGTCCACACGACGATGCTGGCTCAGCAGTGATGTTACAAACGACCAATAATCAAATAACGTAAACAGACCCAACTAACCCGACTGCCAAGATATCCAGGACTCTTAGCTCGAATACCATATTCTGTAACATCCCGAGATATTCGGAATAATTACAGCGCCATAAACCCTTTAAGTAAGGATTTACAAGGCTAATTTAAAAGAAATGTAAATATAATCCAATCGTACAACTGAAGTTCAAAATACAGATTTGGTTCAACTGATCCAATGAGTTAACGTATACAACCATATCGAAATGACATTATTAAAATATACGTACTCGAGTACTAAATGAACCAAGAAGACAAGTCACAATAACAATAAACATCAACCACATCAGTGAGCCATTTCATCGTCCTGTCGGTACTGTGGTTGCTTCCCCGCTCCTCGGCTACCTGAACATCAAAACAATGTCCACCCCCGAAGGGGTTAGCAAAACAATGATAGTACAAGTATCATAATACATAAATCATCAGTGCATCATAAAACATGCAAAACGGACTTCCGTCATCGGAATCCAACGATGTGAATCCTCACGATTCCATCAACACAATACAGGGTAATCCAGCGATCCAGCGCCCTTGGTATAGATCCCCATGATGATCCCGTCGGACCAACGCATGGTGGAAAACCCATCCAGCGATCCAGTGCCCTCAGCATAGATCCCCATGATGATCCCGTCGGACCAACGCATGGTGGACATTCGATCCAGCTCCCTCAGCATAGATCCTCATGATCCCCTCGGATCATTTATACCATAAACCAATCAATTATGCATACATATATGCATTTCAATATGTTCATCAATACGAACAATTAACAACGAATACCACGAGAAATTACAAAAATACAACTCATATTCGACAACATGAACAAAACCATAAGCATGATCAAAGTTTCAATATGAATCAAACTCAACATATGATACTTGCCTTGAAAATGGCAAGAATGGAAATACTCCGACAAATGACACGCGTCCGTGTGTCACCGCCCCTCGATCGTCCCCTATGAAAGGCTCGGACCTAAGAATAATAAAGAATTCCTTTCAAGTCGTACGAACGTCTAACAATCCGGTTTACGGCCGCAAGCTCAAAAAAAATGAATTCTGTCTGAACTACTTAGCGCGCGCTGCGTACTATACGTAACGTGCGCAAAGCCTGCCCGTTAACATACGCAAATGACCAGGTTTAGCGTGCGCTAGCTGTGTACTGATAGTCTTCTCTGAACAGCCGACTGCCCTGCCTGATGATATAACGTACGTAGCGCACGTTACTCATTCCCGATAGCGCACGTTAATATATACATCTTAGCGTGCGCTAATCGTGCATGGCAGTCACTACTGGGTAAAACTTGAGCTAAAGGTGATGAAAACTCATGAAATCCTCAGTGTTATACATGCCAACTCCGTGCATATCATGCTCATATGGTTTATGAAAGATCTTTATGGATTAAATGACTACAAGACACAAGGATACGTATCATCATTACTACACCAAAATTTCTTGATATTCAAGAAAATATCCTAAGTTCAATTCATTCCAAGTCCCAAAATATATGATCCCTTACGTAAAACATAAGAACTAGGTAATCTCCATACACTGGTCATGATCGGTTTTGAAGATACATAATGTGCTTAGGAGTCCACATACTAAAAAGGTTCAAGGGATCATACAATGAATAAGTGCCGAAACGTTAAAAATATCCTTCTAACACATGATGATCGACTACTTATGAATCTAACTGACTAGGTAAATCCCAAAACATGATAAAAAACGTCCTACAGAATACTACTAATATTGGTGAAGAATCACCTACCTCAAAGTAGTGAAGAACAAGGAGGAAATTCGAATCAATACAACGCCGAAGGTTCGAACACCAATCCCCAATGATCTACAATCTTCAACACGAGCTAGGATGCCGGCAAGAAGTGTTTAGGATGAAGAGAGTGTCTTTCTAAGCTCAAGAATTCGGATGGGGGAGTGAAAAATCTGAAAATATGAAAAAGGATGTTGTCCTATATATAGAAAATGGTTATTAGCGCGCGCTATTCCATATTCATAGCGTGCGCTAACGGCTATTTGAAACGTTACTGATTTCACTGTACTCAGCCTTTAGCATGCGCTACCCTCATGTGAGTAGCGTACGCTAACGCGTTGACTTGGCTTTTTCCCGAAAGCCATCCAGGTTCATCCCGACACAATCCGACAAAGATCCCCGGCCTGATCTCACCTACCACACGTCTCAATCATATTGACCCCGCATAGCGTGCGCTAAGGTTCCTCCACAGCGTGCGCTATGGATCCAAGTTAGCATACGCTATACTTAATCGTGCGCTACATGCGCAGAATCACAAATTTAAGTCACACTCATGAAATCATACACTTAACAACACCGGATTATGAAATACAGAGAATAATGCTCAGATCAAAATGCAACAATTACAATATCACAAGTTCCAAATACATAGCAGAAATCTCGGGTATTACATCCTTCCTCCCTAAAAAGAAGTTTCGTCCCGAAACTTAAGATGAAAACAACTCTGGATATCTAGTCTTCATACTGTCCTCCGTTTCCCAAGTGGCCTCTTCAAATCCGTGTCATGACCATTTCACTTTAACCAAGTGTATTGGTTTATTCCTCAATTGTTTGATCCGACTCTCAAGTATCTTGATGGGTCTCTCTTCGAGGGTACCGTCATTAGCTATCTCGATATCGTTGAAATCATTGACGTGACTGGGGTCAGGTACATACTTCCATAATTGGGATACGTGAAACACATTGTGAACGTGACTCAGCGATGGCGGTAAGGCCAACCTGTATGCTAAATCCCCAACTCTTTCGAGGATCTCAAATGGTCCGATATACCTCGGACTTAGCTTGCCTTTCCTCCCAAAACGGAAAATTCCTCGTGTAGGAGACACCTTCAATAGTATGTGGTCCCCAATGTCGAACTCTAGAGGGCGACGACATACATATGCATAAGACTTCTATCGACTCTGGGCAGTCAACAGTCTCTCTCGAATCAAAGCTATCTTTTCTTGAGTATGAATTATCTATTCCGGTTCCGTCCCGATCAAGTCCGAAGAATCATCACAGCACAGGGGTGATCGACATCTTCTCCCGTACAAAGCTTCAAATGGTGCCATCTTAATAGAAGCATGCCAACTATTATTGTAGGTGAATTCAATCAATGGCAAATGAACTTCCCAATCAGTTGACCAATCCAAAGCACAAGCTCTAAGCATGTCTTCTACTCTTTGTATAGTCCTTTCGGACTGACCGTCCGTTTGGGGATGATAAGCCGTGCTAAAGTTGAGCTCAGTCCCCAAGGCCCTGTGAACTGCCTTCCAAAAGTGCGACATGAAGCGACCATCTCGATCCGAAATAATGGTCTTTGGCGTCCCATGCAATCTGACTATCTCCGCAATAAATACTCGCGCCAATCTCTCGGGTCCCCATGTATCTTTAATTCCTAGGAAATGAGCCGACTTGGTTAGTCGATCAACTATAACCCAAATCATGTTCATTCCCGTTTTGGTTCTTGGCATATTGGTGATGAAATCCATCGAGATATCCTCCCACTTCCATTCAGGGATCGGAAGCGGATTTAACTTTCCGGCAGGTCGCTGATGCTAAATCTTAACCTGCTGACAAGTCAAACACTTCGAAACGTACTCTGCTACGTCCTTCTTCATATTCCCCCACCAGAAGTTTTGTTTTAGATCCTTATCCATCTTACTGCTGCCCGGGTGAATAGAATAAGGTGCGCTATGAGCTTCCTTCAGAATTGTCCGTCTCAAATCATCATCATCGGGAACACAAAATCGACTCTGAAATCTCAGAACTCTATCATCTTGTATCACGAATCCTGGGGCTTTTCCTTTCTTTACTTCGTCACATATCCGAAGGATCAGAGAATCGTTCAACTACTTAGATTTGATCTCCTCGACTAGTGATGAAGTCAGTTCCATCACATATAGTTGCCCTTGGATTCCTGGTGCCCATACTTCAATCCCTTCGCGGATCAGTTCCCGTTGAATGCTGGTTTGGGATGTAAGTGCTTCCAACACTCGAAGAGAAACAGGTTTACGGCTCAATGCATCGGCTACTACGTTTGCTTTCCCTGGATGATAGAGAATCTCCAAGTCGTAATCCTTGATCAATTCCAGCCACCTTCTTTGCCTCATGTTTAATTCTTTCTGACTGAAAATGTACTTGAGGCTCTTATGACCTGTAAAGATCTGACAATGAGTGCCGTACAAATAATGTCTCCAAATTTTCAATACAAAGACTACAGCTGCTAGCTCCAGATCATGAGTCTGGTAATTAACCTCGTACGGTTTCAATTGCCGAGAAGCATAGGCAATCACCTTATCCTTTTGCATCAACACACATCCCAGACCCTGATTTGAAGCGTCGCTGTATACCATGAATCCATCAGTCCCATCTGGTAACGCTAATATAGGTGTTGTCGTCAGTCTCTTCTTAAGTTCATCAAAACCAGCCTGGCATTTCTCATCCCACGTAAACTTTTGAGTTTTCTGTAACAGCTGAGTGAGCGGACAAGCAATTTTGGAAAATCCCTCTACAAAGCGGCGATAATATCCAGCAAGTCCTAGGAAACTCCGGACTTCTTTCACGTTATTAGGAACTTCCCATTCCAAGATTGCTTCGACTTTCTTCGGGTCCACCTGAACTCCGTCAGCTGATATCACATGCCCAAGGAAAGTTACTTCCCTAAGCCAGAACTCGCATTTTGAAAGCTTTGCATATAGCTGTTCCTTCCTCAAGGTGCTCAAAACCACACGCAAATGTTCGACATGCTCCTCTGCGTCCTTCGAATATATCAAGATGTCATCAATGAAGACGACCACAAATTTATCCAAGCATTCTAAGAATACCCGATTCATCAATTGCATGAATACCGCTGGAACATTGGTAAGTCCAAATGGCATCACTACAAATTCATAATGCCCGTACCGGGACCTGAAAGCAGACTTTGGTATATCCGATTCCTTAATTCTCAATTGATGGTATCCTGATCGCAAGTCAATCTTCGAGAATACCCTTGCCCCTTGCAGTTGATCAAACAAGTCGGAGATCCGAGGTATAGGATACTTATTCTTGATCGTCATCTTATTGAGCTCCCTGTAATCAATACACAATTGGAGGGATCCGTCTTTCTTCCGGACAAAGAGAACGGGCGCTCCCCAAGGAGAAACGCTAGGTTGAATATAACCCTTCTGTAACAATTCCTCCAGTTGCTTCTTGAGTTCATACATCTCGGTTGGCGCCATGCGGTATGGTGCTCTGGAAATAGGAGCTGCTCCAGGCTCTAATTCGATAGTGAACTCCACTTCTCTCTGCGGAGGTAACCCAGGTAGTTCGTCAGGAAATACATCTGAGAACTCATTCACAACTGAAATAGATGAGTGCTCTGCTCCTTCCTCTTTCCTCATGGCATAGCACCAACGTCCATGACATCCCTGCTTCAGTAATTTCACGGCTTTCATTGCTTGTATCAATTTTCCTGAGCTTCCCGGTCTCCATCCTTGGAATAAGTGTTCGGATCCGTCATCCGCAATGATAGAAATGACTCTTTCGGTAATTCAGAATAGCTCCATAACGGTTGAGCCAATCATCCCCGAGAATTAAATCGTCACCGTAGATGTCAACTACAATAAGATTCGATGGCCAATCTCTCCCTCCTATAGACACTGGAAAATCTCTAGCTTCTAGGGTTCCCACAATTTTCTCTCCGCTCGGTAATCCCACAACATAAGGTTCACAATTATACAAGCACGAGATTTTCAAACGATTAACACAGTTCAAAGATATAAAAGAATGTGTAGCTCCCGAATCGAACAAGACACAAACTGGTTGCAAAGGATCTGAATCGTACCTGATGCAACAGCTGTGTTCTGATCATCTTTCTTCATCTCGTAAATACGCGGAGGAACGGACCCAGCGCTGGATGCCTCTCTTTTCCCAACATTCTGCTGCGGGAAACCGCTTTGCTGCGTCTGGTTTATAGTAGTGTCCTTCGGAACCGGTACAGGAGTGCGAGTACTAAAAGATCGGGTCGCATTCCCACAAAATGTTGCGCGATGCCCTTCCTGTACACACTCGAAACAGGTCACAGCAGGCGTGAAACAGTCACATCGAACATGCCCTGCATTGCCACAGTTATAACATTTCTTCCCTGCGTCTGAAACGGTTGGTGCTGCCCGGAACTTCTTTCCACCTCGAGACGGATGCGGAGGCCTCCTGGATAAATGAAAAGAGGACTGGCCCCTGCGAGGCCCACTACTCTTATTCTCCGTGAAGTTGCCAGCCACTTTCTGCTTCTTTGCTTCCGTCGATTTCTCTACTGCCGCCTCTTTCATATCATAGGCCAGCGCCTTGTCCTGATACTATCGCAAGGTGGTAAATTCAAATCCGGACATATATTGCTGAATTTCCGGCTTCATTCGCATGTCGAAATGAAAAATCCTCTCCGCCTCAGTTCTGACCAAGTGACGCACATAAGTCAGCTGGTGATCAAAAGTCTTAATCACGTCCGTCACAAATGCTTCTGAATTTTGTGGTGAGAAAAACTCCCGAACTCGGGCCTCTCTAACTGGGCGAAGATAATACTGCGCTTCCATCATTAATTTGAATTCCGTCCAGTCAATATTATGCTCCTCCGGTCGAATGGCCTCCCACCAGTCGAAAGCCTCCCCTGTCAGAAGATACTGGGCGACCGGAACCTTTCTATCGTTGGGACAGTTAATCCCCGCAAAAATCTTCTCTAATTCCTTCAGCCAGTGATCCTAAGAAAGCGTCTCAGCCGAACCGTCAAATTTCGGAGGATGCAATTTGATCACCTCAGTAAGCCATTTATCTCCCCGATTATCCACGTTATGCTGCTGTCCCATCGCCGTCTGCATGCGATCCACAACTTGAGCAAACTGGTTTATCTGAGCAACCACCTGCTGAAGCACTCTTGGCACATTAGGATCTGCATTATTATTTGCTGATCCCTGTTGTCCTCCGGAATGGGAATCCGTTCGACTAGCGGTTATTTCTGGGGTAGACACCGACTCTTCTTGTCTCGCATTTCCACGTCCGCGTCCGCGTCCACGACCTCCTCTCAACATACTGTAAACACAAATACTCAATATCCAGGGCAAACTTCCTAAAAGGAAGTCCATCAATGTTTACAAAACATGAATTAAATAAAACGGTAGTATTTGAGATTAGAAAACTTACAACCACGGTCCACACGACGATGCTGGCTCAGCAGTGATGTTACAAACGACCAATAATCAAATAACGTAAAAGACCCAACTAACCCGACTGCCAAGATATCCATGAATCTTAGCTCTGATACCATATTCTGTAACACCCCGAGATATTCGGAATAATTACAGCGTCGTAAACCCTTTTAGTAAGGATTTACAAGGCTAATTTAAAAGAAATGTAAATATAATCCAATCGTACAACTGAAGTTCAAAATACAGATTTGGTTCAACTGATCCAATGAGTTAACTTATACAACCATATCGAAATGACATTATTAAAACATACGTACTCAAGTACTAAATGAACCAAGAAGACAAGTCACAATAACAATAAACATCAACCACATCAGTGAGCCATTTCATCGTCACAGCCGATCGTGGTTGCTTCCCGCTCCTCGGCTACGAACATCAAAACAATGTCCACCCCGAAGTTAGCAAAACAATGCTAGTACAAGTATCATAATACATAAATCATCAGTGCATCATAAAACATGCAAAACGGACTTCCGTCATCGGAATCCAACGATGTGAATCCTCACGATTCCATCAACACAATACAGGGTAATCCAGCGATCCAGCGCCCTTGGTATAGATCCCCATGATGATCTCGTCGGACCAACGCATGGTGGAAAACCCGTCCAGCGATCCAGCGCCCTCAGCATAGATCCCCATGATGATCCCGTCGGACCAACGCATGGTGGACATTCGATCCAGTGCCCTCAGCATAGATCCTCATGATCCCCTCGGATTATTTATACCATAACCAATCAATTATGCATACATAAATGCATTTCAATATGTTCATCAATACGAACAATTAACAACGAATACCACGAGAAATTACAGAAATACATCTCATATTCGACAACATGAACAAAACCATAAGCATGATCAAAGTTTCAATATGAATCAAACTCAACATATGATACTTGCCTCGAAAATGGCAAGAATGGAAATACTCCGACAAATGACACGCGTCCGTATGTCACCGCCCCTCGATCGTCCCCTATGAAAGGCTCAGACCTCAAAATAATAAAGAATTCCTCTCAAGTCGTACGAACGTCTAACAATCCGGTTTACGGCCGCAAGCTCAAAAAAATGAATTCTGTCTGAACTACTTAGCGCGCGCTACGTACTATACGTAATGTGCGCTAAGCCTGTCCGTTAGCGTACGCAAATGACCAGGTTTAGCGTGCGCTAGTATGCCTTGTGATCTTCTACGAGCACCGACTACCACGATGATATAAAATATGTTACGTATCCAACGTAGCGCACGTTACTCATTCCCGATAGCGCACGTTAATATATACATCTTAGCGTGCGCTAATCGTGCATGGCAGTCACTACTGGGTAAAACTTGAGCTAAAGGTGATGAAAACTCATGAAATCCTCAGTGTTAATACATGCCAACTCCGTGCATATCATGCTCATAAGGTTTATGAAAGATCTTTATGGATTAAATGACTACGAGACACAAGGATACGTATCATCATTACTACACCAAAATTTCTTGATCTTCAAGAAAATATCCTAAGTTCAATTCATTCCAAGTCCCAAAACATATGATCCCTTACGTAAAACATAAGAACTAGGTAATCTCCATACACTGGTCATGATCGGTTTTGAAGATACATAATATGCTTAGGAGTCCACATACTAAAAAGGTTCAATGGATCATACGATGAATAAGTGCCGAAACGTCAAAAATATCCTTCTAACACATGATGATCGACTACTTATGAATCTAACTGACTAGGTAAATCCCAAAACATGATCAAAAACGTCCTACAGAATACTACTAATATTGGTGAAGAATCACCTACCTCAAAGTAGTGAAGAACAAGGAGGAAATTCGAATCAATCCAACGCCGAAGGTTCGAACACCAATCCCTAATGATCTACAATCTTCAACACGAGCTAGGATGACGGCAAGAAGTGTTTAGGATGAAGAGAGTGTATTTCTAAGTTCAAGAATTCGGATGGGGGAGTGAAAAATCTGAAAATATGAAAAAAGATGCTGTCCTATATATAGAAAATGATTATTAGCGCGCGCTAGTCCATATTCATAGCGTGCGCTAACGGCTATTTGAAACGTTACTGATTTCACTGTACTCAGCCTTTAGCGTGCGGTACCCTCATGTGAGTAGCGTGCGCTAACGCGTTGACTTGGCTTTTTCCCGAAAGCCGTCCAGGTTCATCCTGACACAATCCGACAAAGATCCCCGACCTGATATCACCTACCACACGTCTCAATCATATTGACCCCGCATAGCGTGCGCTAAGGTTCCTCCACAGCGTGCGCTATGGATCCAAGTTAGCGTACGCTATACTTAATCGATAGCGTGCGCTACATGCGCAGAATCACAAATTTAAGTCACACTCATGAATCATACACTTAACAACACCGGATTATGAAATACGGAGAATAATTCTCAGATCAAAATGCAACAATTACAATATCACAAGTTCCAAATACATAGCAGAAATCTCGGGTATTACAGCTACCACATGTACATTTGTTATAGAAGTTAACTTATATACTTCTAACTCATGGGTATTGGATACTGGATGTCGGTCTCACATTCGTACAAATGTGTAGGGGTTGAGAAGCATTAGAGAGCTGAAGAAAGGGTAAGTGTATCTAAGAGTCAGCAATGGATCAAGAGTTGCTGCACTAGCCATTTGAACTTATGATCTAGTTTTACCCAATGGGCTTTTGTTAGTTTTGAACAATCGCTATTATGTTCTTGCTATGAATAGGAATATTATTTCAGTTTCTATATTAGATTGTGAGGTTAAAGTTTTCTTATTAAGAATAAGATTATTCATATTTTCATTGATGACTTGCTTTATAGTACTGCAAAGTTATATACTGGCCCTTAAAATATTGATCTATATGAGTCCAATACTTTGGAAGTCTATAACATTGCAACCAAGAAACCTAAGATCTGTGATTCTAATCCGACTTACTTATGGCACTGTCAACTTGGCCACAAAATTAGAAACACATTTCTAAACTCCATCACGTTGGACTTTTAGACTCATTTGACTATGAGTCATATGGGACATGCGAATCTTGTTTATTGGGTAAGATGACGAAGAATCCTTTCACCGTTCATGAAGAAAGGCTAGTGATCGATTAGGCCTAGAACATACTGGTGTATATGGATATCTTAGCACTCATGCCAGAGGCGGGACCCAATACTTCATCACTTTTACCGATGATTTTAGTCGGTATGGATATGTTTATCTTATCAAGCATAAACATGAATCTTTTGAAATGTCAAAATTTTCCAAAATGAAGTACATAATCAACTTTGCAAGACAATTAAAGCCCTTCAATCGGATCGAGGTGGCGAATACTTGAGCCAAGAATTCGATGATCATCTTAGAAGTTGTGGAATTATTTACAACTTACTCCTCCTGGAACACCTCAACATAACAGCGTGTCTGAGAGCAGGAATCGAACTTTATTAGATATGTTTTGATCCATGATGAGTCGAATGGAGCTTCCATTATCATTTTGGGGACACGCCTTAGAAACAGCAGCATTCACCCTTAGCTATGTTTCATCTAAAGCAGTTGAAAAGACACCATTTGAGAAATGGACTGGTAAGAAACCAAACTTGTCTTTTCTATAGATCTGGGGTTGCAAAGTTTTCATAAGACGCCAAGTGTTTGACAAATTGGCAGCCAAATCTGAAAGATCTTTATTTGTGAGATATCCTAAGGAAACCAAAGGATACTACTTTTATAAGCCCACAGAAATCAGTGTTTGTTGCTCGAAATGATGTCTTCTTATAAAGGGAATTTGTTCTCAAAAGAGATAGTGGTAGAAAAGTAATACTCAAGGAAACTCGAGAACCACAAGAAGACATTGCTTCGTCGATGGAAACTGAATAGGCTCAACAATTAATTGAGAAGCCAGTTCAAAATACACAGGTTCCTCGCAGATCTGATAGTGTGCAACATGAACCTGAGAGATATGGATATCTCGTGACAGATGCATCGCTCATAAATAATGAGCCTAGTACCTATACAAGAGCTGCTTCAGGACCAGAGTCCGAGGAATGGCTAGAGGCTATGAAGTCAGGGATGCAGTTCATTTACGACAATCAAGTTTGGAACTTGATATATCCACATGGGGGTGTAAAAACCATTGGGGTGCAAATGGGTCTTCAAAAAGAAGAGAGACATGGACGACAATCTGCAAGCCTATAAAGCTAGACTAGTTGCAAAAAGTCATAGACAGACTCGTGGTGTTGACTATGATGAGACATTTTTAACACTAGTCATACTTAAATCAATTAGAATTTTATTTGCTATTGTCGCATACGATGATTATGAGATATGGAAAAAGGATGTCAAAACAGTATTTCTTAATGGAAACTTACTCGAGGATGTGTACATGACACAACTTGAGGGTTTTTTTCATCCAGAAAATTCTAAAATGGTTTGCAAGCTTCAAAGATCCATTTGTGGGTTGAAGCAGGCTTCTCGGAGCTGGAATTTTTGTTTTGATGAAACTATCAAAGAGTTTGGGTTTATTCAAAATAAAGATGAACCATGTGTGTACAAGAAAGTTAGTGGGAGCATAGTTTTTTTCTTAGTCTTATATGTAGATGACATATTACTCATTGGAAATGACATACCCACCTTGCAGACAATCAAGACTTGGTTGGAAAGTTGTATCTACATGAAAGACTTAGGAGAAGCTACTTACATTCTTAGGATAAAAATATATAGAGATAGATTAAAGAGAATGATCGATATGAGTCAGAGTACCTACATTAACAGAATATTGAAGAGGTTTAATATGCAGGACTCCAAGAGCGGACTCCTGCCAATGTCACATGGAATTCATCTGAGTACGACTCAGAGTCCTTCATCTCCTGATGAGCGAATCCGCATGAGCAAGATTACATATGCTTCGGATATTGGATCGATCATGTATGCCATGATTTGTACTCAACCAGATGTATCGTTTGCCCTTAGCATTGCTGGAGCAAAATCGGTATTAGCACCGTTGTGCGGAAGCGTAAATTAAATGTGCGGAAAATAAATCGACGCACAAATTTATAGAGGTTCGGCCAAACGTGCCTACGTCCTCTCTCGATATATTTTGCAATAGGATGAAGATTAAAACCTCCACACCTCTCTTCTATCGGTCGAAGGATTACCCTTACAAACTCATCTTCTATCAGTCCGAGTAAAACCGTTCAATCTCTCTTCTATCGGTCGAGATATTACCGTGTGTACTTATCTTTTTTTCGGTCCAAGTTAAACCATTTTACTTTTCTATTGGACAAGGAATCAACCACTCTAGCTTTCTATGGGTACTAGATAAACCTCACTTAGATATCGATTGCGATTCTAACAATGCCGGATCCTTGATCCTAATAACACTAAATCCAATCATATCTTTTATTTTACCTCTCGTGTATATGTTGAATGTATAAACACTCAAACTAACCATATAAGCTCAATATCACAACAACAATATAAGGTATATGAGTATCAGATCAATGTCATTGCTTGAAGTTGTTGTATGGTTTGATACCAAGGATGTGGTATTTATAGCCTTCTTCATCAAACTAGCCGTTATTGACTTTTGACTTGCTAGCGTGTGCTAGCTCTTCCTCTTAGCATGCGCTATCGCGCATTTTGCCTATAACGTACGTTATGTGTGCATGTAGCGTACGTTAATGTCTTCCAGTTTCAGTCCAGTGGCTACTGTCCATGACAGTTAGCGTGCGCTAACACTTGCTTGTAGCGTGCACTAATCTTACATCATTGCATGCGTCATATATCTGTTTATACTTTTCGACTTTGCATCAGAATCTTCCCAATGGATCGATTGACTTGAATTCAAACTGATATTTAGCGTGCGCTAAATATCACCTGTAGCGTGCGCTAAGTCTTACTTCACTGCATACATCATTCTGTGTTTAAATATCTTCACAACGGTAATATGGACTTCGATAGCGTGCGTTAGTAAACATGAGTAGCGTGCGCTATCTTCATCAGATGACTTCACTTCAGGTAACTTCGAACTAGTCTGTTCTAGAGATAACTCTCGTTAGCTTGCGCTAGCCTTGATATGTAGCGTGCGCTAATGTAGTCCAGATTGCAACTTTTTACGTCTTCGTCTGCTTTGTTGTTTTGATTCGCCTATTTGTTGTTTTGCTTTTTTTAGCAACTGAATCATCAAAACACTATTTATGAGTATGTGGAATAAATATTCCAACAATCTCCCCCTTTTTCATGATTACAAAACAACTCTTGAATTGGATAAAACCTGCAAAATAAATAAATAAATATATATATATATATATATATATATATATATATGTGTGTGTGTGTGTGTGTGTGTGTACGTTTCAAAGTTTTCGGTTTTGATCGTTTCGTTAGTTTCTCCAATCTTTTTCTTTTTCTGTCATTTTCGACTTCTTCGTTTCTTATTTTTCAACTCCTTCATCTCTCCCCGTTTTGGTATGCTTTCTTCTTCTTCTTTTCGACTTCTTCGATTTTTATTATTTTCTCCTCCTTTTTGATTTTTATTTTTCTCGTCATATCTTTCATGACGCTTTTTATCCGATTCAGCTTCTTCTCCCCCTTATTGTATTCAGCAAAAAGTGTGAAAAAATATAGAAATTGAATAGAGGATACCAATTTTTGAATATGCATGATACCAATTGATGAATATAATTATGCATGAATAGGAAATAACTTCCCCTGAAAATATTATCTCCCTCTTTGTAAAATATCAATTGTTAAAAGTTTATTTTTGGGGATCCAACCGAAAGTCAGTTTTTGTTTTGAGACATAGACGATATTAGGAATAAAAGTTCCTTTGGGAATCCAAATTTTCTTAGTTTTAATCGTCCGTCTTGGGCTTTTATAGTTTGAAATATGGTGACGGATTTTCAAACATTTTTCGCAACGGGGTATTTTAAAATTTACAGATTTATTTTTAGAACGTGGTTTGAATCCTAACCCCTCTTTATTTAACGTGTATTTTTGAACCGAGAGCATATTTTCAAATTTCTCATTTCCGAGAGAGAATTTCTTCGTTAAATTTTTGAGCTCGCTTTGAACTTTAACAAGATCATCCTTTAAAATATTTTCATTCTCAATGCATTTAGAATGATCGATCTCAATAAATTTCCCTTTTTCAAGAATTTTGGAATTTTCAATTTCCAAAGATTTGTATTTAGATTTAAGGGATTTAATCTCATTTAAGGCATTTTGATAATCGGTATGTAATAACTCGAATGCTTCAAAAAGTTCGTCGTAAGAATTACTTACTTGGCTTTCGACGTCGCTATCGTCGAATGAACTCCGGGCCATGTGAGCGAGATTGTTTTGATCGATGAAATAATCATCAATATCTTCGTCACTCCATGTTGCAATTAAAACCTCTTTTGATTTTACACGACAATTCTTTGCAAAGTGGCCTGGTTTACCACATAATCGACAAGTGTTGTCGAATTTTTTAGATTCGCCCGCTTGGATGTCTTTCTTTCTCCGGTTTAATAACTGTTGGAACTTATTAATATTTTTGGCATAATATGCCGATTCTTCATCGCTTTTATCCACCGGAATTTCTTCTCTCTTCGACATCTTAGCCTTCATGGCTATCGATCTTTCCTTTGGCTTCGGTTTGGCATTCCGAGATTTTAAGACAATCTCGTAGTTTATAAGAGAACCAACGAGAGCACTAAAATCAAGATTATTTAAATCTCTAGACTCCATTATAGCATCATTGTACCGTCCCATTATCGAGGTAGTGATCGGAGAATTTTCTTTACTTTCTCACTACTCGAAAGTGGTTTTCCAAAACATGCTAATATATTTGTGATGACCGAAAATCGGTCGAGCATGATCGTGATGGAATCATCGTCCTTCATTTGAAATAGTTCGTATTCGTGAAGGAGCATGTTTATTTTCGTCTTCTTGACTTGAGACGTACCTTTGTGTGTTACCTCAAGCATTTTCCAAATTTCTTTGGCACTATCACACGATGATATCTGGTTGTGTTCTTCCGGATTTAAGGCACAATATAGGAGTTGAGTTGCCTTACAATTGTAATGGTCATTTTTCCAATCGGAATCGTCATATTCTTCGAAAGTTTTAAGCGTACCGTTGGAATTCGTTGGAATTTTCAGACCAAGATAAATCACTTTCCAAAGCTCGATGTCATATGCTCGGATGAATATTGACATCTTTTTCTTCCACGTCATAAAGTTCGAGCCATCAAAGAATGATGGTCAATTTAGAGCCACGACTTCGACTGGAGCATATTGAAATGCCATTTGGATCGACTCCTCATATGTTAAGCCGCTTATTGGAGGTACTGCTCTGATACCAATTGTTGGAGCAAAATCGATATTAGCGCCTGTAACACCCGCGGAATCAAACCGGGAATATTACATGCCGCATACCCTCTCCGTGAGGATCCACCAGGCTAGACATCGAAACCACACAATAAACTACATACCGACATGATAAAATACCAAATCCGTAGACCAACTTGGTCTTTCGTCACTAACATACAAGTAAAAAATACACGTTTCTATCTCGACTCATACCCATGCAAGGGTAAAATACACTCACAAACAAAAAGTACGACAGTGGAAAAGACCATACACGGACTCCGACTGACTATATCCAAAACTGGCCTTCATGTGATTAGTATCATTCGCCTTCCATCATTCTTCGCACTGATCCTGTGTTTTGCTCCCAAACCTGCATGTACCTGGATGCAAAACAAACATCCACCCCCAGAATACTCGGGGGTTAGCAAAACTCCACTGTTTTGCTAGTACAAGTATAAAGTGCAAATACGAGCCATACATAACACATTCCGAGAATACAACAAAAGACTTCCCGAGATATTTTGTTTAATTAAAAATAGTTAAAGTCTTGAAAGTAGAAACAAAACAAGAAAGCACTTTGAAAACATTTCCAAATCTCGGGAGTTTTGAAAACATTTGTGATTGAAAAGTTCTAATTCCTCAAAAGCCACTCAGGGTCACCACCCCAAAGTTCATTTTTCCAAAATGCAATCCGTTAACAAAACACGGGGTTCTCGACCCAACCATTTTGGTCACAAAACACAGGGTCCACGACCCAACCATTCTGGTCACAAAATACCGGGTCCACGACCCAATCATCAACTTCAATTCACTTCCAACAACACATTACACATAACACATTATTTTTATGCCATTTTAGCCAAACACCAAGACTCAATATATAATGTCTCTCTACCCCGAGCACCAAGCATTGTGATACTCCGGACATATCACAATTAATCACCAGTACAAACATTCTGGCAATTCTCCCCGTCGAGCAATCCCCAGGTGAGAATGCCCACTCGAAGTAACCCTCGCGACCCGGTCCAACCGCTAAGCCACCAGGTCCCCGTGTGAACCCGTCGAGTCAATCCCCGAGTGAGAGTACCCGAGAAAAACCTTACAACTCTCATCAGTTCTCATTTCCAAAACCACAATCCTCAAGAGTCAATCACAATATATATAGTAGAGGTATTTTGCTAGAATGGCCAACTTATACAACACATACTCATGACCCAAAGCTTATATAATTTACAAAGAAACACACCATCTAAACAGCACCAAACGACACAACCAATATCACACAAGCTCACATATTCGCACATATCCGCATGACTCCACATGCAATCTTAACAAAATAATTGAACTTTAAACTTACCGACAACAAAATCACACATAATGGCATCACTTGGAAATAAGGTGATCCTATAATCGACACCAACACACATAGTCAATTAAGCATATTAATTCCCGAACACAAGAATTATCTTCTAAGAAAACCATGATGGTAAATGTACCGATTCTTTTGAAAAATGGTTGTAAACATTCATTTAGCATATATCGTCGATTATTAACCATTATATCCACAAAACACGTAATGTATGGGCAAGATACTTGCCTCGAATTCAATTTGTGAATACTCCGACGAACGCGACTCGGCCGAAACAGCCCCGAAAGAGCCACGAAAACTGACCACCTTTACGAGAAATCAATAACAACACCATCACTACGAGAATAACACCGCTACGAATCAACAATATTAAATGAAATCCCAATCCACAATAAGAAACAACAAGGGTTCAAGGGTTTCCCAAGGAAATCAAAATCATGTTCCGGGTGGAATGAAATCAATAAACGAGTTTCTAATCCGTAGGGTACAACCAAAATAACAAGAACTACACAATCAATTTATCAATTCCGGGTGAACTCAAGAGATCAAGGAAAAACCCCCAAAATTCCCAAAACCAAAGTTCTAAGGGATTTTACCTTGAATCCGGCGGTGGAAGATGAAAGAAGGTTGATAAATACATGTTAGGAGTTGAAAGGAGTTGATATCTAATGATATCTGGTCGAGATATCCACCTTCTCACGCCTGGAATCGCCTGGGTCGCCGGAGGTGAAGAAGTGAAATGAAAAATGACGAAAGTTGACCTCTGCAGTCCTATTTATACTGTCAACAGTTAGCGCACGCTAAGGTATGTGTAGCGTGCACTATCGGCTGCAAAATGCAGTCCAAAACCCTCTGTCAGACATCGTTAGCGTGCGCTAATAAATGTGTTTAGCGTACGCTAATTATAGACTGTGTAGTCTTTGCTATTTCGGCCATAACTCCTTTGTCCGGACTCCGATTGACTCGCCGTTTGAACCATTGGAAATCTAATTTGATGCTATATCACATTGTAATGTTTAAGAATTTTTAGACTTAATAAGTGCCGGTGGTGATCTTACAAAGTCGACCAAATGCACAACAATGATACTCCTCGACAAAACAATGATTATTCAACATGCAACGAAACACTAACGGACAACACCAATGATCCAAATCGAAAACAAACAAATAACAAAGCACGACATAATATTAGCTCGACTTACGCAATGATAAGTCAAACCCGACAAACACTACAACACGATACATCGGTCATACCCAACATAGGGGAAAATGTCAAGAAATTGCCAACTTAACAAAATGACCGGCGCAACCGACAAAAATTCAAAACTAACCAGAACCGAGAATCTCGGGTATTACATTCTACCCTACTAAAAATAAGTTTCATCCCGAAACTTAAAATAGGAGCAAGGCAATTCTAGATAATACATGTTATCTGATATTTACAGCGCACAAGAGCTTCATGCAGTACAGAGCTACTGAGGTCCGATTCAATACGCAAGAATGTTTACGAAAAGCAACGAACACGAACCACTATGGTTGATAAATCCGAGCAGTACCATAACCAAAACACAAATCCAACATTGGACAAGAATGTAATTCCAATGACCTCAGATGTTTGGAAGATCAAATATGAAGACAATTTCCCAACACTTATGGAAATTTCGAAGTGGCCCAGATGTTCATTAAGCACGATTTCGAGATCAAACAATAATGATTGGACAAGGATGAGCGAATAGCAATGATCGAACAACAATGATCAACTCTGAAGTTCACATCTCAAATCAAGACATCAATAAACTTGTAGGAACCACGAGGTGTTAATTTCGCACACGGCTCACAGGAAATCGATCCGAACCTGGAAAGATCCTAACGATATACAAATCAATTTGGGACAATATCAGAACTCGCTCGAATGACAAAGGTGAGAAACAACACAAGGTCAGAAGCATCAACTAACACAATCGAGTTGATATGGTCGAACGAAATGGAAGCGAGAAAAAAAATATGGGTATTACATCATATCACCTTTAAAAGAGGTTTCGTCCCCAAAACCTAAACAATGAGAACAAAGTGCTAAAATAGCAACCTTCCCGGCCATATCCTCTTGGTCCCGCATCTGATCTCCGTGACCAACTGTACCGCGGTCACGACCGCGTCCTCTGTCCCTCGGCATACAAAGCGGATTCTCACTCAATACGATGGCACAAATTCGCAAAAATAAATGCCAAAGTACTACCTCAATACGACATATCACATAAGGTAACTAATAACAACTTGATAAGAAAATCCACGAGGTACACCTTTTAAATGATATCATTTGAAAATCCTTAGATTTGTATGCTATTCAAAATAAAACTTTAAAAGTATCATAATCTAACATGTTGGACTAAGGCACGAGATCGCCTCCCCCGCACAACGTACACTGTCGAAGGCTGGCATTTAACATGACGATCCGAGGTGGAAGAGTGCAGCCATGGTCCCGGTGGTCGATGGAACCGACTGCTTCGGCCATGCAAGGTTCCTTTGGGCTGAGATCGCTCGCCCTTCGTTTAAATACGAGGCGGGCGTAGCCGAAGGGCCCTCCAAACAAATCAGTGGACACGTTCGCCCGCCCTCGAAGGTCCATCACTTAACACGGTGGGTCCTTCACGGACAATGCGACGCGTCCCTAACCCCATCTCAACGTATACCGTCGAGGATTGCCATTTAACATGACGATCCGAGGTAGAAAAGAGCTAACTAGCTGCGGACGTGGAGTCGATTAATCCGACGATGCCCCGCGCAAGGACTCCTACAGACCAAGACCGCACGCCCTTCCTTTAAATACGAGGTGAGGCGCAGCCTAACGGAGGACCCTCACAATAAAATGAGTCACGAGACAGACAATGTCGCTCGCGCACAAGACACGGTCATGGAGTCGGTCCATCGAACTCCGCGATTGTGCACGATTCCTCAAACGACGAAGCAATCAGTTCTCTACAAAGGATCGGAAAATTTGAAAATTACAGGTACAAGACCGAAGATAAGTCGCCAAGTGATCAGATCGCCCAAATCCGAGACCAAAGTCCGCTCAACGGATCGCCCGTCTTTATCCTACAGGATCGCCAACAAGAACCACCTCACCCCATGTCTACAACATCAAAGCAAGCTGGGGGGAAATTGTTGTGTCGATATTTATACATCTCAACAGGCGATCGGCACAGAGATCGGGCGACCGAATCACAGCCTAACAGCCAAAGCAAATTGGCCGATCGAGGGTCCCAGGTCGAGTCACGACGCCGAGCGATCGACATCTAAGGCGATCGTCTCTTGGCACCTGGCGATCGACTCTGGTACCCGCCAAGGACGACCGCCTCATGCCACACGAAGCCATCGCTCGTCCAGTCGGCGAAGGCCGAAGCTTGAAACAAGAACCCATGTGCAGATCCAGAAAAGGCGCCGTAGGACATGGATCATTGACCACAGCCTGTCAGCATCTTCTCACCTACCGACAGACCCGCCGAAAGGTGCAAGTGGGACCTCTCGTGACAGCAACTTAGGACGCGTGCAGGCTCCTCATTGGACCGCACAGCTGGCTGCCAGAAGCAGCCGCAGACTTCAAGGCAGATAGCCCATGTGCTTAAAGACGTTCTCCCCTTATTATATTACAAGGAAGGCGATCGCTCGTCAGAACAAGGAATCTTAGCTCCTATAAATAGAAGGCTGCCTACACTTGGAAAACTCTCTGATTCTCTGGCTTTTCAGCTCATAACTTGGCTTTCACTCTCTTGGCAAAGCTATACACTTCGGATACATTTTTCTCTCAGCACCTCTTAACCGAAAGATGGTTGGCAGAGACGAAAGCAAGAACTCAGAGCAACTCTAGTTCTTTCGGCAAGCACTCAACAGCAAGATACATAAAATCTTTTACACTCATTGTAATTGCATTCTTACATTAATATTTGTACTCAAACATATTCTTATTAATAACATCTCGCGAGAGCATTCAAGCCCGGGCCTAACAAACCCGGCAAATCTTGTGTTTTTCCATTCCCTCGGACGTGCTCTCGCAATTTGCTGTTGCTCGACCATTCCAGCAATATCTATCTTCGGATAATATTTCGGGCAACAACAATGAGGACCGAGCTTTTTATTCTCAGGAGGACATATCCGCCACTTCGACCCATGCCAGTCATCGATCCAGTCCACCCACGACAATCCCAGACAATGATCATCTATTTCTCCCGAAGAAGCACAGAGTCACTGAAGCCCTGTTGCAGTCTCTCTAGCTTTAGACGAGGAGTCAGAAGTGTAATATCCGGTTGTAATTCAGTCATTATCATTCAGTAATTTCATTCGGTGATTGTCACTCAGTGGATTTTCACTCATTTATAATCATTCATCAATCATGTTCATTCACCCGTGTTCACCGTTCGGAAAAACTTCGAGTTGTGTATCATTATTGTTCATCGTTTCAATTTTCCTCTTATGAGTTCGACTTTGTTAGATCACCATTAATTTTTGGTAACTCCAAAAATTCTTAATCTTTGCAATATTATAGATCATCGAGTTAGCTTTCCAATGGTTCAAACTGTGAGTCAATCGGAGTCCGGACGAGAGAGTTATGCTCGTTTTAGCTCACCCGCTCCTTATTGGCCGATCACTGCCGGCCGAACTCGACCGTGTCGTCCGACACGTCCCGTGCCGTACTCGTCCGGAAATGCCGAAAGTTTCTGTCTCAGGACCCGACCGTGTCGTCCGACACGGCCCGTGTCGAACTCTTCTGGATAAGCCAGAATCGACTGCCGAACACGCCCGACCGTGTTCCAGGACACGGTCGAGTCATGCCGAGTCGCTGTCGGACGGGTCACTATCGGCAGGCCCTCCGCGCCGCGACCGTGTCAAGCAGGACACGGTCGAGTCCCTGTCGGCCAGCTGTGCGACACGACCGTGCCGATCGGCACGGGCCGTGTCCGGCAGGGCAGTCAACCCCTATAAAAGGCCCTGCAGACGTTTTTCTTGCCATTTTTCACCTTCTTCTTCTCCTCTTCCGCAGCTGGGCGTGTTCTAAGCTTGAAGCCATGTTGTTTAACAACATATCCATGGAGTTCTTGAGGTTATATCATCAATAATCCGTCCGATATCATCCCTTGATCCAAATAATCAAGGTTAGATCTTTAGAATCCTACTTTTGGTAAAATTGGGGGTTTTCGTGTTTTTGTCCGATTCGTTCCGTTTTGTTGATTAATTCATGATGAATATGATTAATCTTGTTGGTATTCTTAGTTTCCCTACGGATTCATGGTATGTTTCGTGAGTTTTACGGAATCGAGAGGGTTTGGTTGTGGTCCGCCCTCGTTGTTGTTTATATACGAATATACATGAATCGTAGGCGGGTTTTCGGGGGTTTCTTCGTGTAATTTGAATATGGATAATTGATTATCATATTCCTTGCGAATCGTTTAGGTGCCGGAAGCGCGTTCTCGGACCTACCGAACTCATACCTTTCCTCCGTTCGATTTCCCGATGTCTCAAAGGCAAGTATACATTTATGATTGTACGTTCTCGACTTTGAAAGTATGAAATATTGATGGTATGATTATTTCTAGCCACTCTGGGACGGGCCTATGGTCCTCTGAGGGTTTCGTAGCCTCTGGTGCGATTCCATGGTTGATATGAACGAACCGTTTCAACGGCATTCATATGAAATAATGTTGGCATGTAATGAACGAACCGTTTTGACGGCATTCCTACATGTAACGGCGTATGATATGAACGAGCCGTTTCTACGGCATTCACATACGTCTTGAGGTTTTAGTCATTCCGGAATACTAGTCTTAAATTGATGAATTGACGGATATTGATGAATTGATGGATTACATTTACTTTATTGTCGAGGAGTATTGTGTTTCATACTTGATATACTTGCACTAGCTATTCGACGGCTAACCCCTTTATGGGGGAAATACGTTTCATGTATTTCAGGTTCCAGGAGAGCGGACAGGCGGGTATCGGGTCGGCATAAAGATGGTGGGCAAGTGTGATACTGTGTCTTTCTTCCAGTTTTATTTCTTTGGAGATTCCCGTTCAGTGTTGTTGTACTGGATTGGCTATTGAATACTCGAGTATTGTTTTTCTTTTTCCTTGATGTTCCGGCCTGTGTTTGCCGAAGTATTGAATTGAGTTGTGATGTTTTGTAAACACATTGGTTATATTTCGAATACCTTTGTATTGTTTTTCATTCCAATGTGTGTAGACCTTATCGGTCAAAGATTATGGTTCCGCGTATGTTTAGCCTTGTGGGTCCCACGGCGGGGCTTACGGCGCTGTAATATCCCTGAGTAACTTGGGGGTGTTACAGAATATGGTATCAGAGCTTAGGTCTATGGATACCTAGGCTGTCGGTCTTTTGGGTCGATCGAGTCGTTAATTGTCCACAGTATCACTACTCTGCCATCATCACAGTGCGACCGGTACTTGTAAGACCTCTCACTCTTCTGGTGTTTCCTTATTCGTTTTGCTTCCTTTTATCGGTATTCTTGAGAATCGGACACTTTGTTGATGCGTGATTGAATTTTGCTTACGTGACTTGTGTGTTCTTCAGTATGTCAGCTGGTAGGGGCCGTGGCCGTGGTCGTGGCCGTGGGCGAGGAAGAGGTCGTGGCGTGGCCGTTTCCATCAGTTCAGTTGCGGGGTCGACCAACCCCAGTTTGTCGAACTCGGTGCATCCCGATACCAAGAGTCAGCACGACCAATCAGATGGTCAGGGGAACAACGCAGATGTTGGAGTGGCGAATGCACTTCAACAATTGGCTACTCAGATGACTATTTTGGCTCAAACTGTTCAGCTGAATAACCCGAACCCAAACACGGATGCCCTGCTTCAGAACGTAATCCGTATGCACCCTCCACAGTTTGGCGGTGCCACAGACCCGTTAAGCTGGGAGGATTGGCTAGCAGAATTGGAGAAGATTTTCGAGGCAGTTGATTGCCCCGAGGTGAGGAAAGTACCGATTGCCCAGTATTTCCTCACTAAGGAGGCCGCTACCTGGTGGAAGGTCATCAAGCCACAGGATCGTATTGCCTCATGGGATGAATTTAAGGAGCTCTTGGAGGCCGAGTTTTGTCCTTGGCAGTGCGAGAGCCGAATCCGAGCCTTCTTCGAGGCTAAACCACAAGATATTCCCGTTTCGCAGGCAATCGTGGAGTATAACCAACAATTAATCCATGTGAAGGATCAAGTACGTAACGAGCGCGATAAGATCCGTTATTTTGATATGCGGATGAATTTGGACTTACGACGGTACATGGCCGGATTTGCTTGTACCACACTGAAAGAATATCAGGACAGAGCTTTAGCCCATGATACGTTGAGCCCCGACAATGATACCGTTGAAGAACCGAAGAAGCAGAAAGTCGGGGGAAATTTTTCTGGCTCTAAGGGTGGCAACTTTCAGAAGTCACAGACGACTAACCGATTCGCCGGACAGTCGTCACGTTCTAATAAATGGAAGAGGGGTTACCGTCCCACTTCGGGTACCTCAAATCGTGCGGTGACTTGCTATAATTGTGGCCGTTCAGGCCATATTAATTTGGAATGCCACTTTCCACCGTTGAAGTTTCACACGTGCGGACAGATGGGACATAGAGCGACTTATTGTTCCGAGCCGAATCAGACTTTGGACACTCGAGCTTCTGCCCCAGCTGGTCAACCTCAGCAGAATTTTGGCAGGGGCCGGGGATGGGGTCAGAACGCTGGAGGGGGGAACTCTAGCATCGGTTCGATACAACCACGAGTTTATGAGATGCGTCGAACAGACGAGCCCGACGCGGCGGTGGCTTCAGGTAGCATCCATATTTTATCTTATCCAGTCCGTGTTCTTTTTGATTCGGGTGCTACACATTCTTTTATTTCTTTGGAGTGTGTACGCCGTTTGAATATAACTTGTCTAACTGTTTGCGATCCCTTCACCGTGAGACTGCCGAGCGGGGATAGAATCGTGGGAAACCGGGAGATTAGAGATTTTCCGGTGATTATATCCGGTATGGATTGGTTATCGAATTTAATTGTAGTTGATATGGAAGGCGAGGACGTGATCCTCGGCGAGGATTGGCTTGATTGGCATCAAGCGATTATGAACTACCGTACCAAGGTTATCCCCATGATGACTAAAGACGGATCTGAGTACTCGTTTTTGGGGCGTAAGTTGGGCCAATCCAAATTACTTATCAGTTCCATGAAGGCCGTAAAACTTTTGAATAAAGGTTGTACGGGCTATTGGTGTTATGCGTTGAAAACGGAAGGAATTGAAGTCGATTTCTCTTGATTCGGTCGTTAATGAGTATCCGATGTTTTTAGGATGACCTCCGGGATTACCGCCAGATCGAGAGATAGATTTTTCCGTGGATTTAGAGCCGGATGCGGCCCCGATTTCTAAAGCACCTTATCGGATGGCACCTTCCGAGATGCAGGAATTGAAGACTCAGTTGGGAGAACTTTTGGAAAAAGGGTACATCAGACCGAGCGCTTCGCCTTGGGGCACGCCCGTTCTTTTCGTCAGGAAGAAGGATGGTTCACTACGTTTGTGCATTGACTACAGTGAGCTGAATAAAGTAACCATCAAGAATAAATATCCTTTGCCTCGTATAGACGATCTATTTGATCAATTGCAAGGATCTGCGGTTTTCTCGAAGATTGATTTAAGATCCGGGTATTATCAACTCAGGGTGAGGGAGTCCGACGTTCCAAAGACGGCGTTTCGAACGAGATATGGGCATTACGAATTTGTAGTTATGCCTTTTGGGTTGACGAATGCGCCGGCAGTATTCATGCAATTAATGAATAAAATATTCATCGAGTACCTCGACAGGTGTGTAGTCGTCTTTATTGACGACATCTTAATCTATTCTCGAAATAAGGAGGAACATGCCCGACACTTGCGTTTGGTTTTAGACATTTTGAGAACCGAGCACCTCTATGCAAAATTCTCGAAATGTGAGTTTTGGTTGGAAGAAGTTATGTTTCTCGGCCATGTGATTTCGGCCGAAGGGGTTCGTGTAGACCCGCAGAAGATCGAGGCAGTGTTAGGCTGGACACCGCCTAAAAATGTTAAGGAGGTTCGTAGCTTTTTGGGCCTTGCTGGGTATTACCGTCGGTTTGTCGAGGGGTTCTCGAAACTCGCTCGACCGCTTACGAAATTACTCCAGAAGACCAAAAATTTTATTTGGACGGATGAGAGACAACAGAGCTTCGATGAACTGAAGAGACGATTAACTTCAGCGCCGATTCTAACTTTACCACATGGTAGCGAAGGCTTTACAGTTTATAGTGACGCTTCGGGTCAAGGCCTGGGCTGTGTTCTTATGCAGCATGATAAGACAATAGCTTTTGCGTCATGACAATTAAAACCTTATGAGATGAATTATCCTACTCACGATTTAGAGTTGGCCGCAATTGTCTTCGCACTCAAGATTTGGCGGCATTATTTGTACGGTTCACCGTGTCGGATTTATACCGATCACAAGAGCCTGAAATATATTTTCAGTCAGAAGGAGCTAAATATAAGACAGAGACGTTGGTTAGAATTGATAAAGGATTATGATTTGGAGATTCTTTACCACCCCGGAAAAGCCAATGTCGTTGCGGATGCTTTGAGCCGCAAATCGGCATCTCTTCAAATGCTTGAGGTTCTTACGTCTCGCACGAAGATTCGTCAGATTTAATTGAACAAGGGATCAAGTTTGGCTTCAGGTAGTACAGGGCAGTTGTGTACCCTCGAAATTACTTCGTCCTTGGTTGACGATATCAAAGGGAAAGCAGTGGAGTGACCCGATGATTTCTCAATCAAGGAAGATGTAATTAAAGGAAAAGCTCCGAGGCTTTATGGTACACGAGGATAGTATTTTGAGATTTCGAGGCGTGCTTTGCGTTAGAATGATTTGGAATTGAGACAGAGGATTCTTCGAGAAGCTCATGCTACGCCTTACTCAATCCACCCCGGAACGAGTAAGATGTACAAAGATTTGAAGCGCAATTTTTGGTGGAATAACATGAAGAAGGATGTTACGGAGTTTGTATTACGGTGCTTGACGTGTCAACAAGTCAAGATCGAACATCAACGACGCGGGGTTGTTGAAACCACTTCCCATTCCCGAATGGAAGTGGGAAGATATCTCAATGGATTTTATCACTGGCATGCCGAGAACTCGGACTGGAATGAATATGATTTGGGTAATTGTCGATCGATTGACCAAGTCTGCACACTTCTTGGGTATTAAGGATACTTGGGGACCGGATAGATTGGCTCGAACCTTTATCGCTGAGATCGTGAGGTTACACGGTGCCCCCAAGACCATTGTTTCTGATCGAGACGGCCGTTTCGTATCGCATTTTTGGCAGGCCGTTCATCAGGCTCTGGGTACTGAGTTGAGATTGAGCACCTCCTTTCATCCTCAGTCAGACGGTCAGACAGAGAGGACGATTCAGACGTTGGAGGATATGTTGCGGGCTTGTGCCTTGGATTGGAGTAATGATTGGGAGCTTCACTTGTCGTTGATCGAGTTTGCTTACAATAATAGTTGGCATGCGTCGATCAAAATGGCACCCTTCGAGGCACTCTATGGTAGGCGATGTAGGTCGCCATTATGTTGGGACGAGGCTTCTGAGCTAGTTGGGACGGAACCGGATATGTTATTGGAGACCAAGGAAAAGATTTCTATTATCCGAGATCGACTACCGCCGCCCAGAGTCGTCGAAATCTTACGCCGATACTCGTCGTCGACCCTTGGAGTTTGAAGTGGGGATCACGTCTTGCTCAAAGTATCACCGACTGCAGGAGTTTTCCGCTTCGGGAAAAAGGGAAAACTCACCCAAGGTATATCGGACCTTTCGAGATTTTGGACAGAGTTGGAGATTTAGCTTATCGCTTGGCGTTGCCTCCAGCTTTGAGTCACGTCCATAGTGTTTTCCATGTGTCCCGATTGAGGAAGTACGTACGGATCCGAGCCACATTATCGACTACAGTGAGATCGACGTAGCCGAGGATATTACCTTTCCGGAGAAACCCGTGAAGATTCTTGAGCGCCGTGAGAAACAACTTCGGCATAATACCATTCCACTGGTTATAGTACAATGGTCGAGGCATGGAGTCGAAGAGGCGACTTGGGAGACGGAAGAGAAGATGCTATTTTAATACCACGATCTATTTATTTCTTAAGTTTCGTTACGAAACTTCTTTTTAGAAGGGGAGAATGTAATATCCGGTTGTAATTCAGTCATTATCATTCAGTAATTTCATTCGGTGATTGTCACTCAGTGGATTTTCACTCATTTATAATCATTCATCAATCATGTTCATTCACCCGTGTTCACCGTTCGGAAAAACTTCGAGTTGTATATCGTTATTGTTCATCGTTTCAATTTTCCTCTTATGAGTTCGACTTTGTTAGATCACCATTAATTTTTGGTAACTCCAAAAATTCTTAATCTTTGCAATATTATAGATCACCGAGTTAGCTTTCCAATGGTTCAAACGGTGAGTCAATCGGAGTCCGGACGAGAGAGTTATGGTCATTTTAGCTCACCCGCTCGTTATTGGCCGATCACTGCCGGCCGAATTCGACCGTGTCTTCCGACACGGCCCGTGCCGTACTCGTCCGGAAATGCCGAAAGTTTCTGTCTCAGGACCCGACCGTGTCGTCCGACACAACCCGTGCCGAACTCTTCCGGATAAGCCAGAATCGACTGCCGAACACGCCCGACCGTGTTCCAGGACACGGTCGAGTCATGCCGAGTCGCTGTCGGACGGGTCACTATCGGCAGGCCCTCCGCGCCGCGACCGTGTCAAGCAGGACACGGTCGAGTCCCTGTCGGCCAGCTGTGCGACACGACCGTGCCGATCGGCACGGGCCGTGTCCGGCAGGGCAGTCAACCCCTATAAAAGGCCCTGCAGACGTTTTTCTTGCCATTTTTCACCTTCTTCTTCTCCTCTTACGCAGCTGGGCGTGTTCTAAGCTTGAAGCCATGTTGTTTAACAACATATCCATGGAGTTCTTGAGGTTATATCCAGTGTTCTAAAAATCCCCGCCTAGGACGATTAATCCTCCGATTAATCCCTAGAAGGTCCTGTGCCGTTCCGATTATAGCCTAGGCGCTTGTACTGGGCGTTTGGGTGATTAATCGGTCGTCTAGGCTGGCTGGCGGGTGCCTATGAAGGCAAATTAAGATACTATGGATACTATAGACTACTTTATACCTATATCAATGTTTCAAATTTCCTAACTACATGGGCGACTAGGTGGATGCCTAGACAGTTATACTTTTTGGTTTTTTTATTTTGTTCTAATAGTACTATAAATTCCTAAATTGAGATATTATGGATATTATGGACTCCTTGATATCTATATAAATATTTCAAATTTAATATAGAATTGATTATATATATGTTTAAATGATTAAATTTTAATTATTTTTAATTATTTTACATATATATAATTTTACATATATAAAATAATTAAAATAATAATAAAAAATAAATCCGCCTAGTCCGATTAATCCCCGATTAATCTCCGAATAATCCTCTGGGCGCTAGGCGTTAGCAATACGAACGCCTAGCGCCTAGCGTTTTTTAGAACCATGGTTATATCATCAATAATCCGTCCGATATCATCCCTTGATCCAGCGAATCAAGGTTAGATCTTTAGAATCCTACTTTTGGTAAAATTGGGGGGTTTTCGTGTTTTTGTCCGATTCGTTCCGTTTTGTTGATTAATTCATGATTAATATGATTAATCTTGTTGGTATTCTTAGTTTCCCTACGGATTCATGGTATATTTCGTGATTTTTACGGAATCGAGAGGGTTTGGTTGTGGTCCGCCCTCGTTGTTGTTTATATACGAATATACATGAATCGTAGGCGGGTTTTCGGGGGTTTCTTCGTGTAATTTGAATATGGATAATTGATTATCATATTCCTTGCGAATCGCTTAGGTGCGGAGCGCGTTCTCGGACCTACCGAACTCATACCTTTCCTCCGTTCGATTTCCCGATGTCTCAAAGGCAAGTATACATTTATGATTGTACGTTCTCGACTTTGAAAGTATGAAATATTGATGGTATGATTATTTCTAGCCACTCCGGGACGGGCCTATGGTCCTCTGAGGGTTTCGTAGCCTCTGGTGCGATTCCATGGTTGATATGAACGAACCGTTTCAACGGCATTCATATGAAATAATGTTGGCATGTAATGAACGAACCGTTTTGACGGTATTCCTACATGTAACGGCGTATGATATGAACGAGCCGTTTCTACGGCATTCACATACGTCTAGAGGTTTTAGTCATTCCGGAATACTAGTCTTAAATTGATGAATTGACGGATATTGATGAATTGATGGATTACATTTACTTTATTGTCGAGGAGTATTGTGTTTCATACTTGATATACTTGCACTAGCTATTCGACGGCTAACCCCTTTATGGGGGAAATACGTTTCATGTATTTCAGGTTCCAGGAGAGCGGACAGGCGGGTATCGGGTCGGCATAAAGATGGTGGGCAAGTGTGATACTGTGTCTTTCTTCCAGTTTTATTTCTTTGGAGATTCCCGTTCAGTGTTGTTGTACTGGATTGGCTATTGAATACTCGAGTATTGTTTTTCTTTTTCCTTGATGTTCCGGCCTGTGTTTGCCGAAGTATTGAATTGAGTTGTGATGTTTTGTAAACACATTGGTTATATTTCGAATACCTTTGTATTGTTTTTCATTCCAATGTGTGTAGACCTTATCGGTCAAAGATTATGGTTCCGCGTATGTTTAGCCTTGTGGGTTCCACGGCGGGGCTTACAGCGCTGTAATATCCCTGAATAACTTGGGGGTGTTACAAGAAGATGATCCAGAAGAAGATCCGCAAGAGGATCCAGAGGAGTTCTCCGAGGAGGACAGCTCGACCGCCGATTCGAGGGCGACTTGAGATAGCTCAGAATGGTGCTAGCCATTTATTTTGTATTTTGTATGCGGAACGTCACTGTTTTTGCTTATATGTGTTGTTCCGATGTCTAACACTTTCTTATTTTATAGACGGCAATGCTACTTGTTAGAGCATCCCACATTTTGGCATATATGTAGGCAGGAAGTCGATATCAGCTTGTATTGATAGTCAGTAAGACCTCGTTGAAGGCAATTGTACTATTATGATGCATATGATATAATGATATATATTTTGACCCTTAATGGGCTTTTCTTCTCATGAGTATGATGTTGTTATTTCTTATCTCTTTTTCAACCTTGCCACGAGAGTTATCTATGAGTATGTGTTGATGCGTTATGATTATGTAGTCGCGAACTCCTTTCTATGATCCAGTATGATGATAATTACGGACCAATGAGAATGAACTAATGATGATTATATGCACCACAGAATACCACCCAGAAGAGATAGAAGGAGAGAAGGGCATGAAATCGCCCCTACACCACCTCCTCCTCCACCCCAACGGGCTATTGAAGAGCTTTTCCTCAAGCAGAATCCCCCTACTTTCAATGGGTCAGGAAACCCGAGTGATGCTGAGCTTTGGGTTAGAGCTATGGAACGAATTTTTAACTTCCTAAGGTGTACCAACCAAGAGCGTCTTTCTTGTGTGCTCTTCCAACTCACTGGATCTGCAGACTTTTGGTGGGAAGCATGCAGAAAGATCCTGACGGCTGAGCAACTAGAAAACTACTCTTGGGAGGAATTAAAGGAGGCACTGTATGACAAGTATGTTCCAAAAACCTTAAGGTCAAGAAGGAAGCTGAGTTCTATAATCTGAAGCAAGGAAGGATGTCAGTGACCGAGTATGATAGAATGTTTTGTGAGTTATCAAGGTATGCTCCACACCAAGTTGATACGGATGAGAAGATGGCAGTAAAATTTAGATCAGGACTGAGGCATGAGATAGGCATGTCCCTAGCTATCCATGGAAGACTGAGCTACACTAAATCGCTAAACAGGGCTCTGGATATTGAGGCAACAATGCCAGAAGAGAAGCGAGCGCCCACAGTTACACCACCACTCACTCAGACAAATTCCCACGAATATAAGGGGAAGCGTAAGTGGGAAGGATGAAACAATGGTGGCAATAGGAACAACCAGTCTAGCAGGAAGCCATGGCAGCGAAATATACCTCATGGACAGCCTCAGGCTCAGGGAGGCAATAATCAGGGACAGCAGATGGTTCCTGCTCAGGGAGGCAATAATCAGGGACGAGTTGCAAACCCCGTATGTCCCAAGTGTAACAAGCAGCATCATGGTGCATGTCTGTTGGGCACTGGAAGTTGTTACACGTGTGGTCACAAAGGCCATATTATGAGAAATTGTCCTAAGCAGCAACAGGGAGAGAGACCAAACCACCAGGGTCAACCCCAGCTACTGAGAGCAATACAAGGACAGCCGCAACTGCCGCCACCACCTAAACAGCAGAATCAGAATGCTAGGTCGTATGCCATCAATCAGAGGCAACCCGAGGAGGATAAGGGTAACTTGGCAGGTATGGGCAAACTTCTTAACCTACCTGTAATTGTTTTGTTTGAAACTGGAGCATCGCATTCATTTATTGCTAGATCATGTGTGGATACTCTTAGTATTATACCGGAACGTGCTAGTCATGTCATGAGAGAATCTTCACCACTAGGAGGAATTTCAACTACCACGTATGTTTGTTCTAATCTGGAATTAGAACTCGCGAATCTTAAAGTGGTAACTAATAATCTGAATGTTATGATGATGTGGGATGTTGATGTAATCCTAGGAATGGATTGGTTAGCCGAGAATTATGCCACAATTCTTTGTTATGAGAGGAAAATTTCCTTCAGACCACCGAGAAAGGAGCCCACAAACTTTCATGGCATAAGAATGGGTAGAGGATCACCCGTTATCTTAGCTCTCCAAGCCAAGAAGATGATGAGAAAGAAGGATGGTCAGGCTTTCCTTTTTTACCTTAATGGAGAAGTTGGAGAAGAGCAGACGATAGGTGATATGCCAATTGTGCGAGAATTTGAGGATGTATTCCCATGAGTATTACTGGGTTTACCACCAGATCGATAAGTGGATTTCAACATCGACCTGGAGCCAGGGTCAGCCCCAGTGTTGAAAGCACCATATAGGATGGCACCGAAGGAACTGCAAGAACTTAAGATCCAACTGCAAGAGCTATTGGATTTAGGTTTCATTAGACCGAGTCTTTCTCCATGGGGAGCACCTGTCCTTTTTGTGAAAAAGAAGGGTGGTACACTGAGAATATGTATAGATTACAGGGAGCTGAACTATCTCACACTCAAGAACAAGTATCCTCTGCCAAGGATAGATGACTTGTTTGACCAACTCAAGGGAACAACTGTGATTTCTAAGATAGAACTTAGGTCTAGGTATCATCAGTTGAAGATTCGACCAGAGGATATACCAAAGATAGCTTTCCGAACAAGATATGGACACTATGAGTTTATAGTCATGCCATTTGGATTAACTAATGCCCCCGCAGTATTCATGGATCTTATGAACAGAGTTTTCCACCCGTACTTGGATAATTTTGTCTTGGTGTTCATAGATGATATTCTCATCTACTCTAGAAATGAGAATGATCATGAAGAACATATCAATATAGTGTTGGAAATACTAAGAACGGAGTAACCTTTTGCCAAATTCAGTAAGTGCGAGTTTTGATTGAAAGAAGTGATGTTTCTTGGGCACATTGTGTCAGCAGATGGTATTTAGGTGGACCCGCTAAAGTGGAAGCAGTACGTGATTGGAAGTCACCAACCAACCCTAATGAGATTAGGAGTTTCTTGGGTCTAACTGGGTACTACCGAAGATTCATCTAAGGATTTTCCAAGATTGATAGACCCATGACACAACTGTTGCGAAAAGGAATTAAGTATTTATGGATGGATGAATCTGACGAGAGTTTTCAGGAACTCAAGAAAAGATTGACTATTGCGCCAGTTTTATCAGTACCAGAAGCGAACAAGGAATATGTGGTTTACACGGATGCTTCTAAGAATGGGCTAGGTTGTGTATTGATGCAAGATGGGAAAGTGATAGCTTACGCGTCAATACAACTTAGGCCGCATGAGGTGAATTATCCCACGCATGATTTAGAACTAGCCGCGGTTGTGCACTCATTAAAGATATGGAGGCATCACCTTTATGGGGTAAATTGTGAAATTTTCACTGACCACAAGAGTTTAAAGTACTTTTTCGAGCAGAAGGACTTGAACATGAGACAGAGAAGATGGCTTGAATTGGTAAGGATTACGATTGTGGTATTAACTATCACCTCAGCAAGGCTAATGTGGTAGCAAATGCCTTGAGTCGTAAGACTCAATCACAATTAGGATACCGATTTACCTCAGAAGGGGATCTAATCCAAGATTTTGAAGGAATGAGTTTAGAGGTGGTTCATCCACCGGAAACGATAATGGGTCGTGTCGCGATGTTAGTGACGACACCAGACCTGAGAGGACGGATAGTGAATGCACAGATGAGAGATGAAGCATTCGAGAAACTACATATGAGAATCAGATCCGATAACCCAGAAAGTTACCGCGAAGCGGCTGATAATGCAATTATGTTTGAAGAGAGAATATATGTTCCACATGATGAGGAATTAAGGAATGAGATTATGAGTGAGGCTCATGATACTCCCTACACCGCTCACCCCGGAAGTACCAAGATGTACCAAGACCTGAAGAGAAATTTCTGGTGGGACGGTATGAAATCGGATGTAGCTTCATTTGTCGAGAGGTGTTTGGCTTGTCAGCAAGTGAAAGCACTACACCAACAACCGTATGGAAAGTTACAGCCATTGACCATTCTAGAAGGAAAGTGGTAAGGAATAGCTATGGATTTTGTGACTAGTTTGCCAAGGACCAAATGAGGAAGCATTGCTATATGGGTTATAGTAGATAGACTCACAAAATCAGCTCACTTTCTGCCTATCCCGATCACTTACGGATCTGAGAAGTTGGCACAGTTATATGTCCGTGAAATTATACGTTTGCACGGAGTGCCGATACCAATCACGTCAGATCGAGATCCAAAATTTACCTCTAGATTTTGGACAAGTCAACAGAAGGAATTGGGTACACACCTGAACTTTAGTACCGCTTTCCACCCGCAGACCGATGGACAATCGGAAAGGATGATTCAGACACTAGAAGACATGTTGAGAACGGTAGTGTTGGATCAAGGTGCAAATTGGGAGCATGTTTTGCCGCTAATCGAACTTGCTTACAACAACAGTCATCAGGCAACGATAGATATGGCGCCTTATGAGGCCTTATATGGCAAAAAATGCAGGTCACCACTTTATTGGGATGAAGTGGGTGACAGAAAAATTTTAGGGCCAGACACTGTAAGCGAGATGATCAAGATTATCCGCAAGATACGACAGAGAATACAAGAGGCCTAGACTCGACAGAAGTCATACACAGATACACGCTGAACTAAATTGCATTTTGAAAGTAGGGATAAGGTTTTCCTCATGATTTCCCCTTCTAAGGGAATAATCAGATTTGGCGTTAAAGGCAAGCTTAGGCCACGTTTTATAGGGCCATATGTGATTCTTGAGAGGATCGGCCCAGTTGCTTATAGGTTGGCTCTGCCACCTAGTCTTGGGAATGTTCACAATGTTTTCCATGTTTCTCAGCTCAGGAAGTATGTATTTGATCCCAAGCATGTGATTCATCAGAGTGACAGTTCTTAGTCACGATACGAGTTATGTAGAGAGGCCTGAAGCTATTTTAGACCATAAGGTTCAAGAACTTAAGAATAAGTCGATTCCTTTGGTGAAAGTATTATGGAGTCACCACGGTCAGGAATAAGCTACGTGGGAACTCGAAAGCAAGATGAAGGAGAAATATCTAGAACTTTTTGATAAGGTATGTAAATTTCGGGACGAAATTTCTTATTAGAGGGGTAGGATGTAATACCCCGGTCCTTTATATGCATGAATTATTATGACCTCAAGTGCGACATTAGGGTTTTGCATTCATAAATAATAAAATTCTGACTAATGAAGTAAGTTTAGAACTATTTACACGTTTTAAATTCAGAAATCAGATGTTCGGTTATCCAGTTGGGTTCCTTTTCCGAATTTGATTTTTATGTTTCGATAGATAAAATTGTGATTCCATCGCCTTCTATATACACCACTTTTACATTATGAGTACGATTTTCAAAAGTTTACTTTTTTGAATTTTCGGGTATATTTTATGTCGGGTCGTTTTCTCGGATAATTCGCGTTCCGTAAATTGCGAAACTTTTCTCCGACTTCAATCTGTAAGTGCGACACTATAATTTAAGTACACACAATACTCAAGTAATTTTATCTGTGGAGAAGCGAAACGTAAAATATTATTTGATAGCTTTATTAAAGGCTAGGGGTAACCTAGTATAAAAGGGACACTAACCCACCTCCCTTTCACTTCATCTTCCTCCTATTAATTTTCTCACTTTAGCCCCCCCCCCCCCCCCCCCCCAGAGAATGAAGAACACCATTGTTCTTCATTAAGAACTCAAGTTACAAGCTTATTTCGTGTGCCAAACTTGAATCCAAGTTCATATTCAAGTAAGTTTCCTCATTCTCTTCATTTCTACCCAAGTAGAAATAGGTTTTGGCCCACTTTAGATTTGGAAAATATATGAAGAGTTTGGGTTTAATGTTATAACGTTTTGTATGTTGTCTCTAAGTTTATTTTAAGGTTCTTGAAAGTGTATAGACAAGTTGTAATCATGTCTTGATTTTTACATGTTGGCCAAAAATTTTAGGGTTTTATAACCCAATCATGTGTTGTTTTTCTTATAATTTTCTTACATAATATGTTGCTATATGATGATATGATGCTATGATGAATTTATGGGATTTTTATGAAATGTTTGTTATTTTGGAAAGTAAGGAAGAAACATGTTTAGTTCTTGATATGTTGTCATATGTTCAAAAGTGACTTGATAATTGTGATGATGTATGAAAGGAGTACATGATATGTTTTTGTTAGATTTTTATAAAATGTTTTTGAAAATTTATTTGAAAACAAGAGCATGAAGTTAGATTTATGAAGTTGGAAAATGTGTTGGTAATATTTGATGTAGTTAAGGAACATGTTATGTATTGAGGATTTTAAAGTCATGTTTAGGTTATTTGTATGTTAGGACCAAGACTTTGATTATCAACATGAGTGTATGTTAAGTGTGTTGTTTGATGTTGGAAACAATTGATACTTGATGATACTTGATATTAATGATGTTTGAAGGTTTAATGTTGGGAAATAAAAATGAGTAAGTAGTCATGTTTTCAAAAGAAAAGATTATGAAATGGAGTTCTTAATGTCGAGAAGCATGCTTGTATGTCGACTCTTATATATGTTACAAGTATGATATGCATGATTAGAGTTTACATGTTTATGGTTTTCGCTGCTAGAAACGAGCTCTAGGTTAATATGATGTTTTTTACATTTTCGTCGGATATTGGCAGTTTCATCACACTTCACAGAAACGACAATAAATTTCTCCACGTTTAATATTTTTGAGATTCATAAAATGGACATGAAACTAGACTTCAGTGGCTTTCTAATGGTATAATATACACTATCTAGTTCTTACTTTGCGTTAACAGAATACTAATTCTTTCCAGCCTTGATGCACATTATGTTATGATTATGTTAAGTGTTTGATGGTGGTTTTCGAACCAAGGAATGTGTAACGGAATTGAGTATCAGTTACCGTTGTTAGTATATTTATATGTTATATGGACAGTTAGGTTCTCTAAGAGAATCATAGATTTTATTATTAAACTTTAGTCGAATGCAAAACTCTAAATTCCAAACATGTAGATCGAGTCTGTTGTCCGTTAGACTTCGTTAAGCTCGATCGACCGCTAAACTTAGTTGTTTCCGATGATAGGCGTAATACCCGAGATTTCTGTTATGTATTTAGAACTGGTAATATTGTGATTGTTGCACTTTGATCTGAGTATTATTCTCCGTATGTCATAGCCCGATGTTGTTAAGTGTATGATTCCACGAGTGTGACTTAAATTTGTGATTCTGCACAAGTAGCGCACGCTACCGATTAAGTATAGCGTACGCTAAGTTGGATCCATAGCGCACACTGTGGAGGAACCTTAGCGCACGCTATGCGGGGTCAATATGATTGAGACGTGTGGTAGGTGAGATCAGGCCGGGGATCCTTGTCGGATTGTGTCGGGATGAACCTGGACGGCTTTCGGGAAAAAGCCAAGTCAATGCGTTAGCGCACGCTACTCACATGAGGGTAGCGCACGCTAAAGGCTGAGTACAGTGAAGTCAGTAAGCTTCGTATGGCCGTTAGCGCACGCTATAGATATGGACTAGCGCGCGCTAATAACTATTTCCTATATATAGGACAGCATACTTTTTCATTTTTCAGATATTTCCACTTTCCCAAATCCGAATTTTTGAGCTCATAGAGTTACTTCCTCCCTCCTCAAACCTCTCATATCATCCTCCTAGCTCGAGTTTGAAGACTGTAGATCATTGAATATTGGTGTTCAAGCTCTCGGTGTTGGATTTTCTTCAAGTTCCTTCGTGTCCTTCGCTACTTTGAGGTAGGTGATTCTTCGCCAATATTAGTAGTATTCTGAAGGACGTTTGATCATGCTTATCTAAGTCAGTTAATTCGTTAATAGTCGAATCATCACGTGTTAGAAGGATATTTTGATGTTTCGGCACTTATTCTTCGTATAAACCTTTGAACCTTTTTAGTATATGGACTTCTAAGCATTTTCATACCGATTATGACCAGTAGGTGGAGATTATCAAGTTGTTATGTGTACACTTTGGAATCATGTGTTTTGTAACGTAGGACGAAGGGAACTTAGGATACTTTCTCGAGATCAAGATGAATTATGGTGTAGTAATGATTATACGTAACCTTGTATCTCGTAGTCGTTTAATCCGTACAGAAATTTCACAAACCTTATGAGCATGATATGCACGGGGATGACATGTATTATCACCATAGAATTTATGAGTTCATCACCATTAGATCCAGTTTTCTGCCAATAGTAATCTGCCATGCACGGTTAGCGCACGCTAACATACGTAAGTTAACGTGCGCTATCGAGAATAAGTTAATGCACGCTACGTTTGGTATGTAACGTACGTTATGTTATCAGTCGAGTCAGTCGGCTGAGCAGAGAGAACTGTCAGTACATGGCTAGCGTACGCTAGACTTAGACGATAGCGTATGCTAACAGGCAGGCCTAGCGCACGCTACGTAGAGTACGTAGCGTACGCTAAGTGGTTCAGGCAGATTGCATATTTTGAGCTTTTGGCCGTAGACCAAATTGTTAGGCAATCGTTCGACTTGAAATGATTTATATATCATTTCTTTTGTTAAGGTTCGAGCTTGCTACGTTGATCGAAGGAGGCGGCCTTCGAGTGTGTTGAGATCATTGAAGTGTTTCGTTCTTGCCATCTTCGAGGCAAGTATCATAATATGTTAATATTGGTATTTTGAGCATGCGTGTGGTTATTTATGTTGTCGAACATGAGTTTTATTTCGTTGAATTGTCATGATATTCGTTATCTAGTGTTTGTATGTTCATGTTGATGGACATGGCGATTTGGCATATATGTATGCATGAGTTGTGTTTGTGTTTGTTGTGCGATCTATGCTGAGGGCGCTGGATCGGATGTCCACCTCGTGTTGGTCCGACGGGATCATCTTGGGATCTAGGCTGAGGGCGCTGGATCATTGGACGGGTTATTTCCACCTTGTGTTGGTCAGACGAGATCATCTTGGGATCTATGCTGAGGGCGCTGGATCATTGGAATACCCTTGCTGTGTTAATGGAATCTTTTGGATTCGCATTGTCGGATTCCGGTAGCGGAAGTCCGTGTGGTGTATCTTGTTATGTATTGTTGATGCATATTCGAAATGTTTAAATGATACTTGTACTAGCATCGTTTTGCTAACCCCTTCGGGGGTGGACATTTGTTTTGATGTTCAGGTAGCCGAGGAGCAGGGAAACAACCACAGTACCGATGTGACGACGAAGGGGTTCAGTGATGTTTGTTGTTGTTGGTGATTTATTTTCTTGGTTTGATTTCAGTACTCGAGTACGTGTGTCTTATTAAGTCCACTTCGATATGGTTGTATTAATTACTCGTTGAACCAGTTGAATCGGTTTTGAAAACTTGAATTTTCGTGGTATTGATGTCTTATACTTACATTTCTTTTATTTAGCCTTGTAAATCCTTACTTAAAGGGTTTACGGCGCTGTAATTATTTCGAATATCTTGGGGTGTTACAATAGGTGGAGCAGCAGACTGAAGCGTAAGGAAGAGCCGAGAATCATTTTCACTACGCCACAAATGGCCTTCAGCAACATTTATTTCGACGTTACAAGAAAAAGTGTTAGCATAGATGCCTTAAAATTTATCTACGCTAACACTTTTTTTTATCGTTACAGTTGATAGTAACCGGTGTTTCCATAGTATCTATGGTAACACCAAATTAGGTGTTACCGTTGATCTTTAAAAAAAGCGTTACAAGGGAAGAAAAAATAGGCGAAAAAGAAGGAAAAACCTGTAAAAATTGTAACGGCCTTTCTAATAGTATTTTATGAATATATTTTTAAAATAATGAAAACTCAGAAGATTTAAACTCGTTACGAAACTAACATTTTGTAAAATATTTGCGGAACTTCAAAGCTGAAATTAAGATGACTTGAATGAAAAATGCTTGATGCTTATGAATAGATCCTATCTAGCCCTTGGTTCTCGAATCCTACAATTTAAATAGGAGTATATATAAATATTAATTTCTCATAAGAAAACATAAATTTTATAAAACTAACATAAAAATTAGTATAAATGATAGGACTTGATTTAATTTAAAGGCTTATGGGACCAGATCTGAAAAATATTAGAATTGATTGGGGTCAAATTGAAATAATAAAAAATATAGGGATAAAAATAAAATTCTGGTCAAAATGATAGGGGGATATAATATCCTGTCGCCGTTGCCCTCATATCACTCTCTCTCACTCCATCTTTGCCCGACCGTGAGAATTTTTTTTTCTTCCAGCGGTTCTCCACCGTCGATCGGAGGAAAAGGAGCCAAGGTCTCCGACCGGCCCAGCAGCGGCAAGAGGAAGGGTGTCATCGCGGTAGTTGTGTTTGAATTGGTGTGTGTAAACGTAGATTTCTGTTTGACTTCGTCACGTAGTACGGTAATAGCAAGCGTTATCTGTGATTATTTTTAGTGAAGTTGTATTCCTCTGTAGCGAGCTTCTGTTTTGTTCGATTTGCAGATGCGAAAGGTCGAGGATTACTTATATGAGGGTTTTGCTTCTGGAATTTACTGAAGCGGAGATTTGTCGCAAATTACCAGGGGATTTCGACCTGTTAGTTTTGAGGTAACGGAATAAGTATTTCTCCTCGAAAAGATTATACGGTTTGCTATTAGCTTTATGGATCATGCTGATGTATACCTATTGTTTAGGCACTGAATCTAGAAATTTTGTTAGATTCTTCGTGTGCAGTATGATTTGATTGTCTGATCACTATCTAGATCGTATCGAGATTCATATATTTATGTCAAGTAGTCGAAGAATGTTAATTTACTACTCTGTTAGTCTATGAATTTTAAGTTGAATCTTTATTTCAAAACATCGAACTTAATGGAGCAGCTGCTAGTATTGTGGAACACAAATGGATTTATGGTAATTCATCTCTTTTGGGTGCATTGCCAACTAGTAAATGGGATACGTATCCTGGTAAAAGACGGGATAACAGCTCGTTGATGCTGAGTAAAGAGTCACTCGCAAAATCGTAGTTCAGGTGTGTGTGTGTGTGTGTGCACGCGCGTCAGTGCGTCTATTTTGAATTATTATTTCGTAACTTGAATATACTTTAGATTTTTTGTTTTCTTCGAATATTTGGTTAATTTTGAAGTATATTAGAGAGAGAAAAACCCGTGTGATTGCAGCAATGGCGGTTGAACGAGAAGGTGGGCGTCGATCAAACCAGTTGAGGCCGATAGACTGTTCCCGCAACGTTATTAGTCGCGCCCATGGCTCTGCTAGTTGTTCTCATGGGGAAACCAGGGTGATTGCTGCTGTTTATGGACCTAAGGCCGGGACAAAGAAGAATTAGAACCCAGAGAAAGCTTCTATTGAAGTCATTTGGAAACCAAAAACTGGGCAGAGTGGGAAACCTGAGAAGGAGTTTGAGATGATACTGAAGAGAACATTACAAAATATCTGCCTTTTAAATGTTCATCCGAACACCACAACATCAATTATAGTTCAGGTCGTTCATGATGATGGCTCTCTTCTGCCATGTTCTATGCATGTTGCTTGTGCCGCTCTTGTAGATGCTGGAATCCCTTTAAAATACCTTGCAGTCGCCATATCTTGCTGTCTGACAGAAACCGGACAGATTATATTGGACCCCAGCAAGATAGAAGAACAGAAAATGAAGGCGTTTGTAAATTTTGCTTTCCCCAGCTCAGTTCAATCCGTATTCCCTAAAGGATCAACGAATGGGATTATAACATCTCTTACACATGGTGTGATGCCAGTTGACGACTATTTTCAGTGCGTAGAACAAGGGCGAGCAGCAATTACACCGCTGTCTAATATTCTCAAAAAGAAATTGCATCCACAATCAGCTGAGTGACCTTTCTATTTCGATCCTAGCATCGACATCAGATATACTTACATTTTTCTAGTTATGTCTTATTACCAAAAAATAAAAAGAAAAACAGATCAAATGTTGGGGACAACATCGTAGTTAATAGCATATCCTGTCGAAACCTTTGTCTTCCGGTACTTGCATTATCTGTCAACGCCGTCCATTTAATTTTTTCGGCTGTCGGTGGTTGTTAGGCATTCAAATCAAAGATTCCATTGGAGGAGAATTATGGAGCAAAAACCGTTCTTGCTGTAAATGATACTCTTTTCTTTCTAGATTTAACGAGTATGACTTGTTTAATCTTTTAATTATCGTCAGATTTAAATTGTAATTTCCCATGACTGGAAAATTATGTCTAGGCACTTGCATTTTGTCACATCATCAGCTAACACATAAGTAATTAATCATTGATAAAAAAACTTGGATATACTTTGTTTGAATTTATTTATCATAATATATATTTTGGTTAAAAAGTATTCTTGTGTGCTCTCTTTTATTGCTTGTGATGGATACTTTCTGGTTACAGGTGGAAAGATATCTTTTTCATATTTCATCCTCCCTTTTATGAAGAATCAGGAAAACCCTTTATCTCTCTCTCTCTCTCTCTCTCTATAAATTATTTTTTCTAATTCTTTTTCCAGTTAATTTCTGGACTTTCAATAAAATTTCCTTTCTTTGCCTTAATCCTTTGCCTTTAATATGGGAAGATTGTTACTATTATTGTCAGGAGTGGGAGGCTATTCATACTTATACGAGCCACTGTGCTTGGTTAGAATGATAACAAGTTCAGTCTATTTTAATTGAGAACTCGTGTACTTGATCAAACTTTAGTCTGCTTTGTTTTGAGTTGTTCAAAATAGATTTCCACGATTATTAATATTTTCTACACTTCTTGATTCCCTTAGCAGTGTTGTCTTCTAGCTGTTTTGTTTACGTGTACTAATATATTCCTCAAATCCTTTGGAGTGACCACTGGCTTCATCTTTTGCATGCCAGGGATGTTCTTCTACAGGTTCTGCAAAATTTAGGTTGATCTATGACATGAAGTTTCCTGAAGAACTGGTTCTGAAAGCAATTGAGCAAAGTAGTATTTGCATTGTTTATTACAATTAAGCTATATCTTTAATTCAGTAAAGCCTCTATTGCCCTCTGTATTTTTCCTCCCAAGTAATGGACACCTATCTTTACTCGGACTTGAAACTTTATTTTCTTGGCAAACAGGTGGGAAAGTAAAACATTGATTGTACGCTCTTCAATATTAACTTCTAGACTTCTTTTAACACATTTTTCTTCTACTTGTGCAGTAGAAACATAGGATTTTGAATCGATATTAGAAACTGTTCTTGTGTTCCAGGTTAGTCATCTCTTTCTCAGATTGTTTTCTTTCAGCTTTTATCTACACTAGATGAATTGGTTAATTAGAGTGTTCAAAATATAATATATTCAATAAAGACTTTAGGCGTACTTGTGATTGTCATGACTCGTGATGTGAATACTGGGTGCCTTTTTACTAAATTCTTCTGAAATTTGTACACTATTGCTTTTGAAAATATGCATATTACAAACCATACATATGTGCACGGTGGGAATAGTTTGATATAGAATCTTAAAATTTACTTCTTTCTGGCAAACTATTTGCCTGTGATCTTGCCAACTACCAAGACAATGGGATTAAGGTGATCTAGTTTAGAACTTGGTATGAGAAGGAAATAACTTTGCGATCTTTCTGACTTTCCGTTCTTTTTATAGGCTGATGTTAAGAAAGCTCTAGAAAAGGAAGGTGTTGAGGCTTCTAATAAATTGGTTCATGGTGGCAAGGAACACAACCCCATCTTGGCTAATTGAGAGGCTTATTCAGAACAAGGAATCGAAGTCAAAGTCTTCTTCAACATCATGTGCAACGTCCGTTCCAGATCAGTGAATGTCAGACTTAACTGCAAAGATTCGGGATCAACTTCAACAAGAGATGGATGAGAAACTTGACCAAAAAGTTCGAGAGATGATGAAAAAATTGGCTGGGCAGAATCCGGATTTAAGTTTTTCTTAGTATTTACGTTATCTTTCGCATTGTTTTCGGATTGTGATGGTATTAATGAGGTGGTACTGAAGTTAGCTTTTGACTGATTTATTTATGTCGAATGATGATGATGTCGTGGTTTATTTGGATGGCTTGAAAAGCCTTGCTTATGTAAAACTTTGACAGGTTATTTGATTATGTTTATTTGAATGGTTTTATTATGGTTTAAACTATTATCAGAACAAAAAAGTGTTCACAATGTAAATGTTACAATAATGGAAAAGGGTGTTACCAAAACAGAAATGTGTTTCAGCAGCTGGTGTTACAGTAGGGATTGGTGGTGTTGCCATTGGTCTAAAGTAACACGTTTATGGGTGTTGCTACAGAGATATGGGTGCTGCCATTGGTCTACAGTAACACATTTCTTGGTGTTGCTACAGAGGTAAAAAGTGTAGGCATTGGGGTCTGTAGCAACACATTTTCCCTGTGTTAGCATAAAGTTAAAAAGTGTTGGCATAGACCCCTATGGTAGCGGTCGTTTTTGTAACACCACCAAATTTCGAAAAAGTGTTACCGTATCATGTTTTTTTGCTTTCAGCAACAGTTTTTACCCCTTGAGCACACTTTTTTGGGTGTTGCTGCAGGCCATTTATGGCGTAGTGTTTGCTTGCGTTTATTACTTGTCCAGGTGGGCTTTCTATACAAAAATGATTTGAGCTTTGCTCTATTTTGATGAAATATTTTACAAACAAGTTATGATTTCAAATGATTATGATGTACAAAAACTTTTATGTGGATTCTTAAGAACCTATCACTGTTGGCTTTCCAACCTATGAAATGATCGGATCCTGAGCTAGACAAAGGTCGCTAGCCAGGGTTAGTGTACACAATACTCGGGATTGTGAGCTCTCTTCGGAGTGGCCGATCTCGGGGAGTAACATTCGCGGGAGGTGGCCACCTTGCCCGGCGTAAATTATGGATATGATGAATCTGATGATATATGCTATGAAATGAAATGATTTAGTAAACATGGGCTTTTTCCTAAAACCCCCATGTATTACTGCTTATATGCATGATGACAAATATGAAAGCATGTTTATGTTTTGGCAATATGTTCACGGAGTATGTTGTACTCAGCCCTGTATATGTTTTAAAATGTGCAGGTTGAGCAAGGGATGTGACGGAGGGTGTTGAGTGGAAGTCTTTTGTTTACGATCAATGTTAAGCCCTGGTTACATATCTTCAGATATGTAACCAACCATGTTTTTCCGCTGCAAACACTCTTTATGATTTTGCCTTCTAAGTTATGTTGATTGTAATATGCTATGAAGCCTTTTTCTAAACTTCAAGGCTAATATTATAACTATGTATCCTACTTTAGATTCTAAATCATTCCCATAGGATTGACTCCCCTTCATGATGCCTTGATAGGTTATTCATGGAAATTCACCCCTATTTCTTATGAAACGTATGTCTCCCCCTTTCTTCCCCGCTTCTTAATTCCTATCCCGGGTCATGCCCTGGCTGAGCCGTCCTTAGGGATATGGGGCAGTGACAAACAATATAAGGTATATGAGTATCAGATCAATGTCTTGATTGCTTGAAGTTGTTATATGGTTTGATACCAAGGATGTGGTATTTATAGCCTTCTTCATCAAACTTGCCGTTATTGACTTCTGACTTGCTAGCATGCGCTAGCTCTTCCTCTTAGCGTGCACTATCCCGCATTTTGCCTGTAACGTACGTTATGTGTGCATGTAGCGTACGTTAATGTCTTCCAGTTTCAGTCCAGTGGTTATTGTCCATGATAGTTAGCGTGCGCTTACACTTGCTTGTGGCCTGCGCTAATCTTACATCATTGCATGCGTCATATATCTATTTATACTTTTTGACTTTGCATCAGATGCTTCCCAACAGATTGATTGACTTGGATTCAAACTGATATTTAGCGTGCGCTAAATATCACCTGTAGCGTTTGCTAAGTCTAAATTCACTGCATACGTCATTCTGTGTTTGAATATCTTCACAACGGTAATATGGACTTCGTTAGTGTGCGTTAGTAAACATGAGTAGTGTGCGCTATCTTCATCAGATGACTTCACTTCAGGTAACTTCGAACTCGTCTGTTCTGCAGATAAATCTCGTTAGCGTGCGCTAGCCTTGTTATGTAGTGTGCGCTAATGTAGACCAGATTGCAACTTTTTGCGTCTTTGTCTGTTTCATTGTTTTGGTTCGCCTCTTTGTTGTTTTGCTTTGTTTAGCAACTTAATTATCAAAACACTATTTATGAGTATGTGGAATAAATATTCCAACAAGCATGACAAGTTGATACTAATAAAGTCAGTGGACAGTAGTGAAAACCATCTTAAAGTATTTATGAAGAACTAAGGATGTGTTCCTAGTTATAGTGTTCATAGTCGTTTTATTCTTTAGATTCAAATGGTATAAACCATTTAATAATGTAGCAGTACCAACTAATTTATCTTTAAAATAAATATGGCATGACCCATCTCCAATAAAGAACTGAAATCCCTTATGGTCCTTGATCGAAATTGATACAATATTTTTATTCCTATTGGGAAAAACAAGTACATCATCTAAAGTCATAATAAACGGGATTCTAAATCCACACATAAGTGATCCGATGTCAGTAGCCTCGACACTATTTCTGCTGCCGACTGTCACCATCCCTTATCCAGCTCTAAGCTTTATACTTTGTTCCAGATCGTGATTCATTGTACATATGTGAGAACTCACACCATAATCAAGTATCCAAGAAGTAGAATAAACAGTTATAGAACAATTTGTTTCTAAAAGTAGTAGTTCCGTACCTGAAGGCGCATTACAGTCAAGTTTTGGACAGTGCCTCCTCCAGCAACCTAGCACACTGCAGTTTAGGCTTGCATCTCTCTTCTTGTCCACCTTACTCTTTCAAAATATTGGGTGATTGTCCTTATCTTTCTGTACCCCACCTTTGGACTTGAACTACTTCTTGCCCATCTTCTTATTGTTCTTGGAACTCTAAGGCCCAGAAGAAATGACAAGAGCAGCCTCTTTTAGACTAGTCTTCATCTGAGACTATGTTGTACTTAGTTTATGCATTAGTCCAGCCATGTTGCATGCAATCTCATTGTAGTTGAAGTTCATAACAAATGGGGAGAAGGAGGCAGGAAGTGATTGAAGAATGAGGTTAGTGTGGAGAGAAGCATCCATACTAAATTCAAGAGCCTCCAATCTCTCGATCATAGATATCATTTTGAGGATGTGGTCCATAACTTTTTCTTCTTCCTTCATCCTAGCACCAAAAAACTGATTCTTATCTCATATCGAGTAGTTCGCTGTGCTCCCATAAAGTTCAGTTAGATGTGCCAAAATCGCCCTTGAAGAAGGCATTTTCTCGTGGGCCCTATGAAGCTCATTGTTAATAGAAGCCATCATGAAACCTGGGACACCGACATCATCGTTAACCCATTTCCAATTGGCATCAACTTCTTCCTGATTAGCCCTTGTCCTTGCAGGAGCCGGTGGGATGTCCGTCTCCAAGACATAGCCCAGCATCTCCATACTAAGGACTATCCTCAGATTGCGGAGTCAGTCCACAAAGTTGGGTCCAGTAAGAGTATTTTTTTCAAGTAAGATAACGAGTGGCTTCATTATCATACCGAGTGTTGTTGTTAATGTTCGGGTTTTACGAGTATAAATATGCAGCGGAAATAAATTTAATTTGTAAAACCCTTCCGAGGATCCATGTATATTATGAAAGATCGATGGTGGAGATGGTTACCTTGAATTATAATTTGTTTTACCACCTCAAGATGTTGCGAATTGCGAAAGACCTCTGCCGGTATCCACAGAATGAACAAGCTATGAAAAGGCTCGGTGTGCTAGCTCCTATCTTTCTTGTGATTTCCGAAATCTAGAACTGTTATGTGTATTTATTTTTTGGTTTTCTGAAAACCAAAGGTGAGAGAAATAAGTTTCTTAAGAAATCAGATTTTTCACTCGCCCTCTCACTACACCCCTCTCTCCTATATAATATGTGAAGGAATCTGATTCCTTCAAAAGTCTAGGTCAACTAGGAGATAAGACATGGGGAATCAATTCCCATGTCTCATGGCCCCTCTAGTCAAAAGGTGGAGGGGACACAATATCAAGGAATCTGATTCCTTTTGATATTGTGTATATATATACATTTATATATCTTATATATAATTATATATATATATATAAATTCGAAATTGATAATAACAGATAAATGCCCGTCGAGTTCGTTTAAGTGTGTGACCCTATAGGTTCATTTAAAATAGCAGTGATCATAAAACAATTTTATCAAACTCACAAATCAAAAGCGGCCTCTAGCAAGATGTTATGATTACCCAGTTTAAATGAATAATTCGATGGTCCGAATAAGTCTTGTTATAGACTAATATCAAATCCTTTTGCCACGCGATATCCCAATTAAGCATAAGACATGGTCAACTCATCCTTATATAACTTAATTATATGATTCTTGATTTCTAGTTAAACTGTCCAATCAAATATATATCAGTAACTCTTTATTGATAATATCTGAGCATGACCATGCATTTCCACAATTTAATATATCAAGGGCCCATGGATATCTCTCTCTAGCATGAGAGGGACAATTCCCCTCTAGACACTCCACTCTCTCTGCATAATTCGTACTATATCCATCAATCATACATTATAGTCACCCGGTCAAAGATGATGTTTGTATGGTGTCAAGACATGATACCAGTTATGCAGGAAACTGTAGTGCATTCGGGTTAAAGGACTTTAAATATTACATAACATAATGAGAAATTCTTATGACGAGATCCATGAAGAATTCTCATGATGGGTCATATCCAATACCATGTTCCAAACATGTATTTATGATATGATATGATATCCCATATCCATGACTAGTAAAACATAGTCATCTATCACTCATCATACTAGTTTCAATAGAACTAGGGATATTGTAGAATAATATTCTTTTTATGCTTTATAGAGTTTTACTATCAAGTCACAAAAAATTGATGATCATAAGAAAAATAATTATTCATGAAATATAATCACCAATTATATTATATGTAATAATAAAAGCATAGAGATACTAAAATTATTATGGACTAGAGCATTATTCCATCATTCTCCCACTAGCTGTAGGCCCTTATCACATATTAAATCGCAATCCCATTGATCTAATATGACCTTCATGCTTCGAATGAGAAAGAGGTTTGGTTAACGGATTTGCTATGTTGTCATCCATGGGAACTTTGCGTATTTTCACATCACCTTTATCGATGATATCTCGAATAAGGTGAAACTTTCTAAGTACATGTTTAGATACCTATTGTGATCTCAGCTGTTTAGCTTGTGCAATAACCCCACTATTATCACAGTACATATCTACTGGATTAGCAATGCTAGGAATCACTCATAATTCATCAATGAATTTTCTCATCCAAACAGCTTCTTTGGCTGCTTCGGAAGCAGCTATGTACTCAGCTTCTGTTATAGAATCGGCCATGGTAGGTTGTTTTGAACTTTTCCAGCTAACAACACCTTCATTCAAATAAAATATTTAACCTGTTTGCGATCTAGAATCATCATTATCAGTTTCAAAGTTGGCATCAACATAGCTTTTAAGAACTAATTCGCTTTCTTTTCCTCCGTATATCAAAAACATGTCTTTAGTCCTTCTCAAGTACTTGAGTATATTTTTTACTGCAGTCCAATAAGCCTCACCTAGGTGAGATTGGTATCTGCTTGTTGCACTTAGCGCAAATCAAACATCCGGTCGAGTACATATCATGGCATACATGATAGATCCTATGGCTGAAGCATAAGGTATCTTGCTCATTTTATTTATCTCATCCTTAATAGAAGGACTCTGAGTTTTACTGCATACTGAATCTTTTCAGTACATTGTCAATGTATATACTTTGACTAAGGGCCAGAAGCCTCCTAGATCTATCTCTATAAATGCTTATGCCTAGTATATAGGCTGCTTCGCCCAAGTCCTTCATTGTAAAGCACTTTCCTAGCCAAAGCTTGACACTTTGCAGAGTAGGAATGTCATTTCCAATGAGTAGGATGTCATCCACATAGAGTACCAGAAATAATATTGCTCTCCCACTAACTTTCTTGTATACACAAGGTTCGTCTTGATTTTGATGAAACCAAATTCTTTGGTTTCTTCATCAAAATGAAGATTCCAACTTGGAGATGCTTGCTTCAATCCATAAATGGATCTTTGAAGCTTACATAACTTATCAGTATTATTCGGATAGACAAAACCTTCGGGTTGTGTCATATACACATTTTCTTCTAACTTTCCATTGAGAAAAGCAGTGTTGACATCCATTTGCCATATTTCATAGTCATAATATGCTGCTATGGCTAGTATAATTCTGATAGATTTCATCATCACAACTGGTGAATATGTTTCATCATAGTCTATACCATGAGTTTGTCTGAAACCTTTTGCAACTAGTCGTGATTTATAGGTTTGTACAATATCATGCATGTCCTTTTTCTTCTTGAAGATCCATTTGCAACCAATCGCTTTAGCACCTTCAGGCAGATCAATGAAGGTCCAAACTTGATTTTTGTACATGGATTGCATCTCAGATTGCATCCCTTCTTGCCATTTATCACAGTCTTTGCTTGTAACAGCTTGTTGGTAGGTTGTGGGCTCATCTTTTTATCTATGAGTTTCACATCATGATCATCGGTAATGAGAAATCCATATCTATATGGTTCCCGATGTTCTTTACCAGATGTGCGTTGTTGAAGAAGCAGTCTCAACATCTACATGTGCGTATGAGTGATTTTCATTTAAAGGTTCAACTTCTGTTTGTGGCTCTCTAATCTGATTAAGAGTTACATTGCTCCGACTACTTCTTTTGAAAATAAATTCCTTCTCAAGGAATATCCCATTACGAGCAACAAACACTTTGTTCTCCTACGGGAGGTAAAAGTAATATCCTTTAGTCTCTTTCGGATATCCAACAAATAGACACTTATTAGATTTGGATGCTAGTTTATCAGACACTAAATGTTTTACATGAGCTTCACAACCTCAAATCTTAAGGAAAGATAAACTAGGTTGTTTTCCTGTCCGTAGCTCGTATGGTGTGTTTTGAACCGCTTTAGATGGTACTCTATTTAGTATGAATGTAGTAGTTTCTAGAGCGTAACCCCAAAAGGAGATTGGAAGATCAGTTTGACTCATCATAGATCTAACCATATCTAGTAAGGTTCGATTTCTCCGCTCGGATACTCCATTCCATTGTGGTGTTCCAGGTGGAGTTAATTGTGAGACAATTCAACAATTTGTAAGATGATCGTCAAACTCTTGGTTCAAATATTCTCCATCTTGATCCGATCGAAGTGCTTTGATAGTTTTGCCAAGTTGATTTTGTTCTTCATTTTGAAATTCCTTGAATCGCATAAATGATTCGAAATTGTGTCTCATTAAGTAGATGTATCCATATATACTTAAGTCGTCTGTGAATGTTATGAAGTATTGAAAACCACCTCTAGCATTTCTGTTCATTGGTCCGCATACATCATTATGTATTAATCCCAATAAATCAGAAGCTCTTTCAGTATGGCCAGTAAAAGGAGTTTTTGTCATTTTGCCTAATAAGCAAGATTCGCATGTATCATATGATTCTAAATCAAATAAATTTAACATTCCATTTTGGTGGAGTTTGGTTATGCGTTTCTCATTTATATGACCCAAATGACAATGCCAGAAGTATGTTTGATTTAAATCTTTAGATTTAATCCTTTTGGTTTACATGTTATAGACAAATTTGGTGTTGTACGTGTTGGAAATAGTGTCCTAGGACATTTGATGTGCCTAGATTTGTAATTGTCACATTTAAATAAAGTTATTTGATATCATTTATTTCTCATTGATTATTACAATGTGTGCATGTTTTAATATTATAATAATCGAATAATAGTTATTCACGAATAATAAGATTATTCAAATGTCCCTGGTACAATCGCGTTAAGTAGAGACTCAAGTGATTAATATACTAGTATAAGTTTGACTGATAATCATCGGATGATTATGCGTATGGTACGGATCAATCTTATGGGTATTGGTTGGAGAACCAATACTGGATAGACCCGCATTGAGATCACTGCATGGAAATGTCATAAGTGAATCTCAATATAACAATATGTCAATAAATCCTTGAACTTGAGATTATCATAGAGTCCAACATGATAACTGCTATGCCTTGACGTAATCCAACGTCATCTGCAACATGGTGATCATAAAGGTTAGCGATCGGGATTAGTGGGAGTCATGTAGAGAGCAATGAATAATCAAGCTTGGGATTTGTCCGTCTCTTAAGGGAGAAAGATATCTGCTGGGCCCCTCGATAAGTAGGACTGAACGAAATGCATGGCCATGCTCAAATGAAGAGTCATTTGATTCAATCAGTCTACTTAAGATCGAGAAAGCATTTGAATATAAATAAGTATGACAGACTCCATGACTTAGTTCAAATATGATATCGCGTGACAAAGGGATTTGACACGTTAAAAGGTTTAATGGACTATTAACTTATATTATTTGGGTAATCGCACCCCCTCAAGAGCAAGAGAAACTCGTCCATCTACTTCCTACTCTAGGAGAATGGAGTTGGTCGTCTAATCTTCTTCCCTTAGTTGATCTTGATCAATAGTATAATCCTTCTAGTAAGGAATTTGTGTTGTACTATTTATAAATATTATTCGTAAGAATCTAGCAATCCAGCTTGTAGAATTGTACGTGTGTGGATCACGAAAAGAGGAAGGAGATATTCATCTGCTTCTAGTCCGGATCTAAAATTTTTCAATCAGATTAAGGTAATTCGATTAACCCTTTAATCAAACAATTAAATTACTGCATGAGATCCTAAATTGGGTTTTCATATTTATTATTCCGCTGCATTTTTACTCCGATTATTTTGTATTTGATGCATAGAAAACCCAACAGTGGTATCGGAGCCAACTTGCAAGTAATTTAATTGTTTGTGTAGAATATGTTTATGTGTAAATTATGTTCTTGATTATGTTTATAGAATATAGATTTTATAAAATAATTTTTCTGGTTTAATCTGATTAAATCGGATCGTCAAAAAAAATAATTTTCTGGACAGTTTTTCGCATAAAACTGTCCAGAACTGTTCTGGAACAGTACAACGATTCGGGCAGGTTCGAGAAGGTTCGGGTCGGACCTGGACCAGCGGGCCTTTCTTTAATTATCAAAAATGTGTTTGCATTACCAGGATTTTAAACCCTGGTCACACGCCCTGACTTCCGCCGACTTACCAACTGGGCTGCAGTTTTCTTTTGGAAATTATCTCACGGATGTGTTATAAAAGGAAGGAAATATGTTTTAATATTGCAAAATTAAAACTGCATCCAAGGGGACTCGAACCCGCATTGGCTCAACCCGAATGCCGCGCCCGGACCTTCTTGGCCGGAGCACTTTTTGTTAATCTTGCTCACTGATTTTCTACTTGACCCCTGTTTTGAAAAATTCAAAATTAATGTTTAAAAATTCATTTTTGCGGCCAGCGGGATTTGAGCCTGCGCGGCCGTGAGGGGAGATGCACACTCTGCCATATGGGCTACGGATCCAGATTGTTAAATTTTGATACAGTTTTAATTTATTGTCTGATTGTCAGACAGATTGATTATTTAGTATATTACATGCTTTATTAATTATTTGATAATTATTTATGGTATGTGTATGGTGTATGGCATGACCATAAATTGACCAATGTGATTGGATAATTTATTTCCTTATGGGTTGATTTTACAGCCTGTGTGTCGTTTAATTATAATTGGTTTTACGGCCTGCGAGTCGTCTATTTAAATTGTTTATTATTTTACGGCCTGCGTATCGTTTGCACTTCTTGTAAATTTACTAGTGTAGTATTAATTTTATTAATGTAATGAAGATAAGAAGGACGAGAAGGACGGACTCGAGGAGCAAATTGATCGCGTATGACGTTCCAAGGAGTTGGGAAGATCAATGAAGACCATATTTAGCCCTTTAGATTGACCTTTGTGATTTTCATGTTGGCTCATGAAAATCACGTTAGGATTATGGTCATGCTATACACGGTCCTATGCTTTTATTGTCATGTGATGCGATGTATGTTTAAATTTATGCATGTATGTGATGCTATGTATGTTTAGATGTATGTTAGCAAACATAGACATTAACATAGGATAAAATCCCTTGTTAAAATTTTAAAATGCCGTTCATTTGAAAAACACCTATCAAGACTTCGATCATCATGAGTGGGTCATGCCAAAGCTGGGCGCTCGGATTATCTTAGTAAGGTAGGATAGGTAATGGTGGTACCTATACGTTTAATGAATTTGGAAATCAAAATAGTTTTGAACCTTAAGGCATAAGATGGGATTATAACATGCTTGGGCATACGATGCCAAATCCCATGATATAATCTAAGAGTTACATATGATATAATTGATAAAGAGTTATCCACCTAAAGTGTAATATCCGGATTTATTACTGTGTATTTTACCTGTATTCGAACCCTGTATTATTTGGATTTGTGGTTTTGATTATTGGAGTATGATATTTCTTGCATTGGCATCCTTGTACTTAAGTATAGCAACATGCAAATTTTCTCATGCAAACTCGTGATAGCGCACGCTAAGAATGTAGCTTAACGTGCGCTATCGACTATTACTAGCGCACGTTACGTATGTAGGAGTTGCGTGCGCTAGACACTGAATTATTGAGGTAGGTGGCTAGCACATGCGCCAGCCGGGACATGGGTCCGGGTAAGATTTCCGCGGACGAACCTGGACAGTTTTGGAGTCAACTCTTATTTGCGCGCGCTAAGGAATGCTTAGTAGCGTGCGCTAATTAACTTAAGTGCAGAATATTATAAATGAGACAACCACCCGTTTTGGCTTACATTTCCTTCGTCCATTCTTCATTCTTGAGAGGCCAGAGAGCTATAATCATCCCTCTAACACACTTAGAACATATCTTAGTGATCCTTGAATATTGATTATCACTTGTGAGTGATCATTGAAGAGAAGTAACACCTTGGAGTGGCACATAACCAACCGGAGTCGGATTCTACCTTGTGGTTCAGTGATTTCGGCATATTAAGGTATGTTCAACCTATCACCAACCTTAGATTTGGATTCCAAGGGATTAGATGATCATGCTAACGTGATGTTGAATTTCATTGGTGAATTATTCAACAAACATCATGTTTTAAGATTGGAATGTCTATGCTTATGATATTATCATTGGAACCTCGTAGTTGGAATCCTAGTACTTCAAGTGGTAAGAGAACATTCTGAAGTTATTATCCGTATGATTTATGTGATCATAAATTGGAGGTGGTATTATTTTCGGTTATAAGGACTTAAGGGAAGAATCGTCTTAGGATATATTCTTTTGTATAAGTCGGAATTGTTAGTTCACCTCCAGATGAAGTCTGAATATGTATAATGATAGTAGAATCTAATACATCAACCGGAGATCACCAACTTCGCATGAGAATTGTAATCAAGACGGATTATAGTGTTATGATGATTTGCACCTCGAAGTTGTTAGTATCCATGAGATCATTCATAAAGGTTATGATCATAACATGAATCCGGATAACAAACATTAATGACTGAGGGATTCGCTTACTTCATCACCATTTGTATAATTTGCTGCCCTCCAGTGAACTGCCATGCACTCTTAGCGTGCGCTAAGCTACGAGAATTAACGCGCGCTATCGAGTACGTTTAGCGTACACAACGATTTGGACTTACCGTGCGTTAAGTCATCAGCTGAGTCAGTCGGCTGATCAGTGAGGCACTGACCACACCTGGTTAGCGTACGCTAGGCTGTGTGTACTGCGTGCGCTAACGAGTAGCATTAACGTACGCTACATAGGATTCGTAGCGTGCGTTAAGCTATCCTGACAGATTGCATATTAAGGACATTCTACCGTAATTGTTGAATTGTTAGACGTTCATTTGACATGAAATGAATTCTATGCTATTTCTTTTGTTAAGGTTCGAGCTTAACACGTGATTGATCGAAGGGGACGACCTTCGAGTATTTTGATATTCGTGGAAGTTTATTCTTGTCAACGAATCGAGGCAAGTACTTTAATTAGAATTGTTTATATTATGACAATTATGATGTGATTGTATCGTGTAAATATGTTGTGATTATATGTCCACCATGCGTTGATCCGACGGGAATCATCATGGGAATCTATAGTTGTGTGCGCTGGATCGTCGGACAAGTAGTTCCACCATGTGTTGGTCCGATGGGATCATCATGGGAATCTATAGCTGTGTGCGCTGGATCGTTGGAATACCATTAGTATGTTGAAACTGTTATGATATGATATGTGTTGTGGATATTTTCTCGTTGGAGAAACTTGTTATGATATAATTGTTGATTATATCATTGTTATATGATTATTGTACTTGTACTAGCATCGTTGTGCTAACCCCTTCGGGGGTGAACATTTGTGTATGTTCAGGATCTAGGAGAGCGGGGAAAAAACCACTGGAGATGCATGACGACGAGGGTGCGGAGTGATGTTCCGGCCGAGTTTACTGTCTGTTGTTTGTTGGTTATTTCAATAAGTACTCGAGTACGTCGTCAGTTTATAATGTTTGGATTTTAGTGATGTAATAATAACTCTTCATTGAATGTTTGTAATCTCGGTTTTGAACCAGTCGGTTGAATTTTATTTCAGCAATTTCATAAATTGGTATCTGTTATGGTCATTTCCTTCATTCAGCCTTGTAAATTCTTATGTAAAGGATTTACGGCGCTGTAATATTCCTGAATATATCGGGGGTGTTACAGAATATGGTATCAGAGCTAAGATTATGGATATCTTGGCCATTGGGTTAAAATAAGGGTCATTTACGTCTTTTGAGGTAACCGGCCGTGAATGACATCACTGTACTGCCTACCTCTTCATGTGAACGGTGGTTGTAAGTTCCTAAACTCTATCTCGTTCTTTACATGTTGTACCTTTTTATACTTGAACATTAGAACGATGTTGTTTCCTGTATATTAAGTATTTGTGCTTACAGTATGTTGAGAGGCGGATGTGGATGTGGTCGCGGTCGTGGACGCGGACGAAGGAATGCTGAAAGGGAGGCGTCGCCTTCTATTCAGGCTAGTCATAGCTCAGGCGAGCCGCAACAATCTATCAATAACGAACCGGAACCTGCGGTACCAGAAATACTTCGCCAAGTGGTAAATCAGATGACTCAGTTCGCTCATGTCGTGGACCGAATGCAGATGGCAGTGGGACTTCAGCAGGGAGATAGACAGCAAAGGATCCCAGAAATGGGAAATCGAGGTGACCGATGGTTGCAAGAAGTAGCGAAAATGCAACCGCCCAAATTTGACGGCTTTTCCGAGACTCCCACTTGGGATCATTGGTTGAAGGAATTGGAGAAAATTTTTGCTGGAATTAATTGCCCAGACAACAGGAGAGCTCCTATTGCCCAGTACTTTCTGAATAGGGAGGCATCCGAGTGGTGGGAAGCTATCCGACCTGCAGATCATGATGCTGATTGGACAGAATTTAAAATGTTGATGGAAGCTCAGTACTGCCCTCTTCCTGTGAAGGAAGCCAAAATTCGGGAGTTTTTCTCTGCTCAACCATCAGACGAACCCGTATCCCAGACGATTAAGGCGTTTAACCAGCAATTAGCATTTGTTCGACATCTGGTCAGAACAGATGCAGAGATGATGATTCATTTTGAAATGAGGATGAAACCAGAAATCCAGAGGTACATGTCCGGTTTTGAATGTACCACTCTCCGCCAATACCAGGATAAGGCATTGGCGTACGAAATAAAAGAAGCAGCAATGGAGAAGTTTATGTAGTCGAAGAAACAGAAAGTCTCTGGTACTTTTATAGAGCACAAGAGCAGTGGGCCCCGCAAGGCCCAGTCTTCTTTTTCTTTCAAGAAACCTCCGCACCCATCTAAGAGCGGAAAGAATTACGGAACTATGTCATCCACGACGGATACAGCTAGGAAGTGCTTTAACTGTGGTCGCCCAGGCCACCTTTGGCGTGATTGTTTGCGCACTCCAGTTACATGTTTTGACTGCGGACAGGAAGGACACCGTGCGACGTTTTGCAAGGACGCCACCAAATACAATGGAACCCGTTCATCGCAGCCAGTTCAGAAGGAAGCTAGTATCCAACAGACGCAGCAAAGTGTTCAGATGCCTCAAAATTTTGGCCGCGGGCGAGGCAGAGGACAATGGGACCGAAAGGGGACATCGAGTGCCGGATCTGTTCCCCCACGTCTGTATGAGATGAGGAGGACAGACGATCGTGATGTCTTTGCCGCATCGTGCATCGGCCCGCATCCTTTCCCGGCCAATAGCGTTTTATTCGATACAGGAGCTACGCATTCTTTTATATCTTTGTCTTGTGTAAATCATTTGAATATTTCTGGTTTTCATACTTATGAACCTTATGTTGTTGGTTTACCGAGTGGAGAGAGGATTGTCGGGAATTTAGAAACTAGGGATTTCCTTGTAACATTTGGAGGCAGAGAGTGGCTCTCAAATCTAATCGTGATAGAAATGCAAGGAGACGACCTGATACTCGGAGACGATTGGATTAATCAATATAGAGCAATTGTAAACTACCGAAGGAGGAATATCTCGCTAATCACCGACGATGGCTCCGAAGTACTATTTGAAGGATGGAAACTAGGAAGCTCAGGAAAATTGATCAAAGCAATGAAAGCTGTCAAATTGTTGAAGCAGGGCTGTACCGGGTACTGGTGCTATGCAATGAAGAAAGAGGACGAAACTATGGAACTTTCATCCATTCCTGTTGTTAACGAATTTCCAGATGTATTTCCTGACGAGCTACCTGGACTACCTCCACGAAGGGATGTAGAATTTACCATTGAACTGGAACCCGGAGCTACACCAATTTCTAAGGCGCCATATCGTATGGCACCTACTGAGATGTATGAACTGAAAAAGCAGCTGGAGGAGTTACTGGACAAAGGCTATATTCAGCCAAGCGTTTTACCCTGGGGAGCGCCAGTTCTTTTTGTCCGAAAGAAGGATGGATCATTTCGACTGTGTATTGACTATCGAGAGCTGAAAAAGATGACGATTAAGAATAAGTATCCGTTGCCACGGATTGATGATCTGTTTGACCAGTTGCAAGGGGCAACAATATTTTCTAAAATCGATCTGAGATCAGGGTATCATCAACTGAGGATTAAGGAATCTGATGTTCCGAAATCAGCATTCAGAACTCGCTAAGGACACTATGAGTTTGTAGTGATGCCGTTTGGTCTCACTAACGCACCTGCTGTATTCATGCAATTGATGAACCGAGTATTCATCGAATATTTGGATAAATTTGTGGTCGTGTTCATTGATGACATTTTAGTGTATTCTAAGAGCCCGGAAGAGCATGCTCAGCATTTGCGGATTGTATTGGAACTTTTGAGAAACGAACAACTGTACGCCAAACTCTCTAAGTGTAAATTTTGGCTGAAGAAAGTAATGTTCCTCGGCCATGTGGTATCAGCTAAAGGAGTCCGAATTGACCCTCAGAAAATCGAAGCAATTATGGATTGGAAACCTCCAAAGAACGTGAAAGAAGTTTGAAGTTTCTTATGACTTGCTGGGTATTATCGTCGGTTCGTGGAAGGGTTTTCCAAAATATCCCATCCACTTACTCGACTCCTGCAGAAAACTCAAAAGTTTGAGTGGAACGATCCGTGTCAAACTAGTTTTGATGAATTAAAGAAGAGATTGACGACGACACCTATTCTATCACTTCCACGGGGGACTAGAGGATTCATAGTTTACAGTGATGCTTCGAACCAAGGACTCGTATGCGTATTGATGCAGAATGACAAGGTGATCGCTTATGCTTCACGACAGCTGAAACCTTATGAAGTGAATTACCCAACACATGATTTGGACCTAGCAGCAGTAGTTTTTGCTTTGAAGATCTGGAGGCATTATCTGTACGGGACTCACTGTCAGATCTTTACGGATCACAAGAGTCTCAAATACATCTTCAGTCAGAAAGAATTGAACATGCGACAAAGAAGATGGTTAGAATTGATTAAGGACTATGACTTGGAGATTTTGTATCATCCAGGAAAAGCGAATGTAGTGGCCGATGCACTCAGTCACAAGTCGGTTTCTATTCAGATGCTGGAGACTCTGACCTCCCAACTTAGCCTTCAACGAGAGATGATTCGAGAAGGAATTGAAGTGTAGTTACAAAGAGTCCAAGGACAACTGTGCGTGATGGAAATAACTTCATCACTAACCGAAGAAATCAAATCTAGACAGGTAGATGATCCTCTGATGATTCGGTTACGAGATGAAGTGATCAAGGGGAAGGCCCCCGGATTCCTAATTCATGATGATGGAGTTTTGAGATTCCAGAACCGACTCTGCATTCCCGATGTCAATGTTCTGAAACAGATGATTATGAAGGAAGCTCACAGTTCGCCCTATTCTATCCACCCGGGCACCAGTAAAATGTATAAGGACTTGAAGCAGAATTTCTGGTGGGGCAACATGAAGAAAGATGTAACGGACTATGTTTCGAAATGCTTGACTTGTCAGCAGGTTAAGATGGAGCATCAAGGGCCTGTCGAAATGTTGAAGCCGCTTCCAATCCCTGAATGGAAGTGGGAGGACATATCGATGGACTTTATCACCAGTATGCCGAGAACCAAGATAGGAATGAATATGATTTGGGTGATAGTTGATCGTTTAACCAAATCAGCTCATTTTCTAGGCATTAAGGACATGTGGGGACCAGAGAGGTTGGCACAAGTATTTATATCGGAGATAGTTCGATTGCATGGTACGCCGAAGACCATTATTTCTGATCGAGATAGCCGTTTTGTGTCTCACTTTTGGAGAGCAGTTCATAAGGCCTTGGAGACCGAATTGAACTTCAATACAACTTATAACCCGCAGACTGACGGACAATCCGAGAGGACCATTCAAACGGTGGAGGATATGCTGAGGGCTTGTGCCTTAGATTGGTCAAACGATTGGGAAATTCATCTACCATTGATTGAATTTACCTACAACAATAGTTGGCATGCTTCCATTAAGATGGCACCATTCGAGGCATTATACGGGAGGAGATGCAGATCGCCCCTATGCTGGGACGATTCATTAGACTTGATCGGAACGGAACCAGAGTTGATCGTGCAGACTCGAGAGAAGATAGCCTTGATTCGTGAAAGGCTGTTGACCGCCCAGAGTTGCCAGAAATCTTACGCAGACATACGTCGTCGCCCATTGGAGTTCAGTACTGGAGACCACGTACTTTTGAAGGTTTCTCCTACTCGGGGAATCTTTCGTTTCGGAAGGAAAGGAAAGCTGAGTCCGAGATATATCGGACCATTTGAGATCCTTGAGAGAGTTGGAGAGTTGGCATACAGATTAGCATTACCGCCGTCATTGTGCCATGTTCATAACGTGTTCCACGTATCCCAGTTACGGGGGTATATACCAGATCCTAGTCATGTCATTGATTTCGGCGAGATCGAAGTCGCTCAAGATGGGACGTTTGAAGAAAGTCCGGTCAAGATACTCGAGAGTCGAGTTAAGCAGTTGAGAAACAAACCCATTGTTTTGGTCAAAGTTCAATGGTCTCGCCATGGAGTGGAAGAAGCCACATGGGAAACGGAAGATGGCATGAAGTACAGATATCCCGAGTTATTTTCGTCTTGAGTTTCGGGATGAAACTCCTTTTTAGTAGGAGAGTATGTAATATCCGGATTTATTACTGTGTATTTTACCTGTATTCGAACCCTGTATTATTTGGATTTGTGGTTTTGATTATTGGAGTATGATATTTCTTGCATTGGCATCCTTGTACTTAAGTATAGCAACATGCAAATTTTTTCATGCAAACTCGTGATAGCGCACGCTAAGAATGTAGCTTAACGCGCGCTATCGGCTATTACTAGCGCACGCTACGTATGTAGGAGTTGCGTGCGCTAGACACTGAATTATTGAGGTAGGTGGGTAGCACATGCGCCAGCCAGGACATGGGTTCGGGTAAGATTTCCGCGGACGAACCTGGACAGTTTTGGAGTCAACTCTTATTAGCGCGCGCTAAGGAATGTTTAGTAGCGTGCGCTAATTAACTTAAGTGCAGAATATTATAAATGATACAACCACCCGTTTTGGCTTACATTTCCTTCGTCCATTCTTCATTCTTGAGAGGCCAGAGAGCTATAATCATCCCTCTAACACACTTAGAACATAACTTAGTGATCCTTGAATATTGATTATCACTTTTGAGTGATCATAGAAGAGAAGTAACACCTTGGAGTGGCACATAACCAACCGGAGTCGGATTCTACCTTGTGGTTCAGTGATTTCGGCATATTAAGGTATGTTCAACCTATCACCAACCTTAGATTTGGATTCCAAGGGATTAGATGATCATGCTAACGTGATGTTGAATTTCATTGGTGAATTATTCAACAAACATCATGTTTTAAGATTGAAATGTCTATGCTTATGATATTATCATTGGAACCTCGTAGTTGGAATCCTAGTACTTCAAGTGATAAGAGAACATTCTGAAGTTATTATCCGTATGATTTATGTGATCATAAATTGGAGGTGGTATTATTTTCGGTTATAAGGGGAAGAATCGTCTTAGGATATATTATTTTGTATAAGTCGGAATTGTTAGTTCACCTCCAGATGAAGTCTGAATATGTATAGTGATAGTAGAATCTAATACATCAACCGGAGATCACCAACTTCGAATGAGAATTGTAATCAAGACGGATTATAGTGTTATGATGATTATACGTATACTTGCACCTTGAAGTTTTTAGTATCCATGAGATCATTTATAAAGGTTATGATCATAACATGAAGCCGGATAACAAACATTAATGACTGAGGGATTCACTTACTTCATCACCATTTGTATAATTTGCTGCCCTCCAGTGAACTGCCATGCACTCTTATCGTGCGCTAAGCTACGAGAATTAACGCGCGCTATCGAGTACGTTTAGCGTACGCAACGATTTGGACTTAGCGTGCGTTAAGTCATCAGCTGAGTCAGTCGGCTGATCAGTGAGGCACTGACCACGCCTGGTTAGCGTACGCTAGGCTGTGTGTACTGCTTGCGCTAACGAGTAGCATTAACGTACGCTACATAGGATTCGTAGCGTGCGTTAAGCTATCCTGACAGATTGCATATTAAGGACGTTCTACCGTAATTGTTGAATTGTTAGACGTTCATTCGACATGAAATGAATTCTATGCTATTTCTTTTGTTAAGGTTCGAGCTTAACATGTGATTGATCGAAGGGGACGACCTTCGAGTATTTTGATATTCGTGGAAGTTTATTCTTGTCAACGAATCGAGGCAAGTACTTTAATTAGAATTCTTTATATTATGACAATTATGATGTGATTGTATCGTGTAAATATGTTGTGATTATATGTACACCATGCGTTGATCCGACGAGAATCATCATGGGAATCTATAGCTGTGTGCGCTGGATCGTCGGACAGGTAGTTCCACCATGTGTTGGTCCGACGGGATCATCATGGGAATCTATAGCTGTGTGCGCTGGATCGTTGGAATACCATTAGTATGTTGAAACTGTTATGATATGATATGTGTTGTGGATATTTTCTCGTTGGAGAAACTTGTTATGATATAATTGTTGATTATATCATTGTTGTATGATTATTGTACTTGTACTAGCATCGTTGTGCTAACCCCTTCGGGGGTGAACATTTGTGTATGTTCAGGATCCAGGAGAGCGGGGAAACAACCACTGGAGATGCATGACGACGAGGGTGCAGAGTGATGTTCCGGCCGAGTTTACTGTCTGTTGTTTGTTGGTTATTTCAATAAGTACTCGAGTACGTCGTCAGTTTATAATGTTTGGATTTTAGTGATGTAATAATAACTCTTCATTGAATGTTTGTAATCTCGGTTTTGAACCAGTCGGTTGAATTTTATTTCAGCAATTTCATAAATTGGTATCTGTTATGGTCATTCCCTTCATTCAGCCTTGTAAATTCTTATGTAAAGGATTTACGGCGCTGTAATATTCCTGAATATATCGGGGGTGTTACATAAAGTAGCTCAATTCTAGGCGTCATGCCAAAGCTGAGTTTAGGATTGTGCGAAATGGGATCTTAGCCCACTAAAATTACAAATATTGTAAATTGAGGGTACTTTGTTTTAGTGGGAGTATTTTTCGAGAAATAAAATAATGTGACAAAATATTTTGCATATTGAATTTTGTAGAATGGCATCAAACAACACATCCACCATTTCACTGCGATCCGTCCTTGAGAAGGACAAGCTCAAAGAAAACGGCAACAACTATCTGGATTGGATCCGGAGCTTGAGAATAGTTCTCAAGCAAGAAAGAAAGTTGTATGTTCTTGAGGAAAAAATTCCCGATGAGCCGGCTAGCAATGCAAACAAAGCAATAAAAAACAAATGAAAGAAACATTGTGATGATTCCATTGATGTCAGTTGTCTTATGTTAGCCGCCATTTGTCCAGAACTTCAGAAGAATCTGGAGGAAATGGAAGCTTATGAGCTAAATGCTCACCTCAAAGAAACTTTCTCGAAGCATGCTAGGCAAGAGAGGTATGAGACCTTTCAAGCCTTGTATGCTTGCAAGATGGTTGAGGGGACATCTGTCAGCACTCATGTGCTCAAGATGAAAGGATATATATTGATCATCTTGAAAGGCTTGGTTTTCCACTTTCTAAGGAGCACTCCACGGATGTGATCCTAAACTCATTGCGCGAAAGTTTCGGTCAGTTCATTATGAACTAGAATATGAATGAGATGGAGAAGTCCATTGCTGAGCTGCATGGGATGCTTAAAACGACTGAGCAGAATATTAAGAAGAAACCAAGCCATGTGCTGATGGTCAGCAAAGGGAAATCCTTTAAGAACAAAGGCAAGGGCAAGGTTAAGGCAAAAGTTGCCACATCTAAAGACCCTACTAGGCCGGTTTTCAAGGCTAAAGCTCCCAAAGATGGAAATTGCCATCATTGCAATAAACCAGGATGCTGGAAAAGAAATTGCAAGATTTAGTTGGAAGATCTAAAGTGTACCAAGGGTAGTGAGACTGCCACAGGTATATTTGTTATAGAAGTTAACTTATCTTCTAACTCCTGTGTATTGGATACTGTATGTGGATCTCAATTTTTTGCAAATGTGCAGGGGTTGAGAAGCAGTAGAGAACTGAAGAAAGGGGGAGTGGATCTAAGAGTCGGCAATGGAGCAAGAGTTGCTGCACTAGCCGTAGGAACTTATGATCTAGTTTTACCCAATGGACTTTTGTTAGCTTTGAACAATTGCTATTATGTTCCTGCTATGATTTGGAATATTATTTCAGTTTCTACATTAGATTGTGAAGGTTACAGTTTTCTTATTAAGAATAAGATTATTCGTATATTCTTTGATGACTTGCTTTATGGTACTGCAAAGTTATATACTGGCCTTTACAATATTGATCTAGATGAGTCCGACACTTTGGAAGTCTATAACATTGCATCCAAGAAACCTAAGCTCAATGATTCTAATCCAACTTACTTATGGCATTGTCGAATTGGTCACATAAACGAGAAACGCATTTCTAAACTCCATAATGATGGACTTTTAGACTCTTTTGACTATGAATCATATGGGACATGCGAATCTTGTTTATTGGGCAAGATGACGAAGAATACTTTCACCGGTCATGGAGAAAGGGCTAGTGATCTATTAGGCCTAATACATACGGATGTATGCGGACCTCTTAGCACTCGTACCAGATGTGGATACCAATACTTCATTACATTCACCGATGATTTTAGCCGATATGGATATGTTTATCTTATGAACTATAAACATGAATCTTTTGAAATATTCAAAATATTCCAGAATGAAGTACAGAATCAAGTTGGCAAGACAATTAAATCCCTTCGATCGGATCGAGGTGGTGAATACTTGAGCCAAGAGTTCGATGATCATCTTAGGAGTTGTGGAATTGTTTCACAACTTATTCCTCCCGGAACACCTCAGCATAACGGAGTGTCCGAGAGGAGGAATCAAACTTTATTAGATATGGTTCGATCCATGATGAGTCAAACAGAGCTTTCATTATTATTTTGGGTCCACGCCTTAGAAATAGCAACATTCACCCTTAATCGTGTTCCATCTAAAGCAGTTTAAAAGACACCATTTGAGAAATGGATTGGTAAGAGACCAAACTTGTTTTTTCTAAACATATGGGGTTGCGAATCGTTCGTAAGGCGCCAAGTGTTTGACAAACTGGCAGCCAAGTCTGAAAGATGTTTATTTGTGGTGTATCCTAAGGAAACTAAGAGATATTACTTTTATACGCCCGCAGAGAACAAAGTGTTTGTTGCTCGAAATGTTGTATTCTTAGAAAGGGAATTTATTTCCAAAAGAGACAGTGGGAGAAGAGTAATTCTCAAGGAAACTTGAGAACCACAAGAAGACATCGCTTCACCGATGGAAGCCGAACAAGATCAACAATCAGTTGAAGAGCCTGTTCAAAGTACACAAGTCCCACGCAGATCTGATAGGAAGCGACATGAACCTGAGAGATATGGTTATCTCGTAACAGAGGATGATGCTGCATCGCTCATAGATGATGAGCCTAGTACCTATACAAAAGTTGCTTCAGGACCAGAGTCCGAGGAATGGCTAGAAGACATGAAGTCATAGATGCAGTCCATGTATGACAATCAAATTCGGAACTTGATAGATCGACCTGAGGGTGTTAAAACCATTGGGTGGAAATGGGTCTATAAAAAGAAGAGAGACATGGATGATAATCTGTAAGCCTATAAAGCTAGACTAGTGGCAAAAGGTTATAGTCAGATTCATGGTGTTGACTATGATGAGACCTTTTCACCAGTAGTCATGCTTAAATCAATTAGAATTTTATTTTCCATTGCCGCATACTATGATTACGAAATATGGCAAATGGATGTCAAAACAGCATTCCTTAATGGAAACTTACTCGAGGATGTGTACATGACACAACCTGAAGGTTTTGTTCATCCAGAAAATTTTAAAAAGGTTTGCAAGCTTCAAAGATCCATTTATGGGTTGAAGGAGGCTTCTCGGAGCTGGAATCTTCGTTTTGATGAAACTGTCAAAGAGTTTGGGTTCATTCAAAATGAAGATGAACCATGTGTGTACAAGAAGGTTAGTGGGAGAATAGTTGTTTTCTTAGTCTTATATGTAGATGACATATTACTCATTGGAAATGACATTCCCACCTTGCAGACAGTCAAGACTTAGTTGGGGAGTTGTTTCTCAATGAAAGACTTAGGAGAAGCTGCTTACATTACTGGGATAAATATCTATAGAGATAGATCAAAGAGATTGATTGGTCCGATTCAATGTACATACATTAATAAAATATTGAAGAGGTTCAATATGCAAGACTCCAAGGGAGGACTCTTGCCAATGTCACATGGCATTCATCTGAGTGAGACTCAGAGTCCTAAGACTCCTGATGAGCGAGCCCACATGAGCAATATACCATACGCTTCGGCTATTGGATCGATCATGTATGCCATGATTTGTACTCGACTAGATGTATTGTTTGCCCTTAGCATGACAAGTCGATACCAATCGAATCCTGGTGAAAGTCACTGGACAGCAGTGAAAACCATCCTAAAGTACTTGAGAAGAACTAAGGATGATTTCCTAGTTTATGGAGGGGTGGGAAACAAGCTGGCTGTAAGAGGTTACGCCGATGCAAGTTTCGAAACCGACAGAGACGATTTCAAATCGCAAACTGGTTATGTGTTTGTATTGAATGGAGGTGCTATGAGTTGGAAGAGTTCCAAGCAAAGCACGGTTGCTGATTCTGTTACAGAAGATGAGTAACTGGCAGCATCGGATGCAGCTAAGGAAGCCGTATGGATCAAGAAGGTCGTTACCGAACTAGGAGTGGTGCCAACCATCCAGGGTCCCATAAGCCTTTATTGTGACAATAATGGTGCTATTGCACAAGCTAAAGAGCCTAGGTCCCATCATAATTCCAAACATATACTCAGAAAATAGCACCTAGTCATAGAGATTGTCAGACGAGTAGATATTACAATATACAAAGTAGCAACGGAAGAGAATGTTGCAGATCTACTTACCAAGCCTCTCTCACAAGGAAAGCATGTTGAGCATGCTATAGGGATAGGACTAAAAGTCATGAATGAATGGTCCTAGTGCAAGTGGGAGATTATTGAAAATAGTATCATATGACATTTGATGTGCCTATATTTGTAATTGTCACATTTAAATAAAGTTATTTGATATCATTTATTTCTCGTTGAATATTATAATGTGTGCATGTTTTAATATTATAATAATCGAATAATACTTATTCAAGAATAATAAGATTATTCAAATATCCATAGTACAATCGCGTTAAGTAGAGACTCAAGTGATTAATATACTAGTATAAGTTTGATTGATAATCATCGGATGATTATGCGGATGGTACAGATCAATCTTATGGGTATTGGTTGGAGAACCAATACTGGAAAGACCCGCATTGAGATCACTGCATGGAAATGTCATAAGTGAATCTCAATATAACAGTATGTCAATAAATCTTTAAACCTGAGATTATCATAGAGTCTAACATGATAATTCTATGCCTTGACGTAATCCAACGTCATCTGAAACATGGTGATCATAAAGGTTAGCGATCGGGATTAGTGGGAGTCATGTAGAGGGCAATGAATAATCAAGATAGGGATTTGTCCCTCTCTTAAGGGAGAGAGATATCTGTTGGGCCCCTCGATAAGTAGGACTGAAGTAAATGCATTGCCATGCTCAAATGAAGAGTCATTTGATTCAATCAGTCTACTTAAGATCGAGAAAGCATTTGAACATAAATAAGTATGATAGACTCCATGACTTAGTTCAAATATGATATCGCGTGACGAAGGGATTTGACAAGTTAAAATGTTTAATGGACTATTAACTTATATTATTTGGGTAATCATAATGTCTTGCTAGGGGCCGCTTATGATTTATTATTTAATAAGGTATTAAATAATTGCCAACATAATATAAGTCTTTTGGGTCACACGTACGAAAATTATAGACAAGTAGGAATAAATATCAATTGGGAATAATAAATATAATATTAGATATTATATTTATAAGGAGATTAAATAAGTAATATATATAATATTGGATATTATATATATTGTATTATTTAATAATTTGAGGGACAACTAAGTAAATACTAGTGTTTGACTATAGGGTTTACTTAGTATAAATATAAGGTCTTGGACAAGGAGTTGTCATAATGCAAAAATCTAAAAAAAATCGCACCCCCTCAAGAGCAAGAGAAAATCGGCCATGTACTTCCTACTGTAGGAGAACGGAGTTGGTCGTCTAATCCTCTTCCCTTAGTTGATCTTGATCAATAGTACAATCCTTCTAGTAAGGAATTTGTGTTGTACTATTTATCAATATTATTCGTAAGGATCTAGCAATCCGGCTTGTAGATTTGTTCGTGTGTGGATCACCAAAAGAGGAAGGAGATATTCATCTGCTTCTAGTCCGGATCTAGAATTATTCAATCGGATTAAGGTAATTCGATTAACTCTTTAATCAAACAATTAAATTACTGCATGAGATCCTAAATTGGGTTTTCATATTTATTATTCCGCTGCATTTTTACTCCGATTATTTTGTATTCGATGCATAGAAAACCCAACAGTACGTATCAAGATTGAGAGGATATAATCTCCTACTCATTAAGTCATCTCCACAGAAAATGCCATTTCGAAATATGGAGAAAATATGATCTTCAATAGTGAATTTATAACCTTCCAAATCCAAGCATGAAATAGAAATAATATTCCTACTCATAGTAGGAACATAATAACAATTATTTAATTCTTAAGACAATCCCACTAGGCAATTTTATTTCATATGTTCCTACAGCTATAGCAGCAACTCTTTCTCTATTGCCCACACATAGGTCCATTTCGCCTTTTGCCAATGGTCTACTCCCTCGCTGCCCCTGCGTATTTACACAAATGTGAGGTTCACTGCAGGTATCTAATACCCAAGAATTAGAAGTAGATAGATTGACTTATATAACAAAAATACCTGAAGCAGCAGTCCCACTGCCCTTATTTTTCTTTAATTCTTCCAAATAGTATTGCAGTTCTGTTTCCAATGACCCGGTTCATTGCAATGGAATCAAACTCCTTCCTTGGGTGACTTTGATGGCTTCTTTAAAGGCTTGGGCTTAGGCTTGGTACCAGATGGACCCTTACCCTTTCCATTTTTCACCATCGATTTGCCATTTCTTTTACCTTTCTGTTTTGAACCATCAAAACATTAGGACCAGCTCTCTTAATGTTTTGTTCAGTTTGTTTGAGCATCCATGCAGTTCTGTGATGGACTTCTCCATATTGTGCATGTTGAAGTTCACAACAAATGGGTCGTACTCTGAGGGCAAAGATGCCAAGATCTTATCTGTAGCAAGCTCCTGACTGATAGGAGCACCAAGCCTTTCAAGATGCTCAATATAGCCCTTCATCTTAAGGACATGAGCACTGACAGAAGTACCAGAAGTCATTTTGCACCCGTTTAATGCCTTTGTAGTGGCAAACCTTTCTTGACGGGCTTGCTCTTGGAACATTTCCTTGAGCCGGCCCATCATGTTGAATGCTTCCATTTTCTCAAACCGAATTTGCAGCTCAGAATCCATGGTTGCTAGCATGAGGCATGTGACATCCAAAGAGTCATTGACATGCTTACTATAAGCATCCTTTTGAGCCCTTGTAGTAGTGGGTGCAAGTTCATCAGGAATAGATTGCTCAATGATATATAGTTTCCTTTCAGCTTTGAGAACAATTCTCAAATTTCTTGACCAGTCAAGAAAGTTTGTTCCAGGCAGTTTTTCTTTTTCTAGAATCAGTCACAAAGAGTTAGATCCGTTTGATGCCATTTTCTACAATATGCGAAGTTAAATTATGTGAGTTTTTAAATCTAACAATCAAATAATTACAAGTATAGCGTTGGCATATCACTTGTAGAAAAAAGAAGTTTAGATCTTACAATTTTGGGATGACATCTTACGTCCAGTTATATTAATCCCAAATATGCCATAGGCCCATAACTATTTTGATAGCCTATACAAGTCTTGCCATTTTAAAACGTATGGATATCACTTTTATCCAACTTGTCTTATTAAGATAAAATCAATACATTTTGCTTTAGCAGACATGTATTTAAAATAATCAAAACTTGACAAATGTTTTATGAATGGACGGCATAGAAACTTATGTTGTTTCAAATTTATTTTCACAAACTATTTTGATTTTGAATAAAACTAAGTCCCCCGTACTGACATGCATCTTATACATGTATATGTATGTGACATAAATATCATGTATCCCATACAAATAAATATTAAAATGATGCATCTCATACACATATAAAATGGTAAAGTAAATATGATGCATCTCATACACATATGAAATGGTTAAAGTGTGACGTGGTATACCCATAAGCCCAGAGATGCACGAGCCATGTGAATATCAAGATGTCAATCTATGGTAGAAAGTCTCCATGGTTGCCTCCTCCTTGGATCATCATTGTGGAATGTTTCTTCATGTTACACGATACAATAATCCTAATATATAGAATTACATGTGGTAATAGAAACCCCGAGTTACATTCGAGGGGAGTAAGATCATATGCGGATCCAGGACCGAAAAACCACTGGTGCACCGACCGTCCCACAAAAAATAATGTCAAACGATAAAATATATATTAAAATTACATTAAAGATAACAAATAATACATAAAGAAAGTCAGTAATAACAAAGCGGGGGACAATGAGGCGAACATGTCATGCTGGAAAACTTACCTCTAGATCAGGGTGAGGTCGAGCCTCTTGGGGCGTACTCAGGACAGGGGACGATCCCCCTCGTGTGCGTGTGTGGGAAAAAAAACAAAAAAAAGACAAAGGATCCGTACATTTACAAAGAAAATCGCCTACATTTACTGTCCATTTCCTGAAAATGTGCTAAAATAACATCATTACTAATAGTTTTAAGTACGTATTTTTCTATAAATGTTACAAGACGATTATTCAACCATTGATCACCCATATTACTACATAACTCACTCTTCACATACTTCATAGCTGAGAAGACTCGTTCAACACTTGCAGTTGCTACGGGCAAAATCAACATTTCTTTCAAAAGTAATTTCTAATATTTGGCTAACTGAAACCCTTCAGCTAGTTTTGTATTAAGGGTGCATCTTAATTTTTTCATCATATTACATAAATATTCTTCAAAAGAAGCAAGTGTTTGCGAAATACTTCAAGGTTGAATAAACAATTTTAAACAATTTAATTAATATCGCCTTGATCAAAACAGATTACGTCAGATCAAAAAATATATTTAATAGGTATATATGACTTTACTTATTAAACTCCGAGAGTAAAAAATAATTAAACTCCTCGATAATTCAACTATTGCCTAAATAAAATAACGGGAAAGATAATACTAGATATTATCGGGGAAGGGGGTCTTATTTTGAAAAAAATCTGGTGGTGCACGTGCACCACCAGGTTATGTATAGATCCGCCTATGAGTAAGATGTGAAGAGAACTTTACAATAAGAGACTATAAGAAAAGGCACGACATGCAAGCCGTATTAAAATTTTACAACCCATAATAAGAGTAGTAAAACTATTTGGCAAACATGCCTATACCACGTACAATGCATTAACATTTAAGCAAGTACATAAATAATGACGAAGATACCGAGACGAATATAGTGGGTTACGATCGGGGGGTTCTGAGGGGCAACGCCCCTGGCGGGGTCCAAGGGCAGAAGAAATGACAAGAGTGATAAGTGTCAGTTTTATACACTTATCTATGGTTTGTATCGATATATTTCACCCATAATTGAGCTAGTCTACTCATTTTTGCTTAGAATTAATTAGCTTTTAATAATTTTATTATTTATCAGATGAAAATGTAAATTTAGTCTTAATCGGATTGAATTACTGATTTACTCAAGAAATAACATGCGTATAAAATATTCTCTTTGTTGAATTTTTATGTATTCATGTTGTAGGACTTTCCGAGATGAGTTTGGGTGTCTTTCCGGATTCAAAATCAAAGTTAAATATCAAAAGTTATCATCAGAAGAATATTTGGGGCAAAAACGCAAAGTCTCAGAAATTCTGGGCTGAAAAAGAAGTCTGAAACTCCATACGGGCATGTACGGGCGTAACTCACAAAAATGCAAATTTACGAAGCCATGTTACGGCCGTAACTCCTCAATGTTATGGCCGTAAGTCATCATAGTTACGGCCGTAACTTCTCAATGTTACGGCCGTAACTCTTGACAGATTATTTATCATTGTCTAATTTTTTGTACTTTTGGTCTAATATTGAGGGGATGGCTGGCATTGATCCGATAAAATGTAAAAATGCTGGATTTTTGGAGCTATTAGATGACTTTAGGTGTATAAATAGACCCCTTAGATCCATCATTAGGAATCATTCATCTTATTATTTTCTCACTTTGTAATACTTTTTTTTGTATGAAGAACACACTTGTATTCTTGAGTGATTTGTGTAAGTGTGATTTAGCGTATGTTGTTTGAGGGAGTTTATTGCTTCTTTCTCCTTTATCTACTAAGGGAGTTAGTATCAATTCTTTCCCTTTTTCAACTAATAATGACCACTCAAGCTTGTAATATGTTTAATAAACCCTTAATGGGCTAAGTTACCTAAGTTGGGAGTATAAACAAGGTTAGTCATGTTATTTAAGTTTGTATAAAGATCTATTATGAATTACTTATTATTGTGTGTGATTTTCATTGTTTTACCAATCTTTATTTATTTGGCCAATAAATGACGATATTTATGGTCTTCATATGTTTTGAAAGAAAATATGTTTGATTAGATCAAATGATCTTCACTCTGAGTTGTTCTAGGGGATAGAAATATACCTCTAGGCCTTAGATGATTCTTTGAGTTATTTTCATAAAACTTAATGCTATGTATTAAAGCCAATCAACATAGAAATATAGTGGATTGATTCAATATATAAGGGGCGTTTTGACATTCGAAAGAGGAACCGTCTTTTTAAGAAAAATCGAATCTACACAACATAATAAGTAAATTCATATTATGATCTCCTATACATCTTCTATAACTAATGATGAACTAAGTTTGTAATCGCAACTATTTCATTTTATCTTTTATTAATCTATTATTAGTGCAATATTTTATTTCCTTAAATTTTAGAACTATTATTGTATTTTCTTTGTAATTGTCAAACCAAACTCTTAAATTGTGTGTTTCAATCTTATAAATCTCTATAACAAATAGTTAAATAGTGTATAATTCAATATATAACCTAACTTCCTCGTGAGATCGATAAACCGGACTCAAAAAGTCCACTTACTATTTGATACGATATCGTGCACTTGCGATAGTTACACAAAAGATGTGTCAAGTTTTTGGCGCCGTTGTTGTAATATCCGCATTTTTCCCTTCTCATATTCCTCTCATTTTGGTGCATTTTCGTTTTTAGCAACTCGCTTGTAACCGTATTGACATTTTGAGGATATTTAATATTGAACTTTTGTCGTTCGAGCTTGTTTCGGACGCATTTTACTCTATTCGGTGTTTCATGTGGTTTTCGTCGCTTTTTGGTGTGTTATCATAATCGTCGTTCGGAACCGCCGTTTCGGGGTTGCCGAAGATCGATCTCATGTTATTGTGGGCGTTGTGAGCTTTTTTTGGTGTTTCGGCCATGTATCGTACATTTCGGATGTTTGGACCGTTTTGTAAATTTCCCAAAATTTTGGAAAATTACGTTTGTTGTTGTTTTTCTGAACCTCTGAGTAGTCGGGAATATGTTTTCCTCCGGCACTTAAGTTCGTTGTTTCCGGCCCCTTACGTCTGTACCATCGTGAATTGTTCACCGTTGTATTTCGATTCATTTTCGCTACCTCCCTCTTTCATTCCTGGCCTGTACTCCACATAAAGGAATGTTACGTACGTAACACCCTTTTTGGTTACGTACGTAACGTCCTAGTGTAATTCGGTACAGGCACTTCTGCCTTTTTGGTTACGTACGTAACACCCTTTTTGGTTACGTACGTAACGCCCTAGTGTATATTAGTTCAGGCGATTCTGCCTTTTTGGTTACGTACGTAAGGCCCTTATGGCTTACGTACGTAATTTGGCTAACGTACGTAACGTAAGGCCCTTATGGCCACCACATGCTAACGTACGTAACGAAGCCTGGGTTTATAAACCCAGGAGTTGACCGATTTCGGTCATTTTTCATCCTTCTCCCCTCCTACGACTCGTGGGCAATTTCCTTGGTGTCTTCCGGCGATTTGAAGCTTAGCAACTCCGAGCCATCATCTTCTTCGAGTTTTTGGAGTATTTTATCAACATCTAATCGTGTTCTACATCTTTAATCCGAGGTAAACTCCTAAAACCTTCTTTTAGGTAAATTTTGGGGTTTTCGTGTGTTCGTCCGATTTGTTCCGAATGATAGATTAATTCATAGTGAATATGATTAATCTTGTTGGTATTGTTGGTTCTCCTACGAATTCATGGTATATTTTCATAGTTTTGCAAAATCGAGAGGGTTTGGTTGTGGTCCGCCCTCTTTATTTTTATTCGAATATACATGAATCGTAGGCGGGTTTCCGGGTGTATTCCATTTCCATAATCGTTTAGAAGTGGTTGTGATTGTGCTATTCGAATCGTTAGGTTCATTTTCGTCGGTTCCTCGCGGTCGTGCTTGATTCTTCCGTTCCGTTCGTGTCGCCGTCTATTTAATCGAGGCAAGTATCCTTATGAACTTACAATCTTGACATAGTAGTTTTGTGTGAGAATTGTGTGTGTGTGTGTATACTCACTACGGGTTAGATGCGACGGGGTCTCGGTAGGGCTCCACGAAGCTTTGGAACCGCGAGTTGCTTTTAACCACTACGGGTTAGATCCGACGGAGTCTCGGTAGGGATCCACTGTAATATACGGATTTATTACGGTGTATTTCATCTATATTCAACCCTGTATTATTTCGGATTGATGATGTTGATTATTGGAATATGATATTTCGTGCATTGATATCATTGTACATAAGTGTAGAAACTTGTAAAATTGCTCAAGCAACCTCGTGATAGCGCACGCTAAGAATGTATCTTAACGCGCGCTATCGGGCCATTATTAGCGCACGCTATAAAGATAGGAATTGCGTGCGCTAAGAACTCAATTATTGAGCGGGACGGCTAACACATGCGCCAGCCGGGACATGGGTCCGGATAAGATTCCCGCTGACGCACCCGGACAAATTCTGAAGTCAACCATTATTAGCGCACGCTAAGGGATGCTTTCTAGCGTGCGCTAACTTGTCAATAATGCAGAATATTATAAATGGGACAGCAACCGCTTTGGCTTTCATTTCCTTCGTCTATACTTCATCTTTGAGAGTCCAGAGAGCAAGAATCTCCCTTCTAAACACTCAGAACATATATTAGTGATCATTGAATGATTGAGTATCACTTGTGAGTGATCATTGAAGAGAAGTAACACCTTGGAGTGGCACATAACCAACCAGAGTCGGATTATACCTCGTGGTTCAGTGATTTCGGCATATTAAGGTATGTTCAACCTATCACCAGTCTTAGATTTGGATTTCCAATGGATACGATCATCATATTAACGAGATATTGAATTTCATTAGTGAATTATTCAACAACATCATGTTTAAAAGATTGGAATGTCTACAAATACGATATTATTGTTGGAACCTTGAAGTTGGAATCCTAGTACTTCAAATGATGAGAGAAATATTCTGAAGTTAACAATCCGTATGATTTATGTTATCTTTGGGATCATGATTTGGAAGAGATGTTATAAGAACTTAAAGGAAGAATCATCTTAGGAAATATTCTTTCGTATAAGACGGAATTGTTAGTTCACCTCAAGATGAAGTCTGAATATGTATAATGATAGTAGAATCTAATACATCAACCGGAGATCACCAACTTCGCATGAGAATTGTAATCAAGATGGATTATGGTGTCATGATGATTATACGTATATTTGCCTCTTGAAGTTGATATTATCCTGGAGATCATTCATAAAGGTTGTGAACATAACATGAAGACAGATAACAAACAGCTAATCACTGAAGAATTCGCTTACTTCATCACTATTTGTGTAAATCTGCTGCCTCCAGTAAACTGCCATGCACTATTAGCATGCGCTAATATACGAGATTTAACGTGCGCTATCGAGTACGTTTAGCGTACGCAACGTTTTGGACTTAGCGTGCGTTAAATCATCAGCCGAGTCAGTCGGCTGATCAGTGAGGCACTGACCACGCCGGGTTAGCGTACGCTAGGCGGTGTGTACTGCGTACGCTAATGAGTAGCATTAACGTACGCTACATATGATTCGTAGCGTGCGTTAATCTGTTCAGACAGATTGCATATTAAGGACTTCCTACCGTAATTGTTGAATTGTTAGACGTTCGTACAGCACGAAATGAATTCTGTACTATTTCTTTTGTTAAGGTTCGAGCTTAACACGTGACTGATCGAAGGGGACGACCTTCGAGTATTTTGATATTCGTGGAGGTTTAATCTTGTCAACGAACCGAGGCAAGTACTCTAATTAGAATTGTTTGTATTATGACAATTATGATTGTATCGTGTAAATATGTTGTGTATATATGTCCACCATGCGTTGATCCGACGGGAATCATCATGGGAATCTATAGCTGTGTGCGCTGGATCGTTGGACAGGTAGTTCCACCATGTGTTGGTCCGACGGGATCATCATGGGAATCTATAGCTGTGTGCGCTGGATCGTTGGAATACCATCTGTATGTTGGAAATGTTATGATATGATATGTGTTGTGGATATTCTCGTTGGAGAAACTTGTTATGATATAATTGTTGATTATATCACTGTTGTATGATTATTGTACTTGTACTAGCATCGTTGTGCTAACCCCTTCGGGGGTGAACATTTGTGTATGTTCAGGATCCAGGAGAGCGGGAAAACAACCACTGGAGATGCATGACGACGAGGGTGCAGAGTGATGTTTCCACCGGGTTTACTGTCTGTTATTTATTGGTTATTTTCAATAAGTACTCGAGTACGTTGTCGATTTATAATGTTTGGATTTTGATGATGTAATAATAACTCTTCATGGGATATTTGTAATCTCGGTTTTGAACCAGTCGGTTGAATTTTATTTCAGCAACTTCATAAACTGGTATCTGTTATTGTCATTTCTTTTATTCAGCCTTGTAAATTCTTATGTGAAGGATTTACGGCGCTGTAATATTCCTGAATATATCGGGGGTGTTACATCCACGAAGCTGTGGGTCCGCGGTTAATTGTGGTGCATTTTACAAATGTGGTTTGATTATTGGCATTTCCGGAAATGAGTGTTTTGGAACTATGATTTTCTTGATTGCATGCATTACTATATGTGTAAGATGTAAATCGTTCATTTGGTTACTTGTACTAGCGTAATTGCTAACCCCTCTGTGGACCCGTCTTGGGGAAATTCATTTTATGAATTTCAGGTCAGGTTCATCGAGACGAGTACTGACCAGTACGCGGATGATGGCCGTGCGTGATGATTGTGCACGAGTGACGTCTTAGTGTCTTTTATCTTTTCATCTTTTGTGGATTTTGAACTAATAGTAGTACTCGAGTACTTAAGAGTTCTTGTTCGTCCGGACTGTATTGTTGTCTATTATGTTTGTGTTGGATGATGGTGTTATGTTTGACCGGTTGAACCGGGTGGATTATTCTGGTTTGCGTCTTTATGACGAGGTGTTATTTTGTCGTTTCTGTGAGTCGATGAATATGATGTCTGTTCAGCCTGGTGGGTCCCATATAGGGATTCACGGCGCTGTAATATACCTCGAATATCTTGGGGGTGTTACAGAAAATGGTATCAGAGCACTAGGTTTATGGATACCTAGGCTTGTCGGTTTATTGGGTCTTGTGGCGTTTAGTTCTGCACATCATCGTCACGCTGCCATGATTCCGGTACCACCAGTGTCCGTAAGTTTTCCTTCCTCTGTTCATTATTTCCTTGTATCGTACCTTTGATTCTCGACTTGTGATTGTTCTTTTCTCGTACTTACCCTCGTATGGCTTTTGCTACTTATTTAACTCCAGTATGGATGCTGGAAGAGGTCGTGGTCGCGGTCGTGGTCGTGGACGCGGCCGGGGACGTGGGGCAGCCGGTGGGGCGGCCACGTCGCAGTCTTCGGGAGCCGGCAGTACCGGCGACCGCCACAGTCATGCTTCTTCTCAGGAGCGCGCTGATCTTGGTATTGTGGCTGTGATGCAACAAATGGTGAACCAAATGGCGGCAATAGCTCAGGCGGTTCAGAACCCGGAACAGGACCATGTTAATCGGGGCGGAGCAGACCGTTGACTCCAAGATGTCATCAAGATGCATCCTCCTCAGTTTTCGGGAGCTTCAGACCCGATTGGCTGGGAAGGGTGGATCAGGAAGATATCTAAAGTCTTCACCGCTACCAACTGTCCCGAGGACCGTAAAGTCCCTATTGCTCAATACATTCTCACAGGGGACGCTACGGACTGGTGGGCGGCCGTTGGGCCCAAAGATCATGCTGCTTCGTGGGCTGAGTTTCAAGAATTGATGGAGACTGAATATTGCCCGTGGCCGGTCAGACAGGCTCGGGTACATGCTTTTTATGATGCCCAACCGCGGGATATCCCCGTATCTCAAGCTATTGCTGATTTTAACAAGGAGTTGGGTTATGTGAAGACCCAAGTTGTCGAGGAGAGCGACAAAATTTTCCATTTCTCCAGACGGATGAAGTTGTCGATTCGGGACTATATGTCGGGGCTCATCTGTACTACCTTGAAAGATTACCAGAGCAGGGCCCTTGCTTACGATATGTCTGTGACGGCGAGTGAGGCGGCCCGCGAGAGTAAGAAGCAGAAGTCCGCCGGGAATTTTTCGGGCCACAAAGGTGGGGGTCAGCAGAAATTTCAGTCTGGTAACTTTTTCGCTGGTGGTGGCCCAGCTCGATCTACTGGGTTTCCCCGTAGGGCTGCCAGTGCCCCTTCTCGAGAGGTGAAGTGCTTTTACTGTGGCTAGCAGGGCCACATCAGTCGTATTTGTCCGAACCCTTTGCTGACGTGTAATCAGTGTGGCCAGCCGGGTCACAAGGTGGCTTTCTGTGCTGAGAGGGAGAAAATCCTTGGTGCCCGGGCTTCCATTCCAGCGCCTAGGGAACCAAGTGTGAATCAGGGATCGTTTGCTCCTCAATCTCCGCCGAGTGCTAGTCGGGGGAGAGGTCGAGGTCAGCCCTCTAAGGGGGGGGCTTCCAGTGTCGGCTCAGCCCACCCGCGTGTCTATGAGATGCGGAGAGCCGATGACCCAGCGGCTACCGTGGCGACTGGTACCTTTTATATTCTTTCTCATCCTATCAGTGTGCTTTTCGATTCCGGTGCTACGCATTCGTTCATATCTTTGGATTGTGTGCGCCGTTTGAGTCTCGACTGTTTGACGCCTTGTGAACACTTCATCGTTAAGCTTCCTAGCGGTGATAGGATCGTTGGTGATTAGGAGGTTCGAGACTGTTCTGTACTTATTTGTGAGAGGATTTGGCCCTCTAATCTTATTGTTGTGAGTATCGAGGGTGAGGATTTAATTCTTGGGGATGATTGGCTCGAGCGGCATGGTGCGATCATGAACTACCGCACGTGAATCATCACTATGTTAGCCGAAGACGGCACCGAGCACTCTTTCGCGGGGCGAAAGAGGGGAAACCAGAAGTTCGTTATTAACGCCTTGAAGGCGATGAGACTCCTGCGTAAGGGGTGTACTGGCTATTGGTGCTACGCCTTGCAGGCGGAGAGTGGTGGAGTCGAGCTTTCGTCGATTCCAATCGTTAGCGAGTTTCCTGATGTATTTCCTGACGAGTTACCGGGATTGCCACCGGATCGTGAGGTCGAGTTTGCTATAGAGTTAGAGCCGGGCGCGGCTCCTATTTCGAAGGCGCCCTATCGCATGGCACCTTCAGAAATGTCCGAGTTGAAGAAGCAGTTGAGTGAGCTTCTTGAGTCGGGGTATGTTCGACCGAGCGCCTCGCCTTGGGGCACACCGGTCCTGTTCGTGCGGAAGAAGGATGGTTCACTACGTTTGTGTATCGACTATCGCGAACTAAACAAGGTGACCATCAAGAACAAGTATCCCTTGCCGAGAATTGATGACTTATTCGACCAGTTGCAGGGAGCTGCGGTATTCTCGAAGATTGATTTAAAATCGGGGTACTATCAGCTCCGGGTGAGGGAGTCTGATGTTTCGAAAACAGCTTTTCGGACGAGATACGGACATTATGAGTTTATAGTTATGCCTTTCGGGTTAACTAATGCGCCGGCGGTGTTCATGCAGTTGATGAACAAAGTCTTTATCGAGCATTTGGATAAGTGTGTAGTCGTCTTCATTGACGATATTCTTATCTATTCGAGGAATGAGGAAGAGCATGCCCATCATTTGCGGATAGTGTTGATATTTTGAGGACCGAGCAACTCTATGCGAAGTTCTCGAAATGTGAGTTCTGGCTGAAGGAAGTGATGTTTTTGGGTCACGTGATTTCAACCGAGGGAGTCCGAGTGGATCCGCAGAAGATTGAGGCAGTGTTGGATTGGGCGCCGCCCAAGAATGTGAAGGAGGTCCGTAGTTTCTTGGGTTTGGCTGGCTACTACCATAGGTTCGTCGAGGGTTTCTCAAAACTAGCTCGGCCACTTACACAGTTGCTCCAGAAGTCCGAGAAGTTCGTCTGGAATGACGAAAGGCAGTCGAGTTTTGAGGAGCTGAAGAGGCGTTTGACTTCAGCCCCGGTTTTGGCATTGCCGTGTGGCAACGAGGGTTTTGCCGTTTATAGCGATGCTTCGGGTCAGGGTCTTGGGTGCGTATTGATGCAGCACGGCAAGACCATTGCCTATGCGTCGCGAAAGTTGAGGCTGTATGAGCTGAACTACCCTACTCATGATTTGGAGTTATCGGCAGTCGTTTTCGCGCTCAAGATTTGGTGTCACTATCTTTTCGGCTCTGCATGTCAGATTTTTACCGATCATAAAAGTCTGAAATAGAAATTTACTCAGCGGGAGTTGAATATGAGGCAGAGGAGGTGGTTAGAGCTGATTAAGGATTATGACCTCGAAATTCTTTATCATCCGGGCAAGGCGAACGTCGTGGCCGACGCCTTGAGTCAGAAACCGATTGCATTGCGAACGCTTGAGATCCTTACGTCTCAGTCTGAGCTTCGGCGGGCTTTGATCGAGTTAGATGTTGAGGTTTTGTTGCCGGGAACTGTCGGGCAACTTTGTGCTTTGGAGATTTCGTTGTCTTTGATCGATGAAATTAAACTGAAGCAGTTAGAGGACCCGATGATTACTCAAATCCGAGAGAACGTTCTTAAAGGAAAGTCTCCTGGATTTGTGATTCACGAGGATGGTGTTTTGAGATTCCAGAGTCGGCTTTGTGTGCCGAACGATTCAGAGTTGAGGCAGAGTATTAAACCGGAGGCCCATGCTACACCAAATTCCGTTCATACTGGTTCGAGAAAGAAGTACAAGGACACGAGAAGAAATTTCGTGGAATGATATGAAGGAGGAGGTCGCACGTTTGTAGCGAGATGTTTGACTTGTCAGTGTCAAAATCGAGCATCGGCCGACCGGGTTATTGCAGTCACTTCCCGTTCCGGAATGGAAATGGGAAGATATATCGATGGATTTCGTTACGAGTTTGCCGAGATCGAGGTCGGGCATGAATATGGTGTGGGTGATTGTTGATCGTCTGACCAAGTCGGCACATTTTCTGGGCATCAAGGACACTTGGGGCCCGGAGAAGTTAGCTCGTGTGTTTATCGCGCAGATTGTGAGGTATCACGGTACTCCGAAGTCTATTGTTTCGGATCGTGATGGCCGTTTTGTATCGCACTTCTGGCAGGCGGTGCATAAGGCGTTGGGTACCCGTTTGCATTTGAGTACCTCTTTTCATCCCCAGTCAGATGGACAGTCGGAACGCACTATACAGACATTCGAGGATATATTGCGTGCTTGTGCCCTCGATTGGAGTAGCGATTGGGAGGAACATTTGCCATTGATTGAATTCACGTACAACAACAGTTGGCACGCGTCGATTCGGATGGCACCGTGTGAGGCACTTTATGGGCGGCGATGTCGATCACCAATTTGTTGGAATGAGACGTCCGATTTAGTCGGGACCGAGCCGGACGTCGTTTTAGAGACGAGGCGGAAGATAGAATTAATTCGGGAACGGATGTTGACTGCCCAGAGTCGACAAAAGTCGTATGCCGACGTCCGTCGTCGACCTTTAGAATTCGAGGTGGGAGACCACGTTTTGCTAAAGGTGTCGCCGACGAAGGGAGTTTTTCGTTTCGGGAAGAAAGGGAAGTTGAGTCCAAGATTTATTGGACCCTTCGAGATTCTCGAGCGAGTCGGTGGGTTGGCATACCGTCTGGCGTTACCTCCGGCCTTGAGTCATGTTCATAGCATTTTTCATATTTCCCAGCTGAGGAAATATGTCCCGGATCCTAGTCACGTCATCGATTATGGTGAGATTGATGTCGCCGAGGATATTACTTTCGAAGAGCGTCCTTTGAAGATTTTGGAGCATCGTGAGAAACGACTGAGGCATAAGACCATCCCTTTGGTCAAGGTACAGTGGTCGAGACACGGTGTCGAGGAGGCAACTTGGGAAACCGAGGATAGCATGCGTGCTAGGTACCCTGAGTTGTTTGTTTCTTAAGTTTTGGGACGAAACTTGTTTTTAGAGGGGTAGAATGTAATATCCGCATTTTTCCCTTCTCATATTGCTCTCATTTTGGTGCATTTTCGTTTTTAGCAACTCGCTTGTAACTGTATTGACATTTTGAGAATATTTAATATTGAACTTTTGTCGTTCGAGCTTGTTTCGGACGCGTTTTACTCTATTCGGTGTTTCATGTGGTTTTCGTCGCTTTTTGGTGTGTTATCATAATCGTCGTTCGGAACCGCCGTTTCGGGGTTGCCGAAGATCGATCTCATGTTATTGTGGGCGTTGTGAGCTTTTGTTGGTGTTTCGGCCATGTATCGTACATTTCGGATGTTTGGACCGTTTTGTAAATTTCCCAAACTTTTGGAAAATTACGTTTGTTGTTGTTTTTCTGAACCTCTGAGTAGTCGGGAATATGTTTTCCTCCGGCACTCAAGTTCGTCGTTTCAGGCCCCTTACGTCCGTACCATCATGAATTGTTCACCGTTGTATTTCGATTCATTTTCGGTAGCTCCCTCTTTCATTCCTGGCCTGTACTCCACAGAAAGGAATGTTACGTACGTAACACCCTTTTTGGTTACGTACGTAACGTCCTAGTGTAATTCGGTACAGGCACTTTTGCCTTTTTGGTTACGTACGTAACACCCTTTTTGGTTACGTACGTAACGCCCTAGTGTATATTAGTTCAGGCGATTCTGCCTTTTTGGTTACGTACGTAAGGCCCTTATGGCTTACGTACGTAATATGGCTTACGTACGTTAGCATGTGGTGGCTAACGTACGTAACGAAGCCTGGGTTTATAAACCCAGGAGTTGACCGATTTCGGTCATTTTTCATCCTTCTCCCCTCCTCCGACTCGTGGGCGATTTCCTTGGTGTCTTCCGGCGATTTGAAGCTTAGCAACTCCGAGCCATCATCTTCTTCGAGTTTTTGGAGTATTTTATCAACATCTAATCGTGTTCTACGTCTTTAATCCGAGGTAAACTCCTAAAACCTTCTTTTAGGTAAATTTGGGGGTTTTCGTGTGTTCTGTAACACCCCCAAACCGTTCGGGAATATTACAGCGCCGCAGACCCTCTCCGTGAGGATCTACCAGGCTAAGTACAGAAAACACAACAACACAATACATACCGACATGGGTAATTAACAGACCATTAGACCGATTTGGTCTTTTACCACAACCAACACATCAACCATACATTACTCTTTCTCGTAGCTCATACCCACATGGGGGTTAACATAAATCAACGTTCCCACATAGGGGAAAATAAACACTTAGGAAGGACAAAACAAGACATCACCAAATACCCAACACCGGTCTTCAATAAATGTGATTAGTATCGCCGTCTTCCATCATCATTCGTAATGATCCTGTGAATTGCTCCCCAGCAACCTGCAAGTACCTGGATGCAAAACAGACATCCACCCCCCGAATACTCGGGGGTTAGCAAAACTCCACTGTTTTGCTAGTGCAAGTATAAATACAAAGACGAGCCATACATATCATACTCCAAGAACATAGAAATCGTTAATATACTTTTCGAGATAATTCGCTTGATCAAAACAGTTTGAATTATGAAAGATAGGAATAAAACCATTTTACATCTTACAAAACATTTTACGATCTCGGGAGTTTTGAAAGCATTTGGGGTTTAAGAATTTTCAAGCCTTTCGAAACACTTAGGGACACAGCCCAAAAATCATTTATTTCAAAATACGATTCCAATAACAAAATACGGGGTCTACGACCCAATCATAACATTCCAACCATAAGCACGGGGGTCCGTGAATCAACTTATTCACATCACATACTCACAAGAATAACCCGACATAAACTATACCGTGTCAAACATTACCATGACAACAGTCTCATAGAACGACAACAGAGAGCACAACTTTGCAACTTGACCATACGGCCAAACTCAACACACCACAGAGCTACAATACACAGAGCAACCACAGGACTCACGTACCCTTACCAAATTATTACAGTCAAGGGACAAATCACACACAACACATTTACTGGTGCCATTCCAGCCAAGTACGATAACATTTGGACTGCCATTCTAATCAGACAAAATATGCTCCAAAAATCGCAGTTCTCCAACAAAACATTTCAAAGTTAACCGTTGGTACGAGACTCACGGCCGCCGTACCCCGCAGAGCCCCGTCGGACATCCCTGGGTGGTTAACCCTAGTTCGCGATACGCACACACACGGCAATACGTATCCCTAGAGGCCCCGTCAGACCGTCCCTAGGTGAATATACACATATCATCCACAACGCCACGGGAAGCCATAATTCGAATACTAGAATATGCATACAAATGCTAGGTACTTCGCTAGAATGGCCACTTTAACCGGCATATACTCACAATCAATGTCACACAACGACAAGCAAATACCAATGCCAAACAACACCAAGTGTCCCAACCTCCTTACGAAGGAGTAACAAGTAATATCACACAACGTCACATATTCACCGTAAAATTACACATCTCAATACACAATCCTCGACAAATAATTACGGTCTACTAAATTCATTAAAATATGTTCAATATCTTCCATCACACAACAATGATACACATAATCAGAAAACACATTTATTCACAAAGCCTACGAGTTATCTTCGAAGGAAAACCTTTATAAAAAAAAAAGATATCGATCCTTTTTGGAAGTTCATTAAAACATTCAAATTCCACATATAATCAATTACCAATTATCACATCTACGAAATACGAAATGTATGGGCAAGATACTTGCCTCGATACCATAAGCAATGAAACGACGAACGGACACGGTCGGGTAGCCCTCAAACCTCCAAGAACGAACAAGAACTCGACAATTCCAGAAAACTATGAAAATAGCATCACCACGGATCAATAACGCTAAACGGAATTCGAATCAACTCGAAAAAAACAACATGGATCTGAGGGTTTCTTCAAGACAAATCGAGAATCAAGTTTCGGGTGATAAAAATTGATAAATGAGTCACAAAATCCGAAGCCATGATCAATACAACAAGAATACCAAGAACAATTCATCAATCTCGGACAAAATCAACGAATCATGAAGAAAACCCCCAAAATACCCGAAATTAGGGTTCTAAGAATTTTACCTTTATTAAAATGGGGAAAGATGTTGGGATGTTGTTAAATCCATACTAGAAACTCAAAGATGTTGATGGGTGATGATATCAGGCCAAAATCCATGCTTATACGCCCTCAAGATCGTCTAGATCGCCGGAAGGAAGGAAGGGAAGGAAGAAATGACGAAAGTTGACCTCTGCAGTCCTATATATACTGCCAACAGTTAGCGCACGCTAAGGTATGTGTAGCGTGCGCTATCGGCTGCAAAATGCAGTCCAGAACCCTCTGCCAGACATCGTTAGCGCGCGCTAATACATGCATTTAGCGTGCGCTAATTACACACTGTGTAGCCTTTGCTATTTCGACCATAACTCCTCCATCCGGACTCCGATTGACTCACCGTTTGAACCATTGGAAAGCTAACTTGATGCTCTATCATACTGCAAAGATTCAGAGCTTTTGAAGTTTCCAAGAATAGATGGTGATTTTACAAAGTTGAACTAATACGTCGGTTAATCCGAAACAATATCAAAACTTGCTCGAATGACGAAATGTGCTGAACAAAACATGTCTGAAATGTGTCAATAAACACAAGCAAATCATTAGAATCGAAAAATATAGAAATAGAAAGTATGGGTATTACATTCTACCCCACTAAAAAGAAGTTTCGTCCCGAAACTTAAAACATAAAACGATCAATGTAAAACAATCTCAAATAACACACTCATTCATACAACGGCTTGCAACGAATCACATGCAGCATGTGGCTGCTAACATCCACATCGCCATTTCAGAATGATAACAAAACGCACGGACAAAAATCAGTATGGTTGAACAACCCAAACAGGTACATCAATCAAAACGCGAGTTAATCGCTGAACAAATACGAAATTCCACAACACGAGAATTGGAAGATCGAAAACGAAGTTAATTTCCCGAACTTAAGGAAATTACGAAGTGGTCTGAACGCTCAAAAATCATGATACGAGATCAACGAATACCGGACAACAAATGATCGAACAACAACGATCGAGACAACAACAGTCGAACAATCATATACGAATCATAACGAATAACAGAAATCGAATAGCATCCCCGAAGTCCACAGCACGAATCAAGACAATATATGATCCGATAAAAACGACATGATATACATTTTCATAAGATTCACAGGAGCGGAGCCGAATTTAGAAAAGTCACAACGACAAACGGATTAACCCGAATCAATACTGCAACTTGTTCGAACAACAAAAAGTGATGAGTAGAACAAGTCCAGAAAATATCGACGAACACAAACGAGTCGATAGAGTCGAACAAAACAAAAGCGAAAAAAAATATGGGTATTACACCATATCACCTATAAAAGAGGTTTCGTCCCCGAAACCTAAACAACAAGAACGAAGTGCTAAAATAGCAACCTTCCTGGAAACCTTCTCGGGGTCCCGCATCTGATCTCCATGACTGTCTGGACCGCGGTCACCACCGCGCCCTTTTCCCCTCGGCATATTAAGCGGATACTCACTCAATACAATGGTACAGCATCGCAAAATAATATACTAAATTACCAACTCGGCTTGACATATCACATAAGACAACTAATAGCAACTCGATAAGAAGATCCACGAGGTATCCTATTACATGATATCCTTTGAAAATACTTGGATTTGCATGTTTATTCAAAATAAAACTTTGAAAGTATTTTTGGTACCTCGGGATTTTTGTCCAAACTTGTAAACAAAAGACTTTAACCGTCTCCTTTTGGAATTATTTGCAAAACAATATATCCTTGCAATTGCCACTATTAAAATAACCATGCCACTACACATCATCATCACCGTTAATAATAAACAAGGTAACCACGCAAGATCCTCAAACCATTCGTACAAGCACTAAATATTCCCACCAATCATCAATCATTTTGGGGTGATTCAAGGTCACGCACGATAACTGGCTCAGTATAGAAAACTTTTACAAATCCGAGTTTGAAGTTTAAATCGAGTAAGATCCTTCATCTTTCACTATATATTTTTGCAAATAAAAATTGTATTGGTTTTTGAAAATAAAAAATTTTGATAATGTGAAAGATTTTCTGAAAATCATATACTCGAATCATTTGAAAATACATCAGTACGTCAAAAATCATTTTTGAAAATCTTCTCAACACTACACAATAATCAATGACGGAAATATTTTACAAAATGTTCGAAGATACTTTAAAACGACTCTTTCAATACCGTCGGGGTTCCTTTAGGAAATTCAAGGCCGGCTCGCCAATTTTAAACAATTTTCAAAGTCCACACGAAGCCGCCGATTGAGCGAACCGCCAAAACTTTATGAAATTTAATTTTCCACAACTTGCTCAAGTTTATAAAATTTTCAGAAAAGCGTTTTCGAATACACACACAACAGACATAATTTACCATTTTATCAAAATACGATCCATTACCATCAAATCCAATCACACGTCAACATCATATATCTACATAATTACAGTATCGCACAAGCAACCGTCAAAAGATAATTAACATCTAAAACTGAAATACAACCTCTCAGTAACGAGGACTCTCACAACAAGTGCATTTAGGACGACTTAATGTGCACACCACTAACTTAATCACAATTTTGAGCATTATTGACCAAATAATAATGCCAACATCACTACATACCCCCGAACCGACGATCATGAAATCAAAAAATCGAAAGCAAGAGCCACGTTTTGAGTAAATTTTTTTGGTAGACCTCATTTGAGTCTTTAAAATCAAATTTTGAAAACTTGCAATGGAAGATGAAAATAAAATATAAGTAGTTAAGTTCTAAAAAAAAAAAAAAAAAAATCCGGTCTCGAGGTCATCCTACGAAATCAAAATTTTTCCTTTCTTGAAGGATGTTTTAAAACAAAATTTACGTGACTCTTCAAAAATAACTAAACATTGAAATATCACATTGACAAACTTTCCTTGCGGGATCACACCAAGCCGTTACTCCAGTAAAACGATTCACACAATATATATATATACATATTTATATACCGATATCACTTTTCATTCAAGTACAACACAAGAATCAACGAACATGGATTGCGTATTCACAATTTACATTTAAACTCCACATAATAACACATAATCACACAAGCTCGTATAACACGAGATGCAACAAAGTAGGGAGACTTACATCCACAGATCGCACGAAGATGATGGCTGCACCTCGATACTAATCACGACCGACACCTCAGAAGACGCGTCGCGACACGACTCAGATAAAATCTGACAAGACAAGACAAGGCCCGACAACACACAACTCGACCCGACAGCCTAGGTTTCCGCAACCTAAGCTCTGATACCATATTCTGTAACACCCCCAAACCGTTCGGGAATATTACAGCGCCGCAGACCCTCTCCGTGAGGATCTACCAGGCTAAGTACAGAAAACACAACAACACAATACATACCGACATGGGTAATTAACAGACCATTAGACCGATTTGGTCTTTTACCACAACCTACACATCAACCATACATTACTCTTTCTCGTAGCTCATACCCACATTGGGGTTAACATAAATCAACGTTCCCACATAGGGGAAAATAAACACTTAGGAAGGACAAAACAAGACATCACCAAATACCCAACACCGGTCTTCAATAAATGTGATTAGTATCGCCGTCTTCCATCATCATTCGTAATGATCCTGTGAATTGCTCCCCAGAAACCTGCAAGTACCTGGATGCAAAACAGACATCCACCCCCCGAATACTCGGGGGTTAGCAAAACTCCACTGTTTTGCTAGTGCAAGTATAAATACAAAGACGAGCCATACATATCATACTCCAAGAACATAGAAATCGTTAATATACTTTCCGAGATAATTCGCTTGATCAAAACAGTTTGAATTATGAAAGATAGGAATAAAACCATTTTACATCTTACAAAACATTTTACGATCTCGGGAGTTTTGAAAGCATTTGGGGTTTAAGAATTTTCAAGCCTTTCGAAACACTTAGGGACACACCCAAAATCATTTATTTCAAAATACGATTCCAATAACAAAATACGGGGTCTACGACCCAATCATAACATTCCAACCATAAGCACGGGGGTCCGTGAATCAACTTATTCACATCACATACTCACAAGAATAACCCGACATAAACTATACCGTGTCAAACATTACCATGACAACAGTCTCATAGAACGACAACAGAGAGCACAACTTTGCAACTTGACCATACGGCCAAACTCAACACACCACAGAGCTACAATACACAGAGCAACCACAGGACTCACGTACCCTTACCAAATTATCACAGTCAAGGGACAAATCACACACAACACATTTACTGGTGCCATTCCAGCCAAGTACGATAACATTTGGACTGTCATTCTAATCAGACGAAATATGCGCCAAAAATCGCAGTTCTCCAACAAAACATTTCAAAGTTAACCGTTGGTACGAGACTCACGGCCGCCGTACCCCGCAGAGCCCCGTCGGACATCCCTGGGTGGTTAACCCTAGTTCGCGATACGCACACACACGGCAATACGTAACCCTAGAGGCCCCGTCAGACCGTCCCTAGGTGAACATACACATATCATCCACAACGCCACGGGAAGCTATAATTTGAATACTAGAATATGCATACAAATGCTAGGTACTTCGCTAGAATGGCCACTTTAACCGGCATATACTCACAATCAATGTCACACAACGACAAGCAAATACCAATGCCAAACAACACCAAGTGTCCCAACCTCCTTACGAAGGAGTAACAAGTAATATCACACAACGTCACATATTCACCGTAAAATTACACATCTCAATACACAATCCTCGACAAATAATTACGGTCTACTAAATTCATTAAAATATGTTCAATATCTTCCATCACACAACAATGATACACATAATCAGAAAACACATTTATTCACAAAGCCTACGAGTTATCTTTGAAGGAAAACCTTTATAAAAAAAAAGATATCGATCCTTGTTGGAAGTTCATTAAAACATTCAAATTCCACATATAATCAATTACCAATTATCACATCTACGAAATACGAAATGTATGGGCAAGATACTTGCCTCGATACCATAAGCAATGAAACGACGAACGGACACGGTCGGGTAGCCCTCAAACCTCCAAGAACGAACAAGAACTCGACAATTCCAGAAAACTATGAAAATAGCATCACCACGGATCAATAACGCTAAACGGAATTCGAATCAACTCGAAAAAAACAACATGGATCTGAGGGTTTCTTCAAGACAAATCGAGAATCAAGTTTCGGGTGATAAAAATTGATAAATGAGTCACAAAATCCGAAGCCATGATCAATACAACAAGAATACCAAGAACAATTCATCAATCTCGGACAAAATCAACGAATCATGAAGAAACCCCCAAAATACCCGAAATTAGGGTTCTAAGAATTTTACCTTTATTAAAATGGGGAAAGATGTTGGGATGTTGTTAAATCCATACTAGAAACTCAAAGATGTTGATGGGTGATGATATCAGGCCAAAATCCATGCTTATACGCCCTAAAGATCGTCTAGATCGCCGGAAGGAAGGAAGGGAAGGAAGAAATGACGAAAGTTGACCTCTGCAGTCCTATATATACTGCCAACAGTTAGCGCACGCTAAGGTATGTGTAGCGTGCGCTATCGGCTGCAAAATGCAGTCCAGAACCCTCTGCCAGACATCGTTAGCGCGCGCTAATATATGCATTTAGCGTGCGCTAATTACACACTGTGTAGCCTTTGCTATTTCGACCATAACTCCTCCATCCGGACTCCGATTGACTCACCGTTTGAACCATTGGAAAGCTAACTTGATGCTCTATCATACTGCAAAGATTCAGAGCTTTTGAAGTTTCCAAGAATAGATGGTGATTTTACAAAGTTGAACTAATACGTCGGTTAATCCGAAACAATATCAAAACTTGCTCGAATGACGAAATGTGCTGAACAAAACATGTCTGAAATGTGTCAATAAACACAAGCAAGTCATTAGAATCGAAAAATATAGAAATAGAAAGTATGGGTATTACATGTTCGTCCGATTTGTTCCGAATGATAGATTAATTCATAGTGAATATGATTAATCTTGTTGGTATTGTTGGTTCTCCTACGAATTCATGGTATATTTTCATAGTTTTGCAAAATCTAGTGTAATACCCGGGATTTCTGTTATGTAATTGGAACTTGTGGTATTGTAATGATTGTACTTGATCTGAGTATTATTTTCCGTATTTCATAATCCGATGTTGTCGAGCGTTTAATTTCGTGGTTGTGATTTAAAGATTGTAAATCTGCGCATATAGCGCACGCTACCGGATATGTTTAGCGTGCGCTAACGTGGATTCATAGCGCACGCTACTGAGGGTCATCAGCGCACGCTATGCGTGGTCAAATTGATTGGGACGTGCGGTAGGTGAGATCTGGCCGGGGGACCCCTGTCGGATAGTGTCGGGATGTACCTGGACGGCTTTCGGGGAAAAGCCAAGTCAACGCCTTAGCGCACGCTACAGGTATATGCGTAGCGCACGCTAAGTGCCGAGTACAGTTTAGTCAGTGAGCCGTTAGCGCACGCTACGATCAGGGTCTAGCGCGCGCTAATAGCCATTTATTATAAATAGGACAGCATCCTATTCGTGATTTCAGTTCTTTCTTCCCCCTTTACCCGAATTCTTACACTTAGAACATAACTTCCTCCATCTTAAACACTTCATATCAACATCCTGGTTCGTGATTGAAGATCGTATATCATTGGAGATTGGTGTTCAAAGCTTTCGGTGTCGGATTGCTTCACTTTCCTCCGTGTTCTTCACTAACTTGAGGTAGGTGATTCTTCACCAATACTAGTAGTGTTCTTAAGGATGTTGATCATGTTCATTTAGCCAGTTAGATTCGTTATTAGTCGTACATCGTGTGTTAGAAGGATATTTTCGACGTTCGACACTTATTCATCGTATAATCCGTTGAACCTTTTAGTATGTGGATTCCTAAGCATGTTATGTATCTTCAGAATCAATCGACCAGTATATGAAGATTACCTAGTTCGTATGTTTTACGTTAGGAATCATATGTTTTAGGACTTGGAATAATCGGAACTTAGAATATTTCTTGAAGATCTTAGATGAGATATGTTGTTGAGATGATTATCCGTATAAGTTGTACCTCATGATCATGGAACTTCCACAAAACTCATTAGCATGACATGCTTGAGGATGACATGTTGTATCAACATAGAATTCGTGAATTCACCACCTTTCAACCCAGTTTTTCCGGTAGCAGTATTCTGCCATGCAAGGTTAGCGCATGCTAACATATGTGAGTTAACGTGCGCTATCGGGGGTCAGTTAACGCACAATACGTACGTAGCGTACGATATGTATCAGCCGATTCGAACTGTCAGTTCGTAGCTAGAGCACGCTAGTCTTACACGATAGCGTACGCTAACAGACCTGCTTAGCGCACGTTACGTAGAGTACGTAGCGCACGCTAAGCAGTCCAGGCAGATTGTTTATTTTGAGCTTTTCGGCCGTAGACCGAATTATTAGGCCATCGTTCGACTTGAGATGATTTGTATATCGTTCCTTTTGTTAAGGTTCGAGCTTGTTACGTTGATCGAAGGAGGCAGCCTTCGAGTGTGTCGAGATCATTGAAGTGTTTCGTCCTTGCCATTTTCGAGGCAAGTATCATATGTCGAGTTCGATTTATCATGCTTGTGGTTTTGTTCATATTGTTGAATATGAGATGTATTTCTGGAAATTCTCGTGATATTCATTGTTATTGGTTCGCATTGATGAACATATTGAAATGCATATGTGTATGCATAGTTGCTTGATTTATGGTATAAATGATCCGAGGGGATCATGAGGATCTATGCTGAGGGCGCTGGATCGAATGTCCACCATGCGTTGGTCCGACGGGATCATCATGGGGATCTATGCTGAAGGCGCTGGATCGTTGGACGGGTTTTCCACCATGCGTTGGTCCGACGGGATTATCATGGGGATCTATGCTGAGGGCGCTGGATCGCTGGATTACCTTGTATTGTGTTGATGGAATCGTGAGGATTCACATCGTTGGATTCCGGTCGCGGAAGTCCGTTTTTGCATGTTTTATGATGCACTGATGATTTATTGTATGATGATACTTGTACTAGCATTGTTGTGCTAACCCCTTCGGGGGTGGACATTGTTTTGATGTTCAGGTAGCCGAGGAGCGGGGAGGAAACCACAGTACCGACAGGACGATGAAATGGCTCAGTGATGTGATTGATGTTATCGTTATTGTGAATTGTCTTCTTGGTTCGTTTAGTACTCGAGTACGTCTGTTTTAATAAGGTCAATTCGATATGGTTGTATAAGTTAACTCATTTGATCGGTTGAATCAAATCTGTATTTGAACTTCAGTTGTTCGATTGTATTGTTTTTACATTTCTTTTAAAATTAGCCTTGTAAATCCTTATCTAAAGGGTTTACGGCGCTGTAATTATTCCGAATATCTCGGGGTGTTATAGAATATGGTATCGGAGCTAAGATTTATGGATATCTTGGCAGTCAGGTTAGTTGGGTCTGTTTATGTTATTTGATTATTGGTCGTTCCTAACATCACTGCTGAGCCAGCATCGTTGAGTGGACTGTGGTTGTAAGTTTCCTAATCTCGAATACTACTGTTTTATTTAATTCATGTCTTGTAAACATTGATGGATGTACTTTGAGAAGGTTTGTCCTGGATATTGAGTATTTATGTTTACAGTATGTTGAGAGGAGGTCGTGGACGCGGACGCGGTCGTGGACGCGGACGTGGAAATGCGAGGCAAGAAGAGTCGGTATCTACCCCAGATATAGCCACTAGTCGAACGGATTCACATTCCGGGGGACAGCAGGGATCGGCAAATAATAATGCAGATCCTAACGTGCCGGGAGTGCTTCAGCAGGTGGTTGCCCAGATAAACCAGTTTGCTCAAGTTGTGGATCGCATGCAGACGGCGATGGGACAGCAGCATAACGTGGAAAATCGAGGAGATAGATGGCTTACCGAAGTGATTAAATTGCACCCTCCGAAATTTGACGGCTCTGCCGAGACGCTTTCTTGGGATCACTGGCTGAAAGAATTAGAGAAGATTTTTTGCAGGGATTAACTGTCCCAACGATAGGAAGGTTCCGGTCGCCCAGTATCTTTTGACCGGGGAGGCTTTCGACTGGTGGGAAGCCATTCGACTGGAGGAGCACAATGTTGACTGGACGGAATTCAAATTGATGATGGAGGCGCAGTATTGTCCTCGTCCAGTTAGAGAAGCCCGAGTTCGGGAGTTTTTCTCACCACAAAATTCGGAAGCATCTGTGACGGACGTGATTAAGACTTTTAATCACCAACTGACTTATGTGCGCCACTTGGTCAGGACCGAGGCGGAGAAGATTTTTCATTTTGACATGCGAATGAAGCCGGAAATTCAGCAGTATATGTCCGGATTTGAATGTACCACCTTGCGACAGTACGAGGACAAGGAATTGGCCTATGATATGAAGTAGGCAGCAGTAGAGAAAGCGACGGAAGCAAATAAACAGAAGGTGTCTGGCAACTTCTCGGAGGATAAGAGTAGCGGGCCTCGCAGGGGTCAGTCCTCTTTTCATTCATCCAGGAGACCTCCGCATCCTTCTCGAGGTGGAAAGAAGTTCCGGGCAGCACCAACTATTTCAGACGCAGGGAAGAAGTGTTATAACTGTGGCAAAGCGGGACATGTTCGACGTGATTGTTTCGCGCCTGCTGTAACCTGTTTCGAGTGTGGATAGGAAGGACATCGCGCGACATTTTGTGGGAATGCGACCCGATCTTTTGGTACTGACTCCACCCGGCTCAAGGAGACGAGTGTGAACCAGACGCAGCAGAGTGGATTTCAGCAGCAGAACGCCGGGAAGAGAGAGACATCCAGGCCGGGTCCGTTCCTCCGTGCCTGCATTTAAATGAGGAAATCGATGATCGAACACAGCTGTTGCATCAGGTACGATTCAGATCCTTTTGCAACCAGTTAGTGTCTTGTTCGATTCGAGAGCTACGCATTCTTTTATATCTTTGAACTGTGTTAATCGTTTGAAAATCTCGTGCTTGTATAATTGTGAACCTTATGTTGTGGGATTACCGAGCGGAGAGAAAATTGTGGGAACCCTAGAAGCTAGGGATTTCCCAGTATCTATATAAGGAAGAGAGTGGCCATCAAATCTCATTGTAGTTGACATCTACGGTGACGATTTAATTCTCGGAGATGATTGGCTCAACCGTTATGGAGCTGTTCTGAATTACCGAGAGAGAGTCATTTCCATCATTGCTGATGATGGATCTGAACACTTATTCCGAGGATGGAGACCAGGAAGCTCGGGAAAATTGATCAAAGCAATGAAAGCCATGAAATTACTGAAGCAAGGATGTCACGGACTTTGGTGCTATGCCATGAGGAAAGAGGAAGGAGTAGAGCTCTCGTCTATTTCAGTTGTGAATGAGTTCCCAGATGTATAAGGATTTAAAGCAAAGCTTCTGGTGGGGGAATATGAAGAAGGACGTAGCGGAGTACGTTTCGAAGTGTTTGACTTGTCAGCAGGTTAAGATTGAACATCAACGACCTGCCTGAATGTTAAAGCCGCTTCCGATCCCTGAGTGGAAGTGGGAGGATATCTCGATGGATTTCATCACTAGTATGCCAAGGACTAGAACGGGGATGAACATGATTTGGGTTGTAGTTGATCGACTAACCAAATCGGCTCATTTCCTAGGAATTAAAGATACATGGGGACCCGAGAGATTGGCACGAGTATTTATTGCAGAGATAGTCAGATTGCATGGGACGCCGAGGACCATTATTTCGGATCGAGATGGTCGCTTCGTGTCACATTTCTGGAAAGCGATTCATGTGGCCTGGGACTGAGCTCAACTTTAGCACAGCTTATCATCCCCAAACGGACGGTCAGTCCGAAAGGACTATTCAAACTGTAGAAGACATGCTTAGAGCTTGTGCTTTGGATTGGTCAACTGATTGGGAAGTTCATTTGCCATTAGTTGAATTCACCTACAATAATAGTTGGCATGCTTCAATTAAGATGGCACCATTTGAAGCTTTGTACGGGAGAAGATGCCGATCACCCCTATGTTGGGATGATTCTTCAGATTTGATCGGGACGGAACCAGAATTGATTATTCAGACTCAAGAGAAGATAGCTTTGATTCGAGAGAGACCGCTGACCGCCTGCAGTCGGCGAAGTCTTATGCAGATGTACGTCGTCGCCCTCTAGAGTTCGACGCTGGGGACCATGTACTATTGAAGGTGTCTCCTACACGAGGGATTTTCCGTTTCAGGAGGAGAGGCAAGCTTAGTCCGAGATATATCGGACCATTCGAGATCCTCGAGAGAGTGGGAGATTAAGCATACAAGTTGGCCTTACCGCCATCGCTGAGTCACGTTCACAATGTGTTTCATGTATCCCAATTGCGGAAGTATGTACCGGACCCCAATCACGTCATTGATTTCGACGAGATCGAGATAGCTAATGATGGCACCTTCGAAGAGAGACCAATCAAGATACTTGAGAGCCGGATCAAACAATTGAGGAATAAACCAATACACTTGGTTAAAGTACAATGGTCACGACATGGAGTCGAAGAGGCCACTTGGGAAATGGAGGATGATGAAGACTAGATATCCGGAGTTGTTTTCATCTTAAGTTTCGGGACGAAACTTCTTTTTAGGGAGGAAGGATGTAATACCCGGGATTTCTGTTATGTAATTGGAACTTGTGGTATTGTAATGATTGTACTTGATCTGAGTATTATTTTCCGTATTTCATAATCCGATGTTGTCGAGCGTTTAATTTCGTGGTTGTGATTTAAAGATTGTAAATCTGCGCATATAGCGCACGCTACCGGATATGTTTAGCGTGCGCTAACGTGGATTCATAGCGCACGCTACTGAGGGTCATCAGCGCACGCTATGCGTGGTCAAATTGATTGGGACGTGCGGTAGGTGAGATCTGCCGGGACCCCGCTTGATAGTGTCGGGATGTACCTGGACGGCTTTCGGGGAAAAGCCGAGTCAACGCCTTAGCGCACGCTACAGGTATATGCGTAGCGCACGCTAAGTGCCGAGTACAGTTTAGTCAGTGAGCCGTTAGCGCACGCTACGATCAGGGTCTAGCGCGCGCTAATAGCCATTTATTATAAATAGGACAGCATCATATTCGTGATTTCAGTTCTTTCTTCCCCCTTTACCCGAATTCTTACACTTAGAACATAACTTCCTCCATCCTAAACACTTCATATCAACATCCTGGTTCGTGATTGAAGATCGTATATCATTGGAGATTGGTGTTCAAAGCTTTCGGTGTCGGATTGCTTCACTTTCCTCCGTGTTCTTCACTACCTTGAGGTAGGTGATTCTTCACCAATACTAGTAGTGTTCTTAAGGATGTTGATCATGTTCATTTAGCCAGTTAGATTCGTTATTAGTCGTACATCGTGTGTTTGAAGGATATTTTCGACGTTCGACACTTATTAATCGTATAATCCGTTGAACCTTTTAGTATGTGGATTCCTAAGCATGTTATGTATCTTCATAATCAATCGACCAGTATATGAAGATTACCTAGTTCGTATGTTTTACGTTAGGAATCATATGTTTTAGGACTTGGAATAATCGGAACTTAGAATATTTCTTGAAGATCTTAGATGAGATATGTTGTTGAGATGATTATCCGTATAAGTTGTACCTCATGATCATGGAACTTCCACAAAACTCATTAGCATGACATGCTTGAGGATGACATGTTGTATCAACATAGAATTCGTGAATTCACCACCTTTCAACCCAGTTTTTCCAGTAGCAGTATTCTGCCATGCAAGGTTAGCGCACGCTAACATATGTGAGTTAACGTGCGCTATCGGGGGTCAGTTAACGCACAATACGTACGTAGCGTACGGTATGTATTAGCCGATTTGAACTGTCAGTTCGTAGCTAGCGCACGCTAGTCTTACACGATAGCGTACGCTAACAGACCTGCTTAGCGCACGTTACGTAGAGTACGTAGCGCACGCTAAGCAGTCCAGGCAGATTGTTTATTTTGAGCTTTTCGGCCGTAGACCGAATTATTAGGCCATCGTTCGACTTGAGATGATTTGTATATCGTTCCTTTTGTTAAGGTTCGAGCTTGTTACGTTGATCGAAGGAGGCGGCCTTCGAGTGTGTCAAGATCATTGAAGTGTTTCGTACTTGCCATTTTCGAGGCAAGTATCATATGTCGAGTTCGATTTATCATGCTTGTGGTTATGTTCATATTGTTAAATATGAGATGTATTTCTGGAAATTCTCGTGATATTCATTGTTATTGGTTCGTATTGATGAACATATTGAAATGCATATGTGTATGCATAGTTGCTTGATTTATGGTATAAATGATCCGAGGGGATCATGAGGATCTATGCTGAGGGCGCTGGATCGAATGTCCACCATGCGTTGGTCCGACGGGATCATCATGGGGATCTATGCTGAGGGCGCTGGATCGTTGGACGGGTTTTCCACCATGCGTTGGTCCGACGGGATCATCATGGGGATCTATGCTGAGGGCGCTGGATCGCTGGATTACCTTATATTGTGTTGATGGAATCGTGAGGATTCGCATCGTTGGATTCCGGTGGCGGAAGTCCGTTTTTGCATGTTTTATGATGCACTGATGATTTATTGTATGATGATACTTGTACTAGCATTGTTGTGCTAACCCCTTCGGGGGTGGATATTGTTTTGATGTTCAGGTAGCCGAGGAGCGGGGAGGAAACCACAGTACCGACATGACGATGAAATGGCTCAGTGATGTGATTGATGTTATCGTTATTGTGAATTGTCTTCTTGGTTCGTTTAGTACTCGAGTACGTCTGTTTTAATAAGGTCAATTCGATATGGTTGTATAAGTTAACTCATTTGATCGGTTGAATCAAATCTGTATTTGAACTTCAGTTGTTCGATTGTATTGTTTTTACATTTCTTTTAAAATTAGCCTTGTAAATCCTTATCTAAAGGGTTTACGGCGCTGTAATTATTCCGAATATCTCGGGGTGTTACATCGAGAGGGTTTGGTTGTGGTCCGCCCTCGTTGTTATTTTTATTCGAATATACATGAATCGTAGGCGGGTTTCCGGGTGTATTCCATTTCCATAATCGTTTAGAAGTGGTTGTGATTGTGCTATTCGAATCGTTAGGTTCATTTTCGTCGGTTCCTCGCAGTCGTGCTTGATTCTTCCGTTCCGTTCGTGTCGCCGTCTATTTAATCGACGCAAGTATCCTTATGAACTTACAATCTTGACATAGTAGTTTTGTGTGAGAATTGTGTGTGTGTGTATACTCACTACGGGTTAGATCCGACGGGGTCTCGGTAGGGCTCCACGAAGCTGTGGAACCGTGAGTTGCTTTTAACCACTACGGGTTAGATCCGACGGGGTCTCGGTAGAGATCCACGAAGCTGTGGGTCCGCGGTTAATTGTGGTGCATTTTACAAATGTGGTTTGATTATTGGCATTTCCGGAAATAAGTGTTTTGGAACTATGATTTTCTTGATTGCATGCATTACTATATGTGTAAGATGTAAATCGTTCATTTGGTTACTTGTACTAGCGTAATTGCTAACCCCTCTGGGGACCCGTCTTGGGGAAATTCGTTTTATGAATTTCAGGTCAGGTTCATCGAGACGAGCGGGCGCTGGACCAGTACGCGGATGATGGCCGTGCGTGATGATTGTGCACGAGTGACGTCTTAGTGTCTTTTATCTTTTCATCTTTTGTGGATTTTGAACTAATAGTAGTACTCGAGTACTTAAGAGTTCTTGTTCGTCCGGAGTGTATTGTTGTCTATTATGTTTGTGTTGGATGATGGTGTTATGTTTGACCGGTTGAACTGGGTGGATTATTCTGTTTTGCGTCTTTATGACGAGGTGTTATTTTGTCGTTTCTATGAGTCGATGAGTATGATGTCTGTTCAGCCTGGTGGGTCCCATATAGGGATTCACGGCGCTGTAATATACCTCGAATATCTTGGGGGTGTTACAGTTGTCGGGGAAGTATAAGTGTTATATTTGAAATCTTACATTGTAAAATATTGTTTTACGATACAATTTCTCGATGTTGTAACTTAGTACTCAATTGTGTTTGTCCGGTCAAGTGGCGTATAACGGTACTCCGTGACTATTAAAGTCTTAGTTTCCCACAACAACTGATATTTTTAGATATTATTTTTTTTGTTATTTTTTTCCTATCATGGAAGAAACTTTGAATAGTATTGAAAAGAGATTTCTCTTTCTTAGCAAAAAAGTAATTTTAAAAATTTACAAGACAAGACTTGAAAGGATGAGGTTGCTTATGAATAAAAGCATACCTTTTGACATTAGATTCATTATTGAAGCCAAAGTGAGAATAGCAGGTGAATTCACAGAAATACCTACTAGATTTTTACCAGGGCTTGGAAAAAGTTCATATGCTAAGAAACGACGAGCAAAGATAATAACAGTTTGCTATAAATGTGCTAGATGGAACTGTAATTTAAAATGTCGATCTTTAGGAATTCCATCTACAAACAGAGAAGATAAAATTCAGTTCATTAAGGATGGTCTGAATAAAGAGAATTTATATAATATCGAAATTTCTCTTGACACACATCTTAGTGGACTCGTACATTACGGAATTCGATGTTTGTGGAATAAATTCAAACCAGAATATCAACAACATCTTGGGAATCTGACGTTAAAATACCTTGTTTGCCAATTTGTAAGAAAATTGGATAGGAAGCTTCTCCCCGACTCATAGAAGGCGTTTAGGCCGTTTCTGAACGTAAAATCAAAGGAAGATGTGAGCCACAATCACAACTACTGTACATACACGTGAGTATCTTTTATTTTTGTTGTAAGGTGAGATTTTCTGAATAAAAAAAGGGGTGATACGCAATAAATGCATTCATTATTCTATTGAGTAGTTGAAGCGCAATCAACGCAATCACAAACATGTTAAACAATTTTACCTCATTTTTCTTCTATAAATAAATATTGTGCTTGTTTCTTTTATTCATCCCTCAAACTTGTACTTTTCTATTTTTCTCTCAAATAAATTTCTTTTCAAAAATGGAGTCATCATCTTCCACAAAAAAATTTAGCACATTCTTTATTTTTGGTGGAGCTAGTTATGGAAAAGAGGCATGCTTTACTGAAGCAGCCCACAACTTGGGTCATACCTAAGGAGAAAAATGCATTCAGTAGTTTACGGAGGAGGAAGTCTAGGATTAATGGGACGAGCTGCTGCTTCTTCCTATATGGAAAGAGTAAGAGTATTGGAAATAATTCCAAAACCTCTGGCTGAAAGTAAAATCATCGGGGCAACTATTGGAGATGAGTTTAGAGCTGTATATATGCAAGATCGCATAACTCACATGATAAATAATTATGGCACCTTTATCACCATTCCCGGTGGTTTTGTCACTCTTGAGGAACTTTTTCATTTGGTTACTAGAGCCCAGCTAAATGTTCATCAAAAACCAATAGGTCTGCTTAATGTCAATGGTTTTTTTGATGGTTTACTATCTTTCATCAACTACTCTGCTGAAAAGGGTTTTATTTCCGAGCGTGCTAAACGAATCATAGTCGTTGCAACAACACCAGAAGAACTAATCAAAAAACTCATTGAATTTCTTCCTCAACCAGATCCAGCTCTAGCTAAAATTGTCTGGATGGAAGATTTTACTGTGAGAAAATGAAAAGTGGATTCATTCCTCTCCCTTTGATAACCCATGTCAGACCTCTTGTATTTTTACTTCCCGTCGTGTGTAAAAAATCGTGCTAAATGATGGCAGCTTAAGGAGTTTCTTCTTGATCTCTTGACGCGCATCTATTCGCGATTTATGTATTGTTATTTTATTGCTGTAATTTTTATTGTTTGTTTTTATAAAAGCATTGATGGCAGCGTAAGGCGACTCTTTAGATTTTCTTGAAGCGCATCTTAAAAATTGTGTTATACTTTCGAGTATATTTTATTTTCTTTTATTGTTTGCCTCGTATATTTATTCTCTTGCAGATTCTAATAGGCGTTAGCTCAAGCATCAACTTTCATAACAGAGAGTATTCTGCTTTTCTCCATTGCTTTTTATTTTGTTTTATTTTTTTTAATTTTTTTTAACTGAGGACAGTTTCTTTTTCAAGTTTGGGGGTGGTATGTTTTGATTATTTTGGTGTGTTTGGTATTTTGGTGTGTTTAGTTTTGATTATTGTAGTGTGTTTTGATTATTTTTGTTATTTGGCTTTGATTTTTTTTAGTGTATATATATATATATATATATTTTGTTTTGTGAGATTTCTAGATCTGGCCATAACACTAATAAGTTAGCTATATACAAGCTTCTAAAATCGTTTTAACCGGTAAAAAAATTGTATATTCCAAAATCTTTGAGCCTTAATCTCTCTTTCCAAGCCTTGTAGTTATCATATAAAATTGAGTCATTCGTTTCCTTGAGAAAAGAAGAATCAGTCGGTTGCTGAAAAATAGAACTTAAATTTACTTAATTTGTGGAGTTTTTGATTTTTCATGCTTAACTAATAAATGATTTTCGGCAAAAATTTTATTCCCTAAAAAAAAAAAGAGGTCATTGGTGAAAAGAGCTACACGTTAGCAAATAACGGTGTGAAAGCTATCATCTAAAAAAACAATGGAAATTGTGTTGGTGAAAAGAGCTACACGTTAGCAAATAACAGTGTGAAAGCTATCACCTAAAAAAATGGAAATTGTGTTGGTGAAAAGAGCTACACGTTAGCAAATAACGGTGTGAAATCTATCACCTAAAAGGGATGTAGTTTATGAGCAGATTTGAATTAATTAGCGGCTGAATTTCAATACACTCGGTTTTGTGAACAATCACAATATTTGATGACGCCGATGAAATTCTTCTTCATATTGAGTCGAAAAATAAACGAGTGATCGAGAGCAACAATTAAAGGAAGTCATGTGTATAACGAGTGGGAAAGAAATAATCAACCTTTTGGGGGGGAAACCTTGCATTTTGGAATTACAAAAATAAAATCGTGTTTTAAATTCATAATCATTAGTAGATTTATTTGAATCTTGATTCATTTCTATCTACTGTATAAAGCTGGTTATTGTGTATTAATGGCATTTTGATCTATTATCCTCTTTATATATATAATTAATTTTCTTAATTTGTGTGTGTATTATTTTTCTTATATTGTGTCTTATTTCATTTTTTTGGAGTGTGATTAATAAAGAGTCTTGCTCGGGACTAGTAAGAATTCAAGTTTGGGGGTGTGATAAGTGTCAGTTTTATACACTTATCCATGGTTTGTATCGATATATTTCACCCATAATTGAGCTAGTCTACTCGTTTTTGCTTAGAATTAATTAGCTTTTAATAATTTTATTATTTATCAGATGAAGATGTAAATTTAGTCTTAATCGGATTGAATTATTGATTTACTCAAGAAATAACATGTGTATAAAATATTCTATTTGTTGAATTTTTATGTATTCATGTTGTTGGGCTTTCCGAGATGAGTTTGGCAGTCTTTCCGGATTCAAAATCAGAGTTAAATATCAAAAGTTATAATCTGAAGAAGATTTGGGACAAAAACGCAAAGTCTAAGAAATTCTGGGCTGAAAAAGAAGTCTGAAACTCCATACGGGCATGTACGGGCGTAACTCACAAAAACGCAAATTTACGAAGCCATGTTACGGCCGTAACTCCTCAATGTTACGGCCGTAAGTCATCATAGTTACGGCCATAACTCCTCAATATTACGGCCGTAACTCTTGACATATTATTGATCATTGTCTGATTTTTTATACTTTTGGTCTATTATTGAGGGGATGGCTGGCATTGATCCGATCTAATGTAATAATGCTGAAGTTTTGGAGCTATTAGATGACTTTAGGTATATAAATAGACCCCTTAGATCCATCATTAGGAATCATTCATCTTATTATTTTCTCACTTTGTAATATTTTGTCTTTTTGTGTGAAGAACACACTTGTGTTCTTGAGTGATTTGTGTAAATGTGGTTTAGCTTATGTTGTTGAGGGAGTTTATTGCTTCTTTCTCCTTTATCTACTAAGGGAGTTAGTATCAATTCTTTCCAGTTTTCAACTAATAATGACCACTCAAGCTTGTAATATGTTTAATAAACCCTTAATGGGCTATGTTACCTAAGTTGGGATTATAAACAAGGTTAGTCATGTTATTTAAGTTTGTATAAAGATCTATTATGAATTACTTATTATTGTATGTGATTTTCATTGTTTTACCAATCTTTATTTATTTGGCCAATAAATGACGATATTTATGGTCTTCATATGTTTCGAAAGAAAATATGTTTGATTAGATCAAATGATCTTAACTCTAAGTTGTTCTAGGGGATAGAAATATACCTCTAGGCCTTAGATGATTCTTTGAGTTATTTTCATAAAACCTAATGGTATGTATTGAAGCCAATCAACATAGAAATATAGTGGATTGATTCAATATATAAGGGGCATTTTGACATTCGAAAGAGGAACCGTCTTTTTAAGGAAAATTGAATCTACACAACATAATAAGTAAATTCATCTTATGATCTCCTATACATCTTCTATAACTAATGATGAACTAAGTTTGTAATCCCAACTATTTCATTTAATCTTTTATTAATCTATTATTAGTGCAATATTTTATTTCCTTGAATTTTAGGACTATTATTGCATTTTCTTTGTAATTGTCAAACCAAACTCTTAAATTGTGTGTTTCAATCTTATAAATCTCTATAACAAATAGTTAAATAGTGTATAATTTAATATATAACCTAACTTCCTCATAGGATCGATAAACTGGACTCAAAAAGTCCACTTACTACTTGATACGATATCATGCACTTGCGATAGTTACACAAAAGACGTGTCAAAGAGCAGCCTCCTTTGGAATAGTCTTCGTCTGAGGCTATGTTTGTAATACCCGGTTGTAATTCAGTCAATATCATTCAGTAATTTCATTCGGTAATTGTCGCTATGTACTTTCTCACTTGTTAATAATCATTCATCCGTGTTCACCGTTCGGAATAACTTCGAGTTGTGTATCGATATTGTTCATTGTTTCAACCTTATTCGGGAATCGAGACAAGAGTATTATCTTGATTGTTGTAATTGATTCATTAGTCGATGTTGACGTTGGAATTCATGTCATTTCAAATCTCTTTATTGTTCGAATCGTATTCTTGTTGGACGAACCATTGTAATCATTACTTGGAACCACCGTTTTGGGGTTTCCGTACTTCCATTTCGTGTTATTGGTTCCCTAATATCGATTCCTATTGCTTTTTTTCCTTCCAGGGTCATTTTTCATCATTTTAGGACCCAAGGGGGTGTGGGCCGCGGCACAAGGAGTGTGCGCCGCGGCACACACATTTTCCAGTTTTTTGGCCGATCATTCTATACTTTGTGTCGCGGCACATGCCGGCAGGGCCGCGGCACACTGCCGAGTCACTGCCGCGGCACACCTGTCCGGGCCGCGGCACACTCGTGTGGCACTTATCGGCCAAACTTTATGTACCTTATGCCACGGCACATGCCAGCAGGGCCGCGGCACACTGCCGATCACTGGGCGCATATTTTTGGCCCTGTGCCGCGGCACACTTCGGCTGAGCCGCGGCACACAGGGAAGTCAACCCTATAATTGCGTTTTTCCTGAGCGTATTCAGCTCATTTCATCCTTTTTTTCACCTTCTTGCGGGAGAGAGAGCTTGAGGGGAAAATTTTTCTTCATCCATTACTTGAGGGTTGGATTTTCATCATCTTCTTTTGGTTGTGAAGCCTGGATCATCGATCTAACGCGATTTCTTCGAATCATAGTGCTTGGATCTTCAAAGGTATTCTTCATCAAACCTGTTGGATTTTCGATTTGTGTTGAGATATGATGTTTTGGATGTTAAGATCATGTTGTGTGAAGTGATATACGCATAATTATGGATAAGTTCGATTATTCATTGGATTATTCAAGAACACTTTGAATAATTGAGTTGGATTTGGGGGTTTTCGATTAATCGTTGTTGTAATCACGAATTTGTATATTCATATTGGATTATTGATCGTTTTGAAGATGTGTTGTTGGTTTGAAACACTTCTTGGGGATTTGATATTGGCATTATTGAGGTTTGGTTGTAATCAATCGAAGTTGGCCACAAAGTGTTCGATATAATGCCCCAATGAACTTGGTTTAATCGTATCGACGTTTTGAGTTCGTTATATTCGTGTTTGATTCGTATATTGAACGGATTGTTGGTAATTGTATTTATTCAAGGTTGTTCGAGCGATTGATATCTCAATTAGGACGTTGTTCGTGGAAGGATAATTGTCAGCGGTGTTGTGTAAGTTAATTCTTACTCGGTTAAAAGGATATTCATTCCTTTTGTTGTTGTTCATTCATAATCATAATTCATTCATCATTGTATTAACCATATTAAGATTTGTAATTGTCGAATAATCACTTCATTCACGAGGAACGACGGTTCCAATCATTTCATTGAGTTATCAATCACTTCACTGTTATTTCCATCTCGGTGAGTCATTCTTGAACTTGTCGAATTAATATTCATTGATATTCATTGTGGTCATTCTCGTTCATATGACCTTCTGGGTTCATATTGCGTGGCCGGGTGCGGATGTGTGAAATTTTTAGTCGGGCACGCTATGGCCATGTATTGGGAGTGATACATTGGGTTGTGCACACGGTAAAGATTAACTCCGTGAGACTAATTAGGTACAAGGACGGGTGTGTCCGGTCATCCGTCTTGTACACTTGCACAGAACACTACGGGCGTACTATGATACTCCTCTTTAGCGTAATTCATAACTAAGGATATTTTATAACTAAAGATATATCATGATTGTGTATTTTCAACTCTTGAGGATTGTTGTTCTGTGTAACTGACCCCGGCTGGGGATTTTGTTTTTCAGGTCATGGCAAGGCAAAAGCACGGGAATAGCTTGTTGACGGCGAAGAGTCCCAATGATACTAGTAGGGGGCCCCGTTCTTTTCAGTTATTCATATTGTTGTCATTTATTTTCCGCTGCAGATTTTCATTTAGATACTCCGTTTCATTCATTGTTGTGTATTTTATCTTCATATAAAATACACTAGTATTCGGTATTGTCCTGGTGTGTTGTAATTAAACTCCTCACCGGAGTAATTATTGTTGTAATGTGGTTCGGTACTACAATTACCCTCTGTAATTCATTCATTTTCATTTGCCTGGTGGGTCCCAGTCGGGGATCTATGACACTATAATATCCGCCTAGTTTGGGGTGTTACAATGTTGTACTCAGTTTGTGCATTCGTCCAACCATGTTGTATGTAATCTCATTGTAGTTGAAGCAAATTGGGAGAAGGAGTTAGGAAGTGATTGAAGAATGAGGTCAGTCTGGAGAGAAGCATCTATACTAAAATCAAGAGCCTCCAATCTCTCGATCATAGATATCATTTTGAGGATGTGGTCCGTAACTTTTTTCTCCTTCCTTCATCCTAGCACTAAAAAACTGATTCATATATCATATCGAGCAGTTCGGCTGTGCTCCCATAAAGTCCAGTTAGATGTGCCAAAATCGCCCTTGAAGAGGGCATTTTCTCATGGCCCCTATGAAGCTCATTGTTAATAGAGGCTATCATGAAACATGGGACACTGACATCATATTTAACCCATTTCTCATGGGCATAAACTTCTTCCTAATTAGCCCTGGTCCTTGCAGGATCCGGTGGGATGTCCGCCTCCAAACCATAGCCCAACATCTCCATACTGAGGACTATCCTCAGATTGCGAAGCCAGTCCACAAAGTTGGGTCCAGTAAGAGTGTTTTTTCAAGTAAGATAGTGAGTGGGTTCATTATCATATTGATAGTGTCGTTAATATTAGGGTTTTACGAGTAGAAATACGCAGCGGAAATGAATTTAATTTGTAAAACCCTTATGAGGATCCATGTATATTATGAAAGATCGATGGTGGAGATGGTTTCCTTGAATTAGAATTTGTTTGACCACCTCAAGCGTTGCGAATTGTGAATGACCTCTTACGGTATCCACACAACGAACAGGCTCGGCGTGCTAGCTCCTATCTTCCTTGTGATTTTCGAAATATCAAACTATTATGTGTATTTCATTTTTGGTTTTCTGAAAACCATAGGTGAGAGAAACAAGTTTCTTAAGAAATCATATTTTTCACTTACCCTCTCACTATACCCCTCTCTCCTATATAATATGTGAAGGAATCTGATTCCTTCACAACTCTAGGTCAACTAGGAGACAAGACATGGGGAATCAATTCCCATGTCTCATGGCCCCTCTAGTCAAAAGGTGGAGGGAACACAATATCAAGGAATCTGATTCCTTTTGATATTGTATATATATATATATATATATATATATATATATATATACTTATATATCTTATATATAATTATATATGTGTAAATTCGAAATCGATAATAACAGATAAATACCCGTCGAGTTTATTTAAGTGTGTGACCCTATTGGTTCATTTAAAATGGCATGAAACTCACATATCAAAAGAGCTTTAGCAAGACGTTATGATTATCCAGTTTAAACGAATAATTCGATGGTCCGACTAAGTCTTGTTATAGACTAATATCAAATTCTCTTGCCAAATGATATGTAATATCCGGAATTTCTACTACTATTGTTTGATATTATTTTATCCAAGTTATATTGTACACCGTGGAATCTGTATAGTATGGATAAAATAAATAAAGGACTGAGATGTCGGTATCGGTATAATTTTCGTATCTGGTCGACAGTTGCATTGATGATATCGTGTATCAGGTTATCGTACTTTCGATATAGGGTATATCGTATGAGAATATTATTGGATTCAGTATATGTATTCAGTATGCCGTATGTGCGTATACAGTATGTCGAGACGGACGAGAAGAGTTGGAATATGGCTAGGTATAGCCTGATTAGTGTAACACCCCCAAGTTATTCAGGGTATATTACAGCGCCGTGAGCCCCGCCGTGGGACACACAAGGCTAAACATGCGCGGAACTATAAAACTTGACCGAGAAGGTCTACATACAATGGAAAGAAAGACGATACAAATGGTATTCAGACCCATAACCAATGAAACCATATACATCACTGCACAATTCAATACCTCGGCAACACAGGCCGGAACATCAAGGAAACTGAAATACAATACTCGAGTATTTAAAATTCATTCCAGTACAACAACACTGAATGGAGGAATCCAAAAAGATAACCGGAGACAAGACACAGTATCACACTTGCCCATCATCTTCATGCCGACCCGATACCCGCCTGTCCGCTCTCCTGGAACCTGAAATACATAAAACGTATTTCCCCCATAAAGGGGTTAGCCGTCGAATAGCTAGTGCAAGTATAACAGTATGAAACACAATACTCCTCGACAATAAAGTAAATGTAATCCGTCAATTCATCAATTCAAGACTAGTATTCCGGAATAACTAAATCTCATAGCGTCACATCAAGACGTATATGAATGCCGTAGAAACGGTTCGTTCATATCATCCGTCAATACATGTATGAATGCCGTAGAAACGGTTCGTTCATATCATGCCATCAATTCATATATGAATGCCGTAGAAACGGTTCGTTCATATCATGCCAACAATATATCTATGAATGCCGTATAAACGGTTCGTTCATATCATACCATCAATATTTCTTACTTTCATAGTCGAGAACGTACAATCGTAATTATATACTTGCCTTGAATAATCGACGACGCAACGAACGGAATGGAAAGTCACCGACGAATGCTAGGAACCATCGAAACCGAACCTAACGATTCGAAGAATACAATCACAACATATTCTAAACGAATACGGAATTGGAATACGCTCGGAAACCCGCCTACGATTCATGTATATTCGTATAAATACGACAACGAGGGCGGACCACAACCAAACCCTCTCGATTTCGTAAAAATCACGAAATATACCATGAATCCGTAGGGAAACTAAGAGTACCAACAAGATTAATCATATTCATCATGAATTAATCAACAAAACGGAATGAATCTGACAAAAACGCGAAAACCCCCAAATCTCCCCAAAAGTAGGGTTCTAAAGATCTAACCTTGATTCGCTGGATCGAAGGATGTTATAGGATGATCGATCAATGATATGAACTCAGGAACTTCATGGATTTGTTGTTTAACAACATGGCTCCATCTTCTCCGATGCTCCAGCCGCGGACCGACGAGAAAGGAAATGAAAATGAGTGAGAAAGTGGTTGTTCTCATTTATATACTCGGTCGGAACTAGCGTGCGCTAGCCTTTCCGGACTAGCGTGCGCTATCGTCCAAGACGGCCCAAAGACTCTCGGCCATGGCCCGCATGACCCGGCACCACCGACCACCCCGCCGACCATGACTCGTCCGCCCGACTCCCGCTAGCGTGCGCTACGGCCGGCCTCGCGCGCTAGCCGACTGGCCCAAAGGGCCTCGGACTAGCAATCTCATCCCTAACGTACGCTAGTCGGCCGACACAGACGCTACCCTCGCGGCCGGTGCAACGACGGCAGAGCGACGCTACTCGCCGATCCTACCCGAGTCCGTAACCTCGTAATCCTCTCGCCTGTGCCCGATAGCGTGCGCTGGCCGACTCGACACAGGCGCTTACATCGCTGAAGCTAGCGCTGCCCCTGTCGTAGCGTGCGCTACGCCGGTTCTCGCCGTGCTCGCTCGGCCAAGCGCCATCGTCCGGCCGTAACTGCGACCGTCCGGCTGGGCCCCGCACCGTCCGGCGATGCCCGACCACCAGGGCTCGACGACTCGATTTCCGAAAACGTACGGAACGAACACGACGAAAAGTTCGCGGACAACATCAACGACCCGAAATGAAAGCGTAATGTAATAATTAATCATACGCGACCGAGAAAAGAGTCGAGACAACGAATACAGATAGAATGCCCATAACTTTGGGTAAATTACAAAATAGCCCAAAATGCCCGAAAATCACGATACGCGATCGAATAACCGAACCGAAGTTCACAACACTTCTAACAAAGTTAAACGGACTTACGGGAAACTCGAAACAGCAGTTTAGAACGAGATTCGCAAGAATCGAACTCAAGTGCGGAAAAGTCGCTGAAAAGCACGGAACTCAACATAACGACACCGAAATGAACTCGGATGTCAAAAAGTGTAGAATTAATCTTTCTCAGGGTGACGAAGCGGTCCCAAGCGAGTTGTCAAAACGGACTTCCGCCGAAAATAAAAAGTTACTGGAAATCAAAATTACGGGTATTACATTCTACCCTCCTTAAAAGAAGTTTCGTCCCGAAACTTAAAACAAGTAGGGAGAAGAAATATCCCGTTAGGAAAAACTCAACGAGATACACAAGAACCGAAACTTACGCCCAAACGGCGAATCATCAATACAGAACACAACAATACATCGCAATGGCCTGAAAACCCCTCAGCCGAAGCTGTGTATCACGATGGCCTGAAAGCCAAATAGCCCAAAGCTGTAAATCATCACAATACAGATTCTCAAAGAAGCAACCCTGACTGTCGGACATACCCCTCGGCGTATGCACAGCCAGCCGCAAATCGTCGGACATATCCAATACGACATGGACTACGAACGACCAAACAATAAGGCTCAAGAGGGACATCACAGTACGCCCGATCCGGAAATGTGTCCGTGCACATGTCCACCCCGTATACGGAATCCAGAATATACGTGTGACAATGTACCTAATTAGCCTCAAGAACTACGTCTCGTGTGCACGGTCCAATGTGGAAACATCCACGCATGACCATCGAGTGCCTGGCTAAAAATCCTACACATAACCAATCGGCAAGCAGACATGATTCCAGATATGCCATGATACAACATGGCAACGAAACTTAAAGGATAAAATACCCATTACGGATCATACGATTCACCAAGTGAAAGATGACACACGAATAATGAAAGATCGACACGACCAACGATATTCAAAACAACCATCCTGGAATAAGAATTCTCTAAGGACCGATTAACACGGCAATAACCACAACACCACAATTCGGGAAATCCTCCACCCTCAACGATCACAAAATTATCGAGTTCACCAGAATAATAGTGTGCTGCCCTGAGTTGGCCAACACGACAATAATAACTCACAGATGGGCACTATCCTCGGCGATCCCCATTCAATATCTCGATTGTCTTCGAACGACCAATTGATAACGACTCAACAGATGGGAACTATCTTCGACAGTCCCAATTCAATACTTCGGTTACCTTAGAACGGCAACTCGATAACAACGGTACAACGGATATCTCGGCACACTTAAATCAGTTACCGATAATGAAGATGAAATTCGAATACATCAATGCCTTCAATCGGCCGTTTACGAACAACAATAACATTTGGCATGATTTGTCGACGGGTGGCGCATCAAACAATCCCCTGATATTAATACAATCATAAGGAGACTAAGTCTCGAAATGATACATACATTCGTACACCTACACGATAACATTAGTCTCATTGATTAGTACGAGTATAAAACTTGCCTCGATATCAATACAACGAACTGTTACCAATTCAGTTGATTTCGTCTTACGAATTCCTCAGTCTCGACCAAGTTAATCTACGAACCCTTCGACTTTAACCGCAACACAACAGTCATAATTCACGATCAAACATCATATCTTATTGTAAAACGAAGGATTAATAATCAACAGGTTCTATGACGACCAATATCAATACCACCAACCACAAACTCAATCGTTTCACCATATCTCGACTAATCATAGTCTGAACAATCCAACTCAGACACTTACACATCCTGTCCACAATACGAGTCGAAATATGATGATCATATCAGCAACAAATGAGGACCAATAATAAGGGTCTAAATGTTCCAAACTCAATTCTTAAATACGAATTGATAAGGTTCCCTTCTCGTAAATCCATCGTTAAAATTTACTTATGACCGTCATCATTTCGAATCATCCAACTGGTTCAAACAATAGATAATCCTACTAAAAAGGTTATCAAATAGTCCAATCATTCGACTTGAACATTTGCTCCATACGTATGGGCTTCCAAATTCGGAGATGAATAATAGTCTCATCAAACTCATAATCACATTCGTATTCCTATACGAATATTATATCAAGCACATAGTTTAGCTCTAGATATGAATATTCCATATTCATTTTCAAAACATCAACACTTCTTTAAAAAAAAATTATCACCTCGTATAATTCAAGAGTTCTTCAAGAACACGCAATATCCGAAATCCCATTCAGAACAACATATCCGAGGTATATATCTCCAAGTTACCATTTTCTTCGTCATGCCATTCATACAACCTTAAGAGTCGCAACAATACTGTCATCATCATATGAAGAAGGTCTCAATAATCATATCAACATTCGAAATCTCTTATTACAATTCCAATAAATCTCGTATAACATTATCGCATGATACCACAATTGTAACACCCCAGATCCTCCTGGGAATATTACACGCCGTAAACCCTTCTCACAAGGATTTACCAGGCTAAGCACAATTTTTCCACATCATTACAAAAATGCTAAAAAGACCGATGACGGTAATATTTTTTTTCAAATATTTAGAAAAATCATTTTCCAAATATCGTCAAAACGATCAAGGCCAAAATGCCAAAGACTCAGTTTAGGGAATCGGTTTTACAAAATAAAATTCAGTTGGCAAAATACCAAAAGCCATTTCAAAATACTCACGCAGCGGATAAAAGTACAGTCCAATTTATGCATTTTCATTGAAATAAGACGAACATCAAAATACACGATTCCCAACATACTCCCTCCCAAGTAGTAATCCTTAAAGAAATGAACCACTATCAAAGGGATACGAGGACTACCATGTATGGACGAACCACGAAGAAGAATAATTTGAACTCCATTCCAAGAATCATCAAAAACTTCATGAACAATACTTAAATCCGAGCTCTCCATCTTAATCTTGTTTGAGAGAATCATCTCTCAATGTTTAGGAACTTCAAGTACTTCCCAAGGTTCTCTCTATTGACTGAAGGAAGGAGAATGGACAAAATGCCTCTCAGCACTCGTCTATCCTCTCTATAAAACACATCACTAGCGCGCGCTAGACCTCATATTTAGCGTGCGCTACATGACTAGCGTACGCTATCCTTACTTGATAGCGTGCGCTATCGGGCAGTCCAGAAGCTACTACATTGCTTCGAAATTCATCTAACGTACGTAATGCCCATGCATTAGCGTATGCTAACAGGCATTGACTTGATACAGTGAAATGCTCGGTAGCATGCGCTATTCTTCGACCTTAACGCGCGCTAATCGTCGTTGACTTGCTACAGTATCATGCCCCACATGCCGAAAGCATCCGCGATTATCGGGATTCCTTTGACCGATATGGAATTAGTGTGCGCTAATCATACGGTTTTAGCGTGCGCTAGCTCTACACGACAAGCACTCGTTGACCTTATCTGGACACGCATCGAACATGGCCGGGGCCACCCGCCGAAAGCTAAGATTCCATTATTGGCGATCTGGTGTTAGCGTACGCTAACCAACATGCATTAGCGTGCGCTAACTGAATATAAAAATCAACCTGGGCCTACCTGTCAGCCACCTTCCGAAACTAACCCAGCAAGTCGTTACGTACGTTAGGGGTCCTCCTTAGCGTACGTAACCGAATCTCTTAGCGTGCGCTAAGTATGCACCGTAGTGTACGCTAAGTATATATCTTAGCGCGCGCTAGGCATACCTTGTAGTGTGCGCTAACGTAGCTGTACTTAGCCATTTTTCGCTATTCTCTACCAACATCTCGACATACCAAACGATCATACGGCATAATGAATACATATACGCATTCAGCAACATTGTCATACGTTCACATCATCCTCAAGCATAATTATCCAACATATAAATCCAAAATCACCAAGATAACCAATAATTATCGAATAATCCAAACAACATACTTACAGGTCTGTGAAGTCGATGATCTCCCGTGGTACTAGCATGCGACTCCCAAACAAAGTCTCAACACAAAACCGATACACGCTAATATCGAAATTAGCAATTTGACAAAATCTCAAGGAAGGGTTCACGTCCGTAACCACAGTCACGACTTCTTCTCCTTACATCCAACATTCTAAAGGGCACACACGTGCAGAAGTATAATCTAAATCGCACCTTCTCGAAGTGACCAATTCCAAAGAATACCAAGTTAAAAACGAAACGGTCAAGAAAATACAAGAAGAGTGAGAGGACTTACAAGTACCGGTCGTACTGTGATGATGGCAGAGTAGTGATACTGTGGGCAAATGACGACTCAATCGACCCAAAAGACCGATGATAAGTGGTAATTTTACCACATTTTTCTAGGATTTTATACTAGGTTTTTATCTCGTTTCGTGATTAATGTTCTCGTATTTGGCTTGTTTATGATTAGTCGAGCCGTATTACACGTTTGGGTTGGTTTTAGTGTGTTTGCAGGTTTTTAGAGCCAAAAGGACCCAAAACGAGACAAAGGACCGAGAGTCGAGTCAAACGGACGGAAGAAACGGATTTTTGCAAAAGTCAGACCACCTATCGGGCCAGCCTATCGGCCGATAGGTGCGTCCGAAAGGTGTCCACGCCCTATCAAGTGAAGTCGACCGACGAACCAACTATCGGGCCAGCCTATCGGTCGATAGGTGCGTCCGATAGGCTGCTCCGCAGGATCTCGTGTTTTGACGGATTGAGACTCTTTTGGATAGATTTTGTTTCCTAGATTAGGGCTAATCGGGAGAACAACTCCCATAGGCTATATACACCCCCTTCTAGACCTAGTTTATGATCTTCTACCATCATTTATCATCTTTTATCATCTTCTATCATCTTTTATCATCCTTTATCATCTTTAGCATACTTTTACATTTTTTTTGGGCAAGATTAATTCCTTGGAGACGAGAACTTTTTGGAAGGAAGCAAGTATTATTATTTTTCTACTTTTTCGGAGATTGAAGACTCAGAGTTCATCCAGAAGGGTTGTAATCTCTCTTTTCATAATAATAATATGCATTCTCCATCTATTTCTTGTTTAATTTCAATTATGTCTGGCTAAATCCATTGATTGATTCTAGGGTTAGTAAATTTAAGTGATGTTCACATGATGTCCCTTTGATTACCTTTTGACCTTTCATCCTAGGCTTGTGATCAAGATGTGTTAAATCTCATGCTAGATTAAAGGGCCCTTAATCGATGCATGTTAGCTAATTGATTTTTCCCGGAAGGATTAATTAATTAGTGGAAATACTTGATGCACAATATGATTTAATCTTAAGACCTAAGTGGAGTAAGATAAATCATAGATAAATAAGTTGACGCTTTTTAAGTGATTTAAATTCTTTGAGCCAAGCGAAAAAGGGTTTAAATTAACTATCTTTCTAGGTTGCCTTGATCGGAATTCTAGATCGGCTGAGTGATTATTTCTAGGATTGAATTAAAATTTGGGGAAAAGGAATCAAGTGAATGGATTGTGTGAACTCAATTAGACGATACTACCCTAGGATCAATTAGTTTTCAACTTGTAATTTTATCTTGCTAATTTGCTTTATTTGCTTGATTTAGATAATTCATATTTTATTTAATTTTTATTTTTCGATTTTTAAAGTTAGATAATTAGAAACAACCCAAATTTTCGGATTCCTAAATAGCAGTCAAATTTTGAGTAGAGTTATTTCCTTTATTTTCGACATATCAATTCCCTTGGGTTCGACACCTTGGAAGTACTTCGAGGTTTTACAAATTTTAAAATTGATCGGATTTGAAAACCATACTACGCGAATCTCAGCGATCAATTTTTGGCGCCGTTGCCGGGGAATTGATAGAAAACTTAAAGGGATAATTCGAAAAAGAAGAGATTGTTACTTTAGGTTGTATACTATTCGATCTCATTTCCTCACATCTTGTTTTCTCTTCCTTGTAGGCGGTGCATGATCACAAGATCCCAAGGAAAGGACTTATTTCCTTTGGATCCGGAAATCGAGAAGTCTTTGAGGAGGAAGAAGCAAGAAGCGAGAACCGAGACTATTTCTATACCTATCGTTGATACCATGGCCGGCATTGTTGACCCACCACGAGAACTCGCTCGTCCCGAGAAGACCCCTTTGAATGCCCGCTTTCGACCGAAGCTGGACGATTATCAAGAAGGAGGTTGGGGAAAGATTGATGCCAACAACTTCGAGCTTAAGCCGTCCCTCATCGCTACGGTGAAGTCTCAAACATACGGAGGAGGAGTTAATGAAGATCCAAACGCTTATCTTGAGTCGTTTTTGGACATATGTGCCACCATCAAGCAAAACGGAGTGCCTCCGGATGTCATTAAGCCCCGCCTATTCCGGTTCTCCTTAGAAGACGATGCGCTAGATTGGTACAAGAGCCTAGATCGGAAGGAAATTGGTACTTGGAGAGAGATGACTCGGTTGTTCTTAGCACAGTTCTATCCTCCCTCGAAGGTGCAAAAACAAATCAACGATATCTTGCAATTCGAGCAATAAGAGGATGAATACTTATACGAGGCATGGATCCGATTTAAGAAGCTACTTCGCAAATGCCCACAGCATGGAATTAACAAGGAGGAAATCTACATTCGGTTTTATCGGGGTTTGACGAGGAAGGCTAGAAGAGAGTTGGACTATTCCTCGAAAGGGGGATTTCTTGCTAACGATTATGAAGAGGCCAAGAATCTCATCGAGCTAGCGGTAAACAATAATTACGAGGAGGTGACCGATAGGAAGATGACGAGAAGAAAGGTCCCATCCGGTGACGAGGACGCCTACGGTGATTTGAAGGCGAAATTTGAAAGACAACAAAAAGAGCTTGAGATGCTAAGAAAGAAGACTTTGGGAGTCAATGCAGTTTTTGAAGAGCTAAACGAGCCTATTGCAATTGAGGAGGATGTAAATTACGTGCAAGGAGGAAACTTCCGGCAAGGGGGAATTTGGGGGAACTATTATCCGAACAATCGAAACCACCCTAATTTCTCCTATGCCAACCCGAACAATGCTCTTCAGCCACCACCGGGATTTAACGTGAAAAACGGGGTTATTCAAGAGCCGATTGCTAAGACACCGATGGAGGAGATGTTGGAACGGTTAGAGGCGAGTCAAAAAGATTTTATTTATAAAGGCATAAGAGGTTCGGGGCTCTCGAGCATAGTGTGACATCTATTGGAAACTCAGTGATAGCCTTGACAAAGCAGATGTCGATGGTGGAGACCCAAATGGGTCAAATGGCGAACGCCCAAGCCGGAATTCATAAGCCGGGCCATTTTCCGAGCAGTACCGAGACCAACCCGAAGACGCAACAATGCAACGCAATCGAGCTTCGGAGTGGGACAAGGTACAGTAATCATGGGGCTGAAGTTGAGGAATCTGGAAACAAGGATGTACTAGAAACGGGAGCCAAGAACGAGAAGGAAGATGAAACGCAGCAGGCCTCTCTGCCAAGACTATCGGCCGATAGGCCCACCCGATACCCAGACAGAATACCAGAAATTGAGCCTATCGACCCCCCTATCGGTCGAAAGGCTCCTTTAGGTTCGAATGTGAAGGATTTTGAGGTAAAAGCTCCATTTCCACAGCGATTGGCCAAGTCGAGATATGATGAAAAGCTTCAACGGTTTATCGACATGTTTCAAAAGGTGAATATCAACATTCCACTTCTAGACGCTTTGAGAGACATGCCGGGGTACGTTAAATTCTTGAAAGACGCTGTGGCAAGCAAGAGAAAGTTGGCGAAGTTTGAAACAATAAATTTGACAGAGGAGTGTAGCGCTATCATTCAAAACAAGCTCCCGCTCAAGCAGAAGGATCCGGGACGTTTTACTTTGACATGCATGATTGGCGACCAAACGTTCAGTAATGTGTTGTGCGATCTCGGGGCAAGCATCAATCTTATGCCTCTATCCATCTTTAAGAGGTTGAAGATTGGGGAGATGAAGCCGACTACCATTTCTCTACTCATGGCGGACCGGTCGATCTCTTATCCGAGGGGAGTTGTGGAGGATGTGTTCGTTAGAGTCCAACACTTAGTCTTCCCGGCCGATTTCGTAGTTCTTGATATGCCCGAGGACGAGAATCAACCATTAATCTTTGGGAGACCGTTTCTAGCGACGGGGAGAGCACTTATCGACGTCCAAGAGGGTGATCTTACCTTCCGGGTTAATGATCAAAATCTGAAAATTTCCATCTATGACGCGATGAAGAAGCCCGAGGATGCGCCCGAGGAATGTTATGCAATTGAGTCTATTATGCCGCCCCCGACCGACTTGTTGGAGCATTGCATTTCACAATCCATTTACTCACATTCCGATGTTGAAGAAATTTATGAGGATTTGCCAAAGTATGTTCGAATGTTGGAGGCGAACGAGTTTCGATATAATGAGAGGGACGTATGCTATCTTGATGTCAACAAACCCGTTCAAGGGGGAGTTGTCGCTGAAGACCCGGAATGAATGAGGTATCGTCTAGCTAAAGACGTTAAACGTAGCACTTGTTGGGAGGTAACCCAACGTATGTATATTAGTTCGTTTTATTCGTTTGTTTTCGATTGTTTGTTTGCGTGATTTTTGTAGTTTCTAGTTTCGTAGTAGCTTTGTTAGTTTTGTTAAGTTCTAATCCATGCACGCCGAGTTTTGGATACTTGCAGGTCTTTAATCGCCATATCCAAGCGAAAACGGGACCAAGTTTGCGAAATAGAAAAAGTTGGAAAAAAAAATTTGAGACAGGCGAGCCTATCGGCCGATAGGCCCGGCCTATAGGCTGAGGAAAATTAAAAAAAAAAAAATGTTACAAGCAGTGGTCGATGGGCAAACCCTATCGACCGATAGGTCCAGCCCGATAGTCAGGTACGTAACTTTCTGGAGTGCCTATCGTCCCAGCCTATCGGCCGACAGACCAGGCCGATAGGACATACCCGGTCCAGTATCCGCTTCGACCCGGTTGATTAATAACCCCTTTTAAACACCTTAGCACCCATTTTTCTCACACACACACACACACACCTATCGGCCGAATAGAACATAAGGGGCGATTTTCGCATCTGTTCTTCCTTCAAACTTCGATCAAGGTACTTAATTTCGACACTTAATCCTCTTGTTTTTCAATTCTATACATGTTTTGAAGCACTTTGACGGATTCTTTTTGGAGTTTTGTTGAATTTCGAATTGGGGACCCTCTTTTTGGGGGCTTTTGTTAGACTTTGATGTTCTTTGAATTTTATGCCCGATTGTTGATAGAATCTTGATGGAAACATGTTATCTATGCTTGATTGTTCATGGGTACTTCGAATTGGGGGATTAATTGATGAAATTGAACGAATTTTGAAAAAAAACCCCAAATTGGAAGAACCCTAATTTCGAATTTGTTGAATTGAATTGTTAATTGGGATTGATATGAGTTGAATTGTTGATGATGATTCGAATTTTGAATGAATTAGATTGGATTGGAGAGAATTTGTCCTAATATGATCGAAGTATGTAGTTTTGTTATTGTGGGATGTGATTTTGATCTTTTGAATATGAAATGGGGGAGTCGAAGTTTGGGGGAGGTTGTGTGATTTGTTGATCGTAGTATATGGCTGTCGGGTCTATGATTTTGATGTTTATTGGACATTATAGGGCTCTTAGTTGATATTGTGGGATTATTGGATTATTTCGACACTCGTTGAATGTTTGCATTATGAGTTGCTTATTGGATATTGATTGGATGGTTGTTTTGTAGGAACTTTGAAATGGCTGGAAATCATAGCAAGAAGTCGAAGCCGTGTAAGGCCGGACAGTCTAAGGCAACCACAGAGAAGGAAAGGGAGCTCTCGGCCGACAAACCCGCCATTTCCGCCGCAGTGATCAGGTACTCCGTTAACAAAGCCACTCCTTTCTCTTTTCAAACTTATTCCTCCTTTGGGATGCGAAATAAGTTTGGGGGGGGGGGGGGGAAGAAGTGCGGCTTTGTTAATTTCGGCACGTGTGAGTACCTTGTATGCCTTGTATCACTATTTGCTTGTGTCGGTGCCCGTTGTTTTTATTTGTGCTTCTCATATTGGTGTTGCGTGGATTTGGCTTTTGTTGCTTAGTTTTTAGATTTTTATGTTCATTTTCGTTTGGTGTGTTTGCTAGTTTCTATTTTTTAGGTCGTAGTAGTTATTTGCTTTCGTGTTTGCTTTTATTTGCTTTTCGTTGTTTGCTTTGATGCCTTGCTTGGGTAAATAGTTTTTTTTTTTTTTTAGATTTTGGTCTACTTTGCGTAAAAAAATTTAGATAGCCTTGCTTGTCTTAGTTTTTCTTTATTCGTGAATTTTTCGTGCTTCTATTTGTGTGATACCGATGTTACGACACTGTTTTTCTCTCTGAAGAAACGGTCGAGTTTTAGTCGAGTTGTAGTCAGTTATTTCTGTTTTGCATAGTATTCATTTAGGTCCAAAATTTTTCGTGATTGTAGAGGTCTTGGCAGATAAGAGACGATACATACTTGTTTTAAAATCACCGTCAATACGTTTGGTTACATCTTACGGATAGTGAGTCGTCTTGTTTCTTTAGTCGTGTTGGCACTTAGATTGAGTTTAGAGTCATCAGTTTTCCCAAAGTCGAGATAATGTTGTTCTATGAAGGGAAGTCTAGTAACCGGGGCATTCGCGTGACCCGTTGTTTACCCTCGCGTAAAACGACGACCACGATTAGACTAGTGATTTAGATATTTCACATGTGCCAATGATAGGAACCTAGTAGCAGGGGTATTCGCGTGACCATTGCTTACTCTCGCGCAAAACGGCGACCTTGATTCGGACATGCGGAAATTATGTATTCGAGTTGTTTCTCCGCTGTAGACGGGAACTTAGTAACTAGAAGCATCCATGTGCCCCATGAGTGTCTTTTACGTCAAACGGTTTCCTAATACATGAGAATGGAAGTTCCACCTAGGATTACCCGATGAAACATCCCGAGATCCTAACCTAGTGGTCAACTCGAATCAAATTCTTGAACATATATATAAGGGAATCTTTGTCAGGGTTTATTTGTTATGAAACTCGTGAAAATTGTGCCACTAGACCGTAACAGGACGAACTAGCTTGTTTATTTTAGCCTTTCATATTGACGGTCGATTTGACTCACGTTTTGTTAATCTTTGAGTGGATTTTCTTCATGAGCGAGTGATTAGGACTGAACATGATTACTTTGCGGAATCATTATTCCGAGTGCAGCTCGCTTTTACGACACTCGGATTATTTAGAGAGAATTACAGGATAGTATTGATTAGGTTGAACACTATGAGTTGCACGATGATTCACGACATTCTTTTTATTTTCTTTTTGTTGTTCGGGACGAACAATGCTCAAGTTTGGGGGGGTTTGATAAGTGGTAATTTTACCACATTTTTCTAGGATTTTATACTAGGTTTTTATCTCGTTTCGTGATTAATGTGCTCGTATTTGGCTTATTTATGATTAGTCGAGCCGTATTACGCGTTTGGGTTGGTTTTAGTGTGTTTGCAGGTTTTTAGAGCCAAAAGGACCCAAAACGAGACAAAGGACCGAGAGTCGAGTCAAACGGACGGAAGAAATGGATTTTTGCAAAAGTCAGACCACATATCGGGCCAGCCTATCGGCCGATAGGTGCGTCCGAAAGGTGTCCAAGCCCTATCAAGTGAAGTCGACCGACGAACCAACTATCGGGCCAGCCTACCGGCCGATAGGTGCGTCCGATAGGCTGCTCCGCGGGATCTCGTGTTTTGACGGATTGTGACTCTTTTGGATAGATTTTGTTTCCTAGATTAGGGCTAATCGGGAGAACAACTCCCATAGGCTATATACACCCCCTTCTAGACCTAGTTTATGATCTTCTACCATCCTTTATCATCTTTTATCATCTTCTATCATCTTTTATCATCCTTTATCATCTTTAGCATACTTTTACATTTTTTTTGGGCAAGATTAATTCCTTGGAGACGAGAACTTTTTGGAAGGAAGCAAGTATTATTATTTTTCTACTTTTTCGCAGATTGAAGACTTAGAGTTCATCCGGAAGGGTTGTAATCTCTCTTTTCATAATAATAATATGCATTCTCCATCTATTTCTTGTTTAATTTCAATTATGTCTGGCTAAATCCATTGATTGATTCTAGGGTTAGTAAATTTAATTGATGTTCACATGATGTCCCTTTGATTACCTTTTGACCTTTCATCCTAGGCTTGTGATCAAGATGTGTTAAATCTCATGCTAGATTAAAGGGCCCTTAATCGATGCATGTTAGCTAATTGATTTTGCCCGGAAGGATTAATTAATTAGTGGAAATACTTGATGCACAATATGATTTAATCTTAAGACCTAAGTGGAGTAAGATAAATCATAGATAAATAAGTTGACGCTTTTTAAGTGATTTAAATTCTTTGAGCCCTGGCGGGAAAAAGGGTTTAAATTAACTATCTTTCTAGGTTGCCTTGATCGGAATTCTAGATCGGCTGAGTGATTATTTCTAGGATTGAATTAAAATATGGGGAAAAGGAATCAAGTGAATGGATTGTGTGAACTCAATTAGACGATACTACCCTAGGATCAATTAGTTTTCAACTTGTGATTTTATCTTGCTAATTTGCTTTATTTGCTTGATTTAGATAATTCATCTTTTATTTAATTTTTATTTTTCGATTTTTAAAGTTAGATAATCAGAAACAAACCAAATTTTCGGATTCCTAAATAGCAGTCAAATTTTGAGTAGAGTTATTTCCTTTATTTTCGACATATCAATTCCCTTGGGTTCGACACCTTGGAAGTACTTCGAGGTTTTACAAATTTTAAAATTGATCGGATTTGAAAACCATACTACGCGAATCTCAGCGATCAACCGACAGCCTAGGTATCCATAAACCTAAGCTCTGATACCATATTCTGTAACACCCCCAAGTTATTCAGGATATATTACAGCGCCGTGAGCCCCGCCGTGGGACACACAAGGCTAAACATACGCGGAACTATAAAACTTGACCGAGAACGTCTACATACAATGGAAAGAAAGACGATACAAATGGTATTCAGACCCATAACCAATGAAACCATATACATCACTGCACAAATCAATACCTCGGCAACACAGGCCGGAACATCAAGGAAACTGAAATACAATACTCGAGTATTTAAAATCCATTCCAGTAAAACAACACTGAATGGAGGAATCCAAAAAGATAACTGGAGACAAGACACAGTATCACACTTGCCCATCATCTTCATGCCGACCCGATACCCGCCTGTCCGCTCTCCTGGAACCTGAAATACATAAAACGTATTTCCCCCATAAAGGGGTTAGCCGTCGAATAGCTAGTGCAAGTATAACAGTATGAAACACAATACTCCTCGAAAATAATGTAAATGTAATCCGTCAATTCATCAATTCAAGACTAGTATTCCGGAATAACTAAATCTCATAGCGTCACATCAAGACGTATATGAATGTCGTAGACTCGTGTTGGTCCGACGGGATCATCTTGGGATCTCTGCTGAGGGCACTGGATAACTAGATTACCCAGTGTCGTGTTGATGGAATCATGTGGATTCGCATCGTTGGTTTTATATGGTTGTTGTATGTATATTATTGGTTATCCACCTTGTGTTGATCTTGTAGGATCATCTTGGGATCTATGCTGAGGGCGCTGGGTCATGGGATTTCCATTGAGTATACATTGTTGATATTCTTTTGAGCATATTGACGTGGTCATATGAGTATGCATTTGTAGGTTTTGTGTTAGGACCGTGTCCGTATTGCATTGATCTGATCTCGAATTAGACTGATATGATTGTCATGGCACTTTATATCTCGAGGTATGTTCCGTATTTCCTTTAGGGTGCGCTTGGTTCAAAGCGGGTAATGGGAATAGCAAAGGTAAAGGGAATACAATGGAATATAAAGGAATGGAATGGAGATTATCATTATCTTTGATAGTGCTTGGTTTAAAAAAAAAACACATTAACCTCCAAAGTGGTGGTGGTGGTGGCGGTGGTGGCTGTTGGTGGTGATGGTGGTGGTGGTGGCGGCGGTGGTGGCTGCTGCTGCTGGTGGTGGTGGTTGCTGGTGGTGGTGGTGGCTGGTGGTGGTGGTGGTGGCTGGTGGTGGTGGTGGTGGCTGGTGGTGGTGGGTAATCATTACCTTTCCTCCCAATTTACTGAGTAATACCCCATTACCCACTACTAGGCATTGATTTTATTCCTTACTCCTAACCAGGCATGTTTATTCATTGCCTTTCCCATTCCCTACCCCCTGATACCCCCAACCAAGCACCCCCTTAGTATTTGTCTTTGATGGACAATCGGTTATCGTCTTGGGATTTGATGATGTTATTCGATGGATCGTATTGGTGAGAACTGGTATATTTCCGTATTGCGAGTTGGTGATGATAGTTTGAGAATCTTGAGTATTGGTTGAGGTACAATACAGATATTATGTTCGAGTTTATTGGTTAATCGAGTATGAGATGTGAAATGTGATAATGATTATTCTGATGAGAATTAATTGAGTAAGTAAAGTTATGGCGGTAAGATTACGTTGGTCGTATTCTTATGTTGTATTCTCATTGGTATGTAATTATTAATGTGATGTGACGGTTATCATTGTTGGACATTATGGCTGACCCCGTCATGGGATTTCTTTTTAGGTTCTTGGAGTACCGAGCTTGTAGCGGTCGTGAAGAGATGAGCTTCCCGGGGGATACTGGCTAGGACATGTTTTGTACATTAAGTTTCTTGATTGGTTCTTGTATTCCGCTGCTAGAGTATCTGTATGGTTGGTCTTTTTCCGCTGCGTGAGTATTTTGAAACGCTCTTTTGGTATCTGGTAACTGAGGTTACTTTGGAAATCATTTTCTAAAGTTTTGAGTGTCGGCCGTTTGGCCTTGTGATTTCAAATGAGTTTTTACGACGGTTTTTGATAAGTGGATTTTATAAGTCCTTGTGAATTTTTAAAGATAGTACCGTCGTTGGCCTCTTGGGCATTTGTAAATGTTTGCGAAAAATTTCCTTCATCCTTGTGGGTTCCATCTCGGGGCCCACGGTGCTGTAATATTCCCGGTTAAATCTGGGGGTGTTACAGGCAATGGACCAGGAGTTGCTGCACTAGCCATTGGAACTTATGATCTAGTTTTACCCAATGGGCTTTTGTTAGTTTTGAACAATTGCTATTATGTTCCTGCTATGAATAGAAATATTATTTCAGTTTCTATCTTAGATTGTGAGGTTAAGGTTTTCTTATTAAGAATAAGATTATTCGTATTTTCTTTGATGACTTGCTTTATAGTACTGCAAAGTTATATACTGGCCCTTAAAATATTGATCTATATGAGTCCAATACTTTGGAAGTCTATAACATTGCAACCAAGAAACCTAAGCTCCATCATTCTAATCCAACTTACTTATAGCACTGTCAATTTGGCCACATAAATGAGAAACGCATTTCTAAACTCCATCACGTTGGACTTTTAGACTCATTTGACTATGAGTAATATAGGACATGCGAATCTTGTTTATTGGGCAAGATGACGAATAATCCTTTCACCGGTCATGGAGAAAGGGCTAGTGATCTATTAGGCCTAGTACATAGTGGTGTTTGTGGACCTCTTATCACTCATGCCAGAGGCGAGTCCCAATACTTCATCACTTTTACCGATGATTTTAGTCGGTATGGATATATTTATCTTATGAAGCATAAACATGAATCTTTTGAAATGTTCAAAATTTTCTAAAATGAAGTACATAATCAACTTTGCAAGACAATTAAAGCCCTTAAATCGGATCGAGGTGGTGAATAATTGAGCCAAGAATTCGATGATCATCTTAGGAGTTGTGGAATTATTTCACAACTTACTCCTCCTGGTGTAATACCCGAGATTTCTGTATGTAATTGGAACTTGTGATATTGTAATAATTGTACTTTTGTCTGAGTACTATTCTCCGTATTTCATAGTCCGATATTGTCGAGCGTTTAATTTCTTGGTTGTGATTTAAAGATTGTAAATCTGCGCATGTAGCGCACGCTATCGGATGTGTTTAGCGTGCGCTAACGTGGGTTCATAGCGCACGCTACAGAGGGTCATTAGCGCACGCTATGCATGGTCAATTTGATTGAGACGTGCGGTAGGTGAGATCTGGCCGGGGGACCCCTGTCGGATCGTGTCGGATGTACCTGGACGGCTTTCGGGAAAAGCCGAGTCAACGCCTTAGCGCACGCTACAGGTATATGCGTAGCGCACGCTAAGTGCCGAGTACAGTTTAGACTGTGAGCCGTTAGCGCACGCTACGAACAGGGTCTAGCGCGCGCTAATAGCCATTTATTATAAATAGGACAGCATCCTATTCGAGATTTCAGTTTTCTCTACTCTCATTACCCGAAGTCCTACACTTAGAACATAACTTCCTTCACCCCAAACACTTCATATCAACATCCTGATTCGTGATTGAAGATCGTATATCATTGGAGATTGGTGTTCGAGCTTTCGGTGTCGGATTGCTTCATTTTCCTCCGTGTTCTTCACTACTTTGAGGTAGGTGATTCTTCACCAATGATTAGTAATGTTCCTAAGGAAGTTTGAATCATGTTTGGATAGCAAGTATTTCGTTTTTAATCGGTCATCACATGTTAGAAGGATACTTTTGACGTATCGGCACTATTTATCGTATGAACCTTTGAACCATCTTATTATAAGGACTCCTAAGCATGTTCAGATCGATTTATGATCGATGTCGGATATTACCCAGTTGCTACGTTGTACACGTTGGAATCAGGTGTTTTGGAACGTAAGACGATCGGAACTTAGATTATTTCTTGAAGATCATAGATGGATTATGATATTGAGATGACTATCCGTATATTTGTATTTCAAAAACTTCCACAACCTTTTTAGCATGATATGCCCGAGGATAACTTGTATTATCACGGTAGAATTCATGAGTTCTTCACTATTCAACCCGGATTTTGATTGCGATATTCGCCATGCAACGTTAGCGCACGCTAACATATGTGAGTTAACGTGCGCTATCGGGGTTCGATTAACGTATAAAACGTCGTAGCGTGCGTTATGTATCGGCCAGTTCAAACGCCGATTCATAACTTGCGCACTCTAGTCTTACACGATAGCTTACGCTAATAGGCACCTTAGCGCCGCGTTACGTAGAGTACGTAGCGCACGCTAGCGATCGAGCATTGGTTATTTTGAGCTTTTCGGCGATAGGCGAATTGTTAGGCCATCGTTCGACTTGAGATGATTTGTATATCGTTCCTTTTGTTAAGGTTCGAGCTTGTTACGTTGATCGAAGGAGGCGGCCTTCGAGTGTGTCGAGATCTTTGAAGTGTTTCGTCCTTGCCATTTTCGAGGCAAGTATCATATGTCGAGTTTGATTTATCATGCTTGTGGTTTTGTTCATATTTTTGTATATGAGATGTATTTCTGGAAATTCGCGTGATATTCGTTGTTGTTTGTTCGTATTGATGAACATTTTAAAATGCATATGTGTATGCATAATTGATTGATTATGGTATAAATGATCCGAGGGGGTCATGAGGATCTATGCTGAGGGCGCTGGATCGAATGTCCACCATGCGTTGGTCCGACGGGATCATCATGGGGATCTATGCTGAGGGCGCTGGATCGCTGGACGGGTTTTCCACCATGCGTTGGTCCGACGGGATCATCATGGGGATCTATGCTGAGGGCGCTGGATCGCTGGATTACCATGTATTGAGTAGATGGAATCGTGAGGATTCGCATCGTTGGATTCCGGTGGCGGAAGTCCGTTTTGCATGTTTTATGATGCATTAATGATTTATTGTATGACGATACTTGTACTAGCATTGTTTTGCTAACCCCTTCGGGGGTGGACATTGTTTTGATGTTCAGGTAGTCGAGGAGCGGGGAGGCAGCCACAGTACCAACAGGACGATGAGATGGCTCAGTGATGTGGTTGATGTTCTTATTATTGTGATTTGTCTTCTTGGTTCGTTTAGTAATCGAGTATGTCTGTATTAATAAAGTCCTTTCGATATGGTTGTATAAGTCAGCACATTTGATCGTTTGATTCAAATCTGTATGTGAATTCCAGTTGTTCGATTGGTTTATTTTTACACTTCTTTTAAAATTAGCCTTGTAAATCCTTATCTAAAGGGTTTACGGCGCTGTAATTATTCCGAATATCTCGGGGTGTTACAGAATATGGTATCGGAGCTAAGATTTATGGATATCTTGGCAGTCGGGTTAGTTGGGTCTGTTTACGTTATTTGATGATTGGTCGTTCGTAACATCACTGCTGAGCCAGCATCGTCGTGTGGACTGTGGTTGTAAGTTTCCTAATCTCGAATACTACTGTTTTATTTAATTCACGTCTTGTAAACATTAATGGATGTACTTTGAGAAAGTTTGTCCTGGATATTGAGCATTTATGTTTACAGTATGTTGAGAGGAGGTCGTGGACGCGGACGCGGTCGTGGACGCGGACGTGGAAATGCGAGGCAAGAAGAGTCGGTATCTACCCCAGAGATAGCCGCTAGTCAAACAGATTCACATTCCGGGGACAGCGAGGATCGGCAAATAATAATGCAGATCCTAACGTGCGGGGGTGCTTCGCAGTGGTTGCCCGAATAAACCGGTTGCTCAAGTTGTGGATCGCATGCAGACGGCGATGGGACGCAGAATAACGTGGATAATCGGGAGATAAATGGCTTACCGAAGTGGTCAAATTGCATCCTCCGAAATTTGACGGTTCCACCGAGACGCTTTCGTGGGATCATTGGGTCAAGGAATTAGAGAAGATTTTTGCGGGGATTAAGCTGTCCCAACGATAGGAAGGTTCCGTCGCCCGATATCTTTTGACCGGGAAGCTTTCGGCGGTGGGAGGCCATTCGACCGCAGGAGCATAATGTTGGTAGATGTAATTCAAGTTGATGATGGAGGCACGTATTGTCCTCGCCCGATTAGAGAGGCCCGAGTTCGGGATTTTCTCACCACAAAATTCGGAAGCATCTCGTGGAAGTGATTAAGACTTTTAATCACCGGTGACTTATGTGCGCCACAGTCGGGACCGAGGCGGAAAGGATTTTCCATTTTGACATGCGAATGAAGCCGGAAATTCAGCAGATATGTCCGGATTTGATTGTACCACCTTGAGGCGATGTCGGGACAAGGCATTGGCCTACGATATGAAGGAAGCGTGAGAGAAATCGACGGAAGCAAAGAAAGCGAAGGTGTCCGCAACTTCGGAGAATAAGAATAGCGGGCCGCCGGGCCGGTCCTCTGTTCACTCATCCAGAGACCTCCGCATCCTTCTCGAGGAGGAAAGAAGTTAGGCGGCAAGCATTTGAGGCAGGAAAGAAGTGTTACAACCGTGGCAAGGCGGGACATGTTCGACGTGATTGTTTCGCGCCGCTGTGACTGTTTCGAGTGTGGACAGAAGGACATCGCGCAACATTTTGTGGGAATGCGACCCGATGTTTTGGTACTCGCACTCCAGCTCCAGTTCCGAAGGAGACGAGTGTGAACCAGGACGCAAAGTGGATTTCAAAGCAGTAACCCGGGAAGAGAGAGGCATCGATCTTTGGGTCCGTTCCTCCACGCACTTTTACGAAATGAGGAAATCGATGATCGAACACATTTGTTGCATCAGTCGATTGATCCTTTTGCAACCGATTAGTGTCTTGTTCGATTCGGGAGCTACGCATTCTTTTATATCTTTGAACTGTGTTAATCGTTTGAACATCTCGTGCTTGTATAATTGTGAACCTTATGTTGTGGGATTACCGAGCGGAGAGAAAATTGTGGGAACACTAGAAGCTAGGGATTTCCCATTATCTATAGAAGGAAGAGAGTGGCCATCGAATCTCATTGTAGTTGACATCTACGGTGACAATTTAATTCTCGGAGATGATTGGCTCAACCGTTATGGAGCTGTGCTGAATTACCGAGAGAGAGTCATTTCCATCATTGCTGATGACGGATCTGAACACTTATTCCGAGGATGGAGACCGGGAAGCTCGGGAAAATTGATCAAGGCAATGAAAGCCGTAAAATTACTGAAGCAGGGATGTCACGGACTTTGGTGCTATGCCATGAGGAAAGAGGAAGGAGTAGAGCTCTCGTCTATTTCAGTTGTGAACGAGTTCCCAAATGTATTTCCTGACGAACTACCTGGGTTACCTCCGCAGAGGGGAGTGGAATTCACTATCGAGCTAGAGCCGGGAGCAACTCCTATTTCCAGAGCACCATATCGCATGGCGCCAACCGAGATGTATGAACTCAAGAAACAACTGGAGGAATTGTTGCAGAAGGGTTATATTCAACCGAGCGTTTCTCCTTGGGGAGCGCCCGTTCTCATTGTCCGGAAGAAAGACGGATCCCTTCGACTGTGTATTGATTACAGGGAGCTCAACAAGATGACAATCAAGAATAAGTATCCTATACCTCGGATTGACGACTTGTTTGATCAACTGCAAGGGGCAAGGGTATTCTCGAAGATAGACTTGCGATCAGGATACCACCAGTTGAGAATTAAGGAATCGGATATACCGAAATCTGCTTTCAGATCGATGCAGGCATTATGAATTCGTAGTGATGCCGTTTGGACTTACCAATGCTCCTGCGGTATTCATGCAATTGATGAATCGGGTATTCTTGGAATACTTGGATAAATTTGTGGTCGTCTTCATTGACGACATCCTGATATATTCGAGGGACGCAGAGGAACATGCTGAACATTTACGTGTGGTTTTAAGCGCCTTGAGGAAGGAACAGCTGTATGCAAAACTTTCAAAATGCGAGTTCTGGATTAAGGAAGTAACCTTCCTTGGGCATGTGATTTCAGCCGATGGAGTTCAGGTGGACCCGAAGAAAGTCGAGGCAATCTTGGACTGGGAAGCTCCTAAAAACGTGAAAGAGGTCCGAAGCTTCTTAGGACTTGCTGGATATTATCGCCGCTTTGTAGAAGGATTTTCCAAAATTGCTCGTCCGCTCACCCAGCTGTTACAGAAAACTCAAAAATTCATGTGGAGTGAGAAGTGCCAGGCTGGTTTTGACGAACTTAAGAAGAGACTGACGACAGCACCTATATTAGCGCGCGGAGGAACCGATGGATTCATGGTATACTGCGACGCTTCGAATCGGGTTTGGGTTGTGTGTTGATGCGAAGGATAAAGTGATTGCTTATGCCTCTCGGCAATTGAAACCGTGCGAGATTAATTACCCGACTCATGATCTGAGCTAGCAATTGTGGTCTTTGCCTTGAAAATTTGGCGACATTATTTGTATGGCACTCATTGTCGGATCTTTACAGATCATAAGAGCCTCAAGTACATTTTCGATGTAAAGAGTTAAACATGAGGCGAGAGAAGGTGGTGGAATTGATCAAGGATTACGACTTGGAGATTCTCTATCATCCGGGAAAGCAAACGTAGTAGGCCGATGCTTTGAGCCGTAAACTGTTTCTCTTGAGTATTGGAAGCACTTACGTCCCAAACCGGTATTCGGCGAGAACCGATCCGCGAGGATTGAAGTATGGGCACCGGAATCGAGGCAACTTTATGTGATGGAACTGACTTCCTCACTAGTCGAGGAGATCAAGTCTAAACAACTGAACGATTCTCTGATTCTTCGATTATATGACGAAGTAAAGAAAGGAAAAGCCCCAGGATTCGTGATACAAGACGATGGAGTTCTGAGATTTCAGAGTCGACTTTGCGTTCCCGAGGATGATGATTTGAGACGGACAATTTTGAAGGAAGCTCATAGCGCGCCCTATTCTATTCACCCAGGCAGTAGTAAGATGTATAAAGATTTAAAGCAAAACTTCTGGTGGGGGAATATGAAGAAGGACGTAGCAGACTACGTTTCGAAGTGTTTGACTTGTCAGCAGGTTAAGATTGAACATCAACGACCTGCCGGAATGTTAAAGCCGCTTCCAATCCCTGAATGGAAGTGGGAAGATATCTCGATGGATTTCATCACTAGTATGCCAAGGACTAGAACAGGAATGAACATGATTTGGGTTGTAGTTGATCGACTAACCAAGTCGGCTCATTTCCTAGGAATTAAAGACACATGGGGACCCGAGAGATTGGCGCGAATATTTATTGCGGAGATAGTCAGATTGCACGGGACGCCGAAGACCATTATTTCGGATCGAGATGGTCGTTTCGAGTCGCACTTCTGGAAAGCAGTTCACAAGGCTTTGGGGACTGAGCTCAACTTTAGCACAGCTTATCATCCCCAAACGGATGGTCAGTCTGAAAGAACTATACAGACAGTAGAAGACATGCTTAGAGCTTGTGCATTAGATTGGTCGACTGATTGGGAAGTTCACTTGCCCTTGATCGAGTTCACCTATAATAACAGTTGGCATGCTTCTATTAAGATGGCCCCATTTGAAGCTTTATACGGGAGAAGATGCCGATCGCCCCTGTGCTGGGATGATTCTTCGGATTTGATCGGGACGGAACCGGAATTGATTATTCAGACTCAAGAGAAGATAGCTTCGATTCGAGAGAGACTGTTGACTGCCCAGAGTCGACAAAATTCTTATGCAGATGTACGCCGTCGCCCTTTAGAGTTCGACGCAGGAGACCATGTACTATTGAAGGTGTCTCCTACACGAGGAATTTTCCGTTTTGAGAGGAGAGGTAAGCTAAGTCCGAGATATATCGGACCATTCGAGATCCTCGAGAGAGTGGGAGATTTAGCATACAGGTTGGCCTTACCGCCATCGCTGAGTCACGTTCACAATGTGTTTCATGTATCCCAATTGCGGAAGTATGTACCGGACCCCAGTCACGTCATTGATTTCGACGAGATCGAAATAGCTAATGATGGCACCTTCGAAGAGAGACCGATCAAGATACTTGAGAGCCGGATCAAACAATTGAGGAATAAACCAATACATTTGGTTAAAGTACAATGGTCACGACATGGAGTCGAAGAGGCCACTTGGGAAATGGAGGACGGTATGAAGGCTAAATATCCGGAGTTGTTTTCATTCTAAGTTTCGGGACGAAACTTCTTTTTAGGGAGGAAGGATGTAATACCCGAGATTTCTGTATGTAATTGGAACTTGTGATATTGTAATAATTGTACTTTTGTCTGAGTACTATTCTCCGTATTTCATAGTCCGATATTGTCGAGCGTTTAATTTCTTGGTTGTGATTTAAAGATTGTAAATCTGCGCATGTAGGGCACGCTATCGGATGTGTTTAGCGTACGCTAACGTGGGTTCATAGCGCACGCTACAGAGGGTCATTAGCGCACGCTATGCATGGTCAATTTGATTGAGACGTGCGGTAGGTGAGATCTGGCCGGGGGACCCCTGTCGGATCGTGTCGGATGTACACAGGCGGCTTTCGGGAAAAGCCGAGTCAACGCCTTAGCGCACGCTACATGTATATGCGTAGCGCACGCTAAGTGCCGAGTACTGATTTAGGCGTGAGCCGTTAGCGCACGCTACGACAGGTCTAGCGCGCTAATAGCCATTTATTATAAATAGGACAGCATCCTATTCGAGATTTCAGTTTTCTCTACTCTCATTACCCGAATTCCTACACTTAGAACATAACTTCCTTCACCCCAAACACTTCATATCAACATCCTGATTCGTGATTGAAGATCGTATATCATTGGAGATTGGTGTTCGAGCTTTCGGTGTCGGATTGCTTCATTTTCCTCCGTGTTCTTCACTACTTTGAGGTAGGTGATTCTTCACCAATGATTAGTAATGTTCCTAAGGAAGTTTGAATCATGTTTGGATAGCAAGTATTTCGTTTTTAATCGGTCATCACATGTTAGAAGGATACTTTTGACGTATCGGCACTATTTATCGTATGAACCTTTGAACCATCTTATTATAAGGACTCCTAAGCATGTTCAGATCGATTTATGATCAGTAATCGGATATTACCCAGTTGCTACGTTGTACACGTTGGAATCAGGTGTTTTGGAACGTAAGACGATCGGAACTTAGATTATTTCTTGAAGATCATAGATGGATTATGATATTGAGATGACTATCCGTATATTTGTATTTCAAAAACTTCCACAACCTTTTTAGCATGATATGCCCGAGGATAACTTGTATTATCACGGTAGAATTCATGAGTTCTTCACTATTCAACCCAGTTTTCGGTTTGCAGTATTCTGCCATGCAACGTTAGCGCACGCTAACATATGTGAGTTAACGTGCGCTATCGGGGTTCAGTTAACGTATAAAACGTACGTAGCGTACGTTATGTATCGACCGGTTCAAACTGTCAGTTCATAACTAGCGCACGCTAGTCTTACATGATAGCGTACGCTAACAGGCCTGCTTAGCGCACGTTACGTAATCGTAGCGCACGCTAATGATCGAGCATTGGTTATTTTGAACTTTTCGGCAGTAGACCGAATTGTTAGGCCATCGTTCGACTTGAGATGATTTGTATATCGTTCCTTTTGTTAAGGTTCGAGCTTGTTACGTTGATCGAAGGAGGCGGCCTTCGAGTGTGTCGAGATCTTTGAAGTGTTTCGTCCTTGCCATTTTCGAGGCAAGTATCATATGTCGAGTTTGATTTATCATGCTTGTGGTTTTGTTCATATTTTTGTATATGAGATGTATTTCGAAATTCGCGTGATATTCGTTGTTGTTTGTTCGTATTGATGAACATTTTAAAATGCATATGTGTATGCATAATTGATTGATTATGGTATAAATGATCCGAGGGGGTCATGAGGATCTATGCCGAGGGCGCCAGATCGAATGTCCACCATGCGTTGGTCGACGGGATCATCATGGGGATCTATCTTGAGGGCGCCGGATCGCTGGACGGGTTTTCCACCATGCGTTGGTCCGACGGGATCATCATGGGGATCTATCTTTGAGGCCTGGATCGCTGGATTACCATGTATTGAGTAGATGGAATCGTGAGGATTCGCATCGTTGGATTCCGGTGGCGGAAGTCCGTTTTGCATGTTTTATGATGCATTAATGATTTATTGTATGACGATACTTGTACTAGCATTGTTTTGCTAACCCCTTCGGGGGTGGACATTGTTTTGATGTTCAGGTAGTCGAGGAGCGGGGAGGCAGCCACAGTACCAACAGGACGATGAGATGGCTCAGTGATGTGGTTGATGTTCTTATTATTGTGATTTATCTTCTTGGTTCGTTTAGTAATCGAGTATGTCTGTATTAATAAAGTCCTTTCGATATGGTTGTATAAGTCAGCACATTTGATCGTTTGATTCAAATCTGTATGTGAATTCCAGTTGTTCGATTGGTTTATTTTTACACTTCTTTTAAAATTAGCCTTGTAAATCCTTATCTAAAGGGTTTACGACGCTGTAATTATTCCGAATATCTCGGGGTGTTACACCTGGAACACCTCAACATAACATCGTGCCTGAGAGGAGGAATCGAACTTTATTAGATATGTTTCAATCCATGATGAGTCGAATGGAGCTTCATTATCATTTTGGGGCCACGCCTTAGAAAGAGCAGCAATCAACCTTAACTGTGCTTCATCTAAAGCAGTTTCAAAGACACCATTTGAGAAATGGACTGGTAAGAAAACAAACTTGTCTTTTCTAAAGATTTGGGGTTGCAAAGTGTTCGTAAGACGCCAAGTGTTTGACAAATTGGCAGCCACATCTGAAAGATATTTATTTGTGAGATATTCTAAGAAAACTAAAGGATACTACTTTTATAAGCCCACAGAGAACAGTGTTTGTTGCTCGAAATGCTGTCTTCTTAAAAAGGGAATTTGTTCCCAAAAGAGATAGTGGTAGAAAAGTAATACTCGAGGAAATTCGAGAACCACAAGAAGGCATTGCTTTGTCGATGGAAACTGAACAGGGTCAACAATTAATTGAGAAGTCAGTTCAAAATACACAGGTTCCTCGCAGATCAGATAGGGTGCAACATGAACCTGAGAGATATGGGTATCTCGTGATAGAGAATGATGATGCATCGCTCATAAATAATGAGCGTAGTACCTATACAGGAGCTTGTAATATCCGGATTAGTTATCGAGTATGTCACATGTATTTGAACCCTGTATTAGTTGGAATTGTGATATCAATAAGTGGAATATGGTATTTACCGTATTTGTATTTTCGTGCATGAGTATGGCAGCATATTACTTGTCCCATACAAATACTCAATAATACAAATTATTGAGTATGGCTGCATATTATAAGTAAAGTAATCAATTATGGAGTTGGGTGGAGGCCGGCCACATGGTCTGATGCTTTTAATTATTAAGCACAGACACTTTGGAATCTAGCGTAGGAAATTATTGAGCACGGGGTCCGTAAACATTTTATAAAGGACAACACCTCATTTCATTTGGTTTTCATCTTCCTTCACCTGTTCTTAGTTCCCTGAAAGTCCAGAGGGTTTTCCCTACCTCTTAAACACATTTAGACCACCCCTTTTGTGAACTTTGAAGATTGGGTGTCACTGGTGATTGATCATTGAAGTGGAGAAACATCTTGATCTGGCAAGCGAGCAACCGGAGTTGGATTCTACTTATTGCCTCGGTGTTTTCTTCATCTTAAGGTATGTTAATACTAATTCCTACTTGGATTCGTGTTATCAAGGATATGATAGAAGTATGCTGTCAAGATATTGAGTTCGACTGATAAAATCATCCAAGCATCATCATGTTTTAGAAATTGAGATGTTTATACTTATGAATAAATCATCAGAGGTTATATCCTTCCATATAAGTTGGATTTGTTAGATGTTTTCTGGATATAATGATGATATTGGAATCTAACACATCAATCTTGGATCACCCAACTTCACCTGAGAATTTCGTATGTTCAGTTTTCTACCCAGTACCCTACAGTCATCAACTAGGCGAGTCAAGTAGGCTGATCAGCGAGGTTGACTTCTGACTCGGCTGATCAGCGAGGTTGACTCGGCTGATCAGCGAGGTTGACTCAGCTGATCAGTGAGGTTGACTCGTCTGATCAGCGAGGTTGAATTTCCGGTCCAATCGGGTGTTGACACGTGGCACAATATGATCCGTCTATTTAATTGTCCTTCGAACGGTCATAACTTCTTCATACGAACTCAGATTCGGATGAATTTTTTTTTAAAACGATCGTCTCAACGGGACAAATAGACTTGTCTGATCAGCGAGGTTGACTTTTGACTCGGATGATCAGCGAGGTTGACTTTTGACTCGGCTGATCAGCGAGGTGACTTTTGAGTCATAACTTCTTCATACGAACTCAGATTCGGATGAATTTTTTTAAAACGATCATCTCGACGGGACTCGGCTAATCAGCGAGGTTGACTTTTGACTCGGCTGATCAGCGAGGTTGACTTTTGACTCGGCTGATCAGTGATGTTGACTTTTGACTCGGCTAATCAGCGAGGTGACTTTTGACTCGACTGATTAGGTTACATTTTATGAACTTACGACCGTGATTTGGATTGTTAGATGTTCGTACGACTTATTTCATTAAGGTCCGAACTTAGCAACGTGATTGATTGAAGGGGCGACCTTCGAGTGTTTTGTTTTCGTGGAAGTTTCGTTCTTGTATTCGAATCGAGGCAAGTACCTTATTTGTTTTATGTATTGTTGTTATACATATTGTCGTGGATGTATGTCGTTATTGTATGTCCACCTCGTGTTGGTCCGACGGGATCATCAGGGGATCTATGCTAGCGTGCGCTGGATCATCGGACGGGTTTTTCCACCACGGGTTGGTCTGACGGGATCATCGTGGGTTCTAGGCAGTGAACGCTGGATCGTACGAATTACCATGTGTATGTCATGATATCATGTTGTGATTATCAGTTGTATATGTTATTTATTGAGTTTCTCGTAGGAGAAGACTCGTTGGTATTTTTGTCAATTACGTATTATTATTCTGCGTGAGATGTTGAATAATACGTTGTGGTACTTGTACTAGGATCATTGTGCTAACCCCTTCGGGGGTGAACATTTTGTTTATGTTCAGGATACAGGAGAGCGGAGAAACAACCACTAGAGTTGCATGACGACGGGGGTGCAGAGTGATGTTCTGGCCGGGTTTACTTGTCTGTTGTTTGTTAGTTAGTACAATAAGTACTCGAGTACGTAGTCGTTTTTGATGAATTTGAATTTGGTGATGTATTAATAATTTCTGTTGAAAATTTGTATTTTCAGTATTTGGTCAGAACTGTTGTATCTTAATTTCGTTATTTTCATTCGTTGGTACCTGTTAATGCCTTTTCAACTCTTTAGCCTTAAAAATCCTGATGTAAAGGATTTACGGCGCTGTAATATTCCTGAATATATCAGGGGTGTTACAGAATATGGTATCAGAGCTAAGATTATGGATATCTTGGCCGTTGGGTTAAAATAAGGGTCGTTTATGTCTTTTGAGGTAATCGGCCGCGAATAACATCATTGTACTGCCTACGTCGTCGTGCGGGCGGTGGTAGTAAGTTCCTAAACTCTATCTCGTCCTTTGCATGTTACATTTCCTTATACTTGAGCATTTGAATGATATTGTTTCCTGTATATTGAGTAATTATGCTTACAGTATGTTGAGAGGCGGACGTGGACGTGGTCGCGGTCTTGGATGCGGACGAAGGAATGCTGAAAGGGAGGCGTCACCTTCTAATCAGGCCAGTCATAGCTCAAGCGAGCCGCAACGATCCATCAATAACGAACCGGAACCTGCTGTACCAGAAATCCTTCGTCAGGTGGTGAACCAGATGACTCAGTTCGCCCAGGTCGTGGACCGAATGCAAGTGGCGGTGGGACTACAGTAGGGAGAGAGACAGCAAGGAATCCCGGACATGGGAAATCGAGGTGACCGGTGGCTGCAAGAGATGGCGAAGATGCAACCACCCAAATTCGAAGGTATTTCTGAGACTCCCACCTGGGACCATTGGTTGAAGGAACTGGAGAAAATCTTTGCCGAAATTAACTGCCCAGATGACCGGAGAGCCTCTATCACTCAATACTTTCTGATAGGGGAAGCGTCTGAATGGTGGGAAGCCATCCGGCCTATAGACCATGATGCTGATTGGACAGAGTTTAAATTGATGATGGAAGCTCAGTACTGCCCTCGTCCTGTGAAGGAAGCTAAGGTTCGGGAGTTTTTCTCCGCTCAGCCTTCAGATGTGCCAGTATCTCAGGCAATTAAGACGTTTAACCAGCAGCTGGCATTTGTTCGACATCTGGTCATAACAGATGCAAAAATGATGATCCATTTTGATATGAGGATGAAACCAGAAATCCAGAGGTACATGTCCGGTTTTGAATGTACCACACTCCTTCAATACCAGGATAAGGCATTAGCGTATGAGATCAAGGAAGCAGCTATGGAGAAATTTACGGAATCCAAGAAGCAGAAAGTCTCAGGTACTTTTATAGAGCACAAGAACAGCGGGCCCCGCAAGGCCCAGTCATCTTTTCATTCTTTCAAGAAACCTCCGCACCCAGGTAGGAGCGGAAAGAACTTCGGAGCGACATCAACTATGACTGATGTTATCAGGAAATGCTTTAACTGCGCCCAGACGGGACACTTTCGACGGAATTGCCCCCTACCTGCCGTGACTTGTTTTGATTGTGGTCGAGAGGGACATCGTGCGGTGTTCTGTGAAGAGGCTGCAAAGTCTTTTAGAGCCCGTACACCACGGCCGACCCGAAGGAAGCCAAGATCCAACAAACGCAGCAAAGTGTTCGATGCCTCGGAATTTTGGCAGCGGGCGAGCGAGAGGGCAGTGGGGACGGAAAGGGTACATCGAGTGCGGATCTATTCCCCACGTGCATGCGAGATGAGGAGAACAGACGATCGAGATCTTCTTGTTGCATCGAGTCTGTCTAGATCCTTTCCCGGCCGATTAGCGTTTTATTCGATACAGGAGCTACGCATTCTTTTATATCCTTGTCTTGTGTAAATCGTTTGAATGTTTCTGGTTTTCATAATTGTGAACCTTATGTTGTTGATTTACCGAGTGGAGAGAGGATTGTTGGAAACTTAGAAACTAGAGATTTCCCTGTATCATTTGGAGGCAGAGAGTGGCTCTCAAATCTGATTGTAATAGAAATGCAAGGGGACGATCTGATACTCGGAGACGATTGGCTTAATCGATATGGAGCTATTGTAAACTACCGAAGGAGGAATATCTCGCTGATCGCTGACGATGGTTCCGAAATACTGTTTGAGGGATGGAAACCGGGAAGCTCAGGAAAGTTGATCAAAGCGATGAAAGCTATCAAATTGTTGAAACAGGGTTGTACCGGATACTGGTGTTATGCAATGAAGAAAGAAGACGAAATTGTGGAATTTTCATCCATTCTTGTTGTGAACGAATTTCCAGATGTATTTCCTGACGAGTTACCTGGACTACCTCCATGAAAGGATGTAGAATTTACCATTGAACTGGAACCCGGAGCTACACCAATTTCTAAGGCGCCATATTGTATGGCACCTACTGAGATGTATGAACTGAAAAAGCTACTGGAGGAGTTACTGGACAAAGGCTATATTCAGCCAAGCGTTTCGCCCTGGGGAGCGCCGGTTCTTTTTGTCCAAAAGAAGGATGGATCACTTCGACTGTGTATCGACTATCGAGAGCTGAACAAGATGACGATTAAGAACAAATATCCGTTGCCACGGATTGATGATTTATTTGACCAGTTGCAAGGAGCAACAGTATTCTCTAAAATTGATCTGAGATCAGGATATCATCAGATAACGATTAAAGAATCAGATGTTCCGAAATTAGCGTTTAGAACTCGCTACGGACACTATGAGTTTGTAGTGATGTCGTTTGGTCTCACTAATGCACCTGCTGTATTCATGCAGTTGATGAACCGAGTGTTCATCGAATATTTGGATAAATTTGTGGTCGTGTTCATTGATGACATTCTAGTGTATTCTAAGAACCCGGAAGAGCATGAACAGCATTTGCGGATTGTATTAGAACTTTTAAGAAGCGAGCAACTGTACGCCAAACTCTCTAAGTGTGAATTCTGGCTAAAGGAAGTAATGTTCCTCGGTCATGTGGTATCAGCTAAAGGAGTCCGAGTAGATCCTCAGAAGATTGAAGCAGTTTTGGATTGGAAGCCTCCTAAGAACGTGAAAGAAGTCCGATGTTTCTTAGGACTTGCTGGGTATTATCGTCGGTTCGTGGAAGGGTTTTCCAAAATTTCCCGCCCACTTACTCGACTCCTACAGAAAACTCAAAAGTTTGAGTGGAATGAGTTGTGTCAGGTTAGCTTTGATGAATTGAAGAAGAGATTGACGACACCGATTCTATCACTTCCACAGGGAACAGGAGGACTTATAGTTTACAGTGATGCTTCGAACCAAGGACTCGGATGCGTATTAATGCAGAATGACAAGGTGATCGCTTATGCGTCGCGACAGCTGAAACCTTATGAAGTGAATTACCCAACACATGATTTGGAGCTAGCGGCAGTAGTTTTTGCTTTGAAGATCTGGAGGCATTATCTGTACGGGACTCACTGTCAGATCTTTACGGATCACAAGAGTCTCAAATACATCTTCAGTCAGAAAGAGTTGAACATGCGGCAAAGGAGATGGTTAGAGCAGATTAAGGACTACGACTTGGAGATTTTGTATCATCCAGGCAAAGCGAATGTAGTGGCCGACGCACTCAGCCGCAAGCCTGTTTCTATTCAGATGCTGGAGACTCTGACCTCCCAACTTAGCCTTCAACGAGAGATTATTCGAGAAGGAATTGAAGTATGGTTACAAAGAGTCCAAGGACAACTGGGCATGATGGAAATAACTTCATCATTAACCGAAGAAATCAAATCTAGACAGGAAGATGATCCTCTGATGATTCGGTTACGTGATGAAGTGATCAAGGGGAAAGCCCCCGGATTTGTAATTCATGATGATGGAGTTTTGAGATTTCAGAACCGACTCTGCGTTCCTGATGTCGATGTTCTGAAACAGGCGATTCTGAAGGAAGCTCACAGTTCGCCCTATTCTATCCACCCGGGCACCAGTAAGATGTATAAGGACTTGAAGCAGAATTTCTGGTGGGGCAACATGAAGAAAGATGTAGCGGACTACGTTTCGAAATGCTTGACTTGTCAGTAGGTTAAAATCGAGCATCAACGACCTGCCGGAATGTTGAAACCACTCCCGATTCCTGAATGGAAGTGGGAGGACATATCGATGGACTTTATCACTAGTATGCCGAGAACCAAGACAGGAATGAACATGATTTGGGTGATAGTTGATCGTTTAACCAAATCAGCTCATTTTCTAAGCATTAAGGACACGTGGGGACCAGAAAGGTTGGCACGAGTATTTATTTCGGAGATAGTTCGATTGCATGGAACGCCGAAGACCATTGTTTCTGATCGAGACGGCCGTTTTGTGTCTCATTTTTGGAAAGCAGTTCATAAGGCCTTGGGGACAGAATTGAACTTCAGTACAGCTTATCACCCGCAGACTGACGGACAATCCGAGAGGACCATTCAAACGGTGGAAGACATGCTAAGGGCCTGTGCCTTAGATTGGTCAAACGATTGGGAAATTCATCTACCGTTGATTGAATTTACCTACAACAATAGTTGGCATGCTTCCATTAAGATGGCACCGTTTGAGGCATTATACGGGAGGAGATGTAGATCGCCCCTGTGTTGGGACGATTCATCAGACTTAATCGGGACAGAACCAGAGTTGATCGTACAGACTCGAGAGAAGATAGCCTTGATTCGTGAAAGGTCACATTGACCGCAGTCGCGAAATCTTACGCAGACATACGTCGTCGCCCTTTGGAGTTCAGTACTGGAGACCACATACTTTTAAAGGTTTTTCCTACTCGGGGAATTTTCCATTTTGGAAGAAGGGGAAAACTGAGTCCGAGTTATATCAGACCGTTCGAAATCCTTGAGAGAGTTGGAGAGTTGGCATACAGATTGGCATTACCGCCGTCATTGAGCCATGTTCATAACGTGTTCCATGTATCCCAATTACGGAAGTATATACCAGATCCTAGTCATGTCATTGATTTCGGCGAGATCGAAGTCGCTCAAGATGGCACGTTTGAAGAGAAACCGATCAGGATACTCGAGAGTCGAGTTAAACAGTTGAGAAACAAACCGATCGCATTGGTCAAGGTTCAGTGGTCGCGCCACGGAGTGGAAGAAGCCACTTGGGAAACAGAAGAAAGTATGAAGTCCATATATCCAGGATTATTTTCGTCTTGAGTTTCGGGACGAAACTCCTTTTTAGTAGGAGAGTATGTAATATCCGGATTAATTATCGAGTATGTCACCTGTATTTGAACCCTGTATTAGTTGGATTTGTGATATCAATAAGTGGAATATGGTATTTACCGTATTTGTATTTTTGTGCATGAGTATGGCTGCATATTACTTGTCCCATACAAATACTCAATAATACAAATTATTGAGTATGGCTGCATATTATAAGTAAAGTAATCAATTATGGAGTTGGGTGGAGGCCAGCACATGGTCCTAGACAGTTTTTAATTATTAAGCACAGACGACTTTGGAATCTAGCGTAGGAAATTATTGAGCACAGGGTCCGTAAATATTTTATAAAGGACAACACCTCATTTCATTTGGTTTTCATCTTCCTTCACTGTTCTTAGTTCCCGAAAGTCCAGAGGGTTTTCCTACCTCTTAAACACATTTAGACCACCCCTTTTGTGAACTTTGAAGATTGGGTGTCCGGTGATTGATCATTGAAGTGGAGAAACATCTTGATCTGGCAAGCGAGCAACCGGAGTTGGATTCTACTTATTGCCTCGGTGTTTTCTTCATCTTAAGGTATGTTAATACTAATTCCTACTTGGATTCGTGTTATCAAGGATATGATAGAAGTATGCTGTCAAGATATTGAGTTCGACTGATAAAATCATCCAAGCATCATCATGTTTTAGAAATTGGGATGTTTATACTTATGAATAAATCATCAGAGGTTATATCCTTCCATATAAGTTGGATTTGTTAGATGTTTTCTGGATATAATGATGATATTGGAATCTAACACATCAATCTTGGATCACCCAACTTCACCTGAGAATTTCGTATGTTCAGTTTTCTACCCAGTACCCTACAGTCATCAACTAGGCGAGTCAAGTAGGCTGATCAGCGAGGTTGACTTCTGACTCGGCTGATCAGCGAGGTTGACTCGGCTGATCAGCGAGGTTGACTCGGCTGATCAGCGAGGTTGAATTTCCGGTCCAATCGGGTGTTGACACGTGGCACAATATGATCCGTCTATTTAATTGTCCTTCGAACGGTCATAACTTCTTCATACGAACTCGGATTCGGATGAATTTTTTTTTAAAACGATCGTCTCGACGGGACAAATAGACTCGGCTGATCAGCGAGGTTGACTTTTGACTCGGCTGATCAGAGAGGTTGACTTTTGACTCGGCTGATCAGCGAGGTGACTTTTGAGTCATAACTTCTTCATACGAACTCGGATTCGGATGAATTTTTTTTAAAACGATTGTCTCGACGGGACTTGGCTCATCAGCGAGGTTGACTTTTGACTCGGCTGATCAGCAAGGTTGACTTTTGACTCGGCTGATCAGCGATGTTGACTTTTGACTCGGCTAATCAGCGAGGTGACTTTTGACTCGACTGATTAGGTTACATTTTATGAACTTCCGACCGTGATTTGGATTGTTAGATGTTAAATCATCGTAAATGAAATCTATATTACTTATTTTGTTAAGGTTCGAGCTTAGCAACGTGATTGATTGAAGGGGCGACCTTCGAGTGTTTCGTTTTCGTGGAAGTTTCGTTCTTGTCTTCGAATCGAGGCAAGTACCTTATTTGTTTTATGTATTGTTGTTATACATATTGTCGTGCATATATGTCGTTATTGTATGTCCACCTCGTGTTGGTCCGACGGATCATCGGGGATCTATGCTAGCGTCTTGGATCATCGGACGGGTTTTTCCACCACGAGTTGGTCAGCGGGATCATCGTGGGTTCTAGGCGATGAAGCAATGGATCGTCCGAATTACCATGTGTATGTCATGATATCATGTTGTGATTATCGATTGTATATGTTATTTATTGAGTTTCGTAGAGAAGACTCGTTGGTATTTTTGTCAATTACGTATTATTATTCTGCGTGAGATGTTGAATAATACGTTGTGGTACTTGTACTAGCATCGTTGTGCTAACCCCTTCGGGGGTGAACATTTTGTTTATGTTCAGGATCCAGGAGAGCGGGGAAACAACCACTGGAACTGCATGATGACGGGGGTGCAGAGTGATGTTCTGGCCGGGTTTACTTGTCTGTTGTTTGTTAGTTATTACAATAAGTACTCGAGTACGTAGTCGTTTTTGATGAATTTGAATTTGGTGATGTATTAATAATTTCTGTTGAACATTTGTATTTTCAGTATTTGGTCAGAACTGTTGTATCTTAATTTCGTTATTTTCATTCGTTGGTACCTGTTAATGCCTTTTCAACTCTTTAGCCTTGTAAATCCTGATGTAAAGGATTTACGGCGCTGTAATATTCCTGAATATATCAGGGGTGTTACAGAGCTGCTTCAGGACTAGAGTATGAGGAATGGCTAGAAGCCATGTAGTCAGGGATGTAGTTCATGTACGACAATCAAGTTTAGAACTTGATAGATCCACCTGGGTGTAACACCCCGAGATATTCGGAGTATATTACAGTGTCGTGGACCCCAACATGGGACCCACCAGGCTACAAACAAGGAAACTCCACTGGACTAACCATCTCTGTTAGCGTGGACACACATTTAAATGATATGACATAAAAAGATACACACGGAGCAACCGGCGAAATAAGTATCAACCGACAATGTAACAATTTTAAAGTAATACAATACGGAGTTTGAAATGAAAAAGCTTAAGTACTCGCGAGTACAATCTATAAGTTTATAATTGTGAGAACAACCAAATCGAAATGGACAAAAGGAATAAAAAGACCCAAATGCACATGTCAACGACCCAGGCCAACATCCTCGTACTGTCCCGGTGCCCGCTCGTCCGGATAATCATAACATGAAATCCATAACAAGAATTTCCCCAAAAACGGGTCCCCAACGGGGTTAGCAATTACGCTAGTACAAGTAATCAAGGCAAACCAATCGCTTACACATTTCATAGTACATGCACCAATATCATTTCGAAAACCAAAACCAGACATGTCTTTTCCGGAAACAAACAGTCAAACAATTTGCCTTGGGAACAGAGTAATATCATAGATTCCCGCATGAGGCCTCTAAGGACCCTCCCGCACTGGCTATATTATAAAACAAGACACGCACATGCATCGCCTTGGAAACAGAGTAATATCATAGATTCCCGCACGAGGCCTCTAAGGACCCTCCCGCGCTGGCTAGCTAAACAAACTCATGAATCCGGGACGAAAACCTTTGGATTCCCTCCTTGATCCCGTCGGACCAACACGAGGTGAGCAAATCACACACAAAATACATTACCATTCCACGTTAAGCATAAAGGTTTCCAAAAATACTTGCCTTGAATAATTGATGACGCAACGAACGGAAAGGATAACCACCGACGAATGCTAAAATCAATGGAACCGAACCTAACGATTCGAAGAACATAATTACAACCAACTCTAGACGAATACGGAAATGGAATACACCCGAAAACCCGCCTACGATTCATGTATATTCTTACAAAAATAACAATGAGGGCGGATCACAACCAAACCCTCTCGATTCCGCAAAACCATGAAAATATACCATGAATCCGTAGGGAAACTAATGATATTGACAAGTTTAATCATATTCAACATGAATCCACCAACAAAATGGAACGGATCGGAAGAAAATCCCAAAACCCCCAAATCGCCCAAAAGTAGGGTTCTAAGAGATTTACCTTGAATTGATGATGAAGAACACAAGTAGGTGTTGTTAATCTACTTCAAAAACTCAAGATAGAGGATGCCTGAAATAATCGAAGGGAAGAATCGCTCGGAAATCGCCTGGAGAGGTTCTGCGTCGCAGGGAGAGAAGAAATGAAAATGATGTGTTCATCTGGGTCAACTCCCTGGTTTATATAGCTAGGGAGTGTTAGCGCGCGCTAATCCTCAAGGTTAGCGTGCGCTAACGGGATAAAATTACAGGCCAAAATAGTTAGCGTCGATCCGGTAGCGGACTTACGGCGTTAGCGTGCGCTACTCCAAATGTAGTGTGCGCTAATAACCTATCGGTAGCGCGTGCTATCGACCAATAGCGTGCGCTACCTGGGCATCAGTCGAGTCCAGTGAAAAACTGTCCAGAACTCACTTGATCCGTTAGCGTGCGCTACCATACAAGCGTAGCGTGCGCTAACTGGCACCTGACCGGGTTCAGTAGTAAACTGTCCAGTACTGGACACTCACGCTAGCGCACGCTACCGGGCATCATCAGCGTGCGCTAGCCTCTCGACATTAGCGTGCGCTAGTCTACGTCGCGTACGCTAATACGCCAGTCCAGAAGGCTGGAAAAATAGCACTGCCACTCCCAGGGCTAACTCGCTAGCGCGCGCTACGAAACAATCGTAGCGTGCGCTACTAAGGGACCCCTAGCGTGCGCTATGCAGAAAAAATAGCGTGCGCTAGGTACGAAATATGAACGGTCCAAAACACCGGAATGTGAACGAGACGTTAAACGGAACATCTCAAGATGCATCGAAACATAGAATGGATACACGGCAACCCCGAAACAGCGGTTCCGTATAACAATAACGAGAATCAGATCAATAGATGACGGAAAAGATACACTGTCAGATACCCGAGGGTCACCATGACCGAGAAATTCATCAAAAATAAAAATACAAGGGAAAGAAAAATGCGGATATTACATTCTACCCCTCTAAAAACAAGTTTCGTTCCGAAACTTAAGAAACAAACAACTCAGGGTATCTAGCACGCATGATATCCTCGGTTTCCAAAGTTGCCTCCTTGACTCCGTGTCTCGACCACTGCACCTTGACCAAAGGGATGGTCTTATGCCGCAGTCGTTTCTCCCGATGCTCTAAAATCTTCAAAGGACGCTCTTCAAAAGTAATATCCTCGGCGACGTCAATCTCACCATAATCGATGATGTGCCGAGGATCCGGGACATATTTCCTCAGCTGGAAAACATGAAAAACGCTATGAACATGACTCAGGGCCGGGGGTAACGCCAAACGGTATGCTAACCCACCGACTCGCTCGAGAATCTCGAAGGGTCCAATAAATCTCGGACTCAACTTCCCCTTCTTCCCGAAACGGAAAACTCCTCTCGTCGACGACACCTTCAGCAAAACGTGGTCTCCCACCTCAAATTCTAAAGGTCGACGACGGACATCGGCATATGACTTCTGTCGACTCTGGGCAGTCAACATCCGTTCTCGAATTAATTCCATCTTCCGCCTCGTCTCTAAAACGACATCCGGCTCGGTCCCGACTAAATCGGACGCCTCATTCCAACAAATCGGTGATCGACATCGCCGCCCATAAAGTGCCTCATACGGTGCCATCCGAATCGACGCGTGCCAACTATTGTTGTACGTGAATTCGATCAATGGCAAATGCTCCTCCCAGTCACTACCCCAATCGAGAGCACAAGCACGCAATAAATCCTCGAACGTCTGGATAGTGCGTTCCGACTGTCCATCTGACTGGGGATGAAAAGAGGTACTCAAACGCAAACGGGTACCTAACGCCTTATGCACTGCCTGCCAAAAGTGCGATACAAAACGGCCATCACGATCCGAAACAATAGACTTCGGAGTACCGTAAAGTCTCACAATCTGCGCGATAAACACACGAGCCAACTTCTCCGGGACCCAAGTGTCCTTGATGCCCAGAAAATGTGCCGACTTGGTCAGACGATCAACAACCACCCATACCATATTCATGCCCGACCTCGATCTCGGAAAACTCGTAACGAAATCCATCGAAATATCTTCCCATTTCCATTCCGGAACGGGAAGTGACTGCAATAACCTTGACTGATTGATGCTCGATTTTGACCTGCTGGCAAGTCAAACATCTCGCTACAAACTGTGCGACCTCCTCCTTCATATCATTCCACCAAAAATTCCTCCTCAGGTCCTTGTACATCTTACTCGAACCAGGATGAACGGAATAACGAGTAGCATGGGCCTCACGCAAAATACTCTGTCGCAACTCTGGATCGTTCGGCACACAAAGCCGACTCTGGAATCTCAAAACACCATCCTCGTGAATCACAAACCCAGGAGACTTTCCCTTAAGAACGTTCTCTCGGATTTGAGTAATCATCGGATCCTCAAACTGCTTCAGCTTAATTTCATCGATCAAGGACGACGAAACCTCTAAAGCACAAAGTTTCCCGACAGCTCCAGGCAACAAAACCTCAACATCCAACTCGATCAAAGCTCGCCGAAGCTCGGACTGAGACGTAAGGATCTCAAGCGTTCGCAATGCAATTGGTTTCCGACTCAAGGCGTCGGCCACGACGTTCGCCTTGCCCGGATGATAAAGGATTTCGAGGTCATAATCCTTAATCAGTTCTAACCACCTCCTCTGCCTCATATTCAACTCCCGCTGAGTAAATATGTATTTCAGGCTCTTATGATTGGTAAAAATCTGACATGTAGAGCCGAAAAGATAGTGACGCCAAATCTTGAGCGCGAAAACAACTGCCGCTAACTCTTAATCATGAGTAGGGTAGTTCAGCTCATACGGCCTCAACTGTCTCGACGCAAAGGCAATGGTCTTGCCTTGCTGCATCAATACGCACCCAAGACCCTGACCCGAAGCATCGCTATAAACGGCGAATCCCTCGTTGCCACATGGCAATGCCAAAACCGGGCTGAAGTCAAACGCTTCTTCAGTTCCTCAAAACTCGACTGTCTCTCGTCATTTCTGGAGCAACTGTGTAAGTGGCCGAGCTAGTTTTGAGAAACCCTCGACGAACCTACGGTAGTAGCCAGCCAAACCCAAGAAACTACGGACTTCCTTCACATTTGTGGGCGGCGCCCAATCCAACACTGCCTCAATTTTCTGCGGATCCACACGGACTCCCTCGGCTGAAACCACATGACCTAAAAACATCACTTTCTTCAGCCAGAACTCACATTTTGAGAACTTCGCATAGAGTTGCTCGGTCCTCAAAATGTCTAACACTATCCGCAGATGATGGGCATGCTCTTCCTCATTCCTCGAATAGATAAGAATATCGTCAATGAAGACGACGACACACTTATCCAAATACTCGATAAATACTTTGTTCATCAACTGCATGAACACCGCCGGCGCATTAGTTAACCCAAAGGGCATAACTACGAACTCATAATGTCCGTATCTCGTCCGAAAAGCTGTTTTCGGCAAGTCAGACTCTCTCACCCGAAGCTGATAGTACCCCGATTTCAAATCAATCTTCGAGAATACCGCAGCTCCCTGCAACTGGTCAAACAAGTCATCAATTCTCGGCAATGGATACTTGTTCTTGATGGTCACCTTGTTTAGTTCGCGATAATCGATACACAAACGTAGTGAACCATCCTTCTTCCACACAAACAGGACCGGTGCGCCCCAAGGCGAGGCACTCGGTCGAACATACCCCGACTCAAGAAGCTCACTCAACTGCTTCTTCAACTCTGACATCTCTGAAGGTGCCATGCGATGCGGCGCCTTCGAAATCGGAGCCGCGCCCGGCTCTAACTCTATATCAAACTCAACCTCACGATCCGGTGGCAATCCCGGCAACTTGTCAGGAAATACGTCAGGAAATTCACTAGCAACTGGAATCGATGAAAGCTCGACTCCACCATCCTCCGCCTTCAAGGCATAACACCAATAACCAGTACACCCCTTTTGCAGGAGACTCATCGCCTTCAAGGCATTAATAACAAATTTCTGATTTCCCCTCCTTCGCCCCGCGAAGGAGTGCTCGGTGCCATCCTCGTCTAACATGGTGATGATCCTTGTGTGGTAGTTCATGATTGCGCCATGCCGCTCGAGCCAATCATCCCCGAGAATCAAATCCTCACCCTCAATATTAACGACAATAAGATTAGAGAGCCAAGCTCTCTCACAAATAAACACAGAGCAGTCTCGGACCTCCCGATCACCGACAATTCTATTACCGCTAGGAAGTTTAACAATGAAAGGCTCGCAAGGTAACAAACAGTCGAGACTCAAACGGCGTACACACTCTAGAGAAATGAATGAATGCGTAGCACCCGAATCGAAAAGCACACTGACAGGATGGAAATGGATATGAACGGTACCTGTCGCCACAGTAGCTGCTGGATCATCGGCCCTCCTCATCTCGTAGATACGCGGCTGGGCAGAGCCGACACTGGAAGCTCCTCCTCTAGCGGGTTGATCCCGACCCCTACCGCGGCCGGCACTCGGTGGAGGCGGCGGAGCAAATGAGCCCTGGTTCACACTCGGCTCCATAGGTACTGGTTGAGAAGAACGGGCGCCGCGAAGCTGCCTGATCTGTTCACAAAAGGGGGCCTTGTGGCCTAACTGTCCACAAGTATGACAAGTAAACTTCGGACGAGAACACTGCCGGCTCTTATGGCCCTGCACACCACAGTTAAAGCATGTGGGTTCACGAGCGGAGGTTCCGGCGGCACCCCGAAAGCTCCCAGAGAAACGAGTCAAACTGCCCGTAGAAATATTTGCAGCCTCAGATTTCTGCTGGCCTCCACTCTTGGGACCGGAAAAATTTCCGACCGACTTCTGCTTCTTGTTCTCACGAGCCAAATCACTAGCCGTCACTGACATATCATAAGCGAGGGCCCTACTCTGATAATCTTTCAAGGTAGTGCAGACGAGTCCAGACATATAGTCCCGAATGGGCAGCTTCATCCTCCTGGAAAAATGGAAAATTTTGTCGCTCTCAGCGACAACTTGGGTCTTCACATAACCCAACTCCTTGTTAAAATCAGCAATAGCTTGGGATACGGGAATATCCCGTGGTTGAGCATCATAGAAAGCATGCACTCGAGCCTGTCTGACCGGCCACGGACAATACTCGGTCTCCATCAATTCCTGAAACTCGGCCCACGAAGCAACATGATCTTTGGGACCAACGGCCTCCCACCAATCCGTGGCGTCTCCCGTGAGAAAGTATTGCGCAATAGGGACCTTACGGTCCTCGGGGCAGTTGGTAGCAGTGAAGACTTTGGATATAATCCACCCTTCCCATCCGATCGGGTCCGAAGCTCCCGAAAACTGAGGAGGATGCATCTTGATGACATCCTGAAGCAAGCGATCCGCTCTGCCCCGATTAGCATGGGCCCGATCGGGGTTCTGGACCACCTGAGCTATAGCCGCCATTTGGTTAACCATTTGCTGCATAACAGCCGCAATACCAAGATCGGCGCGCTCCTGAGAAGAAGCATGACTATGACGGTCGCCGGTACTGCCGGCTCCTGAAGAGTGCGATGTGGCCGCCCCACCGGCTGCCGCACGTCCTCGGCCACGTCCACGGCCACGACCACGACCACGACCACGGTTTCCTCCGGCATCCATACTAGTGTTAAGAGATAACAGAAGTATATCGAGGATGAGTAAGGAAGGAAAAAGCATCCACGATGATAAGCAAAGGAGGGAGAATAACCATAGTTCAGGAAACGGAATACAGTACAAAAAAAATAAAGAATCGAGTAAGGGAACTTACGAACACTGGAAGTACTGAGATGCCGGCAGCGGTGTGACAATGTGCAAAACAAAACACGACTAGACCCAAATAACCGACAAGCCTAGGTATCTATAAACCTGGCTCTGATACCATTTTCTGTAACACCCCGAGATATTCGGAGTATATTACAGCGCCGTGGACCCCTACATGGGACCCACCAGGCTACAAACAAGGAAACTCCACTCGACTAACCATCTCGATTAGCGTGGACACACATTAAATGATATGACATAAAAAGATACACACGGAGCAACCGGCGAAATAAGTATCAACCGACAATGTAACAATTTTAAAGTAATACAATACGGAGTTTGAAATGAAAAAGCCTAAGTACTCGCGAGTACAATCTATAAGTTTATAATTGTGAGAACAACCAAATCGAAATGGACAAAAGGAATAAAAAGACCCAAATGCACATGTCAACGACCCAGGCCAACATCCTCGTACTGTCCCGGTGCCCGCTCGTCCGGATAATCATAACCTGAAATCCATAACAAGAATTTCCCCAAAAACGGGTCCCCAACGGGGTTAGCAATTACGCTAGTACAAGTAATCAAGGCAAACCAATCGCTTACACATTTCATAGTACATGCACCAATATCATTTCGAAAACCAAAACCAGACATGTCTTTTCCTAAACAAACAATAAACAATTTTCCTTGGGAACAGAGTAATATCATAGATTCCCGCACGAGGCCTCTAAGGACCCTCCCGCGCTGGCTATATTATAAAACAAAACACGCACATGCATCACCTTGGGAACAGAGTAATATCATAGATTCCCGCACGAGGCCTCTAAGGACCCTCCCGCGCTGGCTAGCTAAACAAACTCATGAATCCGGGACGAAAACCTTTGGATTCCCTCCTTGATCCCATCGGACCAACACGAGGTGAGCAAATCACACACAAAATACATTACCATTACACGTTAAGCATAAAGGTTTCCAAAAATACTTGCCTTGAATAATTGATGACGCAACGAACGGAAAGGATAACCACCGACGAACGCTAAAATCAACGGAACCGAACCTAACGATTCGAAGAACATAATTACAACCAACTCTAGACGAATACGGAAATGGAATACACCCGAAAACCCGCCTACGATTCATGTATATTCTTACAAAAATAACAATGAGGGCGGATCACAACCAAACCCTCTCGATTCCGCAAAACCATGAAAATATACCATGAATCCGTAGGGAAACTAATGATATTGACAAGTTTAATCATATTCAACATGAATCCACCAACAAAACGGAACGGATCGGAAGAAAATCCCAAAACCCCCAAATCGCCCAAAAGTAGGGTTCTAAGAGATTTACCTTGGATTGATGATGAAGAACACAAGTAGGTGTTGTTAATCTACTTCAAAAACTCAAGGTAGAGGATGCCTTAAATAATCGAAGGGAAGAATCGCTCGGAAATCGCCTGGAGAGGTTCTGCGTCGCGGGGAGAGAAGAAATGAAAATGATGTGTTCATCTGGGTCAACTCCCTGGTTTATATAGCCAGGGAGTGTTAGCGCGCGCTAATCCTCAAGGTTAGTGTTTAGTATATTTTGAGTAATATTTTTATTAGTATTTTATGTATATAATTATGTGTTTTGTGTGATAATTTATTCGTTTTACCATATATTTATATTATTTCATTTTGTTAGAATTTTCTATAATCTTATGTCATTTTTGGATAATTAATTGGAATTAAATTATATCTGCAGGTTAACCAACCGGTACAAGACAGATCAATTGGTTCAAGGGTGATATTTTTACAAAACTCAAATATAGTCACGACTAGTCTCACTTTATTCGTCTCGTCGAGACGATCGTTTTAAAAAAAAATTCATCCAAATCCGAGTTCGTATGAAGAAGTTATGACCGTTCGAAGGACAATTAAATAGACGGACCATATTGTGTCACGTGTCAACACCTGATTGGACCGGAATTTCAACTTTGTGCTGATGTCATCCATGACATCAGTACCTCATGGGCAGCCGTGAATTATTAGGTGGTGGGATTTTTTAATTGTAAAAATTATTATTTTATTGATTTTGAAGTAGTATAAATAGGGGATGAATGTGTAGTGTTTTGGGGGAGGAGAAAAAAGGAGAAAAAATAGAGAGAAATTATTGTAAGGGAGAGAAATAAAAATAGTGTGTAGTAAAATTATATTTGAGTAATAATATTATGAAATATTTATTTATTTGTGTTGTTATTATGAGTGAGTAATTTTCTTTTACTGGGGTTATGATGAAACCATGTCTATATTATTATTAATATTTATATAATAATTCCAAATAAATATTTTTAACGGTTATGATTTTCGCTTCAATAGGGAAATATTATTTCATCAATTATATCACGTATTTTTGATAGTTATAAATTCCCCATTGCTTTGTGATTATTGATATTAGTTAATTTCTTTGATTATTTGTTTTCCATTAAATTGGATACATATAATGCTTAGAAATTACATTTTTCAAGCGAAGGAAAATCTATATTTGAATTATAATTTTGTACTTATTGTCAGATCTATAGAGAAATAGTGAGATTGATTTCAGAATCTATTCCCTGAATTTCTTGGAATTAAAATATAAAATAAATAATAAATAGACATTGGTGGACTCTAAACCCTAGTAAATTATTTAAAATCAATTTACCTAAAATCTACTTAAAATTACTGTTATTTGTTGCAATTATTATAACCATTAAAAAATCAAATTATTTGGGACTAGGTTAGAATTTAATATAATTTGGTTCAAAACGATAGGAATAATTTGACTTCACTATTATAGTCCTCCCTGTGGAATCGACCTTGCACCGCATATCTACATCGAACAAATCGTGCGCTTGCGAGTATAAGACTAAAGAATCAAACCAACAACAAGTTTTTGGCGCCGTTGCCGGGGAGGTGCAAACGAAGTACAAGAAGACCGTCGTCACCAAATTAGTTGAATTCTTCTACTAGTTATTTATTTTACTGTTTTTCTTTATTATTATCTGTCTTTTTTAATATCCGTTAGTAGTAGAATTTATTTTCTTTTTATAAAAAAAAAAATCTGAAAAATTATAATAACTTTTAATAATAAATATAAGTAATAATAATAAAATCTACTGTTCATTTTCGTAAAAATAATAATAAAATAATAAAAAAAATTAAAAAAGTCCAAAAATATCTAAAACTAAAAAATATCTGAAAAACTTTAAAAAATTCAGAACTTATTTATTTTTATTTAAAAAAAGAGATCTGGAAAATACAAAAAGTTTCAGATTTTAAGGTAATTTTTGTAATTTTGGTATATTAATATTATAAAAATCAAAATTTTAATTTAAATTCGAAAAAATAAATAAAAATAATAAAAATAAATTAAAAATAATCTGGAATTTTATTTTCCGTAATAAATAAAAATCTGAATTATTTTATTTTATTTTTAAAAGTAAAACCTGCTAGTTTTATTAAAAAAATTAATTTTCATAAAAATCTAAAAAAAAAAATCAGATTAAGAATTAATAATTTAAATAATCTGGAATATATGTAATAAAATAAAAATTCTGGACTTTAAATTTTTTTAATAAAAACAGAATTTATTTTTTTAAAATAAATTACAATATTTTAATAAAAAAGGGAAAATACTAAAAAAAAAATTAAAAATCTGAAAATTTTTAAAAAAAAAAGAAAAAAACAGAAACGAAAATTTGTAAAAAAAAACTATTTTTATTATTTGCATAAATAAAATAAAGTTTGTAATTTTATTTTTTTTTTAATTACCTTTTTCATAAAAGGTAAAAATTGTTTTACCTTTTATAAAAACTGTTTGCATGAAAACTGTTTTATATCCAGAAGTTTGCATAAAAACTGTTTTAAAAAAATCGGAATTTTTTTTTATAAAAAACAAATAATATATCTTGATATATATATATATATATATATATATTAGCTCAATATTATTAGTCTAAAAATATAATAAAATTATAATAAATATAAATATATAAAAACTAAAAAAAATATAAAATATAAAAAAACAAAAAAAAATCAGAATTTTTTATTTATTTTTTATATCTTGTCTTTAGATTTAATAGAATCTTCTAGTGGTAAATTTAGATTGTGTTTTTAGTTGTTATTTTCTATTTACAATATTCTTAGACATTTAGTTTAGTTGCAATATTTCTCGTCGTACAATTTAGTTTATCAATAGATATTGCTTCCGTAGATCAATTAGTAAATTTATTCCTTTGCAATCTATTACATCCTATAATTTTAGTAATAATTGTAATAATAATAAAAATATAAAAACTCAAAAATAATAATTAAACAATAAAATCCTTTAAAAGATTCAACAAGGGATTGATATTTTTCACTCACTACTTTGTTCGATTTGAATAGAGAAAAGCTAAATATCAATCTTGTACAAACTGATTTTGAAAATCGATTGAATTTTGGCAAAAAGGCCTCTGTTGTACATGCCGAAGAAAGTTGGATTTTAAGTGCGACCGTTGTGACGCCTCCAACGATCTGGAAGTTCGATCGACTATCATAATTTGGTTTGTATGCAAAGTTAAAAAAAATTTAAATACTGGTGAATGCAAGTTTGGCAACGAAATAATAAAGGTCGATTAACGAGAAGAAAATTGTCCTTAACTAAAATTGAAGTTCAACAAACGAAACCGATACCAAAAATGGACGAAATCGAAAATCGGAATAATCAAGTTGCAAAAGAAAAAACTTTAATAGAATATTTTTCTCCAGTGAGTGCTAATTCTCCCTCTTGCATAGTGTTGCCTACGACTAATGCAACTCATTTCGAACTTAAACCATCAATAATTCAACTTCTTCCATCTTTTCACGGTTTGGAAAGAGAAGATCCGTATATGCATGTCAAGGAATTTCTCGATATTTGTTCTACTTTCCGATTCCAAAATTTCTCGATGAATCACAAACTTAGATTATTTCCATTTTCTCTCAAAGATAAAGCAAAATTCTGGCTAAATTCTCTTCAAGCAAGAACAATTACTAGTTGGGACCAACTAGTGAATAAATTTCTCGCAAAATTTTTTCCAATGTCCAAAACTGATAGTCTTAGAAGAGAAATATCCGAATTTTTCCAAAAAGAAAATGAAGAATTTTACGAGTGTTGGGAAAGATTTAATGATTTAATCCTTAAGTGTCCCCATCATGGTTTTGAAATATGGCGTTTGGTAAAATATTTTTATGACGGTTTAACTCCAAACAATCGCCAATTAATCCAATCAATGCATGGTGGAAAATTTCTTCACTTTATTGGAGACGAAGCTTGGAATGCACTAGAAAATATGTCAATTAATTCATAACAATGGAATTCACTCGACTCTAGAGCCAAATCGATGCATACGACCCCAAAAAAAGGTGGAATTTACGAGGTTAAACAAGATGTTGAAATAAAATCTACCATATATGATTTAGTACGAAAAGTGGATGCGTTAGTCTTGAAGCAATCCATCCCCTCGTCAAACTCAAAAAATGAATTTTGCATTTCATGTGCGGAATCATTTCATTCATCTCAATCTTGTCCCTCTGGTCCACAAAATCAAGAAATTTTTAATGAAGAAGTCAATGTGTTACATTCATATGGAAAATCTTCGGACAGTCCATTTGCTCCAACTTATAATCCAAATTGGAGGAATCATCCAAATTTTTCCTGGAAGCAAAATATGCCTCCAATGAATCAAGGAGGACATCAAATGAATATGTCAAATCAACAAAATGTCCGTCCTAATCAATATCCTCCAAATACTTATCACTATCCTTCTATAGTGCCAAAGAAACCATTTTTGGAAGATACGTTGCAACAATTCATGCAATCTACTCAACAAATGTTCCAATCAACTCAGCAAGCTGTACAATCAAACTCACAGGCTATTTCTAAGCTTGAAACACAAATTGGTCAACTTGCAACAACTTTAGCTGAAAGAGAAAAGGGAAAATTTCCGAGTCAGTCCATCCCTAATCCTAAAGGACAATATGAAGTAAACTCTTCTAACGCAGAAGTTCAGTCCATAACTACCCTTAGAAGTGGAAAAGAAATACAAAAGTCTGAATATGATCCAGAAGAAAAATCAAATGAACCACAAGTTTCAAAACCAAAAGATTCTAAGGAAAAAGAAAAGCCTTACGTTCCAAAAGCTCCATTTCCTGAAAGACTTATTCCAAAAGATAAAAGTGCGCAATACAAAGATATAATGGAAATATTTAAACAAGTTCGAATAAATATTCCATTCCTTGATGCTATTAAACAAGTGCACCTTATTCTAAGTTCTTGAAAGATCTTTGCCTTTGTAAAAGAAGAACAAATGTTCCAAGAAAGGCATTTTTAGCTGAACATGTTAGCTCAATAATCCAAAATAAAACTCCCGTTAAGTATAAAGATCCTGGTAGTCCTACAATATCTTGTGTCATTGGAGATCACATCATTAAACGAGCCTTGCTTGATTTAGGAGCCAGTGTGAATTTATTACCATATTCTGTTTATACGCAACTTGGATTAGGGGAGCTTAAATCAACATCCGTGATACTTCAACTAGCTGATAGATCTATAAAAATACCTCGAGGAATCGTAGAGGATGTTCTGATTCAAGTAGATAAATTCTACTTTCCTGTTGATTTTATAGTCATAGACACTGAACCTGTTGAGAATACCAAAGATCAAATCCCTGTTATTTTAGGAAAGCCATTTTTAGCTACTTCAAATGCATTAATTAACTGTAGAAATGGCATCATAAAATTTTCTTTTGGAAATATGACTGTTGAACTAAATATGTTTAACATTTCTCAACAACATGATGATCTTGATGATGTCTGTGAGGTAAATATGATAGAGAGTATGGGTCCTTATTTCTTTCCAAAAATGGATGATGATGATCTTTTTGAAAGCTGTCTTGCTCATTTTGGCTCATATTTTGACATCGACAATTCAATTAATGAAGTAAATTCTTTACTAGAGTCTACACCTTTATTGGATAATGATAAATGGAAAGCTAAAACCGAACCACTTGAGAGCCAAATGAATAATGAAGTAACAATTGAGGATTCAAAGATAGAGCTCAATCCATTACCTGAATCTCTAAAATATGCATTTTTAGGACCATCAGAAACCCTGCCTGTCATCATAGCATCTGATTTAGATGAAGAACGAGAAGATAAGTTAATAAATGTTCTTAAAGAACATAAAGAAGCAATAAATTTGGACCATCTCCGATATTAAAGGTATTAATCTTTCTATATGCATGCATCGAATTCACCTTGAAGAAAATGCGAAAACTTCCCGAGAATTTCAAAGAAGACTAAATCCTAATTTGAAAGAAGTCGTAAGAGCTGAAATAATCAAACTCTTAGATGTAGGGATCATCTACCCTATTTCTGATAGCTCTTGGGTCAGTCCTGTTCATATAGTTCCAAAGAAATCTGGCATAACTGTAATCACGAATGAAGAAAATGAACTTGTTCCAACCAGAATTCAAACTGGATGGAGAGTCTGTATTGATTACAGAAAATTGAACTCTGTTACAAGAAAAGATCACTTTCCACTTCCTTTTATTGATCAAATGCTAGAAAGGTTAGCCGGCCATGCTTATTATTGTTTTCTTGATGGATATTCCGGCTATAACCAACCATTGCTCCTGAAGATCAAGAAAAAACCACTTTTACCTGTCCTTTCGGAACTTTTGCTTACCGACGAATGCCATTTGGTCTGTGTAATGCACCTGCTACTTTTCAGCGGTGTATGATGAGCATTTTCTCTGACATGGTTGAGCGTTTTTTGGAAATTTTTATGGATGATTTTTCTGTATTCGGGTCTAGCTTTGATGAATGTTTACACCACTTAACCCAAGTGTTGGTTAGGTGTAAGGAGAAGAATCTTGTCCTAAACTGGGAAAATGTCATTTTATGGTTAAAAAAGGAATTGTCTTAGGACATGTGATTTCTGAAAAAGGAATTGAGGTGGACAAATCTAAAGTTGATTTAATATCCAGTCTTCCACCCCCACGAACGATTAAAGAAATTCGGTCATTCTTAGGCCATGCTGGTTTTTACCGTCGATTCATCAAAGATTTTAGCAAAATCTCAAGGCCATTATGTAACTTACTTTCAAAAGACACACCTTTCGTATTTGATGATCATTGTTGAGCTCAAATCTATGTTGAGCTCTGCACCTATCATCAAATCTCCAAACTGGAATCTTCCTTTTGAAATAATGTGTGATGCATCCGACTATGCCGTCGGTGTAGTATTGGGTCAAAGAGAAAATAAATTACCAACTGTAATATATTATGCAAGCAGAACTCTAAATGATTCCCAATTAAATTATTCTATAACTGAAAAAGAATTGCTTGCAGTCGTTTTTGCTTTAGACAAATTTCGACCTTACTTGATTGGTTCAAAAGTCATAATTTACTCCGATCATGCTGCATTAAAATATCTTCTTTCTAAGAAAGAGGCTAAACCTCGCTTGATCCGTTGGATTCTATTGTTACAAGAGTTCGACTTAGAAATTCGAGATAAAAAAGGTGTTGAAAATGTTGTTGCTGATCATTTGTCTAGGCTAATCGTGAATTTTACTGATAAAGAACCTCCCATTAATGAAACTTTCCCTGATGAACAACTCGTCAATTACCTTGTTACTGGTAATATGCCATCTCATTGGAATAATCAAGATAAAACAAAATTTTTAAACGAAGTAAAAAAATTCTTTTGGGATGATCCATATTTGTTCAAATATTGTCCTGATCAAATTATTAGGAGATGTGTGCCAGAACATGAACAACAAAATATCATTTCCTTTTGTCATGATGATGCATGTGGAGGTCATTTTGGTTCAAAGTGTAATATCCGGGGGTAATTTTTTTTTCGTGTTACTGTTGAGTTGTACGTATTCATTTGGAATTGTACAAATGTTGTTGTTTGGACCAATACAATTTATATTGTATTAAAATATTTCGAGATCGAAATATTTATTCTGGTCGTCGGTTTGGTTTCGTCGTTTGGTTGTTGTTTGGCGATATTGGAATTTTGGCTAAGTTTATAGCCATAGCGTACGCTACCTGTGTAGCATTACGTACGCTAATTTGTTGCGATTGCGTACGTTACGCCCTGAGGTTACGTACGTAATGCGTGGTAGGTGGTGGGAACCTTCCTCGTGGTCAACTTTCGGGGCGAGGGTATCTTTGGAGTATCATTTTTATATATATATATATATATATAATCAAGATTCCTCCCACCTCCTCTTATTCTCTCCCTCACGTTCTCATGCATGTTATATATATATATAATATAATTCTTCAACATCATCACCCTCAATCATCATCTCTCATCTCCCTCGCCAGTCGTCCCCTCCCTCTCTCTTTTTTTTTTTTTTTTTTCTTCTTTCTTCTTGCCGCCATCGTCCTCCCCCTCTTCTCTCCATCTCTCTCTCCGTCATATTTTTAGGCAAGGTGGAGCTTGAGGACGGGCAGTTTCTCCATTTTTCCGGCGAGGTAGAGCTCGGCGGCAGCGGCGGCTCGCGACCGGAGCTCGGCGGCGGCTGGTGAATTTCCGAACCGGAAGGTGCAAACCCGGTCGACGTGTTCGGCATTTTTTCTCTCCATCTCTTGGCGAGATGAAGCTTGAGGACGGAGCAGCACCGGCTTCTCCATTTTTTCCGGACCGGAGGTAGGGCCGACGTCTCTGGCGGCGACCGAGCTCGGCGGCCGATCGGAATTTGGATCGGGAGGCATTATAAATCCGGTCGATACATCTTGTTCGGCATTTTTTCGGCGAGCTCGGGCGTCGGCGTCTTCATGGTTTCCGGCCATGGACGGAGTTCCGTTGATTCCGGCCGGAAGTGGTTTTGTCCGGAGCAGACGGAACGGAGGTTTGACATTTTTCCGGCGAAGGTTGCCCGGCCGATCGACTTTTCCGGGAAAGCCTTTGTGTTGTGTGTTGTGTGTTGTGTGTGTTATATATATATATACTGTTATATATATATATATACTGTGTGTAAGCTGTAATGTATATATATATAGCGTGATTGTGTGTGTGTGTTTTGTGTGTTATGTATATTATATATATGTAACAGTAGTGTGTGTGTAGTGTTAGTATATATATATATATATTGTGAGTTGTATTGTATATATGTTATATATATGTAATATATATATATATTATATATATACGTATGTATACGGATTAATACGAGTATAGTATGTGTTCGTGTTGGAATCGGGATTATCTATTGTGTTGTTTTCGGTCGATATCGTGTTATCGAATGAATTGTATTTCATTCAAGGTTGTTCGAGTGCTTGTGATTGACGGAGGACGCGTTGATTGATTCGTGGTAGGACGTTGATCGTGGAAGGACTTTCTCGCCTTCGGTTTGAGGCAAGTTTTATACTTGTACTGGTCAATGAGATTAATGTTATCATGTATGTGTATGAATGTGTGTATCATTTCGAGACTTGGTCTCTTTATGATTTTGTTGATATCAGGGGATTGTTTGATACGATACCCTTCGGCAAATTATGCCAAATATTATTGTTGTTCGTAAATGGCCGATTTAAGGCATTACGATACTTGTTGGTAATATACTTGTCGATAGCCGGTTCGCGGTATCGACATATCGATTGTTATTGTTGATTGATGTTCCTTTGAGATATTGTTGTTGATAGCCGGTTCGCGGCATCGACATATCGATTGTTATTATTGATTGACGTTCCATCAAGATATTTTTGTGAATCGTCGTTATTGATATCAGTGTTTTTCTATTGATGTCGTTTTGGCCGATTGAAGGCATTGACGTATTCGATTATCATCTTCGTTATCGGTAACCGATTAAAGGTGCCGAGACATCCGTTGTATAATTGTTATCGATTGTCCGCTCTAACGGTAATCAATATATTGAATTGGGATTATCAAAGATAATTTCCACCCGTTGTCAAAAAGATAATCCCATCCGTTGTATAATTATTATCGATTGTCCGCTCTAACGGTAATCGATATATTGAATTGGGATTATCAAAGATAATTTCCACCCGTTGTCAAAAAGATAATTCTCATCCGTTGTATAATTGTTATCGATTGGCCATTCTACGGTAATCGAAGTATTGAATTGGGATTATCAACGATAATTCCCATCCGTTGAATTATTATTGTCGTGTTGACCGATTCAAGGCAGCACACTATTATTCTTGTAAACTCGGTAATTTTGTGATCGTTGAAGGTTGAGGATTTTCCCGAACTGTTGTGTTGTGATCGTTGTTCGTGTTAATCGGTCCTTAGGGATTTTGATCCCAGGATGGTTGTCTTAAATATTGTTGGTCGTGTCGATCTTTCATTATTCGTGTCATCGTTCACTTGGTGAGTCGTATGATTTGTTTTGGATGTCTTATCCTTTGAGTCTCGTTGTCATGTTGTATCGTGACATATCCGGAATCATATCTGCGTTCCGATTGGTTATTGTGTAGGATTTTTAGCCAGGCACATATAGTCATCGGCGGATATTATTCCGCGTTGGACTGTGCACACGGGACGTAGTTTCGTGAGGCTAATTAGGTACATTGTCCTACGTATATTCTGGATTCCATATACGGGGCGGACATGTGCACGGACACATTTCCGGATCGGGCGTACTGTGATGTCCATCTTGTGAGCCATAAACTTTGATCGTCCATAGTATTGGATGAGTTTGATGTTTTGTGATTGAACGTTCATACGCCTGAGGGGTATGTTCGACAGTCATGTTTGTTTCTTTGAGATCTGTATTGTGATGATTTACAGCTTCGGGCTGTTCGGCTTTCAGGCCATCGTGATATTTTGGCAGCTTCGGCTGAGGGCTTTCAGGCCATTGTGATGTATCGGTATTTCCGTTTGAGCCTTCGGGCATTATGATCCTTATTTATTTCAGCGTTGGATTGATTTACCTTCGGGTAATGTATTGTTGTGTTCTATATTGATGATTCGCCGTTGGGCACTTATGTTCTAACCTATTGAGCAGGTATTGATCGTATGCCGTGGGCATAGTATTCCACGAATGCTCGATTCTTACTTTGGTTTGTGAGCATCTCGTACTACCATTGTTGTACTATTTATTCTGCCTTTGGATGCATATCATGTTGTGCATGTACTTGATATTCATTATACTGGATGGCTGACCCCGTGGGGGCGGAACATGTTTTCATGTTTTAGGTACTTGCGAGGAGAGAGTTGAGACACAGGGGCATGACGATGGCGACGAGGCATTCGAGCGATACTAGTCCGAGATATTTTGGTGTTCATGTTGGTCAGACAGTTGGAGTACTCCATTTTTGTTCAGTCGTTGTCGTTTTGTATTATCCGAGCAAGGCTCGTGGATGTTGTTGTATTTTTATTTTGGCCATGTAGGCCCATCCTTGTCGTTGAAATTCCATATCGGGATAGTATGTCGGACATCATAGTAGGGTCTGTGATTTTCTATTTTGGTCAGTTTGTTGTATTTTAGTCGTGTTCGCCTGGTGGATCACCTTGTGTGGGGTCCACGGCACTGTAATGACCCAATGGGATTTGGGGGTGTTACAGAAGATGGTATCGGAGCATTGGGTTGTGAGATACCCTGACTTGTGCGTTATGTGGCTCTACCATGGCGGTAGTAGCGGGGCTGTCAGGTTATGACAATCTGGACAGTCGGGTTTTGTGAGTCGTGATAGTTGGACGACTGTATGAGTCATTCTTTCATCGAGTCGTCGTCAGTGAAGACTAGTATCGCAAGACCTCGAAGCTTCGTATGACCTGTGTAAGGACTCTATTCTCTTTTATGTGCATACATTCATTATGTCATTGATTAAACCTGTTTTGTTGACACTTGTATGTGACGATCGGGTACGATTGATTTATGATTATTTGCTTTGGAGCGTGTGGGCTCTGTATCGGCTATGATTGGTGCGATCGATGTGATCGTTTATCTGTTGAGTATGTATACTCATGTTTGGCGTTGACCTAGCATTCTGGCCGTTGAGGCGTATTTGAGCTGTGGTCATGATTGAACGTTATTCTTTCAGTCTGGAAAGAGGACGTGACAGAGGGGGTAGAGGCCGCAGAGTGGGCCGACACCCGAAACCTCGTACCAATAATTTGGTGGCTGACGAATCATTTTCGGAGTCGTGCTCGAGAACCCACCGATCGTGATTGTGTTTGGATCGAGTTCAAGACTCTCATGTTAGAGAGGTATTATCCGGCTCCACTTCGTGAAGCCAAGTTGTCGGAGGTTTTGAACCCCAAATCCGTCGAGAACGAGGATGTTATTGTTATTGCTGAGAAGTTTCAAAGGACTTCTTCAGTTTACTTCATCTGTTATCCGTACTGAGGCGGATAAGATCAAGTATTTTAACAAGAGGTTGAACCCGCGGTTGAGAATGCAGTTGTTCAATCACAATTGTAGTTCACTTGGCGAATTCATCGAGAAGGCTCTTGGAGCAGAGCTTTCGATCGAGGAGCTTACTCAGAAGGATCCTTCAGTTTCTTCTGGTGAGAGGACTAGGATGCCGATTCGTTCAGAGGGACATCGAGCTCCGACGTCCAAGAGGTCATTTCCTAGTCGGCTTCGTACTGGGAAAGTATTTTCTTCCCAGGCAACGAGTTCGACTGTTGTTTGTTTTAACTGTGATTCAGCGGGGCATGTTAGTACTTGATGTACGGTGCCAGCTATTATTTATTTTCTGTGTGGGAGGCAGGGACACCTTCAGAATACTGCAGGAGTTCTAGTGCTAGTAGGTCTCGAGAGAGCTCACGGGCCTCGAGAGATTTTGTCACTTCAGTCCGTACTTCATCCAAGGGGTCATATCGGGCTTCGGGAGCCAGAGGTATGGACACCCGAGGGGGAGTAGAGAGTTCAGATTAGGGTCTTCCGCGAGTCGATGAGATCGAGGAACTCGATGATCTGGAGGATGTTGATTCCGGGTACATTCGAGATGTAGCCTTGATCTGTATTTTTCTTGTCTCTCGGATTGATGTTTGACTCGGTCTTTATTTTAATATTGCGGTTGTGAGCTATTTATTATTGATCTATCTTGTTCTCCTTGTATCTGAGAATCCTGACACTTGAGTCATTTGATGTGATTTCCTTTCCTGTTGGTCCTGTACCCGAGATTTTTGTGATGATCTGGGTAATCGTTCATTGTGATTCGAGACATCAAGTCGTGAGGACTTGGGCGTGCGTTCGATATAGTCCCGAGGACTATGTCTGTGTTGTTATTTTTCTTTTGTGGTGCGACTTCCTGGCTGGTCTCTAGCAGGAGAGTCATGATTCGGCTAATCTCGCATTTGATTGAGTGTCTTTATCACTTGATTTTTCGCCTTGTTCAGGCAAAGGAGACGTGGGGACCCGTGGGGTCGGCCCAGTTGCTTAGGCGGAGTTGCTCGTATTGAGGAGTATTCCTGGAGATGTTGTTTTCTTATCCTGATGGATAGTCCGTGCCCCGACTTGTGCGCCCTGAGTTTCGGGGACGAAACTCTTTTTAAGGGGGGGAGTATGTAATATCCGGGGGTAATTTTTTTTTCGTGTTACTGTTGAGTTGTACGTATTCATTTGGAATTGTACAAGTGTTGTTGTTTGGACCAATACAATTTATATTGTATTAAAATATTTCGGGATCGAAATATTTATTCTGGTCGTCGGTTTGGTTTCGTCGTTTGGTTGTTGTTTGGCGAGATTGGAATTTTGGCTAAGTTTATAGCCATAGCGTACGCTACCTGTGTAGCATTACGTACGCTAATTTGTTGCGATTGCGTACGTTACGCCCTGAGGTTACGTACGTAATGCGTGGTAGGTGGTGGGAACCTTCCTCGTGGTCAACTTTCGGGGCGAGGGTATCTTTGGAGTATCATTTATATATATATATATATATATAATCAAGATTCCTCCCACCTCCTCTTATTCTCTCCCTCACGTTCTCATGCATGTTATATATATATATATATATATAATATAATTCTTCAACATCATCACCCTCAATCATCATCTCTCATCTCCCTCGCCAGTCGTCCCCTCCCTCTCTCTTTTCTTTTTTTTTTTTTTTTTTTTTTTCTTCTTTCTTCTTGCTGCCATCGTCCTCCCCCTCTTCTCTCCATCTCTCTCCGTCATATTTTTCCGGCAAGGTGGAGCTTGAGGACGGGCCGGTTTCTCCATTTTCTCCGGCGAGGTAGAGCTCGGCGACGACAGGCGGCTCGCGACCGGAGCTCGGCGGCGGCCTGGTCGGAATTTCCGAACCGGAAGGCTGCAAACCCAGTCGACGTGTTCCGGCATTTTTTTTTCTCTCCATCTCTTCCGGCGAGATGAAGCTTGAGGACGGAGCAGGCACCGGCTTCTCCATTTTTTCCGGCGACCGGAGGTAGGGCCGACGTCTCTGGCGGCGACTGGAGCTCGGCGGCGGCCGATCGGAATTTCCGGATCGGGAGGCATTATAAATCCGGTCGATCTGTACTGTTCCGGCATTTTTTTCGGCGAGCTCGGGCGTCCGGCGTCTTCATGGTTTCCGGCCATGGACGGAGTTCCGTTGATTCCGGCGACCGGAAGTGGTTTTGTCCGGAACGGACGACGGAACGGAGGTTTGATGTTGGGATAAATGATGTTTTGATAATTGCCAAACAATAAAAGCTTGATACAGCAAGCCCTGTATCGAAAGCCGGTTGAAGTTGCAATCCTGTATCGAAGACCTTATCACAGCGCCAGCATACAGCAAGCTCTCGCGCTACCAAGATACAGCAACAAAGTCTAAGTAAGCAGCCATGAATGGAAGCTGTCTCGAAACCTCAAAACAGCGCCCTTCCATACAGCGCCTGACTATCCCAATATGGATACAACTCTAATGGATACAGCATTCACATCGGAACAAGACTGAAGACCGTTTGAAAAGGAATCTTTTGTATTCACTAAAGTCAAGTACCGTTTGATAAAGAAGTATTTAAATACTGAAAGGATAAAGTATTTAAATACTGAAAGCCGTCGAGAGATCTTCAAATCCCGCAATATCCGGATCGTGGTCTATTCAAGTCAACTATCAAATCTTGCACAACGGATCTCTCTCAACGGATATATTATTCAGAAGACTATATATATCCCCAGAGTTTGAAAGATCAACATACGAATCCGAATCATCAAGAACATATACAAGCTTACAAGCGATATTCAAAAGATCGAAAGACTGAATATTCATTATCATCGGATCAAGCTTACAAGAGCAAGTATATTTCTTTCTAGCATCAATCCATATCTAAAGAAAGAAGAAATATACTCAGTCATCAAGAACAGCCATCATCAGCTCAAGAACTCCATATTCAAAGTCACTGTTCTTACCCGGTTACCTACCTTTTTACCTTTGTGTAAAAACCGAGCTCTGTGTGAAGTCAACAAGTTATTCTGACCTGTGTGGGACGAATAAGAGGACGAAGCTTTGGAACTGTGTGTGAAGAAGCTAGTCAAGAAGGAAGCTTTAACCAATCTGTGTGAACGGTTGAAAGCGACAGTCTTTGTATCTATCTGTGTGAACGATACAAGGATAGGTTTGATTATAAATACATAGTTGTGTACGCAGTATTTATAATAAACGTTTTACTCCTGTGTGGAGGACCAGTGGACGTAGAGGGGTTTACCTCGAACCACTTAAATACTGTATTATTTAGCTTTCGCCGTTACTGTTTTCATAACTGTGATTTATACTAGTACACACTGCAAAATCCCTGTACGCATCAAGCTAACAGGAGAATAAACCAAGTTGCTGTATCGACGGCAACTTACTATATTAAAGACTTCCGCTACGCACTCAGATTCGAAAAACCATACAGCCTGTTGCTTAAACATTTCCCAGGCTGTATCGAGTATACTTAAGTTAAGGGGACCAACAATTGGTATCGGAGCGGTTGATTCTAAAAAGAATCAGTCGTATTTTTAACTGAATCAGATCCTTAAAAATACTTATTTTCGAAAACAGTCCTTGTAATTCCCATCTTCTAATATGGATACCTTTATGTCTAATAAGATATCTATGTTTCACATTGACGAGTTTGATGACTGGAGAAACAGGATGAAGAACAAACTCAAAGCCTTCATTGGAGAATTAAAAGCTCCGGCCGCATCAACAAAGACCGAAGAATGTCTTCAGGTGGTCACTGATAGTGATTCGTCTGATGATGAGCTAGAGGATAGAGCCTATGTGTGCTCTATGGCCGAAGTAAAAGAAGAAAATGAAGACGGCGATGATGATGAGGTAAGCTCTAGCTCAACTATTCCCATAAATGCATCTCATACCTTTGAAAATATGCTGAATGAATTTAATAACATTCAAACGGCCCATGAGATATTGAAAGGAGAAAACATACAACTTGAAATTTCTAACTTAGAGCTGAAAGAAGAAAACGACTTGCTGAAGAATAATTACGAAAATATGTCAGTTGATTGCGAAAACAGCAAAGTCAATTTAGAAAAACTCATGGAGAGCAATCATCAACTTGCTCAAAATCTAAATGAGACTAAGTCTCATCTTGAAAGCAAGACAAATGATTTGGCTCTACTCGAAGCCAAAGTAAAATCTCTCGAGAAACGTGAAGGAGAATTAGAGACAATCTTGAAATCTTTCGAGAAATCCTCTAAAAGAATGGAAGAGATCCCAAGCACTGGGCAACATGCTCATGATAAACGTGGCTTAGGGTACAACTCGTTCTCCAACAAAGAAAAATCTAGTACGGTATTCGTCAGGAGTGAGGAATCCATCCCTGTATCGAAAGAAGTTCCGAGCCCTGTGAAGGAACCCGTTGCACCGCGAACAGGAAAAGCTGCCATTCCACCCCCGCAACTATACTATTCGAGACAGTGGAACCAACAGCCACTCAGAAGGCGCACTCAACAGCATGCTCCACAAGCATATTATAAGCGCCAGAAGTCATTCAGGAGGAAGGCTGTATCCAACCAACAAAGGCCCGTCTGGCGGTACTCTCGATGCAGTAGCGTCTAGGCATTGGATACAGAGCCCGTTATCCATCAAGACGACAAGTGCCCGTTCGGTATCAACAACATCGTTGGGAATCCAATGGAGACCCGAAGGCAAGATGTTAGGCCAAAGAAAATGGCTCCTCTTCCGAGGCGACAATCGTCGAATAATAACTATAATTCTCGATTTTTCATGCATTACAATGATTACAACGACTACGTGCACCTTACGTAGATATCGATATAATGGACCAAAAGTAGCCTACAACAAACAAATTGTTGCCCGGCAAATTTGGGTACCAAAAGGCACCATCGGGAAACACCACAGCCAGAAATCCCTGTAAGTTTTCTATGCTTTTACTCATTAAGTGAGGGGGAATGCTGTAAGACCCAAGAATACAGTATCCAACGTTAATTATTTGTACACTCAGAACCGTCAATACAGCACTGTAGTGAACAAAGAACTATGTATCCTACAGCTGACGTGTGCAATAATTAAGGGGGAATACAGTACGACCCATGAATACAGCATTAATCCGAACATAAATTGAATCCTGTATGTACCTCTTAAGGAAGAACACTATACTATTTTCACAACAGGACATCAATTTTGATTGATAATTTTGTGTATTCCTGTAAGAACTCGTCTACGAACAGTTCATAGGTTAAGTTGTACTCAACTAGATCAAATGTAAGATTGTGCCTGCGCGCCAATCATAAGCTTAAAATGTAATACACTTCCCTATTAGATGCTATCATTTTAGAACTTGCCTGCGAGCAGTTCACATTTCTTTTAGATTAAGTGCTGAAGACCAGATCATTTGACAGAAGATCAAGAAGCCTGCTCAAGAAACTATCAAAGAGAGAGAAACTGACGGGATTAAATATTTCCTGTATCGAAGTCTTCTCATTGTACCATTAAGTGGTTATCGAAAAGAAGGGAAATTGTTTTAGAAGCTTTGGCATGATCAAGGAATTTTGGAAAGAAGGTTTGGAAATTATCAAAAAGGGAAATTGTTGGGATAAATGATGTTTTGATAATTGCCAAACAATAAAAGCTTGATACAAGCCCTGTATCGAAAGCCGGTTGAAGTTGCAATCCTGTATCGAAGACCTTATCACAGCGCCAGCATACAGCAAGCTCTCGCGCTACCAAGATACAGCAACAAAGTCTAAGTAAACAGCCATGAATGGAAGCTGTCTCGAAACCTCAAAACAGCGCCCTTCCATACAATACCGACTATCCCAATATGGATACAACTCTAATGGATACAGCATTCACATCGGAACAAGACTGAAGACCGTTTGAAAAGGAATCTTTTGTATTCACTAAAGTCAAGTACCGTTTGATAAAGAAGTATTTAAATACTGAAAGGATAAAGTATTTAAATACTGAAGCTGTCAGAGATCTTCAAATCCCGCAATATCCGGATCGTGGTCTATTCAAGTCAACTATCAAATCTTGCACAACGGATCTCTCTCAACGGATATATTATTCAGAAGACTATATATATCCCCAGAGTTTGAAAGATCAAGATACGAATCCGAATCATCAAGAACATATACAAGCTTACAAGCGATATTCAAAAGATCGAAAGACTGAATATTCATTATCATCGGATCAAGCTTACAAGAGCAAGTATATTTCTTTCTAGCATCAATCCATATCTAAAGAAAGAAGAAATATACTCAGTCATCAAGAACAGCCATCATCAGCTCAAGAACTCCATATTCAAAGCTGCTGTTCTTACCCGGTTACCTACCTTTTTACCTTTGTGTAAAAACCGAGCTCTGTGTGAAGTCAACAAGTTATTCTGACCTGTGTGGGACGAATAAGAGGACGAAGCTTTGGAACTGTGTGTGAAGAAGCTAGTCAAGAAGGAAGCTTTAACCAATCTGTGTGAACGGTTGAAAGCGACAGTCTTTGTATCTATCTGTGTGAACGATACAAGGATAGGTTTGATTATAAATACATAGTTGTGTACGCAGTATTTATAATAAACGTTTTACTCCTGTGTGGAGGACCAGTGGACGTAGAGGGGTTTACCTCGAACCACTTAAATACTGTGTTATTTACCTTTCGCCGTTACTGTTTTCATAACTGTGATTTATACTAGTATACACTGCAAAATCCCTGTACGCATCAAGCTAACAGGAGAATAAACCAAGTTGCTGTATCGACGGCAACTTACTATATTAAAGACTTCCGCTACGCACTCAGATTCGAAAAACCATACAGCCTGTTGCTTAAACATTTCCCAGGCTGTATCGAGTATACTTAAGTTAAGGGGACCAACAATTGACATTTTTCCGGCGAAGGTTGCCCGGCCGATCGACTTTTCCGGGTAAGCCTTTGTGTTGTGTGTTGTGTGTTGTGTGTGTTATATATATATATACTGTGTGTAAGCTGTAATGTATATATATATATAGCGTGATTGTGTGTGTGTGTTTTGTGTGTTATGTATATTATATATATATGTAACAGTAGTGTGTGTGTAGTGTTAGTATATATATATTTATATATATATATATATATTGTGAGTTGTATTGTATATATGTTATATATATGTAATATATATATATATATATTATATATATATACGTATGTATACGGATTAATACGAGTATAGTATGTGTTCGTGTTGGAATCGGGATTATCTATTGTGTTGTTTTCGGTCGATATCGTGTTATCGAATGAATTGTATTTCATTCAAGGTTGTTCGAGTGCTTGTGATTGACGGAGGACGCGTTGATTGATTCGTGGTAGGACGTTGATCGTGGAAGGACTTTCTCGCCTTCGTTTTGAGGCAAGTTTTATACTTGTACTGGTCAATGAGATTAATGTTATCATGTATGTGTATGAATGTGTGTATCATTTCGAGACTTGGTCTCTTTATGATTTTGTTGATATCAGGGGATTGTTTGATACGATACCCTTCGGCAAATTATTCCAAATATTATTGTTGTTCGTAAATGGCCGATTTAATGCATTACGATACTTGTTGTTAATATACTTGTCGATAGCCGGTTCAGTATCGACATATCGATTGTTATTGTTGATTGATGTTCCTTTGAGATATTGTTGTTGATAGCCGGTTCGCGGCATCGACATATCGATTGTTATTATTGATTGACGTTCCATCAAGATATTTTTGTGAATCGTCGTTATTGATATCAGTGTTTTTCTATTGATGTCGTTTTGGCCGATTGAAGGCATTGACGTATTCGATTATCATCTTCGTTATCGGTAACCGATTAAAGGTGCCGAGACATCCGTTGTATAATTGTTATCGATTGTCCGCTCTAACGGTAATCAATATATTGAATTGGGATTATCAAAGATAATTTCCACCCGTTGTCAAAAAGATAATTCCCATCCGTTGTATAATTATTATCGATTGTCCGCTCTAACGGTAATCGATATATTGAATTGGGATTATCAAAGATAATTTCCACCCGTTGTCAAAAAGATAATTCTCATCCGTTGTATAATTGTTATCGATTGGCCATTCTACGGTAATCGAAGTATTGAATTGGGATTATCAACGATAATTCCCATCCGTTGAATTATTATTGTCGTGTTGACCGATTCAAGGCAGCACACTATTATTCTTGTAAACTCGGTAATTTTGTGATCGTTGAAGGTTGAGGATATTCCCGAACTGTTGTGTTGTGATCGTTGTTCGTGTTAATCGGTCCTTAGGGATTTTGATCCCAGGATGGTTGTCTTAAATATTGTTGGTCGTGTCGATCTTTCATTATTCGTGTCATCGTTCACTTGGTGAGTCGTATGATTTGTTTTGGATGTCTTATCCTTTGAGTCTCGTTGTCATGTTGTATCGTGACATATCCGGAATCATATCTGCGTTCCGATTGGTTATTGTGTAGGATTTTTAGCCAGGCACATATAGTCATCGGCGGATATTATTCCGCGTTGGACTGTGCACACGGGACGTAGTTTCGTGAGGCTAATTAGGTACATTGTCCTACGTATATTCTGGATTCCATATACGGGGCGGACATGCGCACGGACACATTTCCGGATCGGGCGTACTGTGATGTCCATCTTGTGAGCCATAAACTTTGATCGTCCATAGTATTGGATGAGTTTGATGTTTTGTGATTGAGCGTTCATACGCCTGAGGGGTATGTTCGGCAGTCATGTTTGTTTCTTTGAGAACTGTATTGTGATGATTTACAGCTTCGGGCTGTTCGGCTTTCAGGCCATCGTGATATTTTGGCAGCTTCGGCTGAGGGCTTTCAGGCCATTGTGATGTATCGATATTTCCGTTTGAGCCTTCGGGCATTATGATCCTTATTTATTTCAGCATTGGATTGATTTACCTTCGGGTAATGTATTGTTGTGTTCTATATTGATGATTCGCCGTTGGGCACTTATGTTCTAACCTATTGAGCAGGTATTGATCGTATGCCGTGGGCATAGTATTCCACGAATGCTCGATTCTTACTTTGGTTTGTGAGCATCTCGTACTACCATTGTTGTACTATTTATTCTGCCTTTGGATGCATATCATGTTGTGCATGTACTTGATATTCATTATCTTTGGATGGTGACCCGTGGCGGAACATGTTTTCATGTTTTAGGTACTTGCGAGGAGAGAGTTGAGACACAGGGGCATGACGATGGCGACGAGGCATTCGAGCGATACTAGTCCGAGATATTTTGGTGTTCATGTTGGTCAGACAGTTGGAGTACTCCATTTTTGTTCAGTCGTTGTCGTTTTGTATTATCCGAGCAAGGCTCGTGGATGTTGTTGTATTTTTATTTTGGCCATGTAGGCCCATCCTTGTCGTTGAAATTCCATATCGGGATAGTATGTCGGACATCATAGTAGGGTCTGTGATTTCTTATTTTGGTCAGTTTGTTGTATTTTAGTCGTGTTCGCCTGGTGGATCACCTTGTGTGGGGTCAACGGCACTGTAATGACCCAATGGGATTTGGGGGTGTTACACAAAGAACAACTGCTAAAATTCTGCAATGTGGTTTTTATTGGCCAACACTTTTCAAAGATACACATTCATATTGCAGCACATGTGATAGATGTCAAAGATTAGGTCGAATTTCTAAACGAAATATGATGCCTTTAAACCCAATTTTAATTATTGAAATATTTGATGTTTGGGGCATAGATTTTATGGGACCTTTTCCAATTTCTTTTGGCAATCTTTACATCCTTGTGGCCGTCGATTATGTTTCAAAATGGGTAGAAGCAATTGCTTGCAAAACAAATGACCACAAAGTCGTGGTAAAATTTTTGAAAGAAAATATTTTTTCCAGATTTGGAACACCACGAGCAATTATAAGTGATGGAGGAAAACATTTTTGTAATAAATTTTTGAATCATTTATTTAAAAAATATGGTGTTACACATAAAGTTGCTACTCCTTATCACCCTCAAACAAGTGGTCAAGTTGAAATTTCAAACAGAGAAATCAAACATATTCTTGAAAAAACTGTTAATCCTACAAGAAAAGATTGGTCTTTGCGATTGAATGATGCATTGTGGGCTTACCGTACTGCTTTTAAAACTCCCATCGGAATGTCTCCATTTAGGCTTGTCTTTGGAAAACCATGTCATTTGCCTGTTGAATTGGAACATAGAGCATACTGGGCCATAAAACGATTAAATTTTTCATTAGACATGGCTGGAATTCATAGAAAACTTCAACTAAATGAATTAGAAGAAATCAGAAATGATGCTTACGATTGTGCAAGGAAATATAAGGACAAAATGAAATTTTTTCATGATAAACACATTTTGAGAAAAACTTTTTCTCCTGGTCAAAAAGTCCTTCTTTTTAACTCTCGTTGTTATTATTTCCAGGCAAGTTGCGTTCACGATGGTCCGTCCATTTATTATTCATACGGTCTATCCTCACGGAGTGTAGAAATTGAAAATCCAAAAATGGTAATATTTTCAAAGTGAATGGTCAACGGTTAAAACCATATTTGGAATTAAAATCTTTTGAGGTAGAAGAGATTCTTCTTAAGGACCCCGATATTGTGGATTAATACTCCATTGTGTTTGCCGGTCAAGTGGCGGATAACGGTACTCGTGGCTAGTAAAGTCGGATTTTTCATTTCCCACAACAACCGATTTTGTAGATATTTTTATTTTATTTTTAATTATGGAAGAAACTTTGAAAACAATTGAAAAAGATTTCCCTTTCTTAGTAAAAAGTCATTTTGAAACTTTACCAAGCGAGTTGAAAGAATGAGGTTGCTTATGAATAACGGCATACCTTTTGATATTCGATTCATTATTGAAGCCAACGTGAGAATAGCGGGTGAATTCACTAAACACCAACTAGATTTTTACGGGGCTTGGAAAAAGTTCATATGCCAAGAAACGATGAGCAAAGAAAATCATTTTGCTACAAATGTGCTAGGTGGAACTGTGATTCAAGATGTCGATCTTTAGGAATTCCTTCCACAAACAGAGAAGATAAAATTCAGTTCATCAAGGATGGTCTGAATAAGGAGAATTTAGATGATATCGAAATTTCTCTTGACACGCATCCTAGTAGACTCGTACATTACGGGATTCGATGTTTGTGGAATAAATTCAAACCAGAATATGAACAACGTCTTGGGAATCTGACGTTAAAAGACCCTGTTTGCCAATTTGTAAGAAAATTGGATGGGAAACTTCTCCCCGACTCATAGAAGGCGTTTAAGCCGTTTCTGAACGTAAAATCAGAGGAAGATGTGAGCCACAATCACAACTACTGTACATACACGTGAGTATCTTTACTTTTTGTCGTTTTTTTTAGATTTTCTGAATAAAAAACGTGATACGCAATAAATGCATTCATTATTCTATTGAGTAGTTGAAGTGCAATTAACGCGGTCACAGATTTGATAAATCTTTTTACTTTATTTTGCATCTATAAATAAACATTGCAGTTGTTTCTTTTCTGCATCCCTCAAACTTGTATTCTTTTCATTATCTCTCTAAGTAATTTTCTTTTCAAAAAAATGGAATCATCATCTTCCGCAAAAAGATTTAACTCCATCTGCATTTTTGGTGGAGCTAGTCATGGGAAAGAGGCTTGCTTTACTGAAGCAGCCCACAACTTGGGTCGTACCTTAGGAAAAAAATGCATTCATGTAGTTTACGGAGGAGGAAGTCTAGGATTAATGGGACGTGCTGCTGCTTCTGCCTATATGGAAGGAGTAAGAGTGTTGGGAATCATTCCAAAACCTTTGGCTGAAAGTAAAATCACTGGAGCAACCATTGGAGATGAGTTCAGAGCTGTGAATATGCAAGACCGCATAACTCACATGATAAATAATGCTGATGACTTTATCACCCTTCCCGGTGGTTTTGGCACTCTTGAGGAACTTTTTCATGTGGTTACCAGAGCCCAGCTAAATGTTCATACGAAACCAATTGGTCTGCTAAATGTCAATGGTTTCTTCGATGGTTTACTATCTTTCATGAAACGCTTTGGTGGCAACACTAGCTAAAAGCATTGCCTATGAGCACTTATAGCGTAGTGTCATCAACTACTCTTCTGAAAAAGGTTTTATTTCTGAGCGTGCTAAACGAATCATAGTTGTTGCAACAACACCAGAAGAGCTGATCAAAAAACTTATTGCATTTGTTCCTGAACCAGACCCAGCTCTAGCTAATATTGTTTGGATGGAAGATTTCACTGTGCGGAAACGCAAAATTGATACATTCCTTTCCCTCTGATATCCCACTTCATCGCTCTTGTTGTTTTTAATTTTTAGCGAGTGTAAAAATCGTGAAAATGATGGCAGCTTAAGGAGTTTTCTTTTCGATCTCTTGTCGCGCATCTATCCACGATTTATGTATTGTTATTTCTATTACTGTACTTTTTCTGTTTGTTTTAAATAAAAGCATTGATGGCAGCGTAAGGCGACTCTTCGGACTCTCTTGAAGCGCATCTAGGTTGTTTGTATTATACTTCCGGGTATATATTTTCTTTTGTTGTTTTGCCACACTTATTTCTTGCAGGTCCAAAAAAAAAAAGGCTTGAGCAAAGCGTCGTCTTTCATAAACAGGGAAGCCTTATTTAAACCCTTACTCCATTGTTCTTTTTACACAATAAGGATATTGTTTATCATTAAGTGTGGGGGAAGGTGTATATCTATATCTATATCTATATCTATATCTATATATATATATGCAATATTAAATAATAAAAAAAAAGGCTGAAAATCACGGCACCATTTTCTTGAGAAAACGTTAGTGAAAAAATCATTTTTGGGATGTTTCACTGGTTTTAATAATGGATTTGGATGAAGGTGTATGGGATTCAGTACACAACACCCTTTTTGTGAGTTTTGAGCCTTAGAGCAATTCTTCTATATACGCTCTATATTTTTTGTTGTGTGGTCAAACATATTGTGTTCATTCTAGAACTTGCTCATTTATACATTTCGAGACTACATTCATAAACTCTTGCATTAAGATGATAAAGGCAATTAGGATTAACCCTTGTTGGCTTATATTTTTCCCACCCATTATATTTTATCCTTAGAAGCCCCATTGAGCCTGAGCCTATTTCTTTGATCAAGCACATTACTTTAGCCATTATCCATTCTTATTGATGACTCATCCATTTGCACCCTCTAGTCAAAGATTTAATTGTGAACTAGATGTGTGACAAATAGGGGCCGATGTTCATAAGAGTATTGTGGAGATTAAGAGCTTTTGTTGAAAGTGAAAGGGTGTGAAGTACATTGGAGTATTGAACAAAAAAAAAAGTATAAATAAAGGCCAAAAAAATCTAAAAAAAAAACGGCTGATAAAAAAATGAAAAAAACGGAGGTCAAGTGCGAAAATCATCACTATATATACATAAAATAGCACTTGAACTATCCCTTAAGTGATACATAAATCCTTCCGAAGATCCATTGCATACTTTTCCTTACACAAGAGTATGACCTTACGGATGAATATTCAAATACCATGTACAGAATAACTTGGGGATGATGGGTTGAGAGTTTTCATTACACAAGGGGGGTGTTGATTGTTATTTGTAGGATTTGTTATGCATCTAAATTCACAATTGATCTTGGCTAGCAAACCTCATAATTTTCCCTTTATCCTACCCATACCCAAAGCCACATTACAACCAAAAGAAAGACCTTTTGATTTATGCATGAGTTTATTTTTAAGTAGTGGAGATTTGATTTTTGACCAAGCATATGGTAATGACACATTATGCTTTGATATGAGTGAACTCTTCTCGAATATCCCGTATATACACTTGAGTGAAGAGTGATATCCACTGTGAAGTCTTAATCTTTTGGCTTTCGATTCTCAATGAAGTTGTTAGAATTTGGTGCGGCATCCTATTTTTCTCTGATCTCACTTGGGTCATGATTACTTGTTCTCTCTTGATATTGGTTTTGTCATGATTTTTTCAGCATATGAGTATTATAACTCGGGTATAAGATTTGCCCGAGGACGTGCAAAAGATAAGTGTGGGGGAATTTGTTTAGTATATTTTGAGTAATATTTTTATTAGTATTTTATGTATATAATTGTGTGTTTTGTGTGATAATTTATTCATTTTACCATATATTTATATTATTTCATTTTGTTAGAATTTTCTATAATTTTATGTCATTTTTGGATAATTAATTGGAATTAAATTATATCTGCAGGTTAACCAACCGGTACAAGACAGATCAATTGGTTCAAGGGCGATATTTTTACAAAACTCAAATAATGTAATATCCGTATTTTTCATTCCCTTGTATTTTCGTTTTTGGTGTATTTCTCGATCGTAGTGACCCTCGTGTACTTTTCAGCGTGTCCTTCCTGTCAAACTGTTGAACTATATTCTTGTTATTGTTGTGCGAAACCGCCGTTTTGGGGTTGCCGTGGATCCATTTCGTGTTATTAGTCCCCAAATATTGATTCCTATCGTTTTATTCTCTTTCCGGATCATTTTTATCATTTTGGGACCCAAAAAGGGGTGTGGGCCGCGGCACAAGGTGCGTGCGCCGCGGCACACAAATTTCTCCAAATGTTGGTCGAGCAATGCATCGTGTGCCGCGGCACACCCATCCGTGCCGCGGCACGGCGCCAAGCAGGCCGCGGCACACCTGTCCGGTGCCGCGGCACACTCGTGTGTCTTCCGCGACCAAAACCCAACTGTACCGTGTGCCGCGGCACAATGCCAAAACCTGGGAGTAGATTTTCGGCCTGTGCCGCGGCACACGAAGCGGTAATTGCGCAGACTCGTCCTTATTAGACGAGATCGGTCGTCTCCTTCCCCATTTTTCCACTGCATCGCGAGAGAAAGGATATAGAGGGGGAGAGTTCTTCATCCGGGGGTCGATTTTCATCATTCCTTTTCGGTTGTGAGGCTCGGATAATCAATCTAACGCGTGTTCTACGGATCTTAGTTCTTGAATCTCCAAAGGTAATGTTCTAAAACCCTATTTCGATTAATTTGGGGGTTTTGGGATTTTCTTCCGATTAGTTCCGTTTCGTTGGTGGATTCATGATGTATACGATTAATATTGTTAGTATCGTTAGTTTTCCTACGGATTCATGGATATTTTGTGGATTTTTATGGATTCGAGAGGGTTTGGTTGTGGTCCGCCCTCGTTGTTATTTTTGTATGAATATACATGAATCGTAGGCGGGTTTCCGGGTGTATTCCATTTCCACAATCGTTTAGAAGTGGTTGTGATTGTGCTATTCGAATCGTTAGGTTCATTCTCGTCGGTTCCTCGTGGTTGTGCTTGATCCTTCCGTTCCGTTCGTGTCATCGTCTATTTAATCGAGGCAAGTATCCTTATGAACTTACAATCTTGACATAGTAGTTTTGTATGAGAAATTGTGTGTGTGTGTATGCTCACTGCGGGTTAGACTCGACGGGGTCTCGGTAGGGTTCCACGAAGCTGTGGGACCGCGAGCTTGCTTTTAACCACTGGGTTAGATCCGACGGTCTCGGCAGGATCCACGGCCGTGGGTCCGCGGTTAATTGTGGTGCATTTTTACAAATGTGGTTTGATCATTGGCATTTCCGAAATGAGGATTATGGAACTATGTTTTCTTTAAAAGCATTCATTACTATATGTGAAAGATGTAAGTCGTTCATCTGGTTACTTGTACAAGCGTAAATGCTAACCCCTCTGGGCACACGATAAGTGGAAATACGTTTTATGAATTTCAGGTCAGGTTCATCGAGACGAGCGGGCGCTGGACCAGTACACGGATGATGGTCGTGCGTGATGATTGTGCACGAGTGACGTTTTGGTGTCTTTTACCTTTTTGTCTTTTGTGGTTTTGAACTAATAGTTGTACTCGAGTACCTAAGGGGGGTCTTGTTCGTTTGGATTGTATTGTTGCTTATTATGTTGTGTTGGATGATGATGTTATATTGACCGGTTGAACCGGGTGGATTGTTGCTTTACGTCTTTATGACATGGTATTGTCCTGTCGTTTATGTGAGTCGATGAGTATGATCTTTGTTCACTGGTGGGTCCCATATAGGGATTCACGGCCGTAATATACCTCGAATATCTTGGGGGTGTTACGAGAAAATGGTATCGGAGATCTAGGTTTATGGATACCTAGGCTTGTCGGTTTATTGGGTCTTGTGGTGTTTTGTTTTGCACATCATCGTCACGCCATGATTCCAGATACTACGGTGTCCGTAAGTTTTCCTTCCTCTGTTCATTATTTCCTTGTATCGTACCTTTGATTCTCGACTTGTGATTGTTCTTCTCTCGTACTTACCCTCGTATGGCTTTTGCTACTTATTTAACTCCAGTATGGATGCTGGAAGAGGTCGTGGTCGCGGTCGTGGTCGTGGACGCGGCCGGGGACGTGGGGAAGCCGGTGGGGCGGCCACGTCACAGTCTTCGGGAGCCGGCAGTACCGGCGACCGTCATAGCCATGCTTCTTCTCAGGAGCGTGCCGATCTTGGTATTGCGGCCGTAATGCAACAAATGGTGAACCAAATGGCGGCAATATCTCAGGCGGTTCAGAACCCGAATCAGGCCCATGCTAATCGGGGCGGAGCGGACCGTTGGCTCCAAGATGTCATCAAGATGCATCCTCCTCAGTTTTCGGGAGCTTCGGACCCGATGGGCTGGGAAGGGTGGATTAAGGAGATATCAAAGGTCTTCGTTGCCACTAACTGTCCCGAGGAATGTAGAGTCCCTATTGCTCAATATTTTCTCACAGGGGACGCTACGGATTGGTGGGAGGCCGTTGGGCCCAAAGACCATGCTGCTTCGTGGGCTGAGTTTCAAGAGTTGATGGAGGCTGAATATTGCCCGTGGCGATCGGACGTGCTCGGGTACATGCTTTTATGATGCTCAACCGCGGATATCCCCGTATCTCAAGCTATTGCCGATTTTAATAAGGAGTTGGGTTATGTGAAGACCCAAGTTGTCGAGGAGAGTGACAAGATTTTCCATTTCTCCAGACGGATGAAGTTGCCGATTCGGGACTATATGTCGGGGCTTGTATGCACTACCTTGAAAGATTACCAGAGCAGGGCCCTTGCTTACGATATGACTGTGACGTCGAGTGAGGCGGCCGCGAGAGTAAGAAGCGAGTCCGCCGGAATTTTTCGGGCCACAAAGTGGGGGTCGTGAAATTTCGATCTGCTAACTTTTCCATTGGTGGTGGCCCATCTCGATCTACCGGGTTTCCCGTAGGCTGCCAGTGCCCCTTCTCGAGAGGTGAAATGCTTTAACTGTGGCCAGCAGGGCCACATCAGCCGTGTTTGTCCGAACCCTTTGCTGACGTGTAATCAGTGTGGCCAGTCGGGTCACAAAGCTGCTTTCTGTGCTGAGAGGGAGAAAATCCTTGGTACCCGGGCTTCCATTCCGGCGCCTAGGGAACCAAGTGTGAATCAGGGGTCGTTTGCTCCTCAATCTCCGCCGAGTGCTAGTCGGGGGAGAGGTCGGGGTCAGCCCTCAAGAGGGGGAGCTTCCAGTTTCGGCTCCGCCCATCCGCGGGTTTATGAGAAGCGGAAGACCGATGACCCAGCGGCTACCGTGGCGACAGGTACCGTTTATATTCTTTCTCATCCTGTCAGTGTGCTTTTCGATTCCGGTGCTACGCATTGGTTCATATCTCTGGATTGTGTACGTCGTTTGAGTCTCGACCGTTTGACGCCTTGTGAGCCCTTCATCGTTAAGCTTCCTAGCGGTGATAGGATCGTTGGTGATCAGGAGGTTCGAGACTGTTCTGTGCTTATTTGTGAGAGGACTTGGCCCTCTAATCTTATTGTTGTGAGTATCGAGGGTGAGGATTTGATTCTTGGTGATGAATGGCTTGAGCGGCATGGTGCGATCATGAACTACCGCACGAGAATCATCACTATGTTAGCCGAGGACGGCACCGAGCACTCTTTCGCGGGGCGAAAGAGGGGAAACCAGAAATTCGTCATTAATGCCTTGAAGGCGATGAGTCTCATGCGAAAGGGATGTACTGGTTATTGGTGCTATGCCTTGAAGGCGGGGGATGGTGGAGTCGAGCTTTCGTCGATTCCAGTCGTTAATGAGTTTCCTGATGTATTTCCTGACGAGTTACCGGGATTGCCACCGGATCGTGAGGTTGAGTTTGCTATAGAGTTAGAGCCGGGCGCGGCTCCTATTTCGAAGGCGACGTATCGCATGGCACCTTCAGAGATGGCAGAGTTGAAGAAGCAGTTGAGCGAGCTTCTTGAGTCGGGGTATGTTCGACCGAGCGCCTCGCCTTGGGGCGCACCGTCTGTTTGTGCGGAAGAAGGATGGTTCACTACGTTTGTGTATCGACTATCGCGAACTAAACAAGGTGACCATCAAGAACAAGTATCCTTTGCCGAGAATTGATGACTTGTTCGATCGATTGCGAGCTACGGTATTCTCGAAAATTGATTTGAAATCGGGTACTATCACTCCGGTGATAGAGTCCGATGTCAAGACACTGACTTTTCGGTCGAGATACGGACATTATGAGTTTGTAGTTATGCCTTTCGGGTTAACTAATGCGCGCGGTGTTCATGCGATTGATGAAAAAGTTTTTATCGAGTATTTGGATAAGTGTGTCGTCGTCTTTATTGACGATATTCTTATTTATTCAAGAATGAGGAAGAGCATGCCCATCATTTGCGGGTAGTATTAAACATTTTGAGGACCGAGCAACTCTATGCAAAGTTCTCGAAATGTGAGTTCCGTGAAGGAAGTGATGTTTTTAGGTCACGTGATTTCAGGTAGGGGTTCGTGTGGATCCGAGAAGATTGAGGCCGTGTTGGATTGGGCACCGCCCAAGAATGTGAAGGAGCTCCGTAGTTTCTTGGGTTTAGTGGCTACTACCGTAGGTTCGTGAGGTTTCTCGAATCGGCTCGGCCACTTACGCAGCTTGCTCGAAATCGAGAGGTTCGTCTGGAATGACGAGGCGATCGAGTTTTGAGGAGCTGAAGAAGCGTTTGACTTCAGCCCGGTTTTGGCGTTGCCATGTGGTAACGAAGGTTTTGCCGTTTATAGCGATGCTTGGGCGTGGTCTTGGGTGCGTATTAATGCAAGACGGTAAGACCATTGCCTTTGCATCGAGACAGTTGAGGCCGTATGAGCTTAACTACCCTACTCATGATTTGGAGTTAGCGGCAGTCGTTTTTGCGCTCAAGATTTGGCGTCACTATCTTTTCGGCTCTGCATGTCAGATTTTTACCGATCATAAAAGTCTGAAATACATATTTACTCAGCGGGAGTTGAATATGAGGCAGAGGAGGTGGTTAGAGTTGATTAAGGATTATGACCTCGAAATCCTTTATCATCCGGGCAAGGCGAACGTCGTGGCCGACGCCTTGAGTCGGAAACCGATTACATTGCGATCGCTTGAGATCCTTACGTCTCAGTTCGAGCTTCGGCGATCTTTAATCGAGTTAGATGTTGAAGTTTTGTTGCCTGGAGCCGTCGGGCAACTTCGTGCTTTAGAGGTTTCATCGCCTTTGATCGATGAAATTAAGCTGAAGCAGTTAGAGGATCCGATGATTACTCAAATCCGAGAGAACGTTCTTAAAGGAAAGTCTCCTGGATTTGTGATTCACGAGGATGGTGTTTTGAGATTCCAGAGTCGGCTTTGTGTGCCGAATGACTCAGAGTTGAGACAGAGTATTTTGCGGGAGGCCCATGCTACACCTTACTCCGTTCATCCTGGTTCAAGTAAGATGTACAAGGACTTAAGAAGGAATTTCTGGTGGAATGATATGAAGGATGAGGTCGCACAGTTGTAGCGAGATGTTTGACTTGTCAGCAGGTCAAAATCGAGCATCGGCCAGGCAGTTATTGCGATCACTTCCGTTCGAATGGAAATGGGAAGATATATCGATGGATTTCATTACGAGTCTGCCGAGATCGAGGTCGGGCATGAATATGGTGTGGGTGATTGTCGATCGTCTGACCAAGTCGGCACATTTTCTGGGCATCAAGGACACTTGGGGCCCGGAGAAGTTAGCTCGTGTGTTTATCGCGCAGATTGTGAGACTTCACGGTACCCCGAAGTCTATTGTTTCGGATCGTGACGGCCGTTTTGTATCGCACTTCTGGCAGGCGGTGCATAAGGCGTTGGGTACCCGTTTACATTTGAGTACCTCTTTCCATCCCCAGTCAGATGGACAGTCGGAACGCACTATCCAGACGTTCGAGGACTTGTTGCGTGCTTGTGCTCTCGACTGGAGTAGTGACTGGGAGGAACATTTGCCGCTGATTGAATTCACGTACAATAACAGTTGGCATGCGTCGATTCGGATGGCACCGTATGAGGCACTTTACGGGCGGCGATGTCGATCACCGATTTGTTGGAATGAGGCGTCCGATTTGGTCGGGACCGAGCCGGATGTCGTTTTAAAGACGAGGCGGAAGATAGAGTTAATTCGAGAACGGATGTTGGCGCCCCAGTCGACGAAGTCATATGCCGACGTCGTCGACCTTTAGAATTCGAGGTGGGAGACCACGTTTTGCTAAAGGTGTCGCCGACGAAGGAGTTTTTCGCTTCGGGAAGAAAGGAAAGCCGAGTCCGAGATTTATTGGACCCTTTGAGATTCTCGGCGAGTCGGTGAATTGGCGTACCGTTTGGCGTTACCTCCAGCCTTGAGTCATGTTCATAGCATTTTCATGTTTCCCGATTGAGGAAATATGTTCCGATCTGGTCACGTCATCGATTATGGCGAGATTGATATTGCTGAAGATATTACTTTTGAGGAGCGTCCTTTGAAGATTTTGGAGCATCGTGAGAAACGATTGAGGCATAAGACCATACCTTTGGTCAAGGTGCAGTGGTCGAGACACGGTGTCGAGGAAGCAACTTGGGAAACCGAGGATAGCATGCGTGCTAGGTACCCGGAGTTGTTTGTTTCTTAAGTTTCGGGACGAAACTTATTTTTAGAGGGGTAGAATGTAATATCCGTATTTTTCTTTCCCTTGTATTTTCGTTTTTGGTGTATTTCTCGATCGTAGTGACCCTCGTGTACTTTTCAGCGTGTCCTTCCTGTCAAACTGTTGAACTATATTCTTGTTATTGTTGTGCGAAACCGCCGTTTCGGGGTTGCCGTGGATCCATTTCGTGTTATTAGTCCCCAAATATTGATTCTTATCGTTTTATTCTCTTTCCGGATCATTTTTATCATTTTGGGACCCAAAAAGGGGTGTGGGCCGCGGCACAAGGTGCGTGCGCCGCGGCACACAAATTTCTCCAAATGTTGGTCGAGCAATCTGTACTGTGTGCCGCGGCACACCTGTTCGGTGCCGCGGCACACTCGTGTGTCTTCCGCGACCAAAACCCAATCAGACGTGTGCCGCGGCACGCAGTATCTTGCCGGCACAATGCCAAAACACAGGAGTAGATTTTCGGCTGTGCCGCGGCACACTCTGGCTGCCGCGGCTGCGAAGCGGTAATTGCGCAGACTCGTCCTTATTAGACGAGATCGGTCGTCTCCTTCCCCATTTTTCCACTGCATCGCGAGAGAAAGGATATAGAGGGGGAGAGTTCTTCATCCGGGGGTCGGTTTTCATCATTCCTTTTCGGTTGTAAGGCTCGGATAATCAATCTAACGCGTGTTCTACGGATCTTAGTTCTTGAATCTCCAAAGGTAATGTTCTAAAACCCTATTTCGATTAATTTGGGGGTTTTGGGATTTTCTTCCGATTAGTTCCGTTTCGTTGGTGGATTCATGATGTATATGATTAATATTGTTAGTATCGTTAGTTTTCCTACGGATTCATGGATATTTTGTGGATTTTTATGGATTCGAGAGGGTTTGGTTGTGGTCCGCCCTCGTTGTTATTTTTGTATGAATATACATGAATCGTAGGCGGGTTTCCGGGTGTATTCCATTTCCATAATCGTTTAGAAGTGGTTGTGATTGTGCTATTTGAATCGTTAGGTTCATTCTCGTCGGTTCCTCGTGGTTGTGCTTGATCCTTCCGTTCCGTTCGTGTCATCGTCTATTTAATCGAGGCAAGTATCCTTATGAACTTACAATCTTGACATAGTAGTTTTGTATGAGAAATTGTGTGTGTGTGTGTATGCTCACTGCGGGTTAGACTCGACGGGGTCTCGGTAGGGTTCCACGAAGCTGTGGGACCGCGAGCTTGCTTTTAACCACTGTGGGTTAGATCCGACGGGGTCTCGGCAGGGATCCACGAAGCCAGTCCGCGGTTAATTGTGGTGCATTTTTACAAATGTGGTTTGATCATTGGCATTTAGGAAATGAGTATTTTGGAACTATGTTTTCTTGAATTGCATGCATTACTATATGTGTAAGATGTAAGTCGTTCATCTGGTTACTTGTACTAGCGTAATTGCTAACCCCTCTGGGGACCCGTTTCGGGGAAATTCGTTTTATGAATTTCAGGTCAGGTTCATCAAGACGAGCGGGCGCTGGACCAGTACACGGATGATGGCCGTGCGTGATGATTGTGCACGAGTGACGTTTTGGTGTCTTTTACCTTTTTGTCTTTTGTGGTTTTGAACTAATAGTTGTACTCGAGTACCTAAGGGGGTCTTGTTCGTTTGGATTGTATTGTTGCTTATTATGTTGTGTTGGATGATGATGTTATATTGACCGGTTGAACCGGGTGGATTGTTCTGTTTTGCGTCTTTATGACATGGTATTGTCCTGTCGTTTATGTGAGTCGATGAGTATGATGCTGTTCAGCCTGGTGGGTCCCATATAGGGATTCACGGCACTGTAATATACCTCGAATATCTTGGGGGGGTGTTACAAATATAGTCACGACTGGTCTCACTTTATTCGTCTCGTCAAGACGATCGTTTTAAAAAAAAATTCATCCAAATCCGAGTTCGTATGAAGAAGTTATGACCGTTCGAAGGACAATTAAATAGACGGACCATATTGTGCCACGTGTCAACACCTGATTGGACCGGAATTTCAACTCTGTGCTGATGTCATCCATGACATCAGCACCTCATGGGCAGCCGTGAATTATTAGGTGGTGGGATTTTTTAATTGTAAAAATTATTATTTTATTGATTTTGAAGTAGTATAAATAGGGGATGAATGTGTAGTGTTATGGGGGAGGAGAAAAAAGGAGAAAAAATAGAGAGAAATTATTGTAAGGGAGAGAAATAAAAATAGTGTGTAGTAAAATTATATTTGAGTAATAATATTATGAAATATTTATTTATTTGTGTTGTTATTATGAGTGAGTAATTTTCTTTTACTGGGATTATGATGAAACCATGTCTATATTATTATTAATATTTATATAATAATTCCAAATAAATATTTTTAACGGTTATGATTTTCGCTTCAATAGGGGAATATTATTTCATCAATTATATCACGTATTTTTGATAGTTATAAATTCCCCATTGCTTTGTGATTATTGATATTAGTTAATTTCTTTGATTATTTGTTTTCCATTAAATTGGATACATATAATGCTTAGAAATTACATTTTTCAAGCGAAGGAAAATCTATATTTGAATTATAATTTTGTACTTATTGTCAGATCTATAGGGAAATAGTGAGATTGATTTCAGAATCTATTCCCTGAATTTCTTGGAATTAAAATATAAAATAAATAATAAATAGACATTGGTGGACTCTAAACCCTAGTAAATTATTTAAAATCAATTTACTTAAAATCTACTTAAAATTACTGTTATTTGTTGCAATTATTATAACCATTAAAAAATCAAATTATTTGGGACTAGGTTAGAATTTAATATAATTTGGTTCAAAACGATAGGAATAATTTGACTTCACTATTATAGTCCTCCCTGTGGAATCGACCTTGCACCGCATATCTACATCGAACAAATCGTGCGCTTGCGAGTATAAGACTAAAGAATCAAACCAACAACAGTTAGCGTGCGCTAACGGGATAAAATTACAGGCCAAAATAGTTAGCGTCCAGTCCAGTAGCTAGACTTCTGGCCGTTAGCGTGCGCTACTCCAAATGTAGCGTGCGCTAATAACCTATCGGTAGCGCGCGCTATCGACCAATAGCGTGCGCTACCTGGGCATCAGTCGAGTCCAGTGACAAACTGTCCAGAACTCACTTGATCCGTTAGCGTGCGCTACCATACAAGCGTAGCGTGCGCTAACTGGCACCTGACCGGGTTCAGTAGTAAACTGTCCAGTACTGGACACTCACGCTAGCGCACGCTACCGGGCATCATCAGCGTGCGCTAGCCTCTCGACATTAGCGTGCGCTAGTCTACGTAGCGTACGCTAATACGCCAGTCCAGAAGGCTGGAAAAATAGCACTGCCACTCCCAGGGCTAACTCGCTAGCGCGCGCTACGAAACAAACGTAGCGTGCGCTACTAAGGGACCCCTAGCGTGCGCTATGCAGAAAAAATAGCGTGCGCTAGGTACGAAATATGAACGGTCCAAAACACCAGAATGTGAATGAGACGTTAAATGGAACATCTCAAGACGCATCGAAACATAGAATGGATACACGGCAACCCCGAAACAGCGGTTCCGTATAACAATAACGAGAATAAGATCAATAGATGACGGAAAAGATACACTGTCAGATACCCGAGGGTCACCATGACCGAGAAATACTTCAAAAATAAAAATACAAGGGAAAGAAAAATGTGGATATTACACTGGGGGTGTAAAAACCATTGGGTGCAATGGATCTTCAAAAAGAAGAAAGACATGGACGACAATCTGCAAGCCTATAAAGCTAGACTAGTTGCAAAAAGTTATAGACAGACTCGTGGTGTTGACTATGATGAGACATTTTCAACACTAGTCATGCTTAAATCAATTAGAATTTTATTTGCTATTGTCGCATACTATGATTATGAGATATGGCAAAAGGATGTCAAAACAGTATTTCTTAATGGAATCTTACTTGAGGATGTGTACATGACACATCCTGAGGGTTTTGTTCATCCAGAAAATTCTAAATAGGTTTGCAAGCTTCAAAGATCCATTTATGGGTTGAAGCAGGCTTCTCGAAGATCGAATTTTTGTTTTGATGAAACTATCAAAGAGTTTGGGTTTATTCAAAATAAAGATAAACCATGTGTGTACAAGAAAGTTAGTGGGAGCATAGTTGTTTTCTTAGTCTTATATGTAGATGACATATTACTCATTGGAAATGACATACCCACCTTGCAGACAATCAAGACTTGGTTGGGAAGTTGTTTCTCCATGAAAGACTTAGGAGAAGCTGCTTACATTCTTCGGATAAAAATATATAGAGATAGATCAAAGAGAATGATTGATCTGATTCAGAGTACCTACATTAACAAAATATTGAAGAGGTTCAATATGCAGTACTCCAAGAGAGGACTTCTGCCAATGCCACATGGAATTCATCTGAGTACGACTCAGATTCCTTCATCTCATGATGAGCAAATCCGCATGAGCAAGACTCCATATGCTTCGACTATTGGATCGATCATGTATGCCATGATTTGTACTCGGCCAGATGTATCGTTTGCCCTTAGCATGAAAAGTCGATACTAATTAAATCTAGGTGAAAGTTAGTGGATAGTAGTGAAAACCATCTTAAAGTTCTTAAGAAGAACTAAGGATGTGTTCCTATTTTATGGAGGTGTGGGAGACGATCCGGGTGTAAATGGTTACACCGATGCAAGTTTCGAAAATGATAGAGACGATTTTAAATCGCAAATTGGTTATGTGTTTGTATTGAATGGAGATGTTGTGAGTTGGAATACTTCCAAGCAAAGCAAGATTGCTGATTCTGTAACAGAAGCTGAGTACCTGGCAGCATCGGATGCAGCTAAGGAAGCCATATGGATCAAGAAGTTCGTTACTGAACTAGAAGTGCTGCCGACCATCTAGGGTCCTATAAGCCTTTATTGTGACAATAATGGTGCTATTGCACAAGATAAAGAACCTAGGTCCCATCATAATTCCTAACATATACCCAGGAAGTATCACCTAGTTAGAGAGATCGTCCGACGAGGAGATATTACAATATCCAAAGTCGAAATTGAAGAGAATGTTGTTGATCCACTTACCAAGCCTCTCTCACAAGGAAAGCATAAAGATCATGTTAGATCAATACGATTAAAAGTCATGAATGAATGGTCCTAGTGCATGTGGGAGATTATTGGGAATAGTGTCCTAGGACATTCGATGTGCCTAGATTTATAATTGTCATATTTAAATAAAGTTATTTGATATCATATATTTCTCATTGATTATTATAATGTGTGCATGTTTTAATATTATAATAATCAAATAATAGTTATTCACGAATAATAAGATTATTCACATGTCTCTTGTCCAATCACGTAGAGTGGAGACTCGAGTGATTAATATACTAGTATAAGTTTGATTGATGATCATCGGATGATTATGCGCATGGTACGGATCAAACATATGGGTATTGATTGGAGAATGCAATACTAGACAGACACGCATTGAGATCACTGCATGGATATATCACAAATGAATCTCAATATGACAGTATGTCAATAAATCCTTGAACCTGAGATTATCATAGAGTCCAACATGATAAGTGTTATGCCTTGACATAATCTAACATCATCTGAAACATGATAATCATAAAGATTAGTGATCGAGATTAGTGGAAGTCATATAGAGGGCAACGAATAATCAAGATGAGGATTTGTCTCTCTTTTAGGGAGAGAGATATCTGTTGGGGCCCTCGATAAGTAGGACTGAAGGAAATGCATGCCCATGCTCAAATAAAGAGTCGTTTGATTCAATCAGTCTACTTAAGATCGAGAAAGTATTTGAACATAATAAGTATGAAAGTTTTCATGACTTATTTCAAATAATATCGCACGACATAGGGATTTGACATGTTAAATGGTTTAGTGGACTATAAATTTATATTATCTGCGTATTCATAATGTCTTGCTAGAGACCGCTTATGGTTTATCATTTAATAAGGTATTAAAGGATTGCCAACATAATATAAGCCTTTTGAGTCACACATACGACAATTAAAGACAAGCAAGAATAATTAATAGATATGATATTGGATATTATATTTATTAAAGAAATTAAATAATGTGTAATGTATAATGTAAGATCTTATATATTATGTTATTTAATTATATCAACTGGGAAAGGTAAATATAAAATTAAATTTTATATTTATTAGAGAATTAAATAATGATTAATTTATAATATAAGATATTATATATATTGTATTATTTAATAGGTTAAGGGGTAACTAAGCAAATACTTGAGTTTTAACTCTAGGGTTTACTTAGTATAAATAAAGGGTCTTAGACAAGGAGTTGTAACAAGAGAAACAAAAAATCGACCCCTCCCCTTTCCTCACCGGCCGAAACTTTCTGTCCAAGAAGTCTAGTTCGGCTATCTCTGTCTTCTTCCCTTAGTTGATCTTGATAAACAGTACAATCCTTCTAGCAAGAATCGTCTCTTGTACTGTTTATCATTATTTGTAAGGATCTAGCAATCCGACTTGTTCAAATCGTTCACATGTGGATCACCGGAAGAGGAAGGCGATTTTCATCAACTTCTGGTCCGAATTTAGATATGTGTTTTGGATTAAGGTAAATCGACGAACTCTTTATTAAATCAATAAAATTACTGCATGAAGATCCTCATCTTGGGTTTTTCGATTATTATTCCACTGCATTTTTGCTCAAATTCGAAAGTAGATACACGGAAAATCCCAACATCGTACGCAATGAATGAGTAGGCAACAACGGTTAGATGAGGCTTTGGAGCCTACAAATCACTTCATTTGGTATTCAACATACAACAACTTCAATCAACTTATGTATCATTTGAGATACTTGTATACATTATTGTTGTTGTAATCGAGTTAACTGATAAAAGTGTTTTATTCACTCAACCATACACAAGAAGAAAGAAAGGATTGTAGATTTGATTCGATTCTATTGGCATCATAGATCCGGTATTGTTAGAATCATACTCTAAATCCGGTGAGATTTTTCTAGTACCAATAGAAAGATAGAAAGGTTGTTTCATTATCCGATAGAAAAGAAAAAATGGTTTATCTTGGATCGATAGAAGACAAGGTCAAAACGGTTTATCTTGGACCGACTGAAGATAAGATTTTAACGGTTTTGCTCGGACCGATCGAAGAGAAGGCGGAAAGGTTTATCTTAAACCTATAGAAAAAGATAATGGAATGAGAGTGGACATAGGCAATTTGCTGAACCTCTATAAATCTTTGTGTCATTTATTTTCCGTACTTATTTATCGCTTCCGCATGCAAAAAGAGGTCAATACTCTACACCGCACTATTATATCCATTTCTAGTGGCAGTACCAACGCAACACACACCCTCATGATGGAGACGCTTGAAAGCATATAGATAGGGAGTTTCCAAAGTCTGCATTAGATGTTCGAAATATAGGACTCGAGCGCATCTGACGGATTCAACCCTTTAGGAACATGAGTCTTTCGTATTGTATATGACCAGTGGTAATGATTCCTTACAACCTTCCTTCAATGTACGGCACTTACTCACATGAGATGTTCTACTTACATGATATATGTACCAGCACCATTAGTGGTTTTCCTGCATACGGGATGCTGTATGGATCTATTATTAGTGGATACAGAGAATGTCAATTATGCTTGAATGCAGACTACACAAGGTATCACAGTCAGAAGTTTATCAGAATGTGTCATCATCTATGGCTTGAGCGGATGCGTGTATAACCTATGGATACTGCAGCACTATATGGAACAGAAGAGATGGGTGATCCACCACGGGAGTGGACTGTTGATGAAATTCTCTCCCTACTTATAATTATGGGTAGTTGAGCAACCATCCTGATTTAGTAGCAGCAACTCCCGAAATATCGATATAAGTACTGGTCCCATAAGCGTATATTATGGGATCTACCTTATTGTAGTAAGTTGTCGATTATGAGCTACCCAGATGTGATGCACATAGTAAAAAATATTTGTCAAAGTGTTGTTGGTACAGTGTTATGTTCAGAAGAAAAGACTAAAGCTGGCCCTGAAGCACGCATTGGTTTAAAAGAATGAACATTAGAAAACATTAATGGTTGAAGGAAGGAAAGAGGAAACATAAAGTGCCGAAAACAGCTTATACTGTCACTCCTGAGCAAAAAGCTGAGATTTTTTCGTGGATAAAAGCTGTTAGGTATCCTACAGTATATGCTGGAAATATAGGGAGTTGTGTTAACTTTAAGGAGAACAAGTTAACTGTATTGAAGAGTCATGATTTTCATATCCTCTTACAACACCTCTTTCCAGTATTTATTCGACCGTACTTGTCCAAACAGGTGGTCAAGCCTTATGTATCGTTATTCAGATTCTTTCAAAAGTTATACACTAGAAAAGTGAGGAAGTCAGATCTTCGACTCATACAAAAGGAGATCATTTATATCTTATGTAAGTTTGAGAGGATCTTCCCACCAATTTTTTTTATCTCATGCCCACCTCATGATACATCTTCATCGCCAACTTTTACTAACACGTCCGATCCACTACATATGGATGTTCCCAATAGAATTGCACCTTGGTGACTACAAGGACTCTGTGACTAATAAGTCTGCACCTGAATGATGTATAGACGTAGCATATCTTGCATGAGAGTGTGTAATATATACCAAGTACTATTTGGATGCGATGGGACCCCACCCGAGCTAATGCTAGCCACTCCAATACAATGTAAACTCTCCGTCATCACCAACAAAGTTGAAGTTCAAGGAAGATTACCTGATAGCCATTTATAGCCCTACGATTCCCCCACATGATCTATCGTCCTTCTCTCAGTCACAATTTCACACACACACACACCGATTCACACACAAACACCGATTCACACACAAACACAGTCAGACCCACACATAGATGCACATACACACATACAAAATCGCACTCGCACCACTCTGTGAGGGAACTCCGGTCGGATGCCAAACAACACCAGATGGCGGCAGAATAGGGGCCTTCTCTCAGATCTATCGGCCTTCTCTCAGTCTCAATTTCACACACACACACACACACCGAATCACACACAAACACAGTCAGACCCACTCACAGATGCACATACACACATACAAAACCGCACTCGCACCACTTTGTGAGGGAACTCTGGTCGGATGCCGAACAACACCAGATGGCGGCAGAACAGGGGCCAATTCAGTTTTTAGAATTTATTTTCATGAAAGACAAAAATGAAAATATGATGAGAATGAAAATAATGCATGGCTGTAATACCCGGTTGTAATTCAATCATTATCATTCAGTAATTTCATTCGGTAATTGTCACTATGTAATTTTTCACTTGTTAATAATCATTCATCCGTGTTCACCGTTCGGAATAATTTCGGGTTGTGTATCGATATTGTTCATTGTTTCAACTTTACTCGGGAAACGAGACAAGAGTATTATCTCGATTGTTGTAATTGATTCATTAGCCGATGTTGACGTTGGAGTTCATGTCATTTCTAATCTCCTCATTGTTCAAATTGTGTCTTGTTCGGCGAACCCTTGTAATCATTGCTTGGAACCACCGTTTTGGGGTTTCCGTACTTCCATTTCGTGTTATTGTTTCCCAAATATTGATTCCTATTGCTTTTATTCTCTTCCCGGGTCATTTTTCTTCATTTTAGGACCCAAGGGGGGTGTGGGCCGCGGCACAAGAAGTGTGCGCCGCGGCACACACATTTTCCCGTTTTGGCCGAGCAGCCTGTACCGTGGGCCGCGGCTCATGCCGGCAGGGCCGCGGCACACTACCGAGTCACTGCCGCGGCATACTCGTCCGGGCCGCGGCACACTCATGTTGCAACTTATCGGCCAACCGTCTGTACCGGGGGCCGCAGCTCATGCCGACGGGGCCGCGGCACACTGCCGAGTCACTGCCGCGGCACATTCGTCCGGGCCGCGGCATGCTGCCGACATCGGGGCAAGTGGCTCGTGCCGCGGCACACTTCGGCCGGACTCGCACACAAAGGCAACAAGACTATAATTGCGTTTTTTGAGCGAGATCAGCTCATTTTTTCCCATTTCTTCAACCTATACGAGAGAGAGGGCTTGAGGGGGAAGACTTTCCATCATCTATCACTTGAGTGTTTGATTTTCTTCATCTCCTTTCGATCGTGAAGCCCGGATAGTCGATCTAACGCGTGTTCTTCGGATCAAAGTACTTGGATCTTCAAGAGGTAATTTCTTGTAAACAAATGAAGTTTGGCCACAAAGTGTTCGATTTAATGCCCCAATGAACTTGGTTTAGTCGTACCGACATTTTGAGTTCGTTATTTTCGTGTTTGATTCGTATGTTGAATGGATTGTTGGTGATTGTGTTATTCAAGGTTGTTCGAGCGACCGATATCTCAATTAGAACGTTGTTCGTGGAAGGATAATTGTCACCGGTGTTGCGTAAGTTAATTCTTACTCGGTTAAAAGGATATTCATTCCTTTTGTTGTTGTTCATTCATGATCATAATTCATTCATCATTGTATTAACCGTATTGAGATTTGTAATTGTCGAATAATCACTTCATTCACGAGGAAGGACGGTTCCAATAATTTCATTGAGTTATCAATCACTTCACTGTTATTTCCATCTCGGTGAGTCATTCTTGAACTTGTCGAATTATTATTCATTGATATTCATTGTGGTCATTCTCGTTCATATGACCTTCTGGGTTCATATTGCGTGGCCGGGTACGGATGTGTGGAATTATTAGTCGAGCACATGATGGTCATGTATTGGGTTCACCGATACATTGGACCGTACACACGGTAAAGTTTACCTCCGTTAGACTAATTAGGTACAAGGACGAGTGTGTCCGGTCATTCGTTTTGTACACTTGCACAGAACATTACAGGCGTACTATGATACTCCTCTTCAGCGTAATTCATAACTAAGGATATTTCATAATTTCAGATATTTCATGATTGTGTATTTTCAACCCTTGAGGATTGTTGTTCTGTATAACTGACCCCGTTGGGGGATTTTGTTCTCAGGTCACGGCAAGGCAAAGGCACGGGAAGAGCATGTTGACGGCGATGAGTCCCAGTGATACTAGTAGGGGGCCCCAGCCAGTCTGGTCATTTCAGTCATTCCGGTTTCTTTCAGTCATCCTTGTTTTTCTTCATATGTATTCCGCTCCAAATTCCGTTTGAGATGTTATTTATTCAGGGTGGTGTATTTTATCTTCATATAAAATATACTAGTATTCTGTATTGTCCTGGTGTATTGTACTTAAGCTCCTCATCGGAGTATTTGGTAATATAATGTGGTTCGGTACTACAATTATATTATTTAATTCCTCAGTTTTCATTCGCCTGGTGGGTCCCAGTCGGGGGTCCATGGCACTGTAATATCCGCCTAGTTTGGGGTGTTACAGAGTTGGTATCGGAGCGTGGTTTTGAATACTACCCTCCGAGTCATGTCTCGTTTGAAATCATCGTCATCGGACTAGTATCATTGGACTTTCGCATCACTTGTGACCTGTGCAAATGCCGAGCCAATCAGACCGAAAGAACTGTAAGACTTCTAACGCCATGGTATAATTTCTGGCAATAATCATTCATTCATAATTCATCAGTTAACAATCCTCAATCATCATTTTCATTTTGACCAGGACGGTCATGTTAACTCATTAATCACTCAATTCATTTCATTACTCAGTTGTTGATCTGGAAGATCATATCATTAATCTTGTTAACTTGTTCAGGACAATCATTTCAAGAATTTCATCAGATAATCATGTCGCCTCAGTTAATCATTCATGTAATCACTGTGTTAGAGCGTGTATGCTCATTTTCATCATCTCATGACATAATCATAACGTGATATTCATGCGGAAAATATAATTATCGTGTGACTTTCCTACTTCATTATGGAAAGAGCAGGCAGAGGACGCGGAGGACGAGGCCGTGGTGCGGGCCGAATCCCGAGAGCTCGTGTGAATACACGTGCGAACGCGAGAAATAATGCTAATTCATCGAGCAGCGATGCTGCCACTCATTCACCTGGACGTGATCATTCACTGTCGGGGAGTCGTACCCGGGGCACAGCTCAGTCAGAAGGTGTTCGGGTTGACCCACTCGCTTTTATGCAGGGCATGGTGGCCCAAATGACTCAGATGGCACAACTGATGGAGACGATGCATAAATCAGCTAATCAAAATCAATAGGCTCCTCCGCCGCCACCTCCGAGGCAAGAGAGGAATGTGAGCAGTATCATCGGCGACATCTCTCGCCAAAGGCCACCTACTTTTGAAGGCTCATCTGAGCCGGCGGATATTGTTCATTGGCTCGAACATTTCGAGAAGTTATTTGCTATGGTAGAGTGTCCCGAAGGACACAAAGTTTCAGTTGCGGCTTACTACCTGGGTAAGAGCGCTCATTCTTGGTGGTTATCGTTAAAGCCCAGCGACGGATCATGTACTTGGGATCAATTCAAGACTCTCATGATGGAGAGGTATTATCCGGCCCCACTCAGAGAGGCCAAGCTGTCAGAATTACTCACTCCCGACCCCTCAGCAGACGAGGATGTTCTCGCCATTGCTGAGAAATTTCAGGAACTTCTTCTGTTGGCCTCATCTATAATTCATTCCGAGGCGGATAAGATTAAGTATTTCAGCAAGAGGCTGAAACCTCGTATGAGACTACAGTTGCTTAATCATCATTGCACCACTCTGGCCAAATTCATCGAGAAAGCTCTTACCTATGAGCTCACTGCTAAGGAGATTGCTAAGCAGCAACCTTCATCGGCTAGCAAGAAGTCCAAGAACCATAATCAGTCCGACGGCAGTCAGGCCACTTTCAAGAAACCTCGTGCGGGCTCTACTTTTTCTGAGCGACCTCCTATAACACCGAAACCCGCGGAGTCTCAGTCCCGAGCGGCCAACTCAACCATCACCTGTTTCAATTGTGGAGAACCGGGTCACGTCAGCACCAAGTGCCCGAGGAAGACTATCACGTTCCATAATTGCGGAATTGCTGGGCATAAGGCCCGTTTTTGCCGTAGGGACTCCAAACCTACTACGACATCATCTCAGCCCAAACAACAAATTGCTTAAAATCAAGCCACTTCACCAAGGCTGCTCAAGACGACAGGAGCGAATAAAGGTGGAGTCTTTAGCCATCAGACGGGAACGTCCGGTGCTGGGACTAGCAAGCCCCGGATTTATGAGATGAAGAAGACCGACGATCCAGAGGCCCGGATGATCTCAGGTACACTCGATATTCTATCTCAACCTGTGTGTACCCTTTTTGATACTGGTGCATCGCATTCATTCATTTCCAAGTCATGTTTGAGTAGACTACGTCTGGGTAGTGCTACTAGTTGTGAGCCTTATGTCATTGGTCTACCTGATGGTAGACGAATTATCGGAAATCGTGAGATTCAGAATTGTCCGATTCAGCTTCATGGCCGTGTATGGCCAGCGGACCTAATCGTAGTAGATTTGCCGAGAGACGACGTCATCTTGGGTATTGATTGGATGGATCGTCATGATGCCATCATTAGTGTCCGTAAGCGTATGGTCACTATCATTTCAGAGGATGGGGTCGAATGTGTGTTTCAGGGAGGTAATCCTAGTTGTTCTGGAAGAGTTATTAATTTGATGAAAGCAGTGAGATTACTCAATCAGGGGTGTATTGGTTATTGGTGCTATATGACTAAAACCGAGAAATCGTCAATAATGTTGGCGGATATTCCGGTAGTGAGAGAATATGCCGACGTATTTCCAAATGAGTTACCTGGTTTGCCTCCACAGAGAGATGTGGAATTCACAATTGAATTGGAGCCTGGTACATCTCCAATATCGAAGGCACCGTACCGGATGGCCCCGACCGAAATGCAGGAGTTGAAGAATCAACTTGAGGAATTGTTCGAGAAAGGTTATATCCGACCAAGTGCGTCCCCGTGGGGAGCACCAGTATTGTTTGTCAAGAAGAAGGATGGTTCATTTCGCTTGTGTATTGATTATCGGGAGTTGAACAGGGTGACAATCAAGAATAAGTATCCCTTACCCCGTATTGATGATCTCTTAGATCAACTTGAGGGAGCTTCAATATTTTCCAAGATCGACCTAAGATCTGGATAACATCAGTTGCGAATTTGAGAGTCGGATATCGCAAGGACAGCGTTTCGTACACGCTATGGTCATTATGAGTTCGTAGTTATGCCGTTCGGACTAACTAATGCACCTGCGGTATTCATGGAGTTAATGAATCGGGTTTTCATCGACTTTTTGGATCAGTTTGTTGTTGTCTTCATCGATGACATTTTGATTTATTCTCGTGACCGAGAGGAACACGAGGTTCATCTACATCAAGTTCTCGACGTGTTAAGATGAGAGCAACTTTTTGGAAAGTTTTCCAAATGTGAGTTCTGGATGTCCGAAATGACTTTTCTCGGGCATGTAATTTCATCAGATGGAGTGCGTGTTGATCCTCAGAAGACGGAGGCTATCCGAGAATGGTTACCTCCGAAGAATGTTAAGGAAATCCGAAGCTTTCTCGGATTAACCGGTTATTATCGGCGGTTTGTGGAAGGATTTTCTAAAATCGCTCAACCAATGACGAACCTTTTGCGAAAGGATAAGAAATACACGTGGTCCGAGGCATGTCAAAGGAGTTTTGAGGAACTCAAGAGCCGGTTAATTTCAGCACCTGTACTTTCCTTGCCACAAGGGACGGAAGGATTTGTGGTTTATAGTGATGCGTCCGGGCAGGGTCTCGGATGTGTACTCATGCAGAATGGGAAGGTTATTGCCTATGATTCACGACAATTGAGACCTTACGAGGTTAATTATCCGACCCACGACCTGGAGCTAGCAGCCATGTTTTTGAATTGAAGATTTGGCGTCATTACATTTATGGCGTCACTTGTCAGATTTTCACCGATCACAAGAGTTTGAAGTATATATTTACTCAGAAGGAGTTAAATATGCGATAGAGGCGGTGGTTGGAACTAATCAAAGATTATGATATCGAGATCCTTTACCACCTGGGCAAGGCGAACGTTGTCACCGACGCCTTGAGTCGTAAGTCCGTTCAGGAGCAGATGCTTACTCGTTTAACAGTTCAGAAGGAGCTTCAACAGGAATTCCTTAGACCCGAGATCGAGGTCTGGCTTCAGCGAGTACAAGGGCAACATTGCATGTTAGAGATTTCATCGCCACTTGAGGAGGCAATCAGAGAGAATCAGAGTTCAGATCCATCATTGTTGCGCATCCGTGAGGATGTGGCTCAGGGTAAAGCCCCTGGATTCGTGGTCCACGAGGATGGACTTTTGATATTTAAGAATCGGTTGTGCGTACCGGCAAATGACGAGTTGAAAAACTCGATTTTGAGAGAAGCTCATGCTACCCCTTATTCTGTTCATCCGGGGTCTAGCAAGATGTACAAGGACTTGAAACAAAATTACTGGTGGAGTCGCAGAATTTGTTTCGAGATGCTTAACCTGTCAACAAGTCAAGATTGAACATCAGCGACCGGCGGGTATGCTGAAACCTCTCCCTATTCCAGAATGGAAGTGGGAAGACATTTCTATGGATTTCATCACGAGTTTGCCGACGAGTCGTCGTGGCATGAATACGATCTGGGTGATTGTGGACCACTTAACTAAATCAGCTCATTTCCTTGAGATTAAGGATACGTTGAGTCCCGAGAGACTTTCCTAGTTATTCATCAAAGAAATAGTGAGATTGCACGGTACTCCTAAAAGTATCGTTTCTGATCGTGACGGGCGATTCGTGTCTCATTTTTGGAAATCAGTTCATCGTGCTATGGGAACTCAGCTTAATCTCAGTACCGCCTTTCATCCTCAGTCCGACGGGCAATCAGAGAGGACTATTCAGACATTAGAGGACATGTTGAGGGCATGCGTTCTCGATTTAAAAGACGATTGGGAAGCCCAACTACCATTGATCGAGTTCACGTATAATAATAGTTGGCATACTTCGATTAAGATGGCACCTTACCAAGCCTTGTACGGTCGTCGTTGTCGATCTCCTTTGTGTTGGGATGACTTATCAGAATCAATCGGCACCGAGCCCGATATGCTTATAGCCGGCCGCGAGAAGGTAGCTTTAATCAGGAGTCGTTTGTTGACCGCTCAGAGTCGACAGAAATCTTATGCAGACAATCGTCGCCGACCCTTAGAGTTCGATACAGGTGACCACGTGTTGGTCAAGGTGTCCCCGAGTCGAGGTATCTTCCGTTTCGGAAAGCGGGGAAAGTTAAGTCCAAGATTTATTGGATTGTTTGAGATTTTGGAACGAGTAGGCGAGCTAGCTTATCGTTTGGCTGTACCTCCGGCGTTGAGCCGAATTCATAATGTGTTTCACGTCTCTCAGCTACGGAAGTATGTTGCCGACCCGAGTCACATACTTCAGTTCGACGAAATCGAGATCGCAGATGATCATTCATATGAAGAGCGTCCCATACGTGTCTTAGAGCGGCGAATCAAACAGTTGAGGAATAAGGCGATTCCTTTGGTTAAAATTCAGTGGCCTAGACACGGAGTCGAAGAGGCTACTTGGGAAACAAAGGATAGTATGCGGGAGAGTTATCCCGAGTTGTTTGACCCTTAGTTTCGGGGACGAAACTCTTCTAAGAGGGGGTGTATGTAATACCTGGTTGTAATTCAGTCATTATCATTCAGTAATTTCATTCGGTAATTGTCACTATGTAATTTTTCACTTGTTAATAATCATTCATCCGTGTTCACCGTTCGGAATAACTTCAGGTTGTGTATCGATATTGTTCATTGTTTCAACTTTACTCGGGAAACGAGACAAGAGTATTATCTCGATTGTTGTAATTGATTCATTAGCCGATGTTGACGTTGGAGTTCATGTCATTTCTAATCTCCTCATTGTTCAAATTGTGTCTTGTTGGGCGAACCCTTGTAATCATTGCTTGGAACCACCGTTTTGGGGTTTCCGTACTTCCATTTCGTGTTATTGTTTCCTAAATATTGATTCCTATTGCTTTTATTCTCTTCCCGGGTCATTTTTCTTCATTTTAGGACCCAAGGGGGGTGTGGGCCGCGGCACAAGGAATGTGTGCCACGGCACACACATTTTCCAGTTTTGGCCGAGCACTGTCTGGTGGCCGCGGCTCATGCCGGCAGGCCGCAGACACCGCTGAAGTCATCGCCGCGCGTACTCGTCCGGCCGCGGCACTTCGTTGCAACTTATCGCCAACCTGCTCAGCACGGGGTCGCGGCTCATGCCGACGGGGCCGCGGCACACTGCTGAGTCACCGCCGCGGCACATTCGTCTGCCGCGTACGCCGATCGCAGGGGCATGGCCCCGTGCCGCGGCACACTTCGCCGGATCATGCACACAGGCATTCAAAGACTATAATTGCGTTTTTTGAGCGAGATCAACTCATTTTTTCCCATTTCTTCAACCTATACGAGAGAGAGGGCTTGAGGGGGAAGACTTTCCATCATCTATCACTTTAGTGTTTGATTTTCTTCATCTCCTTTCGATCGTGAAGCCCGGATAGTCGATCTAACGCGTGTTCTTCGGGTCAAAGTACTTGGATCTTCAAGAGGTAATTTCTTCAACATCTTGGATTTCGATTTTGTATTGAAATATGATGTTTTGGATGCTAAGATCATGTTGTATGAAGTGATATACGCATGATTATGGATATGTTTGATTATTCATTGGATTATTGAAGGATTATTCAAGAACACTTTGAATATTGAGTTGGATTTGGGGGTTTTCAATTATTCGTTGTTGTAATCACGAATTTGAATATTCATATTGGATTATTGATCGTATTGAAGATGTTTTGTTGGTTTGAAACACTTCTTGGGGATTTGATGTTGGTATTATTGAGGTTTGGTTGTAAACAATCGAAGTTTGGCCACAAAGTGTTCGATTCAATGCCCCAATGAACTTGGTTTAGTCGTATCGACGTTTTGAGTTCGTTATTTTCGTGTTTGATTCGTATGTTGAACGGATTGTTGGTGATTGTGTTATTCAAGGTTGTTCGAGCGACCGATATCTCAATTAGAACGTTGTTCGTGGAAGGATAATTGTCACCGGTATTGCGTAAGTTAATTCTTACTCGGTTAAAAGGATATTCATTCCTTTTGTTGTTGTTCATTCATAATCATAATTCATTCATCATTGTATTAACCGTATTGAGATTTGTAATTGTCGAATAATCACTTCATTCACGAGGAACGACGGTTCCAATCATTTCATTGAGTTATCAATCACTTCACTGTTATTTCCATCTCGGTGAGTCATTCTTGAACTTGTCAAATTATTATTCATTGATATTCATTGTGGTCATTCTCGTTCATATGACCTTCTGGGTTCATATTGCGTGGCCGGGTGCGGATGTGTGGAATTTTTAGTCGAGCACATGATGGTCATGTATTGGGTTTACCGATACATTGGACCATGCACACGGTAAAGTTTACCTTCGTGAGACTAATTAGGTACAAGGACGAGTGTGTCCGGTCATTCGTCTTGTACACTTGCACAGAACATTACGGGCGTACTATGATACTCCTCTTCAGCGTGTTGTGTCAAGAATTAAACACCTTCCGACCGGCGATCGCCTCGGAGGTCGGGCGACCGAGTCACTGCCGAGCGGCCAAGGCAGATCTGCCGACCAGCGACCGGTCGGCCAAGCCTTAACCCAGCGGACAAGCTACATCGGCCATCCGAAGGTCCTAGGACCAGTCCCGGTGCCGAGCGATCGACATCAAATACGATCGCCTCTCGGTACTCGGCGACCGACTCCTGGCGGCCGATAAGCGGACGACCATTCCTCGGCACCTGCCGACCGACTCCTGGCGACCGACAAGCGGGCGATCCTCTCTCGGCATCTGCCGATCGACCCTTGGTGACCGACCAATGCCGACCCTCAGCAACTGGCCGATGGCGACCTCTGATGACCAGCTAGAGACGACCGCCTCATGTCGATCAGCGCCGATGGCCATCCAGTCGGCAAAGACCGAGCCTCAAGACTGGCACCACGTGCAAGAGCCGAGACAAGATCCGCGAATCTCGGACCATTGACCACAGCCTGGCAGGATCTCTCCACCAGCCGACAAGCCGCCGAAAGCTGTCAGTAGGGCCGCATGTGACTGACTCCGGACGCGTGGCCGGCCCTCATTGACCGCCACCGGCCGCCCGTCAGTAGCTTTGGACTTTAGGCAGACTGCCAGCCTCTTCCTTGGACTTTAGCCCAACAGCTCGGGTGATCGCCCCATTATAATATTGGCCGGCGGACGATCGCCCGCTAGAGGACATGACCCAGCTGCCCCTATATATACAAGGCTCACAGCACTTGTCCAAGGACCGAAATTCTTCTGCACTAGACCGAGATTTTGGCACACAAAATACTCTCGGCATTCTCGCATTTCACTCGTAATACAGAAGCAAAACATCAAGCACTTGGCTAATCTCCAACTCTTGGCAACAGCTATCATTCGGTCTTACTTCTCCCGGCCTCTCTCATCAGGAAGACGATCGGCGGGGACGAAGAACACCGAGCTTCGCTCAAGAGCCGGATTAACAGAGTCTTTTTACACTCATTGTATTTAGATTTCTCTCATTAATACTTATATCCACGAATATTTGTATTAATATCATCTCGCGAGAGCATTCAAGCCCGGGCCTAACAAACCCGGCAAATCGTGTATTATTTATCTTCTCTCGGAAGTGCTCCCGCAATTGTTGTTTATTGTCCGTCTCCAGCAGTATTTATGTAATACCCGGTTGTAATTCATTCATTTTCATTCAGTAATTATCAGTCTGTAATTATCACTCAGTGTATTTTCACCCGATTATAATCATTCATCAATCATGTTCATTCACCGTGTTCACCGTTCGGAAAAACTTCGAGTTGTGTATCGTTATTGTTCATTGTTTCAACTTTCCTCATATGAGTTCGACTTTGTTAGATCACCATTAATTTTTGGTAACTCCAAAAATTCTAAATCTTTGCAATATTATAGAGCATCGAGTTAGCTTTCCAATGGTTCAAACGGTGAGTCAATCGGAGTCCGTACGAGAGAGTTATGGTCGTTTTAGCTCAACCGCTCATTTTTCGATTATTGGCGATCATCGCGAGCGAACTTCGGCCGTGTCGTCCGACACGGCCCGTGCCGTACTCGTCGGAAATGCCTAAGTCTCTCGCCTCAGACCCGACTGTGTCGTCGCACGGCCGAGTCGAACTCTTCCGGATAAGCTGACCGATCGCTGACACGCCCGACCGTGTTCCGTGACACGGCCGAGTCATGCCGAAGTCAGCCGCTTGACGGGTCATCGGAAGGACCTTCGCGCCGCGACCGTGTCAAGCAGACACGGTCGAGTCCCCTGTCGGCCACCAGGCGACACGACCGTGCCGATCGGCACGGCCGTGTCCGGCAGGCGCCAACTCCTTTAAATTCGCTTTTTCAAGATTTCACCCATTTTTCTCCCTTTTCTTCACCTTCAACCGAGAGAGAAAACTTGAGGGAGGGTTTTTCCTTCACAAATCATTTGGGTGTTTGATTTTCTTCATCTCCTTTCGATCGTGAAGCCCGGATAATCAATCTAACGCGTGTTCTTCAGATTAAAGTACTTGGATCTTCAAAGGTAATATTATTCAACACCTTGGATTTCGATTTTTGTGTTGAGATACGATGTTTTGGACGTTATAATCATGATATATGAAGGGATATGTATATGATTATGAGTTTGTATAAGGATTCATTGGATTATTGAGGAATTATTCAAGAACACCTTGAAAATCGAGTTGGAATTGGGGGTTTTCGATTAATTGTCGTTATAATCACGTTTCCGGATATTCATTTTGGATTATTGATAGTATTCATGAGGTTTTGTGGGTTTGAATCATTCATTGGAAGTTGGTTTCGGATGTAATTGAGTTTTGGTTGTAAACAATTGGAGATTGTTTACAACGCGTTTGTTTTAATGCCCCAATGAGTTTCGGGTATTGTTGTATCGACTTTTGAGTTGGTTGTGATCATACTTGATTCGTGTATTAAGAGAATTGTTGGTATTTGTGTTGTTCAAGGTTGTTCGAGCGGCCGATAATTTCATTAAGGACGTTGATCGTGGAAGTACCTTCTCGCCTTCGGTTTGAGGCAAGTTTTATACTTGTACTAGTCAATGAGCTAATGTCATCATGTATGTGTATGGATGTGTTGTATCATTCCGAGACTTAGTCTCTTCATGAATTCATTGATATCAAGAGATCGTTCGATACGATACCTTCCGCAATTTTGCCAAGTGTTTATAGTTGTTCGTTAACGGCCGATTCAAGGCAATCGTAATACTCATAATTAATGTTATTGTCGATAGCCGGTTCGCGGTATCGATGTATCGATTGTTGTTAATATAGATGTCAATTTAAGACATCGTTGAGATCATTGTTATTCTGTTTGGATTGTCATTAAAAGCATGTGCCGATTAAAGGCATTGGCTTATTCATTTCTCACCTTCGCCGTCGGTAACCGATTAAAGGTGCCGAGGCATCCTTCGTATCATTGTCATCGATTGGCCGTTCTCAGGCAAATCGAAATGTTCAATTATTCACCATCTCATTGTTATCGATTGACCGTTCTAAGGCAATCGAGGTATTTTAATCATTCATCGTATCATTCGTAACTATTAGCCATTCTAAGCCAATCGAAGTGCTTAATCATTCATGGAATCATCCGCTGCATCATTCTTATCGTGTTGGCCGACTCAAGGCAGCACACTATCCCTAATTGTGATACGGATTTCATGCCGTGGCTTCGGCCCTAATTGTGATACGGCTTTCATGCCGTGGCTTCGGCCCTAATTGTGATACGACTTTCATGCCGTGGCTTCGGCCCTAATTGTGATACGGCTTTCATGCCGTGGCTTCGGCCCTAATTGTGATACGATTTTCATGCCGTGGCTTCGGCCCTAATTGTGATACGACTTTCATGCCGTGGCTTCGGCCCTAATTGTGATACGGCTTTCATGCCGTGGCTTCGGCCCTAATCAATAACAGCTTCGGGCTGTTTCGGCTTCATGTGATTGTGATATTTGACGCTTTACCGAGTGGTTTTTAGGCCTTGTGATTGTCTTGTTAATTTCATTGGAGCCTCCAGGCATTGTGATTCATATTTAATCTTGTTCTGGTTTGGTTCATGTCGTGTAATTCATTGTGGTATTCTGTGATTTTGATTCGCCGTTGGGCACTTATGTTCTAACCTGTCGAACAGGTATTAATAGTATGCCGTGGGCATAGTATTTCATGAATGCTCGGTTCTTACCTTGGTTTGTGAGCATCTCGTATTATTATCATCATTATACCATTTCATTCTGCCTTTGGATGCATATCATGTTATACATGTATTTGATGTTCATTATCTGGATGACTGACCCCGTGGGGGCGGAACATGTTTTCATGTTTTAGGTGCTTGCGAGGATAGAGTTGAGGCACAGGGGCATGACGATGGCGACGAGGCATACGAGCGATACTAGTCCGAGTTGTTCATTGTTGGTCAGTCAGTTGGAGTGTACTCCAGTCTTGTCGTGTTGTATTACCCGAACAGATGTTCGTGGATGCTGTTGTATTTCATTTTGGCCATGTAGGCCACTTTTGTCGTTGAAATTCCTTATCGGAATATTGTGTCGGATATCATGGTAGGGACTATGATTTTCCCTTGTTGTTTAATTTAATGTATTTTAGTCATGTTCGCCTGGTGGATCTCCTGGCGTGGGGTCCACGGCACTGTAATAACCCAATAGGATTTGGGGGTGTTACAGTAATGGTATCGGAGCTTTGGGTTGTGAAATACCCTGAGATGTGAGTTATGTGGTCCTACCGACGCGGTAGTAGTGGGATTGTCAGGTTATGACAATCTAGTCAGTCAGGTTTTGTGAGTCGTAATATTAGTGCGACTGCACGAGTCATTCATTCATCGAGTCGTCGTCAGTGAAGACTAGTATCGCGAGACCTCGAAGCTTCGTATGACCTGTGTAAGGACTCGATTCTCTTTGTGTTCATACATCCATCATGTCATTAATTGTTCATGCTTTGCTGAAACCTATATGTGATATTAGTGTTATGATTGATTCATCACTAATTGTTTTGGAGCACGTGTGACTTGTGTAAGCATTAAGGATCAACTCATTTATCAGTTAATAATTCTCAATCATCATTTTGATCTCATCACTCGCTTAATTCATTCATCACTCACCAATAACATCACTCGTATAATTCATTCATCACCGCTTAATTCATTCCTCACTCACCAATATCATCACTCGTATAATTCATTCATCACCGCTTAATTCATTCATCACTCACCAATATCATCACTCACATAATTCATTCATCACTCACCAATCTCATCGCTCGCTTAATTCATTCATCACTCGGTTGATCTCATTATTCAGTTAATTCATTAATCATTCAGCCCATCTCACGGTTCAGTTGTTGATCTTGAGGATCGAATTTTCAACCTTGTTAACTTGTTCAAAGTAATCATTTCAGGAATTTCATCAGGCAATCATGTTACCTCATTTGATGTTTCATACGATCTTATCATACTCTGACATAATGTCGACGATCATTTAATTAGATCATTAATGCATTCATTGTGCGAGAGCGTGTATGCTCATTATTGTCACTCTGTAACGTAATCATAATGCGATATTCATGCGGAATCTATAATCATCATGTGACTTTCCTACTTCAGTATGGATAGAGCTATCAGAGGACGCAGGGGAAGAGGCCGCGGTGCGGGCCGGAACCCGGGATCTCGTGTGCATTCCCACACGAACACGAGGGATATCATTAATTCATCAAATAGCGAGGCTACTCATTCATCAGCAGATAATCAGTCGCCGTCAGGGAGTCGTACCCGAGAGGCATCTCACTCGGAAGGTGCTCGGGTTGACCCATTCATATTTGTGCAGGGCATGATGGCCCAGATGACTCAGATGACGCGGATGATGGAGACCATGCAGACCTCGATGGTTCGTGGTCCACCGCAACAGGAATTCCAGGAGCCGTTTAATGAACAGACTGGGAGAGTGAATCAGATTGTTGGCGATATCTCTCGTCAGAGGCCGCCTACTTTTGAGGGTTTGTCGGAACCAGCTGATATTGTTCATTGGCTTGATCATTTTGATAAACTCTTCGACATTGTTCAAAGTGTCCTGAGGAGAGTAAAGTGGCGGTAGCGGCTTACTACTTGAGTAAGGGTGCTTATTCTTGGTGGCTTTCTGTGAAACCCACCGATCGAGATTGTGTTTGGGGCGAATTCAAGACTCTCATGATAGAGAGGTATTATCCGGCCCCACTTCGAAGCCAAGTTATCGAGGTTTCAACCCTAAATCCGAGGACGAGGGTGTTATTGTCATTGCCGAGAAGTTTCGGGACTACTTCGCTTGCTTCATCGCTATCCGCATCAAGCGGATAAGATCAAGTATTTTAGCAAGAGGCTAAATCCAGCTTGAGGATGCGATTGTTCAACCACAATTGTAATTCACTTAGTGAGTTCATCGGGAAGGCTCTTGGAGCAGAGCTTTTGATCAAGGAGCTTACTCGGAAACATCCTTCAGTTCCTTCGGGTGAGAGGACTAGAATGCCGGATCGTTCGTAGGGACATCGGGCCCGACGCCCAAGGGGTCGCTTTTCTAGTCGTCTTCGTCCGGGAAGGCTTCTTCCTCTCGACGATTTGCTTTAATCGCGGAATCGGCAGGACACGTTAATACTCGTGTACGGTGCCGCCTATTGTTTGTTTTCTCGTGTGGGAACCCGGGACACCTTCATAAATACTGCAGGAGTTATGGTGCCGCTAGATCTCGAGAGGGCTCACAAGCCTCGAGGGATTTTGTTACTCCAGTCCGTACTTCATCCAAGGGGTCCTATCAGGCTTCGAGAACCCGAGGTAAGGACATTCATCACCAGTTTTGAACAAGTTAATTCTTGCTCGGTAGTAGGACAATCATTCATTTCATTGTCGTTCGCTCATTCATCTAATTCATTCATCATATATATCAATCATGTTGGGACTCATAATTATCGATTAATCATTCAATTCACGAGGAACGGCGGTTCCAATCACTTCAGAGATGCTATCACTCATGACGTTATTAATTCACCTTGGTGAGTCATTCCAAATCCTTGTCGGATTTGTAGTCATTTATCATTCATCATTCAATTTAGTCACTTTCATTCTCATGACCTTCCGAGATCATATTTAGCGGCAAGTTCATCTGCGGATATACCTTAAATCGTTGAGATAGAGGAGATCGATGACATGGAAGGATAACGATGTTGACTACATTTGAGATGTAACCTTGTTTTTGGATGACTGTGTAACTCAATCCGTAGTAATGTATCGTGACTGTATATCATTTATTCTTGATCTATTTTATTATGATCATATTTGAGAATCTTGAGATTTGGGTCAACTGTTGGGAGCTCACCCCTTCGGCGTTGTGCTCAAGATTTCTTGATAATTTGGGAAATCATTCACTGAGATTCGAGACGTCAAGTCTTGGGGACTTGGGCGTGCGATTGATTTGGTCCCGAGGACTAGATGTGCATTATTGTTTTCAGATCTTGATGGATAGTTCATATCCCGAGTTGTTTACCCTGAGTTTCGAGGATGAAACTCCTTTTAAGGGGGGGTGTATGTAATACCCGGTTGTAATTCATTCATTTTCATTCAGTAATTATCAGTCTGTAATTATCACTCAGTGTATTTTCACCCGATTATAATCATTCATCAATCATGCTCATTCACCGTGTTCACCGTTCGGAAAAACTTCGAGTTGTGTATCGTTATTGTTCATTGTTTCAACTTTCCTCATATGAGTTCGACTTTGTTAGATCACCATTAATTTTTGGTAACTCCAAAAATTCTAAATCTTTGCAATATTATAGAGCATCGAGTTAGCTTTCCAATGGTTCAAACGGTGAGTCAATCGGAGTCTGGACGAGAGAGTTATGGTCGTTTTAGCTCAACCGCTCATTTTTCAGTTATTGCCCGATCACTGCCGAACGAACTCGGCCGTGTCGTCCGACACGGCCCGTGCTGCATTTCGTCCGAAATGCCGGGCTTCGCCTCAGACCCGACCGTGTCGCTCGCACGGCCGAGTCGAACTCTTCCGGATAAGCTGACCGATCGCTGACACGCCCGACCGTGTTCCGTGACACGGCCGAGTCATGCCGAAGTCGCCGCGGACGGTCATCGCTTTAAGGCCCTTCGCGCCGCGACCGTGTCAAGCGGGCAGACACGGTCGAGTCCTCGCTGCCACCAGGCGACACGACCGTGCCGATCGGGCACGGCCGTGTCCTGGCAGGCGCCAACTCCTTTAAATTCATTTTTTCAAGATTTCACCCATTTCTCTCCCTTTTCTTCACCTTCAACCGAGAGAAAACTTGAGGGAGGGTTTTTCCTTCACAAATCATTTGGGTGTTTGATTTTCTTCATCTCCTTTCGATCGTGAAGCCCTGATAATCAATCTAACGCGTGTTCTTCGGATTAAAGTACTTGGATCTTCAAAGGTAATATTCTTCAACACCTTGGATTTCGATTTTTGTGTTGAGATACGATGTTTTGGACGTTATAATCATGATATATGAAGGGATATGTATATGATTATGAGTTTGTATAAGGATTCATTGGATTATTGAGGAATTATTCAAGAACACCTTGAAAATCGAGTTGGAATTGGGGGTTTTCGATTAATTGTCGTTATAATCACGTTTTCGGATATTCATTTTGGATTATTGATAGTATTCATGAGGTTTTGTGGGTTTGAATCATTCATTGGAAGTTGGTTTCGGATGTAATTGAGTTTTGGTTGTAAACAATTGGAGATTGTTTACAACGCGTTTGTTTTAATGCCCCAATGAGTTTCGGGTATTGTTGTATCGACTTTTGAGTTGGTTGTGATCATGCTTGATTCGTGTATTAAGAGAATTGTTGGTATTTGTGTTGTTCAAGGTTGTTCGAGCGGCCGATAATTTCATTAAGGACGTTGATCGTGGAAGTACCTTCTCGCCTTCGGTTTGAGGCAAGTTTTATACTTGTACTAGTCAATGAGCTAATGTCATCATGTATGTGTATGGATGTGTTGTATCATTCCGAGACTTAGTCTCTTCATGAATTCATTGATATCAAGAGATCGTTCGATACGATACCTTCCGGCAATTTTGCCAAGTGTTTATAGTTGTTCGTTAACGGCCGATTCAAGGCATTGTAATACTCATAATTAATGTTATTGTCGATAGCCGGTTCGCGGTATCGATGTATCGATTGTTGTTAATATAGATGTCAATTTAAGACATCGTTGAGATCATTGTTATTCCTGTTTGGATTGTCATTAAAACTGTACAGGCCGATTAAAGGCATTGGCTTATTCATTTCTCACCTTCGCCGTCGGTAACCGATTAAAGGTGCCGAGGCATCCTTCGTATCATTGTCATCGATTGGCCGTTCTCAGGCAAATCGAAATGTTCAATTATTCACCATCTCATTGTTATCGATTGACCGTTCTAAGGCAATCGAGGTATTTTAATCATTCATCGTATCATTCGTAACTATTGTCCATTCTAAGCCAATCGAAGTGCTTAATCATTCATGGAATCATCCGCTGCATCATTCTTATCGTGTTGGCCGACTCAAGGCAGCACACTATCCCTAATTGTGATACGGCTTTCATGTCGTGGCTTCGGCCCTAATTGTGATACGGCTTTCATGCCGTGGCTTCGGCCCTAATTGTGATACGGCTTTCATGCCGTGTCTTCGGCCCTAATTGTGATACGGCTTTCATGCCGTGGCTTCGGCCCTAATTGTGATACGGCTTTCATGCCGTGGCTTCGGCCCTAATTGTGATACGGCTTTCATGCCGTGGCTTCAGCCCTAATCAATAATACTTCGGTCATTTCGCTTCATGTGATTGTGATATTTGACGCTTCGGCCGAGTGGTTTTTAGGCCTTGTGATTGTATTGTAAATTTCATTGGAGCCTCCGGGCATTGTGATTCATATTTAATCCTGTTCTGGTTTGGTTCATGTCGTGTAATTCATTGTGTTATTCTGTGATTTTGATTCGCCGTTGGGCACTTATGTTCTAACCTGTCGAACAGGTATTAATAGTATGACGTGGGCATAGTATTTCACGAATGCTCGGTTCTTACCTTGGTTTGTGAGCATCTCGTATTATTATCATCATTATACCATTTCATTCTGCCTTTGGATGCATATCATGTTATACATGTATTTGATGTTCATTATCTGGATGACTGACCCCGTGGGGGCGGAACATGTTTTCATGTTTTAGGTGCTTGCGAGGAGAGAGTTGAGGCACAGGGGCATGACGATGGCGACGAGGCATACGAGCGATACTAGTCCGAGTTGTTCATTGTTGGTCAGCCAGTTGGAGTGTACTCCAGTCTTGTCAGTTATTGTCGTGTTGTATTACCCGAACAGATGTTCGTGGATGTTGTTGTATTTCATTTTGGCCATGTAGGCCACTTTTGTCGTTGAAATTCCTTATCGGAATATTGTGTCGGATATCATGGTAGGGACTATGATTTTCCTTTGTTGTTTAATTTAATGTATTTTAGTCATGTTCGCCTGGTGGATCTCCTGGCGTGGGGTCCACGGCACTATAATAACCCAATAGGATTTGGGGGTGTTACAATTTAATCTTCGGATAGATATTTTGGGCAACAACAATTGGCGCTAGAAGAAGGGCATCCAACCCTCGATTCTTTATACCTACCGTCCCGAAGAACACTCACTGTTCTCGGGGCAGATACTTGAAGTGACACTCACTGCACTTCAAAGAAATCCTTCAGAAATCATGTCTTCCGCCTCCGCGTCGAAGAAAGCCGCTGACCAGCCGGCCAGACCCCCTGTTCCGTCCCAGTCCGAGCCGCAGCCGATGGTGGAAGGTAGTCGCCGCGGTCAGAGACGATCGATACCGTCCCTGGACGGCCGCCCAAGCCTCTCGCTCGATCAGTTCCGAACCATTAAACAGATCGAAGAGGCCATAGCCGCCGTTCAGAAACGTCGGAGTGCTCTCAACGCGCCTCCCTCTATAACCCCCTCGGCCGCCCGCCGGAAGTCCAAGCGGAAGCTCAAGGCATGACTGGCCGAGCGATCGCCAGGAGGCTCTCATCCGCAAGAAGAGGCGCTCGGCAGCCGGGGCACTTCTGTCTTCGATCGCACTGGCGGTGACCCGACTCGGCACGGAGCGTCCGGCCCGGCTACGAGGCAGCGGAGTTTGAGTCCGTCACCAGGAGCTCGGCCTACCCGGCTCCCAGAAGGCAGCCCAGCCGTCTGGCTCCCCCTCGCCAAATTGCCGAGGTCGGCAGCAGCGGAGTCCGGAGATCGGTACACGATCGCCTCGGCTCCCGCTCCCAAAGCCGATCGGCAAGCGACCGAGCCACGGCGATGGCTGCGATGCAACGTCAGATCGACGACATGAAGGCGCTCCTGCAATCCGGGTCAGGCGTCATGAAGACGATCGCCGAGCCGAGCGAGACGCTCGCGATCGACATCGAGCTCGCCCCCATGCAGCACAGGATCGCTCCCCCGCAAACACCCGTGTACGAGGGGCGATCGGACCCCCAGACGCACTTGAGGAAGTTCAACATCTACATGACCGGGTGTGGGGCATCGGACGCGACCCGGTGCCGAATGTTCCCTCTGATGCTAGACGACCTCGCCCACCGGTGGTACACCTCATTGCCACCTCGGTCCATTGGCTACTTTAACGAACTGGCACACGTCTTCACGGAACACTTCGCCACCAGGGTCGTCCGGCCAGAAGGTCCCCTTTGCATGATGCAAATCAAGCAGGGAGAAGAAGAGTCCGACTCGGACTACATCGACCGGGTAGACGTGATCATCCTCAACGGCGAGCCCATAAACGATGAGACCGCCCTCTACGCGGTCCTAGGAGGTTTTCAGGGCTTCTCGCCTATGTTCAGGCATCTCACGAAGACCCTACCGACGACCTACGCGGCCTTCCGGGCTAGAGCCGCAGATTTCCTGTCCAGGCAAAGGTTTCTTCTTAGCCTAGGAGTAGAGCGATCGGCGCCCGCGCGACGACCTCCGATCTCGGCCGTCGCTACTATCCGGCGAGCCGGAGGACTCGCTCACACTCTGATCCACCATTTTAAATGAGGACTAACTCCCGCCCGATCGCCGATATCGACCTACGAATAAAGCGATCGGGCCGCAGCGATCGCGATCTTAGGCCCGATCGCCGATCATCACGCTACATCATCGCAATCCGCGTACACGATCGCCATTTACGATCCAAAGATCTAACATGACGGACTAAGGCATAATAAAGCCTCCAACGCGAATCATAAAGCCATGGTCCTGGCAATCGATGGAACCGCCGCTTCGGCCATGCAAGGTCCCTTTCGGCCGAGATCGCCCGCCCTTCGTTTAAATACGAGGCCGGCGTAGTCCGAGGGCTCTCCAACATTAATCGGTGGACCCATGCCACAACCCCGTCTCAACGTACACCGCCGAGGTCGGCCATCTTCATGGCTGGCCGATGTGGAAGCTGATCTAACTCGCCGCGGGCGTGGAGTTGATTCATCCGACGCTGCCCCGCGCAAGGACTCCTCTAGACCGAGACCGCACGCCCTTCGTTTAAATACGAGGCGAGGCGCAGCCTAACAGAGGACCCTCATAATAAAGTGAGTCACGAGACACTCAATGTCTTCGCGCACCAAGACACGGTCATGGAGTCGGTCCATCGATCTCCGCGACTGTGCACGATTTCTCAAACAAGCGAAACCACCAAGTTTCCGTGGTGGATCGGCCAATGTTGTTTTTGCAGGTACAAGACCGAAAGATAGCTAGCCAATCGACCATGAGAGCCCAAGTCCGAATCCTAAGTCAGCTCAGATCGCCCGTCCTCATCCATACACGATCACCAGCAAGAACCACCTCGCCCCATGTCTTCAACATAGGAGCAAGCTGGGGGGCAATTGTTGTGTCAAGAATTAAACACCTTCCGACCGGCGATCGCCTCGGAGGTCGGGCGACAAGTCAGCTGCCGGCGGCGGCGATTCTGCCCGGCCGGCCGTCGGCCAAGCCTTAACCCAGCGGACAAGCTACATCGGCCATCCGAAGGTCCCAGGACCAGTCCCGGTTCCGAGCGATCGACATCAAATACGATCGCCTCTCGGTACTCGGCGACCGACTCCTGGCGGCCGATAAGCGGACGACCATTCCTCGGCACACTGGCCAGACTCTGGCGGCCAAGCGAGCGGGCGATCCTCTCTCGGCATCTGCCGATCGACCCTTGGTGACCGACCAATGCCGACCCTCAGCAACTGGCCGATGGCGACCTCTGATGACCAGCTAGAGACGACCGCCTCATGTCGATCAGCGCCGATGGCCATCCAGTCGGCAAAGGCCGAGCCTCAAGACTGGCACCACGTGCAAGAGCCGAGACAAGATCCGCGAATCTCGGACCATTGACCACAGCCTGGCAGGATCTCTCCACCAGCCGACAAGCCGCCAAAAGCTGTCAGTAGGGCCGCATGTGACTGACTCCGGACGCGTGCTGGCCCCTCATTAGACCGCCCAGCTGGCTGCCTGCTGTAGCTTTGGACTTTAGGCAGACTGCCAGCCTCTTCCTTGGACTTTAGCCCAACAGCTCGGGTGATCGCCCCATTATAATATTGGCCGGCGGACGATCGCCCGCTAGAGGACAGGAGCCGGCTGCCCCTATATATACAAGGCTCCCAGCACTTGTCCAAGGACCGAAATTCTTCTGCACTAGACCGAGATTTTGGCACACAAAATACTCTCGGCATTCTCGCATTTCACTCGTAATACAGAAGCAAAACATCAAGCACTTGGCTAATCTCCAACTCTTGGCAACAGCTATCATTCGGTCTTACTTCTCCCGGCCTCTCTCATCAGGAAGACGATCGGCGGGGACGAAGAACACCGAGCTTCGCTCAAGAGCCGGATTAACAGAGTCTTTTTACACTCATTGTATTTAGATTTCTCTCATTAATACTTGTATCCACGAATATTTGTATTAATATCATCTCGCGAGAGCATTCAAGCCCGGGCCTAACAAACCCGGCAAATCGTGTATTATTTATCTTCTCTCGGAAGTGCTCCCGCAATTGTTGTTTGTTGTCCGTCTCCAGCAGTATTTAATCTTCGGATAGATATTTTGGGCAACAACACAGCGTAATTCATAACTAAGGATGTTTTATAATTTCAGATATTTCATGATTGTGTATTTTCAACCCTTGAGGATTGTTGTTCTGTATAACTGACCCCGTTGGGGGATTTTATTTTCAGGTCACGGCAAGGCAAAGGCACGGGAAGAGCATGTTGACGGCGATGAGTCCAAGTGATACTAGTAGGGGGGCCCCAGTCAGTATGGTCATTTCAGTCATTCCGGTTTCTTTCAGTCATCCTTGTTTTTCTTCATATGTATTCCGCTGCAAATTCTGTTTGAGATGTTATTTATTCAGGGTGGTGTATTTTATCTTCATATAAAATATACTAGTATTCTGTATTGTCCTGGTGTATTGTACTTAAGCTCCTTATCGGAGTATTTGGTAATATAATGTGGTTCGGTACTACAATTATATTATTTAATTCCCCAATTTTCATTCGCCTGGTGGGTCCCAGTTGGGGGTCCACGGCACTGTAATATCCGCCTAGTTTGGGGTGTTACAATGGCTACCAGAGGTTCGATGGGCGACCGTTGAAGGTTTTCGGTGGCTGAAAAAAAACTACCGATCGTGGAGAACAGCCCAACAGGCGGCCGAAAAAATAATCAGAAAATTATAGACCGGTCGCCGAAGGTCCGCCAGGCTGCCTCTGGAGGCCTGCCGACGGCTGTTGAAGAACGAGCTGACAGGCAACTGAAGAAAAAAATTGATTGGCTGCTAGAGTCGGCCGGCGCCCGCCGAAGAACCGTCACAACGAAAAATAGAAGATTAATTGTCCTTTTAATTAATTTTTTTAAGATATTTTTAAAGATCAATACTTTTGATATTAAATTTAACATATTAAATTTAATATAGATGGGCAAATCGGAGTTTTTTAAATACACACTACTAGATATACAGGTGTTCTTTTTATTATAAAAACATATGAGAGTGGAAATTAAAAGAAAAACTTACCATAGAAGCAATGATCTGTAGACCAGCATACTTGACATCCCAGGTGAATTCGGTGATGGCCCAGGTGATCCCACCATGAGAAAGGGCATTGTCAATGGCATAATTCAAGTAATGTAAATCGTCGGTGGCCTTGTACAGCCACAAAGCTGCCCATAACAACTCATCCATGTACCCGCTCACCGACGTGTAATACCCCTTCGCTCCTTCTATATTGTTGTCATATTTACCTCTATAATTGTGATCGAGGGATAAAGTCTTTCTTGGTCCCATAACTTTTCACCTTTATCAAAAATGTCTCAAGAAATTTCGTTTACCCAATTACACCCTAATTTTTTCTCAAATGTACAATTTACATCCCAATACTCGTCGGAGTTGAGAAAACGGCGTCGTTTCCCCCCATGTGACCCGCACGTGACTTTTAATTTGGGGCTTTTCATTTCAGGCGTGATGTGGATAATACGTGGGTGAATTTTGAGTTTTTTTATCACCCAAAAAACAATAATTTTTTTCCATCTCATTAATTAAAATTTTTTAATTTTTTATTTATTTATTAAATGTAAACTTAAACTTAAATCAGAGACCCAACGAAGAACGAAGAACGAACAACCCAAAATTAGGGCGAAGAACGAAGAACCCTAAACCGTGTGAGTGGCGGAAATTCGCGTGAAATTCATGGACGAAATGGCGCATACAAGAGATGTAGAGTGTGGGTGCCATGAACGAGCCTCAATCGTGACTAGTTGGAAAGAAGCAAATGTAGGTCGGCGGTTCTACGGATGTGCAAAATACCCGGTATGCCTCAATCGATTGAGAAGTCTGTAATGTCGATATTGTACGTTCAATTTTTAATGTTTTCTGATTTTCTTCTCGATTATTTATGTTTCAGAAAGATGGGTATTGTAAATTCTTTCGCTGGATTGACGATCCATTGTGTGATCGGGCAAGACCAATTATACACGGGTTACTGAGGAGGGTTAATGAGCAGAGGGATGAGACCCAAAGAGCGGAGATAATTGTAGATAAATTGAATCAAATGATTCAATTGGTGGAGTGTGCAAATGACAAGCTTGAAGAACAGAATAGGGCATTGAAGGAGGAAAATAGACAATTGATTTCTCAAAACCAGAAGTTGAAGATGAAAATGAAGGTGGAGGAGAGAAGATATGGCATCAAATTATGTAATATGAATCTGTTTGTGAAAGCTTTTGCTATGGTTTGTGCTGGTTTAGGTTTGTTGAATCTGGTGCCTCATCTACTTGGATATGATGAAGGTGTAGGATTAAAAATATTATGTTAGATTGATGTACTGGTGGTGTGAGCAAGTGCACATGTGTTGTTCTGGTTTAATGTTCTGGTTTGTGTCTGGTTTTGTAGAATGAAGAAAGTGCACATGTGTTGTAATTGGTTTGTATTATCAGTTTTTATTTTAATGAAGTGTTCCTCTGTTAATTGAAGTGTTCCTCTGGTTTGTTCTGGTTTGTATCTGGTTTGTTGATTGAAGTGTTCCCCTGATTTGTTCAGGCTTAATTTCATTAACCAAAGAACATAATGTGTAAGAGTTATCATAATGTGCAAGAGTTATCAAAATGAGGTTTGTATATGGTTTTTATGTGCAAGAGTTATCAAAATGAAATGAAGATAACAAGGACCATATATCAGAAACATCAGAAACAGCACAAAACAAACATCAAAGTGAAATGAAGTTAACAAGAAGGACCAAACATCATAAACAGCACAAAACAAACATCAAAGTGAAATGAAGTTAACAAGAAGGACCAAACATCAGAAACATCAGAAAACAAAAGGACCAAATGAAGTCACATGTACCAAACATCAGAAACATCAAAAACATCAAAGGACCAGATATCAGAAACAAAATGACTTAATTTCACTAACCAAAATCAGAAACATCAAAGTACCAAATGAAGTATTTTAAACAACAGGACTTAATTTCATTAACCAAAATCACAAATATCAAAGTACCAAACAGCAGAACATGAAGTTAAATATAATTATTACAATCCCCAAAATAAGCAAAAAAAACCTGAACAAGTACACATTAATGAAAATAAGTCAGATGTCTTCATTTCTTCTTATACTTTCCTTTCCCTTCTGCTTTTCCATCCTGTGATGATAAATCCAAGTACTTCTGACCATCATTATCCACCACAATCCTCTTCAAAGTGTCCTCTCTAAGGGTTGCATGACATTTTTTTGTGAAGTGCCCAACCCAACCATCTCTCCCTGGTGGTGGTGCTCTAATTTGAACCCTTGGCTGCAAATGACCTTGTCCCATTTGCATTTGCTGGTACATGGGGGGTCCATGAAGATGAGGTTCTGGAGCAGGTTTGTACCATTCTTTATTGATTACTTGGCTCTGTTGAGTGGTACCAACATTCTCTTCCACAAGTATAGGGTTCACAAACCTTGGTGGTGCAATCTGCTTAAAGTGCATCACACATATCACACCAATTCAGCATAAAATATAATAAACAATAGATATACTACAATAATGTCAGTGCACACACCTCATTTGTGTTGTCATCAATGTTAATAACTTTGTCACCTATCACACTAGCACTTGATTGCTGAGCACCTCTATCAGAAGCATCAACCTACAAATTTGATACAACATAACACAAACATCCATAACCTTTGCATAAGATACAACATATACATGAAACATGATGAATACCTTTTTCCTTTTGCATCCAGCAGCATTATGTTCTTGGACTTTGCATTTGCTACAAGTCACTGTTGTTTGTTGTCTCCTCATCCTTTTTGGTTTGCTCCCACTCTTCCTTGCCTTCTCATCAGGCTCCAATCTTCTCTTAGTTTGTCTCTTGCCTCTCTTAGGTTTTGTACCAAAATTAGGGGGAAGAGGGGGAATATACATTGTCTCACCCCATAAAGCCTCAGAGTTGATCCCATAAATGGCTCTCATATGCTTTCAAATAGGTCTCAACAGTGTATGCATCATCCACAAAGTCCACAGGGTCCAATCCTTAATTTAGTATTGCACATATAGCATGTGTGCAAGGTATTCCAGTTAGTTGCCATGCTCTGCAGGTGCACATTACCTGCTGCAAATCTATTGTATACTGACTCCCATCATAGCAAGACACCTGATAGTGTTCATGACTAGACATCTGCTGCAATTTGAAGTTATTATGCAAATGCCTGACACAAAATCTGTGCTCACACCCTGGAAAGACTGACTGGAATGCTTGAATCAAGCCCTTCTGCTTGTGTCTTGATCATTAAGAGACAGATCAGACTTCAATACAGTGAGAAACCACTCCCAGTTTGGTCCATTCTCCTTTTCAACCATAGTATAAGCTATAGGATACAGGTTGTTGTTACCATCAACCCCAACTATAGTAAGGAGCACACCCCCATGCTTGCTTTTCAGATGACACCCATCCACACCTATAATAGGTCTACACCCTTTTCCAAACCCTTTTTTTAATGCATCAAAACACATATAGATCCTACTAAACCTAGTAACACCATTATCTAGTTCAGTTCCTAATAGTATGGTGGATCCAGGATTTATTTTCCCCAGCTCATCAACATAAGACCATAGCTTAGAGTATTGAAGGTCAGGATCACCTTCAATCTTCAAGAGTGCTTTCTTCTTAGCTTTGTAAGCCTGTTTCCTACTGATTTGGCACCTTGTGTCATGGTAAGTGTCTTTCATAAAAACAACAGCATCTTTCTTCTGATCATATTGGAACCTCTGCAAGAATCTCTCACTCAACCATGTGGAGGTCATGTTCCTAACCTTATTAGTAGGTGCACATGTGTGCTTGTCCTCAAACACCCTAATCTGGAATGCCATCTCATCCTTTCTTTTCGATGCATGGATCTTCCAGTTACAATTATCATTCACGCACTTTGCATATTTCCTTCTTTTATCATTATTAGGAAAGCATATGCTCCTCTTAACATTGACAGCATGTGACTGAGCAGCCTTTCTGAACTCCTGCTTAGTGGCAAAGATTTGATTGAGGCAAAACACTGGACTGAATATTGTCTTGGGATTAAACACAGGGTAATTAGGCTCATCATTGTCTTCATCAGACACTCTGTTCTCATCAAAGTCCACATCATTGACCTCACAAACAATGTCAGGCTCACCCTCACCCTCACCCACATTATCCTCTTCATCAACTACAGGCTGCTTACCCTTAACACTTTCTTCAGGCTGCTTACCCCTCTCACTTCCTTCAGGATGCTTACCCCTCTCATTTCCTTCAGTCTGATTACCCCTCTCACTCATCCCTTCAGGCATAATATAAATGGTACTATTCTCAATCTCATTAGATTCATCTATCTCATCATTGTCATAGGACACTTCCTCTATATTTTCCTCAAAAATCTCATCATCATCTTCATCAGTCAATTCATTACCTATCATAAAGTCAGGATCTTCAAAGTCTTAGTCATTCTCATCAAGATTTATGTACACACTCTCAGTTTCTACTTGCACTTGTTGATCTACTTGCACTTGTTCAGCAAATATATGAACTTCCCTGAATGCAAGGTCCCTCTCTAACCATGAATTAAGATCCTCATCACCAGCTAGGAGTTTAAAGCTCATATCTCTAAGTCTAACATAATACTTCTTCTCCCCTTTGCACCCTGCCTTTACACAATACTCATCCAAATCAGATTTTTTAAGTTCAAATGTCCTAACCCAATCATAAACAACCCTGTCCCCCCCTACGTACTCATTGTCGGAATGCTCAAACTTTCCACCAAAATACAAGACCAAAGTGAGGTATTTACTATTCGAATCTGTACAAAAGCATGAAAGAAGCCAATTTTTAGTTATCAATTACTTATACAAAGGCGAATCTTAAACACAGGGAAAAGAGAACTCACCATATTTTGGGTTGGGGCACTCCATTGCACCTTTCCTCCGCACAAAAACCATTGCCCTTTCCTTTTCTCTGTCTGGGGCTCGAAATTCAGGTACGCAAGAGACGTTCAACTCGGAGACTTTCTACGCATGAACCCTAGAATGATAAAGATCCTCTTTCTCCCGCCTTTCCTACGCGCAGCTCAGAGTTGTATTTCTAATATAATTTAATTGTTAATCTTTTTTTAATTATATTTTTTTGGCTATTTTAATTTCAGTTAATGAGATAGCCATTCTTTGTGTTTTAATTGAGCAAGACATTCCACGTATTATCCACATCACGCCTGAGTTGAAAATTCCCAAATTAAAAGTCACGTGCGGGTCACATGGGGGGAAACGACGCCGTTTTCTCAACTCCGACGAGTATTGGGATGTAAATTGTACACTTGAGAAAAAATTGAGGTGTAATTGGCTAAACGAAATTTCTTGGGACATTTTTAGTAAAGGTGAAAAGTTATGGGACCAAAAAAGACTTTATCCCTTGTCACCGAACTCAAACAACTGCAAAGCAAACAAATTCTATGTTAGTTTATGTTATTATTTTGGCCCAAACTTGGCCCAGAATTATTTATCTCCATCTGGCCCATTTGTGCTGGCCCAGCCCGTGGCAGCCCTTTAATTAGGAGCCGTCTGATCCAGACTTAATATCTACTTTTGATCTGGACCGTCCGACTCCCCTTATATAAACCTAACCCTAAACCCTTCTCCCTCACTTCTCCCTTCTCTGCGCCGTCACCCTCCTTTTCTCTCTTCTCTCCCGTGACCTTTCCTTCCCTGGTCAACTCCACCCCCCGCTGCGATTTTTTTCTCTCGGTGCTAAATATTAGAACCTGACCCACTTTCGAAGCGTTGCATGAGCCCTTCAGTATCTCACCTTTGCACGAACCAATATTTGGTATGCATGCAGCAAATCAACTTACATATGCATGACCCTGATATTGATAACATGTCAGCTCTGAAACGCATTATCTGATATCTCCAAGGAGCGCTTAATTTTGGACGACATTTATACAACACATTCCTCAGCCGTCTAGTCTCCTGCACAAGCTGGACTGTCTATCCCGACACACATTGCTCCACCTCTGGTTATCATGTGGCGACAACCTACTTTTGTGGTCCTCTACATGCCAACCGACCCTTTCCCGCTCTAGCATCGAAGCCGAATATAGAAGTGTAACAAATGTCATATAGCCAAATCGTGTTGGCTTTGAGGTTTTGAAAAACACTACTAAGGTTTGAAAAATTAATATAAGCTCAATCATTTGCTAGGTTTTAAACCCATTTTCAAAGAATCATGAGTAGTTCATTATTCAAAACGTAATGACTCTATTCAAGCCCCTAATGGAAAACCATACAATTCAAAACTAAAATATATACTTCTAGGGTAAAAAAGTACTATAGCCAGGGGCGGAGGCCCAAGGGGGCCTTTAGGGGCCAAGGCTTGTTAATAATTAGTAGATATATTACCCTAAACTCTAAAGCCCACAACACATACGTGATACGCCCTCATCCTTCTTCCAGAATCCATTCGTCGGCCTTCTGAATGCAGCGAGCAAAAGTGTAAAACTGCAGCGATTTAGAGTTAGACGAGACGAGAGCAAACATCGGCCATCGATTCGAACTATTCGGCTTCGCAATCGCACCATCACAGCCAGCGGCCATCTATTCTCCGTGAGTCCGTTCCAGCTTAAGATCAAAGGATTCGAAGCCTAGCGGACCAGCAGAAAGAGGACGGTCATCAATTGATTCGATTCGGTTTTGCCCTCTACTCTTTCCCTCTTTGTCTCTTTTGTTTTAATACTTTGATAGTTCAATTGGTTTAAAATGCGATAAAATTGTTAATTTTGTTTGACATGTAGATCAGTAGATGAAGAAAACTCAATCTACCATTCATGGATTTTTTAAAATAAAACATGTTAGTTCTTCTTCTCAAGATACCGAAGAGACAACAAATCTAGATGATAATACCCCTTCACCTAGTCTTCTGGTTACCGAAAACCCTTGCAGAAAAGCTCAAATGAATAGTAATGATATTGATCTTAGTGCATTAGAACGAGACCCTGGCTTGCGTTATCAAGTTTATGATTATCCTTTCAAGCAACAAGATACAATTCGACGAGCTTATATGAATCTTGGTCCTCTTCAACCAACACTTTCCGTCTTTCCAAAATCTGGGCCAGAAACACATAAACGTAGTTTTCAAGCTTCGTGGTTTAAGTTATATCCCTGGATTGAATATTCACAAAGTTTAGATGCAGCTTTTTGTTTCCCATGTTTTTTATTTAACAAGCCATCTGGACTCGGATATTGTGAAAACAAGGATACGGAGTAAAATGAAAGATGAGTGTCTAAATGACTCATTGGTTTTGTATATCGAAAGATAACTTGCTGAAAAGATTACTTTGAATGAAATTGTAGAATATTTCAAGGCAGCGAAGGATCGACTGGTTCCACTTTGATGAGCGATGTTTGGTATTTTTATATTTAACGTCTAGTTTTAATGTTTTGTTATTTATAACTTTGAATGTACCTATTGTATTTTTAAAAATAAGATCTTAACTTTGGCCCCGCGGTTGAAAGGCTTGTGATCCACACCTCACTATAGCATTTAATTAGTGGGTTGGACGTAAATTTTTTGCGATAAGAAAATGGTTGTCTTGGCCAATTATTTATATGGAAGTTTTTCATAGTAATAGTAATTAAAAGAGTGAGCAAAGACCTAACTCCGTCTGCCCTTCTATAAACCTCATTAACTAACTTACTTGTTTTGCGTGCTCCAATAGAAGGTGCGCATAATGTGGATTTGTTCTCCTAAACACAATTGAGGCGGCCGCCATGGCTGCCGCTGTCTCCGCTGCCACCTCTGTTCCGGGATTTTGCTCATCCAACTTGTAAGCTCGGCGGGATGTTGTCATGTCCTCCGGCCGCTGCCAGAACAGGTGATCGGTGCCACCATCACCCACCTGATGATCATATACAGTCAACAACAGTAATTCTTGAGTAACCCATTATTAGGTCACCTTATTACCCACACAAAGCACGATACTATGGCCTATTTTGACATTAAGAGATCTTACGTTGTCTGATACCGATACAGAACCAGACTTTGGTTTAGACTGACTGGAAAATAAAATAGTTGGACCCACAAAGATAGATAATTAGGGGCGTTTGTTGCCACTGTGTCTGATATTATTGACTCATCATCTTTTCCAAGATTCAAAAATTGTACGGCGTGATTGGGGGAGATTAGAAGATCCCACAGTTCAAATTTCATGCGTATGGTCCGCTAGATACAGCTATACGTTTGCCCAATTTTTTTCAAAACAATTTAAAATGGAACTGGAACAACAATATTAACGACGAAAAGTGTTTTTTTTTTTCTTTTTTCTTTTTTTAATTATAAAAAAGATGTCTGAAAGTTGTTACCTGAGCCCAAAGAACATTAGGATTAGTGTGTGCTTTAATAAAAGGGAAAACTGCATTTAATAGCAACATACTTTGTATCGGTTCCTATTTTTAGCAATCAGCTTTAACAATTACCAGTAATAGTAACGAACTATCCATTTCTTGTAAGATTAGAAACTTCTAACACTTACCTCTGTTAAATTGTGACGTGGCCGTTAATATAATTTTAAAATACATTTATATGCCACTCTGTATTATTTGTAGGGTCAGTTGGATGATGATATGTCATATCCCATTTATGGGTCTTCTTCACGATTTCAGAAAGGGAAATTTACCCATTTAGGGTTTATACCCGTTCGAAGAAAAAAAAAAGGCGCATGAAATGTCTTCTTCATCTTCTGAAATTAAAAGAAATTACCTTTGCTCATCTTTTGCTTTTTCAAGCCTCTTCCTAATGTTTGGACATAACTCATCAGTCCATTTTGCATGTTTATTCCTCATACTTTCCAATCTTTCCATAAGTATAACCCTGATTGCTTCTAGCATTGTCAAAATAGGTTTTCTTCTAAGTTCACGAATAAGTGAGTTAAAGCACTCACTTATTCCATTCTCAACAATTTCACAAGCAAAGATTAGTATCGAAAATGCTCTGCACTGTGATGATGGGTCCCTTTGCTTCAAGTAGTTATATGCATCAATGTTTGCCTTCTTCACTTCATATTCTCTTCAAAGAGTGTAGGGTAACTTGACTTTGAAATTTTCCAAAAAGGTTTCTAAACAAAACACCGAATCTTTTACGAAATTTGCATAAATGTGCCTAGCACATTGTCTGTGCTCTGCACTAGGCAACACTTGTTTAATGATTCAATTAAACCCCGAGATGGACTTACACATATTAGTAGAATACAAGTAATAATAATAACAATCACATATAACCAAGTTAAATACCTTATGTTGATAAAAAAAATACCTTATGTTGGTCAGACATTAGAGTTGTACCAGCACCATTTCCCAAATGAAGGTCATCTCTTAAAAGTTCTATGAACCATTCCCAGTTTTCCTTATTCTCTACAGTCACAACAGCCCATGCAATGGGCAATATATGGTTATTCCCATCTCTCCCTATTGCTGAAAGTAGCTCCCCCTTGCAAATTGTCTTCAAAAAGCACCCATCTAGACCAATAATCTTTCTACATCCATCAAGCCAACCATCTTTCAAACCCTTAAAACATACATAAAAGCCTTGGAAGTATAATTGCCCATCAGGATTACGTTCAACCTTAAGCTTAACAGTACTACCAGGATTAGTTAATAAAATCTCTGCTGCATAGTCTCTAAGTTTCTCATAATGTTTCCTAACTGATTCCTCATACTGAATCTTTGCATAATCTCTAGCCCTTGATGCTTGACTGGTGGTGATGGTACATTTATACTTTTTCAAGAAAGCAGCCTGCAAATCCTTCAAGTGTATCTTTGGATTTTGCCTTATTTTAGCCCCAAACTTTTCTGCAATCCATCTGTAATGTACTATGGAACATGACTGAAAGTTTCTTGTACACCTATGCTCATCTATTAATGATTTAACTTGAAATGAAGCTTCTCCTTTCTTCCAGGTAGCCCATAACCTAAATGGGCAATGACGTTTCTTAGTAACTTCATCCTTTTTACCACAAACAGCCAACACCTTGGCATGATCATTATGTTCAAACCTGATTTGATAACCATTGGCCAATGCATAATAAATCAAACAATCTTTTAGTTGCATAGGGCTTTCATACCTCTCTTTTATATAGGGTCTCATAACTTTCCAGTGAACCTTAGGGTTATGCCTAGGGCCATTTTGCTCATCATCTTCAAGTGACCCAAACTCATCCTCATTGTCAACATTTGACTCAACATTGTTAAGGCTATGCAAATAACCTGTCAAATCAGTCAGGAACTCATCATGTTCTACCACCATAAACTCTACTCCCTCACTGTTTGCCTTATCCCTCTGATTCCCTTCACTATCAACAATCACATTTTGGGTCACTTTTGATTTTTCCTTAGCTTTCTGGTACAATATGGATGACTCAATTGTACAAGCATCTTTCTTCAACTTTTTTTGCCTAACCTCCAACACCTCATCCTCTCCATCAGATATGTGATCTAAAGAAGCACCTCCGATTCATCGTCTGTTATATCTACTTCAATATCTTCATCATTCTCATCACATTCATCACTAGAAGAAGAATTCTCAACATTCTCATTTTTCTCAACATTCTCATCATTTTCATCAATAAGATTCTTAGTTCCCATATCCACACTACCCTCCCCATTGATAACATTGACATTTTCATCCTCACCAATCCACTCACTAAGGTCATCAGTAAATTGGCTCATATAAACACATATTTTTCTTGGACTTTTAAACCCATGATTCATGAACAATTTAATATCCACATCACATTCAATTCTTCTAAGACCCCCATTTCGTATATCTTTACCAGGGACACAATAATAAACAGATTCACACTTACTTGAGTTGGTTAACAACATTAAATGATCTTTTAACTCAGAAAAACTAAGGTTGCTAAAATCTACATTTTCAAAGCTTTGATTGTTACCACCGGCATACCACAATGGATGCTTAAGGAACAATCCAGAGTGATAAATCTCAATTGAAATTCCCTTACAAACGGAAGATTCACCCATCTGCAAATAAATAACAAAAAATAAAAAAAATAAAAAAACCCTAAAATTGTACATTCAATGCAGACACACAAGAACATATATAATGAGCCTGAAGAAGAAGCCTGAAAAAAACCCTAGAATTTTACCTTCCAATCGCCCGTGAAATCGCCTGTGAAGTCGCCGAACCTGTGAAATCGCCTTTCGCAGAGGTAGTTGAATCGTGGAGAGAGAGAGTGGGAAATATGACATATCATCATCCAACTGACCCTACAAATAATACAGAGTGGCATATAAATGTATTTTAAAATTATATTAATGGCCACGTCACAATTTAACAGAGGTAAGTGTTAGAAGTTTCTAATCTTACAAGAAATGGATAGTTCGTTACTATTACTGGTAATTGTTAAAGCTGATTGCTAATAATAGGAACCGATGCAAAGTATGTTGCTATTAAATGCAGTTTTCCCTTAATAAAATAATCAGCCCCTCATTTGATGGACTCAGGGCATGCCGGAGCTCGCCAGCTGCGGCCATCTGATCCCGGAATTCGATAACCCCCCCATGACAGCATTGTAATAGTGATGGCCATTGGTAAACCAAACTTGACATTGTTACCAGCATCATAATAGCCTCCTACAAAGTCTACCTAATATATATATATATATATAGATGAATTAGATCATATGAAAACCAATTAGGTTGTGAAATCTAGAAACTTTTGTAGGTTATTGATATTAGTGATTTAATGACTGTAGATGAGTAGAATTATATGTATTTATATATTTTTTTATTGCATTATTTGTTGCATATACTAGCGACCAGCTTGATGCAACAAATAATAACAAATATGCAATGAAATAACTTAATAATGCAACCGGTTTCTAGATTTCACCATTAAGGGTGTTTTCCACCATAGTCAATCCATATATATATATATATATATATATATATATATATATATATATATATATATCACCAACAATAACTGTTATGTTAAAGGATTAATACCCATTGTGTGCCTAAGTCTGTTAGTTTATGGGAATTCCTAGTTAGACGGCTAAGGCCTGTTTGTATGTATTTCTCCCTATTTAAAGGGATCTCATCAATGGAATAATACACAACTCTTTTGCCCTACTTTATTGTCTCAGCTATTTTCCCTTCAACACGTTATCAGCACGTAGTTCCCAACTGAGCAAGAAAAATCCCTCCCGTTTTTTTTTCTCTCTGCAAAAATTCCGAGACCAAAATTCTGAATATTACGAAAAAAAAGCGAATTTTTTTTTGTAAAACCCTGGCACCACCGCCGCCGCCGATACACACCAGATCGGATGGTCATTGTAACACCCCCAATCCGCTCAGGGATATTACATGCCATAGACCCTCTCCTCGAGGATCTACCAGGCTGATAACAAAAATCAAACATCTAAACATCGCCTTTTAGGCTAAAATGACCCAGTAGACCGACTTGGTATTTCAATAATAACATTCAACTCAATTCCAAACACATACCCACGCAGGGGTCAAAATACAATAAACTCCCATACAACGGGGAAAAGATACTGCAGCAGAAAAGAAAATACAACTAGACCAATACGACGTCAACGGATCCTCGTGTGATTAGTATCGTTTATCTTTCATCATCCTTCGTGCCGACCCTGTGCTATGCTCCAAAACCTGAATGCAAAAATAGACATCCACCCCCGAATACTTGGGGGTTAGCAAAACTCCACTGTTTTGCTAGTGCAAGAACAAAGTGAAAATACGAGCCATACAATTCACATTTCACGAATAACAATAACCAGGAATCCTCAGAAACCCAAACGTAACGAAAAGTACTTCCCGAGGCATGAGTCTAGTAAACACTTCTCAAAACCGAAAGATCACAAATAAAAGGGAAACCATTTATAAAACAGTTTTAAAGATGCCATCGAGAGTTTTAATAGAAAACAATTTGCAAGAAAGCCACTCAATCAACACAAACGAGTCTTCACAAATATTTCCACGGGCTTCTCAACCCAAAACCAAATAATATCAACACGAGATCAATCATCTCAACATTCCACAGGGTCCTTGACCCAATAAACAGAATAGCAACAGAGCCCATCAAAGACAAAGCCTCTCGTTCGACCAGTACTGCTCAAGACCCCTGATTAAATAACCCTCGGAGATCTCGTCAAATGTCCTTGGTTAATTAACCCTGATACCAACGTTTAAAACAAGTTGAAACACACTTTAAGAAACACGAATCACGGTCTATAACGAGACCAGCATTTTGGAAAGAGTTGAAAGAATTTTGAAATACGATAATCGTTCGGTAACGGGGTCTTAGCTATCACTCAAATACCCGTAACCAATAAGCCTGCCAGGCGCCTCCACTGCGCACCTGTGCACCGGCGTTCACACCACTATGTTGGCCGCTCCTTGAACATGTTACTGTGCCGGCGATCACTCCCTCAAGAACCGCCCCTTGACACATGCATTATGTAACACCGGCGTTCACCACCCATATGGAGCCGCACATTGCAGCGTACACCAGGCCGGAGTACACGCCCCGCCCTCAGAGGCTCCCGGATATGACGTCTCTCAATAACAAGTATTCACATTGTCACAAACATCAAGCACACAGTCAATCGTGTAACAATTATCAAATCAATACACCAATTCACATAATTCATCCGTCAGTCCACGACCACACGAATAAATAACAACACGCTCGTCAACCATAACGCGACAGAAATAAGCAATATACGTACGCACGCATTATCAAGCGAAACATCAACACCAAATATATCTAAAGGATTCACGTAGTCACTTACAACCTACGAAATTTACAAAACACACGCGTTTTGAAAGTGAGCCTTTAACGAGGCTAGCCGAATCTTTTGAAAACTCATTTCAAACAAATAAACGAACACACCAAGATTATCACTAGTTATCATATCCACAAAACAAGAATAGTATGGACAAGGTACTTGCCTCGAATAAGAACAACGCAGAGAATCGACCGAAGTAGGTTGGCACGAACCGACTACGAACCCTCCGACTCCACCGATCGCCAACTCACGTTCATAAACTATGAAGGACAATAACAACGATGAAATGAATTCCATAACACGACTCAAAGCCGTTGAATTCAAAGAACGAATGACGAAAGTTCAAGTGTTTTCCCCAAAACGGCCAAGAACACGATTCGTCCCGACAAAACACGAAAATGGAATTCCAAGTTAAAATATGGATATACATTCCATAGAATATGTTTAACAACATCATTTAACCACAATCTACCCAACAAAAACGGATGGAAAACGAGATCGGGAGCAAATCCCCCAAAAAGTCGATTCGAAGGAAATTAAGAAATATACTTCGATTCGACGAAGAACAATGGATTAAATGATGTTAAACACAAGAAAACTACCAAGATTAATCATACCCATCATGAATTAATCAACAACACGGAACGAATCGGACAAAAATGCAAAAATCCCCAAATTCACGAAATTAGGGTTCTAAGGAAGATTACCTTGATTCGCTGGATCAAAGGATGATAACGGATGATTGATTGATGTTATGAACTCAAGAACTTCATGGATTTGTTGTTAAACAACATGGCTTCGTCACCCATGAATCGCCAGCCGCAGACGGAGAAGGAAGGAAATGAAAAACGAGATGAAATGTGACTGCTCTGTCACATTTATACTGGGCCGGACTAGCGCGCGTTAGGCTGCCGAGCTAGCGTGCGCTATCGGCCCAGGCCGCAATCCAGTGACTCCATCGACTAGATCGCTTTCGGCAAGGTAGCGTGCGCACTTTTCCGCCATAGCGCGCTACTCACGGCCGTAGAAGGCGCAATGCCCGACATTAGCGTGCGCTACCTGCCGAGCATGACCGATTCCGTAACCCCAGACTCCACTGTCCGGACCGATAGCGTGCATTAGGCCGGCCGATAGCGTGCGCTACACTGCCGGTTAGCGCAGCCTTTTCCGGCCAGAGCGTGCGCTTACGCCGGTTCTCTCGCCGCTGCCCGTCCGGGTGCCTGCAATCGCCCGCTGGGCCCCGCAACCGTCCGGCCAGTGCTCGAACACCAGGGCTCGACGACTCGATTTCCGAAAACGTACGGAACAAACACGACGAAAAGTTTGCGGACAACATCAACGACCCGAAATGAAAACATAATACCATAATTAATCAAACGCGACCAAGAAACGGGTCGAGACAACAATTACAGATACGGATACCCGTAACTTTTAAGAAATTACAAAATGGCCCAAAACGCCCGGAAATCACGATACGTTATCGAATAACCAAACCGAAGTTCACAACACGTCTAACAAAGTTAAACGGACTTACGGGAAACTCGAAACAGTAGTTTCGAACGAGATTCGCAAGAATCGAACTCAAGTGCGAAAAGTCGCTAAAAAGCACGGAACTCAACAAAACGACATCGAAACGAACTCGGATGTCAAAAAGTGCAGAATTAATCATTCTCAGAATAATGAAACGGTCATGAGTGAGTCATCAAAACGGACTTCCGCTGAAAAAAAAAAAAGAAATTACCGGAAATCGAAAATTGCGGATATTAAAGTCATCTTCTTCACCAACCCAAGCCACCATTCGCCTACTCATTCAGGCACTGCACCCCAGATCCGCTTCGTGTCGCTGGCCCTGACCATGTCAGATCTGCACCAGATTTACCGAAACCCAGCCACCCAGAAAACCCTCCTCTCATCTTTCCTCCCGATTTTTCACTCTCCTCCCAGCCAACCAGAAAACCCTTCACGATGCTGGCACCACTCACCATCATGGGGCCGACGCTCAAACACATAGTCTCGCTCGAAACATACGCACCAACGGGCTTCCACACACTGCTGCTGCGGATTGCCGGAAGAACAACCCGGATGGAACGAACGGTCGATTGAGAATGGACCGAGAAGGATTTCGAGTTTCGATTGAGGAATCATGCTGAACATGTTTTGGGTTACAGGACTCGAAAAATTTGCAGAGGATTCAAGGGGATCATCGGAGTAAAGTACACAATACGAACCCTACTATCTGCAATGTACAATTTTTAGATTTTTTTTATATATCCTTGATTGCATACTTATACTCTGTAATTTATTTATGCTTAATTAAACCAAATAAAGCATGATGCATTGATAACTTTAATTAAATCAAACTAAAAGCAAATTGAATTAAAAATAATTCACGTGAACTAATTTATCTTGCGACATAAGAAACCTACTTGATTGCATAATATGTGTATAGATATCCCTAGGACTATGTGATTATATCTATAAATATACATATATTTGCATACATATATAGATATGAGATGCAAATTAGGCTTCAACACTAGTAGACTTTTAGAGGACTTATTTCTACTACCTATATCAACTCGAACCGTGATAAAGTAATATCATTGGTAATTCTCAAATAGCATCGAAAGTAGTTTTGACCATATCTTGGTTCCGAAAAATAATATGCTCCCATTATTGAAAATTTTATCATGGAAAGTACTCATGGTAAACTGTGAAAAATCATTATCCTTTTTCTTGTATTAAGATAGCTGATCCAACTCGTCCCGAGTTTTATATCTTGGACTCAAAAGAGCTTGAGTACCATAGATGTGTCTCCTACATCGAGACCACATTTGTTGCTAAGGACTATAGTGCCACAATCTTTGATACCGCATGCGATGCACCGTCTGATAAAATCAAAGTTAGGGCATTAATGTTCCTTAGACGACATATCGAACCCAGCTTGAGATGGAAATATCTACAGTTGAAATCCCTAAAGAACTGTGGGATGCCCTTAAGGGACGATTTGGGAACATATATACTTTGCTCCCATAACTGACCGTGCAATGGAATGAAATCCGTTTGCTTGATTATAAACGGATCAACGACTTCAACAAAGATATTCTCCGCCTCAAGGCAGGCCTCAATTTCTGTGAGAAGGACATCACAGAAGATGACATGATACAGAAAATCCTTTCCACCTTTCCTACTTCGGCCTTTATACTAGCGAACCAGTATAGGCTGGAGTATGACAACAAATGCATCACTACCTTCAATAAGCTTATCAACCTACTGCAAGTGGCTGAGAGGCATAATGGAGTGTTAGTTAATGCCAGGCCCGCTGGGACAACGAAAATTTCCGAGGCCAATTATGGCATAGTGAAGGATGGAAAATACCCCAATGAATAGGGGACTCGACATGATAGGCTTCGTGGTCAATGACGTGGGGATTCTTCCAATATAATGCGAAGAGTTGGTGCTCCGGTCTATACTAGCTAAGGGAACCAAAAAGCACATACCTGTCATGTCGCCTCTAAGGCTCGAGTTGGCAATGAACCATGCTATCATTGTGGAGATGCTGGACATGGTACAAGAACTGCCATACAAGCAAGCAAGTCGCATCTCACTAAAAGAAATATATAGAGTCCAAAGAAAGGAGAACTCACAATATGGAAGAATATGATCTATGTAATGCCCAGATAATTATTGTGTATTTCATCTCTATTTGAGCATTTTGGCATTAGCATGTTGTACTTCGATTTGAGTAGAAACCTCTGTATTATGGATCATGTATTGATAAGGGTATAATTTCATAGATGTTGTCTCACGATTGTAACTTTACACATATAGCGCATGCTAACGATGAAGTGTAGCGCACGCTAATTGTGTGAACTAGCGCACGCTACTTTTGAGGCCTAGCGCGCGCTATACGTGGTCAACCTGATTGAGACAGGTTGGTAGGTTAGATCAGACTGTGGATTTTATTGAGGATATATCGGGATGAATCTGGACGGCTTTTTGGAAAAGTCAAGTCAACGGTACTTAGCGCACGCTAAGGGTTTGAGGCTAGCGCACGCTACATCGAGAGCAGTGAGGTCACTGAACTTTCGTTCAATCGTTAGCGCATGCTGAAAATAGTCTTTAGTGTACGCTAATCGTTGGTTTTTATGCACGTAAAGCTGTTTAGCGTACGCTAACCCGAGATCAGTCAGAGTCAGTAGGCTGCGAGACCGTTAGCGCACGCTAGGGATAGAGCCGTAGCGCGCACTAATAACCCTTTTCTATAAATAGGACAGCACCCATCTTCATTTTTTCATTTTACACCACTTCCCATACTCGATTTTTGAGACTTAGAGAGTCACTCTCTCCATCATAAACCTTCATATCAGCCTCCTAACACATCATTGAAGGCGAGGAGATTTGAGGATTCGTGTTCAAGCGTCCTACGTTGAGTTCATCAAGAGTTTTCGTCTTTTCTTTCCATACAAGGTATGTATCGCTGCCCTGTTGTGCGGCGATTTATAGGCCTCGACGTCGATCAATAAAAAGGCTGAGCGACTGAGTCCACAACCAATCAAGCAATGGCGAACTCGCCTAAACAAAGGTAGCGGCCTGCCTTCGAGTATCTAGCGATCGACTCCCAAGGCGATCGCCTTCCGGCACCTAGCCATCGACTCTGGTGCCCGACCTAGGACGACCGTCCTGTGCCACGAGCAAGACCTTCGTCCGTCAAAGTCTACGAAGACTGGATCTCAAAGCAGCGCCCATGTGTAGATCCGCGAAAGGCGCCGCATCACATGGATCGTTGACCACAGCCTGTCACTACCTTCTCACCTACCGACAGATCCGCCGAAAGGTACGAGGTGGGACCGCCCGTGATAGCAACTCAGATGCGTGCAGACTTCTCATTGGACCGCACAGCTGGCTGCCAGCAACTCCTGCGGACTTTAAGAAGACTAGCCCATGTGCAAAAGATGATCGCCCGCTTATTATAATACAGCAGAGGCGATCACCTCGCATCTCCCAGTCCTATAAATAGAGAACTTCCAGCAATTGGAAAAAGATTCTCCTCTCAGTTCAGAGAAAACTCTCAAATACATACACTCTTCCAGGCTCTCGGCTTCCTCTCTTGAATATACCTCAGGATTTTTCTCTTAGCACCTCTCATCCAGAAGATGGTCGGCAGAGGCAAGAACTCCATGCAGTACAGATTCAACGAGACTCACAAGCCTAGGAGCTCAAACATACAGCTACTACACACCGTGAGAGACTGTCGATTTCTCACGGTCGTCACAGCTCATCAACGTTGTTACAAGAACTCAGAGAGTATCATATCTGGTTCTTCCGGCAATCTTCACGCTCAATAGCTAAGATGACTAGGGTCTTTACACTCATTGTAATTGTACTCTAACATTAATACTTGTACCACAGAATATTTGTATTAATAACATCTCGCGAGAGCATTCAAGCCCGGGACTAACAACCCCAGCAAATCTTGTGTTATTTACCTTCTCTACGGAAGTGCTCTCGCACTTTGTTTGCTACTCGACCATTCCAGCAATATCTATCTCCGGATAATATTTTGGATAGCAATAATTGGCGCTAGAAGAAGGGGATCTTAACCTTCATTTTTATTCATACCGTCACGAAGAACACTCACTATTCTCGGGGCATATACTTGAAGTGACACTCACTGCGCTTCAAAGAAAGCCTTCAGAACCATGGTGTCCGCCACTACATCGAAGAGAGCCACTCTCCGAACCGTCGGACACCATATCCCGGCTCGATCCGAGCCCCAACCAACGGCAGAGGGAATCCGCGGCAATGCGAGACTCTCGATCCCGCACCTAAGGGGTGGCCCCAGCCTCTCACTCGACCAGTTCCAAACCGCGGAACAGATCAAGGAGGGTATGGCGATCCTAAAGGAGCGACGGAGAGCATGCGCGACGCCCGCTATAACTCCCTTGGCCATCCGCCGCGTGGGCAAACGGAAGTTCAAGAGGCTACTGGGCGAGCGATCATCAGAAAGCCCCGACTCACGAGAAAAGGCTCTCGCAAGGTCGGACGGTTCCGTATTCAGTCACTTTGGAAGCGATCCATCATGGCGACCGAGGCATTCTGGCCCCAACCACGAGACGACGGTATCCGAATCCGTCACCAGGAGTTTGACCTACCCGAACGCCAAGGGGTCAGTACTTGATCGCCTCAGCTCCCGCTCCGAGCGCCTAGCCGCGAGCATCCAGGCCGCGGCGATGGCCTATTCAATTACATACGGAGATCGACATTTTTCAGATGTTTGTGCAGCGATCGAATTTGTTGTAAAAGTTATCTATATGACTTTATCAATTCACTTGGAGCTAGACACGCAACAATGTCTCCTCACACATTTGTACAAAGTCATGCAAAGACTCAGAAAAGCAATCATTCAAGTAATAAATTGGAGAAACAAACATTCATTTCATTACTTGAAATATCGGAGTACATACACGGTCGCCCGAAGGCCTAAGTATTACAAAGAGAAAGCTACAAAATTACAAGGCAAAAAGCTAAAACATGAAGAACGAAGAGCCTCAGGCCCCTGCCTGGCCTTCGCCTTCAACCTCTGGATCGGCCCGCGACCCTTCGCCAGCTTCCGAAGCGGCCTCCCTGTCCTTCGGAGCGTCAGGATGAACAAGGTTCGCCAGAGTCGGGTACCAGCTCAGGTCCATGCCAAATTCCGAGAGATCCAAGATCGGCACAGAGAAGGCAGGATGAATAGGGTGCTCCAACGCATATGCCTTGAAGTTTTCAGCAAAAGGGCCGACCTCCAACCCTCCCTTCTTAGCAGCTCGGAGCGAGTCAGCGAACGCCATATAATAGGCGAACTCACTGACGAACTCCATTATAAGAAAGGGATCGACCTCGGTCGCCTCTAGCTTCCCTTTCAGCTCCATCATCGCCTGTTGCGCACCCTGGAGCTCAGCCTCCCTTGCAGTTGTCTCTCCCATCGACGCCGCCAGCTCGCTAGTCAGCCGAGCGACAGTCACCTTTAGTTGATCGGCCTTCTTCTCAGCGGCCGCGTGCAACCGTCGGGCATCTGTCATTTGGTCCCGAAATCGGTCGACCGTCGCCCGAGCTCGCTCATAATTCTCTCTCATCAGCTCAAGATCATGCCCGTTTAGCTGCATCCAAGGAGTCCTTCTCCATAGCCACAATCCTGTCGGCGAACTCGGCATTCTCTTTCCGAGCAGCCTCGAGGTCCCCCTGCAGACGAGTAGTAGAAGGACGCCCCTCGAACTCCTGCACAGCCTGGGCAGCCATTGTCGCCGCCTGGAGGGAGAGAGCGAAAGTAGCTTGCATTGTATTCCCGGATCGCTGGCGAGCGATCGCATCTAAATCCATCGTCCAGGCCTTCGGCAAAGTAGAAACGGCCCGGTTGACGTACAGTGGGACATCGCAGGCCGCGCGAGGAGATCGGCTCATGAGGAAATCCAGCACCATCGGCGGGCAAGATGGGTTAGTGCTACGGATCCTGTATCAAACACCAAAAAGTTAGCACATCTCCCACGCAAGTAATGAAACTCAACAAACAAACAAAGTCTACCTCTCGGCTCTTTCGGGGTCGCGACCAAAGTATGGTTTCCCGCGAGGGGTCTCAGCCTCGGCGATCGCCATCTCTCGCAAGAAAGACGCAGAGGGCGTAGGCTCATCCACCGGGGGACCGCGGTGATCGGAGCTGTGGCGATCGGCACCTCACCAGCAGGGGCAGAAACTGGAGTTTCTCCCGACCTCTGCCGTTTGCGGTTCGTCCGGAGCCCCTCCTCCCGAGCTTCCTCCTCCGCCACGATCGGATCTATGCGAGGTTCCACCTCCGGAATAAGAGGTAATGCCACCGGTGGAACCCGAGATGACTTCTTCTGGCGAAGACGGCTCAGAACTCCGGGGTTCGACATGGCTATCTCCGATGGAGGCTCCAAGAAACGAGGAAAGCGGACTTCTGCAATAAAGAACAATCAAACGACGGTCAGACACACTCTCCAAGTAGGATGATCGCCAAGCAATCGGAGATCGCAGAAACTCATACCTAGGACCGAGAGATGATGTGGAAAACAGAATAGCCGACCAGACAGCCAATGGCTCTCCTTGTTGATCCGGTGAGCGTCTAAGTCGTCGTCCAGCAAACTTTGTATCCGCTCCCAGACGACCAAAAAGTCGAAAGGAAGCTCGTCGACTATCGGAATATGGAAACCTGCAAAAGGAAAACCAAATTAGATCAGTTCAGAACATATCCGAACAAAGGGAGAGTCAGAACCCTTACCCGAATTCCTCTCCCGAAAGCTAGTGGGAATATTCAGCTCGTCCTTGGGATTGTTGCTCGCTAATGCCTTCCATGAACCGCCGACCCAGAACCACTTTGCCGGATCGCCCCACACCTTATTCGGGACTCCGAGGATCACCCGACCGGATCGGCCTTGAATATGATAGCCTCTCACCGACCCCTTCTGAGCTGTCAACTTGAATAGATGGTTCATCTCCAACAGCGAATGAAGGCGGTACAGTCGGTGACCACCGAACAAGGTGAGAGCACAAATGATCTGGAGCCAGGCATTCGGCGTCAACTGGAGCGGCGCCACATTCCAAGCCGCCAGCAAATGGGAGACAGAAAAAGATAGAGGGAACCGCAGCCCAGCCTCCATGATTGCTTCGTTCACGGCGACCATGCCCTCCGAAGGCTGATCGTCTCGTTCATTCTCGGCCGGCACAAAAAGATTCACATCTGAAGGGACATGATACCTCGTCCTCCAGACGGCCAGGTCCTTCCTAGTCGCCGAGCTCCTTATCTAGCCAAGGGACCATGGAGATCGCTGCACAGCCCGAAACAACGATCGCTTAGCAGGTTGATAAGGATGAGCGATCGAGTACTCCCGGTAATTGAATTTAGGAGATGGACCAGCCAACCTCTCCATGATTTCAGCAAAGGCCAAATAGGCCTGGCCAAAGGCACTATGCTGCTCCCAGTAGGCCTTCACCGCAAGTATCTCTCCATCTGCGAGCGTCTTTTCCCAACCACCGCCTCCCTGGAGACGTCGGCTTCATTGAATAACGCCTCGACTTCTGCGGGGTTAATACCAGCCCGGATAGCCTCGGCGGCCGTCTCCAAATGGAATTCTGCGAGGATCCTCCCCAGGCAGTCGAAGCCCCAGCGGCGGAGGTGGTGCCCATTCCGTGCGAAGAAGATGTTCCAGACATTCTCGAAACAAGAAGAGGAGAAAAAGAGTGTTTTCTTACCAAGGATTGAATCGATCGACGATCGGCAGTCCAATCTTCAGAAAATTCTTCGGCGATATTATCCTTCCTCTCCGATAAAAGCGCGTAAGCATCTTAACCCTACAACCCTGCGCCTTTTTATAGGAGATGGCAGGGACTTCTATGCAATTAAGGAGAATCTCAGGGGTCGGAGTGCAACCGTCGCAATTAATGACTCCCTTGAAACCCGTTGTTTTGAGGGCACGCCAGACGAGGAGTCATAACTAAACCTCGATCTCCCCCAACAGGAACACGACACGTGCCCCGGAGACTTTTACATGACCACTGTCATTTCCCGCTCATTTCAGCGACCGACCAGGTCGTCCAAGTCCAAACCAATCCGGTCAAAGACGATCGCCAGATCCATACAATGCAGAGTCACTCGTCAAAATTCAGCGATCGCCAACAGAACCACCTCACCCCACGTTTCCAACATCGGAGCGAGCTGGGGGCAATTGTTGTGCGGTAATTTATACGCCTCGACGACGATCGATAACAAGGCCGAGCGACCGAGTCCACAACCAATCAAGCAACGGCGAACTCGCCTAAACAAATATAGTGGCCCGACTTCGAGTATCTAGCGATCGACTCCCAAGGCGATCGCCTTCCAGCACCTAGCGATCGACTCTGGTGCCCGACCTAGGACGACCGTCCTGTGCCATGAGCAAGACCTTCATCCGTCAAAGTCTACAAAGATTGGATCTCAAAGCAGCGCCCATGTGCAGATCCGCGAAAGGCGCCGCATCACATGGATCGTTGACCACAGCCTGTCACCACCTTTTCACCTACCGACAGATCCTCCGATAGGTACGAGGTGGGACCGCCCGTGATAGTGACTCAGACGCGTGCAGACTTCTCATTGGACCGCATAGCTGGCTGCCAGCAACTCCTGCGGACTTTAAGGAGACCAGCCCATGTGCAAAAGATGATCGCTAACTTATTATAATACAACAGAGGCGATCGCCCGACATCTCCCAGTCCTATAAATAGAGAACTTCCAGCAACTGGAAAAAGATTATCCTCTCAGTTCATAAAAAACGCTCAAATACATACACTCTTCCAGGCTCTCGGCTTCCTCTCTTGAATCTACCTCAGGATTTCTCTCTCAGCACCTCTCATCCAGAAGACGATCGGCAGAGGGAAGAACTCCATGCAGTATAGATTCAACGATACTCATAAGCCTAGTAGCTCAAACATACAGCTACTACACACTGTGAGAGACTGTCTATTACTCACGGTCGTCACAGCTCATCAACGTTGTTTCAAGAACTCACAGAGTATCATATCTGGTTCTTCCGGCAATCTTCACGCTCAATAGCTAAGATAACTAGGGTCTTTACACTCATTGTAATTGTACTCTAACTTTAATATTTGTACCCCATAATATTTGTATTAATAACATCTCGCGAGAGCATTCAATCCCGGGACTAACAACCCTGGCAAATCTTGTGTTATTTACCTTCTCTACGGAAGTGCTCTCGCACTTTGTTTGCTACTCGACCATTCCAGCAATATCTATCTCCAGATAATATTTTGGGTAGCAACATGCCCAAACTTAGAATTTGTGTTTTTATTCGAATTATAACTTTCTCCTGGAATTTATCAAGGATATGGATTAATCTTTAGGTTGAGCACCATACCATGTAAACTTGAAGGAATATTATTAGAACTCCTTTGAGCAAGAAGATTGTAACTAAACCCTTTTGAGTTGAATCCAGGGATTTGTGATTTCTAAGATTTAGGTATATTTTAGGATGTCTTATCCGAATCACTTGCATGTCGGTGTACTGTTATTATCATCACTTTGTATGGGATTTTTACAAGAAGATGAATTATTAGAGTGGTCTATAAATAATCCTTGGATAGTATTAGGTGACCTTCAACATAATTCATAACTCATAGTGATTTCTGGATATGGTTATCTTCATGTTGATAATTCGAACAAAAGGGTGTTGATGGGTAACCATTGCTATGAACGTAAATTTTGGCAAGGAAGATAAATTGTGGAAGAACGAAGTGTAGTGATGATTAAACCTTAAACTCGGATTGAGACGTGATTTATAACCGAACTTGGTGATGGAATCGATAATCTAGGATCGATGTACGAATTTATGATGATTTGAATATCGCTAGCTCAACCGATCGTTCGTCGGGTGAGTTGAACCGTGAGCCGGCTAGCTTAAAGTGTTAACCCGACCATAGGAGATGTTAGATGTTCATACGTTTAAACTTGTTTAGAGTTGCCGTTATTTTTCCTGTTTGTTCAAGGGCCAAGCATTGCGAACGTTTGATCGAAAGAGGCGGCCTTCGAGTGTGTTGAGATCATTGGAGTAATTAGTTCTTGCCATCTTTGAGGCAAGTATCGTATTTTGAAATTGTTAATGTTGGGATTTTGAGCATGCATATGATTTATTCATGTTGTTGAACATGGGATTTATTTCATTGAATTATCATGATAATTCATTATCGAGTATTTGTATGTTCATGTTGATGGACATAGCGATTTTGCATATATGTATGCATAAGTTGTGTTTGTGTATGTTGTGCGATCTATGCTGAGGGCGTTGGATTGGATTTCCACCTCGTGTTGGTCCGACAGGATCATTTTGGGATCTATGCTGAGGGCGCTGGATCATTGGACGGGTTTTTCCACCTCGTGTTGGTCCGACGGGATCATCTTGGGATCTATGCTGAGGGCGCTGGATCTTTGGAATACCCATGTTGTGTTAATGGAATCTTGTGGATTCGCATTGTTGGATTCCTGTAACGTAAGTCCGTGTTGTGTATTTTGTCATGCATTGTTGTTGCATATTCGATTTGTTTAATTTGATACTTGTACTAGAATCGTTTTGCTAACCCCTTCGGGGGTGGATATTTGTTTTGATGTTCAGGTAGCCGAGGAGCGGGAAAACAGCCACAGTACCAACATGACGACGAAAGGGCTTCGTGATGTTAATTGTTGTTGTGACTTGTCTTTCTGGTTCATTTTTAGTACTTGAGTACGCGTGTCTTATTAATATTTTGAGATGGTTGTAATAACGGACTCATTTGATCTGTTTGAACCGGTTTTGTATTTGAACTTTAATGGTATATTATTTTTACATTTCTTCAAATTAGCCTTGTAAATTCTTACTTAAAGGGTTTACGGCGCTGTAATTATTCCGAATATCTCGGGGTGTTACAGAATATGGTATCGGAGCTAAGATTCATGGATATCTTGGCAGTCAGGTTTAGTTGGGTTTGTTTATGTTATTTGATATACTGGTCGTTTGTAACATCACTACTCAGCCAGCGTCGTCATGTGGACCGTGGTTGTAAGTCTCCTAATCTCTTATACTAGCGATTTACTTAAATTCTGTTTTGTGAATATTGACGGACTTTATTTTTAAAAATTTTGCCCTAGATATTGAGTATTCGTGTTTACAGTATGTTGAGGGGAGGTCGTGGACATGGACGTGGTAATGCGAGATAGGAGGATTCAGCAACTACCCCAGAATTATCGGCTAGTCGAACCAATTCCCATTCTGGAGGACAACAGGGATCAGCGAATGACAACACAAATCCTAACATGCCGGGAGTGCTTTAACAGGTGGTTTCCCAGATAACCCAGTTTGCTCAGGTGGTCGACCGTATGCAGACGGCGATGGGACAGCAGCATAACGAGGATAATCGGAGAGACAAATGGCTTACCGAGGTGGTCAAATTGCACCCTCCAAAATTTGACCGTTCTGCTGAGGCACTTACTTAGGATCACTGGCTGAATGAGTTAGAGAAGATATTTGCGGGGATTAATTGTATCGAGGACCGGAAAGTTTCTATTGCCCAGTATTTTCTGACTGAGGAGGCTTTTGACTGGTGGGAAGCTATTCGACCTGAGGATCATAATGCTGACTGGATGGAATTCAAACTAATGATGGAAGCACAATATTGTCCTCGTCCAGTTAGAGAGGCTAGAGTCCGAGAGTTTTTCTCACCGCAGAGTTCGGAGGCATCTGTGACAGATATAATCAAGATTTTTAATCATCAGCTATCATGTGTACGACATTTGGTTAGAACCGAGGCAGAAAAGATTTTCCACTTCGATATCCGGATAAAGCCGGAGATTCAACAGTACATGTCCGGATTCGAGTGTACTATGTTGCAACAGTATCAAGACAAAGCACTGGCATATGACATGAAAGAGGCAGCGGTGGAGAAATCGATGGAGGCAAAGAAGCAGAAAGTGTCCGGCAACTTCTCGGAGAACAAGAGTAGTGGGCCCCGCAAGGGCCAGTCTTCATTTTATTCATCTAGGAAACCTCCGCTTCCTTCTCGAGGTGGAAAGAAGTTCCGAACAACATCAACAGTTTCGGACTCATCGAAGAAGTGTTATAATTGTGGTCGAGCAGGGCATATTCGACGTGATTGTCCCGTTCCTTCTGTGACTTATTTTGAATGTGGGCAAGAAGGGCCCGTGTGAATTTTTGCGGAAATGTGACTAGATCATTTGGTACTCGCACTCCAGCACCAGGCCCGAAAGAGACAAGTGTGAACCAGACGCAGCAGAGTGGGTTTCAGCAGCAGAATGTTGGGAAAAGAGAGGTGTCCAGTGCTGGGTCCGTTCCTCCGCGCCTGTACGAGATGAGGAAGTCAGACGATCAGAACACTACTGTTGCATCAGGTACGATTCAGATCCTTTTACAACCAGTTAGTGTCTTATTCGATTCAGGAGCTACGCATTCTTTCATATCTTTGAACTGTGTTAATCGTTTGAAAATATCATGCTTGTATGATTGTGATCCTTATGTTGTGGGATTATCGAGCGGAGAGAATTGTGGGAACCCTAGAAACTAGAGATTTTCCAGTGTCTATAGGAGGGAGAGATTGGCCATCAAATCTTATTGTAGTCGACATCCATGGTGACGATCTAATTCTCGTAGATGATTGGCTCAACCGTTATGGGGCTATTTTAAATTACCAAAAGAGAGTCATTTCTATCATCGCTGATGACGGATCTGAACATTTATTCAAAGGATGGAGACCGGAGAGCTCGGGAAAATTGATCAAAGCTATGAAAGCAGTGAAATTACTGAAGTAGGGTTGTCACGGATTTTGGTGCTATGCCATGAAGAAAGAAGAAGGAGTAGAGCTCTCATCTATTCCAGTTGTGAATGAATTCTCTGATGTATTCCCTGATGAACTACCTGGGTTACCTCCGCAGAGAGAAGTAGAGTTTAATATCGAATTAGAGCCTGGAGCCGCTCCTATTTCCAGAGCACCATACCATATGGCGCCAACCGAGATGTATGAACTAAAGAAGCAGCTGGAGGAATTATTGCAGAAGGGTTACATTCAACCTAACATTTCTCCTTGGGGAGCGCCCGTTCTTTTTGTCCGTAAGAAAGATGGATCCCTCCGATTATGTATTGGTTACATGGAGCTAAACAATGTGACGATTAAGAACAAGTATCCAATACCTCAAATTGAAGACTTGTTTGATCAACTGCAAGGGGCAAAGGTATTCTCGAAGATTGACGTGCGATCAGGATATCATCAGTTAAGAATTAAGGAATCGGATATACCGAAATCTGCTTTCAGATCCCGGTACGGGCACTATGAATTCGTGGTGATGCCATTCGGACTCACCAATGCTCCTGCGGTATTTATGCAATTGATGAATCGGGTATTCTTAGAATACTTGGATAAATTTGTGGTAGTCTTCATTGATGACATCTTGATCTATTTGATAGACACAGAGGAACATGCAGAGCATTTGTGTATCGTTTTGATCACTTTTAGAAAGGAACAACTTTATGCGAAACTTTCTAAATGCGAGTTCTGGATTAGGGAAGTAACCTTCCTTGGGCATGTGATATCAGCTGATGGAGTTCAGGTGGACCCGAAAAAAGTTGAAGCAATCTTGGAATGGGAATCTCCTAATAACGTGAAAGAAGTCCATAGTTTCTTAGGACTTACTGGATATTATCGCCGTTTTGTAGAGGGATTTTCCAAAATTTCTCATCCGCTTACTCATCTGTTGTAGAAGACTCAGAAATTCGTGTGGAATGAGAAATGCCAGGCGAGTTTTGATGAACTTAAGAGAAGGCTGACGACAACACCTATACTAGCATTACCAGGTGGAACCGAGGGATTCATGGTATACATCGACGCTTCAAATTATGGTCTGGGATGTGTGTTGATGCAAAAGGAGAGGGTGATTGCCTATGCCTCTCGACAGTTGAAACCGTACGAAGTTAATTACCCGACTCATGATCTGGAGTTAGCAGCTGTGGTTTTTGCTTTGAAAATTTGGCGACATTATTTATACGGCACTCATTGTCAGATCTTTACAGATCATAAGAGCGTCAAATATATTTTTAGTCAAAAGGAATTAAACATGAGGTAGAGAAGGTGGCTAGAACTAATTAAGGATTACAACCTGGAAATTCTCTATCATCCAGGCAAAGCGAACGTGGTAGCCGATGCACTGAGCCGCAAACCAGTTTCTCTTCGAATGTTGGAAACGCTTACGTCCCAAACCAGCATTCAACGAGAACTGATCCGCGAAGGGATTGAAGTATGTTCACTAGGAATCCAAGGGCAACTATACGTGATGGAACAAACTTCATCACTAATCGAGGAAATCAAATCTAAGCAGTATGTGACGAAGTAAAGAAAGGGAAGGCCCCAGGATTCGTGAAACAAGATGATGGAGTTCTCAGATTTCAGGGTCGACTTTGCGTTCCCGATGATGATGTTTTGTGGCATACGATTCTGAAGGAATCTCATAGCGCGCCCTATTCTATTCACCCGGGCACCAGTAAGATGTATAAGGATCTAAAACAAAACTTGTGGTGGGGCAATATGAAGAAGGACGTGGCAGAATACGTTTCGAAGTATTTGACTTGTCAGCAGGTTAAGATTGAACATCAGCGACCTATCGGAATGTTGAAGCCACTTCCGATCCCTGAGTGGAAGTGGGAGGATATATCGATGGATTTCATCAACAATATGCCAAGGACCAAGATGGGAATGAACATGATTTGGGTTATAGTTGATCGACTAACCAAGTCGGATCATTTCCTGGGTATTAAAGACACTTAGGGACCCAAGAAATTGGCACGAGTATTTATTGCGGAGATAGTCCGGTTGCATGGTACACTGAAGACCATTTTTGGATCGAGATGGTCGCTTTGTGTCGCACTTTTGGAAGGCGGTTCACAAGGCTTTGGGAACCGAACTGAACTTTAGCACGGCTTCTCATCCTAAGACGAATGGCCAGTCCGAACGGACGATAGAGACAGTAGAGGATATGCTTAGAGCTTGTGCCTTAGATTGGTCAATCGATTGGGAGGTTCATTTGCCATTGATCGAATTTACCTACAATAATAGTTGGCATGCTTCCATTAGAATGGCACCATTCGAAGTACTGTACGGGAGAAGATGCAGATCTCCCCTATGTTGGGATGATTCTTCGGACTTGATTGGGATGGAACCGGAATTGATAGTTCAGACTCAAGAGAAGATAGCTCTTATTCGTGAAAGGTTGTTGACTGCCCAGAGTCGACAAAAGTATTATGCAGATGTGCGTCATCGCCCGCTGGAATTTGAGATTGCGGACCATGTATTATTAAAGGTTTCTCCTACCCGGGGAATTTTTTGTTTTGAGAGGAAAGGGAAGCTGAGTCCGAGATATGTTGGACCATTCGAGATCCTTGAAAGAGTTGGGGAGTTAGCATACAGGTTGGCATTACCGACATCGCTGAGTCACGTTCACAATGTGTTTCACGTATCCCAGTTACGTAAGTATGTACCAGATCCCAGTCATATCATTGATTTCGGCAAGATCGAGATAGCTAATGATGGCACCTTCGAAGACAAGCCAATCAAGATACTTGAGAGTCGGATCAAGCAACTGAGAAATAAACCGATCTCCTTGGTAAAAGTTCAGTGGTCATGACATGGAGTCGAAGAAGCAACTTGGAAGACTGAAGATAGTATGAAGTCGAGATACCCGGATTTATTTTCGTTGTAAGTTTCGGGCCGAAACTTCTTTTTAGAGGGGTAGTATGTAATGCCCAGATAATTATTGTGTATTTCATCTGTATTTGAGCATTTTGGCATTACCATGTTGTACTTCGATTTGAGTAGAAACCTCCATATTCTGGATCCTGTATTGATATGCGTATAATTTCATAGATGTTGTCTCACGATTGTAATTTTACACATATAGCGCACGCTAACGATGAAGTGTAGCGCGCGCTAATTGTGTGAACTAGCGCACGCTACTTTTGAGGCCTAGCGCGCGCTATACGTGGTCAACCTGATTGAGACAGGTTGGTAGGTGAGATCAGACTGCGGATTTTGTTGAGGATATGTCAGGATGAATCTGGACGGCTTTTTGGAAAAGTCGAGTCAACGGTACTTAGCGCACGTTAAGGGTTTGAGGCTAGCACACGCTAAGTCGAGAGCAGTGAGGTCAGTGAACTTTCGTTCAATCGTTACCGCACGCTGAAAATAGTCTTTATGTACGCTAATCGTTGGTTTTAATGCACGTAAAGCTGTTTAGCGTACGCTAACCTGAGATCAGTCAGAGTCAGTAGGCTGCGAGACCATTAGCGCACGCTCGGGATAGAGCCGTAGCGCGCGTTAATAACCCTTTTCTATAAATAGGACAGCACCCATCTTCATTTTTTCAGTTTACACCACTTCCCATACTCGATTTCTGAGACTTAGAGAGTCACTCTCTCCATCCTAAACCTTCATATCAGCCTCCTAACACATCATTGAAGGCGAGGAGCTTTGAGGATTGGTGTTCAAGCGTCCTACGTTGAGTTCATCAGGAGTTTTCATCTTTTCTTTCCATACAAGGTATGTGTCGCTGCCCGAACTTAGAATTCGTGTTCTTATTCAAATTATAACTTTCTACTGGAATTTATCAAGGTTATGGATTAATCTTTAGGTTGAGCACCATACCATGTAAACTTGAAGTAATATTATTAGAACTCCTTTGAGTAAGAAGATTGTAACTGAACCCTTTTGAGTTGAATCCAGGATTTGTGATTTCTGAGATTTTGGTATATTTTAGGATGTCTTATCGGAATCACTTGCATGTCGGTATACTGTTATTATCATCACTTTGTATGGGATTTTTACAAGAAGATGAATTATTAGAGTGGTCTAGAAATAATCCTTGGATAGTATGAGGTGACCTTCAACGTAATTCATAACTCATAGTGATTTCTGGATATGGTTATCTTCATGTTGATAATTCGAACAAAAGGGTGTTGATGGGTAACCATTGCTATGAACGTAAATTTTGGCAAGGAAGATAAATTGTGGAAGAACGAAGTGTAGTGATTTAACCTTAAACTTGGATTGAAACGTGATTTATAACCGAACTTGATGATGGAATCGATAATCCGGAATCGAAGTACGAATTTATGATGATTTGAATATCGCTAGCTCAACCGATCGTTCGTCGGGTGAGTTGAACCGTGAGCCGTCTAGCTTAGAGTGTTAACCCGACCGTAGGAGACGTTAGATGTTCGTACGTTTAAACTTGTTTTGAGTTGTCGTAATTTTTCCTGTTTGTTCAAGGGCCAAGCATTGTGAACGTTTGATCAAAGGAGGCGGCCTTCGAGTGTGTTGAGATCATTGGAGTAATTAGTTCTTGCCATCTTTGATGCAAGTATCGTATTTTGAAATTGTTAATGTTGGGATTTTGAGCATGCATATGATTTATTCATGTTGTTGAACATGGGATTTATTTCATTGAATTGTCATGATAATTCGTTATCGAGTATTTGTATGTTCATGTTGATGGACATAGCGATTTTGCATATATATGTACATAAGTTGTGTTTGTGTATGTTGTGCGATCTATGCTGAGGGCGCTGGATCGGATGTCCACCTCGTGTTGGTCCGACGGGATCATCTTGGGATCTATGTTGAGGGCGCTGGATCATTGGACGGGTTTTTCCACCTCGTGTTGGGCCGATGGGATCATCTTGGGATCTATGCTGATGGCGCTGGATCACTGGAATACCCATGTTGTGTTAATGGAATCTTGTGGATTCGCATTGTTGGATTCCGGTAGCGGAAGTCCATGTTGTGTATTTTGTTATGCATTGTTGTTGCATATTTGATTTATTTAATTTGATACTTGTACTAACATCATTTTGCTAACCCCTTCGGGGGTGGATATTTGTTTTGATGTTCAGGTAGCCGAGGAGCGGGAAAACAACCATAGTACCGACATGACGACGAAAGGGCTCAGTGATGTTTATTGTTGTTGTGACTTGTCTTTCTGGTTCATTTTTAGTACTCGAGTACGCGTGTCTTATTAATATTTTGAGATGGTTGTAATAACGGACTCATTTGATCTGTTTGAACCGGTTTTGTATTTGAACTTTAATGGTACTGTTGTATTATTTTTACATTTCTCCAAATTAGCCTTGTAAATTCTTACTTAAAGGGTTTACGGCGCTGTAATTATTCCGAATATCTCGGGGTGTTACAATCTAGACAAGTCCCCTTATGTCAATTTCACAGTCACCAATCGTCGAATTGAGTCATACGAGCCACAGTCTATATACTGAATCTTAGTATTATGTTTAGTTTCTCGTTTACGTTTGGTATAGTTGCCTCAAGACGACTGTGTTGGTGTTTTCTTTTCAATAATGGCGTGATGCAATGCTGTTTCACGAACAAGATATTAATATTGCTTACGTTAAATTCTTAGCTTTATTTCGAAGTACTGAGTAATGCTTGAATGCTAATGGTTCGAAATTTCACTATTTTCTAAGGAATGAATTAGGAGAACTTAAATGTTCTTAGAATTAGGCTTCTACTCTTCGAATTAGTTGCCTGCCAAACCCCGATAACTACAATGATTGGGTCCTCCCAACTAGGGGTGGCCCATCAACCGAACGTTCGCGAACTGTTCATGAAAAAGCTCGGTCAACGGTCAGTTCGAGTTCGGTTTGATCGAACCGAACATGTTCGCGAACATGTTCGAGTATTTTCGAACCGAACATCGAACATTTTATATTTTGATCGGGTGTTCGCGAACTGTTCGCGAACATTAATATATATATATATATATGTATATATATATACATTATATATATATATAATATGGCACGAACAGAAACAATTGAACACAAACGAACCAAACGAACGAACAGAACAATTGAACACAAAGGAACAAAGCGTACGAACAAAACAATTGAACACAAATGAACCGAACACGAACAATAAAAAACATGTCGAACCGAACTCGAACACTAATTTGTAATGTTCGTCGAACACGAACACGAACCGAACACTACACGAACCGAACGAACGAATGGTCAATAACACCAAAAGCTCGGTTCGTTCGGTTCATGTCCACCCCTACTCCCAACTCATCAAAGTGCGAGGTAATGCCCAATTCTTGATGCATAAACGACAGTCTTCCAAGTTACCGATACTCTGTATGCACCTAGAGCCCTTCGAACCTCACTTAGCTTCAACAATATACGTAGCAATGGTTTCCAGATTGAAACCCACTGTTAGAATGGAATAGAGCTTCTTTTATTAATTCTAATGAATGTGGACGTAAACACGTTTTAGAATAACTGATGAGTCGATCTAGTGGATGTACCTCACTAGTATTAGGTTTTTAAAATCCTATGTTGTCACCAACAATGTACTTTTGGACATAGACTCATATAGGCTTCGTCACAATAGACTAGTTCATCTTGGTCAAAGTATAATGATCCATATACTAAAGAACTAGTACGAACATCATTACTTTTCGAGCGAAAATGTGGCAACAACTCAACATAAAGAACAATGTTGATGTTAATCATATTATGTCATCCAAAGAACCGGATGCATATCAAATGCGCACCACTCAATTTTGCAAAGCCTACTCTTTAATCAATGTGGGAGCGAGACCTTCCTACGCTACAAAAGCAAGTATTTCATTCTTACGCTGAATATAAGGAGATATTTGTGGATCCATCCACCTGATATGCGGACCATTTATGTATTTTATGGTTTTGATGGATTCTCCGATATGTTGGTCACATGTCGCTCTCCTGTCCACTCAAACTGCTACAGAACTTCCAAAATAATTTATAAGGACTCATCTCCCTTATCACATCTAAAGGACTCGATGATTTTAGAGAGTTCACAGCAAAAAGTACTTGATGTTTACTGCATGATAGATATTAATGAATAGTATCTCGTCCCATGTGCATATGCAAATGGTCTCACATAAACCACCATCTAAAGAATCTGTACGGTGATTATGTCATTGGTTATGCGCACCAATTAGCATATTTTTGCCTGGGATTATGCAATATTGCATGCAACTTTACTTAAATCGTTCATTCTTAGACCCCCTGCTAACCAATTAGTTTATGCGTACCAATTGGTAACTGGATAGCCTGATTTTTGTATTTTGGACCCAGACGGACTTGAGTGCCAATTGCACATATTTGGTTATGCATTATATGTGCCTTCTGCACCCCACATCGCATCCGTCTTTAAAAACGATTAAGTATTCACGTTGGATAAGAATCTCCAGACGTTTATCCGCTATTTAGAACCTTCACAGTGATCTCTTTACCGCACGATTTGCGGATTGTCACTTTAGTGAGACAACCTTTCCATCGTTAGGGGGAGGAGAGAAAATGTAATTTCTCGGGAAACGACGGGAATTGTCGAGGTGTATCCCCACTTTGTCTCATTATGATCCCCGAACTTCACAATGTTACCATGAAGCATAAAGAATACTCGATCTTCAGGATGTAGCAGATTCGATGCCTGATGCATTTACTGATATCGTTCAAGTGGCAAGATCTCACATTACAGCTGCAAATGTGCCTGTAAGGTTAGAAGTCCCCTGTAAGGGTCACATCACCAATGAACCGGGTGATGCAACTGCACCTGGTGGAGGTGTGGTTGAGGTTGTGGCTCCCTGCGAAGGAAAAGGTGGAAGCCACATGGTTCGACTAAATACTCACCCAAGAAAGAGGTAGAGTATGGCACAAATTCACATGTTAACCATCAATGAACTCGTTTCATAAGATCATGCTTGATTTTATTATGTCCATGATTCATGATGAAGGGGACGCCCCGAAGATATGATTCAGAAAATCAAGAATCTCGATGAAATTATGAGGGTGTGGCTTGATCAACCACCCACTTTGATGACATGTCATGAATCATAAAGTATGATGATGTCGAACCTCGCTCAGTTGGATGAAATCAACATAGAGCTGATTGGCCTATAAGAAAAAACATTCCAGGTAGAACTAGATTCTCCGACAAAGAGTCAGGTATTTGCTATGGGCAGTGCTAACCTACCCAAGTGTAAAGCCTATAAGACATAAACGAACCTTTGTCGTAAAGCGTAGTGAGAATATAGAGTCCTAATGTACAAGGTTTCATGAAGTAATGCTTCTCACAATGCCCTGGAATTGATTACGAGGAAATGTACTCCTACGTATACGTTCCGCTATTTGATTAGCGTAGTAATTTTCGAGGGACTGGAAATGCAGCCAATAGATGTGGTTACTACGTATCTCTATGGACATCTAGATACAGAGATATATACGGAAGTACCCGATGGCATTTCGTTACCCAAATCAAGTGACTCTAGACCACAGAGTGCGTTTGCAATTATATTAAAACGCTCAACTTTACGGTTTTGAAGCAATCTTTAAGGATGTGGTATAACTGTCTAAGTGACTACTTGATCGGGAAGGGATAAAAGAACGATGAACTGTGTCCCTGCGTCTTCACAAATAAGTTCCGGATTCACGATCATCGCAACGTACGCCGATGACGTGAACATAATCGGTCTTGATGAAATAAGAGAAACCACCAGATGCTTGAAAATTGAGTTTGAAATGAAAAATCTTGGGAAAACTCGGTTCTGTCGAGGCATTGGCATAAACATCGAGTTTGTGGAATTCATTCCACCGGTCTACCTATGTCCAGAAGATTCTCAGGCACTTTAACATGGACAAGGTAAACCCGACTAGCACCCCATGATAGGTCGAATATTTGGATGCAAAGGAAAGATCCATTTCGTCTAAAGAAAAGTGATGATGAGCTTTGGGAGCTGAAATTCCCTACTTAAGTGCAATAGCGCATTATTGTACTTGACTCAATGTACACGACCTGATATCACTCCTCAGTTAATTCGCTGACTAGATTTAGTTCAGCATTGACGCAACATCAATGGAATGGTATCAAAAATATCTTCTGATACTTAAAAGAAACCATTGACTTAGGACTATTCTTTCCCTACGAGCAGGCAATGGAAGCTGCTTACGAAAAGGCAAATGCTAAAGTAAATGCTGGTGCCGAAGCATCTACCACAAAGTATATGTTGGTATGATTTGCTTATGTTTTGGAAATCGACTACGCAAACCCTATTTTGGCTACCTCCTTCACGACATGATTATTGCTTTGCATGAATCAGTCCGTGAGTGTACATGATTAAGAACTATCATTCTGCATTTGTGAGGAATTAGCGGTTAAGTACTTCCACTGATGAGCATACTTACATTTATGAACATAATGTAACTTGTAAATCCTCTTGATTGGTGGAATGATCATAATGGGAAGTATGTGAGATATAACGGAACATATTTACATATGTTACACTCTTTTCCTTAGACCAAAGTTTATTTTTCCCACTGGGTTTTGTTACTTGGCAAGGTTTTTAACGAGGCAACGGTATATGAATGTAAACATTAGGGAGAGCTATAGAGTTTTCCAACTCTCGAGATCGAAGTAAAGATCACAAGGAAATGGTGATTTATAAAGAAACTTAATCACATGTGTTGTACTCTTTTCTTTGACCAAGGTTCATTTTCTCCCATTGGGTTTTGTTACTTGGCGAAGTTTTTAATGAGACAACAACTACTTGATTGATGTACAAATCAGGGGGAGATGTAGACTTGAGGGGAGTCTTACATCCAAACCGTATGTTATACTCTTTTCCTTCCAAGGATCATTTTTCCCATAGGGTGTTTATCACTTGGAAAGGTTTTTAATGAGGTAACAGGATGTACGATTTTAGGTATCGATGGAATGGTCACCTTAGTACCGCTATGATCAAATGTAACGATCATATGAGAGGATAGATTCAAAAGACGAAGTCTAAACTTGATGTGTCTAGATGTTGTACTCTTTTCCCTACGATCAAGATATTTTTCCCACTGGGTTTTTGCTTGACGAGGTTTTAACGAGGCAACATGACATGCGTTTGTAGACTTAAAGAAATAATACCCACTCTGTGCCTAAGTCTATTAGTTTATGGGCTTTCCTAGTTAGGGTTTGGCTAAGGCATGTTTGTATGTATTTCTCCCTATTTGAAGGGATCTCGTCAATAGAATAATACACAATCTTTTTGCCCTACTTTATTGTCTCAGCTATTTTCCCTTCAATGCGTTATTTATATAGCGGCTCTTTATAGTAAAAAAATACCATATTAACTCAATTTCATGAAACACTAAAATAATAACATGGTACAAAATTATTTTTAAAATGCAATAATAATTAACAGGATATATATGTATATATATATATATATAAGTATATATATGTGTGTATCTGGTGGACAGAGTACCCCTTGTTCGAGGCCATCGGTGAGGGCAGAGTGGTGGCGCCACCTCACTATTTGGTTGTACGCAGGCGGCCTGAACGTTGGGCCTCAAAGTAGAGGAGGCTTTTGGAGAGGGCATCTGAGTAATCAAGGAATTCCGATAAATAAAGCGTAGGAATGACGGAAAGAACAAAAACTATGAAATGTGGAAGCAAACAATATTTGGGATGTGCAAAAGTCTTGCGCTGCCGTTGTCTTTTCTCCCCCATTAATTTGTAAATAAAAGAAAAGAACAAAACATTTATACTGAGACCCCATCAGATCTAACCACAATTAACCGTTGATACACGTCTCTGTGGACCCTACCGAGACCCCATCGGATCTAACCCGTAGTGGTTAAAAGCAAGCTCTTCGATCCACGTCTCTGTGGACCCCTACCGAGACCCCGTCGGATCTAATCCGTAGTGAGCATACACACACACGTTACTCAAGCAATACTAATATGCTAAGAATGTAAGCTCATCAAGAATACTTACTAGGGATGGCCATTTATCCAACACCATTATCAACAATACGGAACGAATCGGACAAAAACCCAAAACCCCAAAAAATTCCCAAAATAGGGTTCTAGGAAATCTAACCTTGATTCGCTGGATCAAAGGAGGTTATGGAGGGATTAATCGATGATATGAACTCCCAAACTTCGTGAATTAATTGCTTGACAACATATCTCCTTGATAACTAAGCCTCCAGCCGCGGAGAGGAAAAGATGGAAATGAAAAACGGGTGAAAATATGACTACTCTGTCATATTTATGTAACACCCCCAATCCACTCAGGGATATTACACGCCGTAGACCCTCTCCTCGAGGATCTACCAGGCTGGTAACAACATTTAACATCTCGACAATGCCTTCAAGGCTAAAATGACTCAGTAGACCGATTTGGTCTTCCAATAAAATATACAACTCGATTACAAACACATACCCACGCAGGGGTCAAAATACAATAAACTCCCGTACAACGGGGAAAAGATACTGCAGCGGAAAAGAAAATACAACTAGACCAATACGACATCAACGGATCCTCGTGTGATTAGTATCGTTCATCTTTCATCATCCTTCGTGCCGACCCTGTGTTATGCTCCAAAACCTGAATGCAAAAATAGACATCCACCCCGAATACTGGGGTTAGCAACACTCCACTGTTTTGCTAGTGCAAGTATAAAATACGAAAACGAGCCATACATATCATACTCCACGAAACATGTTAATCATAAACATACTTCCCGAGGTGATTCACTTAATCAAATGATTAAATCGAAAGATAGGGTAAACCCGATAAACATCTTGTGAAAAACATTTTACGACCTCGGGAGTTTTGAATACATTGGGATTTAAAAATCTTCAGGCCTTTCGAAAACATTTAGGGACACAGCCCAAAAGTCATTTTCCCAAAACATAAGTTCGATAACAACAAGTGGGGTCCACGACCCGATCATACCATAACAACCTGTTTCCACAGATTATTCGCGTCCCGTGCTAGCAAGCCACGGACCTCAGATGCTCCCGTAGAACAAACCCGAGTGAATAACCCACAGGGAAACTATATCAAATCACATGTCACCGTAACCGCAGTCACGTGACTAAAAACACATATACTTACATAATCAAACCACAACCATAAGTTATCCCGGCATCGTGCTAACAAGCCACGAACCTCGGAGTCCCCGCAAGACATACCCGATGATAACCCCACAGGTTATCTCGGCATCGGGCTAGCAAGCCCCGAACCTCGGAGTCCCCGCAAGACATACCCGTATTGGATAACCCTACGGTTTCGCCCGACCCATACTAGCAAGTATGGATCCCGGAGATTCAACAATCCTACCCGGAGGCACATCACATACAACAAGCACACAACAATAACCGATTATCAAGACAAGCAACACTAAGCATCACAACCTCCTTTCAAAGGAGTAACGACTAATATCACACACATTACGTTCTTACCGAACAAGTACATAATAACAATACGTAATCCCCGACAAAGGATTACGGTCTATCAAACTCACTCGAAATGATCATATTATCTTTCAACATACAAAACCAACACACATATTCCGGGAACACATATTCACGAAGTATACGAATTATCGTTGAAAGACAACATTTATCGAGAACATACCGATCCCTATTTACGTTCATTAAACATTGGATTTCGCATAAAATCATTTATCAATAATTATGCCTAAGAAATATGAAATGTATGGGCAAGATACTTGCCTCGATACCACGAGCACGGAACCACGAACGGATACGGCTCAACCGGGAAGCTTCGAAACGCCCGATGCAATCGAAAAGAAAGACGACAACGAACGGAAGGGTTCAACTCGGTTTCTTCGCAAGAAACTCGACCCTAACAATATATAATCAATAAATCATCGATCATACGAGGAGGAATAAACGTAGAACGCCCGAAAACCCCTCTAAGACATTTTACCGGACACCTTCAAGGCGTCGGTCAAGAACTCGACCCAAATAACGAATCGATACGATCCAACCATGTAATAACAAGGGAAAAGATATAATACATCTAAATAATCATCAATCCATCATAATCCTAAGTTAAATCGGATTAATCGGACGAAAACAACCAAAATACCCAAATTCCCCAAAACTAGATTTCTAGAAAATCTGACCTGATTCGCTCGATAAAAGGATGTTATAGGATTGATGATTGATGATATGAACTCCAAAACTTCATGGATTGATTGTCCAACAACATCTCTCCATGATTACACCATCTCCAGCCGCGGAATGGAAGAAGAGAAGTGAGAAAATGCTGAAGAAAAACGCCGCTGTGCCTTTAAATAGCCGATCACGGCCGTTACGACGTAATCCGGCCACGGCTTACGACGAATCGCCATGGCCGAACTCTCTGCTCGAAAATGCCGGAACGTTACGCACGCACGCCAGTGGCCTTACGTACGAACCGCCTTACGACGTAATGGCCGATCATTACCGCACGTTACTCGCCGTAGGGCTCGCCCGATCATGCCCGGCCATGACTCGCCGACCAACTCCGACGGCCCGAACGACCCCGAAACCCGAACCCGAGTACGAATCGAAGATACGGTTACGAAGTACTCAAAAGACGAATCCGAGCACTAATAGAACACACGATTCGACTACCCGAAGGCTCGAAATTCGACAACTAAAGTAATTACCCCAAACTTTGGGAAATTACGAAAATGGCCCAAAACGCCCCAAAATCACGATACGTGATCGAATAACCAAACCGAAGCTTGAAACATGAATAATAACATTAAATGAACTTACGAGAAAGTCGAAACAACAGCTTTGGACGAGATTCGCAAGAATCGAACTCAAGTGCGGAAAAACCGCTAAAAAGCACGGAACTCAACAAAACGACACCGAAACGAGCTCGGATGACAAAAAGTGCAGAATTAATAATTCTCGGAATGACGAAACGGTCATGAGCGAGTCGTCAAAACGGACTTTCGCTAAAAAAAAGAAATTTACCGAAAAACGAAAAATGCGGATAATACAATCTACCCACATTAAAAGAAGTTTCGTCCGAAACTTAAAACAAGTAGGAGAAGCAATATCCCGCCAGGAAACTCAATGAGATACGCAAGAAACGCGTAACTAATGCCAAACGGCGAAACGTTACATACAACGCAACGGAATATACGGTGTGAAAACACGCTCCACGACGACCAACACAACGTCGCCGTTAGGGATATAATAGAACCAACAAGTGACAAGCGTCATCAAATGGATAATACAATCAAGTCAATTATCCGAACAATCACAAAACACAACGAACGAAAATCAATACGATTGACCAACCCATCGGTACATCAATCAAAACGCGAGCCAATCGCTGAACAAATACGAATTCCACCGCTCAAGGGTTGGAAGATCGAAACGAGACTAATTTCCCGAACTTAAGGGAATTAGGAAGGAGCCCGAACACACAACAATCAATAAACGATAACAAAACACAACAAACAAATGATCGAGACAACAAAAATCGAACAATCATGTCAGAAATACGAAGGATAATAAAATTCAAACAACAACCCCAAGGTTCACATCTCGACTCGAGACAATATATGATCCGGTGAAAACAACAGGATGTGCATTCATATAAGATCCACAGGAAAGGGAATAGCAATAGAAAAGTCACAACGACAAACGAGTTATTAGAAATAATACCACACTCGTTCGATAAACAAAAGCAAGGGGCAGGACAGACTCAGATATGTCAACGAACATAAACGAGTCGACAGAGTCGAAAATACAAAAGTTCAAGATCCAGTCCACTTCGAATAAAAGAACTAGTAGAACCAAAAGATGTTACTTCCAAACAAGGTTCACAAGAATCGAACCGAACTCGGAAAAGCCACAGCGAAAACCAGATCGACCCAAAACAGATCACACTGCTCGAACGATGAAACCAAATACGTAACAAGTTCAAGGTATCAACGAACATGAGTGTATCGATAGACTGGAGAAAGAGAAAATATAGAAGCCAAAAATAATACGGGTATTATATTCGACCTCTTCTAAAAGGAGTGTCGTCCCCGAAACTCACAACAACAAAATCAAGGAGACGACACAACAGGCAATCAACAGAAACACCCTTCAAAGGCCTCTCAAAGCCGATTCTGATATCTGTGCTGAAGCGCGAACTCCAAAAGTCTCGGTAGCCGATTCGCAAAACTGAATTCGGTGTCCCTCGAGTCCACACTCGAAATGTGTTACCGACGAGAAGGACAAATTGCACGTACATTCCCCCGGCACATCACGGTTGAAACACCTCGGCTCGGCATACCGAAAATACAAATGCTAGATACAATGGGGCATAACGTCGCAAAACAACATAGCGGAGATGCCAACTTAGCACAACAAAGAATCATAACACATATCATATACGACGATTACCATCGTAAAGTAATATATACACATACACCACGGCAACAACGGTATCGTTCGGCGACCTCAACGGCCCGAACAATAACCAGCACATAATTACAAACATTATGAAACAATCACATATGTACACAAACGTACAAACCCAAGCTTTAACAGCTCACACAGGTGCGTTAACACGCAAGCCACCACGAAATGACAACATTAAGGATCGTCATCACACCTCCCACAAGGGCTAACAAAATATATGCGTGGCGAACGACTCGACGCTCACGCCACCAATTCAATCATAATTCGGGGTTAACACCGTAACGAAAGTTCGAAAACCATACACGCATTTCCGGTCCGCAAACAGGAATGATAGGTTTTAAAAACGAAAACCACCTTTTGAAAATAGTTTGGAAACACCAGTTGATCTTGAGTATCACTTTACAAAAAGTAGTGCAAACATTGTTATCGAGACTTTGAAAATCGTCTTGCGTTTGAACAAAAATGAGGACACCTTCTCTTAGTGAAAGACTTTCAGAATATCCGACCCTCGGGTCTAAGTAAAAGTGTTTATAAAACATTTGAAAATATCTCAAAATATTTTGGTCCTCGAGTTAGAAGAATTTTGAAATATATTGTGGCACCTTGGACGCACCACGAGAAAATAATTCATTGTAAATGTACGTCTCGAATTTTAATTTTCTAAGATACTCAAGGTTTTCAAAAATAATTCAATGGGCTAGAATGCCCAAAAAGTTTAGGTACTTACACGAAACATTATAGCGCCGTGTGTCCTGTACGGAACCAAAGAGCTAAAAACCATTTACAAAAACGCCAAAAAGGCCGATGACGGTAATATTTCAAAAACTCACAGAAGCCATTTAGAAAATAATAAATACCGTCATAAGAATTTCGCCAAAATGATCAAGGCCGTAATGCCAAAAACTCGGTTAAGGAATCGGTTTTCGAAATAAAACTCAGTCGGTAAAATACCGAAATCCATTACAAAAGAACTCACGCAGCGGATAAAAGAAATACAGTTCGACATGCACAGTCCAGCAACAATACTCATCATACGAACGAAATATGAGAGTCAAATAGTCACGTATCAAGAAATCAAAATCCATAAGAGGATCCCGTCACTTAACAAATAATCATAAAAATAGCTCGTGTCACACGAGGCTCAACACAAATAAGGGAGACTTACATCCACAGGTCGCACGAAGATGATGATCGCCCACGATACTAATCACGACCAACAAACTCAAACGACGCGTCGCGACACAACTCAGTCAGATAAAATCCGACGAAACAAGACTCAAACAACACGACTTGACCCGACAGCCTAGGTTTCCACAACCTAAGCTCTGATACCATTTATGTAACACCCCCAATCCACTCAGGGATATTACACGCCGTAGACCCTCTCCTCGAGGATCTACCAGGCTGGTAACAACATTTAACATCTCGACAATGCCTTCAAGGCTAAAATGACTCAGTAGACCGATTTGGTCTTTCAATAAAATATACAACTCGATTACAAACACATACCCACGCAGGGGTCAAAATACAATAAACTCCCGTACAACGGGGAAAAGATACTGCAGCGGAAAAGAAAATACAACTAGACCAATACGACATCAACGGATCCTCGTGTGATTAGTATCGTTCATCTTTCATCATCCTTCGTGCCGACCCTGTGTTATGCTCCCAAACACGAATGCAAAATAGACATCCACCCCCGAATACTGGGGTTAGCAAACTCCACCGTTTTGCTAGTGCAAGTATATAATACGAAATCGAGACATACATGTCATACTCCACTAAACATGTTAATCATAAACATACTTCCCGAGGTGATTCACTTAATCAAATGATTAAATCGAAAGATAGGGTAAACCCGATAAACATCTTGTGAAAAACATTTTACGACCTCGGGAGTTTTGAATACATTGGGATTTAAAATCTTCGTGCCTTTCGAAAACATTTAGGGACACAAAACCAAAAGTCATTTTCCCAAAACATAAGTTCGATAACAACAAGTGGGGTCCACGACCCGATCATACCATAACAACTGTTTCCACAGATTATTCGGCCCCGTGCTAGCAAGCCACGGACCTCGATGCTCCCGTAGAACAAACCCGAGTGAATAACCCACAGGAAACTATATCAAATCACATGTCACCGTAACCGCATCACGTGACTAAAAACACATATACTTACATAATCAAACCCCACCCATAAGTTATCCCGGCATCGTGCTAACAAGCCACGAACCTCGGAGTCCCCGCAAGACATACCCGATGATAACCCCCCAAGTTATCTCGGCATCGGGCTAGCAAGCCCCGAACCTCGGAGTCCCCGCAAGACATACCCGTATTGGATAACCCTACGGTTTCGCCCGACCCATACTAGCAAGTATGGATCCCGGAGATTCAACAATCCTACCCGGAGGCACATCACATACAACAAGCACACAACAATAACCGATTATCAAGACAAGCAACACTAAGCATCACAACCTCCTTTCAAAGGAGTAACGACTAATATCACACACATTACGTTCTTACCGAACAAGTACATAATAACAATACGTAATCCCCGACAAAGGATTACGGTCTATCAAACTCACTCGAAATGATCATATTATCTTTCAACATACAAAACCAACACACATATTCCGGGAACACATATTCACGAAGTATACGAATTATCGTTGAAAGACAACATTTATCGAGAACATACCGATCCCTTTTTACGTTCATTAAACATTGGATTTCGCATAAAATCATTTATCAATAATTATGCCTAAGAAATATGAAATGTATGGGCAAGATACTTTCCTCGATACCACGAGCACGGAACCACGAACGGATACGGCTCAACCGGGAAGCTTCGAAACGCCCGATGCAATCGAAAAGAAAGACGACAACGAACGGAAGGGTTCAACTCGGTTTCTTCGCAAGAAACTCGACCCTAACAATATATAATCAATAAATCATCGATCATACGAGGAGGAATAAACGTAGAACGCCCGAAAACCCCTCTAAGACATTTTACCGGACACCTTCAAGGCGTCGGTCAAGAACTCGACCCAAATAACGAATCGATACGATCCAACCATGTAATAACAAGGGAAAAGATATAATACATCTAAATAATCATCAATCCATCATAATCCTAAGTTAAATCGGATTAATCGGACGAAAACAACCAAAATACCCAAATTCCCCAAAACTAGATTTCTAGAAAATCTGACCTGATTCGCTCGATAAAAGGATTTTATAGGATTGATGATTGATGATATGAACTCCAAAACTTCATGGATTGATTGTCCAACAACATCTCTCCATGATTACACCATCTCCAGCCGCGGAATGGAAGAAGAGAAGTGAGAAAATGTCAAGAAAACGCCGCTGTGCCTTTAAATAGCCGATCGCCGCCGTTACGTACGAATCGCCACGGCTTACGACGAATCGCCATGGCCGAACTCTGCTCGAAAATGCCGAACGTTACGCACGCACGCCGTGGCCTTACGACGTAACCGCCTTACGACGTAATGGCCGATCATTACCGCACGTTACTCGGCGGTGCGGCTGGCGATCATGCCCGCCATGACTCGCCGACCAACTCCGACGGCCCGAACGACCCCGAAACCCGAACCTGAGTACGAATCGAAGATACGGTTACGAAGTACTCGAAAAGACGAATCCGAGCACTAATAGAACACACGATTCCGACTACCCGAAGGCTCGAAATTCGACAACGGAAAGTAATTACCCCAAACTTTGGGAAATTACGAAAATGGCCCAAAACGCCCCAAAATCACGATACGTGATCGAATAACCAAACCGAAGCTTGAAACATGAATAATAACATTAAATGAACTTACGAGAAAGTCGAAACAACAGTTTCGGACGAGATTCGCAAGAATCGAACTCAAGTGCGGAAAAACCGCTAAAAAGCACGGAACTCAACAAAACGACACCGAAACGAGCTCGGATGACAAAAAGTGCAGAATTAATAATTCTCGGAATGACGAAACGGTCATGAGCGAGTCGTCAAAACGGACTTCCGCCGAAAAAAAAAAGAAATTTACCGAAAATCGAAAATTGCGGATATTACAATTTATACTGGCACGGCCTAGCGTGCGCTAGCTTTCCGGACTAGCGTGCGCTATCGGCCAGTATCGGCCCAGACCCTCGGCCGGGGCCCGCACAACCCGACACTACTGACCCAGCTTGCCGACCGGGACCTGCCTGTCCGACCGCGATAGAGTGCGCTGCGCGGACGCTAGCGCGCGCTAGCCGACCTCTCCAGAACTCTCTGGACTAAACTGCTCGGCCAGGTAACGTGCATTAGTCGGCCGGCAGCGACCGACAGTAGCATGCGCTACACATGCCGATTAGCACGCGCCACGACCGACAGTAGCGTGCGCAACCTGCCGATCCTCCCCGAGCCCAGAACTCCAGAAACCCCGTTGCCCAGTCCGATAGCGTGCGTTGGTCGGCCCAGCTAGCATGCGCTATACCTGCCGAGCTAGCGTCAGCAGTCTTCCGATAGTAGCGTGCGCTATGCTGGTTCTTGCCGCGCTTGCCCGGCCATTTCCCAGCACTTCCGACAGTGCCTGCCGCACCTATACGGCGATGCCAAGACTTCCGATTGCTGCCGCACTGTCGGCGATGCCAGACTTCGACAAGGTCGCCGCACTGTCCGTCCGATTGCCCACCGCCTGCATCTGACGATTCGATTCCAAAAACGCATGGAACGAACACGATAAAATGCTAGCAGACAACATCATCGATCCGAAATGAAATGCCATGCAGAAATTAATCACATGCGTCCATAAAAGGGTCAAGACAACAAATAAGAAGGCGGATACCGATATTTTGGGAAATTACAAAATGGCCCAAAATGCCCGAAAATCACGATACGTGATCCAATAACCAAACCAAAGTTCACAACATGTCTAACAAGGTTAAATGGACTTACGGGGAACACGAAACAATAGTTTCAAACAAGATTCGTGAGAATCGAAATCAAATGCGGAAAAGTCGCCAAAAGCATGGAACTCGGTAAAACGACATCGAAACGAACTCGAATGTCAAAAAGTGTAGAACGAATCATTCTCAGAATGGCGAAACGTTTACAGGGGAGCCATTACAACGTACTCCTACCAAAAAAAGAAATTTACCGAAACTCAAAAATTGCGGATATTACATACTACCCTCCTTAAAAGAAGTTTCGTCCCGAAACTTAAAACAAGTAGGGAGAAGCAATATCCCACAAGAAATATCTCAACGAGATACACAAGAACCGTGCAACTTACGGCCACTGGCGAAATGTTACAAGAACGGAAGGAGGCATATAACGCGAAAGTAACAACGACAATCATCACCACGTCACAAGCGAGGACAAAACACGATCACCAAGTGCCAAGCACCACAAACCAGATAACGCAATCAAGTCAATTATCCGAACCATCAAGTGACAAAAGGCGCCTATTACAGGAAAACACGCACAGTAGAATGAGGCGAACAACAATCCGCAAAGGCAACCATGGAAATCTCCGACCGCATCGAAGTTCTCGAAAACTACACTAGGCATCTCCATGTCCCTTCGGAGCAGAGATGGAAACTCGATTCCAGAACCTCCCAGTTACTGTCTCGCAATGCACGGATCGGTGTCCTAATTGACCACAAACGAAACAGCTGACTAACGGTGAACGTTCACTCTCCGTGGTATGAGATCAGGCGACAATAGTCAGACAACCACGATGATCAAACAGAACGATCGAAAAACAAGGATCGAACAACAATGATCAAACAACAATGATCGAACAACACCCCGAAGTTCGCACTTAACTCAAGATATTAAAAGAGCCGGTAGAAGCTAAAAGATATTACTTTTGAACAAGGTTCACAAGAATCGAACCGAACTCAGAAAAGTCATAGCGATAACCAGATCGATCCAACACAGGTCACGGCTCTTTCGAACGATAAAAATAGAAATACAGAATAAGTTCAGAAAGTATCAACGAACACGAGCGAGTCGAAAGAATGGAGAAAGAGAAAATACAGAAGTTAAAATAGTACGGGTATTACCTTCGACCTCGTCCACGAAATTCACAAAAACGGAAGCAAGGTAACAATACATTAAACAACCGACACATAACGGAACAATCACCGATGCACACGGTCATACCAACCCAAGCTCTAACAGCTCGCACATGTGCGATAACGCAGAAATCACCACGTTGCGACAACATTCAATACCAACATCTCACCTCTCACGGAGGGCTGACACAACAAATGTGTGGAAAACGACTCAGCGCTCACACCGCCAATTCGACTACAACTCACAGGGCCAACATCCTAACAACAATGCTAACGTCACATATACATTCCTGGACCGCAAATAGAAACGATAGGTTTTAAAAACTAAAACCACCTTTGAAAATAATTTGAAAACACTAGTTGATCTCGAGTATCATATATAAAAAGTAGTAAAAACATCGCCATCAACACTTTGAAAAACCCCCTTGCGTTTGAAAAAAAAATGAGGACACCCTTTTTTAAAATTAAAACTTTTCAGAAATATTCGACCTTCCTCTATAAACAATTGCATTTCTAAATCATTAAAAATATCTCAAAATATATATATTTTTTTGGTTCTCAAAGTGGAATAAATTTGAAAAACACAGTGGCGCTAGTAGGCACCTTGAAGGTACGGCGAGAAAACAATCCATTTGAAAAGTACGTCTCGAGGTTTATTTTCTAAGATACTCAAGGTTTTCAAAAAAATCCAATAGGCCAGAATGCCCAAAACTCACACATATCTACGTACGCTAAAACACATCCTAGTACACGCATCAAAACATTTAAAATCAAGACATACATGTCTTTTAACGGAAAACAAACGGTAAAATACCATAGTCGAAAACCACCTAGGGTTCAGAACAAAACCACTGACCCCATTCGAGGCCTCTAAGGACCCTCCCACACTGGCTAGTGAACAAGTCGAACGCGTATAAGCACAAAGCTTCCACAAGAGGACTTGTAAAACGAGCAAATCAATTCGAAAATCATCAGCAATGGACAAAAACAACAGTAAAAAAAATACATCAGCAGCGACGACACTCCTCGTATAAACCAAATACGAGAGTCGACTAAATACATATCGTGAAATCAAAATACACAGAAGGATTCCTTCACTTAATAAATAATCATAAAAATTGCTCGTGTCACACGAGGCACAACACAAAGAAGGAAGACTTACATCCACAGGTTGCACGAAGATGATGATCGCCCCACGATACTAATCACGACCAACAAACTCGGACGACGCGTTGTGACACGACTCAGTCAGATAAAATCTGACGAAACAAAACTCAACAGACTCAACTTGACCCGACAGCCTAGGTTTCCACAACCTAAGCTCTGATACCATTTATGTAACACCTCCAATCTGCTTAGGAATATTACACGCCGTAGAACCTTTCCTCAAGGATCTACCAGGCTGGTAACAAAATCAAACAACTCAACAATGCCTTTAAGGCTAACAAGACTCGGTAGACCGATTTGGTCTTTCAACAAATACATACAACTCAATCTCAATGCATGCCTACGCAGGGGGTCAAAACATAATGCACTCCCGTACAACGGGTAAAACACTGCAGCGGAAATAAAGTACAACAAAACCAATACAATATCGTATAGATCCTCACGTGATCAGTATCGATCATCTCTCATCATCCTTCATGCCGACTCCATGTCATGCTCCCCAAAACCTGAATGCAAAACAGACATCCACCCCCCAATTTCTCGGGTGTTAGCAAAATCCCACTATTTTGCTAGTACAAGTATGAAATCATACGAAATGTAACAAACAAATAGAAATCACGAATCGGGTACGAAAAAATAATTACAAAAGACTTCCCAAGAAGTTTTATTAATTAGAAACCATCAAAGAAGTGTTTGAAAATAAATTCCTCATCTCGGGGATTTTAAAAATAGAAACTTTGTTAGACCTCGAGTCCTTAGTTGAAAAATAACCATTTCAAAATGAATGGGTTTCGGCCCAAAATCACTTTCCATAAAACGACCTTTACAAACCGTTGGGATCTCATCCCAAATCTCATCAAATCACTGTACACGAGAATAATATCAAGGTTCGTTTTCCAACATCAAAATCCACAACCCAAGGTTTAAACACAGACGACAAATACTCTAGTGCCATCCTAGCCAAGTAAACCAAACGAACAACTTACCTCTTACACACTTAGTCGATGCATGCAATCATGAAAACCGTTCGAAAGCCCTCATTTATGAAAATCCCATAATCAAATCACATTTGTAAAAATGCACCACAATTAACCATCGATCCACGTCTCTGTGGACCCCTACCGAGACCCCGTCGTATCTAACCCGTAATGGTTAAAAGCAAGCTCGTCGATCCACGTCTATGTAGATCCCTACAGAGACCCCGTCGGATCTAACCCGTAGTGAGCATACACACACACACGTTACTCAAGCAATACTAATATGCTAAGAATGTAAGTTCATCAAGAATACTTACTAGGGATGGCCATTTATCCGACACCATTATGAAACTCTTCAAAACACAACAACACAATTAACACGGAATACACGATTCCACAACATTAAACCAATGGAAACATCAACCTTCAACGTTCGAAATAATCAAATCAAAATCAACTCACACGAATCACAGTCACGAGGGTAAACCAACCATCGTAAATCCAACATGTAAACTCTATTTGCAGGACACAACTCGTATAAGAAAATACTTGCCTCGAAACTATGATTAAAGCGAGACGATGAATGAGATACGGTCGGGCAGCCCCAAACTCCTGAACGTAATCAAGCACACGATAGCACCGCGAAAACTACGAGGATAACAACGCACGAATTACCAACACAAAATGATGATTGACTCGGAATCCTCGAGCACCTATAATCCTCCAGAAGAAACAACAAAAACAATATCACAACGAGGACCGAGACCAACAACACTAGGAATTACATCAAGAGATTGAAAGAAACTCATTGAAATATTTAATCGAACATTAAATGTTCAATGATTTCCAAGAACACTCAAATCGTCAATCGAGTTAAACCAACTCGAAGTATGGATATAAAATCCATAGAATACGATTAATAACATCATTAGACAACAATCGGTTTATCAAAACCGAATGAAAAACGAAATCGAGAACAAAACTCCCAAAAAGTCAACTCGAAGGAAAATTAAGAAATATACCTTGATTCGACGAAGAATAATGGATTAAATGATGTTAAACACAAGAATACTACTAAGATTAATCATACCCATCATGGATTAATCAACAATATGGAACGAATCGGACAAAAATCCAAAACCCCCAAAATTTCCCAAAATAGGGTTCTAGGAAATCTAACCTTGATTCGCTGGATCAAAGGAGGTCATGGAGGAATTAATCGATGATATGAACTCCCAAACTTCGTGGATTAATTGCTTTACAACATATCTCCTTGATAACCAAGCCTCCAGCCGCGAAGAGGAAAAGATGGAAATGAAAAACGGGTGAAAATATGACTACTCTGTCATATTTATACTGGCACGGCCTAGCGTGCACTAGCCTTCCGGACTAGCGTGCGCTATCGGCCCGTATCGGCCCAGAACCCTCGGTCGGGGCCCTCACAACCCAGCACTGCTGACCCAGCCTACCAACCGGGACCTTCATGTCCGACCGCGATAGCGTGCGCTGCGCGGACGCTAGCGCGCGCTAGCCGAACTGTCCAGAACTCTCTGGACTAAACTGCTCGTCCAGGTAACGTGCGCTAGTCGGCCGGCAGCGTGCGCTACACATGCCGATTAGCACGCGCCACGAACGATAGTAGCGTGCGCTACCTGCCGATCCTCCCCGAGCCCAGAACTCTAGAAACCCCACTGCCCAGTCCGATAGTGTGCGTTGGTCGGCCGAGCTAGCGTGCGCTATACTTACCGAGCTAGCGTGCACAGTCTTCCAGCAGTAGCGTGCGCTACGCCGGTTCTTGCCGCGCCTGCCCGGCCATTTACCAGCACTTCCGACAGTGCCTGCCACACCTATCCGTCCAGTGCCCAGCACTTCCGACAGTGCCTGCCGCACCTATCCGGCCAGTGCCTAGCCGCCCGTACCTGACGATTTGATTTCCGAAAACGCATGGAACGAACACGACGAAATGCTCGCAGACAACATCATCGATCTGAAGTAAAATACCATGCAACAATTAATCACATGCGTCCATAAAAAGGGTAAAGACAACAAATACGAAGGCGGATACCGATATTTTGGGAAATTACAAAACGTCCCAAAATGCCCGAAAATCACGATACATGATCCAATAACCAAACCAAAGTTCACAACACGTCTAACAAGGTTAAACGGACTTACGGGGAACATGAAACAACAGTTTCGAACGAGATTCGTGAGATTCGAAATCAAATGTGGAAAAGTCGCCAAAAGCACGGAACTCAGCAAAACGACATTGAAACGAACTCGAATGTCAAAAAGTGTAGAATGAATCATTCTCAAAATGGCGAAACGTTCACAGGCGAGCCGTTACAACGTAATCCTGCAAAAAAAAAAGAAATTTACCAAAAATCGAAAATTGCGGATATTACAATTTATTGGTTGATCATTGCTGGTGATCAACTGAGCGTTCAGATTTTGTGTCGATATTTCGGAATTTGTTGCTATTGTGTTGGGTAGTTGTTTCACAGATGTATCATGCATTATTGGTTTTGAGCAGATTGGGACTTGATTGTGTAATTAGGCAGACAGGATTTGACACGGATAGATTATTTCATCCGAAGATAATATATTTTGTTGAGACTCATGGAATTGTGATTGTAAGTATCTGAGGAGATCGTCGAATTTGCACATTTGTAAGTATGCTATTTTGGTTATTCGTTAATGATGATGATTGATCGTTGTTCTGATGGTTTCGGAATATTTTGATTGAACGGTTTGTTTGTTTTTCTATGACGGATTGCAAGTTTCGAGGACGTGGTGAGTAGGTTTCAGGCAAACTCAGGTAGGGAACATTGGACTGCCATAAAGAACGTTCTCAAGTACTTAAGAAGGACTAGAGATATGGTTCTGATGTATGGCGGTGGAGAATTGGATGTGGTGGGATTCACTGATTTAGACTTCCATGGACAGAAGGACGACTCGATGTCTACTTCTGGCTACATATTTACTCTTAATGGAGGAGCAGTATCTTGGCGTAGTGCCAAGCAAAGCACGACTGCTAATTCTACCTGTCAGGCTGAGTATCAAGCAGCCTCGGAGGCTTCCAAGGAAGGGTTCAGATTAAGAAGTTTATGGGAGAACTTCAAGTAATACCATGTGCTGAGCTGTCTGTTCCACTGTACTGCGACAACGACGGAGCTGTAGCGTAGGCCAAAGAGCTGAGGTTTCACAACAGGACCAAACATATTGAGAGAAAGTATCATCTCGTAAGAGAATTTGTTCGCAAGGGATACATTGTGTTGCACAGAGTAGACTCGGCCGACAACGTCGTTAATATACTGACCAAGCCACTTTCTCAGACTAGCTTGGGGCGTCATGTGGAGAACATGGGTATTAGATACCATAGTGTGTGGCATTAAGTGCAAGTGGGAGATTGTTAGGAGTATGACGTCGAATGCCACTCAGAGGATGTTGAGTGAGGGCATTGTACTTGTAATTATGTAAATCATTATCATAAGGCAAATGAATGTTTCTTTATTTACTGGTAGTTACTGGCATTCCTAACTCGTAAATATACATCTAGAAACTAGTCCGTATATTTGAGAGCAAAACGTTCCACTCCTTATTGGATAAGGGGATCGGCACTAGAAAGGTTTATAGATCAAATACTTAATCGTTCGCAAGTCGATGAAACTTGACTAGGCATTAAGTTTATGTGAAGACTTGTATGACGTGTTCTTTGACGTGGAGAGTGCCTGTCGAATACTAATGGTTAGTGGGAGTACACATTATAGGTATGCTAATTGGATTAGTATACTTGAACCGACTCACCCTCGATTCGTCACACGAATTTCACTCCTGGACAGTCAATGACGGAATCGAAAGGTTGTGATAGGTATTCGTGAACCTTCGACTTGAGGATTTGGTAGGGATGTGCTTGTGACATTAAGATTTTCATTAGAGTAGTTCGACCCTGTAAACCAGAAGGCGGGGGTCAACCTCGACGTGCGTTTTGACGGGCAAGTAGCAGGTCCTACTGAATACCAAGATAGAATTCTTTCTCCTATAAGTGAACGGGTTATATGTCCTATGCTGTTATTGGCATAAGAGATTATAAATCTTTGGTCAAAGCATTGGAGCTAGTTGTATTGGATACACGAGAGCTCGATGATCTTGATTTGCATTAACTCATGCATAGTGTCAAGTACAGATAAGGTTTGACTGACCGTGACCCTATAACTTGATCGGGACATTTGAAAGAAGGGTTTATACGTATACTAGTATTCACGACAGAATGGTTTTTGAATGATCCCAATCATTCGTTCTCGCCAGGTACAAAGGTAGGCCGCCAGGCTGGCTAGGTGGTGCTACTACTCTTTGGTTCCTCCCATTGCTAACTGAGACGGACCTACCGAGTCGCGCAATAGGATTGACGACAGAATGAATCGAGCTTATTCTCTCTTTATTTATATTAGATATTGGATATCTAATTTATTGGAAATTGGATGTCTAATTAATTATGGGACATTGGATGTCTAAATTAATTAATTGGATAAATTAATTTACGACCTAATGAATTAAATATAATACTGGGTGATTAATTTAATTCATGAATAAAATTATTTCTTGGAGAAATTAATTATATTATTTTGTATTTAATATAATTAATTAATTAGATTAATTAATTGATATAAATACATCGATGTGGATTGGAGTTTTATCTGTTTGGACTCACGAGAGTCCGAAACGGACCGAATTCCTCCGGATATTCTACATGGCCGACCCTCTTTTTCTTTGTCTTTCATTTGGTCTTTATTCCACCTTAGATGGTGGAAGACCAAAGAAAAACTATGTAAAGGGATTTTATTTTATTATGAATAAAATATTGAGGGATGACTAAAATAGTAGGTGAATAAAATGAAAGATAATAAAGGACTTCTCTCCATTCCTTTGGGGCATCCGTCAGCATCAAATCAAGAGAGAGAACTTTGTCTTCTTCATTCTTCATTCTATTTTCTAAAATAAAAATTGAGAGAAATTATTTGATAAATATACTTGGAGTGTATTAATCAAATTAGAAAGCTTCCATCACTCGATTTGAGATGTAACCTTGGAGGTTAATTGAGTGGTTGTCATTCTGACCGTTTTTCCGGCGCGTGGCAAGTAGAGACGCGGTGCTTTCGGCGTTGGATCATTCAAGAGCTTGGAACGGATTGGATTCATGGAAAGCAATTTAAAGCTTGGGGAATCGCTCAAGAGAAGAACAACATTTAATCAACGGACTACAAGGGTATGATTTCGAATCTTCCTTTGTTCATTTAATATTCGTATATATCTATCGATCCTCGTAGAAATTCGGAGCGAATTAATTTTCGTTTTACCGCTTCCGCTGGGCCTTCGTTTTAGGCACCGAATCCCAACAATTTCGTCCATAGATCATATCTTAGATTCATAAGTGTTTCTTTGAAGCGGACATTACTTCTCACTTATACAAGTGACTCATATAAAGAGTATCCGGCCATACTCCACCATATAAGTATATGAATCATAAAAAGTTAAAAACTTAGCCCTCCACTTATAAAGGGTTTCACTTGGACAATTCTAGGATCGGCTGATAGGTTTTAAGTGTTCAACTGAACCGTCATAACTTAGTTGTCCAATTGAACCAGGACTTTAGATCCTTCAATTCTCATGGTTGGGTATCCGCTATGATTGTCTTTTTATTGTGTACTTAAAACGCATTCCCTAACCAAATTTGTTGGTTAAAATAACTTATATAATAGTTTAGAGTGGGTGTGAATAAGCTGTACTTTTTTCGAAGTTTTTGCGTAGCGAAAGTCTATAAGTAAGTTGCGGTAATTACAACAACTCGATGTTCTACTGTAGGCTTGGTGCTTATAGGATTTTACAGAGTAAGTATAATTAAATCACATACATTAAGCGCAAGCTCTCTATTTTTCTCAGAGTAAGTATAATTAATCAGTAGGCAGCAAGTATAATTAAACCATAGAGTAAGTCTAACTAAATCAGTAGGCTTGGTGCCACAGAATCATCAAGAGTTGCTTGAAGCTCTCTCTCTCGTTCTCAAGATTCCACTTCTTGGCAAATTTCTTGAATTCTTCCCCCTTTTTGGCAGTGTCAACCTGTGTGACTTTGCCTTAGATGTCCAGAAGGATATCCGTCGATCTGATTGCTTCTTCTGTAGTCATTTAACCATGTCCACAAGGTTGGTGACCATTGTAGTTAGGTAATATATTTTATGGTTGTATCCTCCGACCAACCTCTCTGGTGGTTTGAAGAGCAGCAAAAGTAGTGGCCTCAGCAACTCTTATATTTTCCTATTCTATTTTCAGGACCTTTTCTTGATTTCCATTTAAGAGTGAAAAGACTGTCAGGATTCGGTAATAAAAATTGAATTACGGAGCGAAAAAATAAACGGATCAAACCGGATAAACTGAACCCCTAAGAAAATCATACCTTGAAGTCATTTGATTAAATATTTGATCCAAGCTTTCGCAAAATTCCGAGCACCCAAAATACCGTGCCTCTACGTATCACGCGTCGGAAAGATGACCGGTAAAATACAATCGTCACTTCAAGACCTCCAAGGTCGACAACTATTTGAAATGATGATAGGATAAACATTTTATTTAATTTTAACTCTCAAAGAATTAATTTGACGAACAAATTATATCTCAAAGAACATTGATCGGGAAGAAACTCTTTCTACCCTTTTCTTTTTCTTTCTCTTTTCTGTCTCTTTTCTCTCTTTTCTTTCTCCAGTTGTGAGCTACTGCTTCTCTCTTTTGCCGAGTAAAGTACTTTTTTAGTCACTCAACTATTTAATTTTTAACCATTTGGCCACTAAACCATTTATTTTTTCCTTTCCATCCTTAAACTTTGTAATCAGTTGATTAAAACGTCCTTCAATTACATTGATGTTAACTTTGCCGTTAAAACAGGATGACATGGCACTCTGACTTGGATAATTTCCTACTTGGAGTTGACTATGCAAACAATTGGGAAAAAAAGTCACGTATATAACAAAACAAAGTCACCTGTGGTTTGGAACCAATACAACGCACAAAAAGAAAAAAAACCGTTGTTTCTGTCATAATAAATCTTGAAATTAAAATAAGACAAAGTAATAATAGACATTGTGTGATATTTATTATTATATCTCCTTGAAGTATTTTTGTTAGGGATGGTGTAATAGATAATGTGAGACACTTATTATAGGAAGGATGGAGTATTTTTATTATAGACGGTGTAATAGACAATGTAAGACATTTATTATGAGACGGATGGAGTAATAGAGAATGCCCCATAAATACACAAAGAAGTCCATAAAATAGGTAAATCAGCAGTTCAAAAAGAGAGACAAAGAAGTACTCCCTCCGCCCCAAAATGATCTACGCATTTGACTATTCAATTTTTTAAAGCCCCAAAAATGGGAACCATCACCATTAATACAACGATACCAAAATAAGTACCATCAGTGTTGACAAAATCTTGCTACCAAAAGATGCACCATAAAAGTATACCAAAGCCACCAAATATGTGTTTAAAGCCATAACATCCAACAGTCAAAAACCATCTGCCAAAAATCAACAGCCAAACAACAACAATAACTTAACCCCTATTTATTTTCTTGCTTTTGGATTGTTGTTGAAGTGGATTTGATATTATGAAAGTCTTTCTTCTCCCTCTGAATGAATATTGAAGCCCACTTGTGCCACATCTGTTCACCTACAATAGCCAAAATGAATAATTAAAAGCTAGTTGGTAAAGGCTATTAAATTACACATGGCTGGGACCAACAAAAATATGACCATCAATAAAGTGCATATTCTCATTCCATAAACCAGCAAAGGCAATTTAATATCATACAAATTCATTGATTCTTACTTCCATGGCAGCAGATATATATCCAGAGCTTTTCTTCCTTATCTATTTGATACAAGCAAGTATTTGATTAATCAAGAGATATACTTCAGCTATACACATATTTATACATAATATTGATTACTTACAGGTTGTTTGACTCTCCTTGGAGAAGGCATTTGATTTTATGTTCTATCTGCAGATTGAGCTTGTGAACATTTTACCTTATTATGTCCCTCTTTTCTACAAATGCTACAAGTCATTTTGACCCCTTTCTTTGATTTTCTGACACTCTTGTATGGATCTTATTCTACATGCTCAGCTGCTACAATCTCTTCAGTTTTCCCTTTTTCATCTTCAATGGCATCTTTTCTTCTATTCCACTTTGTTCTTCCTTTCACAACTCTTGGAGGTGGTGGCAATAATGCTGGCTTATCTGACTGGGGCCATAACTCTATTCCATTTAATGGGTTCAACATGTGTTGATAACACTTGAGATATGTTTCACCCTTCAAGCATTCATGCACATAGTCCTCTGGCTTCTCTCTCATAAGGTAAATAGCTAAAACAGCATGACAACATGGAATACCACTCAACTGCCATGCTCTACAAGTGCAAGTCCTATTCTTGAGGTCAACTATTGTCCCCTCTCTTGTACCACCCACTTCAAAATCTAAATTCCCATTCCACAAAGTACTGCATTCTCTAGACTTTGTCACTGAATCCTCCAAACTAGCCACCACTCTATGCCCATATTTCCTACCCTCAGACAATCTTTATGTAATATACTCCCTTTTGTCCCTCATCCTAACCATGACTTGTTTCCTAATAGCTTATAGCATGCTAATTAAAGGTTTATATCTTGCCTCTAAAATCCAAAAATTGAAACTCTCACAAATGTTATTATCTACTGAGTCACAAGTGCAATCTGTAGGGAAAAAGGCCTTACTCCACCTGGATGTATCTCTATCCATCAAATGCTTGCAACCTTGCTCAGAAAGTGCTTTGATTTTCAGCATGTTCTTCTCAAAGTTTGCAATTGTTGTTGATTTTGCTGCAGCCCAAAAAAATCTTCCTGTAGTTCACACCAGTCTAGCCTCTTTTCCTAAAATTGGCATAAATATGCCTTGCACAGTTCCTGTGATAAATTTCAGGGAACAACTCCTTTATAGCATGTTCTAAGCCCTAAATGGTAGTAAAGAAAGTGTTAGTTAATCTGAATATATGCTTGTAAAAAAACGTTGAAACATGTAGTTTGAATATGGATGACATAGTACCTTTTGTTGATCAGACATAATGGTCCATCCATCTCCATATCCTATACCAATGTCCTTGGCAAGAAGGTTAAGAAACCAACCCCAAGTGTGTTGATCCTCCTTCTCAACAACAGCCCATGCTATAGGAAAAATTTGGTTGTTTGCATCTCTCCCCATTGCAATCAAAAGTTCACCTTTGATCCATGTCTTTAGGAAACAACCATAAACACCCACAAACTTTCTGCAACCCTCAACAAACCCCTTTTTAATTACATTAAAACATATATAAAATCTTCTAAACTGTGGATCCCCAAACCACTCATCACTTCTCCCCTTTAACACAACAGTGCTCCCTGGATTTTATCTTCCCAACTCATACACATAGTTCCAAAGTTTAGCATAATGTTCTTTCATTGATTGTTTAACTGCATTCAAGGCCCTCTGTTTTATTTTGAGACACATCTTTAAATTAACATCTCTACCAATTTCTTTCATCACCAAATCCTTGATTTCAATCAACTTCATAAATGTAGTTAATCTAATTCCGTCACCCAACTTGTTTGCTAACTACTTAGCATTTACAATTCTAATGCTTGACTTCATTGTACACTTATGCTTCTTCTAATAGGATTTGACCTTAAAAGTTTCATCCTTTCCTTCATAACTTGCCCATAACCCCCAAGGGCAATCTTTTCATTTAGCTTGTACCCTCTTTTTATCATTTTTCTGGAACTTCATTGGATAACCATGAGCTGCAGCATATGCTCTGATCTGGTCCTTCAATTGTGCAGGGCTTTCAAAAATCATATCAATACAAAAATCAAAAGCTTTGATATCTATCTTAGGATTGAAATGCACTTCCGTAATACCCTCGCCTTTACTGTTGTAATTTCTGATTTAAACCAAGTATTTTCGCACCATATCTGTATTGTTGTAGCAAGTATATCGACGAATTATGTTAAGTTGGAATCATGGTCATTCATAATATATTAATTGTTGGGTGATATTAGGAGAATTCCATTTATGCTTGTTATAGAACTTAACGTACGTTAACCCATCTACTTAACGTACGCTATGTACGTAGCCTTACGTACGTAACATTCATATGTTAACATACGTAATGCGAGAGATCCATCAACAGCCTGCCTTTCGGCGGGTGGGACCGAACGGAGGTAGGTGGTCGGGAGTCGATCGCGACAGCCCAGTCAACGGCTATTACGTACGTAATAGTTATATATTTACGTACGTAACGAACTGCGTGTTTTAAGTCAGAAAGATCTGATGAAATTGATTACGTACGTAATGTTCATGAGATTACGTACGTAAGGGCTTTAACGTACGTTAACCCCTCTCTTTAACGTACGTAATGCTGAGTTCAGGTTATAAAAATATGACTTGCCTTTCATTTCCTGCTCGACCCTCTCAACCTCCCCACTGAGAAAACGATTCCCTTCCCTGCCAACTCCATTTCTAGCCCTTCTAAGTTGTGTTGGAGCTTCAGCACTTGGTTTGTGACTTGGAGATTAGGAGATTGAAGTGTGTACCTTGAAGTGTTGGTGTTGTTCTTCATTTTGAGGTTGGTCTTTCTTTAGCTCATATTAAATCTATGCTTATGATGATGTTAGTATATAAACACTTCACATAATGTTAGTTTAAGCTAGTATAAACTTGATAAGTTGATTAAATCATGCTCAAACTAAGTGAAGATCAACATTTAGGGGGTATTAGTATTACTTCTTGATGTATAATAATATCATAATATGGTTGTGTTGATAATGACAGATAAAACCTGATTTATAACATGATAATCGGAAGTTGATTATAGTCTCAACACTAGGAACATGTTAGGGATGAAATCCTAAATGATTAGAGGGGAGAAATACTAATCTTGTCTTGAACATTCAATTGATTCTTGAAGGTAATATGGAACCATAATTTTAGCCTCTAAAACCAATACCTTCGTAATAAATTGTTGGAAGAATTATGTTAACCCTTTGAAGATAATTTTTACAAGATGGGATGAAGTTACATTTATAATTCCAAGTATCCAATGATATAACTAGGCTTTTAATAATTCTTCAAAAGTAAGACAATGGATTTTGATAAAAGGAAGTTGTAATCTTCATATGTTCAAGTTAATCAATTTCGTTGATATCTTAAAAGGGTGTTAATCACTATATTAATATATTGATAATGTTCTTAAGAGGATTGTAGTGAATATGGTGATACAAATACAGTAGATGAGTAGCCGAATTCCATTTCATTAATCCGTGTGTATTAGGAGACGTAAATTAAGATGATGTTCTTAGTTAACTAAAAACTTGAACTTATGCTTTCATAAAGGAATTAGTTTTAATGTAATTGTTGGTAAAATAATAAAGAATGTAATTGAACACAAACTTATATCGTAATCGGAAGTGCCGATGATTTGAAAAGATGTTTTCACAATGTTATATTGGTAATAATTTGGACTTCAAGTATTTGACATTAATGTTAGAATATGTGAATGAACATGATAAACGTATGATGATTTGTAATTGGAACATTAAAGTGATCAATAGGATAATTGATTTATTCAAAGTAAATTTACGAATATTGTTTATGTAAGGATACCGTTATCGTACGAATGTGTTGTTGAATGAATTACATTTCATTCAAGGTTGCTTGTTCACGTGAGTATTGTTAGACGGGGATACCGTTCGTTTGACCATTCAAAGAAGGAGTATTCACCTATGGAATTGAGGCAAGTTATCTTGCTTGGTTATAATGATGGTTGAACCATTGTGATTATTATGCGTTTCGTGTGTATGAAATGTTCTGATAATCTATGATTCGTGATATGGTGATGCCCTTGATCGTATTATCATGGTGTTGGTATGATATACCCGAAATTATCGTTCTTGTTACCGTTGGTCCTTTTGAGCTTTGTTGACACTCCGGTGAGTCGTTCGATTCCTTGATAAAGGTGTAATTCATTGAGTTTCGTTGTCATGTTGTATCGTGACATCTCTGGAGTCATATCTGCGTGCCGATTGGTTATATGTAGGATTTTTAGCCGGGCACTTGATGATCATGTGTGGATGTTTTCCACATTTGGATCGTGCACACGATGTTGGGATTCGGTGCCTAAAACGAAGGCCGAGCGGAAGCGGTAAAACGAAAATTAATTCGATCCGAATCCCTACGAGGATCGATCGAGCTACGCATATATGAATATAAAATAAGGAAAGGAAGATTCGAAATCATACCCTTGTAGTCCGCTGATTATATGGATTTCCTTCTCTTGAGCTATTCCCCAAACGATCCAAAATGCTCCAAGCCCTTGGATGATCCAACGCCGAAAAAACCGCGTCTCTACTTGTCACGCGTCGGAGAAACAAACGGAATGACAACACTCGATTAACCTCTAAGATTACGGCTAGAATCAAGTGATGAAACTTTAATTATAACACTCTAAGTGTTTAAATATATATCTCTCAATTTTATCTCTTGATGTTTCTCTAAGAACAAATCAAGAAGAAAAGGAAGAAAAGTGAAGACTATAAAAGGCAACTCTTTTTCTCTGACTCTCCAGCTATTCACGTATGAAATGGGTGAGTAGAAAAGAGAAGTCTTCACCTTTTATTCAATACCAACCACCCATCAAATCCCCTTTATTCAGTTAATAAGAGATACCATATCTCTTAAAGTCTTTTTTTCTTCCATTATAAAATGGAGACAAAGACCATGAGGGGTTAGGTGAAAAGGGGGGGGGGGGGGGCAGCCATCTAAAAGGGGAATATGAGTTTGGTCCATTTTGGACTCCCGTGAGTTCAAACAGATAAACTCTGATTCCGTTCCGATATATTTATATTAATTAATTAATCCAATTAATTAATCATATCAAATACATAACAACATAATTAATTTCTCCAAGAAATAATTATATTTATGAATTAAATTAATCACCCAGTAATTTATTTAATTCATTTGGCCGTAAATTAATTTATCCAATAAATCAATTTAGACATCCAATGTCCCAATTAATAAGATATCCAATATCTAATATTCATAATGAGAGAATAAGCTCGATTCATTCCGTTGTCAATCCTATTGCGCGACACGGTAGGTTCGTCTCAGTTAGCAATGGGAGGAACCAAAGAGTAGTAGCACCACCTAGCCAGCCTAGCGGCCTACACTGTACCCCAACTGAGAACGAATGATTGGGATCATTCAAGAACCATTCTGTCGTGAATACCAGTATACGTTTAAACCCTTCTTTCAAATATCCCGATCAAGTTATAGGGTCACAGTCAGTCAAACCCTAACTGTACTTGACGCTATGCATGCTTTAATGCAAATTGAGATCATCGAGCTCTCGTGTATCCAATACAACTAGCTCCAATGCTTTGGCCAAAGACTTATGATCTCATCTGCCAATAACTGCATAGGACAATTAACCCGCTCACTAACGGGAGAAAGAATTCTATCTTGGTATTCAGTAGGACCTACTACTTGCCCGTCAAGATGCACGTCGAGGTTGACCCCCACCTTCCGGTTTATAGGGTCGAACTACTCTAATGAAAATCTTGACGTCACAAGCACATCCCTACTAAATCCTCAAGTCGAAGGTTCACGAATACCTATCACAACCTTTCAATTCCATCATTGACTATCCCGGAGTGAAATCCATGTGACGAATCGAGGGTGAGTCGGTTCGAGTATACTAATCCAATTAGCATACCTATAACGTGTGCTCCCACTAACCATTAGCGTTCGACAGGCACTCTCCATGTCAAAGAACACGTCATACAAGTCTTCACATAAACTTAATGCCTAGTCAAGTTTCATCGACTTGCGAACGATTAAGTATTTGAGCTATAAACCTTTCTAGTGCCGACCTCCTTATCCAATAAGGAGTGGAACGTTATGCTCTCAAATACATAGACTAGTTTCTATACGTATATTTACGAGTTAGGAACGCCAGTAACTACCAGTAAATAAAGAAACATTCATTGCCTTATATAAATGATTTACATAATTACAAGTACAATGCCCTCACTCAACATCCTCTGAGTGGCATTCGAGGGCATATTCCTAACAATCTCCCACTTGCACTCAGTGCCACACACTATGGTATCTAATACCCATATTCTCCAGATGACTCTCCAAGATAGTCTGAGAAAGTGGCTTGGTCAGTGGATCAGCGACGTTGTCGGCTGAGTCTACTCTGTGCAGCACAATGTATACCTTGCGAACAAATTCTCTTACGAGATGATACTTCCTCTCAATATGTTTGGTGCTGTTGTGAAACCTCAGCTCCTTGGCCTGCGCTACAGCTCCATCGTTGTCGCAGTACAGTGGAACAGGCAGCTCAGCACATGGTATCACTTGAAGTTCTCCCAGAAACTTCTTAATCCAGAACCCTTCCTTGGAAGCCTCCGAGGCTGCTTGATACTCAGCCTGACAGGTGGAATCAGCAGTTGCGCTTTGGTTGGCGCTACGCCAAGATACTGCTCTTCCATTAAGAGTAAATATGTAGCCAGAAGTAGACATTGAGTCGTCCTTCAGTCCTTGGAAGTCCGAATCAGTGTATCCCACCACATCCAATTCTCCACCGCCATACATAAGAACCATATCTCTATTTCTTCTCAAGTACTTGAGAACGTTCTTTACAGCAGTCCAATGTTCCCTACCTGGGTTTGCTTGAAACCTACTCACCACGCTTACAGCATGCGCGATGTCAGGTCTTGTACACAACATACCATACATAAGGCTACCCACGACCGAAGCATATGGTATATTACTCATTTCCTTTAGTTGTTCCTCATTTTTAGGACACATCTTCAAGGTGAGTTTTATTCCATGTCGCATCGGTAGGAACCCTATTTTAGAATCATCCATCTTAAATCGCTTTAAGATTTTATCTATATAGAGGGCTTGGGAAAGACCTATTGTTCTCTTCGCTCTATCCCGGTAGAGTCGAATACCAAGAATATAGGTAGCTTCTCCCAAGTCTTTCATGGAGAAATTACTCGAAAGCCAAGCTTTCACAGAACTGAGCATTCCTACATCATTTCCTATTAGTAGAATGTCATCTACATATAGTACTAAGAATGCGATCTTGCTCCCACTAACCCTCTTGTATACACAAGGTTCCTCTTCATTTTGCACGAAGTCAAACTCTTTGATCGCCTCGTCAAAACGAAGGTTCCAACTACGCGACGCTTGCTTCAGTCCATAAATGGAACGCTGAAGCTTGCACACTTTCTGAATATCGATTTCGGACACAAAGCCTTTAGGCTGCTCCATATAGATTTCCTCCTCGAGGAATCCATTAAGGAAAGCCGTATTTACGTCCATTTGCCATATCTGATAATCATGGTAGGCAGCTATAGCAAACATCATGCGAATAGACTTGATCATGGCTACGGGCGAGAAGGTATCGTGGTAATCGATCCCTTCCTCCTGGGTATAACCCATCACCATCGATCTTTCTCTTATAGATCCACTTGTTCCCAATAGGCACTATGCCCTTGGGGCGGTCTACTAGAGTCCAGACCTAATTTACATGCATCGAGTCTATCTCAGCTTCCATAGCTTCACGCCATTTCGTGGAGTCTACATCCACCATCGCTTGGTCATAGGTCGTCGGGTCAGTCTCTTGGCTATCACTTGGAACCTCATGGAGACCCAGCTCCTCCAAGTGCACAAGCCCATACCTCTCAGGTAAATGAGACACCCTACTAGATCTACGAGGTGGTTGTACTTGTGTTTCAGAAGGTTCGGTTCCAGTTTCTTGCACAGGTGTCTCCCGAGGAGTTTCATTGTATTCTTCTAAAGAAATACTTCTACCTGCTCCGCCTTCCTGAATGAACTCATCTTCCAAGAAGTGTGCATGTAAAGCAACAACGATCTTTCGATCTTCGGGCATGTAGAATAGATATCCCATCGTCCCAGATGGGAAACCAATGAAACGTCCCTTTGTGGACCTAGCTTCCAACTTCTCCACCTTAGTCTTCTTGACATAAGCGGGACATCCCCAAATCCTAATGTGATTAAGACTTGGTTTCCTGCCCTCCCACATCTCATGTGGAGTTTTAGGAACAGATTTGGAAGGACATCTGTTCAAGATATACGCGGCAGTCAGGAGTGCATACCCCCACAAGTAAATTGGTAAGTCAGTGTAGCCCAGCATGGAACGGACCATGTTTAACAAGGTCCGGTTTCTTCTTTCTGACACACCATTTAACTGAGGAGTACCTGGAGGTGTTAGTTGTGAAACTATTCCATGTTCTTTAAGGAACTCGTCAAACTCCGTACTCATATACTCGCCACCTCGGTCCGACCGAAGTGCTTTGATATGATTACCAGTTTGTTTCTCGACTAGGGCCTTGAATTCCTGGAATTTCTCAAAAGCCTCGGATTTATGTTTCATTAAGTATACATAACCATACCTAGTATGATCATCTGTAAACGTAATGAAATATTGATATCCATCACGTGCTGCTTCCAAAGCACCACAAACGTCAGTATGGATCAATCCCAGTCTATCAGCGGCTCTTTCAAAAGTCCCTGTGAAGGGGGACTTAGTCATTTTACCTTTAAGGCAAGATTCACAAGTAGGAAAGGGATCCGATCCCAATGGACCCATAAGTCCATCTTTTTCCATCTTGTAAACCTTGGTCTGACCAACATGACCAAGTCTAAGATGCCATTTCAAAACTTGATTGGTTTCATCCCTACCAGGTTTTCTAGTCATAGTATTCACAACTACTTTGTTGCTGAGATTTAGATGATACAATCCATTTAAGAATGTAGCAGTACCCACTAGTTTATTTCTGAAATAAATTTTGCAGGAACCATCACCAATGAAAAATTAAAAACCTTTTCGGTCCATGACCGGAATGGATACAATGTTTTTGTGCCCCTTGGGCAAAACAAGTACATCTTCTAAAGCCAAAACAAAGCCGTATTCTAAACCCAAAAGAAGTGATCCTATGTCGGTCGCCTCGACACTATGCCCGCTTCCGACTATGATCATAACTTCTCCAGCTCCAAGCTTCCTACTTTGTTCCAGATCCTGATTCACGGTACAAATATGAGAACTAGCACCAGAATCCAGTATCCAGGAAGTAGAAAATACAGTAGCAGAACAATTTGTTTCCAAAACTAAAAGTTCTGTACCTGAAGTGCCTCTAGCCCAGTGGCCTATCTCACCGCACTTGAGACAAGCATCCTTCTTCTTCTTGTTCTTCGGAACCATCGGGGCCTTGCCCTTACCCTTAAGGTCCTTTGCTTGTGGTCCAGTCCGCTTCTTGGTTTTTTTCTTCTTATTCTTAGACTTCCGAAGTCCAGAAGAAATCACAAGGGATGACTCCTTCATCCGCGGAGTCTTCATCTGAGACTGAGCGGTCACAAGTTTGTTCATTAGCCCAGCTAAATTACATGCAATCTCATTGCAGTTAAAGTTCATAACAAACTGTGAGAAGGAATCAGGGAGAGACTGTAGGATAAGGTCGGTTTGGAGAGAAGTATCCATTTTAAAATCAAGAGCCTCCAATATCTCGATCATGGATATCATTTTGAGGACGTGTTCCCCAATCTTCTCACCTTCCTTCATCCTTGCACCGAACAGTTGCTTGGATATCTCATATCTAGCAGTTCTGCTGTGCTCACCATGAAGTTCGGTTAAGTGAGATAGAATCTGCCTAGCAGAAGTCATTTTCTCATGAGCTCTCTGAAGCTCATTAGACATGGAAGCCATCATATAAGCACAGACTTTCACGTCATCCTTAACCCACTTTTCGTGGTTTTCAATCTCTTCCTGATTGGCTCGGGTCCGCACAGGAGGCGCGGGAATGTCCGTCTCCAAGACGTATCCTAGTGCCTCTATACTGAGGACAATCATCAAATTACGGAGCCAATCCACAAAGTTAGGTCCCATTAAGGTGTTCTTTTCGAGTAGAATTGCGAGTGGATTCATTGTCATATTGAGAGTTATGTCTGCATTAAGTATAATAGATTAATTAGTGACTTGTTATATTATGATCTGAGTATAGAATTAAGGTCTTTTCTATTCTTGTTACCCAGCTCCCACTATTTTATCGGAACAACACACTCCCATGTGAAATCCGGAAGTATCGTCGCTCTACTTCATAGTGGTGATCGAGTTCTTTATAAATCTTAATAGAAGGAAACCGAACAGGTTTCTAGTCTATTAATTTTCATAAAGTGGTGTCCAACACCAACCCATCTAATGAATGATTCGATCTTCTTTTTCCCCTTGTTCACTCCCCTCAACCTATACGGTTTCTATGGTTCGTGAACAAGTTAAGTTTATACCATCGACGCAAATCAGTTTCACAATTGAATCTTATCCGGCAACCTATCAGGTTTCTAGGGATAAAATTTGCTCCAACCGAAGGCATCCCATGCGCTCCCGGTAATTTATCCGTCCTCCCCGAACGACTACCCCGATAACTCGGAAGCATAGCACATCCGGTTTGGATTTCAATTTCCCGAAAGCTCGATGGAGGGAAGGAAAACCTTGAAACCTTATAAACTCAATAATTTGTTGCATTCATACAATATGTAACAACCATTCACAACCTTGTTGCTACCAACATGTGGTTCATGGACCGTTCCTAGAAAACAAAAACTCCGTAATCTAATTACAAGTCTTCGTCTTGAATCTTCGTCTTATGGAAACGGATCTTCCTCCGGTCTTCGTCATTACATATAAATTTTTACATTGAAAAATTTGCATCCTAGATACAAATATTTCTAGTAAAATAAATAGGCTCAAAACGGCATTTACAACCCAATCGAATAAAACGAACGATTCAAACTAAGTCCATGAACCACATCCCCATTCAATAGCATTCATCCAATAAATACTCAATAAATGGATAGCGAGAAGATTACATATGATCCAATCAATAATCAAAAATAAATAGAATTGATCCAATCAATTCAACAATAATCGACAATTTAATTTTCATCCGTAGTGTACCCTTAAAATATTTTCTTTGAATTTTCCTTCATCAAAAATTCTAAATTAATGATTTTAATACAGGAAAATTCAATAATCGAAAATATACTGAAAAACGAGACCCAGTGCCCGACAGCCTGGAAAAGCCCGGCGGCACTGTGCACCTAACCGGCAGCTACAGCCACGCCCGACTCCAGACAGAAAGGGGCCCCGGCCATGCCGGACACGGCCGTGAGATACAGACTACCGGCCGGATACACGAGCACTCGGCTCGTCTGACCACGCCCGGCAGACTCGGCTCGATCGGCAAGTGTCCGGCCGGATCCAGCGAGCACTCGGCTCGTCTGAGAACACGCCCGGCAGACTCGGCTCGACTGAAAGTGTCCGGCCGGATCCAATGAGCACTCGGCTCGACATAAAGAACACGCCCGGCAGACTCGGCAGAATACGGCAAGCGTCCATTTGGATCCGGCGAGCACTCGGCTCGTCTGACACAGCGCTCGGCCGACTTCGGCGAGAATATAGCAAGCGTCCGGCGGATCCAGCGAGCACTCGGCTCGACTGACAAGGCGCTCGGCCGGACTCGGCGAATCACAAAGCGTCGGCCACGGGCCGGACGTGCTCGGCCATACTCGGCAGCTGTATGGAAAATCGTCCAACGATTCGATACAGCTCGTTTTCGGGCAGATTTCTAAAATCTTGTTATTCCTGATCTGAATATTATTAATATAAATCATATTTCCAATAAAAGCCTGATTTATACCATAACATAAAATCACGGAAAAACAACACTACGACGAACAATAAAATATCTACGATTATCAAAATGATTCTAAATCACAAAATAAGCATTCCAAATGCTAAATATCGTATATACGATCGCAAGACTTCGCTCCGATACCACTGTTGGGATTCGGTCCCTAAAACGAAGGCCCAGCGGAAGCGGTAAAACGAAAATTAATTCGATCCGAATCCCTACAAGGATCGATCGAGCTACGCATATACGAATATAAAATCAGCAAAGGAAGATTCTAAATCATACCCTTGTCGTCCGCTGATTATATGGATTTCCTTCTCTTGAGCTATTCCCCAAACGAACCAAAATGCTCCAAGCCCTTAGATGATCCAACGCCGAAAAAACCGCGTCTCTAATTGTCACGCGTCGGAGAAACGAACGGAATGACAACACTCGATTAACCTCTAAGGTTACGGCTAGAATCAAGTGATGAAACTTTAATTATAACACTCTAAGTGTTTAAATATATATCTCTCAATTTTATCTCTTGATGTTTCTCTAAGAACAAATCAAGAAAAAAAGGAAGAAAAGTGAAGACTATAAAAGGCAACTCTTTTTCTCTGACTCTCCAGCTATTCACGTATGGAATGGGTGAGTAGAAAAGAGAAGTCTTCACCCTTTATTCAATACCAACCACCCATCAAATCCCCTTTATTCATATAATAAGAGATACCATATCTCTTAAAGTCTTTTTGTCTTCCATTATAAAATGGAGACAAAGACCATGAGGGGTTAGGTGAAGGGGGCGACCATCTAGAAGGGAATATGAGTTTGGTCCGTTTGGACTCCGTGAGTTCAAACAGATAAACTCTGATTCCGTTCTGATATATTTATATTAATTAATTAATCCAATTAATTAATCATATCAAATACATAACAACATAATTAATTTCTCCAAGAAATAATTATATTTATGAATTAAATTAATCACCCAGTAATTTATTTAATTCATTTGGCCGTAAATTAATTTATCCAATAAATCAATTTAGACATCCAATGTCCCAATTAATTAGATATCCAATATCTAATATTCATAATTAGAGAATAAGCTCGATTCATTCCGTCGTCAATCCTATTGCGCGACTCGTTAGGTTCGTCTCAGTCAGCAATGGGAGGAACTAAAGAGTAGTAGCACCACCTAGCCAGGCTAGCGGCCTACACTGTACCCCAACTGAGAACGAATGATTGGGATCATTCAAGAACCATTCTGTCGTGAATACCAGTATACGTTTAAACCCTTCTTTCAAATGTCCCGATCAAGTTATAGGGTCACGGTCAGTCAAACCCTAACTGTACTTGACGTTATGCATGCGTTAATGCAAATTGAGATCATCGAGCTCTCGTGTATCCAATACAACTAGCTCCAATGCTTTGGCCAAAGACTTATGATCTCATCTTCCAATAACCGCATAGGACAATTAACCCGCTCACTAACGGGCGAAAGAATTCTATCTTGGTATTCAGTAGGACCTGCTACTTGCCCGTCAAGATGCACGTCGAGGTTGACCCCCACCTTCTGGTTTATAGGGTCGAACTACTCTAATGAAAATCTTGACGTCACAAGCACATCCCTACTAAATCCTCAAGTCGAAGGTTCACGAATACCTATCACAACCTTTCGATTCCGTCATTGGTGTCCGAGTGAAATCCTTGTGACGAATCGAGGGTGAGTCGGTTCGAGTATACTAATCCAATTAGCATACCTATAACGTGTGCTCCCACTAACCATTAGCGTTCGACAGGCACTCTCCATGTCAAAGAATACGTCATACAAGTCTTCACATAAACTTAATGCCCAGTCAAGTTTCATCGACTTGCGAACGATTAAGTATTTGAGCTATAAACCTTTCCAGTGCCGACCTCCTTATCCAATAAGGAGTGGAATGTTATGCTCTCAAATACATAGACTAGTTTCTATATGTATATTTATGAGTTAGGAACGCCAGTAACTACCAGTAAATAAAGAAACGTTCATTGCCTTATATAAATGATTTACATAATTACAAGTACAATGCCCTCACTCAACATCCCCTGAGTGGCATTCGAGGGCATATTCCTAACACACGAGACGTAGTTCGTGAGGCTAATTAGGTACATCATCCCACGTATATTCTGGATTCCGTATATGGGGTGGACATGTGCACGGACATATTTCCGGATCGGGCGCACTGTGACGTCCGTCTTGAGCCATATTATATGGTCTTTCATATATTTGGTTATGTTCGACAGTTGGGACTGACTGTTTATACGCCTGTGGGGTATATTCAGTAGTCGATTATTTTCTTTGAAATCCGTATATATATGAATTGTATAATGTCATGAGAATTATTATCATGTATAGCTGACCCTGTGGTTGGGGCGAAATACTTGTATTTCAAGGCGAGAAAAGGGCAAGGCATAGGAGGAGCACAATGGCGACGGAGGGTTTTGAAGGATGCTATTTCGAGGGGCCCCGAGTCTTTTAATGTTCGGTTATGTTTTATTGTGATTTTCATTTTACTTTGTGTCGGATGAATGTACTATAATTTGTTAGGTATTGCCCATCGTCATATGGTCTGTGCCGAATATGGATCATGTGTACGTTTTCTCGTATTAAAGACATGTATAACTTATACTCCACATCAGGGTTTTGATAAATATGGTGGTACGGTGCCACGTTGTTAGGTTGTAAGTGTATATCGTGATATTGCCTGGTGGGTCCCGGTAGGGGTCCACGGAACTGTAATAGCCGCCGTTCTTGGGCTGTTACAGAAGATGGTATCGGAGCATGGGTTTTTATTTTGAGTCATTGTAGAATTGAAATAGCATCAAGAAACCTTCGTGCCACGTGTAACCTGTGCAAGCGCCTGACTCGTCGAATACGGTATGTTCTCATGAGCCATAATTTGATTACTGGCATGATATTGATGACATATTGGTCTCCTTACTTATCTTGGCATCTTGCTAACATGAGGTAAAATTCATCTGTTTGAGGAAAACCTAAATTAATTATGTAATTGGAATTGTTTCGACTTGATGTTGATATGATATTGAGTGTGTAACACCTGCGGTACCAGTGATTCTTTATGAACTACTTTGTTGGATATGAAATTCCCTATTGCCACTAACTTAGCATGAATTATGATTGATAACTTGAACTGTATTTGTGACTTGATTCTTTCAGTATGGAAAGGAATTTGAGAGGCCGTGGCAGAGGGGGACGAGGCCGCGGGAGAGGCCGAATCCCGATACCACGAACCAACAGACGCGCAAATGTGGAACAAAGTTCCGCAGGCAGTGATTCGCCTTCTAGGGACCAATCACACCACACTGGAGAAAACGCACGTGTCGATCCTTACACTATGATGCAGGGCATGATGGCCCAGATGACCCAAATGGGTCAGCTGATGGAAGCTATGCAAAGGAATACTACTGGTCAACAACAGGGGCAACAGCCTCCGCCTCTAGTGCATGGTGGGATCGTGAGCCGGATTATTAGCAACATATCAGGACAGCCACCTCCGACTTTTGAAGGCTCATCTGATCCTGCTGACATTGTACACTGGATAGAGCATTTCGAGAAACTATTCGAGATGGTGGAGTGCCCAGAGGAAAATCGAGTTGCTGTGGAAGCCTACTACCTTAGTAAGAGTGCCCATACTTGGTGGCTTTCTTTGAGGCCTGCCGATGGCGCGAGTACTTGGGAGGAATTCAAGAATCTGATGCTAGATCGTTACTATCCTGCACCGCCTCCGTGAAGCCAAACTGTCCGAATTACTGAACCCTGATCCATCGGAAGACGAGGGTGTGTTAGCGATTGCTGAAAAATTCCAAGCACTTCTCCCTTTTGCTACGTCAGTTGTCCGTTCGGAAGTTGATAAGATCAAATATTTCCTCAAGAGGCTTAAACCCCGAATGAGGATGCAACTACTCAATCACCACTGTACGACCCTACCGGAGTTTATTGAGAAGGCTTTGGAGTATGAACTTACTGCGAAGGAGATTTCCAAGAAGCAGCCTCAGTTTTCCAATAAGAGATCCAGGAACTGCACCAGGAGAGGCGAATGGCGGGATGTTCAAGAAGCCCCAGCCTGTACCAAATCCTTCTGAACGGCCACCTATGGCACCAAAACCGACAGGAACGCACTCTCGGGCAATCATCTCACTTGTCGTGTGTTATAACTGTGGGGACCAGGGGCATATCAGTTCCAAGTGTCCGAAGCCGGCCATTGCCTGTCACACTTGCGGGAATAACGGGCATCGTGCTCGCTATTACAGGGGTGGACTCGGGCGTGCTCTAGTAGCATCTCTTGCTCCAGTACAGTCTTCTATTCAGGAACGTGCTCCTCCGTCCGCTTCTTACCAGACTACCGGGGCAAACAAAGGAATGGGCCGTGGAAATCAAGCTGGTACACATGCTTCCGGGGTTGTAAAACACAGAGTCTACGAGATGAAGAAAGCCGATGATCCCGAAGCCAGCATGATTGCAGGTACTCTCGAGATCCACTCTCAGCACGTTTGTGTTCTTTTTGATACTGGTGCTTCACACTCCTTTTTGTCTACTTCTTGTTTGAGTCATTTGCAATTGAATCATGCTACCGATTGTGAACCTTATGTAATTGGTCTACCCGATGGTAGAAGAAATATTGGGAGTCGTGAAGTACAGAACTGTCCGATTTGCATGAACAACCGTGAGTGGTTGTCCGACTTGATTGTGGTTGATTTACCTAAAGATGATGTAATCTTGGGTATCGACTGGATGGATCGTCACGATGCCATGCTTAGCGTCCGTAAGCGAATGGTGACCGTCACATCTGATGATGGCGTCGAGTGTATTTTTCAGGGTGATAATCCCAATCATTCTGGGAGAGTCATAAGCGCTATGAAGGCTGTGAGATTACTAAACCAGGGATGCATTGGTTATTGGTGTTATATGGCCAAGACTGACCGACCAGTCAAATTGGTTGATATTCCGGTAGTTCAAAACTATCCAGATGTATTTCCAGAAGAGCTTCTAGGACTACCCCCACGGCGAGAGGTAGAATTCACCATTGAGTTGGAGCCAGGGACGTCCCCGCTTTCGAAAGCACCATATCGTATGGCCCCGACTGAAATGCAGGAGTTGAAAAGACAACTTGAGTAGTTAACTGAGAAAGGATATGTTCGACCCAGTGCATCCCCTTGGGGAGCGCCGGTGTTATTTGTACGGAAGAAGGACGGATCGCTGCGTTTGTGTATTGATTACCGTGAGCTGAACAAAGTAACAATTAAGAACAAATATCCTTTACCTTGTATCGATGATCTATTGGATCAGCTCCATGGAGCCGCTGTATTTTCCAAGACCGACTTGAGATCTAGGTACCACCAATTGCGGATTCGAGAGTCTAACGTCCCGAAGACAACTTTTCGCACTCGTTATGGGCATTATGAGTTCGTTGTCATGCCATTCGGACTGACTAATGCACCTGCAGTATTCATGGAATTGATGAATCGGGTTTCTATTAATTATCTGGATCGTTTTGTAGTCGTTTTTATTGACGACATCCTAATCTATTCTCGTGATCATGAGGAAGATGAGTGTCACCTACGCCAGGTTCTCGATGCATTGAGGCGAGAACAACTCTATGGGAAATTTTCTAAGTGTGAATTCTGGATGTCTGAAGTTATTTTTCTGGGACATGTAATATCAGCAGAGGGAGTGAGAGTAGACCCACAGAAGATAGAAGCTATCTGAGACTGGCTACCTTCGAAGAACGTGAAGGAAGTTCGTAGTTTTCTGGGTCTAGCAGGCTATTACAGACGATTCGTGGAAGGATTTTCCAAAATTGCTCAACCGATGACTAATCTGTTGAGGAAAGATAAGAAGTACTTGTGGTCGGAAGCATGTCAGCAAAGTTTTTATGAACTAAAAAGTCGATTAATTTCAGCACATGTTTTGGTTCTACCTAAAGGAACGGAAGGATTCGTGGTATTTAGCGATGCATCGAGACAGGGCCTTGGTTGCGTATTAATGCAGGACGGTAAATTGATCGCCTATGCATCCAGACAGTTGCGTTCTTACGAGGTCAACTACCCGACTCATGATTTAGAGTTAGCAGCCATAGTGTTTGCTTTAAAAATCTGGCGCCACTACTTGTATGGAGTTACCTGCCGGATTTTTACGGACCACAAAAGCCTGAAGTATATTTTTACCCAAAAGGAGTTGAATATGAGACAAAGGAGGTGGTTAGAGCTAATCAAAGACTATGATATCGAGATCCTTTATCATCTAGGCAAGGCAAACATGGTTGCCGATGCCTTGAGCCGCAAGATGGTGCAGGAGCAGATGCTGGCTCTTTTGACCGCCCAGAGGGAGTTGCAATTAGAGTTCATGAGACCAGAGATTGAGGTCTGGTTACAACGCATTCAGGGACAACTGTGCACGCTTGAGATTTCACCATCCCTTGATGAGATGGTCAGGACGAAACAGATGACGGACCCATTCTTATCCAGAATTCGAGGAGAAATCGATCAGGGGAAGGCCCCTGGATTTGTTGTTCACGAGGATGGACTGATACGCTTTAAAAACCGAGTATGTGTACCATCAGACGAAGAGTTTAGGAATACTATTCTGAAGGAGGCTCATGCTACCCAGTATTCCATACACCCGGGATCGAACAAAATGTATAAGGATTTGAAGTCGTATTATTGGTGGGGTAACATGAAACGGGAGGTTGCCAAATTTGTTTCGAAATGTTTGACCTGTCAGCAGGTCAAGATTGAGCATCAACGACCAACTGGCATGATGAAACCGCTTCCAAGTCCCGAGTGGAAGTGGGAAGACATATCGATAGATTTTATTACTAGCTTGCCGACGAGCCGTCGAGGCATGAATATGATTTGGGTGATTGTGGATCGATTAACTAAATCAGCCCACTTCTTGGATATCAAGGATACATAGAGCCCTGAGAGATTGGCCCAGTTATTCATCAAAGAGATTGTGAGACTGCATGGTACCCCTAAGAGTATTGTATCAGATCGTGACGGACGGTTTGTGTAGCACTTCTGGAAGGCGGTTCATCGTGCGATGGGTACACAGTTGAACTTCAGTACGGCTTTTCATCCTTTGACCGATGGTCAGTCTGAGAGGACTATTCAAACCCTAGAGGATATGTTGAGGGCATGTGCTCTCGATTGGAAGCCCGACTGGGAAGCCCAACTACCGTTGGTAGAATTCACATATAATAACAGCTGGCACGCCTCGATCATGATGGCACCTTATGAGGTATTGTATGGTCATTGTTGTAGGTCCCCTTTGTGTTGGGACGATTTGTTTGAATCTATTGGTACGGAACCTGATATGTTATTGGCAGCCCGCGAGAAGATTTCCCTATTCAAGTGTCATCTATTAACGGCCCAAAGCCGCCAGAAATCATATGCAGATAATCGTCGACGATCACTCGAGTTTGATGTTGGTGACCATGTACTAGTCAAAGTATCTCCTACTCGAGGTGTTTTCCGATCCGGGAAGAGAGGCAAGTTGAGCCCAAGGTATATTGGTCCGTTTGAAATCCTGGAACGAGTAGGCGACCTAGCCTATCGTTTAGCATTACCACCAGGTTTGAGCTGGATTCACAACGTATTCCATGTATCTCAGTTGAGGAAGTATGTTGCTGACCCAAGCCACATTATTCAATTCGAAGAGGTCGAAATAGCCGATGACCATTCGTATGAAGAACGGCCTGTGCAGATACTTGAAAGAAGAATCAAACAACTGAGGAACAAGGCGATTCCCTTATTAAAAATTCAGTGGTCGAGACATGGAGTCGAGGAATCTACGTGGGAGACTGAAGATAGCATGCGAGAGAAATACCCCGAGATGTTTACCCCTTAGTTTCGGGGACGAAACTCCTTTTAAGGGGGGGAGTATGTAATACCCTCGCCTTTACTGTTGTATTTTCTGATTTAAACCAAGTATTTTCGCACCATATATGTATTGTTGTAGCGAGTATATCGACGAATTATGTTAAGTTGGAATCATGGTCATTCATACTATATTAATTGTTGGGTGATATTGGGAGAATTCCATTTATGCTTGTTATAGAACTTAACGTACGTTAACCCATCTACTTAACGTATGCTATGTACGTAGCCTTACGTACGTAACATTCATATGTTAACGTATGTAATGCGAGAGATCCATCAACAGCCTGCCTTTCGGCGGGTGGGACCGAACGGGGGTAGGTGGTCGGGAGTCGATCGCGATAGCCCAGTCAACGGCTATTACGTACGCAATGGTTATATATTTACGTACGTAACGAACTGCGTGTTTTAAGTCAGAAAGATCTGATGAAATTGATTACGTACGTAATGTTCATGAGATTACGTACGTAAGGGCTTTAACGTACGTTAACCCCTCTCTTTAACGTACGTAATGCTGAGTTCAGGTTATAAAAATATGACTTGCCTTTCATTTCCTGCTCGACCCTCTCAACCTCCCCACTGAGAAAACGATTCCCTTCCCTGCCAACTCTATTTCTAGCCCTTCTAACTTGTGTTGGAGCTTCAGCACTTGGTTTGTGACTTGGAGATTAGGAGATTGAAGTGTGTACCTTGAAGTGTTGGTGTTGTTCTTCATTTTGAGGTTGGTCTTTCTTTAGCTCATATTAAATCTATGCTTATGATGATGTTAGTATATAAACACTTCACATAATATTAGTTTAAGCTAGTATAAACTTGATAAGTTGATTAAATCATGCTCAAACTAAGTGAAGATCAACATTTAGGGGGTATTAGTATTACTTCTTGATGTATAATAACTTCATAATATGGTTGTTGTTGGGTTAAATAATTTTGTTTTGATAATTGCCAAAAGCTTGATACAGCAAGCCCTGTATCGAAAGCCGGTCGAAGTTGCAATCCTGTATCGAAGACCTTATGATAGCGCCAGCATACAAGCAAGCTCTCGCGCTACCAAGATACAGCAACAAAGTCTAAGTAAGCACCAAGTATGGAAGCTGTCTCGAAACCTCAACACAGCGCCCTTCCATACAGCGCCTGACTATTTCAATATGGATACAGCACGAGTGGATACAGCATTCACATCGGAACAGGACTGAAGACCATTTGAAAAGGAATCTTTAGTATTCACTAAAGTCAAGTACCGTTTGATAAAGAAGTATTTAAATACTGAAAGGATAAAGTATTTAAATACTGAAGCTGTCAGAGATCTTCAGAATCCCGCGAAATCCGGATCGTGTCATAATCCCGTTGGAACGAAATCTCATTCAAACGGATACATCTCAACGGATATAATATTCAGAAGACTATATATATCTCATAAGAGCGTTGAAGATAGTAATAGACATACACACACCGAAGTTGCCAAGTGAAGAAGCTATCATTATATACATCAGAGCAAAACATATCTCCAGAAGCTTTCTGCAAATTAAGATCCAAAGAGATATACAGTGCTCAACCTCAAGAACAGTCATCATCTGCTCAAGAACTTCATATTCAAAACTGCTGTTCTTACCCGGTTACCTACCTTTTACCTTGCGTAAAAACTGAGCTCTGTGTGAACTCAACAAGTTATTCTGACCTGTGTGGGACGAATAAGAGGACGAAGCTTTGGAACTGTGTGTGAAGAAGCTAGTCAAGAAGGAAGCTTTAACCAATCTGTGTGAACGGTTGAAAGCGACAGTCTTTGTATCTATCTATGTGAACGATACAAGGATAGGTTTGATTATAAATACATAGTTGTGTATGCAGTATTTATAATAAACGTTTTACTCCTGTGTGGAGGACCAGTGGACGTAGAGGGGTTTACCTCGAACCACTTAAATACTGTGTTATTTACCTTTCGCCGTTACTATTGTCATAATTGTAATTTATATAAGTATACACTGCAAAACCCTGCTCGCACCAAGCTAACAGGAGATTAGACCGAGTTGCTGTATCGACGGCAACTTACTATATTAAAGACTTCCGCTACGCACTCAGATTCGAAAACCATACAGCCTGTTGCTTAAACATTTCCCAAGCTGTATCGAGTATACTTAAGAAAGGGACCAACAATTGGTATCGGAGCGGTTGATTCTAAAAAGAATCAGTCGCATTTTTAACTGAATCAGATCCTTAAAAATACTTATTTTCGAAAACAGTCTTTGTTATTCCCATCTTCTAATATGGATAACTTTATGTCTAATAAGATATCTATGTTTCACATTAACGAGTTTGATGACTGGAGAAACAGGATGAAGAACAAACTCAAGGCCTTCATTAGAGAATCAAAAGCTCCGCTCGCATCAACAAAGACCGAAGAATGTCTTCAGGTGGTCACTGACAGTGACTCGTCAGATGATGAGCTAGAAGATAGAGCCTATGTATGCTCTATGGCCGAAGTTAAAGAAGAAAATGAAGATGGCGATGATGATGAGGTAAGCTCCACCTCAACTATTCCCATAAATGCATCTCATACCTTTGAAAATATGCTGAATGAATTTAATAACATTCAAATGGCCCATGAGATATTGAAAGGAGAAAACATGCAGCTTGAAATTTCTAACTTAGAGCTGAAAGAAGAAAATGACTTGCTAAAGAATAATTACGAAAATATTTCAGCTGATTGCGAAAACAGCAAAGTCAATTTAGAAAAACTCATGGAGAGCAACATGGTTCTAAAAAACGCTAGGCGCTAGGCGTTCGGATTGCTAACGCCTAGCGCCCAGAGGATTATTCGGAGATTAATCGGGGATTAATCGGACTAGGCGGATTTATTTTTTATTATTATTTTAATTATTTTATATATGTAAAATTATATATATGTAAAATAATTAAAAATAATTAAAATTTAATCATTTAAACAGATATATAATCAATTATATATTAAATTTGAAATATTTATATAGATATCAAGGAGTCCATAATATCCATAATATCTCAATTTAGGAATTTATAGTACTATTAGAACAAAATAAAAAAACCAAAAAGTATAACTGTCTAGGCATCCACCTAGTCGCCCATGTAGTTAGGAAATTTGAAACATTGATATAGGTATAAAGTAGTCTATAGTATCCATAGTATCTTAATTTGCCTTCATAGGCACCCGCCAGCCAGCCTAGACGACCGATTAATCACCCAAACGCCCAGTACAAGCGCCTAGGCTATAATCGGAACGGCAGAGGACCTTCTAGGGATTAATCGGAGGATTAATCGGCCTAGGCGGGGATTTTTAGAACACTGGAGAGCAATCATCAACTTGATCATAATCTAAATGAGACTAAGTCTCATCTTGAAAGCAAGACAAATGATTTGGCTCTACTCGAAGCCAAAGTAAAATCTCTCGAGAAACGTGAAGGAGAATTAGAGACAATCTTGAAATCTTTCGAGAAATCCTCTAAAAGAATGGAAGAGATCCTAAGCACTGGGCAACATGCTCATGATAAACGTGGCTTAGGGTACAACTCGTTCTCCAACAAATAAAAATCTAGTACGGTATTCGTCAAGAGTGAGGAATCCATTCCTGTATCGAAAGAAGTTCCGAGTTCTGTGAAGGAACCTGTTGCACCGCGAACAGCAAAAGATGCCATTCCACCCCCGCAACTCTACTATTCGAAACAGTGGAACCAACAGCCACTCAGAAGGCGCACTCAACAGCATGCTCCACAAGCATATCATAAACGCCAAAGATCGATCGGGAAGAAGGTCAGATTCAACCAACAAAGGCCCGTGCGGTACTCTCAAGATCTGCCGCGCCTAGGCATTGGATACAAGAGCCCCGTTATCCATCAAGAAAGCAGGTGTCCGCGCAGTATCAACAACATCGTTGGGAATCCAACTGGAGACCCAGAAGGCAAGATGTTAGGCCAAAGAAAATGGCTCCACCTCCGAGACGACAATCGTACTGGAATAACAACTATAATTCTCGATTTTTCATGCATTATAATTGTCATGATTACAACGACTATGTGCCTGCCCCACGTAGATATCGATATAATGGACCAAAAGTAGCCCACAACAAACAAATTGTTGCCCGGCAAATTTGGGTACCGAAAGGCACCATCGGGAAACACTACAACCAGAAAACCCTGTAAGTTTTTATGCTTTTACTCATTAAGTGAGGGGGAATGCTGTAAGACCCAAGAATACAGTATCTGCCATTAATTAACTGTACACTCAGAACAGTCAAGACAGCACTGTAGGACAAAGAAGGCATGAAATCTTCCTACAGCTGACGTGTGCATTAATTAAGGGGGAATACAGTACGACCCATGAATACAGTGTTAATCCGAACATGCATGTAAGAACTGAATCCTGTTTGTACCTTTAAGGGAGAACACTATATTATTCGCGGATGCAGTATGGCATCAATTATGATTTATCTGCGAACAGTTCAATAGGTTCAGTTGTACTCAACTAGATCACAAATGTAAGATTGTGCCTGTGCGCCAATCATAAGTTTAAAATGTAATACACTTCCCTATTAGATGTTATCATTTTTTTTGAAATTGCCTGCGAGCAGTTCACATTTCTTTTAGATCAAGTGCTGAAGACCAGATTATTTGACAGAAGATCAAGAAGCCTGCTCAAGATATTATCAAATAGAGAAGGAAACAGTGGGATTAAAACATCTCCTGTATCGAAGTCTTCTCATGTTACCATCAAATGGTTATCGAAGGGGAAATTGTTTAGCTTGAAGAGGTTTTGATATCAAAACCTTGGCATGATAAGGAAGTTTTGGAATCATCAAGAAGTTTTGGAAATTATCAAAAAGGGGGAAATTGTTGGGTTAAATAATTTTGTTTTGATAATTGCCAAAAGCTTGATACAGCAAGCCCTGTATCGAAAGCCGGTTGAAGTTGCAATCCTGTATCAAAGACCTTATGATAGCGCCAGCATACAAGCAAGCTCTCGCGCTACCAAGATACAGCAACAAAGTCTAAGTAAGCACCAAGTATGGAAGCTGTCTCGAAACCTCAACACAGCGCCCTTCCATACAGCGCCTGACTATTCCAATATGGATACAGCACGAGTGGATACAGCATTCACATCGGAACAGGACTGAAGACCATTTGAAAAGGAATCTTTAGTATTCACTAAAGTCAAGTACCGTTTGATAAAGAAGTATTTAAATACTGAAAGGATAAAGTATTTAAATACTGAAGCTGTCAGAGATCTTCAGAATCCCGCGAAATCCGGATCGTGTCATAATCCCGTTGGAACGAAATCTCATTCAAACGGATACATCTCAACGGATATAATATTCAGAAGACTATATATATCTCATAAGAGCGTTGAAGATAGTAATAGACATACACACACCGAAGTTGCCAAGTGAAGAAGCTATCATTATATACATCAGAGCAAAACATATCTCCAGAAGCTTTCTGCAAATTAAGATCCAAAGAGATATACAGTGCTCAACCTCAAGAACAGTCATCATCTGCTCAAGAACTTCATATTCAAAACTGCTGTTCTTACCCGATTACCTACCTTTTACCTTGCGTAAAAACTGAGCTCTGTGTGAACTCAACAAGTTATTCTGACCTGTGTGGGACGAATAAGAGGACGAAGCTTTGGAACTGTGTGTGAAGAAGCTAGTCAAGAAGGAAGCTTTAACCAATCTGTGTGAACGGTTGAAAGCGACAATCTTTGTATCTATCTGTGTGAACGATACAAGGATAGGTTTGATTATAAATACATAGTTGTGTACGCAGTATTTATAATAAACGTTTTACTCCTGTGTGGAGGACCAGTGGACGTAGAGGGGTTTACCTCGAACCACTTAAATACTGTGTTATTTACCTTTCGCCGTTACTGTTTTCATAATTGTAATTTATATAAGTATACACTGCAAAACCCTGCTCGCACCAAGCTAACAGGAGATTAGACCGAGTTGCTGTATCGACGGCAACTTACTATATTAAAGACTTCCGCTACGCACTCAGATTCGAAAACCATACAGCCTATTGCTTAAACATTTCCCAAGCTGTATCGAGTATACTTAAGAAAGGGACCAACAGTTGTGTTGATAATGACAGATAAAACCTGATTTATAACATGATAATCGGAAGTTGATTATAGTCTCAACACTAGGAACATGTTAGGGATGAAATCCTAAATGATTAGAGGGGAGAAATACTAATCTTGTCTTGAACATTCAATTGATTCTTGAAGGTAATATGGAACCATAATTTTGGCCTCTAAAACCAATACCTTCGTCATAAATTGTTGGAAGAATTATGTTAACCCTTTGAAGATAATTTTTACAAGATGGGATGAAGTTACATTTAGAATTCCAGGTATCCAATGATATAACTAGGCTTTTAATAATTCTTCAAAAGTAAGACAATGGATTTTGATAAAAGGAAGTTGTAATCTTCATATGTTCAAGTTAATCGATTTCGTTGATATCTTAAAAGGGTGTTAATCACTATATTAATATATTGATAATGTTTTTAAGAGGATTGTAGTGAATATGGTGATACAAATACAGTAGATGAGTAGCCGAATTCCATTTCATTAATCCGTGTGTACTAGGAGACGTAAATTAAGATGATGTTCTTAGTTAGCTAAAAACTTGAACTTATGCTTTCATATAGGAATCAGTTTTAATGTAATTGTTGGTAAAATAATGAAGAACGTAATTGAACACAAACTTATATCATAATCGGAAGTGCCGATGATTTGAAAAGATGTTTTCACAATGTTATATTGGTAATAATTTGGACTTCAAGTATTTGACATTAATGTTAGAATATGTGAATGAACATGATAAACGTATGATGATTTGTAATTGGAACATTAAAGTCATCAATAGGATAATTGATTTATTCAAAGTAAATTTACGAATATTGTTTATGTAAGGATACCGTTATCGTACGAATGTGTTGTTGAATGAATTACATATCATTCAAGGTTGCTTGTTCACATGAGTATTGTTAGACGGGGATACCGTTCATTTGACCATTCAAAGAAGGAGTATTCACCTACGGAATTGAGGCAAGTTATCTTGCTTGGTTATAATGATGGTTGAATCATTGTGATTATTATGCGTTTCGTGTGTATGAAATGTTCTGATAATATATGATTCGTGATATGGTGATGCCCTTGATCGTATTATCATGGTGCTGGGATGATATACCCGAAATTACCGTTCTTGTTACCGTTGGTCCTTTTGAGCTTTGTTGACACTCCGGTGAGTCGTTCGATTCCTTGATAAAGGTGTAATTCATTGAGTTTCGTTGTCATGTTGTATCGTGACATCTCTGGAGTCATATCTGCGTGCCGATTGGTTATGTGTAGGACTTTTAGCCGGGCACTTTATGATCATGCGTGGATGTTTTCCGCATTTGGATCGTGTACACGAGACGTAGTTCGTGAGGCTAATTAGGTACATCGTCCCACGTATATTCTAGATTCATATACGGGGTGGACATATGCACGGACACATTTCCGGATCGGGCGCACTGTGACGTCCGTCTTGAGCCATATTATATGGTCTTTCGTATATTTGGTTATGTTCGACAGTTGGGACTGACTGTTTATACGCCTGCGGGGTATATTCAGTAGTCGATTGTTTTCTTTGAAATCCGTATATATATGAATTGTATAATGTCATGAGAATTATTATCATGTATAGCTGACCCTATGGTTGGGGCGAAATACTTGTATTTCAGGGCGAGGAAAGGGCAAGGCACAGGAGGAGCACAATGGCGACGGAGGGTTTTGAAGGATGCTATTTCGAGGGGCTCCGAGTCTTTTGATGTTCAGTTATGTTTTATTGTGATTTTCATTTTACTTTGTGTCGGATGAATGTACTATAATTTGTTAGGTATTGCCCATCGTCATATGGTCTGTGCCGAATTTGGATCCTGTGTACGTTTTCTCGTATTAAAGACATGTATAACTTATACTCCACCTCGGGGTTTTGATAAATATGGTGGTACAGTGCCACATTGTTAGGTTGTAAGTGTATATCGTGATATTGCCGGTGGGTCCCGGTAGGGATCCACGGCACTGTAATAGCCACCGTTCTTGGGCTGTTACAACTTCCTCAACTGGTCTTTTTTTGGTTGTTGGCACCCAATCATCTTCATCACTACTACTTTTAGGAATAAAGTCAGAGTCATCAGATAACCCCCCATCATCTACACTTTCCCATTGTTTGAACTCACCCTCTTCATTTCCAACCATTTCACCTTCGACATTTTCATTCCCCACCCTCTCACCATTCTCATCATCCTCATTCACAAAATACACGTAGTCATCTTCCACATTCTCAATATTTATGTTTCCCATTTTTCTCCTAGTCTCTTCAGCTACAACCCTATTAGAGATGTACTCTTCATCATCTGTCATAGCATCACTATCATTCAAACTATTATCACTATCATCTCTAATGTTGTCTTCCTCAACATGAATAAGATTGACAACATTCTCATCAATATTTTTATTACGAGACTGAGAGTGAGACTGACTAACCATGTTATCTATGAAATATTCATTATCAACCCACCATTCATCAATTTCCACGTTTTCTTCCTCAACATCAAATGATTGGTAACATTCTCACGAGCATCCATTCTACAGTAAAAAGAAATCCCCGACTGTTATTTTGAAAAAGAAAAAAAGAAAATCTCATTATCATCAAAAACATGTAAATGGAATTTAGTTTATGATTACTTACTTGAGTAGTTGTACCTTGTTTTTTTCCCTTCAATACTGCAAACCCTAGCCAGAAAAAGAGCAAAATCCTTATTTTTTTCGATGTCAGGGGTGGCCGCTTTGTCTCTTTCTTGCGCTATGATAGAGTTCACAAATAGAGATTTATGTATTGTTATTTAGGGTTAATGGAATTGCAGGGGATAATTGGAGATTTTGGTGAGGAAAAACCCGATCACTTCTTCCCCTAAATATGTCCGTGCTTTTTTTCCCCTTCCAATTGTTTGCTTAGTCATAGATATCCAAGTCAGAGTGCCATGTCATCCCATTTTAACGGTAAAGTTAACAGCAATGTAATGGAAGGACGTTTTAATCAACTGATTACAAAGTTTAAGGATGGAAAGAAAAAACTAAATGGTTTAGTGACCAAATAATAAAAAATTAAATAGTTAAGTGACTAAAGAGGTACTCTACTCCTCTTTTGCCGTAAGGAAACTATTACGACTATAAATTGCTTGGTCTCAATGTGTTATTATATTACAACTCAAAGTCATAACAAAGAATAATCCCATTATTTTAAAAATCTTCACATGAATAGAATCTCCTTAAACACTCACATGAGGTGTTACACACAAAAATTGAGACATCTTTGACCAATAAAAAGAGAGGGGACGGCTACATGAAAAAAAGAGAGGTTAGTCTATTTCGGTTTGTGAAACGAATCATTCGTAGATTTAATTCGATAGATAAACTTTGGTACGTTTCAATATTAATACAATTAATTAATCTAATTAATTAATTATACTAAATATTAATTCTCTGAGAAATAATATGAATTAAATTAATTACCCAGTAATTTATTTAATTCACTAGACCGATTTTAATTTATCCAATAAATTAAAATATCATTTATCAAATAAATTAAATTAGACATCTAATGTCTAATACTTATAAAGAGAGAATATCCTTATTATATCTCGTCATCTATCCTGTGTCGCGACTCCATAGGTTCGCCTCAGTCGGCAATGGGAGGAACCAAAGACTGTGAGTAACACTTAGCCAGTCTCGTGGCTAACACTGTAACCCAACTGAGAACGAATGATAGGGATCATTCTAAAACATTTACCTTATGAATATATACGTATAAAACCTTCAATCAAATATTTCGATCAAGTATTAGGGTCACGGTAATGACAAACCCTATTATGACTTGACTCTATACATTTGTTAATGCAAACCGAGATCATCGAGCTCTCGTGTATCAAATACAACTAGCTCTAAATGCTTTGGCCAAATATTTATGATCTCATTTATCATTAACCACATAGGATATTTACCTACTCACTTACAGGAGAAAGAATCCTATCTTGGTATCCACTAGAGACTGCTACTTATCCACTAAGTTGCACTTCGAGGTTGACCCCACCAACCGGTGATTGGATCAAACTACTATAATGACTAACTTAATATCACAAGAACATATCCTACTGAATCCTCAAGTCAAATGATCACGTATACCTATCACAACCTTTCGATTCAGTCATTGACTATCCCGGAGTGAAATCTATCTGACCGAATCGAGATGTGTCGTGTCCGAGTATACTAATCCGATTAGCATACCTATACTAACTTGTGCTCCCACTAACCCTTAGTGAAGACAGACACTCTACATGTCAACGTACGCGTCATACAAATCTTGTTTAAACTTGATGTCCAGTTAAGTTTTATCGACTTGCAAACCAGTTAAGCATTCGAGCCCTAAACATTTCCGGTGCATGTCTCCTTATGTTCATAAGGAATGGAATGTCTGCTATCAAATGCAAGGGCTAATATTCTATATACTAAATCACGATGCCAGTGATATACAATAATATAGCAATAATAAATGCCTTATTAAATTAATGTTCTTAATTACAATACAATGCTCTCACTCTCTCTCATCCTGTGAGTGGCATTCGAGGGCATATTCCTAATAATCTACCACTTGCACTCAATACCACAAACTATGGTATATAATACCCATACTCTCTAGATGTCGCTCTAAGACCATTTGAGATAGTGTCTTGGTCAGTGGATCAGCAACGTTATTTGCTATGTCTATTCTCTGCAGTATAACATTCCCTTTCTGAACCATTTCTCTAACAAAATGATATTTTCTCTCAATATGTTTGGTATTGTGGTGAGCCCTAGTCTCCTTAGCATGTGCAACAGCTCTGTCGTTGTCGAAAAACAGCATCACAGGCTTTTCTGCATCAGGTACTATAAGAAGTTCCTCAGTGAACTTCTTAATCCAAAAAGCTTCTTTAGCAGCCTCCGTGACTGCCTGATATTTGGCTTGACATATATATATATATATATATATATATATATATATATATATATTGCAGTCGTGCTTTGCTTGGCACTTCTCCAAGATACTGCTCCACCATTTAGAGTAAAGATATACCCTGAAGTAGACATCTTCGTATCCATGTCTCTCGAAAAATATGAATCCGTATAACCCATTACTTTGAGTTCTCCACCGCCGTATGTAAGAACCAAGTCTTTAGTCTTTTTCGGGTACTTAAGAATGTTTTTTACAGCAGTCCAATGTTCCTGCCTTGTATTTGACCGAAATCGACATACTACGCTCACATCACATGCAGTGTCCGGTCTAGTGCAAATCATAGCATACATGAGGCTACTCACTGTCGAATCATAGGGCACCTTGCTCATTTCCTTGTTGTCTTCCTCACTTTAAGGACACATCTCTAAGGAAAGTTTTATGCCATGTTGTATAAGTAGGAACCCTCTATTAGAATCTTCCATCCTAAATCGCTCAGGATCTTTTCTATATAGAGGGCTTGGGAAAGACCTATCATTCTGTTTGCTCTATCCCAGTAGAGTCGAATACTTAGGATATAGGTAGCTTCTCCCAAGTCTTTCATTGAGAACTCATTAGAAAGCCAAGATTTCACCGAAGTGAGCATTCCTACGACATTTCCTATAATAGAATGTCATCCACATATAGTATTAAGAACGCAATTTTACTCCCAATAACCTTCTTGTAAATACAGGGCTCCTCTTTATTTTGGAAAAAATCAAACTCTTTGACTATCTCATTAAAACGAAGATTCCAACTTCGCGAAGCTTGCTTCAGTCTATAAATGGCACGCTGAAGTTTGCATACTTTATGAATATTGGTGTTAGATATGAATCCCTTAGACTGTTCCATGTAAATATCCTCGTCGAGAATCCATTTAGGAATGCATTTTCAAATCCATTTGCCATATTTCATAAGCTAAGTGGCCTTCTATGGCAAGCATCATGCGAATAGACTTAATCATGGATATAGGCGAGAAGGTATCAACCTTGCCATCTCTATCAGTCTTTCTTTTGTAGATCTATTTATTTTAAATAGGCACCATGCCCTTAGGACGATCCACTAAAGTCCAGACCTGATTAGTATGCATTGAGTCTATCTCAGATTCCATAGCCTCTCGCTACTTCGCAGAGTCAACATCTACCATCACTTGGTCATATATAGAGTGATCATTCTCTTGGCTACTTTTTGTCATCTCATGAGGATCTAGTTCCTCTTGATGTAGATAGACATACCTTTCAGGTAAATGAGAAGCTCTACTAGACTTGCGAGGTTGAGTTTGTATTTCATAGGGTTCTGTTTCAATATCTTGTACAAGTGTCTCATTTGGTGTTTCTTTTATTTCTTCTAAAGAAATATTTCTACTTGCGCCACCTTCCTGAATGAACTCATCTTCATGAAAGTGTGATTGTAAAGCAAAGATAATCCAACAATCTTCGTGCATGTAGAATAGATATCCCATGGTCCCCTGGATATCCTATTACACGACCTTTCACAGGCCTAGCTTCTAATTTCTCTACTTTAGTCTTCTTGACATAAGCCGAACATCCCTAAATCCTAATATGATTAAGACATGAATTTTTACCTCTCCACATCTCGTGTGGAGTTTTAGGAACGTATTTAGAATGATATTATATGTGCAGCAGTAAGCAAATCGTGACTCTACAGATAAATTGGTAGATCAGTATAGTTAAGCACGGAGCGAACCATGTCCAACAAGGTTCGATTCCTTTTTTCTCATATACCATTTAATTGTTGAGTAGCTGTAGGAGTAAACTATGACACTATTCCTAGTTCTGTTAAGAACTCATCAAACTCGGTAGGAGTAAACTAAGACACTATTCCTAGTTCTTTTAAGAACTCATCAAACTCGGTACTCATGTACTCACCACCTCGGTCTGACCAAAGAGTCTTAACACGGTTTCCTGTTTGGGTTTCAGCTAGGGATTTAATTCTTTGAATTTATCAAAAGCTTTGGATTTATGTTTCATTAAATACACGAATATATACCAAGTATAGTCATCAGTGAATGTAATGAAATACGAAAAATTATCTCGTGCCACGTCAAAAGGGCTACATACGTTGGTATGGATCAATCTTACCTTGAAGGCAAGATTCACAACTTGGATAGGGATCCGACCCAATAGACCCGTAAGCCATCTTTCTCCATTTTATGAATCATGGTCTGACCAACATAACCAAGTCTAAGATGCCACTTAACTGCTTGGTTTGTTTCATCTCTACCATGCTTCCTAGTTATAGTGTTCATAGTCGTTTTATTCTTTAGATTCAAATGGTATAAACTATTTAATAATGTAGTAGTACCAACTAATTTATCTTTAAAATAAATATGGCATGACCCATCTCCAATAAAGAACTGAAATCCCTTATGGTCCATGATCGAAATTGATACAATATTTTTATCCCTATTGGGCAAAACAAGTACATCATCCAAAGTCATAATTAACGGGATTCTAAATCCACACATAAGTGATCCGATGTCAGTAGCCTCGACACTATTTCCGCTGCCGACTGTCACCATCCCTTCTCCAGCTCTAAGCTATCTACTTTGTTCCAGACCATGATTCATTGTACATATGTGAGAACTCGCACCAGAATCAAGTATCCAAGAAGTAGAATAAACAGTTATAGAATAATTTATTTACAAACGTAGTAGTTCCGGACCTGAAGGCGCATTACAGTCAAGTTTTGGATAGTGCCTCCTCCAGCAGCCTAGCACACTGCAGTTTAGGCTTGCATCTCTCTTCATGTCCACCTTACTCTTTTAAAATATTGGGTCATTGTCCTTATATTTTTGTACCCCACCTTTGGACTTGAACTACTTCTTGCCCATCTTCTTATTGTTCTTGGAACTCTAAGGCCCAGAAGAAATGACAAGAGCAGCCTGTTTTGGACTAGTCTTCATCTGAGACTATGTTGTACTCAGTTTATGCATTAGTCCAGCCATGTTGCATGCAATCTCATTGTAGTTGAAGTTCATAACAAATTGGGAGAAGGAGTCAGAAAGTGATTGAAGAATGAGGTTAGTCTGGAGAGAAGCATCCATACTAAAATCAAGAGCCTCCAATCTCTCGATCGGAGATATCATTTTGAGGATGTGGTCCTTAACTTTTTCTTCTTCCTTCATCCTAGCACCAAAAAACTGATTCGTATCTCATATCGAGCAGTTCGGCTGTGCTCCCATAAAGTTCAGTTAGATGTGCCAAAATCGCCCTTGAAGAAGACATTTTCTCGTGGGCCCTATGAAGCTCATTGTTAATAGAGTCCATCATGAAACCTGGGACACTGACATCCTCTTTAACCCATTTCTCATGGGTATCAACTTCTTCTTGATTAGCCCTCGTCGTTGCAGGAGCCGGTGGGATGTCCGCCTTTAAGACATAGCCCAGCATCTCCATACTAAGGACTATCCTCAGATTGCGGAGTCAGTCCACAAAGTTGGGTCCAGTAAGAGTATTTTTTTCAAGTAAGATAGCGAGTGGCTTCGTTATCATACTAAGAGTGTTGTTGTTAATGTTAGGGTTTTATGAGTAGAAATATGAAGCGGAAATAAATTTAATTTGTAAAACCCTTCCGAGGATCCATGTATATTATGAAAGATCGATGGTGCAGATGGTTACCTTGAATTAGAATTTGTTTGGCCACCTTAAGACGTTGCGAATTGCGAACAACCTCTGCCGGTATCCACACAACGAACAAGCTACGAACAGGCTCGGCGTGCTAGCTCCTATCTTTCTTGTGATTTTAGAAATCTAGAACTGTTATATGTATTTCTTTTTTGGTTTTATGAAAACCAAAGGTGAGAAAAATAAGTTTCTTAAGAATTCAAATTTTTCACTCGCCGTCTCACTAGACCCCTCTATCCTATATAATATGTGAAGGAATCTGATTCCTTCACAAGTCTAGGTCAACTAGGAGATAAGACATGGGGAATCAATTCCCATGTCTCATGGCCCCTCTAGTCAAAAGGTGGAGGGGACATAATATCAAGGAATCTGATTCCTTTTGATATTGTGTATATATATACATTTATATATCTTATATATAATTATATATATATATATATAAATTCAAAATTGATAATAACAGATAAATGCCCGTCGAGTTCATTTAAGTGTGTGACCCTATAGGTTCATTTAAAATAGCAGTGAGCATAAAACAATTTTATCAAACTCACAAATCAAAAGCGGCCTCTAGCAAGATGTTATGATTACCCAGTTTAAATGAATAATTCGATGGTCCGAATAAGTCTTGTTATAGACTAATATCAAATCCTCTTGCCACACGATATCCCAATTAAGCATAAGACATGGTCAAGTCATCCTTATATAGCTTAATTATATAATTCTTGCTTTCTAGTTAAACTGTCCAATCAAATATATATCACTAACTCTTTATTGATAATATCTTAGCATGGCCATGCATTTCCACAATTTAACATATCAAGGGCCTATGGATATCTCTCTCTAGCATGAGAGGGACAAGTCCCCTCTAGACACTCCCCTCCCTCTGTATAATTCGTCCTATATCCAACAATCATACTTTATAGTCACCCGATCAAAGATGATGTTTGTATGGTATCAATACATGATACCAGTTATGCAGGACACTATAGTGCATTCGGGTTAAAGGACTTTAAATATTACATAACATAATGAGAAATTTTTATGACGAGATCCATGAAGAATTCTCATGATGCGTCATATCCAATATCATGTTCCAAACATGTATTTATGATATGATATGATATCCCAGATCCATGACTAGTAAAACATAGTCAACTATCACTCATCATACTAGTTTCAATAGAACTAGGGATATTGTAGAATAATCTTCTTTTTATGCTTTATCGACTTTTACTATCAAGTCACAAAATTGATGATCGTAAGCAAAATAATTATTCATGAAATATAATCACTATATATTATATGTAATAATAAAAGCATGGAGATACTAATATTATTATGGACTAGAGCATTATTCCATCAATTTCCCACTAGCTGTAGGCCCTTATCACATATTAAAGCGCAATCCCATTGATCTAATATGACCTTCATGCTTCGACTGAGAAAGAGGTTTAGTTAATGGATCTGCTATGTTGTCATCCGTGGGAACTTTGCGTATTGTCACATCATCTCTATCGATGATATCTCGAACAAGGTTAAACTTTCTAAGTACATGTTTAGATACCTAGGGATCTCAGCTGTTTAGCTTGTGCAATAGCCCCACTATTATCACAGTACAGATCTACTGGATTAGCAATGCTAGGAATCATTCCTAATTCATTAATGAATTTTCTCATCCAAACAGCTTCTTTGGCTGCTTCGGAAGCAGCTATGTGTAAAACTCGTTATTTCGATTTCCGGTAATTTCTTTTTTTCGGCGGAAGTCCGTTTTGACGACTCGCTCTTGACCGTTTCGTCATTCCGGGAATGATTCTACACTTTTTGACATCCCAGTTCATTTCGGTGTCGTTTTGTTGAGTTCCGTGCTTTTTGGCGACTTTTCCGCACTTGAGTTCGATTCTTGCGAATCTCGTTCGAAACTGCTGTTTCGAGTTTCTTGTAAGTCCGTTTAACTTTGTTAGACGTGTTGTGAACTTCGGTTTGGTTATTCGATCACGTATCGTGATTTCCGGGCGTTTTGGGCGATTTTGTATTTTCTTAAAAGTTACGGGTATCCGTATCTGTATTTGTTGTCTCGACCCGTTTCTTGGTCGCGTATAATTAATTTTTGCATTATGTTTTCATTTCGGGTCGTTGATGTCGTCCGCGAACTTTTCATCGTGTTCCATCTGTGCATTTTCGGAAATCGAGTCGTCGAGCCCTGGTGTTCGAGCACTGGCCGACGGCTATGGATCAAGCCGGACGATTGCAGGCACCGGCCGGACGGTGCGGCAGAACCGGCGAAGCGCACGCCACGGCCGAAGGCTGCGCGCGCTAACCGGCAGTGTAGCGCACGCTATCGGCCGGCCTAACGACGCTATCGGGTTTGGACAGTGTAGTCCAGGGGTTCTCGAATCGGTTAGGCTCGGCAGTAGCGCACGCTATCTTGCCGGGCATTGCGACGCTTTACGGCAGTGTAGCGCGCGCTATGGCCGGAAGGTCGCGACGCTACCCGGCCGAGCCGAGGCAGGCGTTGTAGGCACCGGATCGCGCTGGGCCGATAGCGCACGCTAGCTCGGCAGCCTAGCGCGCGCTACTCCGGCCCAGTATAAATGTGACAGAGCAGTCACATTTCCTCTCGTTTTTCATTTCCTCTCTTTCTCTTCCGAGGCTGGAGCCTTGGGGATTCTGAAGCCATGTTGTTGAACAACAAATCCACGAAGTTCTTGAGTTCATAACATCAATCAATCATACGTTATCATCCTTTGATCCAGCGAATCAAGGTAATCTTCCTTAGAACCCTAATTTCGTGAATTTGGGGGTTTTTGCAATTTTGTCCGATTCGTTCCGTGTTGTTGATTAATTCATGATGGTTATGATTAATCTTGGTAGTATTCTTGTTTTTAACATCATTTAATCCATTGTTCTTCGTCGAATCGAAGTATATTTCTTGATTTCCTTCGACTCGACTTTTTGGGGGATTTGTCCTCGATCTCGTTTTTCATTTGTTTTTGATGGATCGATTATGGTTAAATGATGTTGTTAAACATATTCTATGGATTGTATATCCATATTTCAACTTGGAATTTCGTTTTCGGGTTTTGACGGAACGAATCGTGTTCTTGGCCGTTTTGGGGGAAACGCTTGAACTTTCGTCATTCGTTCTTTGAATTCAATGGCTTTAAGTCGTGTTAGGGAATTCATTTCATTGTTGTTATTGTCCTTCGTAGTTTATGAACGCGAGTTGGTGATCGGTGGAGTCGGCGGGTTCGTAGTCGGTTCGTGTCAACATACTTCGGTCGATTCTTCGCGTTGTTCTTATTCGAGGCAAGTACCTTGCTCATACATTTCTTATTTTGTGGATATGATGATCGGTGATCGTCTTGGTTTTTTTGTTTGGTTGTTTGAAATGAAGTTTCAAAAGATTTCGGTTTGGCCTCGTTAAAGGCTTTCTTTCAAAATGCGTGTGTGTTTTGTGAACGGCGTGTTTTGAGAATTGATTATGATTTCATTATTCTGAACGTTGAAGGATTTGATGATGATACTCCTATTATTTAAAGTTATGGAATCGTGTATTCCGTATTTAATCTTGTTATTGTGTTTTGAAGAGTTTGATAATGGTGTCGAGTTAATGGCCATCTCTAGTGAGTATTCTTAATGAACTTACATTCTTAGCATGTTAGTATTGCATGAGTAACGTGTGTGTGTGTGTATGCTCACTACGGGTTAGATCCGACGGGGTCTCGGTAGGGGTCCACAGAGACGTGGATCGACGAGCTTGCTTTTAACCACTACGGGTTAGATCAGACGGGGTCTCGGTAGGGGTCCACAGAGACGTGGATCGATGGTTAATTGTGGTGCATTTTACAAATGTGACTTATTTATGGCATTTCCGGAAATGAGTGCTTTTGAACGGTTTTCATGATTGCATGCATCGACTAAGTGTGTAAGAGGTAAGTTGTTCGTTTGGCTTACTTGGCTAGGATGGCACTAGAGTATTTTGTTGTTTGTGTTAAATCCTTTAATTGTGGATTTTGATGTTGGAAGACGAACATTGTTGTCGTTCTCGTGTACTGTGAGTTGATGAGATTTGGGGGTAAAATCCCAATGGTTTTGTAAAAGTCATTTTACGGATTTGGGGCTAAAATCCCAACGGTTTGGTAAATATCATTTCACGGAAAGTAAACCTTTATGGCGGTGACCCCTTTCGTATTTTGGGTTTTGGAAAGTAGGATTTAATAATCTTAAATTATTTTCTATTAAAACTCTCGATGGCATTCTAAACCGTTTTATAAATTATTTCCATTGGTTTGTGATTTTTCGATCTTGAAATGTTTTTTCAAACTCTTGCCTCGGGAAGACTTTTCGTTTCGTATGGATCTTTGAGGATTCCGGATTATTATCGTTCGTGGAATGTGAATTGTATGACTCGTATTTTTGCACTTGTACTTGCACTAGCAAAACAGTGGAGTTTTGCTAACCCCCGAGTATTCGGGCGGTGGATGTCTATTTTTGCATTCAGGTTTTGGAGCATAACACAGGGTCGGCACGAAGGATGATAAAAGATGATCGATACTAATCAATGAGGAACCGTACATAGTTTATTGGTTCAGTTGTACTTTATTTTCCGCTGCTATATTTTTCCCGTTGTACGGGTGTGGTTGTGTTGTGACCCCTGAGTGGGCATGAGTTGTATTTGAGTTGTATGTATTTATTGAAAGACCAAATCAGTCTACTGAGTCATTTTAGCCTTAAAGGCATGGTTGAGTTGTTATATGTTGTTACCAGCCTGGTAGATCCTTGAGGAAAGGTTCTACGGCGTGTAATATCCCTGAGCGGATTGGCGGTGTTACAAATATGGTATCGGAGATTAGGTTGAGGAAACCTAGGCTGTCGGGTCAAGTCTTGTTGTTTGAGTCTTGTTTCGTCGAATTTTATCTGACTGAGTCGTGTCGCGACGCGTCGTTTAAGTTCGTTGGTCGTGATTAGTATCATGGGGCGATCATCATCTTCGTGCGACCTGTGGATGTAAGTCTCCCTTCTTTGTGTTGTGCCTCGTGTGACACGAGCTATTTTTATGATTATTTGTTAAGTGACGGAATCCTCTTATGGATTTTGATTTCACGATATGTATTTAGTCGGCTCTCGTATTTGATTTATACGAGGAGTGTCATCGCTTGTGATGTCTTTTTATTGTTGTTTTTGTCCGTTGCTGATGATTTTCGAATCGATTTGCACGTTTTACAAGTTCTATTGTGGAAGCTTTGTGCTTATACGCGTTCGACTTGTTCACTAGCCAGTGCGGGAGGATCCTTAGAGGCCTCAAATGGGGTCAGTGGTTTTGTTCTGAATCCTAGGCGGTCTTCGACTGTGGTATTTTAGCGTTTTTTTCCGTTTAAAGACATGTATTGTCTTGATTTTAAACGTTTTGATACGTGTAGTAGGAGTTGTTTTAGTGAACGTCGATATGTGGGAGTTTTGGGCATTCTGGCCTATTGGATTTTTGAAAACCTTGAGTATATTAGAAAAATAAATTTCGAGACATACTTTTAAAATGAGTTATTTTCTTGTGGTACATCCAAGGTGCCACAATATATTTCAAAAATTTTCTACCTCGAGGACCAAAATGTTTTGAGATATTTTCAATGTTTTATTTAGACCCGAGGGTCGAATATTCTGAAAGTTTTCACTAAGAGAAAGTGTCCTCATTTTTATCAAATGCGAAATGGTTCTCCAAAGTCTCGATAACGATGTTTCACGTTTGTACTTTTTGAAAGGTGATACTCAAGATCAACCAGTGTTTTTCTAAATTATTTTCAAAATGAGGTTTTCGTTTTTTTAAAAACCTATCCATTCCCGTTTGAGGGCTGGGTATGTATGTATGATGTTCGCATTGTCATTTTGATGTTTGCTCCCGAGTATGATCGAGTTGGCGGCGTGAGCGTTGAGTTTTTTTCCACACATTTGTTGTGTTAGCCCTCTGTGAGAGGTGGGATGTTGGTGTTGAATGTTGCCATCTCGTGGTGATTTCTGCGTTATCGCGCATGTGCGAGCTGTTAGAGCTTGGTTTGGTATCACCGTGTGCATCGGTGATCGTTCCGTTATGTGTCGGTTGTTTAATGTCTTGTTACCTTGCTCCTCTTTTTGTGAATTTCGTGGACGAGGTCGGAGGTAATACCCGTAGACTTCGGTATTTTCTCTTTCTCCAGTCTATCTATTCTCTCATGTTCGTTGATACTTTATGAACTTGTTCTGTATTTCGGTTTCATCGTCCGAACGAACAGTGATCTTGTTGTGGGTTGATCTGGTTATCGCTGTGACTTTTTCGAGTTCGGTTCGATTCTTGTGAACCTTGTTCGGAAGTGACATCATCTGGTTCTATTAGTTCTTTTATTCGAAGTGGATCGGATTTGGAACTCTTGTGTTTTCGACTCTGTCGACTCGTTTATGTTCGTTGACATTTCTCAGCTTGTCCTGCCCCTTGCTTTTGTTGATCGAACTAGTGTGGTGTTATTTCGGAATAACTCGTTTGTCGTTGTGACTTTTCAATCGCTATTCCCTTTCCTGTGGATCTTATGGGAATGCATATCTTGTTGTTCTCACCAGACCATCCTGGGAATTGTTGTTTGAATTTTATTATCCTTCGTGTTTCGGACATGATTGTTTGATTTTTGTTGTCTCGATCGTTTGTTTGTTCGGTTTTTGTTCTCGTTTCGTGATTGTTGAGCGTTCAGGCTCCTTTGTAATTCCCTTAAGTTCGGGAAATTAGTCTCGTTTTCGATCTTCCAACCCTTGGGCGGTGGAATTCCGTATTTGTTCAGCGATTGGCTCGCGTTTTGATTGATGTACCGTTAGGTCGGTCAATCTTATTGATTTTCGTTCGTTGTGTTTTGTGATTGTTCGGATAATTGACTTGACTATATTATCCGTTTGATGACGCTTGTCATTTGTTGGTTTTATTATATCCCTAACGGCGATGTTGTGTTGGTCGCCGTGGAGCGTGTTTTCACGCCGTATGTCTCTTTGCGTTTCTTGCCGCGTTTCGCCGTCGGGCGCGAGTTTTCGGTTTTTGCGTATCTCGTCGAGTTTTCCTGGCATGGGATATTGCTTCTCCCTACTTATTTTAAGTTTCGGGATGAAACTTCTTTCAAGGAGGGTAGAATGTAAAACCCGTAATTTCGATTTCCGGTAATTTCTTTTTTTCGGCGGAAGTCCATTTTGACGACTCGCTCTTGACCGTTTCGTCATTCCGGGAATGATTAATTCTACACTTTTTGACATCCGAGTTCGTTTCGGTGTCGTTTTGTTGAGTTCCGTGCTTTTTGGCGACTTTTCCGCACTTGAGTTCGATTCTTGCGAATCTCGTTCGAAACTGCTGTTTCGAGTTTCCTGTAAGTCCGTTTAACTTTGTTAGACGTGTTGTGAACTTCGGTTTGGTTAGTCGATCACGTATCGTGATTTTCGGGCGTTTTGGGCCATTTTGTAATTTCTTAAAAGTTACGGGTATCCGTATCTGTATTTGTTGTCTCGACCCGTTTCTTGGTTGCGTATAATTAATTTTTGCATTATGTTTTCATTTCGGGTCATTGATGTCGTCCCCAAACTTTTCATCGTGTTCGCCTGCGCGCTGAATTCGAGTCGCCGAGCCCCGTGTTCGAGCACCGGCCTGACGGCCATGGATCGGGCCGGACGATTATGCGCACCGGACGGACGGTGCGCGTCAGAACCGGCATAGCACGCCACGGCCGGAAGGCCGCGCGCTTAACCGGCAGTGTAGCGCACGCTATCTACCGCCTAACGACGCTATCGGTCGGACAAAGGTAGTCCAGGGTTCTGAATCGGTTAGGCTCGGCAGTAGCGCACGCCATCGCCGGGCATTGCGCACGCTACGACCGGGCAGCGCGCGCTTATAGCCGGAAGGCCGCGCACGCCTACTCCGGCCGAGCCGATGGGGCGCAGGGCACCGGATCGCGGCCTGGGCCGATAGCGCACGCTAGCTCGGCAGCCTAGCGCGCGCTAGTCCGGCCCAGTATAAATGTGACAGAGCAGTCACATTTCCTCTCGTTTTTCATTTCCTCTCTTTCTCTTCCGCGGCTGGAGCCTTGGGGATTCCGAAGCCATGTTGTTGAACAACAAATCCACGAAGTTCTTGAGTTCATAACATCAATCAATCATACGTTATCATCCTTTGATCCAGCGAATCAAGGTAATCTTCCTTAGAACCCTAATTTCGTGAATTTGGGGGTTTTTGCAATTTTGTCTGATTCGTTCCGTGTTGTTGATTAATTCATGATGGTTATGATTAATCTTGGTAGTATTCTTGTGTTTAACATCATTTAATCCATTGTTCTTCGTCGAATCAAAGTATATTTCTTGATTTCCTTCGAATCGACTTTTTGGGGGATTTGTCCTCGATCTCGTTTTTCATTCGTTTTTGATGGATCGATTATGGTTAAATGATGTTGTTAAACATATTCTATGGATTGTATATCCATATTTCAACTTGGAATTCCGTTTTCGGGTTTTGACGGAACGAATCGTGTTCTTGGCCGTTTTGGGGGAAACGCTTGAACTTTCATCATTCGTTCTTTAACGGATTTAAGTCGTGTTAGGGAATTCATTTCATTGTTGTTATTGTCCTTCGTAGTTTATGAACGCGAGTTGGTGATCGGTGGAGTCGGCGGGTTCGTAGTCGGTTCGTGTCAACCTACTTCGGTCGATTCTTCGCGTTGATCTTATTCGAGGCAAGTACCTTGATCATACATTTCTTATTTTGTGGATATGATGATCGGTGATTGTCTTGGTGTGTTTGTTTGGTTGTTTGAAATGAAGTTTCAAAAGATTTCGGTTTGGCCTCGTTAAAGGCTTTCTTTCAAAATGCGTGTGTGTTTTGTGAACGGCGTGTTTTGAGAATTGATTATGATTTGATTATTTTGAACGTTGAAGGATTTGATGATGATACTCCTATTGTTTAAAGTTATGGAATCGTGTATTCCGTATTTAATCTTGTTATTGTGTTTTGAAGAGTTTGATAATGGTGTCGAGTTAATGGCCATCTCTCGTGAGTATTCTTAATGAACTTACATTCTTAGCATGTTAGTATTGCATGAGTAACGTGTGTGTGTGTATGCTCACTACGGGTTAGATCCGACGGGGTCTCGGTAGGGGTCCACAGAGACGTGGATCGACGAGCTTGCTTTTAACCACTACGGGTTAGATCCAACGGGGTCTCGGTAGGGGTCCACAGAGACGTGGATCGACGGTTAATTGTCGTGCATTTTACAAATGTGACTTATTTATGGCATTTCCAGAAATGAGTGCTTTTGAACGGTTTTCATGATTGCATGCATCGACTAAGTGTGTAAGAAGTAAGTTGTTCGTTTAGCTTACTTGGCTAGGATGGCACTAGAGTATTTTGTTGTTTGTGTTAAATCCTTTAATTGTGGATTTGGATGTTGGAAGACGAACATTGTTGTCGTTCTCGTGTACTGTGAGTTGATGAGATTTGGGGCTAAAATCCCAATGGTTTTGTAAAAGTCATTTTACGGATTTAGGGCTAAAATCCCAACGGTTTGGTAAATATCATTTCACGGAAAGTAAACCTTTGGGGTGGTGACCCCTTTCCTCTTTTGGGTTTTGGAAAGTAGGATTTAATAATCCTAAATTGTTTTCTATTAAAACTCTCGATGGCATTCTAAACCGTTTTATAAATTATTTCCATTGGTTTGTGATTTTTCGATTTTGAAATGTTTTCTCAAACTCTTGCCTCGGGAAGTACTTTTCGTTTCGTATGGATCTTTGAGGATTCCGGATTATTATCGTTCGTGGAATGTAAATTATATGACTCGTATTTTTGCACTTGTACTTGCACTAGCAAAATAGTAGAGTTTTGCTAACCCCCGAGTATTCGGGGGGTGGATGTCTATTTTTGCATTCAGGTTTTGGAGCATAACACAGGGTCGGCATGAAGGATGATGAAAGATGATCGATACTAATCACATGAGGAACCGTACATTGTTTATTGGTTCAGTTGTACTTTATTTTCCGCTGCTATATTTTTCCCGTTGTACGGGTGTGGTTGTGTTGTGACCCCTGCGTGGGCATGAGTTGTATTTGAGTTGTATGTATTTATTGAAAGACCAAATCAGTCTACTGAGTCATTTTAGCCTTAAAGGCATGGTTGAGTTGTTATATGTTGTTACCAGCTTGGTATATCCTTGAGGAAAGGTTCTACGGCGTGTAATATCCCTGAGCGGATTGGGGGTGTTACATTATGTACTCGGCTTCTGTTATAGAATCGGCCCTGGTAGGTTGTTTTGAACTTTTCCAGCTAACATCACCTCCATTCAAACAAAATATATAACCTGTTTGCGATCTAGAATCATCATTGTCAGTTTCAAAGCTGGCATCAACATAGCTTTTAAGAACTAATTCGCTTTCTTTTCCTCCGTATATAAAAAACATGTCTTTAGTCCTTCTCAAATACTTGAGTATGTTTTTTACTGCAGTCCAATTAGCCTCACCTAGGTGAGATTGGTATCTACTTGTTGCACTTAGCGCAAATCAAACATCCGGTTGAGTACATATCATGGCATACATGATAGATCCTATGGCTGAAGCATAAGGTATCTTGCTCACTATATTTATCTCATCCTTAGCAGAAGGACTCTGAGTTTTATTGAGATTTATGCCATGTGACATTGGTAAGAATCCTCTCCTAGAGTCCTGCATACTGAATCTTTTCAGTACATTGTCAATGTATATACTTTGACTAAGGGCCAGAAGCCTCCTAGATCTATATCTATAAATGCTTATGCCTAATATATAGGCTGCTTCACCCAAGTCCTTCATTGTAAAGCACTTTCCTAGCCAAAGATTGACACTTTGCAGAGTAGGAATGTCATTTCCAATGAGTAGGATGTCATCCACATAGAGTACCAGAAATACTATTGCTCCCCCACTAACTTTCTTGTATATACAAGGTTCGTCTTGATTTTTGATGAAACCAAACTCTTTGGTTTCTTCATCAAAATGAAGATTCCAACTTCGAGATGCTTGCTTCAATCCATAAATGGATCTTTGAAGCTTACATACCTTATCAGGATTATTCAGATCGACAAAACCTTCGGGTTGTGTCATATACACTTTTTCTTCTAACTTTCCATTGAGAAAAGCAGTTTTGACATCCATTTGCCATATTTCATATTCATAATATGCTGCTATGGCTAGTATAATTCTTATAGATTTTATCATCATAAGTGGTGAAAATGTTTCATCATAGTCTATACCATGAGTTTGTCTAAAACCTTTTGCAACTAGTCGTGATTGATAGGTTTGTACAATATCATGCATGTCTTTTTCCTTCTTGAAGATCCATTTGCAGCCAATTGATTTTCGTACATGGATTGCATCTTATATTGCATCCCTTCATGCCATTTATCACAGTCTTTTCTTATAACAGCTTGTTGGTAGGTTGTGGGCTCATCTTTTTATCTATGAGTTCCACATCATGATCATCGGTAATGAGAAATCCATATCTCTCTGGTTCCCGATGTTCTTTACCAGATCTGCGAGGGCCTTGTGTTGAAGAAGCAGTCTCAACATCTATATGTGCGTGTGAATGATTTTCATTTAAAGGTTCAACTTCTATTTGTGGCTCTCTAATCTGATTAAGAGTTACATTGCTCCGACTACTTCTTTTGGAAATAAATTCCTTCTCAAGGAATATACCATTACGAGCAACAAACACTTTGTTCTCCTACGGGAGGTAAAAGTAATATCCTTTAGTTTCTTTTGGATATCCAACAAATAGAAACTTATTAGATTTGGGTGCTAGTTTATCAGACACTAAATGTTTTACATAAGCTTCACAACCCCAAATCTTAAGAAAAGACAAGCTAGGTTGTTTTCCTGTCCATAGCTCGTATGGTGTGTTTTGAACCACTTTAGATGGTACTCTATTTAGTATGAATGCAGCAGTTTCTAGAGCGTAACCCCAAAAGGAGATTGGAAGATCAGTTTGACTCATCATAGATCTAACCATATCTACTAAGGTTCGATTTCTCCGTTCGGATACTCCATTCCATTGTGGTGTTCCAGGTGGAGTTAATTGTGAGACAATTCCACAATTTGTAAGATGATCGTCAAACTCTTGGTTCAAATATTCTCTACCTTGATCCGATCGAAGTGCTTTGATAGTTTTGCCAAGTTGATTTTGTTCTTCATTTTGAAATTCCTTGAATCACATAAATGATTCGGAATTGTGTCTCATTAAGTAGATGTATCCATATATACTTAAGCGTCTGTGAATGTTATGAAGTATTGAAAACCACCTCTAGCATTTCTGTTCATTGGTCCGCATACATCAGTATGTATTAATCCCAATATGGCCAGTGAAATGAGTTTTTGTCATTTTGCCTAATAAGCAACATTCGCATGTATCATATAATTCTAAATCAAATAAATTTAACAATCCATTTAGGTGGAGTTTGGTTATGCGTTTCTCAATGCCAGAAGTATGTTTGATTTAAATTTAGATTTAATCCTTTTGGTATACATGTTATAGACAGATTTGGTGTTGTACGTATCAAGATTGAGAGGATATAATCTCCCACTCATTAAGGCATCTCCACATAAAATGCCATTTCGAAATATGGAGAAAATATGATCTTCAATAATGAATTTATAACCTTCCAAATCCAAGCATGAAATAGAAATAATATTCCTACTCATAGTAGGAACATAATAACAATTATTTAATTCTAAGACAAGCCCACTAGGCAATTTTATTTCATATGTTCCTACAGCTATAGCAGCAACTCTTGCTCTATTGCCCACACGTAGGTCCATTTCGCCTTTTGTCAATGGTATACTCCCTCGTAGCCCCTGCGTATTTACACAAATGTGAGATTCACTACCGGTATCTAATACCCAAGAATTAGAAGTAGATATATTGAATTTTATAACAAAAATACCTGAAGCAGCAGTCCCACTGCCCTTATTTTTCTTTAACTCTTCCAAATAGTGTTTGCAGTTCCGTTTCCAATGACCCGATTCATTGCAATGGAAGCAAACTCCTTCCTTGGGTGACTTTGATGGCTTCTTTAAAGGCTTGGTACCATATGGACCCTTACCCTTTCCATTTTTCACCATCGATTTGCCATTTCTTTTACCCTTTCCTTTGTGAACCATCAAAATATTAGGACTAGCTCTCTTAATGTTTTGTTCAGTTTGTTTTAGCATCCATGCAGTTCTGTGATGGACTTCTCCATATTTTGCATGTTGAAGTTCACAACAAACTGGTCGTACTCTGAGGGCAAAGATTCCAAGATCATATCTGTAGCAAGCTCCTGACTGATAAGAGCACCAAGCCTTTCAAGATGCTCAATATAGCCCTTCATCTTAAGGACATGAGAACTGACAGAAGTACCAGAAGTCATTTTGCACCTGTTTAATGCCTTTGTAGTGGCAAACATTTCTTGACGGGCTTGCTCTTGGAACATTTCCTTGATCTGGCCCATCATGTTGAATGCTTCCATTTTCATTTTCCTTGATCTAGCTCAGAACCATGGTTGCTAGAATGAGGCATGTGACATCCAAAGAGTCATTGACATGCTTACTATAAGCATCCTTTTGAGCTCTTGTCGCGGTGGGTGTAAGTTCATCATGAATAGGTTGCTCAATGATATATAGTTTCCTTTCAGCTATGAGAACAATTCTCAAGTTTCTTGACCAGTCAAGAAAGTTTGTTCCAGACAGTTTTTCTTTTTCTTGAATCGATCACAAAGAGTTAGATCCATTTGATGCCATTTTCTACAATATGCGATGTTAAATAATGTGAGTTTTTAAATCTAACAATCAAATAATTACAAGTATAGCTTTGGCATATCACTTGTAGATAAAAGAAGTTTAGATTTTATAATTTTGGGATGACATCTTACGTCCAATTATATTAATCCCAAATATGCCATAGGCCCATAACTATTTTGATAGCCTATATAAGTCTTGCCATTTTAAAACGTATGGATATCACTTTTATCCAACTTGTCTTATTAAGATAAAATCAATACATTCTGCTTTGGCAAACATTTTTTTAAAATGATCAAAACTTGACAAATGTTTTATGAATGGACAGCATAGAGACTTATGTTGTTTTAAATTTATTTTCACAAACTATTTTGATTTTGAATAAAACCAAGTTCCCCGTACTAACATGTGTTGGCCACTAAGTACAATAGATATAGCTTGGGAAGTAGTTTAAACAACAAGCTGTACTAATTTTAAATCTGAGTGCGTAGCGGAAGTCTTAAATACAGTAAGTTGCTGTGGATACAGCAACTTGATGTGCAGTGTATACTTAAATAATCACAGTAATTAAAACAAGTAAGGTAGAAGGTAAATAACACAATATTTAAAGTGGTTCGAGGTAAACCCCTCTACATCCATTGGTCCTCCACACAGGAGTAAAAAGTTTATTATAATTACTACGTACACAACTATGTAATTATAACACACACAATCAATATATCGTTCACACATATTGATATAAAGATCTTAGCTTCTGAGCTAATGCTTTAACTTGCTTCTTCACACATAGTTCTGAAGCTTCATCTTCTTCGATGCAAATCCTTCACACACAGTTCTGGAGTAGCAACGATTACTCAGTCCACACAGGGCTGATCTGGGTTTATTCAAAGGATAGAACAGGGTATGAACAACAGCTTTGACTTTCTGAGCTTCTAGCTGATGATGTGTTGTTCAAGATATTGAGCACTGTATATCTCTTAGATCTGAGTTGCAGTAAGCTTTGGAGATATGTTTTGCTCTGAGTATTTCTTTGTAAGCTTGATAGTCTTCAATATTCAAACTGTGGAGATATATATAGTCTCTGAAATATATCCGTTGAGATAAATCCGTTGAGCAAGATTCCGTTCCAACGGGATGAAAAAGCACGATCCGGATTTAGCGGGATTTGAAAATCTTCTGACTTACAGTATTTAAATACTTTATCCTTTTAGTATTTAAATACTTCTTTATCAACGGGACTTGACTTCTAGTGGGAACTGAAGATTCTTTTCTTTGTCCTGTTGAGAGCTGTATGGAAGATCACTGTATTGACACTTCGAGACAGCTTCCATACTTAGTCTTTATAAGACTTCTTTGCTGTACTGAAAGGTTCCACTATATGCTGGATCTGTGATAGTCCTTCGATACAGGATGACACTTCAACTCTTCAATACAGTTTCCTTACTGTATTGAGGATTGGCATATTGTCAAAACCTCTTATCATCACAATTCGATACAGGGATTGATTATCCTGGCTGTTTCGATACAGGATATTTGTTATCCCAACAACATGCATCTCATACATGTATATGTCTGTGACATAAATATCATGTATCCCATACAAATAAATATAAATATGATGCATCTCATACACATATGAAATGGTTAAAGTGTGACATGGTATACCCATAAGCCCAAAGATGATATTTACGAGCCATGTGAATATCAAGATGTCAATCTATGGTAGAAAGTCTCCATGGTTGCCTCTTCCTTGGATCATCATTGTGGAATGTTTCTTCATGTTACACGATACAATAATCCTAATCTATAGAATTACATGTGGTAATAGAAACCTCGAGTTACATTTGAGGGGAGTAAGATGTGAAGAGAACTTTACAATCAGAGACTATAAGAAAAGACACGACATGCAAGCCGTATTAAAATTTTACAAACCCATAATAAGAATAGTAAAACTATTTGGCAAACATGGCTATACCACGTACAATGCATTAACATTTAGGCAAGTAAATAAATAATGATGAAGATATCGAGACGAATATAGTGGGTTACGATCGGGGGGTTCCGAGGGGCAACGCCCCTGGCGGGGTCCAAGGGGCAGAAGAAATGACAAGAGCAGCCTCATTTGGACTAGTCTTCATCTGAGGCTATGATGTACTCAGTTTGTGCATTCGTCCAGCCATGTTGCATGTAATCTCATTGTAGTTGAAGTTTATACCAAATTGGGAGAAGGAGTCAGGAAGTGATTGAAGAATGAGGTCAGTCTGGAGAGAAGCATCTATACTAAAATCAGGAGCCTCCAATTTCTCGATCATAGATATCATTTTGAGAATGTGGTCCCTAAATTTTTCTCCTTCCTTCATCATAGCACTAAAAAACTGATTCGTATATCATATCGAGCAGTTCGGATATGCTCCCATAAAGTCTAGTTAGATGTGCCAAAATTGCCCTTGAAGATAGAGGCCATCATGAAACCTGGGACACTAACATCATATTTAACCCATTTCTCATGGGAATCAACTTATTCCTGATTAGCCGTGGTCCTTGCAGGAGCCGCCTCCAAAACATATGGCAGCATCTCCATACTGAGGAATATCCTCAGATTGCGGATCCAGTCCACAAAGTTGGGTCCAGTAAGAGTGTTTTTTAAGTAAGATAGCGGTGTGTTCATTATCATATTGAGAGTGTCGTCGTTAATATTAGGGTTTTATGAGTAGAAATACGCAGCGGAAATGAATTTAATTTGTAAAACCCTTCCGATGATCCATGTATATTATGAAAGATCGATGGTGAAGATGGTTACCTTGAATTAGAATTTGTTTGACCACCTCAAGACATTGCGAATTGTGAACGACCTCTAACGGTATCGACACAACGAACAGGCTCGGCGTGCTAGCTCCTATCTTCCTTGTGATTTTTGAAATATCGAACTATTATGTGTATTTCATTTTTGGTTTTCTGAAAACCAAAGGTGAAATAAACAAGTTTCTTAAGAAATCATATTTTTCACTCGCCCTCTCACTATACCCCTCTCTCCTATATAATATGTGAAGGAATCTGATTCATTCACAAGTCTAGGTCAGCTTGGAGACAAGACATGGGGAATCAATTCCCATGTATCATGGCCCCTCTAGTCAAAAGGTGGAGGGAACACAATATCAAGGAATCTGATTCCTTTTGATATTATATATATATATACTTATATATCTTATATATAATTATATATATGATTCGAAATTGATAATAACCACTACTAAAAAATACCCCCTATAGTGACACTATTTTAATGACACTTTTCAATAAGCATCACAATATCTCCTTATAATGACACTTCTAATGAACAATTATGTTTAATGACGCTCCATAATTTTGTTTTTCTCCCTCGCATTCTAAAATGATAGAAATTTTATTATCACTTTCCCTTCATTTCTTCACCGCTCCTTTCCTCTCTTCGCCGACCTTTTCACTCTCCCTAGGAAATTTTTTCCACTTCTCTCCAGATCGGCCATGGCTATAGAACATCAGCACTGAGGCACGAGGTGGCTATTCACGGCGATGACTCATGTCACCTTCCCTCGACGACGGCGATTCCGTGCTTCGATCGACAACCACTTTTTTTTTCGGTGGGATTTAATTTCGTGTTCTTTTTTTTCGGATTTGTTTTGATTTCTGTGTTGGGGGGACATAAACAATATCTAAAACCCCAATTCAATTTCTCCCCAGAACTCTGCCAAAACAAGAACCCTAGAACGAGTGGGTCATTCTGACGAGACCTAACCCCCAATTACAAGGTTTGTAGATTGCATTCACCTATACTTTTATATGAGATTGCTTTGCTATTTCAGTTACAATGTATTGATTACAATCTTTTATACATGTGGCAAGGAGAGGAGCAGTTATCATTTGGCCTTGTTTTCGCTGCGTGAGTTCTGTTTTTGGATTTTTTTTTCAATTTTCTGGATTATTTATGGGTTGAGTACTTGAATTTAGTCTGTGTGGCTTGTTTGAATTATTTTACTTTCAATTTTCTGGATTATCCATGGTGAATTGGTTTGTGTCCGGCTTGAGAGTGTGTTCCTGTTTAAGTAGTACATATAAAAAGATAAGATATTTAAGAACAAGACAAGCTGAAAGAGAGGGAGACGTAAATAGGAGATGCAACGTTTGATGTTGGGCTTATCTCTTTTTCCAGTAGATTGTTCAATTTCGAGGAGATATTGGGCTTACAACAATTTAATTACAAAAGAGATTGCAGGCTTCAGCTTAATAGTTAATAAAGTCTTCGCATCAAATACTTTCCTTTAAAATAGTGGGAGTCACATAATGAATAAAGGTGATGCTGTCTTCATTGGGTAAATGGAGTCAACTATTTAGTTAATTAGGTTTAGGCTATGCTACATAATTCAGCACATATAATTTCTTTTGCTTCAGTGTGAAATAGTGCTTTTAATCAATTAATTAATTAGTTTGAGGTTTGAGGAAATTGTGTACAGGTTTCAAGTTACTTTTCTGTTAAATAAAGTCTCAAATATGGTTTTAGAGCTATCATTGAAGTTCTGTTTTTCTGATAATTGATCAATACCTTAATTAATTTCTATATTTCTTATTTTTATGTTTTGAATTGTTGAGAGCATTATGTATGCAATTGATACTCTGATGTGTGCAGTTATGGCTTCTAAGGGACAGAGACAACTGAAGCAGAATACTCGCTTGCAAAATGAACCAGATATGTCACAACAAACGTTGACAATTACTGAAGGTCGTATTGCTCATGGTCGAAGTTTTAAGCCAAATCGTTGAAATACAAGTATTAACTCTTATTCTCTTCTTGTATTTTTTTTAATGCAAGTTAAACGTCTTCCTGATTACCTTTTCATTTAGGTTGAGTTAAACCATTTTATTTTAGTAAACTAATACTTATTTTTCGTGTTTTTTAGCTTGTCAGTGCACTTGGTGTCATGTCATGTACCTTAATATGTTCGTTATAATGATTTACAGGCATTATGACTAGGACTTGAGTGGGTAGAGGAATTTGTAATGGATACATGCTTCAAGAAGCTCCAACTATGTTCACACGTTCTGATCATAGCTGTGGGGCGTGCCACCATTAGAGAAGGAGAATAGGATTGATGGCGTCGAATAAGACTGATAGCAGGTCATTTCCAAATATATTTTAGTTTGAATTTTAGTGCATGTTTACCTTATTTGTGCAGGACAGGCCCATTCGAACCTGATAGCTGCCTGGTTTACGCTTGGGTGTTAGGTACTCTAAATTCTATGACTAATTGTATTGTTAGTATAATTACTCCTGGTTAGTCATTCTTGTTAAGTTATTGAAGTTGCAATGTTTATGTTGAAACAATGGTAATTGTTGTGAATAATGACTTTTCCTAGGCATGAGTTATTGGCTGTCTTTTTCTAAAAGAATTAGTAACTAGTGCAATCTATACTTATTTTGGTATATGAATATATAAAGTAATAAAGGGGCTGCCAAGAAATTGGTTGCTAAATAGGTGGTTGAGATTTTGAAATATATTATTGGATTATCATATGATATCTTGTAGCTGCCTGGTTTACGCTTGGTGTTAGGTACTCTAAATTCTATGACTAATTGTATTGGTAGTATAATTACTCCTGGTTGGTCGTTCTTGTTAACTTATTCAAGTTGCAATGTTTATGTTGAAACAATGGTAATTGTTGTGAATAATGACGTTTTCTAGGCATTAGTTATTGGCTATCGTTTTCTAAAAGAATTAGTAACTTAGTTCAATATATACTTATTTTGGTATATGAATGAATAAAGTAATAAAGGGGCTGCCAAGAAATTGGTTGCTAAATAGGTGGTTGAGATTTTGAAATATATTATTGGATTATCATATGATATCTTGTCGCTCTTGTATCATATATACATTTCTAATGGATTTTCCATGTTGTGCCTTGGTGATACAGTTGAAGAAATTGCCTAAAAGATTGTACAAGTTGAAATCAAATGAATTGTTGCTGCTGAATTTGTGAAAGAGGCAGAGATAGTATCTAGAACAGTCGAAGATCACTCCTAAAATTTAGCATGGATTATTTTGGTCAAAGTTTTCGTGAATGAAATGTTTCTCATGACATGATAATCATTGATGCCGTACTGGTGGCAAAGGTTGGTGTTCTCACCTTGCTGTAGTACTTATCTTGTTATATTTGGATAGGATATTTGAACTAAAGAAGTTTGTAGTACAGTATTATTTGTGCAATTTTTGTATAAGATAGTTGTGCTTTGTTTGCCATGTTTTTAGTTTACAACAACCAGGCGTGAGATCACAAACACCTTGGGGATTCCTTTATATCGAAATTTGGTATTTATTTAATAAGTTGTTCATTAGACTCTTGTTGGATGATTAATAAAAGTTTATTGAAACTTATTCTATTTTTTTTTGTTGTTGTTTTTATGATGAGAAATTCGCGATTCTCTTCAAGTCTTCATTTGAATAACAAAAAAAATCCACATCGGACTTTCCTCTCACTCGTCGTTGAAAATATCAAGGAATTTGCTGTCCAAAAACCTCAGTGGTCTTTCCTTTTACTCTAGTTCTGCAAATCTGGTAAGAATTTTTTTTCTCTTTCATTTTATTTTCCCCTTTTTTCCTCTTGACCAATCATTATTCTTTTTAAGTAGTTTTATTCGCTGTTAGTTTTTTTGCCCCTTTTGCAGAAGGAAGCAGCTGCTATGGATTTCACTAATATGGATCGGAGACAACTGACTCTGGCGGGTTCAGGATTCTCGGTGATGCTAACTCTGCACTTCACGTTTCAGCTTTTATCACAGCACCTGTTTTACTGGAAAAGTCCGATAGAGCAAAAACCCATACTGATAATCATACTGATGGCCATAGTTTATGCCGTTGTCTCGTTTGTTGGATTGTTGGACATCCGAGGCAGCAAGCAGATATTCATGGTCTTGGTTTCTGTTAAGGATTGTTATGAGGCTTTGGTATGTGGCCTTTTTTTCAACTATTTTTACTATCACCAAGAAGCTATTTATATATCCTAAGATTTTTGATGTGGCATATGAAAGATATTTTTGCCTTTTGTGTTTGGATATAGTTTCTCAACCTTTTTTCTGTTCTCTATTTGCAAAGTAAAGGTCGAATATTTCATTTTAACTCAATGATATAATTTTTTTGAGAGCATATAATTATTTGCATACCATATTGATATATGTTGGTTCAGGTTTTGCAAAGAGCGAATTGATTTGTAGCTTGTATTGTAGTGCTTCATGATATTATTTGGAACTCAGTTTCGCTTTTTGCTTTAATTTTGCATATGCCTGGAAATTGCAGGAATTATTCATACAAGATCTTTCCAAGAAGTGAGAGTTATTGTAAAAAGTCTTTAGACAAGATCATGGTGGCTTTGCTTCGATAGAATTGTTAATAACCATATTGTAGGTTTTCAAAACTTGTCAAGATAGGTATAGCTAGTTTTCTTGTACAGTTTTTGGTTACGTTAAAGCTTGTTTCATTGGAAAATTTTGTTTACTATGTTCTTATTTGATTGTATTCCAATTAAGGTAATGGATATAAGTTGATTTAATGAATGTAACTGAATTTTTAAAGATTGTAGTTCTTTCATTTTGTAGTTTCAAATTTATATTACATAAAAAATTTATTAAAAAAGAGATATGTTGAGTGAAGCTTGTAATAAGAAATTAATGGATTTTTGTGACACAAAAATGCGTCACTAAAAGAGGTAATTAAAAAGTGTCGTTGCAACATTCAATTAAAAAGTGTTACTATAATACATTATTGTGAGCCAAAAAGTGTCACCAAAAAGCGTCAAAAAGCATCACAAAAGCTAATTGATGTGATGCAGAGAAGGGTCACAATATGTAGAAAAGCATCACATTAGATATCTGTTGTGACGCCTTTTAAGTGTCACAACAACAGGCTATTGGAACGCAAAATCAGGTGACGCTTTTCAAAAGCGTCACTATAGAAAAAGTGTCACAATACACCACCTATTGTGACACTTTTGAGCGTCACTAAAGCCATTTTTTCTAGTAGTGAACAAATAAATACCCATCGAGTTTGTTTAAGTGTGTGGCCCTATAGGTTCATTTAAAATGGCAGTGAGCATAAAACAATTTTATGAAACTCACAAATCAAAGGAGCTCTAGCAAGACGTTATGATTATCCAGTTTAAACGAATAATTCGATGGTCTGAATAAGTCTTGTCATAGACTAATATCAAATTCTCTTGCCACATGATATCCCAATTAAGCATAAGACATGGTCAAGTCGTCCTTATATAGCTTAATTATATAATTCTTGATTTCTAGTTAAACTGTCCAATCAAATATATATCAATAACTCTTTATTAATTATATTTGAGCATGGCCATGCATTTCCACAATTTAACATATCAAGGGCCCATGGATATCTCTCTCTAGCATGAGAGGGACAAGTTGTAACACCCCCAGGATATCCGAGGTATATTACAGCGCCGTGAATCCCTATATGGGACCCACCAGGCTGAACAACATCATACACAACGACTCCCAGAAACGATAAAATAACACCACGTCATAAAGACGCAAAACAGAACAATCCACCCGGTTCAACCGGTCAATATAACATCATCATCCAACACAACATAAACACAACAATACAATCTGGACGAACAAGAACTCTTAAGTACTCGAGTACAGCTATTAGTTCAAAAGCCATAAAAGATGAAAAGACAAAAAGACATTAAGACTTCTCTTATGCACAATCATCACGCATGGCCATCATCCGTGTACTGGTCCAGCGCCCGCTCGTCCCGATGAACCTGACCTGAAATTCATAAAACGAATTTCCCCAAAACGGGTCCCCAGAGGGGTTAGCAATTACGCTAGTACAAGTAATCAAGGCAAACCAATCGCTTACACATTTCATAGTACATGCGTCAATATCATTTTCTAAAACCAAAACTAGACATGTCCTTTCCTAAATAAATAAATAAACAATTTGCCGTGGGAAGCAGGCTATACCATTGATCCCGCTCCGTGATCCCTAAGGACCCTCCCGAGCCGGCCATATTATAAAACAAACCACGCACACGCATCGCCTTGGGAACAGTGGCTATACCATTGATCCCGCTCCGTGATCCCTAAGGACCTCCCGAGTCAAGAGCGAAACAAAATCGTGAATCCGTGGCTATACCATTGGATTCCTCCGTGATCCCGTCGGACCCTCCCGAGGTGAGCAATCACACACAATATACATTACTATTTCACGTTAAGCATAAAGGTTTCCAAAAATACTTGCCTCGATTAAATAGATGATAACACGAACGGAACGGAAGAGTTGAACACGACCGCAAGGGACCGGCGGAAATGAACCTAACGATTTGAATAGCACAATCACAACCACTTCTAAACGATTATGGAAATGGAATACTCCCGGAAACCCGCCTACGATTCATGTATATTCGTATACAAACAACAACGAGGGCGGACCACAACCGAACCCTCTCGATTCCGTAAAAATCACGAAATATACCATGAATCCGTAGGGAAACTAAGAATACCAACAAGAATAATCATATTCATCATGAATCCATCAACGAAACGGAAAGAATCGGACAAAACCCCAAAATCCCCAATTATCCAAAAAGGTAGGGTTTCAAGAGATATTACCTTGAGTGATTCAAGTATTACGATCCGTAGAACACGCGTTAGATTGATTATCCGAGCCTCACAACCGAAAAGAAATGATGAAAATCGACCCCCGGATGAAGAACTCTCTCTCCCTCTATATCTCTCTCGCGACGCCGTGTAAAATGGGGAAGGAAAAATGAGCCATTCGCTCAAAACAACACATTTATAGGTAACGCAGAACCTATCGGCCGCCTATCGGCCGATAGGCCCAACCGATAGCCATACGGAATGCCGCGGTAGGGTCTATCGACCCCCTTATCGGCCGAAAGGCTACTGGAAGTTCGAAGGTGAAGAAATTAACAAATCTGCCAGCCTATCGGCCGATAGGCCCAATCGATACCCATACGAATGCCGGCGGAGAGTCTATCGAACCCCCCTATCGGCCGAAAGGCTCCTGGAAGTGCTCGGCCAAAAACTGAAACGACCATAACTCTCTCGTCCGGACTCCGATTGACTCACCGTTTGAACCGTTGGAAAGCTAACTCGATGTTCTATAATATTGCAAAGATTTATAATTTTTGGAGTCACCAAAAATTAATGGTGATCTAACAAAGTCGAACTCATGTGAGGAAAATTGAAACAACGAACAATAACGAGAATACAATTCAACAATTGACAGGAAGGACATACTGAAAGATACATGAGGGTCACTATGACCGAGAAATATACCAAAAGTGAAATACAAGGGAAAGAAAAATACCGGATATTACATTCTACCCCTCTAAAAATAAGTTTCGTCCCGAAACTTAAGAAACAAACAACTCCGGGTACCTAGCACGCATGCTATCCTCGGTTTCCCAAGTTGCCTCCTCGACACCGTGTCTCGACCACTGAACTTTGACCAAAGGGATGGTCTTATGCCTCAGTCGTTTCTCACGATGCTCCAAAATCTTCAAAGGACGCTCCTCAAAAGTAATATCTTCGGCAATATCAACCTCGCCATAATCGATGACGTGACTAGGATCCGAACATATTTCCTCAATCGGGAAACATGAAAAATGCTATGAACATGACTCAAGGCCGGAGGTAACGCCAAACGGTACGCTAATTCACCGACTCGCTCGAGAATCTCAAAGGGTCCAATAAATCTCGGCTCACTTTCCTTTCTTCCCAAAACGAAACTCCCTTCGTCGGCGACACCTTTAGCAAAACGTGGTCTCCCACCTCGAATTCCAAAGGTCGACGACGGACGTCGGCATATGACTTCGTCGACTCTGGGCGCCAACATTCGTTCTCGAATTAACTCTATCTTCCGCCTCGTCTCTAAAACGACATCCGGCTCGGTCCCGACTAAATCGGACGCCTCATTCCAACAAATCGGCGATCGACATCGTCGCCCATAAAGTGCCTCATACGGTGCCATCCGAATCGACGCGTGCCAACTATTGTTGTACGTGAATTCGATCAATGGCAAATGCTCCTCCCATACTACTCCAATCGAGGGCACAAGCACGCAACATGTCCTCGAATGTCCGGATAGTGCGTCCGACCGCCCATCCGATCGGGATGAAAAGAGGTACTCAAACGCAACCGGGTACCTAACGCCTTATGCACCGCCTGCCAGAAGTGCGATACAAAACGGCCGTCACGATCCGAAACAATAGACTTCGGAGTACCGTGAAGTCTCACGATCTGCGCAATAAACACACGAGCTAACTTCTCCGGGCCCCAAGTGTCCTTGATGCCCAGAAAATGTGCCGACTTGGTCAGGCGATCAACAATCACCCATACCATATTCATGCCCGACCTCGATCTCGGCAAACTCGTAACGAAATCCATCGATATATCTTTCCATTTCCATTCCGGAACGGGAAGTGACTGCAATAACGCAGCCGGTCGCTGATGCTCGATTTTGACCTGCTGGCAAGTCAAACATCTCGCCACAAACTGTGCGACTTCCTCCTTCATATCATTCCACCAGAAGTTCCTCCTCAGGTCCTTGTACATCTTACTCGTACCAGGATGAACGGAATAAGGTGTAGCATGGGCCTCCCGTAAAATACTCTGCCTCAACTCTGAGTCGTTCGGCACACAAAGCCGACTCTGGAATCTCAAAACGCCATCCTCGTGAATCACAAACCCAGGAGACTTTCCTTTAAGAACGTTCTCTCGGATTTGAGTAATCATCGGATCCTCTAATTGCTTCAGTTTAATTTCATCGATCAAAGACGACGAAATTTCTAAGGCACAAAGTTGCCCGACAGATCCAGGCAGCAAAACCTCAACATCTAACCCGATCAAGGCCCGCCGAAGCTCAGACTGAGGCGTAAGGACCTCAAGCGTTCGCAACGCAATCGGTTTCCGACTCAAGGCGTCGGCCACGACATTCGCCTTACCCGGATGATAAAGGATTTCGAGGTCATAATCCTTAATCAACTCTAACCACCTCCTCTGCCTCATATTCAACTCTCGCTGAGTAAATATGTACTTCAGACTTTTATGATCGGTAAAAATCTGACATGCAGAGCCGAAAAGATAGTGACGCCAAATCTTGAGTGCAAAGACCACCGCCGCTAACTCCAAATCGTGAGTAGGGTAGTTAAGCTCATACGGCCTCAACTGTCTCGACGCATAGGCAATGGTCTTGCCGTGCTGCATCAATACGCACCCAAGACCCTGACCCGAAGCATCGCTAAAAACGGCGAAACCCTCGTTGCCACATGGCAATGCCAAAACCGGGGCTGAAGTCAAACGCTTCTTCAGCTCCTCAAAACTCGATCGCTCTCATCGGTCCGCATTTAACTTCTCGGATTTACGGAGCAAGCTGGTAAGTGGTCGAGCTAGTTTTGAGAAACCTCACGAACCTACGGTAGTAGCCACCAAACCCAAGAAACTACGGACCTCCTTCACATTTGTGGCGATGCCCAATCCAACACCGCCTCAATTTTCTCATGGATCTACACGAACCCCCTACCGAAATCACGTGACCCAAAACATCACTTCCTTGACCAGAACTCACATTTCGAGAACTTCGCATAGAGTTGCTCGGCCCTCAAAATGTCTAACACTATCCGCAAATGATGGGCATGCTCTTCCTCGTTCCTCGAATAAATAAGAATATCGTCAATGAAGACGACGACACACTTATCCAAATACTCGATAAAGACTTTGTTCATCAACCGCATGAACACCGCCGCGCGTTAGTTAACCCGAAAGGCATAACTACAAACTCATAATGTCCGTATCTCGTCCGAAAAGCCGTTTTGCACGTCGGACTCTCTCACTCGAGCCGATAGTACCCGATTTTAAATCAATCTTCGAGAATACCGCACTCCTCCTCGCAATCGGTCGAACAAGTCGTCAATTCTCGGCAAAGGATACTTGTTCTTGATGGTCACCTTGTTCGATTCACGATAGTCGATACACAAACGTAGTGAACCATCCTTCTTACGCACAAACAAGACCGGTGCGCCCCAAGGCGAGGCGCTCGGTCGAACATACCCCGACTCAAGAAGTTCACTCAAGCTGTTTCTTCAACTCGGCCATCTCTGAAGGTGCCTTGCGAAACGGCGCCTTCGAAATCGGAGCCGCGCCCGGATCTAACTCAATAGAAAACTCAACCTCTCGATCCGGCGGCAATCCCGCAACTCGTCAGAAATACATCGGGAACTCACTAACGACCGGAATCGATGAAAACTCGACCCCACCATTCTCCGCCTTCAAGGCGTAGCACCAATAACCGACATCCTTTTCGCAGAGTTTCACCGCCTTCAAGGCGTTAATAACAAACTTCTGGTTTCTCTTTCGCCCCGCGAAAGAGTGTTCAGTGCCGTCCTCGGCTAACATGGTAATGATCCTCGTGCGGTAGTTCATGATTGCACCATGCCGCTCGAGCCAATCATTCCCGAGAATTAAATCCTCGCCCTCGATACCCACAACAATAAGATTAGAGAGCCAAGCCCTCTCACAAATAATCACAGAACATTCCCGGACTTCTCGATCACCGACAATTCTATCACCGCTAGGAAGTTTAACGATGAAAGGCTCACAAGGTGACAAGCAGTCGAGACTCAAACGGCGTACACACTCTAGAGAAATGAATGAATGCATAGCACCCGAATCAAAAAGCACACTGACAGGATGAGAATGGATATGAACGGTACCTGTCGCCACAGTAGCTGCTGGATCATCAGCTCTCCTCATCTCATAGATACGTGGCTGAGCAGAGCCGACACTGGAAGCTCCACCCCTAGCGGGCTGACCCCGACCCCTACCTCGGCCGGCACTCGGTGGAGGCGGCGGAGCAAATGAGCCCTGGTTCACACTCGGCTCCATAGGTGCTGGGTGAGAAGAACGGCACCGCGGCCGCCCGAGCTGATCACAAAAAGAAGCCTTGTGGCCCGACTGACCACAAGTATGACAAGTTAAAGGCGGACGAGGACAGTCCCGATTCTTATGACCCGAAAGGCCGCAGTTAAAGCATGTAAGCTCACGAGCGGGGGTTCCGGCGGCACCCCGAAAGCTCCCAGAGAAACGAGCCGAACCGCCCGTAGAAATATTCGCAGCTCGAGATTTCTGCTGGCCTCCACTCTTGGGACCAGAAAAGTTTCCGACCGACTTCTGCTTCTTGCTCTCACGAGCCAAATCACTCGCCGTCACTGACATATCATAAGCAAGGGCTCGACTCTGATAATCCTTCAGGGTAGTACAGACGAGCCCAGACATATAGTCCCGAATGGGCAGCTTCATCCTCCTGGAAAAATGGAAAATTTTGTCGCTCTCTGCGACAACTTGGGTCTTCACATAACCCAACTCTTTGTTGAAATCAGCAATAGCTTGGGATACGGGAATATCCCGAGGTTGAGCATCGTAGAAAGCATGCACTCGAGCCTGTCTGACCGGCCACGGACAATATTCGGTCTCCATCAACTCTTGAAACTCAGCCCACGAAGCAGCATGGTCTTTGGGCCCAACGGCCTCCCACCAGTCCGTAGCGTCCCCAGTGAGAAAATATTGAGCAATAGGGACTTTACGGTCCTCGGGACAGTTGGTAGCAGTGAATACTTTGGATATCTCCTTGATCCACCCTTCCCAGCCGATCGGGTCCGAAGCTCCCGAAAACTGGGGAGGATGCATCTTGATGACATCCTGAAGCCAGCGATCCGCTCCGCCCCGATTAGCATGGGCCTGGTTGGGGTTCTGGACCACCTGAGCTATAGCCGCCATCTGGTTTACCATTTGCTGCATTACGGCCGCGATACCAAGATCGGCACGCTCCTGAGAAGAAGCATGGCTATGACGGTCGCCGGTACTGCCGGCTCCCGAAGACTGTGACGTGGCCGCCCCACCGGCTGCCCCACGTCCCCGGCCGCGTCCACGACCACGACCGCGACCACGACCTCTTCCAGCATCCATGCTGGAGTTAAACAAGTAGCAAAAGCCATACGAGGGTAAGTACGAGAGAAGAACAATTACAAGTCGAGAATCAAAGGTACGATACAAGGAAATAATGAACAGAGGAAGGAAAACTTACGGACACTGGTAGTACCGGAATCATGGCAGCGTGACGATGATGTGCAAGACCAAACACCACAAGACCCAATAAACCAACAAGCCTAGGTATCCATAAACCTAGAGCTCTGATACCATTTTCTGTAACACCCCCAGGATATCCGAGGTATATTACAGCCGTGAATCCCTATATGGGACCCACCAGCCGAACAAAGATCATACACAACGACTCCCGAAACGATAAAATAACACCACGTCATAAAGACGCAAAACAGAACAATCCACCCGGTTCAACCGGCCAATATAACATCATCATCCAACACAACATAAACACAACAATACAACTGACGAACAAGAACTCTTAAGTACTCGAGTACATGACTATTAGTTCAAAAGCCATAAAAGATGAAAAGACAAAAAGACATTAAGACTTCTCTTATGCACAATCATCACGCATGGCCATCATCCGTGTCTTGGTCCAGCGCCCGCTCGTCCCGATGAACGACCTGAAATTCATAAAACGAATTTCCCCAAAACGGGTCCCCAGAGGGGTTAGCAATTACGCTAGTACAAGTAATCAAGGCAAACCAATCGCTTACACATTTCATAGTACATGCGTCAATATCATTTTCTAAAACCAAAACTAGACATGTCCTTTCCGGAAATAAACAGTCAAACAATTTGCCGTGGGAACAGGGCTATACCATTGATCCCGCTCCGTGATCCCTAAGGACCCTCCCGAGCAGGCCATATTATAAAACAAACCACCCACACGCATCTCCTTGGGAACAGTGCTATACCATTGATCCCGCTCCGTGATCCCTAAGGACCCTCCCGATCTGTCTAGCTAAAACAAGCTCGTGAATCCATGGCTATACCATTGGATTCCCTCCGTGATCCCGTCGGACCCTCCCGAGGTGATCAATCACACACAATCTACATTACTATTTCACGTTAAGCATAAAGGTTTCCAAAAATACTTGCCTCGATTAAATAGATGATAACACGAACAACGGAAGAGTTGAACACGACCGCAAGGGACCGGCGGAAATGAACCTAACGATTTGAATAGCACAATCACAACCACTTCTAAACGATTATGGAAATGGAATACTCCGGAAACCCGCCTACGATTCATGTATATTCGTATACAAACAACAACGAGGGCGGACCACAACCGAACCCTCTCGATTCCGTAAAAATCACGAAATATACCATGAATCCGTAGGGAAACTAAGAATACCAACAAGAATAATCATATTCATCATGAATCCATCAACGAAACGGAAAGAATCGGACAAAACCCCAAAATCCCCAATTATCCAAAAAGGTAGGGTTTCAAGAGATATTACCTTGAGTGATTCAAGTATTACGATCCGTAGAACACGCGTTAGATTGATTATCCGAGCCTCACAACCGAAAAGAAATGATGAAAATCGACCCCCGGATGAAGAACTCTCTCTCCCTCTATATCTATCTCTCGCGACGCCGTGTAAAATGGGGAAGGAAATGAGCTGTTCGCTCAAAACAACACATTTATAGGGTAACGCAGCAGAACCTATCGGCCGGCCTATCGGCCGATAGGCCCAACCGATAGCCATACGGAATGCCGGCAGTAGGGTCTATCGACCCCCCTTATCGGCCGAAAGGCTACTGGAAGTTCGAAGGTGAAGAAATTTACATATCGGCCAGCCTTTCGGCCGATAGTCCCAACCTATACCCCTACTGAATGCCGGCGGAGAGTCTATCGACCCCCCTATCGGCCGAAAGGCTCCTGGAAGTGCTCGGCCAAAAACTGAAACGACCATAACTCTCTCGTCCGGACTCCGATTGACTCACCGTTTGAACCATTGGAAAGCTAACTCGATGTTCTATAATATTGCAAAGATTTATAATTTTTGGAGTCACCAAAAATTAATGGTGATCTAACAAAGTCGAACTCATGTGAGGAAAATTGAAACAACGAACAATAACGAGAATACAATTCAACAATTGACAGGAAGGACATACTGAAAGATACATGAGGGTCACTATGACCGAGAAATATACCAAAAGTGAAATACAAGGGAAAGAAAAAATACCGGATATTACACAAGTCCCCTCTAGACACTACCATCCCTCTGCATAATTCGTATTATATCCAACAATCATACTATATAGTCACCCGGTCAAAGATGATGTTTGTATGGTGTCAAGACATGATACCAGTTATGTAGGAAACTGTAGTGCATTCGGGTTAAAGGACTTTAAGTATTACATAACATAATGAGAAATTCTTATGAGGCGATCCTTGAAGAATTCTCATGATAGGTCATATCCAATATCATGTTCTAAACATGTATTTATGATATGATATGATATCCAATATCCATGATTAATAAAACATAGTCATATATCACTCATCATACTAGTTTCAATAGAACTAGGGATATTGTAGAACAATATTCTTTTTATGCTTTATCGAGTTTTACTATCAAGTCACAAAATTGATGATCGTAAGCAAAATAATTATTCATGAAATATAATCACCAATTATATTATATGTAATAATAAAAGCATAGAGATACTAATATTATTATGGACTAGAGCATTATTCTATCAGTTAACTAAAGAGAATAATATTAGATTCATTAGTGATTGTTTAATTATGATTCGAGTAAATAATTTAAGGACTTTCTTTATTCATAACTCGACTCCCACTATTTTACCGGCATTACACACTCCCATGTGACTTCAGAAAGTCATGGTTGACTCATAGTGGTGATCGAGTTCTTTACAAAGTTTAATAGAGGGCAATCCATTCCGTTTCTATTCTAGCATTTTTTATAAAGTGGTGTCTAACATCAACCTATCTAATAGGTGATTCGATCTTCTTTTACCCCCAGTTCACTTGCCCTCAACCCATACGGTATATATGGCTCGCTGAACCATCTAAGTTTAAACTGTCAACTCCTATCAGTCTGATAATTGAATCTCGCCAGGCAACCCATAAGGTTTCTAGGGGTTGAATTTTTCACAGCCTAAGGCGTCTAATGCACTATAGGAATTTATCGACCTTCCCATAATGCTACCCCGAAATTCTCGAAACAATAGTATTTCAGTTTAGATTTCAATTTTCCATTAGTTTGACTGTGGGTAGGAAACCTCGTAGCCTTTATAACTTAGTATCTGTAAGTGGGAGTATTACACGATTATATATTACACTTTGCACATTAATCCATTTATAAGCACAGTTTGTCGGGTTTGTTTGTTTGTCATACAATATGAAAACATCCACAACCTAAATCTACCAACACATAGTTCATGACCGTTCCTAAGTACCGAGTCATCATCAACTCGGTAAAATTACAACTAATCAAATTACATGTCCTGAATCTTCGTCTTCAAAGCAGTTCGTCCTCGGCTCTTCGTCATAGCTAATTTATTACATCAATGCAAATTGCATCCTATGCAAATTTACTAAATAAAATTAAATTAGCTCAAAACAACCTTTACAACCCCATCGAATAAAGATTCAAAACTAAGTTCATGAACTAAATCACCATTCACACAAGTATTTATAGTAAATACACAAAAGTAAATGGCAAAATAAATAGTTAATATAATTATATTGATCTAATCAATATAAAATTAATCTATCTAATAGATATAATGCAATTAATTCACCCAACCAATAATTTTAATTTGTTCCGGATGAATATGAATATTTCATTAGATTAATTCCCCTAAAATTAAAAACACCATATTTTATTTTAGTCAAATTAAATCTAATTTAGTTTGCGGGAATTAATATAACGAACATAAAAAGAAAAGACGAAGTCGGAAACAAACATCCCGGGCCTAGGCCGCAGCCCGGCTTCACGGCCGGACCTTCGCCGAGAGGACCAGTACCTCTCGATAGCTGCCTGCCGAGAGCAGGCAGTGTGCTGTCGACTACGGTCGGTAGCCATCCGGCAGCTATGAGCTGCCAGTTCCGGCCATATTTTCGGCTCGTCTTGTCGCCCCGAATCCAAAAATAATATTTTTTGAATTTTTGAATTATACGTATAAATCAGTTTTCCAAAAGAAAAATAGATTTATATTGTAACTGGAAATCATGTAAAGCAAACTTTTAGACAAACAATTAAACATTAACGATTAAAACAATTATGATTCTAAATCATAAAAACATCTAATCAGGCATTTCAAACGCGAATATCTTATATACGATTCATAAACCTCGCTCTGATGCCACTGTTCGAGTTCGGGTCCTAGAAACGAAGGCGCAACGGAATAAACTTATTGATCCAATTAATAAACCGAACTCCTAAATAAAATCAATCATGCATCGTATATACAAGTAAAATAATTCAAAGTATGAATTTAGTAAGCGTAGCCTTGAAGACCTTTGATTAAAAGTTGGTGATGAACATTCTAAATTGTCGAAGCTTTTGAAATTCCCGAGCACCGAAAATACTATGCCACTACGTATCTAACATCGGAAGATGGTGGGGAATAATTGCAACCACCACCACTTGACCTCCAGTGTCGACGGCAATTAAGTAGTAATGATAGGATATATTTTTCTTCTTCTTTTATTACTCTCTAAGAGAAGATTTGGAAATAAAAATTTATCTCAAAATTATAATCCAAATAGAACTTCTTTCTTTCACTTTTTTTTTCTTTTCTCTCTCTACCCCTTTCTCTTTCTTTATTTTGGCTGTAGCTTCACCTCACATCATGCTTGGTGTTGAAAGCTTTCATTATATAAAACATAATGAATTTTAAATTCATTATTCAACCCTTCATATGAGTAGAATCAAAGATAAAGTCTTACACATGGGGTTGGAAGACTATTAAAAATAATTCCTTATAGAATCATGGATGGGGTGGATGGCCAAATGATAAAAATGAGGGTTGGTTCGATTCGGTTCGTTAAACTGATCGTCGTGTATCTAGTCTGATAGATAAATATTGATATGTTTCAGTATTAATCCAATTACTTAATTATATTAAATATATTTTCTCTAAGAAATAATATGAATTAAATTTATTACCCAGTAATTATTCAATTCACTAAACCGATTTTATTAATCCAATAAATTAAAGTATCATTTATGCAATAAATTTAAATTAGACATCTAATGTCCAATATTCATTAAGGGCGAATATCCTAAATTTAATCCGTCATCTATACTGTGTCGCGACGCCATACGTTCGTCTCGATGGGTAATGGGAGGAACCAAAGAGTGTGAGTAACACTTAGCCAGTCCCATGGCTCACACTATAACCCAACTGAGAACGAATGATAGGGATTATTCCAAAAACCTTTAGTTATGAATACGTATACGTATAAACCCTTTAGTCATATGTCCCGATCAAGTATTAGGGTCACGAAAATATGAAACCCTAATGTAACTTGACTCTATGCCTTTGTTAGTTCATGTAACACCCCCAATCCGCTCAGGGATATTACACGCCGTAGAACCTTTCCTCAAGGATCTACCAGGCTGGTAACAACACATAACAACTCAACCATGCCTTTCAGGCTAAAATGACTCAGTAGACCGATTTGGTCTTTCCACAATTACATACAACTCAAATACAACTCATGCCCACGCAGGGGACAAAATACAACCACACCCGTACAACGGGAACAATATAGCAGCGGAAAATAAAGTACAACTGAACCAACACACGATGTGCGGTTCCTCATGTGATTAGTATCGATCATCTTTCATCATCCTTCGTAATGCAAAAACAGACATCCACCCCCCGAATACTCGGGGGTTAGCAAAACTCCACTGTTTTGCTAGTGCAAGAACAAAGTGCAAATACGAGCCATACAATTCACATTCTACAAATAACAATAACCAAGGATCCTCAAAGATCCAAACGAAACGAAAAGTACTTCCCGAGGCAAGGGTTTGAGAAAACATTTCAAAATCGAAATATCATAAATCAATGGAAGTAATTTATAAAACGGTTTAGAATGCCATCGAGAGTTTTAATAGAAAACAATTTAGGATTATCAAACCCTACTTTTCAAAATCCAAAGACAAAAGGGGTCACCGCCCCAGAGGTTTACTTTCTGAAAAATGACATTAACCAAACCGTTGGGATTTTAGCCCCAAATCCGTAAAACGACTTTTATAAAAAACCATTGGGATTTTAGCCCCAAATCTCATCAACTCACAGTACACAAGAACGACCACAAGGTTCGTCTCCCAACATCAAAATCCACAATTAAAGGATTTAAAACAAACAACAAAATACTCTAGTGCCATCCTAGCCAAGTAGGCCAAACGAACAACTTACCTCTTACACACTTAGTCAATGCATGCAATCATGAAAACCGTTCAAAAGCGCTCATTTCCGGAAATGCCATAAATAAGTCACATTTGTAAAAATGCACCACAATTAACCGTCGATCCACGTCTCTGTGGACCCCTACCGAGACCCCGTCGGATCTAACCCGTAGTGGTTAAAAGCAAGCTCGTCGATCCACGTCTCTGTGGACCCCTACCGAGACCCCGTCGGATCTAACCCGTAGTGAGCATACACACACACACATTACTCATGCAAAACTAACATGCTAAGAATGTAAGTTCATTAAGAATACTCACTAGAGATGGCCATTAACTCGACACCATTATCAAACTCTTCAAAACACAATAACAAGATTAAATACGGAATACACGATTCCATAACTTTAAACAATAGGAGTATCATCATCAAATCCTTCAACGTTCAAAATAATCAAATCATAATCAATTCCCAAAACACGCCGTTCACGAAACACACACGCATTTTGAAAGAAAGCCTTTAACGAGGCCAAACCGAAATCTTTTGAAACTTCATTTCAAACAACCAAACAAACACACCAAGACGATCACCGATCATCATATCCATAAAATAAGAAAAGTATGGGCAAGGTACTTGCCTCGAATAAGAACAACGCGGAGAATCGACCAAAGTAGGTTGGCCCGAACCGACTACGAACCCGCCGACTCCACCGAACGCCAACTCACGTTCATAAACTACGAAGGACAAATAATAACAATGAAATGAATTCCATAACACGACTCAAAGCCGTTGAATTCAAAGAACGAATGACGAAAGTTCACGGATTTCCCCCAAAACGGCCAAGAACACGATTCGTTCCGTCAAATCACGAAAACAGAATTCCAAGTTGAAATATGGATATACAATCCATAGAATATGTTTAAAAACATCATTTAACCATAATCGATCCATCGAAAACGGATGAAAAACGAGATCGGGGACAAATCCCCCAAAAAGTCAATTCGAAGGAAATCAAGAAATATACTTCGATTCGACGAAGAACAATGGATTAAATGATGTTAAACACAACAATACTACCAAGATTAATCATACCCATCATGAATTAATCAACAACACGGAACGAATCGGACGAAAATGCAAAAATCCCCAAATTCACGAAATTATGGTTCTAAGGAAGATTACCTTGATTCGCTGGATCAAAGGATGATAACGGACGATTGATTGATGTTATGAACTCAAGAACTTCATGGATTTGTTGTTAAACAACATGGCTTCGTCACCCATGAATCGCCAGCCGCGGACGGAGAAGGAAGGAAATGAAAAACGAAGTGAAATGTGACTGCTCAGCCACATTTATACTGGGCCAGACTAGCGTGCGCTAGCCTTCCCGGACTAGCGTGCGCTATCGGCCGGTATCGGCCGAGTACCCTCGGCCAGGGCCCACACGACCCGGCATCACCGACCAACCCTGCCGACCAAACCTGTCGACCCGACTCCCGCTAGCGTGCGCTACGGCCGGAAGCCTGCGCGCGCTTGGCCCAAAGAGCCACCGGACTAACAAACTTACCTGTAACGACGCTAGTCGGCCGTGGCGTCGCTACCCTGCCGGTTAGCGTGCGCTACGACCGGCAAGCGGCGTGCGCTACTCGCCGATCCCGACCGAGTCCGAACCTCGAAACCCCACTGTCCGGCCCGATGGCGTCGTTGTCGACCAGCTAGCGTCGCTACACTGCCGGTTAGCGCGCAGCCTTTCCGGCGATGGCGTGCGCTACGCCGGTTCTCGCCGCACTGTCCGGCCGGTGCCCTGCAATCGTCCGGCCGATCCCCGCAACCGTCGGCGGCCCCGCAACCGCTGTGGCTCGACGACCCGATTTCCGAAAACGCACGGAACGAACACGACGAAAAGTTCGCGGACGACATCAACGACCCGAAATGAAAACATAATACCATAATTAGTCATACGCGACCAAGAAACGGGTCGAGACAACCATTACAGATACGGATACCCGTAACTTTCAAGAAATTATAAAATGGCCCAAAACGCCCGGAAATCACGATACGTGATCGAATAACCAAACCGAAGTTCACAACACGTCTAACAAAGTTAAACGGACTTACGGGAAACACGAAACAGCAGTTTCGAACAAGATTCTCAAGAATCGAACTCAAGCGCGGAAAAGTCGCTAAAAAGCACGGAACTCAACAAAACGACACCGAAACGAACTCGGATGTCAAAAAGTGTAGAATTAATCATTCTCAGAATGACGAAACAGTCATGAGCGAGCCGTCAAAACGGACTCCGATCGAAAAAAGAAATTTACCGAAAATCGAAAATTGCGGATATTACATGCTACCCTCCTTAAAAGAAGTTTCATCCCGAAACTTAAAACAAGTAGGGAGAAGAAATATTCCGCCAGGAAAAACTCAACGAGATACACAAGAGTGCGTAACTAACGCCCAACGGCGAAATGTTACAAACAACGCAAAGGAATATACGGCGTGTAAACACGCTCCACGGCGACCAACACAACGTCGCCGTTAGGGATATAATAAAACCAACAAGTGACAAGCGTCATCAAATAGATAATACAATCAAGTCAATTATCCGAACAATCGCAAAACACAACGAACAAAATCAATACGATTGACCAACCTAACGGTACATTGATCAAAACGCGAGCCAAACGCTGAACAAATACGGAATTCCAGCGCCTAAGGTTGAAAGATCGAAAACGAGACTAATTTCCCGAACTTAAGGGAATTAGGAAGGAGCCTGAATGCTCAACAATCACGAAACGAGAACAAAAACTGAACAAGCAAACGATCGAGACAACAAAGATCGAACAATCATGTCCGAAACACAAAGGATAATAAAATTCAAACAACAACTCCAAGGTTCACATCTCGACTCGAGACAATATATGATCCGGTGAAAACAACAGGATGTGCATCCACATAAGATCCACAGGAAAGGGAATAGCAATTAAAAAGTCACAATGACAAACGAGTTATTCCGAAACAATACCACACTCGTTCGATAAACAAAAACAAGGGGCAGGACAAGCTCAGAAATGTCAACGAACATAATGAGTCGACCGAGTCGAAAACACAAGAGTTCCAAATCCGATCCACTTCGAATAAAAGAACTAGTAGAACCAGATGATGTCACTCACAAACAAGGTTCACAAGAATCGAACTGAACCCGAAAAAGTAACATCGATAACTAGATCGACCCACAACAAGATCACAGCTCGTTCGGACGATGAAATCGAAATACAGAACAAGTTCATAAAGTGTCAACGAACATGATCGAATCGATAGACTGGAGAAAGAGAAAATACAAAAGTCAAAATAGTACGGGCATTACCTCCGACCTCGTCCACGAAATTCACAAAAACGGGAGCAAGGTAACAAGACATTAAACAACCGACACAAAACGGAACCATCACCGATGCACACGGTCATACCAAACCAAGCTATAACAGCTCGCACATGCGCGACAACGCAGAAATCACCACGAGGCGACAACATTCAACACCAACATCCCGCCTCTCACAGGGGGCTAGCACAACCAATGTGTGGAAAGCGACTCAACGCTCACACCGCCAATTCGATCATACTCGGGAGAAAGTATCAAAATGACAACGCGAACATCATACATTCATACCCAGCCCTCAAACGGGAATGGATAGGTTTTAAAAACGAAAACCTCATTTTGAAAATAATTTAGAAGAACACCGGTTGATCTTGAGTATGACCTTTCAAAAAGTACAAACATGAAACATCGTTATCGAGACATTGGAGGGCCATCTCGCATTTGATAAAAAAAATGAGGACACTTTCTCTTAGTGAAAACTTTCAGAATATTCGACCCTCGGGTCTAAATAAAAGTGTTTCTAAAACATTAAAAATATCTCAAAGCATTTTGGTCCTCGAAGTAGAAAATTTTTGAAATATATTGTGGCACCTAGGATGTACCACAAGAAAATAACTCATTTGAAAAGTATGTCTCGAAATTTATTTTTCTAAGATACTCAAGGCTTTCAAAAATTCAATAGGCCAGAATGCCCAAAACTCGCACATATCGACGTTCACTAAAAAGAAAACTCCTAGTACACGCATCAAAACATTCAAAATCAAGACAATACATGTCTTTAAATGGAAATAAACGATAAAATACCACATTCAGAACAAAACCACTGACCCCATTCGAGGCCTCTAAAGACCCTCCCGCACTGGCTAGTGAACAAGTCGAACGTGTATAAGCACAAGGCTTCCACAAGAGAACTTGTAAAACGTGCAAATCGATTCGAAGATCATCAGCAACGGACAAAAACAACAATAAAAAGACATCACAAGCGACAACATTCCTCGTATAAATCAAATACGAGAGTCGATTAAATACATATCGTGAAATCAAAATCCACAAGAGGATTCCGTCACTTAACAAATAATCATAAAAATAGCTCGTGTCACACGAGGCACAACACAAAGAAGGGAGACTTACTTCCACAGGTCGCACGAAGATGATGATCGCCCCACGATACTAATCACGACCAACAAACTCAAACGACGCGTCGCGACACGACTCAGTCAGACAAAATCTGACAATACAAGACTCAACAACACATAACTCGACCCGACAGCCTAGGTTTCCTCAACCTAAGCTCTGATACCATTTATGTAACACCCCCAATCCGTTCAGGGATATTACACGCCGTAGAACCTTTCCTCAAGGATCTACCAGGCTGGTAACGACACATAACAACTCAACTATGCCTTTCAGGCTAAAATGACTCAGTAGACCGATTTGGTCTTTCCACAATTACATACAACTCAAATACAACTCATGCCCACGCAGGGGACAAAATACAACCACACCCTGCATAACGGAACAATATAGCAAATGAAAATAAAGTACAATCGAACCAACACACGATGTACGGTTCCTCATGTGATTAGTTTCGATCATCTTTCATCATCCTTCGTGCCGACCACGTGTTATGCTCCAAAACCCGAATGCAAAACAGACATCCACCCCGAATACTCGGGGTTAGCAAACTCCTTTGTTTTGCTAGTGCAAGAACAAAGTGCAAATACGAGCCATACAATTCACATTCTACGAATAACAATAACCAAGGATCCTCAAAGATCCAAACGAAACGAAAAGTACTTCCCGAGGCAAGGGTTTGAGAAAACATTTCAAAATCGAAATATCATAAATCAATGGAAGTAATTTATAAAACGGTTTAGAATGCCATCGAGAGTTTTAATAGAAAACAATTTAGGATTATCAAACCCTACTTTTCAAAATCCAAAGACAAAAGGGGTCACCGCCCGCAGGTTTACTTTACGAAAATGACATTAACCAAACCGTTGGGATTTTAGCCCCAAATCCGTAAAACGACTTTTATAAAAAACCATTGGGATTTTAGCCCCAAATCTCATCAACTCACAGTACACAAGAACGACCACAAGGTTCGTCTCCCAACATCAAAATCCACAATTAAAGGATTTAAAACAAACAACAAAATACTCTAGTGCCGTCCTAGCCAAGTAGGCCAAACGAACAACTTACCTCTTACACACTTAGTCAATGTGCAATCATGAAAACCGTTCAAAAGCGCTCATTTCCGGAAATGCCATAAATAAGTCACATTTGTAAAAATGCACCACAATTAACCGTCGATCCACGTCTCTGTGGACCCCTACCGAGACCCCGTCGGATCTAACCCGTAGTGAGCATACACACACACACATTACTCATGCAAAACTAACATGCTAAGAATGTAAGTTCATTAAGAATACTCACTAGAGATGGCCATTAACTCGACACCATTATCAAACTCTTCAAAACACAATAACAAGATTAAATACGGAATACACGATTCCATAACTTTAAACAATAGGAGTATCATCATCAAATCCTTCAACGTTCAAAATAATCAAATCATAATCAATTCCCAAAACACGCCGTTCACGAAACACACACGCATTTTGAAAGAAAGCCTTTAACGAGGCCAAACCGAAATCTTTTGAAACTTCATTTCAAACAACCAAACAAACACACCAAGACGATCACCGATCATCATATCCATAAAATAAGAAAAGTATGGGAAAGGTACTTGCCTCGAATAAGAACAACGCGGAGAATCGACCGAAGTAGGTTGGCCCGAACCGACTACGAACCCGCCGACTCCACCGAACGCCAACTCACGTTCATAAACTACGAAGGACAAATAATAACAATGAAATGAATTCCATAACACGACTCAAAGCCGTTGAATTCAAAGAACGAATGACGAAAGTTCACGGATTTCCCCCAAAACGGCCAAGAACACGATTCGTTCCGTCAAATCACGAAAACGGAATTCCAAGTTGAAATATGGATATACAATCCATAGAATATGTTTAAAAACATCATTTAACCATAATCGATCCATCGAAAACGGATGAAAAACGAGATCGGGGACAAATCCCCCAAAAAGTCAATTCGAAGGAAATCAAGAAATATACTTCGATTCGACGAAGAACAATGGATTAAATGATGTTAAACACAACAATACTACCAAGATTAATCATACCCATCATGAATTAATCAACAACACGGAACGAATCGGACGAAAATGCAAAAATCCCCAAATTCACGAAATTATGGTTCTAAGGAAGATTACCTTGATTCGCTGGATCAAAGGATGATAACGGACGATTGATTGATTTTATGAACTCAATAACTTCATTGATTTGTTGTTAAACAACATGGCTTCGTCACCCATGAATCGCCAGCCGCGGACCGAGAAGGAAGGAAATGAAAAACGAAGTGAAATGTGACTGCTCAGCCACATTTATACTGGGCCACACTAGCGTGCGCTAGCCTTCCCGGACTAGCGTGCGCTATCGGCCGGTATCGGCCGAGTACCCTCGGCCAGGGCCCACACGACCCGGCATCACCGACCAACCCTGCCGACCAAACCTGTCGACCCGACTCCCGCTAGCATGTGCTACGGCCGGAAGCCTGCGCGCGCTAGCCGACCTGTCCAGTAGCCACTGGACTAACAAACTTACCCAGGTAACGTACGCTAGTCGGCCGGCAGCGTGCGCTACCCCTGCCGGTTAGCGTGCGCTACGACCGACAGCAGCGTGCGCTACCTGCCGATCCTGACCGAGTCCAGAACCTCAGAAACCCCACTGTCCGGCCCGATAGCGTGCGTTGGTCGACCAGGCTAGCGTGCGCTACACCTACCGGTTAGCGCGCGCAGCCTTCCGGCAGTAGCGTGCGCTACGCCGGTTCCTGCCGCACCTGTCCGGCCGGTGCCCGCAATCGTCCGGCCAGTCCCGCAACCGCCAGGGCTCGACGACCCGATTTCCGAAAACGCACGGAACGAACACGACGAAAAGTTCGCGGACGACATCAACGACCCGAAATGAAAACATAATACCATAATTAGTCATACGCGACCAAGAAACGGGTCGAGACAACCATTACAGATACGGATACCCGTAACTTTCAAGAAATTACAAAATGGCCCAAAACGCCCGGAAATCACGATACGTGATCGAATAACCAAACCGAAGTTCACAACACGTCTAACAAAGTTAAACGGACTTACGGGAAACTCGAAACAGCAGTTTCGAACGAGATTCGCAAGAATCGAACTCAAGCGCGGAAAAGTCGCTAAAAAGCACGGAACTCAACAAAACGACACCGAAACGAACTCGGATGTCAAAAAGTGTAGAATTAATCATTCTCAGAATGACGACATGGTCATGAGCGAGCCGTCAAAACGGACTCCGATCGAAAAAAGAAATTTACCGAAAATCAAAATTGCGGATATTACAGTTCAAACAGAAATCATCGAGATTTCGTATATCAAATACAACCTGCTCTAAATGCTTTAGCCAGAGACTTATGATCTCATTTTCTACTAACCACAGAGGACATTTACCTGCTCACTTGTAGGGGAAAGAATCACATCTTGGTATTCAGTAAAGACTGCCACTTGCCCACTAAATTCCACTTCGAGGTTGACCCCACCAATCGGTGTTTGGATCGAACTATTTTAATGACTAACTTAATGTCACAAGAACATCTCCTACTGAATCCTCAACTCAAAGGTTCATGTATACCTATCACAATCTTTTGATTCAGTCATTGACTATCCCATAGTGAAATCGATGTGACCCAATCGAGGTGATCCGAGTTCGAGTATACTAATCCGATTAGCATACCTATAATAATGTGTGCTTCCACTAAACCTTAATGAATACAAGCACTCTACATGTTAAACTTAATGTCCAGTTAAGTTTTATCAACTTGCGAACCGATTTCAGCATTCGAGCCCTAAACATTTCCATTGCATATCTCTTTATCTTCATAAAGAGTGGAATTTTTGCTATGAAATTCAAGGACTCCTATTCTATATAACATATCACGATGCCAATTATATACAATAATATAGCAAAATAAATGCCTTATTCAATTAATATTCATAATTACAATTCAATGCTCTCACCCTCTCATTATCTAAGTAGCATTTGAGGGCATATTCCTAATACTATTGGCTGCCCATTTGAGGGACAGGAGGGATCGATTCCTCCTATTAGGTTTCGGGCTCTATAGCATATTGGATAGGAAGGACTGAATCCTCCTGTTGGATAGTAGCTTGTTCTTGAGTTGGCTCAGGAGGAACTAATTCCTCCTGATGTTATGCAGCTTCTTCCTGCACTAGGGACTTGGACTGTTCATCAGGTTGTCTAGAAGTCCCTTAGCCTTGAGCCGCCTAAATTTTAGCATACTCCACCTCAGGTTCCTTTTCAGGTCTCATGAGGGTCCCTACTTGTAAGGCATTGACATCTCCATCAGATTTTAGATTAGAATGATGGCTTGGACTCTGTACTTCTTCCTGGATGGGTTTCATGCCCTTCAAACGGGCCTTTTCTATCTCCATAAAGAACTGGGCAATTAGTCCGTGACAAAAGGGATCGTCAACTCTATTAAGTACTCCACATTGGCCTAACATTTGTCACCTCGAGGACAAACTTCTCTTCCCCTTTCTAATCGGCCAGTTATATACGACATCATTCTAAACCACCATATAGCCTTTCCAGATGTTGAAGCGCTCAACTGCATCTTCAATCTCAATGGTCATAAGGGCTTGGTTTATCATATCGGTGAGGAAGGGACTCCTTTACATCATTCTGGGCCAATGCATGGTTGGGATCGTCAATAGGTGTGGGAGAGGTGGCTATCAGCTCCGAAGGGGTAGCTGATTCACTTGTTCCTTCGAGTTTGAGGAACACTTGCTCATCCGTCATAGCCGTGGATGGCTCAGGATTTGCTGTGGGCACAGTAGATCTATTGTGGTGTAGACCTTTAAGGTATCATAATAAAGAAACTTCATTTATGGTTTTGGTAGAACTTTATTGGTATACCTCAGGGACTATTGTTGTTTTGGGGAGAGCTCTACGAATTGGATCAGACTTGTGCTTTTTCTTCTTCTCGCCAGCTGATGGCAAACTATTGTTGGTAATAGTTATCTTCTTACACGATATCTTCTTCTTTTCATCTCCAACCATAGACTTTGTAGGTTGTCCACTTACATCTCTGGTATCACTCGACTTAGGTGTTCTAACACCCCCAATCCACTCAGAGATATTACACGCCATAGAACCTTTCCTCAAGGATCTACCAGGTGTAACACCCCCAAGACGTTCAGGGCATATTACAGCGCCGTGGACCCCACACTGTGGAATCCACCAGGCTAACATACCAACAAGACATTCGACAACGAAAAGCTATCATTAATAAAACGACAATCAAATAAAAGACTACAAACCGACAATTAAATTCTGACATCAAATCCATTTCCCAAAACGGGAACACAACATTACCAATTTCAAACAGGAAGTACTCGAGTACTTAAACCAATTTTATAATACATAAATCCCAAAATCAGACATCAATAGTAACCGACAGACATAACATCGAAAATCAAATACTGTACAATATCATGCTTGACCATCATCCTCATACGTCCCGAGTGCTCGTTTATCCCCACGATCAATACCTGAAATACAAAAAGTATTTCCCCCATTTAAGGGGTTAGCGACAACTGCTAGTGCAAGTACAATCCATTTGAACTACATTCTAATCAGATGAATATATGCGCCAAAGTCATTTTAGAAAACATTTTATATTCCGGAATATTTACAATCACAAAACACATTATCTCCAACAAATCACAATTCAAAGTTAACCGTTGGTACGAGACTCACGGCCACCGTACCCCGCAGAGTCCCGTCGGACATCCCTGGGTTGCTAACCACAGTTCACGATACGCACACTCACGGCAATACGTATCCCTAGAGGCCCCGTCGGACCGTCCCTAGGTGAACATACACATAACCATCCACAACAACCACGATACAGCCATAATTCAAATACTAGAACATGTAAACAAATGTAAAGTACTTGCCTTTGAGACATTCTTCGAAGAATCGGAAGTGAAAAATGACTACGGATGATCCGAATGGAAAACGACGGTTCCTAAACAAAGAATTAGCATAACTCAGTCCCAACGGACATCAATAATCGAAAGGAATACTCCCAAAACCCCGATTACAATTAACGACAAAAGACGTTCAATCAATACGGGTGAGGGTTTACGCAAAATCTCCCCGTATTGATAATTCGCGGATTAAAATCAAGGAAACTGGATTTGGAATCATTCAATAATCACAATCGGTGAAGAATATCGTAATATAGATGAACAATTCGGAACTAAACCCTAAAATCCTGAAATCCCCCAAAAACGTCAAAATTAGGGTTCCTGAGGAATTACCTTGAATTCGGATGATGGAGATGGGTTTAGATGGTGGTGTGTTATGCTCGAGACACAAGAATTGGACTAGAAGGGAACTCCGCCGATTACTCTCCACAATCTGCTATGAATCGCCAAAATCGCCCGTAGGAAGGGAAGGAAAGGAAAAGAATGAAAAATAATGCTGAAACTAAACTGCCCCTAATCTTTAAAAATGTGAAGTTAGCGCACGCTAACTAGCATGTATAGCGCACGCTAACGGGGCTGAGACCGGTCCAGTAGCTACTGCTGCCAATCGCTAGCGCACGCTAACAATAACGAGTTAGCGCACGCTAATCGCACATTAGTAGCGCACGCAAGGCAACAGGGGTAGCGTCGCTACCTACGCAGCAGCTCAATCTGCCGCTCATATCGGCAGACGCTGCTGTCGAAGATACAAAACACGAAACGCACTTCAACCCGTAATCCGGGGAACATAGACGAAGCATACAAGGCGACGGAGCTAAGCGCTGAAAGAGAAATACAATTCCGACCACCGAAGGGTCCGTAATGCGACAACGAAAACAAGATTCCCTAAACTATTAGGAAATTACAAAAATGGCCCAAGTGCCCGAAAATCACGAAACGACGTCGGATTTACAAACCGAAAGTCTCCACATGACCAACTCAACCATACGAACTTGTACAAACCAAGAAACAACGGAAACGAACGAGTTTTACAAGAATCGAACGTTCATACGGCAAAACATGTCATAAAATGAAATTACGTGAAAACATCATCAAAACTCGTCCAAATGGAAAAACTCCAAGAACAAAATAGATTCAAAATGTCGAAACGGTTACAAGCGAGTCGATAAAAATAGACATACACCAAAAATGGAAACCGCTAAAAATGGAAAAGTTACGGATATTACATTCTCCCCCTCTAAAATAAAGTTTCGTCCCGAAACTTAAGAATCAAAAAGCTCGGGGTAACTCGAACGCATTTTCTCCTCTAGCTCCCACGTCGCTTCTTCTACTCCGTGCCTCGACCATTGCACCTTAACCAGAGGAATGGTTTTGTGCCTTAACTGTTTGTCACGACGCTCCAAGATTCTGACGGGCCTCTCCTCAAACGTAATATCCTTCTCGATCTCCACGTCCCCAAAGTCAATAATGTGGGACGGGTCCGGAACGTACTTCCTCAACTGGGAAACGTGAAATACACTATGTACATGACTCAGCGACGGAGGTAAAGCCAAACGATATGCCAACTCGCCGACTCTCTCCAATACCTCGAAGGGTCCAATATATCTCGGCCGAGTTTCCTTCTTCCCAAAACGGAAAACTCCTTTCGTGGAGATACTCTCAACGTAACGTGATCTCCCACCTCAAACTCCAAGGGTCTACGCCTAACATCCGCATAAGATTTACGTCGACTCGAGCGTAACATCCTCTTTCTAATCAATTCAACTTTCTCTCTCGTCTCCAACACAAGGTCCGGCTCGGTGCCAACCAAATCGGACGGTTCATCCCAACATATCGGTGATCGGCAACGTCGGCCATAAAGTGCCTCATATGGTGCCATCTTAATCGACGCGTGCGGCTATTATTATAAGTAAACTCAATTAAGGCCAAATGATCCTCCCGATTACTACTCGATCCTAACGCACACGCGCAACAAATCCTCGAGCGTCTGGATAGTACGCTCGGTGCCCATCGATGCAGGGATGGAGCGAAGTGCTCAAACGTAATCAGTGTCCCCAATGCCTTATGTACCGCCGCCAAAGTGCGATACAAACCGGCCATCTCTATCTGAAATAATGGTCCTCGGCGTACCATGAAGCCTCACTATCTGTGCAATAAAAATACGAGCCAACTTTTCTGGACCCCAAGTATCCTTGATGCCCAGAAAATGTGCCGACTTAGTCAGTCGGTCTACAATCACCCACACCATATTCATACCAGTCTTCGTTCTCGGTAAACTCGTGACAAAATCCATAGAGATGTCCTCCCACTTCCATTCCGGAACGGGAAGTGGTTTCAATAATCCGGCTGGCCGCTGATGCTCAATCTTGACTTGCTGACAAGTCAAACACTTAGCCACAAACTGAACTACCTCTTTCTTCATATCGTTCCACCAGAAATTCTTCCTCAGATCTTTATGCATTTTACTCGAGCCCGGATGGACTGAGTAAGGTAACGCATGAGCCTCTCGCATGATATTCGGTCTCAATTCCGAGTCGTTCGGAACACACAACCGACCTCGGAATCTCAACACTCCGTCCTCATGAATAACAAATCCCGGGGCTTTCCCCTTCTCTACACTCTCCCGAAGCTGAATAAACATCGGGTCCTCCAACTGTCCCGATTTAATGTCCTCGACCAGAGACGAAGAAATCTCAAGAGTACGCAACTGCCCGGAACTCTCTGCATTACAATCTCAATGCTCAACTTCATAAAATCACGCTGAAGTCCTGACTGGGCCGTAAGCAACTCAAGCGCTCGAAGCGATACTGATTTCCGGCTCAAGGCGTCTGCTACCACATTAGCCTTGCCCGGATGATAAAGGATCTCGAGATCGTAATCCTTAATCAATTCCAACCACCTCCTCTGCCTCATATTAAGCTCTTTCTGCGTGAAAATGTACTTCAGGCTCTTGTGATCGGTGAAAATCTGACATGACGAGCCATACAAGTAATGACGCCAAATCTTCAACGCAAAAACAACTGCGGCCAACTCAAGATCGTGCGTAGGGTAATTCAATTCATATGGTTTCAACTGACGGGAAGCATAAGCAATCGTCCTCCGTCCGCATAAGTACGCATCCGAGCCCTTGGCGAAGCATCACTATAAACCGAGAAACCATCATTACCATTCGGTAAGGCCAAAGCAGGAGCGGTCGTCAACCGCTTCTTCAACTCCTCAAAACTATTACGCCTCTCATCGGTCCACACAAACTTCTCGACACGTAACAATCGAGTCGGCGGTCGAGCGAGTTTAGAGAACCCCTCGGCGAATCTACGATAATACCGGCTAATCCCGGAAAACTACGGACCTCTTTCACGTTCTTGGCGGCGCCCAATCCAACACCGCCTCTACCTTATGTTGGTCCACACGAACACCCTCGGCCGAGATCACATGACCGAGAAACATAACTTCCCGTAACCAAAACTCGCACTTTGAGAACTTCGCAAAAGATGCGAGTTCTCAAAATATCTAACACAATATGCAAATGACGGCGTGCTCCTCCTCGCTCCTCGAGCAAATCGGGATGTCATCGATAAAAGCGACTACACACTTATCGAGGTACTCGATAAAGACTTTGTTCATAAGTTGCATGAACACGGGTGGTGCGTTGGTTAGCCCAAAAGGCATAACCACAAACTCGTAGTGACCGTATCTCGTCCGAAAGGCCGTCTTGAATATCGGTATCCTTCACTCGGGTGATAATACCCGATCTCAAATCAATCTTCGAAAACACGGTCGCTCCTTGCAACCGATCAAACAAGTCATCAATCCTCGGGAGTGGATATTTGTTTTTGATGGTCACTTTGTTCAACTCTCGGTAGTCGATGCACAAACGAAGTGACCCATCCTTCTTCTTTACAAATAGGACCGGTGCGCCCCAAGGCGAAGCACTCGGTCGAATATACCCCATGTCTAGCAACTCTCCCATGTTTCTTCAACTCAAGCATCTCGGCGGGCGCCATACGGTATGGCTTCTTAGAGATAGGTCTTGCACCCGGCTCTAGATCGGCAGTAAACTCAACCTCTCGGCCCGGCGGCAAACCGGCAACTCATGGAAAACGTCGGGATACTCACATACTACCGGAATAGGCGAGCTCGACTCCCCTTCTTCCGATCTCAAAGCGTAACACCAATAGCCCGTGCAACCTCCCGAAGAAGTCTCACCGCCCTCAGCGCGATCGGTAATCTCGGCTACCCCGCTTCGCCCCACAAAAGAATGCTCGGTACCATCGGCTAACATCGAAACAGTCCTCGTTCTATAATTCATGATCGCCCCATGACGGTCCATCCAATCTTCACCAGAATCAAATCCTCATCTCTAATATCTACCATGATCAGTTAGAAGGCCAATCCCTCCCGCGATACTCACGGAAAAATCTCTAATCTCACGGTCCCCCACGATGCTATCCCAGCTAGGAAGTCTAACAACAAAAGGCTCACAAGCAACAAGGCAATCAACATGCGGGCAGCGCACACAATCCATAGATATAAAATAATGCGTAGCACGAGAATCGAACAATACGGAAGCAGGATGGTCAAGGATGTGGGACGGTACACCTGTAGCCACCGTCGCGTCGGGATCTCGGCTCGCCTCATCTCATACACACGGGCGGAATGGACCCCGCACTATAAGCTCCCCTCTAGAAGGCCGAACACGACCTCGACCTCTACCAAAACTCTGCTGCGGCCGAGGAACCTGTCTGCTGATTCACACTCGGCTCTCCTGCACTGGAGCAGATAAGCCGAGTAATCGGAGCCCAGCCGCATCCGTACAAAACTTAGCACGGTGACCCATACGACCACAAGCAAGACAACCGAATCGGAGGCCTATCACACTCACTCATCATGTGGCCGGGACAGCTGCAGTTGAAGCATGTAGGACCACAAACGGAACCGGCGGAGCGGACCTAGAACCGTTCCCTCGACCAACCGATGGCGGCCCGACTCCCGAGACTCGCGAACCAGACTGAGCCTTCGGATACCCTCCTGACTTGCCTCCCGAAAACTGACCGGAGGTCTTCTGCTTCTTTCCTTCAGCTGCCGTCTCTGTCGCAGAAAACGACATCTCGTAAGCCATCGCTTTATTCTGATAATCTTTCAAAGTCGTGCACCCCAGACCAGACATGTAGTGGCGCACCCTCGGCTTCATCCGCATATCAAAGTGGCGGATCTTATCAAGCTCATCTCGGACTTGGTTTCTCACATAGTGCAGCTGTTGATTGTAGTCCTTGATAGCTTGAGAAATAGGAACATCTTGGGGCTTAGCCTCAAAGAAGGCTCGGATCCTCCCCTCTTTCACTGGCCACGGACAAAATTCGTCTTCCATCAGCTCCCGGAACTCTGCCCACGTAGCTGCCCGGTCGCGCGGTTTCACCGCTTGCCACCATGTCGCTGCCTCCTTGGCGAGGAAGTACTGAGCAATGGGTACTTTCCTCTCCTCGGAACAATTAGCAGCCTCAAACACTTTCTCCATCTCAAATAGCCAATTCTCCCAACCAGAAGGGTCGGAAGCACCATCAAACTGCGGAGGACGCATACGAATCACGTCCTGAAGTAGCTTATCATTACCGGATCCAGTAGGCGGAACCGGGTTAGCATTAGCATGGCCGACCAGAACGGCCTGAGTCAGTAGCGTCATCTGGTTCGCTACTTGCTGCAATATGTTGGCCACTCCAACATTCTCATGATCATTACCGGAGCTAGCGGTAGTCCTGTGACCTCCGAATCGGGGGAATCTTGTTCGACAAAGAAGGCGTCGCGAACCGGTTCCCAGTGATCGGACATGGCCGCCCCACCTGCGCCCACGTCCCCTACCGCGTCCGCGACCGCGTCGCGTCCTCTACCACAGGAATTCAAGAAGCAACGGGTAAGTACAATTCAAACGCAAAACGCAAAAGATACTAAGACAGGAATAGAACAGAACGGTGAAACGAGTCAAGTTAGGAAAACTTACGAGCACCGGCGTACTGAGATGATGGCATAGCAGTGATACTGTCCCAAAAACGACACTTAACTAGACCAAAATGACCTACAGCCTAGGTATCCATAAACCTAAGCTCTGATACCATATTCTGTAACACCCCCAAGACGTTCAGGGCATATTACAGCGCCGTGGACCCCACACTGTGGAATCCACCAGGCTAACATACCAACAAGACATTCGACAACGAAAAGCTATCATTAATAAAACGACAATTCAAATAAAAGATTACAAACCGACAATTAAATTCTGACATCAAATCCATTTCCCAAAACGGGAACACAACATTACCAATTTCAAACAGGAAGTACTCGAGTACTTAAACCAATTTTATAATACATAAATCCCAAAATCAGACATCAATAGTAACCGACAGACATAACATCGAAAATCAAATACTGGACAATATCATGCTTGCCCATCATCCTCATACGTCCCGAGTGCTCGTTTATCCCCACGATCAATACCTGAAATACAAAAAGTATTTCCCCCATTTAAGGGGTTAGCGACAACTGCTAGTGCAAGTACAATCCATTTGAACTACATTCTAATCAGATGAATATATGCGCCAAAGTCATTTTAGAAAACATTTTATATTCCGGAATATTTACAATCACAAAACACATTATCTCCAACAAATCACAATTCAAAGTTAACCGTTGGTACGAGACTCACGGCCACCGTACCCCGCAGAGTCCCGTCGGACATCCTTGGGTTGCTAACCACAGTTCACGATACGCACACTCACGGCAATACGTATCCCTAGAGGCCCCGTCGGACCGTCCCTAGGTGAACATACACATAACCATCCACAACAACCACGATACAGCCATAATTCAAATACTAGAACATGTAAACAAATGTAAAGTACTTGCCTTTGAGACATTCTTCGAAGAATCGGAAGTGAAAAATGACTACGGATGATCCGAATGGAAAAGCAGCGGTTCCTAAACGAAGAATTAGCATAACTCAGTCCCAACGGACATCAATAATCGAAAGGAATACTCCCAAAACCCCGATTACAATTAACGACAAAAGACGTTCAATCAATACAGGTGAGGGTTTACGCAAAATCTCCCCATATTGATAATTCGCGGATTAAAATCAAGGAAACTGGATTTGGAATCATTCAATAATCACAATTGGTGAAGAATATCGTAATATAGATGAACAATTCAGAACTAAACCCTAAAATCCCGAAATCCCCCAAAAACGTCAAAATTAGGGTTCCTGAGGAATTACCTTGAATTCGGACGATGGAGATGGGTTTAGATGGTGGTGTGTTATGCTCGAGACACAAGAATTGGACTGGAAGGGAACTCCGCCGATTACTCTCCACAATCTGCTCTGAATCGCCAAAATCGCCCGTAGGAAGGGAAGGAAAGGAAAAGAATGAAAAATAATGCTGAAACTAAACTGCCCCTAATCTTTAAGAATGTGAAGTTAGCGCACGCTAACTAGCATGTATAGCGCACGCTAACGGGGCTGAGACCGGTCCAGTAGCTACTGCTGCCAATCGCTAGCGCACGCTAACAATAAAGAGTTAGCGCACGCTAACTGCACATTGGTAGCGCACGCAAGGCAACAGGGGTAGCGTGCGCTACCTACGCAGCGATTCAATCTGCTGCTCATATCGGCGATGCAGCTGCCGAAGATACCAAACACGAAACGCACTTCAACCCGTAATCCGGGAACATAGGCCAAGCATACAAGGCAGCGGAGCTAAGCGCTGAAAGAGAAATACAATTCCGACCACCGAAGGGTCCGTAATGCGACAACGAAAACAAGATTCCCTAAACTATTAGGAAATTACAAAAATGGCCCAAGTGCCCGAAAATCACGAAACGACGTCGGATTTACAAACCGAAAGTCTCCACATGACCAACTCAACCATACGAACTTGTACAAACCAAGAAACAACGGAAACGAACGAGTTTTACAAGAATCGAACGTTCATACGGCAAAACATGTCATAAAATGAAATTACGTGAAAACATCATCAAAACTCGTCCAAATGGAAAAACTCCAAGAACAAAATAGATTCAAAATGTCGAAACGGTTACAAGCGAGTCGATAAAAATAGACATACACCAAAAATGGAAACCGCTAAAAATGGAAAAGTTACGGATATTACACCAGGCTGGTAAAAAAATCATACATCTCAACAACGCCTTTAAGGCTAAAAGACTCACTAGACCGATTTGGTATTTCAATAAATATATACAACTCAAATTCAATACATGCCCACGCAGGGGTCAAATACAACACACTCTCGTACAACGGGGAAAGAATACTACATCGGAAATAAAATACGACTGAACCAATACAACAACGTACGGGTCCTCATGTGATTAGTATCGTTTATCTTTCATCATCCTTCATGCCGACCCTATGCTATGCTCCCCAAAACCTGAATGCAATACATGTAATGCCCGGATAACTGGTGTATTTACCTTGTACTCGACCTTGTATTATTTCGACTTCGTGATGTTATAAATCATAGATTGGTTTCCCGTATTCGTGCCCTTATGTTTTTATATATCTTCCACATTTCATGCATGATTCTGCACGTACTTACGTACGCTACAGACTTGCGCTTAACGTACGCTAAGTCTGTTGTGTAACGTACGTTATATGTTGAGCTTAACGTACGTAAGCTCAGTCAAGTCAAATATCCGACAAGGGTCGGCGTGGGGGGACCGGATGGAGATTCGGGGAGATTGAAGACTTTGTTCTTAGTTGTATTATGAGCTTCTTCCTGAGATTATTGTGCTTGTTTCATCATAATGAATCCAATACCATGTTTGAAAAGATTTTTATTGATTGAATTAAGGTTTCCATGGCTAGAGTTAAGTCATAATCTTCACCAACCTTAAGGATGAAATTTTTGAGATTTAACACACCTTGATGATTCTTTCGTAACACTCTTTTTATGAACAAATGTAAGGATTACCCCCGTGTTTGATGAAATTGTGTAGTTATACATAGAGTGTGCTCGAATATAACACTTAGCTTGATGAACTTATGTAAATATTCTTAGAGGAGTAGAACCTTGATAGGATTATTGGAACAACCATTTGAAGGAAGAATTTGTTAAGAAAATCACCCACGGAAGAACAAAAATCGCAGAGACGAATTAGCCTAGAACTAGAATGAACATGATTATCTCATAATATTCGATTTAGCCATCGAACCGAACCTTCAAGTAAGAATCGGAATTTGAGTTTGGATTTTGGAACATAATGATATGTTGAATGTTCTTGAAACTTTAGATGCCAACCTTGTGTTCCACTACCATCTCATGAATTCTCAAGTCTTTTTCCAAGCGTAGCACTCGTCGGAAAATAGAACCAAAAACCGATTTTCCGTTATCGATAATTCGTTTATAACTTTAGACGTTCAGGACTCATACGTAAGTTTCGGGAAGATTATTGAAATTCTTGTTATTACCTTGTATAAGGTGATAGATCGAGGGGCGGCGATCTCCGGACGAGTGACATTTGTGGGAGTATTTAAATTCTTGCCATCTTGAGGCAAGTATCGTATTTTAAGCTTATTGATATTGTATTGTTGATCATGTGTACGATTTATTCGTGTTGTTGAACATGAGATTATATTCTTTGAGTTGTCATGATATTTAAGTCAATGAACATGTTGATTTGCATATGTGTATGCATAATGGTATTTTTTGTGTTGTAAATGATCCGAGGGGATCATGAGGATCTATGCTGAGGGCGCTGGATCGAATGTCCACCATGCGTTGGTCCGACGATATTATCATGGGGATCTATGCTGAGGGTGCTGGATTGTTGGATGGGTTTTTCACCATGCATTGGTCCGACGGGATCATCATGGGGATCTATACTGAGGGCGCTGGATCGTTGGATTACCCTGTATTGTATTGATGGAATCGTGAGGGTTCACATCGTTGGATTCCGATGACGGAAGTCCGTTTTGTATGTTTTATGATGCATTGATGATTTATGTATTACGATACTTGTACTAGCATTGTTTTGCTAACCCCTTCGGGGGTGGACATTTGTTTTGATGTTCAGGTAGCAGAGGAACATGGAGGCAACCACGGTACCGACATGACGATGAAGTGGCTCAGTGATGTGGATCTTGTTATCTTGATTTTTATGGTTATTTTCCAGTACTCGAGTACGCTTATGTTGTTGTTGTTGTCTTTGAGATGTTTTGTATTCTTGGACTCATTTGTACTGTCAAACGGGTTTTAAACTTCTTTTACATTGAGGACACTTTAGTATTATTTCCGTATTTCTCAAATTAGCCTTGTAAATTATTATACAAAGGATTTACGGCGCTGTAATTATTCCGAATATATCGGGGTGTTACAGAATATGGTATCGGAGCTAAGATTCATGGATATCTTGGCAGTCGGGTTAGTTGGGTCTGTTTACGTTATTTGATTTATGCGTCGCTTGTAACATCACTGCTGAGCCAGCATCGTCGTGTGGACCGTGGTTGTAAGTCTCCAAATCTCTAAATACTACCGTTTTATTTAATTCCTGCTTTGTGATTTTGATGGACTTTCTTTTAGAAAGTTTGCCCTGGATATTGAATATTTGTGTTTACAGTATGTTGAGGGGAGGTCGTGGACGCGGACGTGGAAATGCGAGACAGGAGGATTCGGTGTCTACTCGAGAAATTTTTGCTAGTCGAACCTATTCCCATTCTGGAGGACAGCAGGGATCAGCAAATAATAATGCAGATCCTAACGTGCCGGGAGTGCTTCAATAGGTGGTTGCCCAGATAAACCAGTTTGCTCAGGTTGTTGATCGCATGCAGACGGCAATGGGACAGCAGCATAACAAGGATAACCGAGGAGACAAATGGCTTACTGAAGTGGTCAAATTGCATCCTCCAAAATTTGACGGTTCTACTGAGACACTTTCTTGGGATCACTGGTTGAAGGAATTAGAGAAGATCTTTGCAGGGATTAACTGTCCTAACGACAGAAAGGTTCCGATCTCCCAGTATCTTCTGACTAGGGAGGCTTTCGACTGGTGGGAGGCCATTCGACCTGAGGAGCGTAATGTTGACTGGACGGAGTTCAAATTAATGATGGAAGCGCAATATTGTCCTCGCCCAGTTAGAGAGGCCCGAGTTCGGGAGTTTTTCTCACCACAAAATTCTGAGGCATTGGTGACAGACGTGATTAAGACTTTTAATCACCAGTTGACTTATGTGCGCCACTTGGTCAGGACCGAGGCGGAGAGGATTATCCATTTTGACATGCGGATGAAGCCGGAGATTCAGCAATATATGTCTGGATTTGAATGTACCACCCTGTGACAGTATCAGGACAAGGCGCTGGCCCATGATATGAAAGAGGCGGCAGTAGAGAAATCAACGGAAGCAAAGAAGCAGAAAGTGTCTGGAAACTTCACGGAGAATAAGAGTAGTGGGGCCCTCAGGGGCCAGTCCTCATTTCATTCATCCAGGAGGACTCCGCATCCTTCTCGAGGTGGAAAGAAGTTCCGGGCAGCACCGACCATTTCAGACGCAAAAAGAAATGTTATAACTGTGGCAAAGCGGGGTATGTTCGACGTGACTGTTTCGCACCTGCTGTGACCTGTTTCAAGTGTGGACAGGAAGGACATCGCGCAATATTTTGTGGAAATGCGACTCGATCTTTTGGTACTCGCACTCCTGCACTGGTCCCGAAGGACACTAGTGTAAACCAGACGCAGCAAAGTGGTTTCTACCAGCAGAATGTTGGGAAAAGAGAGGCATCCAGCGCTGGGTCCGTTCCTCCGCATATTTACGAGATGAAGAAGTCAGACGATCAGAACATAGCTGTTGCATCAGGTACGATTCAGATCCTTTTGCAACCAGTTAGTGTCTTATTCGATTCAGGAGCTACGCATTCTTTCATATCTTTGAACTATGTTAATCGTTTGAAAATCTCGTGCTTGTATGATTGTGAACCTTATGTTGTGGGATTACCAAGCGGAGAGAAACTTGTGGGAACCTTAGAAACTAGAGATTTTCCAGTGACTATAGGAGGGAGAGATTGGCCATCAAATCTTATTGTAGTCGACATCCAAGGTGACGATTTAATTCTCGGAGACGATTGGCTCAACCGTTACGGAGCTATCTTGAATTACCGAAAGAGAGTCATTTCTATCATTGCTGATGATGGATCTGACCATTTATTCAAGTGATGGAGACTAGGTAGCTCAGGAAAATTAATCAAAGCGATGAAAGCAGCGAGATTGCTAAGGCAGGGTTGTTACGGATTTTGGTGTTATGCCATGAAGAAAGAAGAAGGAGTGGAGCTCTCATCTATTCCAGTAGTGAATGAATTCTAAGATGTATTCCCTGACGAACTACCTGGGTTACCTCCGCATAGAGAAGTGGAGTTCACCATCGAATTAGAGCCTGGAGCTGCTCCTATTTCTAGGGCACCATACCATATGGCGCCAACCGAGATGTATGAACTAAAGAAGCAACTAGAGGAATTATTGCAGAAGGGTTACATTGAACCTAGCGTTTCTCCTTGGGGAGCACCCGTTCTCTTTGTCCGGAAGAAAGATGGATCCCTTCGATTATGTATTGATTATAGGGAGCTAAACAAAGCAATGATCAAGAATAAGTATCCTATACCTCGGATCAACGACTTGTTTGATCAACTGCAAGGGGCAAGGGTATTCTGAAAGATTGACTTGCGATCAGGATACCATCAGTTGAGAATTAAGGAATTGTATATACCGAAATCCGCTTTGGATCGATGCAGACACTATGAATTCGTGGTGATGCCATTCGGACTTACCAATGCTCCTGCAGTATTTATACAATTGATGAATCGGGTATTCTTAGAATACCTAGATAAGTTTGTGGTCATTTTCATTGATGACATCTTGATCTATTCGAAGGACGCAGAAGAGCATGCCGAGCATTTGCGTGTGGTTTTGAGCACCTTGAGGAATGAACAGCTTTATGCGAAGCTTTCCAGATGCGAGTTCTGGCTTAGGGAAGTAACCTTCCTTGGGCATGTAATATCAGCTGACGGAGTTTAGGTGGACCCGAAGAAAGTCGAGGCAATCTTGGAATGGGAATCTCCTAATAATGTGAAAGAAGTCCGGAGTTTCTTGGGACTTGTGGGATACTATCGCCGTTTTGTAGAAGGATTTTCCAAAATCGCTCATCCACTTACTCAGCTGTTGCAGAGGACCCAAAAATTCGTGTGGAATGAGAAATGCCAGACGGGCTTTGATGAACTTAAGAGGAGACTGACGACAGCACCTATATTAGCGTTACGGATGGGCCCGATGGATTCATGGTGTACAATGATGCTTCAAATCGAGTGCAGGATGTGTATTGATGCAAAAGGATAAAGTGATTGCCTATGCCTCTCGACAGTTGAAACCGTACGAAGTTAATTACCCGACTCATGATCTGGAGTTAGCAGTTGTGGTCTTTGCTTTGAAAATTTGGCGACATTATTTATACGGCACTCGTTGTCAGATCTTCACCGATCACAAAAGCCTCAAGTATATTTTCAGTCAGAAGGAATTAAATATGAGGCAGAGAAGGTGGCTGGAATTGATCAAGGATTACGATTTGGAAATCCTTTATCATCCAGGCAAAGCAAACGTGGTAGTTGATGCACTGAGCCGAAAACCTGTTTCTCTTCGAGTATTGGAAGCGTTTACATCCCAAACCAACATTCAACGAGAACTAATCCGTGAAGGAATTGAAGTGTGGTCGCAAGGAGTCCAAGGGCAATTGTGTGTGATGGAACTAACTTCGTCGTTGGTTGAAGAAGTCAAATCTAAGCAGTTGGATGATTCTCTGATTCTTCGATTGTGTGACGAAGTGAACAAAGGGAAGGCCCCAGGATTCGTGATACAGGATGATGGAGTTCTAAGATTTCAGAGCCGACTTTGCGTTCCCAATGATGATGTTTTGAGACGGTCAATTCTGAAGGAAGCTCACAGCGCGCCCTACTCTATTCACCCGGGAAACAGTAAGATGTATAAGGATTTAAAACAAAACTTCTGGTGGGGAAATATGAAGAAGGACGTAGCAGAATACGTTTCAAAGTGTTTGACTTGTCAGCAGGTTAAGATTGAACATCAGAGACCTGCCGGAATATTGAAGCCACTTCCGCTCCCTGAGTGGAAGTGGGAGGATATATCGATGGACTTTCTCACTAGTATGCCAAGGACCAAGACGGGAATGAATATGATTTGGGTGATAGTTGATCGATTAACCAAGTCAGCTCATTTCCTGGGTATTATAGACACTTGGGGACCTGAGAGATTGGCGCGAGTATTTATTACAGAGATAATCCGATTGCATGGAATGCCGAAGACCATGATTTCGGATCGAGATGGCCGCTTTGTGTCGCACTTTTGGAAGGTAGTTCATAGGGCTCTGGGGACAGAGCTAAACTTTAGCACGGCTTATCATCCTCAGACGGACAGTCAGTCCGAAAGGACTATTCAGACAGTAGAAGACATGCTTAGAGCTTGTGCATTGGATTGGTCAACTGACTAGGAAGTTCACTTGCCGTTGATTGAATTCACATATAACAATAGTTGGCATGCTTCTATTAAGATGGCACCGTTTGAAGCTTTATACGGGAGAATATGTCGATCACCCCTGTGCTGGGATGATTATTCGGACTTGATCGGTACGGAGCCGGAATTGATTGTCCAGACTCAAGAGAAGATAGCTTTGATTCGGGAAAGATTGTTGACCGCCCAGAGTCGACAGAAGTCTTATGCAGATACGCGTCGTCGCCTGCTAGAGTTCGACGTTGGGGACCACGTACTATTGAAGGTGTCTCCTACACGGGGAATTTTCCATTTTGGGAGAAAAGGTAAGCTTAGTCCGAGATATATCGGACCATTTGAGATCCTCGAGAGAGTTGGGGACTTAGCATACAGGGTGGCCTTACCACCATCGCTGATTCATGTTCACAATGTGTTTCACGTATCCCAATTGCGGAAGTATGTACCAGATCCCAGTCATATTATTGATTTCGACGAGATCGAGATAGCTAATGATGACACCTTCGAAGAGAGACCAATCAAGATACTCGAGAGTCGAGTCAAACAATTGAGAAATAAACCGATCTCCTTGGTAAAAGTTCAGTGGTCTCGACATGGAGTCGAAGAAGCAACTTGGGAGACGAAGGACAGTATGAAGTCGAGATACCCGGAATTATTTTCGTTTTAAGTTTCGGGACGAAACTTCTTTTTAGAGGGGTAGTATGTAATGCCCGGATAAATGGTGTATTTACCTTGTACTCGACCTTGTATTATTTCGACTTCGTTATGTTATAAATCGTAGATTGGTTTCCCGTATTTGTGCCCTTATGTTTTTATATATCTTCCACATTTCATGCATGATTCTGCACGTACTTACGTACGCTACGGACTTGCGCTTAATGTACGCTAAGTCTGCTGTGTAACGTATGTTATATGTTGATCTTAACGTACGTAAGCTCAGTCAAGTCAAATATCCGACAAGGGTCGGCGTGGGGGGACCGGATGGAGATTCGGGGAGATTGCCAGCATGAACCTGGACGGTTTTCCAGCACATGCAAGTCAACGGCTTAACGTACGCTAGAAGAAGATTTTAACGTACGCTAAGGTCATATATGTTACGTACGTAACACCTATAGGATAACGTACGTAAGCGTATGGCAGAAACAGTCCAGCGAGCTCTGGCCGAACATTAACGCATGCTAATGTTCTAGTATAGCGTACGCTAACCATGTTACGTACGTAATGGGCTTTGGTTAACGTACGTAATGGTTTAAAAATCTATTTATAGGACCCGACCCTCATCTCATTTCCCACTCTTACATTGGCCGATTTTTGTGTTCTTGAGACTATCCCTCACCCCATAGCCCTCATATCATCATCTACATCCGATTTTGGGAAGCCTAGACCGTGTGATTTGGTGATCAAGCTTCCGGTGAAGAGTTTATCCAATATTTTCTTTGTCTCTTAAGGTATGTTAACTCTCCACCAAGATGAAGACTTTGTTCTTAGTTGTATTATGAGCTTCTTCCTGAGATTATTGAGCTTGTTTCAACATAATGAATCCAATACCATGTTTGAAAAGATTTTTATTGGTTGAATTAAGGTTTCCATGGCTAGAGTTAAGTCATAATCTTTACCAACCTTAAGGATGAAATTTCTGAGATTTAACACACCTTGATGATTCTTTCGTAACACTCTTTTTATGAACAAATGTAAGGATTACCCCCGTGTTTGATGAAATTGTGTAGTTATACATAGAGTGTGCTCGAATATAACATTTGCCTTGATGAACTTGTGTAAATATTCTTAGAGGAGTAGAACCTTGATAGGATTATTGGAACAACCATTTGAAGGAAGAATTTGTTAAGAAAATCACCCACGGAAGAACAAAAATCGCAGAGACGAATTAGCCTAGAACTAGAATGAACATGATTATCTCATAATATTCGATTTAGCCATCGAACCGTACCTTCAAGTTAGAATCAGAATTTAAGTTTGGATTTTGGAACATAATGATATGTTGAATGTTATTGAAACTTTAGATGCCAACCTTGTGTTCCACTACCATCTCATGAATTCGCAAGTCTTTTTCCAAGCGTAGCACTCGTCGGAAAATAGAACCAAGAACCGATTTTCCGTTATCGATAATTCGTTTATAACTTTAGACGTTCGGGACTCATACGTAAGTTTCGGGAAGATTATTGAAATTCTTGTTATTACCTTGTATAAGGTGATAGATCGAGGGGCGGCGATCTCCGGACGAGTGACATTTGTGGGAGTATTTAAATTCTTGCCATCTTGAGGCAAGTATCATATTTTAAGCTTATTGATATTGTATTGTTGATCATGTGTACGATTTATTCGTGTTGTTGAACATGAGATTATATTCTTTGAGTTGTCATGATATTTACGTCGATGAACGTGTTGATGTGCATATGTGTATGCATAATGGTATTGTTTGTGTTGTAAATGATCTGAGGGGATCATGAGGATCTATGCTGAGGGCGCTGGATCGAATGTCCACCATGCGTTGGTCCGACGGGATCATCATGGGGATCTATGCTGAGGGCGCTGGATTGTTGGACGGGTTTTCCACCATGCGTTGGTCCGATGGGATCATCATGGGGATCTATACTGAGGGCACTTGATCGTTGGATTACCCTGTATTGTATTGATGGAATCGTGAGGGTTCACATCGTTGGATTCCGATGACGGAAGTCCGTTTTGTATGTTTTATGATGCATTGATGATTTATGTATTACGATACTTGTACTAGCATTGTTTTGCTAACCCCTTTGGGGGTGGACATTTGTTTTGATGTTCAGGTAGCAGAGGAACGGGGAGGCAGCCACAGTACCGACATGACGATGAAGTGGCTCAGTGATGTGGATCTTGTTATCTTTATTTTTATGGTTATTTTCCAGTACTAGAGTACGCTTATGTTGTTGTTGTTGTTGTCTTGGAGATGTTTTGTATTCTTGGACTCGTTTGTACTATCGAATGGGTTTTAAACTTCTTTTACATTGAGGACACTTTAGTATTATTTCCGTATTTCTCAAATTAGCGTTGTAATTTCTTATACAAAGGATTTACAGCGCTGTAATTATTCCGAATATATCGGGGTGTTACAATACAGACATCCACCCCCCGATTACTCGGGGGTTAGCAAAATTCCACTATTTTGCTAGTGCAAGTACATAACCATACGAAATGTAACAAACAAACGAAAATCACGAATCGGGTACGACAATTAACTACAAAAGCCTTCCCGAGAAGTTTTATTAATTAGAAAACAATCACTGAAGTGTTTGAAAATAAATTCCTCATCTCGGGGATTTTAAAAGTAGAAACCTTGTTGGACTTCAAGTCCTTAGTGGAAAAATAACCATTTCAAAAACGAATGAGTCTCGGCCCAAAATCACTTTCCGTAAAATGACCTTCATAATACCGTTGGGATTCATCCCAAATCTCATCAAATCACAGTACACGAGAACAGTAGCAAGGTCCGTTTTCCAACATCAAAACCCACAACTAAAGGACTAAACACAAACGACAATATTCTAGTGCCATCCTAGCCAAGTAGGCCAAATGAACAATTTACCTCTTACATACTTAGTCAATGCATGCAATCATGAAATCACCGTTCAAAAACACTCGTTTCCGAAAACGCCATTATCAAAACACATTTGCAAAATGCACCACAATTAACCACGGACCCACCCCTCCGTGGACCCCTACCGAGACCCTGTCGGATCTAACCCATAGTGATTAAAAGCAAGCTCGCGGACCCACCCTTCCGTGGATACCTACCGAGACCCCGTCGGATCTAACCCGTAGTGAGCACACACACACACGTTACTCATGCAATACTAATATGCTAAGAATGTAAGTTCATTAAGAATACTTACTAGAGATGGCCACTTATCCGACATCGTTATCATACTCATCACAATACCTCCATCATAAATAATCAATCACGACCCAACAACACAATTAACACGGAATACACGATTCTACAACATTAAACAAGCAGGGATATCATTAAAACCCTCAACGTTCAAAATAACCAAATCATAATCAACTCACACGAATCATATTCACGAGGGTAAACCAACCATCGTAAATCCAACATATAAACTCCATTTGCAGGACACAAATCGTATAAGAAAGATACTTGCCTCGAAACCACAATCAAAACGAGACGATGGACAGGATGCGGCAGAGCAACCCCGAATTCCTGAACATCATCAAGAATATAATAGCACCGCGAACACCATGAGAAAACACCACACAAATTACCAACACAAAACGGAGGTCAACGCGGAATACTCGAGCACCTATAATTCTCCAGAAGAAACAACAAAAACATTATTACGACGAGGATCAAGACCAAACCAATGGATACCACATCAAGCTATCGAAGGAAAACTCATTCGAACATTTAATCGAACATTAAATATCCACTACACCTCAAGAACACCAAAATCATCATTCATGTTGAAACGAACCGAAGATATGGATATACAATCCATAAAACATGTTTAACAACATTATTGGACAACAATCGGTTTATCAAAACCGAATGGAAAACGAAATCAAGAATAAAACTCCCAAAAAGTCAACTCTAGGGAATCAAGAAAAATACCTTGATCCGGCGAAGAACAAAGGATTAAATGATGTCAAACACATGAATTCTACTAAGATTAATCATACTCATCATGGATTAATCGACAATACGGAACGAATTGGACAAAAATCCAAAAACCCCAAAATTTTCCCAAGAATAGGGTTTTAGGAGATTTACCTTGATTAAAGATGAAGAACAAGTGTTGGTGTTGTTAATCCACACCAAGAACTCAAGGAAAATGATTTCTGAAGTGATTGGAAGAAGAAATCGCCCTCAAATCGCCCTTGGAATCGTCGGCCACGGAGAGGAGATGAAAAGAGAAAGAAATGAGCTGCCCCGGTCAACTCTCTATTTTTTATAGCCAGAGAGTTATTAGCGTGCGCTAACCTTCAAGGTTAGCGTGCGCTATCGGCCAAAAACCCAGTCCAGAAGCTACGGTTCTGGACCATTAGCGTGCGCTACCAGGAAGTAGCGTGCGCTAACCGCCCCTCGATAGGACGCGCTATCGGGCCATAGCGTGCACTACCTAAACATCAGCTGAGTCCAGAAACATTCTATCCAGTACTGGACTGCCGGATTAGCGCACGCTACCAGCCACTCTGCGTGCGCTAAGTCCGAACGATAGCGTGCGCTAGAAGAACATCTTAGCGTGCGCTAGAACAACTCTCCAGAGAGCAGAGGGCAAAAGCAAACTACTGCCACTGCTGTGCCCGAGTCACTAGCGCGCGCTACAAAACAAGCGTAGCGTGCACTACCAAAGACGCTAGCGCGCGCTAACTAACATCTATAGCGTGCACTAGGCAGCTGGGTGAAAAACGACCCAAACACCTGAAATACATGAAACACGATCGAAACAACAAACGGAAGCTCGCAACACGCATAATAACAAAGTTAAACGGACTTACGGGGAACACGAAACAATAGTTTCGAACGAGATTCGCAAGAATCGAACTCAAATGCAGAAAAGTCTCCAAAAGGCACGGAACTCAACAAAACGACACCGAAACGAACTCGGATGTTAAAAAGTGTAGAATGAACCATTCTCAAAGTGACGAAACGATCACAGGCGAGCCGTTAAAACGGACTCCTGCCAAAAAAAAAAAGAAATTTACTGAAAATCAAAAATTGTGGATATTACATTCTACCCTCCTTAAAAGAAGTTTCGTCCCGAAACTTAAAACAAGTAGGGAGGAGCAATATCCCACTAGGAACATCTCTACCAGATACACAAGAACCGTGCAACTTACGCCCAACGACGAAACGTTATAAGAAATGAGAAGGAACGCACGGCGTGGAAACACGCTCAACGACAACCATCACAATGCCACAAGCGGGGCATAGCACGATCAACAAGTTCCAAGCACCACCAAGTCAATTGTCCGTACCATCAAGAGACAAAAGGCACCTATTACAAAAAAAACGCACAGTAAAAAAAAGAAATAACGTGTACAATGATCCGCAAAGGTAACCACAGAGAACTCCGACCACGCCGAAATTCTCAAAAACCACACTAGGCATCTCCGTGTCCCTTCAGAGCAGAGACGTAAACTCGATCTCCAAACCTCTCAGCTACCATCTCGCAATGCACGGATCGGTGTCCCAAATGACGCAATCGAAACAACTGACCAACGGTGAACGACAATTCTTCGCGGTACGAGATCAGACAACAAAAACTCGGACAACCATGATTGAATAACAATGATCGAACAACAACTATCGACCAACAACGATCAAACAACAACGATCGGACACCAACGACTGAACAACAACGATCGAATAATAACGGTCGAACAACGACTCCGAAGTTCACACTTCAACTCAAGATATTAAAAGAACTTGTAGAAACTAAAAGATGTTACTTTCGAACAAGGTTCACAAGAATCGAATCGAACTCGGGAAAGTCACAACGATAAATAGATTGATCCGAAACAAGGTCACAACCTGTTCGAATGATGACAACTGAGATACCGAACAAGTTCAGAAAGTATCAACGAACACGAGCGAGTCTATCGAATTGATAAAGAGAAAACGCAGAAGTCAAAATAATACGGGTATTACATTCAACCTTTTATAAAAGAAATGTCGTCCCCGAGACTCACAACACGAAAATAAGGTAGAAACACAACAAGCAACCGACAAACACATCTTTCAAGGGCCTCTCCAAGTCGATCCTGACACCATTGCAGAAGTTCGTACCCCGGAAGACTCAGTAATCAACTCGTAAAATTGGGTTCTGAGTCCCTCGAGTCCACACTTATAACACGCTACTGGTGGGGAAGGACAATTTGTACGTACATGCCCCCGACACATTACGGTTGAAGCACCTCGGCTCAGCATACCGAAAATGCAACTGCTAGGTATAATGGAGTATAACACTGCAAAACAACATACCGGAGATGCCAACTCAGCATAACGCATCAACAAATACAAAAATCACAACAACGACGACATCGTTCGACGATTTCAACGGACCGAACGATAACCAGCATACAATTAGCAAACATCACGAAACAACCCCGTATGTACACAATCATACAAACCCAAGCTCTAACAGCTCACACAGGCGTGATTACCCGCAAATCACCACGAAGTGACAACATTCAATACCAACCTCGCACCTCTAACAGAGGGATAACACAACAAATGCGTGGCGAACGACTCAACACTCACACCACCACTTCAATCACAACTCGGAGGGCTAATACCCTAACGACAATACTAACATCATACACACTTTCTCTGACCACAAGCAAGAAGTGATAGGTTTTGAAAACGAAACCACCTTTTGAAAATAATTTTGGAAACACCAGTTGATCTTGAGTATCACCTTTCAAAAAGTAGTACAAACATCGTTATTGAGACCTTGAAAAACCATCTTGCGTTTGAAAAAAAAATGAGGACACTTTTCTTTAAGTTAAAATTTTTCAGAAATATTCGACCTTCGGGTCTAAGAAAATGCGTTTCTAAATCATTAGAATTATCTCAAAATATTTGGGTCCTCAAAGTGGAATAATTTTGAAATATAGTGTGGCACTAGTAGGCACCTTGAAGGTACCGTGAGAAAGTAATCCATTTTAAAAGTACGTCTCGAGATTTATTTTCTAAGATACTCAAGGTTTTTCAGAAATCCAATAAGCCAGAATGACCAAAATTCACACATATCGATATTCGCTTAAACACATCATAGCACACGCATCAAATCGTTCAAAATCAAAACAATACATGTCTTTTACCAGAAAACAAACAATCAATAATACTTTAGCAGCGCTACCGCTCCTCATATAAACAAAATATGAGAGTCAAATATCCACAGATCACGAAATCAAAATCCACATAAGGATTCCATCACTTAACAACTAATCATACAAGTAGCTCATGTCACACGAGGCACAACACAAAGAAGGGAGACTTACATCCACAGGTTGCACGAAGATGATGATCGCCCCACGATACTAATCACGACCAACAAACTCAGACGACGCGTCGCGACACGACTCAGTCAGATAAAATCCGACGAGACAAAACTCAACAGACACAACTTGACCCGACAGCCTAGGTTTCCAGAACCTAAGCTCCGATACCATTTATGTAACACCCCCAATCCGCTCAGGGATATTACTGTTAGGAATATGCCCTCAAATGCCACTCAGAGGATGAGAGAGTGAGAGCAATTGTATTGTAATTATGAATATTTAATAAGGCAGTTATTATTTCTATATTATTGTACATCACTGGCATTGTGATTTAGTATATAGAATAATAGTCCTTGCATTTGAGAGCGAACATTCTACTACATATGGAGATAAGGAGATATGCACTAGAAGTGTTTACAGCTCGAATGCTTAACTAGTTCGCAAGTCGATAAAACTTAATTGGGCAGTAAGTTTAGACAAGACTTGTATAACGTGTACTTTGACATGTAGAGTACAAGTTTTCACTAACAGTTAGTGGGAGCACACGTTATAGGTATGCTAATGGGATTAGTATACTCGAACACGACTCACCTCGATTCGGTCACATGGATATCACTCAGGGATTGTCAATGACTGGATCGAAAGGTTGTGATAGGTATACGTGGACCTTTGACTTGAGGTTTCAGTAGGAGATGTGCTTGTGACATTAAGTTAGTCATTAGAGTAGTTCGATCCAATCGCCGGTTGGTGTGGTGAACCTCGAAATGCAACTTAGTGGGCAAGTAGCGATCTCTCGAATACCAAGATAGAATTCTTTCTCCTGTTAGTGAGCAGGTAAATGTCCTATGCGGTTAATGGCAAATGAGATCATAAGTCTTTGGCCAAAGCAGTTAGAGCTAGTTGTATTTGATACACGAGAGCTCGATGATCTCGATTTGTATTAACAATTGCATAGAGTCAAGATACAATAGGGTTTGACTTTACCGTGACCCTAATACTTGACCGGGACATATGATTGAAGAGTTTATACATATACGGTATTCACGACATAATGGTTTTGGAATGATCCTATCATTCGTTCTTAGTTAGGTTACGGTGTGGCCACGAGACTGGCTAAGTGGTGCTAACACTCATTGGATCCTCCCAATGCTAACTAAGACGAACCTACAGAGTCGCGGAACAGGAATTGACGACGGATTATATTTAATTTATTCTCTCTTGGTTAATATTGGACATTGGATGCCTAATTCAATTTATTGGATTAATTAAATCGGTCTCGTGAATTAAATAAATTACTGGGTAATTAATTTATTCATATTATTTCTTAGAGAATTTATTTTTAATATAATTAATTAATTAATTAGATTAATTAATTATATTAATATTGAAACATATCAAGGTTTATCTATCGGATTAGATACACGAGGGTCCGTTTCACGGACCGAAACGAACCAACTTCTTTTTCTCCTCCCTTAGCCGCCACCCCACTTTCATCAATTGACTTGGTGATTTTTTTTTTTTTTAAATGTGGGGACTTAATAATACATTTGATGTATTATTAGTTCATTATTTATTCTTGAAATAATTGATGAGGTGTGTGTTTAGTTTATAAAACAAACACAATCTCCCTCATTTTAAAAAAAGGGATCAGCCGTGAGTTGAAAAAGAGGAGTGAGAGAAAATTTTCTAAGTTTATACATTTTGAGTTCTAAGTGTATTTTGAGAGAAAATAATTTTTATAAAATACTTAGAGTATTTATAAAAATATATATAAGCTAATTCTATCAATTTCTAGCCGTATACTTGGAGTATAAATTGATAGAAATATTTTCCGGTCATCTTCCGACGCGTGATACGTAGAGGCACGGTGCTTTCGGTGCTCGGAAATTTCCAAAAGCTCGTTTGATTGGATTCGTGTTCGTGCTCGGAATCAAGAAGATATTATCAAAGGTCAACGAGGGTAAGAAATCTTAATTTCATCTTCGTCCTTTTATTTTCGTTTATACGATGCTTGATCGATCCATTTTTGGGGTTTGGTTTTTATCCGGTTTGACCGGTTTATTTCCGCTGTGTAACTCATTTTTAATCACCGAATCCCAACAGTGGTATCAGAGCGAGGTCTATGCAATCGTATATTCGATATTTGCATTTGGAATGCTTGATTTTTTTTTATGATTTAGAATCATAATCGTTTTAATTGTTGATGTTTAATTGTTCATCTAAAAATTATTTTTCATGATTTTATGTTACAATATAAATCTATTTTTCTTTTGAAAAACTGATTTAATTGTGTTATATAAAAAATAGAAAAATATTATTTTTGGATTCGGGACGAAAAAATGAGCGGAAAATTGGTAGGACCGGCACTCGAGGTCAGGGCCGTCATTAGCAATGAAATTTCTTGAGGTGAAGGTCACAAATTTGGGCTTAATTTAAGAATGGGTCAATGGTCAATAATGGGTGGTAATTGGCCCTGTCGGCCATGAGCTTGGTCCGGGCCTTGTGTTCTCCGTTTTTATATTTCGTTCGGTAAATTAATTTTCCGCAAATTAAATTGGATTTAATTTGACTAAAATATAATTATGGTAATTTTATTTTAAGGGAATTAATTTAATGAAATATTTATTTTCTCCGGAGCAAATTAAAATTAACGGTTAAGTGAATTAATTGGATTAATTCTAATTGTTGGATTAATTTTTGTTGATTAGATCAAATTTAGATTAATCATTATTGTCATTTATTTTAATGTAATTGTTGCATTAATTTTGAATGGGGATGTAGTTCATGGACCTAGTTTTGAATCGTTTGTTTTGTTCGATTGGGTTGTAAAGGCCGTTTTAAGCCTATTTATTTTACTAGAAAATTTGTATAGGATGCAATTTTTCAAATGTAAAATTTATATGTAATGACGAAGACCGGAGGAAGATCCGCTCGAGAAGACGAAGATTCAAGACCGAAGACATGTAATTAGATTACGATGTTTTTGTTCTAGGAACGGTCCATGAACTGCATGTTGTTAGTTTTAGGTTGTGTATGTTTTCATATTGTATGACAAACAAACAAACCGACAAACCGCGCTTATAAACGGATTAATGTGCAAAGTGTAACATATAATCGCGTTAATACTCCCACTTACAAACACTAAGTTATAAAGGTTACGAGGTTTCCTACCCTCCGTCAAACTCATGGAAAATTGAAAACTAAACCGGAATATTATTCTTCCGAGTATGTCGGGGTAATATATTTGGGGAAAGTTGATAAATTCCTAGAGTGCATTAGATGCCTTTGGTTGTGACAAATCAAACCCCTATAAACCGTATGGGTTGCCGGGTAAGATTCAATTGTCAGACTAATAGGAGTTGACGGTTTAAACTTAGATAGTTCAGCGAGCCATAGAAACCGAATGGGTTGAGGGCAAGTGAACTAGGGGTAAAAGAAGATCGAATCATCCATTAGATGGGTTGGTATTAGACACCACTTTATAAAGAATAATAGAATATAAACCGTATGGGTTGCCCTCTATTAAACTTTGTAAAGAAATCGATCACCACTATGAAGTCACCCAAGACTTAGGATTTAACATGGGAGTGTGTAAATGCCGATAAAATAGTGGGAGCCGAGTTATGAATAAAGAAAATCCTTAAATTCTTTACTCGGATCATAATTAAATAATCACTAACGAATCTTAAATTATTCTGCGATTAACAAAACTCTCAATATGACAATGAACCCACTCGCTATACTACTTGAAAAGAATGTCTGTTGGTTCGAACTATGTGGGTGGCTTCGGAACTTGAGGATTGTCCTAACTATGGAAATGCTAGGATACGTCTTGGAGGCGGACATCCCAGGCTCTGCAAGAACCCGAGCCAATCGGGAAGATGTTGATGCCCATGAGAAATGGGTAAAAGGCGACATAAGAGTGCGAGGTACATGTTAGGCTCAATGACCAATGAGCTTCAACGTGCCCATGAAAAGATGACGCCTTCACGAGCCATCTTAGCGCACTGGCCGAGCTCTATGAAGAGCATAGCGACCGCTAGATATGAGATATCAAAGCAATTATTCGGCGCCAGGATGAAGGAAGGAGAGAGGGTTGGGGACCATGTCCTCAAGATGATCTCGATGATTGAGAGATTGGAAGCTCTTGATTTTCAGATGCATGCATCTCTCCAAACCGACCTTATCCTACAGTCACTTCCTGACTCCTTTTCACAATTTGTCATGAACTTCAACTGCAATGAGATTGCATGTAACTTAGCTGGGCTAATGAACAAACTGACGACTGCCCAGTCTCAGATGAAGACAAAGGTAAAGAAAGCTGCACTTGTGATTTCTTCTGGGACTTGGAAGTCCAAGAATAAGAAGAAAAAGAACAAGAAGCAGTTAGGTCCAATAACCAAGATCGACAAGGGAAAGGGCAAGGCCCCAATGGTTCAAAAGAGTAAGGGGGCCAAGAAAACGGATGTATGCCTCAACTGCGGTGAGCTAGGCCACTGGAATAAGTACTGTCCAAAACTTGACCGTAATGCGCCGTCAGGTATGGAACTACTAGTTTTAGAAACAAATTGTTCTGTAACTGTATATTCTACTTCTTGGATACTTGATTCCGGTGCGAGTTCTCACATTTGTACAATGAATCAGGATCTGGAACGAAGTAGGAAGCTGGATTCAAGGGAGGTGATGGTCACCGTCGGAAGTGGGCATAGTGTCGAGGCTTCTGATATCGGATCCCTTATGTTGGATTTAGAATCTGGTTTTATTCTTACTTTAGAAGATGTACTTGTTTTGCCCAAGGGGCACAAGAATATTGTATCAATTCCGGTCATGGACCGAAAGGGATTTCACTTCTTTATTGGAGATGGGTCCTGTCGTATTTATTTCAGAAATAAATTGGTTGGTACTGCTACATTATTAAATGGTTTATACCATTTAAATCTAAAAAATAAAACAACTGTGAACACTATAACTAGGAAGCGTGGTAGGGATGAAACGAACCAAGCACTTAAGTGGCATCTTAGACTTGGTCATATTGGTCAGACCAAGGTTCATAAAATGGAGAAAGATGGGCTTACGGGTCCATTGGGATCAGATCCCTATCCAACTTGTGAATCTTGCCTTCAAGGCAAAATGACTAAGTTACCCTTCGCAGGGACTTTTGAAAGAGCTGCTGAAAAACTTGGATTGATCCATACCGATGTCTGTGGCCCTTTTGAAATGGCATGGGATGGCTTTCAGTATTTCATTACATTCACTGATGACCATACCAGGTATGGATTCATGTACTTAATGAAACATAAATCTGAAGCTTTTGATAAATTCAAAGAATTTAAAGCCCTAGTTGAAAATCAAACAGGTAACCGTGTTAAAACTCTTCGGTCAGACCGAGGTGGTGAGTACATGAGTACTGTAATACCCGATTGTAATTCATTCATTTTCATTCAGTAATTATCAGTATGTAATTGTCACTCAGTGTATTTTTACTCAATTATAATCATTCATCAATCATGTTCGTTCACCGTGTTCACCGTTCGGAAAAACTTCGAATTGTGTATCATTATTGTTCATTGTTTCAACTTTCCTCATACGAGTTCGACTTTGTTAGATCACCATTAATTTTTGGTAACTCCGAAAATTCTAAATCTTTGCAATATTATAGAGCATCGAGTTAGCTTTCCAATGGTTCAAATGGTGAGTCAATCGGAGTCCGGACGAGAGAGTTATGGTCGTTTTAGCTCACCCGCTCATTTTTCAGCTTTTGGCCGATCACTGCCGACCGGACTCGGTCGTGTCGTCCGACACGGCCCGTGCCGTACTCGTCCGGAAATGCTGAAGTTTCTGTCTCAGGACCCGACCGTGTCGTCTGGCACGGCCGAGTCGAACTCTTCCGGATAAGCCAGAACCGACTGCCGACACGCCCGACCGTGTTCCAGGACACGATCGAGTCATGCCGAGTCGCTGTCGGACGGGTCACTTTCGGAAGGCCCTCCGCGCCGCGACCGTGTCAAGCAGGACACGGTCGAGTCCCTGTCGGCCAGCTGTGCGACACGACCGTGCCGATCGGCACGGGCCGTGTCCGGCAGGGTAGTCAACCCCTATAAATTGTTTTTTTGAGCATTTTAGCTCATTTTTTTCCATCTTTTCCACCTTCTTACGAGAGAGATAAGCTTGAGGGAGAGTTTTATTCATCAATTATCATTTGAGTGTGTATTTTTCATCACCTTGAATCATTTGGGAAGCTTGGATACTCGATTAAACTCGTGTTCATCGGATCGAAGTGGTTGGATCTTCAAGAGGTAATTCCTTCAACACCTTGGACTTCGATTTTGTGTTGAGATATAATGTTTTGGACGTTATAATCATGTTATATGAAGGGATATGTATATGATTATGAGTTTGTATAAGGATTCATTGGATTATTGAGGGATTATTCAAGAACACTTTGAATATCGAGTTGAAATTGGGGGTTTTCGATTAATTGTCGTTGTAATCACGTTTTCGGATATTCGTCTTGGATTATTAACCATATTGAAGATGTTTTGTTGGTTTGAAACACTTCTTGGGGGATTTGATATTGGTATATTGAGGTTTGATTGTAAACAATCGGAGTTTGGCCGCAACGTGTTTGATTTAATGCCTCAATGAACTTAGTTTAATCGTATCGACGTTTTGAGTTCATTATATTCGTGTTTGATTCGTATTTTGAACGAGTTGTTGGATATTGTATAATTCAAGGTTGTTCGAGCGATCGATATCTCAATTAGGACGTCGTTCGTGGAAGGATAATTATCACCGGTGTTGAGTAAGTTAATTCTTACTCAGTTAAGAGGATATTCATACCTTTTGTTGTTGATCATTCATAATCATAACTCATTCATCATTGTATTAATCATATTAAAACTTGTTATTGTCAATTAATCACTTCAGTCATAAGGAACGACGGTTCCAATCTTTTCGTTGAGCTATCATTCATTTCATTATTACTCTCATCTCGGTGAGTCATTCTTGACTTTGTCAGATTATTATTTATTCATTGATATTCATTACGGTCATTCTCGTTCATATGACCTTCTGGGTTCATATTGCGTGGCCGGGTGTGGCTGTGTGGAATTTTTAGTCGGGCACGTTATGGCCATGTATAGGGAGTGATACATTGGACTGTGCACACGGGAAAGCGTTACACCGTGAGACTAATTAGGTACAAGGATGGGTGTGTCCGGTCATTCGTCTTGTACACTCGCACAGAACACTACGGGCGTACTATGATACTCCTCTTCAGCGTAATTCGTAACTAAGGATATTTCATAACTTCAGTTAAATCATGATTGTGTATTTTTCAACCCTTGAGGATTGTTGTTCTTTGTAAGTGACCTCGTTTGGGGATTTTGTTTTTCAGGTCATGGCAAGGCAAACGCACGGGAATAGCATGTTGATGTCGAGGAGTCCTAGTGATACTAGTAGGGGGGCCCAAATCCTTTCAGTCATTCCTATTGTTGTCATTTATTTTCATTGATTTTCACTTGGTTATTCCGTTTCATTCGGTGTTGTGTATTTTATCTTCATATAAAATATACATGTATTCTGTATTATCACAGGTGTGTTGTATGAAACTCCTCATCGGAGTAATTAATGTTGTAATGTGGTTCGGTGCTACATTCACCTGTGTAATTCATTCATTTTCATCACTTTGGTGGGTCCCGATCGGGGGTCACGGCTTTGTAATATCCGCCTAGTTTGGGGTGTTACGAGTTGGTATCGAGCGTGGTTTTGAATACTACCTTCCGAGTCATGTCTCATTTGAAATCATCGTCATCGGACTAGTATCATTGGACTTTCGCGCCACGTGTGACTCTGTGCAAATGCCGAGCCAATCAGGCCAAGAAAGAAGCGTAAGATTTCTAACGCCATGGTATAATTTACGGCAATAGTCATTCATTCATCATTCATCAATTAACAATCCTCAAACATCATCATTCATTATGATCAGGACGATCATATTAACTCATTAATCACTTAATTCATTTCAATACTCAGTTAATGATCAGGACGCTCATATTAACTCATTAATCACTTAATTCATTCCAATACTCAGTTAATGATCAGGACGATCATGTTAACTCATTAATTACTCAATTCATTTCATTACTCAGTTGTCAATCTGGATGATCATATTATCAATCTTGTTAAGTTATTCAAGATAATCATTTCAAGAATTTCATCAGATAATCATGTAACTTCAGTAAATCATTCATATAATCACTAAGTTAGAGCATGTATACTCATTTTCATCATCTCATGACATAATCATAACGTGCTAATCATGCGGGAAATATAATCATTATGCGACCTTCCTACTTCAGTATGGGGAGATCATCGAGGATGCACGGGGAGAGGCGCGGTGCGGGCAGAGCACAGGAAATAATCACTCGCTGTCGGGAAATCGTGCCCAGGATTCGGCTCGATCAGGAGATGTTCGGGTTGATCCACTCAGTTTTATGCAGGCCATGATGACCCATGTGCAGTTGCTCAATCATCATTGCGCCACTCTGGCCGGATTAATCGAGCGAACTCTCCCGTATGAGACGGCTGCTAAGGAAAGTGCTGAACAACAACCTTCATCTGTCAGCAAGAAATCAACGAAGCGTAATCAACCCGAAGGCGGTCAGTCAACCTTCAAGAAGCCTCGTGTGGGTCCTATCGTTTCTGAGCGACCTCCTTCGGCGCATAATCGTGCGGGATCTCAATCCCGAGCGGCCAGTTCGGCCATCACCTGTTTCAACTGTGGAGAACAGGGTCATGTCAGTGCTAAGTGTCCGAGGGAGACTGTCTCATGCCATAACTGTGGAATTGCGGGGCATAGGGCCCGTTTTTGCCGAGAGGACTCCAAGTCGGCTCCGGCGTTATCTCAGGCCCCGAAGCAACCAGCGTTTCAGAATCAGACTGCTTTGTCATCGTCGTTTAAGACAATGGAAGCAAATAGAGTTGGAGCTCGTATTTATCAGACGGGAGCGTCCGGTTCGGGGGCCGGAAAGTCCCAGATTCATATGATGAGGAGGATCGACGATCAGGTGGCCCGATTGATTTCAGGTATACTCGTAATTTTATTTCAACTTGTGTGTACCTTTTGATGCTGGTACACCGCATTCATTCATTTTCGAATCATGCTTGAATAGACTTATTTCGGGATAGTCCTATTGCTTGTGGACCTCATACCATCGGTCTACCTGACGATGGAAGAATTTTCGGAATCATACCGAATTAAGCTTAACGACCGCGATTGATTGATGGATCTAATCGTGGTGAATTTATCTTAGGACGATTTAATTTTCGGTATTAGTTGGTTTGATAGTATTGATACTATCCTCAGTGTTTGTTAGCGTTTGGTCACTATCTTTCCGTCGTTAGTTGTCGAATGTGTGCTTCAAGGAAGTAATCCCCGTTGTTCCAGAAGAAGTATTATTATGACGAAAGCAGAGAAATTCCGCAATCGAACTATTCAATCATTCATTATATCATTTTCATCGATTGGCCTTTCTAAGGCAATCGAGTTATTCAATCATTCATTGTATCATTTTCATCGATTGGCCTTTCTAGGGCAATCGAGTTATTCAAACATTCATTGTATCATCTTCATCGATTGGCCTTTCTAAGGCAATCGAGTTGTTCAATCATTATTGGTATCTCTTTTTATCGATTGACCATTCTAGGGCAATCGAAATGTTCAATCATTCGTGGTATCATTGTCATCGATTGACGATGTATTTACAGACGATTTATCCGTTGCCTTCACATAGAGTAAGGGAATTCGGGAGTGAGTTGGAGCCGTCGTCCCCTTTATCGAAGGCACCGTATCGGATGGCCCCGACTGTAATGCAGGAGTTGAAGATTCAACTTGAGGAATAGTTCGAGGAAGGTCATCTTCGACCGATTGCGTCCCCGTGAGGAGCACCAGTGTGATCTGTCAAGGAGAAGGATGGCTCGTCTCGTGTGTGTATTAATTACCAGGAGTTGAACAGAGTGATGATCAAGAGTAGTATCCTTTACCTTGTATTGATGATCTTTTAGATTAACTTCAGGGAGCTTCAGTATTTTCCAAGATCGACTTAAGATCTGGATATCACCGCCATGGATTCGAGAGTCGGATATCGCGAGGACAGCGTTTCGTACACGCTATGGTCATTATGAGTTCGTAGTTATGCCGTTCGGGCTAACTATTGCACCTGTGGTATTCATGGGGTTAATGAATCGGGTTTTCATCGACTTTTTGGATCAGTTTGTTGTTGTCTCCATCGATGACATTTTGATTTATTCTCGTGATCGAGAGGAACACGAGGTACGTCTTCATCAGGTTCTCGACGTGTTAAGACGCGAGCAATTTTATAGAAAGTTTTCTTAATGTGAGTTCTGGAGGTCCGAAGTGACTTTCTCGGGCATGTGATTTCATCTGACAGAGTTCGTGTCGACCCTCAGAAGTCAGAGACTATCCGAGATTGGCAACCTCCGTAAGATATTAAGTAAATCCGATGTTTCCTCAGATTAGCTGGTTAATTATCCAACCCACGACCTGGAGCTAGCAAAGTGGTTTTCGCGTTGGGATTTGGCGTCGTTGCCTTTATGGCGTTACATCGAGATATTCCCGATAATAAGAGTTTAAAGTATATATTTACTCACAAGGAGTTAAATATGCGACAGAGGCGGTGGTTGGAACTAATCAAAGATTTTGATATCGAGATCCTTTACCACCCGGGCAAGGCGAACGTTGTCGCCGACGCCTTGAGTCGTAAGTCCGTTCAGGAGCAGATGCTTGCTCGTTTAACAGTTCAGAAGGAGCTTCAGCAAGAATTCCTTAGACCCGAGATCGAGTTCTGGCTTCAGCGAGTTCAGGGACAGCTTTATATGTTAGAGATTTCATCATTTCTTAAGGATGCAATCAGGGAGAATCAGGGTTCAGACCCAGCATTGTTGCGCATTCGCGAGGATGTGGTTCAGGGGAAAGCCCCTAGATTCGTGATCCACGAGGATGGACTTTTGAGATTTAAGAATCGGATGTGTGTACCTGGCGAATGATGAGTTTAAAAAAAACTCGATTTTGAGAGAAGCTCATGCTACCCTTATTCTGTTCATCCAAGGTCCAGCAAGATGTACAAGGACTTGAAACAAAATTACTGGTGGAGTAATATGAAGCGAGAAGTCGCATAATTTGTTTCGAGATGCTTAACCTGTCAACAAGTCAAGATTGAACATCAGTGATCGGCGGGTATGCTGAAACCTCTCCCTATTCCGGAGTGGAAGTGGGAAGACATTTCTATGGATTTCATCACGAGTTTGCCTACGAGTCGTCGTGGCATGAATACGATCTGGGTGATTGTGGACCGCTTAACTAAATCAGCTCATTTCCTTGAGATCAAGGATACGTGGGGTTCCGAGGGACTGGCCCAGTTATTCATCAAGGAGATAGTAAGACTGCACGGTACTCCTAAGAGTATCGTTTCCGATCGCGACGGACGATTCGTGTCTCATGTTGGAAATCATTTCATCGTGCTATGGGAACTCAGCTTAATCTCAGTACTTCCTTTCATCCTCAGTCCGACGGACAATCAGAGAGAACTATTCAGACATTAGAGGACATGTTGAGGGCTTGCGTCCTCGATTGGAAGGACGATTGGGAAGCCCAACTACCACTGATCGAGCTCACGTATAATAATAGTTGACATGTCTCCATTAAGATGGCACCTCACGAGGCCTTGTACGGTCGTCGTTGTCGATCTCCTTTGTGTTGGGATGACTTGTCAGAATCAATAGGCACCGAGCCCGATATGCTTATAGCCGCCCGGGAGAAGGTAGCTTTGATCAAGAGTCGTATGTTGATGTACTCGAGTCGGTAAATCATATGCAGATAATCGTCGTCGACCACTAGAGTTCGAGACGGGTGACCACATTTTGGTCAAGGTATCCCCGAGTCGAGGTATTTTCTGTTTCGGAAAATGGGGGAAGTTGAGTCCGAGATTCATTGTACCGTTTGAAATTTTGGATCGAGTAGGCGAGTTAGCTTATCGATTGATTTTGCCTCCGGCATTGAGCCGAATTCATAATGTGTTTCATGTCTCTTAGTTGCGGAAGTATGTTGCCGACCCGAGTCACATACTTCAGTTCGACGAAATCGAGATCGCGGATGATCATTCATACGAGGAGCGTCCTGTACGAGTATTGGAGCGGCGAATAAAACAGTTGAGGGACAAGACGATCCCTTTGGTCAAGATTTAGTGGTCCAGACACGGAATCGAAGAGGCTACTTGGGAAACCGAGGATAGTATGCGGGAGGGTTATCCCGAGTTGTTTGACCCTTAGTTTCGGGGACGAAACTCTTTTTAAGGGGGGGAGTATGTAATACCCGGTTGTAATTCATTCATTTTCATTCAGTAATTATCAGTCTATAATTGTCACTTAGTGTATTTTCACTCAATTATAATCATTCATCAATCATGTTCGTTCACCGTGTTCACCGTTCGGAAAAACTTCGAATTGTGTATCATTATTGTTCATTGTTTCAACTTTCCTCATACGAGTTCGACTTTGTTAGATCACCATTAATTTTTGGTAACTCCAAAAATTCTAAATCTTTGTAATATTATAGAGCATCGAGTTAGCTTTCCAATGGTTCAAACGGTGAGTCAATCGGAGTCCGGATGAGAGAGTTATGGTCGTTTTAGCTCACCCGCTCATTTTTCAGCTTTTGGCCGATCACTGCCGACCGGACTCGGTCGTGTCGTCCGACACGGCCCGTGCCGTACTCGTCCGGAAATGCTGAAGTTTCTGTCTCAGGACCCGACCGTGTCGTCTGGCACGGCCGAGTCGAACTCTTCCGGATAAGCTGAGCCGATCGCTGACACGCCCGACCGTGTTCCAGGACACGGTCGAGTCATGCCGAGTCGCTGTCGGACGGGTCACTTTCGGAAGGCCCTCCGCGCCGCGACCGTGTCAAGCAGGACACGGTCGAGTCCCTGTCGGCCAGCTGTGCGACACGACCGTGCCGATCGGCACGGGCCGTGTCCGGCAGGGTAGTCAACCCCTATAAATTGTTTTTTTGAGCATTTCAGCTCATTTTTTTCCATCTTTTCCACCTTTTTACGAGAGAGATAAGCTTGAGGGAGAGTTTTCTTCATCAATTATCATTTGAGTGTGTATTTTTCATCACCTTCAATCATTTGGGAAGCTTGGATACTCGATTAAACTCGTGTTCTTCGGATCGAAGTGGTTGGATCTTCAAGAGGTAATTCCTTCAACACCTTGGACTTCGATTTTGTGTTGAGATATGATGTTTTGGACATTATAATCATGTTATATGAAGGGATATGTATATGATTATGAGTTTGTATAAGGATTCATTGGATTATTGAGGGATTATTCAAGAACACTTTGAATATCGAGTTGAAATTGGGGGTTTTCGATTAATTATCGTTGTAATCACGTTTTCGGATATTCGTCTTGGATTATTAATCATATTGAAGATGTTTTGTTGGTTTGAAACACTTCTTGGGGGATTTGATATTGGTATATTGAGGTTTGATTGTAAACAATTGGAGTTTGGCCGCAACGTGTTTGATTTAATGCCTCAATGAACTTAGTTTAATCGTATCGACGTTTTGAGTTCGTTATATTCGTGTTTGATTAATATTTTGAACGAGTTGTTGGATATTGTATAATTCAAGGTTGTTCGAGCGATCGATATCTCAATTAGGACGTCGTTCGTGGAAGGGCAATTATCACAGGTGTTGAGTAAGTTAATTCTTACTCAGTTAACAGGATATTCATACCTTTTGTTGTTGATCATTCATAATCATAACTCATTCATCATTGTATTAATCATATTAAAACTTGTTATTGTCAATTAATCACTTCAGTCATAAGGAACGACGGTTCCAATATTTTCGTTGAGCTATCATTCATTTCATTATTACTCTCATCTCGGTGAGTCATTCTTGACTTTGTCAGATTATTATTTATTCATTGATATTCATTACGGTCATTCTCGTTCATATGACCTTCTGGGTTCATATTGCGTGGCCGGGTGTGGCTGTGTGGAATTTTTAGTCGGGCACGTTATGGCCATGTATAGGAGTGATACATTGACCGTGCACACGGGAAAGCGTTACACCGTGAGACTAATTAGGTACAAGGACGGGTGTGTCCGGTCATTCGTCTTGTACACTCGCACAGAAAACTACGGGCGTACTATGATACTCCTCTTCAGCGTAATTCGTAACTAAGGATATTTCATAACTTCAGTTAAATCATGATTGTGTATTTTTCAACCCTTGAGGATTGTTGTTCTTTGTAACTGACCCCGTTTGGGGATTTTGTTTTTCAGGTCATGGCAAGGCAAACGCACGGGAATAGCATGTTGATGTCGAGGAGTCCTAGTGATACTAGTAGGGGGCCCCAAATCCTTTCAGTCATTCCTATTGTTGTCATTTATTTTCCGCTGCAGATTTTCACTTGGTTATTCCGTTTCATTCAATGTTGTGTATTTTATCTTCATATAAAATATACATGTATTCTGTATTATCCTGGGTGTGTTGTATGAAACTCCTCATCGGAGTAATTAATGTTGTAATGTGGTTCGGTACTACATTCACCCTGTGTAATTCATTCATTTTCATCCGCCTGGTGGGTCCCAGTCGGGGGTCCACGGCACTGTAATATCCGCCTAGTTTGGGGTGTTACAAGTACCGAATTTGATGAGTTCTTAAAAGAACTAGGAATAGTGTCACAATTCACTCCTCCAGCTACTCCACAATTAAATGGTGTATCAGAAAGAAGGAACCGAACCTTGTTAGACATGGTTCGCTCAATGCTTAACTATACTGATCTACCGATTTATCTGTGGGGTTATGCGCTCCTTACTGCTGTGCATATCTTGAACAGATGTCCTTCCAAATCCATTCCTAAGACTCCACATGAGATGTGGAGAGGTAGGAAACCAAGTCTTAATCACATTAGGATTTGGGGATGCCCTGCTTATGTCAAGAAGACTAAAGTAGAGAAATTGGAAGCTAGGTCTGTGAAAGGTCGTTTCATAGGATATCCAGGGGATTCCATGGGATATCTATTCTACATGCATGAAGATCATAGGATCATCGTTGCTATACAAGCACACTTCCTGGAAGATCAGTTTATTCAGGAAGGAGGGGCAGGTAGAAATATTTCTTTGGAAGAAATAAAAGAAACACCAAATGAGACACCTATGCAAGATATTAGAACCCAACCTTTTGAAATACAAACACAACCTCGCAAGTCTAGTAGAATTTCTCAATTACCTGAGAGGTATGGCTATCTGCATCAAGAAGAACTGGGTGTCCATGAGATGACAGAAAGTAGTCAAGAGAATGATCCTTCTACATACGACCAAGCTATAGTAGATGTTGACTCCACCAAGTGGCAAGAAGCTATGGAAGATGAGATAGACTCAATGCATGCTAATCAGGTCTGGACTTTAGTAGATCGTCCTAAAGGCATAGTGCCTATTGGAAACAAATGGATCTATAAAAGAAAGACTGGTGGAGATGGCAAGGTTGATACCTATTGTAATACCCGAGATTTCTGACTTGTGATATTGTAATCGTTGTACTTGATCTGAGTAGTATTCTCCGTATTTTATAATCCGATGTTCTCGAGCGTATGATTTCATATATGAGATTTACAAATTGCAATTCTGCGCATGTAGCGCACGCTATCGGCTATGTTTAGCGTGCGCTAACGTGGATTCATAGCGCACGCTACAGAGGGTCATTAGCGCACGCTATGCGTGGTCAATTTGATTGAGACGTGCGGTAGGTGAGATCTGGCCGGGGGACCCCTATCGGATCGTGTTGGGATGTACCTGGACGGATTTCGGGAAAAGCCGAGTCAATGCCTTAGCGCACGCTACAGGTATATGCGTAGCGCACGCTAAGTGCTTAGTACAGTTAAGTCAGTGAGCCGTTAGCGCACGCTACGAGCAGGGTCTAGCGCGCGCTAATAGCCATTTCTTATAAATAGGACAGCATCCTATTCGTGATTTCAGTTCTTTCTTCTCCCTTTACCCGAATTCTTACACTTAGAACATAACTTCCTTCATCTTAAGCACTTCGTATCAACATCCTAGTTCGTGATTGAAGATCGTATATCATTGGAGATTGGTGTTCAAGCTTTCGGTGTTGGATTGCTTCATTTTCCTCCGTGTTCTTCACTACCTTGAGGTAGGTGATTCTTCACCAATACTAGTAGCGTTGTAAAGGATGTTGATCATGTTCATCTAGTCAGTTAAGATTCGTTATTAGTCGTACCTCATGTGTTAGAAGGATATTTTCGACGTTTCGACACTTATTCATCGTATGATCCATTGAACCTTTTAGTATGTGGATTCCTAAGCATGTTATGTATCTTCAAAACCAATCGACCAGTATATGAAGATTACCTAGTTCGTATGTTTTACGTAAGGAATCATATGTTCTGGGACTTGGAATAATCGGAACTTAGAATATTTCTTGAAGATCTTGGATGAGTTATGATGTTGAGATAATTATCCGTATATTTGTATATCATAATCATAAAACTTCCACAAACCTTATTAGCATGATATGCCCGAGGATAATTTGTATTATCACCATAGAGTTCATGAGATTCACCACCTTTCAACCCAGTTTTTCCGTTAGCAGTATTCTGCCATGCAAGATTAGCGCACGCTAACATATGTGAGTTAACGTGCGCTATCGGGGTTCAGTTAACGCACAATACGTACATAGCGTGCGTTATTTATCAGCCGGTTCAAACTGTCAGTTCGTGGCTAGCGCACGCTAGTCTTACACGATAGCGTACGCTAACAGGCAGGCTTAGCGCACGTTACGTAGGATACGTAGCGCACGCTAAGCAGTCCAGACAGATTGTTTATTTTGAACTTTTGGGCCGTAGAACGAATTGTTGGGCAATCATTCGACTTGAGATGATTTGTATATCATTCCTTTTGTTAAGGTTCGAGCTTGTTACGTTGATCGAAGGAGGCGGCCTTCGAATGTGTTGAGATCATCGAGGTGTTTCGTCCTTGCCATTTTCGAGGCAAGTATCATATGTCGAGTTCGATTTATATTGAGAACTTTGATCATGCTTGTGGTTTTGTTCATATTGTTGAATATGAAATGTATTTCTGAAAATTCTCGTGATATTCGTTGATATTTGTTCGTATTGATGAACATATTGAAATGCATATGTGTATGCATAGTTGATTGATTTATGGTATAAATGATCCAAGGGGATCATGAGGATCTATGCTGAGGGCGCTGGATCGAATGTCCACCATGCGTTGGTCCGATGGGGTCATCATGGGGATCTATGATGAGGGCGCTGGATCGCTGGATGGGTTTTCCACCATGCGTTGGTCCGACGGGATCATCATGGGGATCTATACCAAGGGCGCTGGATCGCTGGATTACCCTGTACTGTGTTGATGGAATCCTGAGGATTCGCATCGTTTGGATTCCGGTGGCGGAAGTCCGTTTTGCATGTTTTATGATGCATTGATGATTTATTGTATGATGATACTTGTACTAGCATTGTTTTGCTAACCCCTTCGGGGGTGGACATTGTTTTGATGTTCAGGTAGCCGAGGAGCGGGGAGGCAACCACAGTACCGACAGGACGATGAAATGGCCCAGTGATGTGGTTGATGTTATTGTTATTGTAATTTGTCTTCTTGGTTCGTTTAGTACTCGAGTACGTCTGTATTTAATAAGGTCATTTCGATATGGTTGTATAAGTTAACTCATTTGATCGGTTGAATCAAATCTGTATTTGAACTTCAGTTGTTCGATTGGATTATTTTTACACTTCTTTTAAATTTAGCCTTGTAAATCCTTATCTAAAGGGTTTACGGCGCTGTAATTATCCCGAATATCTCGGGGTGTTACAGAATATGGTATCGGAGCTAAGATTCATGGATATCTTCGCATTCGGGCTAGTTGGGTCTGTTTACGTTATTTGATTATTGGTCGTTCGTAACATCACTGCTGAGCCAGCATCGTCGTGTGGACCGTGGTTGTAAGTTTCCTAATCTCGAATACTACCGTTTTTATTTAATTCATGTCTTGTAAACATTGATGGATGTACTTTGAGAAAGTTTGTCCTGGATATTGAGTATTTATGTTTACAGTATGTTGAGAGGAGGTCGTGACGCCGGACGCGGTCGTGGACGCGACGTGGAAATGCGAGGCAAGAAGAGTCGGTATCTACCCCGAGATAACCGCTAGTAGAACGGATTCCCATTCCGGGGACAAAGCAGGATCGGCAAATAATAATGCGATCCTAACGTGCCGGAGTGCTTCACAGTGGTTGCCCGATAAACCAGCTTGCTCAAGTTGTGGATCGCATGCAAACGGCGATGGGACAAAGAGATAACGTGGAGAATCGAGGAGATAGATGGCTTACCAAGTGATTAAATTACACCCTCCGAAATTTGACGGTTCTGCCGAGACGCTTTCTTGGGATCACGGGTCAAGGAATTAGAAAAGATTTTTGCAGGATTAACCGCCCAACGATAGGAAGGTTCCCGCCCAAGATCTTCTCGACCGGGAGGCTTTCGATCGGTGGGAGGCCATTCGACCGGAGGAGCACAATGTTGGATCGGACGGAATTCAAATTGATGATGGAGGCGCAGATTGTCCTCGCCAGCTAGAGAGGCCCGAGTTCGAGAGTTTTTCTCACCACGTAATTGAAGTATTCGTGACGGACGTGATTAAGACTTTTAATCACCAAATGACTTATGTGCGCCACTTGGTCGACCGAGGCGGAGAAGATTTTTCATTTTGACATGCGAATGAAGCCGAAATTCAGCAAGATATGTCCGGATTTGAATGTACCACCTTGCGACAAGATTGTGGACAAGGCGTTGGCCTATGATATGAAGGAGGCAGCAGAGAGAAAGCGACGGAAGCAAAGAAACGAAGGTGTCTGGCAACTTCACGGAGGATAAGAGTAGCGGACCTCGTAGGGGTCGGTCCTCTTTTCATTCATCCAGAGCCCTCCGCATCCTTCTCGAGGTGGAAAGAAGTTCCGGGCAGCACCAATCTGTTTGACGCAGGAAGAAGTGTTACAACCGTGGCAAAGCGGGAGATGTTCGTCGTGATTGTTTCGCGCTGCGTGACTGCTTTGAGTGCGGACAGAAGGACATCGCGCAACATTTTGTGGGAATGCGACCCGATCTTTGGTACTCGCACTCCGGCTCCGGGCCCAAGGAGACGAGTGTGAACCAGACGCAGCAGAGTGGATTTCACCGCGAACGTTGGGAAGAGAGAGACATCCAGTCCGGGTCCGTTCCTCCACGCCTATACGAAATGAGGAAATCGATGATCGAACACTGCTATTGCATCAGTACAATTCAGATCCTTTTGCAACCAGCTAGTGTTTTATTCGATTCCGAGCTACACATTCTTTTGTATCTTTGAACCGTGTTAATCGTTTGAAAATCTCGTGCTTGTATAATTGTGAACCTTATGTTGTGGGATTACCGAGCAGAGAGAAAATTGTGGGAACCCTAGAAGCTAGGGATTTCCCGAGATCTATAGAAGGCGAGATTGGCCATCGAATCTTATTGTAGTTGACATCTGCGGTGACGATTTAATTCTCGGAGATGATTGGCTCAACCGTTATGGAGCCGTTTCAATTACCGAGAGAGAGTCATTTCTATTATTGCCGATGACGGATCGAACACTTATTCCGAGGATGGAGACCGGGAAGCTCGGGAAAATTGATCAAAGCAATGAGAGCCGTGAAATTATCGAAGCTGTGGATGTCACGGACTTTGGTGCTATGCCATGAGGAAAGAGGAAGGAGTAGAACTCGTCTATTTCATTGTGAATGACTTCTCGATGTATTTCTGACGAACTACCAGGTTACCTCCGCAGAGAAGTGGAATTCACTATCGAATTAGAGCCTGGAGCCCTCCTATTTCAGTGGCACCATACCGCATGGCGCCAACCGAGATGTATGAACTCAAGAAGCAACTGGAGGAATTGTTACAGAAGGGCTATATCCAACCTAGTGTTTCTCCTTGGGGAGCGCCCGTTCTCTTTGTCCGGAAGAAAGACGGATCCCTCCGACTGTGTATTGATTATAGGGAGCTCAACAAGATGACAATCAAGAATAAGTATCCTATACCTCGGATCGACGAATTGTTTGATCAACTGCAAGGGGCAAGGGTATTCTCGAAGATTGACTTGCGATCAGGATACCACCAGTTGAGAATTAAGGAATCGAATATACCGAAATCTGCTTTCAGATCCCGGTACGGGCATTATGAATTTGTAGTAATGCCGTTTGGACTTACCAATGCTCCTGCGGTATTCATGCAATTGATGAATCGGGTATTCTTGGAATACTTGGATAAATTTGTGATCATCTTCATTGACGACATCCTGATATATTCGAGGGACGCAGAGGAACATGCTGAACATTTACGTGTGGTTTTCAGCACCTTGAGGAAGGAACAGCTGTATGCAAAATTTTCAAAATGCGAGTTCTGGCTTAAGGAAGTAACCTTCCTTGGGCATGTGATATCAGCCGACGGAGTTCAGGTGGACCCGAAGAAAGTCGAAGCAATCTTGGATTGGGAAGCTCCTAAAAACGTGAAAGAAGTCCGAAGCTTCTTAGGACTTGGCCGGATATTATCGCCGCTTTGTAGAGGGATTTTCCAAAATTGCTCGTCCGCTCACTCAGCTGTTACAGAAAACTCAAAAGTTCACGTGGAATGAGAAGTGACAGGCTGGTTTTGACGAACTTAAGAGGAGACTGACAACAGCACCTATATTAGCGCTGCCAGAGGGAACTGATGGATTCATGGTATACAGCGACGCTTCAAATCAGGGTTTGGGTTGTGTGTTGATGCAGAAGGATAAAGTGATTGCTTATGCTTCCCGGCAATTGAAACCATACGAGATTAATTACTCGACTCATGATCTGGAGCTAGCAGCTGTGGTCTTTGCCTTGAAAATTTGGCGACATTATTTGTACGGCACTCATTGTCAGATCTTTATAGATCATAAGAGCCTCAAGTACATTTTCAGTCAGAAAGAATTAAACATGAGGCAGAGAAGGTGGCTGGAATTGATCAAGGATTACGACTTGGAGATTCTCTATCATCCGGGGAAAGCAAACGTAGTAGCCGATGCTTTGAGCCGTAAACCTGTTTCTCTTCGAGTGTTGGAAGCACTTACGTTCCAAACCAGTATTCAACGAGAACTGATCCGCGAAGGGATTGAAGTATGGGCACCAGGAATCCAAGGGCAACTTTATGTGATGGAACTGACTTCATCACTAGTCGAGGAGATCAAGTCTAAACAATTGAACGATTCTCTGATCCTTCGATTATGTGATGAAGTAAAGAAGGGAAAAGCCCCAGGATTCGTGATACAAGACGATGGAGTTCTGAGATTTCAGAGACGACTTTGCGTTCCCGAGGATGATGATTTGAGACGGACAATTTTAAAGGAAGCTCATAGCGCGCCCTATTCTATTCACCCAGGCAGCAGTAAGATGTATAAGGATTTAAAGCAAAACTTCTGGTGGGGGAATATGAAGAAGGACGTAGCAGAGTACGTTTCGAAGTGTTTGACTTGTCAGCAGGTTAAGATTGAACATCAGCGACCTGCCGGAATGTTAAAGCCGCTCCCGATCCCTGAATGGAAGTGGGAGGACATCTCGATGGATTTCATCACTAGTATGCCAAGGACTAGAACGGGAATGAACATGATTTGGGTTGTAGTTGATCGACTAACCAAGTCGGCTCATTTCCTAGGGATTAAAGATACATGGGGACCCGAGAGATTGGCGCGAGTATTTATTGCGGAGATAGTCAGATTGCATGGGACGCCAAAGACCATTATTTCGGATCGAGATGGCCGTTTCGTGTCACACTTCTGGAAAGCAGTTCACAGGGCTTTGGGGACTGAGCTCAACTTTAGCACATCTTATCATCCCCAAACGGATGGTCAGTCTGAAAGAACTATACAGACAGTAGAGGACATGCTTAGAGCTTGTGCATTAGATTGGTCGACTGATTGGGAAGTTCACTTGCCCTTGATCGAGTTCACCTATAATAACAGTTGGCATGCTTCTATTAAGATGGCCCCATTTGAAGCTTTGTACGGGAGAAGATGCCGATCACCCCTGTGTTGGGATGATTCTTCGGATTTGATCGGGATGGAACCGGAATTGATTATTCAGACTCAAGAGAAGATAGCTTTGATTCGAGAGAGACTGTTGACTGCCCAGAGTCGACAGAAGTCTTATGCAGATGTACGACGTCGCCCTCTAGAGTTCGACGCTGGAGACCATGTACTATTGAAGGTGTCTCCTACATGAGGGATTTTCCGTTTTGGGAGGAGAGGCAAGCTTAGTCCGAGATATATCGGACCATTTGAGATCCTCGAGAGAGTTGGAGATTTAGCATACAGGTTGGCCTTACCGCCATCGCTGAGTCACGTTCACAATGTGTTTCACGTATCCCAATTACGGAAGTATGTACCGGACCCCAGTCACGTCATTGATTTCGATGAGATCGAGATAGATAATGATGGCACCTTCGAAGAAAGACCAATCAAGATACTTGAGAGCCGGATCAAACAATTGAGGAATAAACCCATACACTTGGTTAAAGTACATTGGTCACGACACGGAGTCGAAGAGGCCACTTGGGAAACGGAGGACAGTATGAAGGCTAGATATCCAGAGTTGTTTTCATCTTATGTTTCGGGACGAAACTTCTTTTTAGGGAGGAAGGATGTAATACCAGATATTTCTGACTTGTGATATTGTAATCGTTGTACTTGATCTGAGTAGTATTCTCCGTATTTTATAATCCGATGTTGTCGAGCGTATGATTTCATGTATGAGATTTACAAATTGCAATTCTGCGCATGTAGCGCACGCTATCGACTATGTTTAGCGTGCGCTAACGTGGATTCATAGCGCACGCTACAGAGGGTCATTAGCGCATGCTATGCGTGGTCAATTTGATTGAGACGTGCGGTAGGTGAGATCTGGCCGGGGGACCCCTGTCGGATCGTGTTGGGATGTACCTGGACGGCTTTCGGGAAAAGCCGAGTCAACGCCTTAGCGCACGCTACAGGTATATGCGTAGCGCACGCTAAGTGCTTAGTACAGTTAAGTTAGTGAGTCGTTAGCGCACGCTACGAGCAGGGTCTAGCGCGCGCTAATAGCCATTTCTTATAAATAAGACAGCATCCTATTCGTGATTTCAGTTCTTTCTTCTCCCTTTACCCGAATTCTTACACTTAGAACATAACTTCCTTCATCCTAAACACTTCGTATCAACATCCTAGTTCGTGATTGAAGATCGTATATCATTGGAGATTGGTGTTCAAGCTTTCGGTGTTGGATTGCTACATTTTCCTCCATGTTCTTCACTACCTTGAGGTAGGTGATTCTTCACCAATACTAGTAGTGTTGTAAAGGATGTTGATCATGTTCATCTAGTCAGTTAAGATTCGTTATTAGTCGTACCTCATGTGTTAGAAGGATATTTTCGACGTTTCGACACTTATTCATCGTATGATCCATTGAACCTTTTAGTATGTGGATTCCTAAGCATGTTATGTATCTTCAAAACCAATCGACCAGTATATGAAGATTACCTAGTTCGTATGTTTTACGTAAGGAATCATATGTTTTGAGACTTGGAATAATCGGAACTTAGAATATTTCTTGAAGATCTTGGATGAGTTATGATGTTGAGATAATTATCCGTATATTTGTATATCATAATCATAGAACTTCCACAAACCTTATTAGCATGATATGCCCGAGGATAATTTGTATTATCACCATAGAGTTCATGAGATTCACCACCTTTCAACCCAGTTTTTCCGTTAGCAGTATTCTGCCATGCAAGATTAGCGCACGCTAACATATGTGAGTTAACGTGCGCTATCGGGGTTCAGTTAACGCACAATACGTACGTAGCGTGCGTTATTTATCAGCCGGTTCAAACTGTCAGTTCGTGGCTAGCGCACGCTAGTCTTACACGATAGCGTACGCTAACAGGCAGGCTTAGCGCACGTTACGTAGGATACGTAGCGCACGCTAAGCGATCCCGCATGCATTGTTTATTTTGAACTTTTGGGCCGTAGAACGAATTGTTGGGCCATCATTCGACTTGAGATGATTTGTATATCATTCCTTTTGTTAAGGTTCGAGCTTGTTACGTTGATCAAAGGAGGCGGCCTTCGAGTGTGTTGAGATCATCGAGGTGTTTCGTCCTTGCCATTTTCGAGGCAAGTATCATATGTCGAGTTCGATTTATATTGAGAACTTTGATCATGCTTATGGTTTTGTTCATATTGTTGAATATGAAATGTATTTCTGAAAATTCTCGTGATATTCATTGATATTTGTTCGTATTGATGAACATATTGAAATGCATATGTGTATGCATAGTTGATTGATTTATGGTATAAATGATCCGAGGGGATCATGAGGATCTATGCTGAGGGCGCTGGATCGAATGTCCACCATGCGTTGGTCCGATGGGGTCATCATGGGGATCTATGCTGAGGGCGCTGGATCGCTGGACGGGTTTTCCACCATGCGTTGGTCCGACGGGATCATCATGGGGATCTATACCAAGGGCGCTGGATCGCTGGATTACCCTGTACTGTGTTGATGGAATCGTGAGGATTCGCATCGTTTGGATTCCGGTGGCGGAAGTCCGTTTTGCATGTTTTATGATGCATTGATGATTTATTGTATGATGATACTTGTACTAGCATTGTTTTGCTAACCCCTTCGGGGGTGGACATTGTTTTGATGTTCAGGTAGCCGAGGAGCGGGGAGGCAACCACAGTACCGACAGGACGATGAAATGGCTCAGTGATGTGGTTGATTTTATTGTTATTGTAATTTGTCTTCTTGGTTCGTTTAGTACTCGAGTACGTCTGTATTTAATAAGGTAATTTCGATATGGTTGTATAAGTTAACTCATTTGATCGGTTGAATCAAATCTGGATTTGAACTTCAGTTGTTCGATTGGATTATTTTTACACTTCTTTTAAATTTAGCCTTGTAAATCCTTATCTAAAGGGTTTACGGCGCTGTAATTATCCCGAATATCTCGGGGTGTTACACCTATAAGGCCAGACTTGTGGCAAAGGGTTATTCCCAAAGAGAAGGAATCGATTACTTCGAGACCTTCTCGCCTGTAGCTATGATTAAGTCTATTCGCATGATGCTTGCCATAGCAGCCCACTTAGATTATGAAATATGGCAAATGGATGTGAAAACGGCATTCCTAAATGGATTCCTCGAGGAGAAGATTTACATGAAACAGCCTAAGGGATTCATATCTCAAACCAATATTCATAAAGTATGCAAACTTCAGCGTGCCATTCATGGACTGAAGCAAGCTTCACGGAGTTGGAATCTTCGTTTTAATGAGACAGTTAAAGAGTTTGATTTTGTCCAAAACGAAGAGGAGCCCTGTATTTACAAGAAGGTTAGTGGGAGCAAAATTGCGTTCTTAATACTATATGTAGATGACATTCTACTTATAGGAAACGACGTAAGAATGCTCAGTTCTGTGAAAGCTTGGATTTCTAAAGAGTTCTCAATGAAAGACTTAGGAGAAGCTACCTATATTCTGGGTATTCGTCTCTACCGGGATAGAGCGAAAAGAATGCTAGGTCTTTCCCAAGCCCTCTACATAGAAAAGATCCTGAAGCGATTTAGGATGGAAGAATCTAAAAGAGGGTTTCTACCTATGCAACATGGTGCAAAACTTTCCTTAGAGATGTGTCCTCAAAGTGAGGAAGATAGAAAGGAAATGAGCAAGGTACCTTATGCTTCGGCAGTAGGTAGCCTTATGTATGCAATGATTTGCACTAGACCGGACATTGCCTATGTTGTGAGCGTAGTAAGTCGGTTTCAGTCAAATCCAGGGCAGGAACATTGGACGTCAGAAAGAACATTCTTAAGTACCTAAGGAGGACTAAAGACTTGGTTCTTCCATACGGCGGTGGAGAACTAAGAGTGATGGGTTATACAGACTCAGATTTTTCGGGGGACATGGATGCTCAGATGTCCACATCAGGGTATATATTCACTCTGAATGGTGGGGCAGTTTCTTGGAGAAGTGCCAAGCAAAGTTCGACTGCTATCTCTACATGTCAAGCCGAATATCGGGCGGCCGGAGAGGCTGCTAAAGAAGCTTTTTGGATTAAGAAGTTCACTGAGGAACTTCAAGTGGTTCCTAATGCGGAGAAGCCCGTGACACTGTTTTGTGACAACGACGGAGCTGTTGCACAGGCTAAGGAGCCTAGGGCTCACCACAACACCAAACATATTGCGAGAAAATATCATTTTGTTAGAGAAATGGTTCGAGATGGGAATGTTATACTGTAGAGAGTAGACACAGCAAATAACGTTGCTGATCCGCTTACCAAGCCACTATCTCAGAAGGTCTTAGAAAGACATCTGGAGAGTATGGGTATTAGATACCATAGTTTGTGGCATTGAGTGCAAGTGGGAGATTGTTAGGAATATGCCCTCAAATGCCACTCAGAGGATGAGAGAGTGAGAGCAATTGTATTGTAATTATGAATATTTAATAAGGCAGTTATTATTTCTATATTATTGTATATCACTGGCATTGTGATTTAGTATATAGAATAATAGTCCTTGCATTTGAGAGCGAACATTCTACTCCATATGGAGATAAGGAGATATGCACTAGAAGTGTTTACAGCTCGAATGCTTAACTAGTTCGCAAGTCGATAAAACTTAATTGGGCAGTAAGTTTAGACAAGACTTGTATAACGTGTACTTTGACATGTAGAGTACAAGTTTTCACTAACAGTTAGTGGGAGCACACGTTATAGGTATGCTAATGGGATTAGTATACTCGAACACGACTCACCTCGATTCGGTCACATGGATATCACTCAGGATTGTCAATGACTGGATCGAAAGGTTGTGATAGGTATACGTGGACCTTTGACTTGAGGTTTCAGTAGGAGATGTGGTTGTGACATTAAGTTAGTCATTAGAGTAGTTCGATCCAATCGCCGGTTGGTGTGGTCAACCTCGAAATGCAACTTAGTGGGCAAGTAGCGCCTCTACCGAATACCAAGATAGAATTCTTTCTCCTGTTAGTGAGCAGGTAAATGTCCTATGCGGTTAATGGCAAATGAGATCATAAGTCTTTGGCCAAAGCAGTTAGAGCTAGTTGTATTTGATACACGAGAGCTCGATGATCTCGATTTGTATTAACAAATGCATAGAGTCAAGATACAATAGGGTTTGACTTTACCGTGACCCTAATACTTGACCGGGACATATGATTGAAGGGTTTATACATATACGGTATTCACGACATAATGGTTTTGGAATGATCCTATCATTCGTTCTTAGTTAGGTTACGGTGTGGGCCACGAGACTGGCTAAGTGGTACAAACACTCATTGGATCCTCCCAATGCTAACTAAGACGAACCTACAGAGTCGCGGCACAGGAATTGACGACGGATTATATTTAACTTATTCTCTCTTGGTTAATATTGGACATTGGATGCCTAATTCAATTTATTGGATAAATTAAATCGGTCTCGTGAATTAAATAAATTACTGGGTAACTAATTTATTCATATTATTTCTTAGAGAATTTATTTTTAATATAATTAATTAATTAGATTAATTAATTATATTAATATTGAAACATACCAAGGTTTATCTATCGGATTAGATACACGAGGGTCCGTTTCACGGACCGAAACGAACCAACTTCTTTTTCTCCTCCCTTAGCCGCCACCCCACTTTCATCAATTGACTTGGTGATTTTTTTTTTTTTTAAATGTGGGGACTTAATAATACATTTGATGTATTATTAGTTCATTATTTATTCTTGAAATAATTGATGAGGTGTGTGTTTAGTTTATAAAACAAACACAATCTCCCTCATTTTAAAAAAAGGGATCAGCCGTGAGTTGAAAAAGAGGAGTGAGGGAAAATTTTCTAAGTTTATACATTTTGAGTTCTAAGTGTATTTTGAGAGAAAATAATTTTTATAAAATACTTAGAGTATTTATAAAAATATATATAAGCTAATTCTATCAATTTCTAGCCGTATACTTGGAGTATAAATTGAGAGAAATATTTTCCGGTCATCTTCCGACGCGTGATACGTAGAGGCACGGTGCTTTCGGTGCTCGGAAATTTCCAAAAGCTCGTTTGATTGGATTCGTGTTCGTGCTCGGAATCAAGAAGACATTATCAAAGGTCAACGAGGGTAAGAAATCTTAATTTCATCTTCGTCCTTTTATTTTCGTTTATACGATGCTTGATCGATCCGTTTTTGGGGTTTGGTTTTTATCCGGTTTGACCGGTTTATTTCCGCTGCGTAACTCGTTTTTAATCACCGAATCCCAACAATTACACGCCGTAGAACCTTTCCTCAAGGATCTACCAGACTGGTAACAAAAACATACATCTCAACAACGCCCTTAAGGCTAATAGACTCAGTAGACCGATTTGCTCTTTCAATAAATATATACAACTCAATCTCAATACATGCCCACGCAGGGGTAAAATACAACACACTCCCGTACAATGGGGAAAGAATACTGCAGCAGAAATAAAATACGACTGAACCAATACAACAACGTACGGGTCCTCATGTGATTAGTATCGTTCATCTTTCATCATCCTTCATGCCAACTCTGTGCTATGCTCCCCAAAACCTGAATTCAATACAGACCACCCCCCGATTACTCGGGGATTAGCAAAATTCCACTATTTTGCTAGTGCAAGTACATAACCATATGAAATGTAACAAATAAACGGAAATCACGAATCGGGTAAGACAATTAACTACAAAAGCCTTCCCGAGAAGTTTTATTAATTAGAAAGCAATCACTGAAGTGTTTGAAAATAAATTCCTCATCTCGGGAATTTTAAAAGTAGAAACCTTGTTGAACTTCAAGTCCTTAGTTGAAAAATAACCATTTTAAAAATAAATGGGTCTCGGCCCAAAATCACTTTCTGTAAAATGACCTTCATAAAACCATTGGGATTCATCCCAAATCTCATCAAATCACAGTACACGAGAACAGTAGCAAGGTCCATTTTCCAACATCAAAACCCACAACTAAAGGACTAAACACAAACGACAATATTCTAGTGCCATCCTAGCCAAGTAGGCCAAATGAACAATTTACCTCTTACACACTTAGTCAATGCATGCAATCATGAAATCACCGTTCAAAAACACTCGTTTTCGAAAACGCCAATATCAAAACACATTTGCAAAATGCACCACAATTAACCGCGGACCCACCCCTCTGTGGACCCCTACCGAGACCCCGTCGGATCTAACCCGTAGTGGTTAAAAGCAAGCTCGCGGACCCACCCTTCAGTGGACCCCTACCGAGACCCCGCCGGATCTAACCCGTAGTGAGCATACACACACACACACGTTACTCATGCAATACTAATATGCTAAGAATGTAAGTTCATATACTTACTAAGATGCAATACTAATATGTTAAGAATGTAAGTTCATATACTTACTAGAGATGACCACTTATCCGACACTGTTATCATACTCATCACAATAACTCCATCAGGAACACTCAATCACGACCCAACAACACAATTAACACGGAATACACGATTCCACAACATTAAATAAGCAGGGGTATCATTAAAACCCTCAACGTTCAAAATAACCAAATCATAATCAACTCACACGAATCATATTCACGAGGGTAAACCAACCATCGTAAATCCAACATGTAAACTCTATTTGCAGGACACAAATCGTATAAGAAAGATACTTGCCTTGAAATCACGATCGAAACGAGACAAATCCTGAACATCATCAAGAATATAATAGCACCGAGAACACCACGAGAAAACACCACACGAATTACCAACACAAAATGGAGGTCAACACGGAATCCTTGAGCACCTATAATTCTCCGGAAGAAACAAAAAAAACATGATTACGACGAGGATCAAGACCAAACCAATGGAGACCACATCAAGCTATCGAAGGAAAACTCATTCGAACATTAAATGTTCAGTATACCTCAATAACACCAAAATCATCATTCAGGTTGAAACGAACCGAAGATATGGATATACAATCCATAAAACATGTTTAACAACATTATTGGACAACAATCGGTTTATCAAAACTGAATGGAAAATGAAATCAAGAATAAAACTCCCAAAAAGTCAACTATAGGGAATCAAGAAAAATACCTTGATCCGGCGAAGAACAAAGGATTAAATGATGTCAAACACATGAATACTACTAAAATTAATCATACTCATCATGGATTAATCGACAATACGGAACGAATTGGACAAAGATCCAAATACCCCAAAATTTCCCCAAGAATAGGGTTCTACGAGATTCACCTTGATTAAAGATGAATAACAAGTGTAGGTGTTGTTAATCCACACCAAGAACTCAAGAAAAATGATTTCTGAAGTGATTGGAAGAATAAATCGCCCTTGGAATCGTCGGCCGTGGAGAGGAGATGAAAAGAGAAAGAAACGAGCTGCCTCAACCAACTCTCTGGTTTTTATAGCCAGAGGGTTATTAGCGTGCGCTAACCTTCAAGGTTAGCGTGCGCTATCGGCCAAAAACCCAGTCCAGAACCTACGGTTCTGGACCGTTAGCGTGCGCTACCAGGAAGTAGCATGCACTAACCGCCCCTCGATAGCGTGCGCTATCGGGCCATAGTGTGTGCTACATGAACATCAACCGAGTCCAGAAACATTCTATCCAGTACTGGACTGCCGGATTAGCGCGCGCTACCTGGAATATTTATAGTGCTGCTACATTGGGAGAAACAACAGGTATTGATTACGATGATGATTATCAAGAGCCAAATGCATCAAATATTCCACCATCAATGACAATTACGATGAATAATGTTCCTGAAGGACGAGTCTTCCGACTCCGTGGTGATGTTCGTGGGTACATTGACGTTGATACAGACGAAGTACTTGAAAATTCTGATGAAGATAATGTGGACGACTTGAGGCATATTTTGCCGGATATCAACTCAGATAATGAGACAGACTGTAGTGATAACTCAGACTACGAGCCATAAATTTATTAGATGTTTATTTCATATGTTATATATAATGATTGTTTTTGTTTTTTTGGAAACAAAAAAAAATAGTAATAATAATAATCAAAACATTAACATAATATTAATAAAAAAATACAATACTGAGTACTCGGTCCCAACATATAAGTACTCGATCGAGTACTTACACTGCTGGACCGAGTTCTCCTCGGCACCTGGAAAAAATTGGGGTTTTTCTTTTCTTCTTTTTTCTTCCCCCACATGCGATTCAAGACACCAGTCCGCCCGTCACCCACCCGCTGGAACACCGCCGCCCGCCCGCCCGACCGCCCCCGACTGTTCCCTCGCAGCCCGACCGCCGCACATGTAATCCTTTTTTTTTTGCATTTTTAATGTATTAATTTTATCTGTAATTAGGTTGTTTTTCATATAGTTTTAATTATTTTTTAGTTTATTAGGTTAGGTTTTATTTGGTTTTTAGAATTTTTTATTTTATATAGTTTTCATTTGTTTGATAAATTTATTTTATTTGTTTGGTGAATTTGTTTATATTATTTGATGAATTTAGTATTTTCCATATTTTGTGTTTAATTTAGTTTTCATCAATTGTTAGTTGTGAATTGATGAAATATTTGATGAATTTGTGAATTGGATGAAATATGATGAATTGTGTGATGAATTAGGTAAATTGTTTGATGAGTTCTGAATTGATGAAATATTTGATGAATTTGTTTGAGGAGGAAGGGATTGTTTAGCCGGCGTTAATCGAAAGATTAACGTGGTATGGCATTGATAATTACTGTTGTGTGATTGTTTAATTTACTGTGGAAAATCTGTCGAATTTTTGAATATATGTATGTTTCTTTAATTTTGTTGTATGCGCATTATTTGAAGATTGAGAGAATAAAGAGAGCCTTGGGGAAGAAGTCTACAAAGTCGACCACTCCCGATTCGGGGGGAGTTCGGCAGCCTCTAGTAGGGCGGGTCACGCTACTCAGTACATATCTCAGAGTAGCGCTCGTGCCCGCTAGATACTAGAAGCTACTGGCATGAACGCTGACGATTTTATGAGGGCAACAGATGACCATGCTGTCGAAGCGAGACGGTCATCCATTCATATGCAGCGGTCGACCTATGAGCCCGCTGCACTAGCGTGGTGTTTATCCTTTCATACACCACGGTCGACTCCCTCGCAGACGGAGACTCGTATGCCTCACATCCATCGATCCACGTCCAACCCTCTTATATCAGGAGATGTACGGAGTTCCTCGTCGGCGGTGCCCCACGGTCCGCCGATGAGTCTATTCATGCCTCCTATGGTTCAGACTATTCTGGAGGTCGATGACACGGGAGTCCGAGTTCCCGTTCGATTGATTAGCCCTGAGGAGGCATACGTCTATGAGTCTTGGCCAGACAACATGCGTTGGCGGAGTTGTCGGGTTTCGAAGACGAAATTGTACGAGGAGATAGAGAGGGAGAAGGAGAAGGAGAAGGGGCAAAATGTAGTCGAGGAGGAGAAGAAAAAGAAGAAGACTCATGGCCTGGCAAAGGGTCTGGCGCTCGACTCGTATGTCAGTAAGCATGGCCATTATGAGATTTCTCTAGACAGACACGGATGGCCGGTGATGTCTTCTGACGCTACGACGGCTATAGCTGTAATGTGGGATTTCTCATTCGGAACAGAGTCCCCATTTTGTGGCTCAAGTGGGGGGACGTGCCGCAGTGCGTGAATGATGCTTTGAACAATGCTATGTCGGTAAGTTATTAAATATTTAATAATTATTTTTCAATCAACACGTAGTTCTTCAAAATGCAATATGTGATGTTTTTAAATTATTGCGTATTTATGTTGTTCATAGGTGTGGTTTGTCATTCCCGACTCTCTACTACGCACTTGGTGTGACGAGGTGCAGTCTACCAAGTAAGTCATTTAACTTATTTTGTATCTACATTGTTTGCGTAATTTTTTTCTTAAGAATAATATATGTTATACAACATGTGTTGTAGGTACAAATCTTGGAAAAATGAGATGCACATATTCTGGACAGCCTGGGGTGATACCCGAGAGGCTACCCCGGAAGAACTCAAGTTTTGGCAGTACGATTGGAAGTGGCTATGCGCCCGTTTTCGCGACCCGAAATTCATGGTATGAAATTATTTTTAATATATATGTAATTTTTTAATTGTCTGTAAAATCTTGTAATTCTTGCAATATTTTTTTGAAGGCGACTAGCTCGACCAATACGACCAATCGTGCTGGTCTGACTGACCAGCACAGTCTGGGTTCGCGGTCGTTAGCGAGAATTTTGCACGAGGCCACTTTTTCTGATTCGGTGGACAATGCATTTGTCTACGTGACTCAAAAAGCATATCCGAACCGTCCCGAAGAACATGTAAGTCTTTTTTATTTTATATTGGTAATAAACTAAATGCCTTTGTATCATACTTTTATTGATATTGAAATATTTATTTTCATATAACTTAGGAGCGTGTGCGGGAGGAGTCTGAGAGGATGCTTGTTGAGATTGCTCGGGAGCAGTATCTGGACTTAGCGGATACCAACCTTGATTCCGCTATTGGACAAATCGACCAGGCCGATCTTTATGTTCGCGCTAGGGTGTGGGGTACCGTCTACCCTCCTAGAGGTAGTCGGTACCGCACTAAGATGATGGGAGCTGAGGGTCACAGCCTATTGAGAGATACCCCCGGCTTCCGGCACCCTCGCGGACGGGATGCACGGACTACTTATCTCGAGGAGCAGTTGAGGGCGGAGAGGGAGCTCTAAGCTGAGAATGAAATGAGGACTCAGACGCGGTTACATGAGAGCGAGCAGAGGACTGAGACGCGGTTAGAGAGTTTCCAGAGGCAGCAGCAGGCCATGATGGACTATATGATGATGCCGACTCAGACCATTACTCAGGCTGGACTGCAGGCACCGGCTCCACCGCCTTCTATCTTCGGTCAGACCCCATCTTCACAGCCTCATGACGAGGATCTAGGGGATGGTGGTAATCCTTTTACTTCTACATTTGGACATTTAGATGATTTTGGTAGTAGATTGTAAAATATTTTTATTATGTTGATGTTGATCTTATTATGTATATGGAGTGGCAACTTTGTATTGTTTTGTGTTGTTATGTATTATGGTTTTGGTGCAATTGGCATGAGTTGTGTATTGTGTTGTTGTAGATATTGAAATTGCAGGTTACGAAATACAGGTTTTGGGACTTCTAAATTCTGTGTTTTATTTTATTTTTTTATAATGGGTTTAGCCGACAACTATAAAAATCGTCGGCTAAACCTTGGCCGACGAATATCGGCCGACGGTTTTTTAGCCAACGACTGAGAGAATTAGCCGACGACATTGACCTTTAGCCGACGACCTAAAGTCGTCGGCTAAAATCCCGATATTGGTAGTGTAATAAATATAATAAATATTAATGGCATATGATATAAAGAACTATAATTTAATTGAGTTTAAACTATTTGTGACAAAAAAAACTCTATCAAATGAAAACTTGATGAGCGATAAATTTTTTATTTTTTGAGGGTAGAATTATTTATCAAATAAAGATTGGTAGAAGTTTATTGCTTGTAAAAAAAGATTTATAGTTTTTTTTGTATTTTTATGTCAGATTTTTAGTTTTCTGATATAATTGATTTGTAAAATATATTTTCTAAATCAGTTAAATTTACTTAAAACGTATTCAATTTCTCTCCTAAATTGATTGAATAATACTATTGTTTTTATTATTTAGAAAAAAATCAGCTAAGTAAGCTCTTTAACATAAATGCAAAGTATGTTAAATAAAGAAATCTATTGTTGGATATTAAAATTATTTCGTTTATTGCAAGAATGTATTCTTTTGTTGGATAATACAAAGAGAATCTATTCTTAAAAGGGTAATAAAAGTATTATAATTTTATTCTGGAGGATATATTATATAAAGTAAATCGATTCTTAAAGTAGTAATCATAATATCTTTCCATCAAAATAATATGGTTAAAAATTTTATCGCTCATCAACTTTTCATTTGATAGTATTGTTTTGCCACAAATAATTTAAACTCAATTAAATTATAGTTCTTTATATCATGTGCCATTGATATTTATTATATTTATTACATTTGAAAAATAAAATCATATATATATACATAATGAGAAAATTATCAAATTGGTCCCGTATGTGGGATCAATTGGCCAAAAGCCCCGTCTGTCTCAAGCGGACCCACTATTTTTGCCACGTGTCGTCCACATCAACTCCGATGGCCGGAAAATACTCTGGCCGGCGACGGAGGACTAAATTGGCGAAAGCATGGGGAGATATGGGGTTTTTTGGTCCGCCGGAGATAGACGGGGCTTTTTGGCCAATTGATCCCACATACGGGACCAATTTGATAATTTTCTCAGAATAGTAATAATAGTAATAATAATACTAATAGTAATAATTGTAATAATAATAACAATATTAATAATAGTAATAGTAATAGTAATAGTAATAATAATAATAATAGTAATAATAATAAAGAATAATAATAATAATAATAATACGAATACTAATAATAGTAATAATAATAATAGTAACAGTAATGGTAATAATAATAATAATAGTAATATTAATAATAATAATAATTGATTGGGGATCAGAGGCTTCAAATGTGGCTATTGGAGAGGAGAGGGTCGCGTGCACAGAGAGAAGAAAGGTGAAAAAGTCCATCAAAATCTCGTGATGAGGTAAAATTTTTGGAGAATTTTCTCTTTGTATTTTTGAACGAAAATCCTACAAAATCCATGAGATTTTAAAATCTTTAAAAGTCCATGAAGTTTTGAACAACTGAGGATTTTTAAGGAGTTTTCATAATCCGGATTGAATACCTCCAAATTTTTAAGGATTTTTCAAAATCATGATTAAATATCTCCAAACTTTAATAGTCTAAAAAAAATCTAATAAAATCTTAATTCAATACACCCATTAATAAATACATTTTTATTATTTTTGAAATTTTTTGCTCAAAGGCTATATACACGAATATTTGGTAGGGGAAGTCTATGTGGACAACTTCCCCTCTAATTGATTACCACACTCCAAACTTGAAAACGGTAAAATATGCGAACCCAGCAGCCAGAGGCAGCTTTCAATTTCAAACCCGAGAAAACGATTCAAAGAATATCTGGAGACTTTTTCCAATTCACCCTAAACCCTTGAACGCATAGTTGATATTTTCTCCATTTTGATTCAGAACACACATTTTTTTTACTGGGGTTATCCATGGCAAGCTCAGTCTTCCCTGTTGTTCTACTCTTTTTACTAACCTTTTTTCCTTCCCGAGTTCAATCTCATGAAGAAGGGTTTATCAACGCAAAAATATCAAACAGGGGTCTTGATCATCTCAAGGATTTGCTGATTGAAAAGGCTGGCTCGTCATTGGTTCCACTTAAGCTGCCCAAGATTGAGAAGCATGTAAAAATACCGATTGTGGGTAGAGTTCAGATGGTTGTCTCCAATATTACTATTGATACAATTAATTTAACTTCATCTACTTTGAAAACTGGAGATGGTGGAATAGTTATAGATGTTTCTGGTGCCACCGCGAATTTGAGTATGAATTGGAAATATTCTTACACTACTTGGTTGCTTCCGATTGTGGTCTCTGATAAGGGGAATGCCACTGTTCAGGTTTACTGGTAGCATGAGTTGTTAATTTAGATGCTTACGAAATTTTACATGTCTAGACTAAATGTTGTAACGTTTGGTACTTTGACTTTACTAACAACTTCTAACAAGAATTGTATGGCAGCTGAGTGTTCTTGCTAATCTGTGTTTGTTTACTGTAAGTATCCGTTTCCACCTTAAGGTAAGGGAGGATTTTGCTAGTGAGATTTTAATGTATCAGCACCTGCTAATGAATCAAATTGGTGAAAATGTTGGAGTTAAGTGTCCGATATCTAGTCCAGAATGTAAGACCGGACTAATATCTGTAAAACGGTAAGTGTTGAGATATTTTCCATGTCCTATGGTATATGTTCCCCGGCTCTAGGATAAAATGGAATAAATCAAAATTGCTCATTAAATTACTAGGTGTCTTACCAATGTGAAGTAGTAGATAGTCCTTACACTTTTCATCAAGGGTGAATTCGGAAACAACCTCCCAATTCTCACAGGGTCAATTCGGAAACAACCCTCACCTGTGCTTACTATGTAATTGTGTTGTTACTTAAACAAAATTGGTGTATTTACAACATGATTTATGCGCATAGATCACTGAAAGGGACGAGAAAATGGTAACATAAACTATTGATCTATGCCAATTTTACTTCTCATTAACTATTCACTTAATTTCTTCTCTTTTCACCCAAATTTGATGTTATATGAGGTCATTTATTGCCGTGTCACCATTTTCTTGAAAGTAGGTTAAGTCCTCGACATGCAGCCTTTGTTGTTGTAATGGTTATAAGAATGTGGTCCTATTTGTGAAAGTCATGTAGTCTTCTTAGTTGTTTATGCAACAAGTATTAATGAATTTTGCACCCTCTAAGGTTGAAGGATTGGAACTTGGACTTACCCTGAGTCTGAAGACTCTAGAAGGATCTCTAAAGCTGACTATTTTGGAATGTGGATGTTACGTGAATGATATATCCATAAACTTGGATGGGGGAGCATCATGGCTTTACCAAGGGTATCCTATTTAACACTGTTTTCCTCTGAGTTGAACTCATTTATTTCAATGTGCACCTGATATACGAATTATGAAATTATTCATCAGCATAGCCTCATTCTGTGTTTTAGAGTTTTTATTTGAAACCAACTAGAAGTTGCATCTATATCTTTCTTTTATAATTATGGGCATTAGAGACTTTTGCAGATGGTATAAATCGGGGTTGTCAAGTCGGTAAGTCGAGCAGTCGACAGAGTTCTGACTGAGCGACTAGTCGTTTGGCTAGTCGGTAAGTCAAAAATAATAAATAATAAATATAGATATAACATGTAATAAAATAACTTGAAATAACTTAGGAAATATGTCCCAAAAAATAACAAATTAAGTTCAACACAAGGTTCAACACCACATATAATCTGTCATAAGTTTTAGTACAATACATAAATGAGATGGAATCAAATGTTGTCATCAAGCTCTAAATCTACATTTTCCTCTTGACCACTACTGTGATGTGTAGGAGTAGATGGCCTATGTCCATAATCATCTTCAACACCCACATAATCATCTAAAACCATCAGTGCCGCGTCCATCTCCAAATCAAACGATGCATCTGTACGTGAACAAGAACCACAAACACGCCAATTGTACACTATGTCAGAACCTCTTCTAGGATTACGTCGACCCTCAATGCCGTCCGACGCATCCAATGTTCTATCCACGCTAAGGCAAAACTAATCATCACCGGGATTAACTACTTCTCCATCCACCCACTCGTTGTCCCATTGAAAATCATCTAGAATCAACGGATCAAAGTTTTTACCACTCTCCCGCCTCTTTTGAAACCTTGTTTCAATCTTCCAACTGTATTGTATATACACTAAATCGTCCAAACGTCGATGCTCTAGTCTATTCCTTTTCTTGGTGGGAATCTAGATAATATGTAGTACATATTAGTAACAATAAAAACATAGAAATTAATATAATATCTACAAACTACAATGGAACACAAAAGTTAGTCACAAACTCAAAAGTACTCCCATTGTGTTCGCAACCGGATGAAGAACAACAATGGCCAACGATCCTTTTAGCAAGCATAGTAAGACCACCAAAATCACTGCACCAATCCACTAAAATATAAAGAGATTAAGATGAAGGTTCATAAAACATATTATGTTGTAATATTATAGAAAGGATAAGATGATAAAATATAAATATTAACTTAATGTACTTACGCGGATTCTTTGTTTTCCTAGACCGAATTCTCAATTGCTCTCGAAAAGCATTTCTTGATCGTAGTGATCGGCTTGTTCCCTAACTTGCTCCATCACATTTATTTCAACCACCATCTTTTCAAGAACATCATTGAACTTCATTCTCAACCTTGAGTATGCTGGATCATTTTCTTTGATATCAAAGAACTTCCCCGAATTTAGGAATAAAGCCGCTCCATACAATTTTACTTCCATTTGAGACTCCCATCGTCTCTCTATGATGCTCACGTCTTTTTTGAAAAAAATTGCTGTTTCTCAAGTGTTCCTTTGATCTTCTCTTTGACATAGTCCATTGCCGCAAAAATCTCAGCCATAGCTGTTTTTTCATCCACGTCAATCCTCAAAACACCCAAATGTGGTTGTGATGCTCTAATACAATCCTCAACATTATTCCAAAACATTGTTGAAAGAACAACATGATGCACCTTTTCCCCATCAATAGTTTTGAACAACTTGGAATTGAACCAATTTTCACCACCAAACAATCTTTTCAGAGCATCCCTATGTTATACAAACTCAGTAATGTAAGAAGTGCCATAGAAAATCTTGTTGCTCCTGCTCTCACAAGGTCTTTCCCGTCCGTATTCTCCCTCATGACACTAAGGAGTCGACCATGCCTATACACAGATGTTGTTATTCATTTCCCATGTATGATAGAAATGTTAAATTCCTTCAACTTGGCAATATCCTCAAGCATTGGATCTAAGCAATGTGTGGCACAAGGAGTCCAGCAAAGTGTAGGATTCCGGCTTGTCGACTAGTCGCTCGACTAAACCCGGTTTTTCTAGTCAAAAGACCCATTCGGTCGTGGGATTCCGCCTTGTCGACTAGTCGGTGACTAGTCATCGGCTAGTCGATGATTTTATAACACTGGTATAAATTATCCACTCTACCTGTTATATCTTTTGATAGCTATTTGTTTGTTCATTATTACAAAAAGCTAATATGCCATCCAATGCTTAATTTATCGAAGTCGGTTTCTTATTTCTGTTGATTTTATTTACTTCGGACATGGCATTAGCGGTGTCAACTTGTACCATTTGCTTAAATAAATAGAATCACCCCCCCCCCCCCCCCCCCGAAGTTCCAGTAGAGAAATAGCTCATTTCATCAATTAAATGATTCCACTTGAAGCTGCACGCGGATTTTCTATTGGATTTAGATAATTCTATATCTGGATCTCTATCTAAACTCTGAGGTGGTTCCTTCAGCCAGATCAAACTGACCAGATCATAATATGCATGTTCTAGAAGTAAAAAAATATTTTCGTGTGATCATGTCAATTAGCATCATGTAATAATGCCTTCTGAAACTTCATATGTTTCATCTATAGAACATGCATATTGCATGTGGAACTACATTTATTATATCAAACATACAGAAAATTGCAATAGTCAGCTTACAATGTTTTTTTTGCTCTCTTTTCTGTTTTTGTGTTATGCGATTATGCAAGTATGTTACGGATCGGGTTTACACCCGCCGTAGAGGGCCGCGGGTCGCATGGGCCGCAGGCGCAGATTAGGGTTATTTTATTATTAGACTACTTATTATATTATTATTAAGTTATTAAGTATCATTATTTATTATTAGGCCCCTGCGTGGGTATATATATATATGAGTAAGTTGTAGGAGGATTTATTATTGAAAACCCTAGTTCATTGATTCGGTACGTTGTGCTTGGGCAGGAGAGATCTCCTGATTGTCTATCTATCTAATCTTTCATATCAATTCATTGAATAATTCCTCTTTACTCTATCAAAGTATCAATCATTATTTTATCAATGTCTCATACTGAACTGCACCCTAATCCCAACTGTTTTGGAGTATGTGGCATGAAAATTTTAGTGTCAAATAATGGTTTAAAATTTGTTAACACTATAAATTCATGCAAAAAGCAAAGTAGCAAAGTTTGAGGCCGGATTCCATTCCTGTCACAACCTTCAGTCATATGAAGGATAAATGCGATGAAATTTCAAAACCATCATCATCATCATATGTATTTCCGCTTCTATTAAAAATATCATGAGATTGAGGATGAGTAGAGATAATTGTTGTCATTTTCCATTACAGTCTTGACATTGTAAAATCACATATCATGAGATTGAGGAGGAGTAGAGATGATTGTTGTAGTCATTTCCCATTACAGTCTTGACATTGTAAAATCAACATGTGCATCGTGGAAAATGACGAATACTGATAACAATATGTCATTAAAAGTTAATATTCCTCTTTTATGTTTACCAGCTTGGTGGATGCTTTTGAGGGCCACATCAGTTCTTCTGTTGAAGATGCTGTTTCGAAGAATGTAAAGGAATCAATTCTAGAGTTTGACTCTCTGTTGAAATCTCTCCCTAAAGCAGTACCTGTAACTAATATTGCTACACTGAATGCGACGATTGTTGATGACCCAGAGTTGACTGACTCATCTCTTGGCCTTGAAATAAATGGCTTATTCTCTGCCACGGATGAACTTGTGCTTTTCAGCCACTATCACAGTTTACGAGCTTCAGTTCCCCGTAAGGAAGCAGATAAGATGGTCGAAATCTCTTTGCATGAAAATGTCTTAAAATCTGCATCGTCAGTTTACTTTAAGGTAAATTCTTAATTTACTTTTTTGTTTGATTGGTATAAAATAGGACTATAAACTTTCTTCAGTGGCTCTGAAGCCACCTGAGGAGGTATACTGTTATCCATTTATAACACTGAATTATTTATTTGACTTCCACCCTCTGTGTAGCTAACCAACAGTTGTTTTCTTTTTCAATCAGGCAAGCAAGATGCATTGGATTGTTGATAAAGCACCAGATGAGTCCCTCTTGAGCACCGCTGGGTGGAGGTTCATCGTCCCCAAGTTGTACAAAATGTACCCGAATCATGACATGAGTCTGAATCTTTCTGTAACTTCACCACCAATAATAGAAGTTGAAAAGCAGCAGATTAAGGCAACAATACCCTTAGATGTGGTGATTGATGTTTTGGATGTGGAGGAAGTAATACCAGTTTTATGCATTTCCGTGGTAAGTGAAATTTTCTAAGTTATCAGGATTGCAAGTTGATACATCTTTTATGGTGGTCTTTGCTTTTGGCTAGTATATCATCAGGATCCAGTTAGTAGTTCGTGTTGATACATTTGCTCTTAATAATGGGAACAGGGAGATTTAGTTAAGAAAGATGAGCTTTTTGCATCTTCTGCTCTGCAGTGATTGAACTTCTCTACTGTATATCCTTGTTGGTACAGGAGATATGTTAGTACTTGTTTCATTTAAACTGATTGTTCATGAATTTTCTTCAGGTTGGGGAAATGTTGAATAAATAGAACAATCAACCTGTGCCGGTAATTTTTTTTTCTTTTTTCGTTTTACATAGAATAAGAAGCCTTTTCTAGATTATGCAGAAGTGTTGCTTTTAAACTCAAACCAGAAAGCCTTTCTTAACACTACTGTTGATTTCTGTTAGGTGATTATCACAATTTATTTTAGTTGAGAAGTCAGTGACTGGACCTCTGTAGTAAGTTGAAGCTTCTGAATTCGTATAGAGTGTAAACTTTATATCTTAATTGTGTTCGGGGTGAACATTGCAAGCTTGGTTTGACTGCGGATTATTATTATTAGGGCGTGTGTATATTCTGATTTAGTATATTGTTTTTATATCTATATTGTTTTAGAATGAAATTAGCAAGATTTGTTTGCTTCAGGTCATTAGTACTTCTGCATCTGCTGGAATTTCAAGGAATGCTCTGACTGGCAGTGTGAAATTAAATGACTTCAGTATGTCTCTTAATTGGAGCGAAGTTGGTGACTTGCACATGCGTGCAATCCAGGTATTTTGTTTCGACTTCGACTTAGTTTAGTTTGGGTATAGGGTCAGTGTTTCTAAGACCTAAAAAGCTTCAAGACATGCATTTTGTGTTTTCCACCTCACCACCCAAAATTTTTTTGCAAGTAAATTATCATGTCAAATGAGATAGCCTTATTAGAATACATATAGACCCCCCCCCCCCACCCCCCCACCACAAAATCACCTAAATCCCCCCACCCCTCAAAAAAAAGAAAAAGGAATAAGAAAGAAAATGATAATAATAATAATTGAAGGGTAGTCCAACATTTTAACTGTGTGTAAACAAATATATCTGAAACAAAGAATGACTCTTGACTACCATGATGACAGTGCTTATAATTTAGTATAAAAATAGAATTAGCTGTTGAGCTTTTCCAATTGCCTGTCGTACAAATCTGAACAATGAGCTGTTGTAGACTTGTAGGATAGGTTGATGACGATTTCTAAAACAAATGTCCAGACGAGCTTTATACTTTATGAATGCGGTGAATCTCAACCCTTGCTTGTTTAGTGTTTTTTTTTTTTTTTTTTTTGACGAGCATTTGAGGAATTATACTCATTGGTTTTGGATTTGAACCCCAAATGATTTATGCCTACCTATTTGCTTTCAGATCTACAGGTGTATAAAATACATTTCATGTTTCCGTGTACCCAAATATTTTACTTTTCTTCAGTCGATTATGAGTATCTGCTACCCTTGCAGACAGTAATGTCCACCACACTGAAGACTGTGATATTGCCATATATTAATTTAAAACTCAACAGAGGACTGCCGTTGCCAGTTTTCCGTGGCTACAAGCTTGCAAATGCCCAAATACGAGTCTGTGCAGACTCGTGGATTGTGATATGCAGCGACGTGATATCTATCTAAAACTTGAGTCTCGTTTGATCATGACCTGATATATTTTAGAGCAATTCCATCCTTCAGATCAGAGTATTGATGATAGCATCACCTGTGGAGGGTTTACGTTCTACATATTTTTCTATGCTCTGTTCATAGGAGATTTGATTGGTTGTTAAGTGCTAATTTTAGATGTATCCTGCAAGGAAGGGGATCTGGTGCAGTACAGCACCATGCTGTGCTGCACCCCACCGTCGGATCACACACACCCGCACGGGTGTGTGTGTGCGCGTGTGTGATCCGACGGCGGATCTGGTGCACAGCATGGTGCTGTACTGCACCAGATCCGAATCCATCCTGCAATCGTATATATGTGGTTATCTGTAAATTAAATTCATCTGTAACATGCGCATCTGATGTAAATGAAATTGTCCGAGGTCTGTTACTGTCCAAAATTGACTCAGTTGATTCAACTCATTTCACAGTTAATTTGTTGCATTTTTCTTAGCAACAATTAATTGTCTTGCAAAAAGTTCTACATCAAATACGTTCTGTAGCCATGTTATATATATATATATATATTTAGGATCAAATGAGAATGATTCTTATTATGCGAATTGCGAATATGCATGAAATATATGCATCTTGCGCATCAAAATTGCAATGCATTAAAATATGCATTATATGCATCAAATTTTTGTGAGAATAAATCTAGGCCATCCATTTATTAAGATTTATGGATAAAATTCATTCTTATTTCTTAACATAAGTTGCATTTTCACCAAAAACCCACACATATATATATATATATGGGAAAATAATGCTTTTCGTCCCTGTAATTTACACGATTTTTGCTTTTAGTCCCTACGAAAATTAAAATGTTATTTTGATCCTTGTAATTTCTAAAACGTTCTTTTTTAGTCCCTGCCGTTAACCTCCGTTTATTTTTAAAGGAAAAACAATGCTTTTCGTCCCTGTAATTTGCGTGATTTTAGCTTTTAGTCCCTACGAAAATTGAAATGTTATTTTGATCCTTGTAATTTCTAAAACGTTCTTTTTTAGTCTCTACCATTAATTGTATATGTCCAAATAACATAATAGTGCAGTAACAAATTCATGAGTGCAGTAACCCAATTTGACAAATAGAGTATGTCCATATAGCATAACAGTACAGTAACAAAAAAAAGAGAAAAACAGAATTTTGTGGTCTTGTAGTATTAACTAAAAAGGCAAACCACTGCCATCAAAGAGTACTTAAATCAGCCCAAAAAATGCCAAACAGTCTAATATAATGGCAAATACAAAACATCCAAAACAACCCAAGTATTACTATTTGTCAAAAGATGAATTTTCGTGTTACTGTACTCATGAATTTGTTACTGCACTATTATGCTATTTGGATATATACTATTATTCTCAAAAGCCAGTTGTGTCACCATAATTTTGAAAAATTAACACATTCAATTGGCACATGTATTACTGGTAGTAAACAATAAGCTTACTAATTACGTGGTTTTTAGTTTCCAACGGGGTTTTACAATTGATTACGTTATAGTAATTGGTGACCAGTCTTTGTGTTTGCTAAGTCATTAAAAATAAAAGGAGGTTAATAATAGGGACTAAAAAAGAACGTTTTAGAAATTACAGGGATCAAAATAATATTTCAATTTTCGTAGGGACTAAAAGCAAAAATCACGCAAATTACAGGGACGAAAAGCATTGTTTTTCCTTTAAAAATAAACGGAGGTTAACGGCAGGGACTAAAAAAGAACGTTTTAGAAATTACAGGGATCAAAATAACATTTTAATTTTCGTAGGGACTAAAAGCAAAAATCGTGCAAATTACAGGGACGAAAAACATTGTTTTCCCTATATATATAGCGATTTAATCTGACTACCTTTTTAGATGACCTAATTACAATTTATTTCTTATTTTTTTAGATATTACAATGAAGGACAATCTTTGCTCTGTCTAGAAACTATATTTACAATGAAGGACAAAAGTTTCAGATGATGTCATAGGAGAGAGAGTACTGATATTCCGGATTTACCCTTTTATTTTCCTTTTTGTTTTTACCTATTTATTTTTGGCCTCACGTGGGTGACACATGTTGGACCTAATTGTAACACTTTTGGGCTTCAGTGTAATAAATTTTCAAACTTTCTAGAAAATAATATTTTTTCTAAAAAAAGAAAGTATTTTCTGGAAAAAATATATTATTTTTCGAAAGAATAAAAAAAATTATTTTCTGGGAAAAAAATTATCTTTTCAAAAACATTATTTTATGTTTTTTTATTATTTCGAAAAAAATCAAAAAAATATTTTCTGGATAAAAAATTATTTTTGGCAAAAAAAATATTATTTTTTCGAAAAAATAAAATTATTTTCTGGATTTTTTTATTCTTTGGAAGGATAAAAAAATTACTTTCTGAAAAAAAAAAAATTTTTTGCGAAAAAATAAAAAAAAAATTATATTTTGAAAAAAAATTATTTTCTCAAAAAAAAATTATTGTTTAAAAGAAATGTATAAGCCAAACACTTTAATAATTTATAAGCTATTTGTTTCATATTAAATGTATTTTAAAGAAATGTTTTATTCAAGTAAATAGAGGGGCATTTTCGTCTTTTTAATGGAAGTCAATACCAAACCAGATTTTTGTCCTTCGCTGTAATTTATAAAACAATAGGAATTAAACTGTAAACAGACCATCTAATAAGGTAGTTGACTGTAATATCTCTCTCTCTCTCTCTCTCTCTCTCTCTCTCTCTCTATATATATATATATATATATATATATATATATATATATATATATTGGCGCGTTCAATGCAGTACCAATATTAGATTCAGTACTTTACAGTATTAATTTATGCATGAGTTTTGTACTAATTATGCATGAAATATATGCATTTCGTGCATCAAAATTTCAATGCATTAAAATATGAGGCGGTCGTCTCTAGTTGGTCACTGAGGGTCGTCATCGGCCAGTCGCTGAGGGTCGGCATCGATCGGTCGCCAGGAGTCGGTCGCCAAGTACCGAGGGACGATCGTCTTTGATGTCGATCGCTCGGCACTCGGACTTCTCCTGGGACCTTCGGTTGGCCGATTTGTGTTGTCTGCGGGGCTAAGGCTGTAATACCCAGTTGTAATTCAGTAATTATCATTCAGTATTTATCATTCAGTAATTGATACTCAGTAATTTCATTCATTATTGATCATTTGTCACTCATATTCAGTCATGGTATTCATCATTCAGAGTAATCGTATCGTGTATCAATCGTCATTCATCACTAATCTGATTGGAGTTTCGTGCCGTGTTTATCATCATTGTCATTTTCGTTGCGAGCTGTGCATGAGGAGTAGCGCACGCTACATACTCCTTTTAGCGTACGCTAATTGGGTATAGGTAGCGCACGCTACCACTCAGCTTTAGCGCACGCTAAGGTTACCTCGGCTGCAGTCCAGAAGGTACTGGACTGCAGGTGAGTTGTAGTAGCGCACGCTATATGTGTGGAGTAGCGCGCGCTAGGGACGGATCAGGTTGAGTCCAGTGGCTACTGGACTGCACTGGATTTATTCATAGCGCACGCTATGTATTGTTGTTAGCGTACGCAACCAATATATTAGCGCACGCTAAACAATGGTTGTAGCGCACGCTATCGGGCCGATCGAGGTCGACGGTTTTACGGACTCGATCGGGCATCAATATTTCGATAGCGCACGCTAATAATGGGTCTTAGCGCACGCTAGTAGTATGGCCGTAGCGCACGCTACAAGAAGGTACGTAGCGCGCGCTACCGTGTTCGGACAGTGGGTACTGGACTACCCAAATTACTCGTTAGCGCACGCTACGCACAAGGGCTAGCGCACGCTAACCTGGACTGACTATAAATTGGACAGTTTAGTCAGAGTTCGTCATTTATTCATCTCATTTCATTCCTTCGGTAATTTTGGGCGATTTCGAGCGATTCGGAGAGGATTCTTCGAGGCGTAATCATCAATCATCATCTTCAAGCTCATCTTTCGGATTGATCATCATTTCATCATCTTCATCACATCGAATCAAAGGTATTAATCTCTTGGATCTAGAATTTCGGATTTTTGGGTTTTCCTTCCGATTTCTTCGTGTAAGCTTGGATTATCATTGGAATATGTTAGTTATGGATTATCTAACTTGGATAAATATATTCCTACGGATTTAACGGTTATTTTCGGAATTATTCCAAGAACCCTTGGGGTTGACTTCGGTTATTTTGGGGATTTCCGATTGTCGTTATTATAAACTTGGATTGTGGATTTCTATGAGATTATTGATATCATTGATAATGTTTTGCTGGTTTGAATCAATCATGTTGGAGTTGGTTCGATTATTTGGGTTTGGTTTTAACCAACGGGTATCTCAACGTTTTCGTTAGAGTACATCTACGAGTTCGGATATTGTTGTATCGACGTTTGGATCGGTTATGATCGTATTTGAGTCGTGTATTGATCGGTTGTTGGTAACTATTGATGTTCAAGGTTGTTCGAGCGACCGACTTTTCATTTAGGACGTTGTTCGTGGAAGGACATTCTTCATCGGTATTGAGTAAGTTAATTCTTACTCGGTTAAAAGGATATTCATGCCTTTTGTTGTTGTTCATTCATAATCATAACTCATTCATCATTATATTAACCGTATCAAAACTTGTTGTTATCAATTAATCATTTCAGTCATAAGGAACGACGGTTCCAATCTTTTCATTGAGCTGTCATTTATTTCATTACCATTCCACCTCGGTGAGTCATTATTCATTTTCGATGTCACTTTTGTCATAACGTGGCATTCCGGGTCATACTGGCGTGCCGGTTGGTATGTGTAGGATTTTCATGTCGGGCACATTATGGTCGTGTGTTGGTTGTTGGCCTCACATTGGACTATGCACACGAGATTGATTGTTTCGTGAGACTGATTAGGTACAAGACCACGCGTGTATTGATCGTTGGTGGCTTGTGCACGGACACATTTCCATCCCGGGCGTAGTGTGGCGCCACCCTTTGAGCCGTACTGTTAGTTGATTCATATAGCATGTTTGATTGCGTATGTTTCGACAGGATATTTCATAATTTTAGATATAATCATGATTGTGTATTTTCAACCCTTGAGGATTGTTGTCCTTTGTAACTGACCCCGTTTGGGGATTTTGTTTTTCAGGTCATGGCCAGGCAAACGCACGGGGAGAGCACGTTGACGGCGAGGAGTCCTAGTGATACTAGTAGGGGGCCCCGATCTTTCAGTTATTCATGTTATTGTCCTTTATTTTCCGCTGCAGACTTTCATTTGAATACTCCGTTTCATTCAGTGTTGTGTATTTTATCTTCATATAAAATACACTAGTATTCGGTGTTGTCCTGGTGTGTTGTAACTAAACTCCTCATCGGAGTAATTATTGTTGTAATGTAGTTCGGTACTACATTTATCTTGTGTAATTCATCCATTTTCATTCGCCTGGTGGGTCCCAGTCGGGGGTCTACGGCACTGTAATATCCGCCTAGTTTGGGGTGTTACAGAGTTGGTATCGGAGCGTGGTTTTGAATACTACCCTCCAAGTCATGTCTCATTTGAAATCATCGTCATCGGACTAGTATCATTGGACTTTCGCGTCACGTGTGACCTGTGCAGATGTCGAGCCAATCAGACCGAAAGAACTGTAAGACTTCTAACGCCATGGTATAATTTCTGGCGATAGTCATTCATTCATCATTCATCATTTAACAATCCTCAAACATCATCATTCATTATGATCGGCACGATCATATTAACTCATCAATCACTCAATTCATTTCATTACTCAGTTAATAATCAGGACGATCATGTTAACTCGTTAATTACTCAATTCATTTCATTACTCGATTGTCAACTGGATGATCATATTATCAATCTTGTTAAGTTATTCAAGATAATCATTTCAAGAATTTCATCGATAATCATGTAACTTCAAGAAATCATTCATATAATCACTAAGTTAGAGCATGTATACTCATTTTCATCATCTCATGACATAATCATAACGTGCTAATCATGCGGAAATATAATCATTATGCGACCTTCCTACTTCAAGATGGAGAGAGCTGTCAGGATGCACGGTAGAGAGCGCGCGGACCGAAACCCGAGAAATAATCACTTCACCGGAAATCGTGCCCAAGACTCGGCTCGATCGTAAGATGTTCGGGTTGATCCACTCACTTTTATGTGCCATGATGACCCATGTGCGCTTGCTCAATCATCATTGCGCCACTGACCGGATTAATCGAGAGAACTCTCCCGTATGAGACGGCTGCTAAGGAAAGTGCTGAACAACAACCTTCATCTTTCAGCAAGAAATCAACGAAGCGTAATCAACCCAAAGGCGGTCAGTCAACCTTCAAGAAGCCTCGTGTGAGCCCTATCGTTCCTGAGCGACCTTCTACGGCGCATAATCGTGCGGGATCTCATTCCCGAGCGGCCAGTTCGGCCATCACCTGTTTCAATTGTGGAACGTCGGGTCATCTCATCACTGAGTGTCTGAAACCGTCTATCACGTGCTATAATTGTGGGAATTTTGGGCATAAGGCCCGTTTTTGCCGAAAGGACTCCAAGTCGGCTCCGGCGGCATCTCAGGCCCCGAAGCAATCAGCCTTTCAGAATCAGACTGCTTTGTCAACGCCGTTTAAGACACTGGAAGCAAAGAGAGTTGGAGCTCGTATTTATCAGACGGGAGCGTCCGGTTCGGGGGCCGGCAAGTCCCAGATTCATATGATGAGGAGGATCGACGATCCGGTGGCCCGAATGATTTCAGGTATACTCGTAATTTTATTTCAACTTGTGTGTACCTTTTGATGCTGGTACACCGCATTCATTCATTTTCGAATCATGCTTGAATAGACTTATTTCGGGATAGTCCTATTGCTTGTGGACCTCATACCATCGGTCTACCTGACGATGGAAGAATTTTCGGAATCATACCGAATTAAGCTTAATGACCGCGATTGGTTGATGGATCTAATCGTGGTGAATTTATCTTAGGACGATGTAATTTCGGTATTAGTTGGTTTAACCGTCTTAATACTATCCTCAGTGTTTGTTAGCGTTTGGTCGCTATTTTCCGTCGTTGGTTGTTGAATGTGTGCTTCAGGGAAGTAATCCCCGTTGTTCCAGAAGAAGTATTATTATGACGAAAGCAGAGAAATTCCGCAATCGAACTATTCAATCATTCATTGTATCATTCTCATCGATTGGCCTTTCTAGGGCAATCGAGTTATTCAATCATTCCTTGTATTATTTCCATCGATTGGCTTTTCTAAGACAATCGAGTCATTCAATCATTCATTGTATCATTTTCATCGATTGGCCTTTCTAAGGCAATCGAGTTATTCAATCATTCATTGTATCATTTTCATCGATTGGCCTTTCTAAGGCAATCGAGTCATTCAATCATTCATTGTATCATTTTCATCGATTGGCCTTTCTAAGGCAATCGAGTTATTCAATCATACCTTGTATCATTTCCATCGATTGGCCTTTCTAAGACAATCGAGTCATTCAATCATTCACTGTATCATTTTCATCGATTGGCCTTTCAAAGGCAATCGAGTTATTCAAACAATCATTGTATCATCTTCATCGATTGGCCTTTCTAAGGCAATCGAGTTGTTCAATCATTATTGGTATCTCTTTTTATCAATTGACCATTCAAGGGCAATCGAAATGTTCGATCATTCGTGGTATCATTGTCATCGATTGACGATGTATTTCCAGACGAGTTACCTGGTTTGCCTCCACAGAGGGATGTGGAATTCACGATTGAGTTGGAGCCTGGTACGTTCCCGATATCGAAGGCACCGTACCGAATGGCCCTGACCGAAATGCGAGAGTTGAAGAATCAACTTGAGGAATTGTTCGAGAAAGGTTATATCCGACCGAGTGCGTCCCCGTAGGGAGCACCAGTGCTGTTTGTCAGGAAGAAGGATAGTTCTTTTCGCTTGTGTATCGATTATCGGGAGTTGAACAGGGTGATGATCTAGAGTAGTATCCCTTACCCCGTATTGATGATCTTTTAGATCAGCTTCAGGGAGCCTCAGTATTTTCCAAGATCGACTTAAGATCTGGATATCACCAGTTGCGGATTCGAGAGTCGGATATCGCGAGGACAACGTTTCGTATACGCTATAGTCATTAGGAGTTCGTAGTTATGCCGTTCGGGCTAACTATTGCACCTGCGGTATTCATGGAGTTAATGAATCGGGTTTTCATCGACTTTTTGGATCAATTTGTTGTTGTCTTCATCGACGACATTTTGATTTATTCTCGTAGCCGAGAGGAACACGAGGTTCATCTTCATCAGGTTCTCGACGTGTTGAGACGAGAGCAACTTTATGGAAAGTTGTCCAAATGTGGGTTCTGGAGGTCCGAAGTGACTTTCTCGGGCATGTAATTTCATCTGGCAGAGTTCGTGTCGACCCACAGAAGACGGAGACTATCCGAGATTGGCAACCTCCGAAAGATATTAAGTAAATCCGATGTTTCCTCGGATTAGCTGGTTAATTATCCAACCCACGGCCGGAGCTAGCAACCGTGGTTTTCGCGTTGGAAATTTGGTGTCGTTACCTTTATGGCATCACCTGTTAGATCTTCACCAATCACAAGAGTTGAAGTATATATTTACTCACAAGGAGTTAAATATGCGACAGAGGCGGTGGTTGGAACTAATCAAAGATTTTGATATCAAGATCCTTTACCACCCGGGCAAGGTGAACGTTGTCGCCGATGCCTTGAGTCGTAAGTCCGTACAGGAGCAGATGCTTGCTCGTTTAACAGTTCAGAAGGAGCTTCAACAGGAATTCCTTAGACCCGAGATCGAGTGCAGCTGGCGAGTTCGGGCGACTTTGTATGTTAGAGATTTCATCGTCACTCGAGGAGGAAATCCGAGAGAATCGTGGTTCGGACCCATCATTGTTGCGCATCCGAGAGGATGTGGCCTGTGGAAAGCCCTGGATTTGTGGTCCACGAGGATGGACTTTTGAGGTTTAAGAATCGGTTGTGCGTACAAATAATGACGAGTTGAAAGACTCGATTTTGAAAGAAGCTCATGCTACCCCTTATTCTCGTGCATCCGGTCTAGCAAGATGTACAAGGACTTGAAACAAAATTACCGGTGGAGTAATATGAAGCGAGAAGTCGCAGAATTTGTTTCGAGATGCTTAACTCACAACAAGTTAAGATTGAACATCGGCGACGTGGGTATGTCAAACCCTTCCTATTCCCGAGTGGAAGTGGGAAGACATTTCTATGGATTTCATCACGAGTTTGCCGACGAGTCGTCGTGGCATGAATACGATCTGGGTGATCGTGGACCGCTTAACTAAATCAGCTCATTTCCTTGAGATCAAGGAAACGTGGGGTCCCGCGAGACTTGCTCAACTGTTCATCAAAGAGATAGTCAGACTGCACGGTACTCCTAAAAGTATCGTTTCCGATCGTGACGGACGGTTTGTGTCGCATTTTTGGAAATCAGTTCATCGTGCTATGGGAACTCAGCTTAATATCAGTACCGCTTTTCATCCTCAGTCCGACGGACAATCAGAGAGGACTATTCAGACCTTAGAGGACATGTTGAGGGCATGCGTCCTCGATTGGAAAGACGATTGGGAAGCCCAACAACCATTAATCGAGTTCACGTATAATAACAGTTGGCATGCTTCGATCAAGATGGCACCTTACGAGGCCTTGTATGGTCGTCGTTGTCGCTCTCTGTTGTGTTGGGACGACCTATCAGAATCATTGGGCACCGAGCCCGATATGCTTATAGCCGCCCGTGAGAAGGTAGCTTTGATCAGGAGTCATTTGTTGACAAACGAGTCGATGTAAATCATATGCGGATAACCGCTGCCGACCATTAGAGTTCGAGGTCGACCATGTGTTGGTCAAGGTATCCCCGAGTCGTGGTACCTTCCGTTTTGGGAAGAGGGGAAAGTTGAGTCCGAGATTCATTGGACCGTTTGAGATTTTGGATCGAGTAGGCGAGTTAGCTTATCGATTGGCTTTACCTCCGGCGTTGAGCCGAATTCATAATGTGTTTCACGTCTCGCCTGCGGAAGTATGTTGCCGACCCGAGTCACATACTTCGGCCGACGAAATCGAGATCGCCGACGATAATTCATATGAGGAACGCCCTATACGAGTTTTAGAGCGCGAATCAAACAGCTTGAGGAATAAGACGATTCCTTTGGTTAAAATTCGTGGTCTAGACACGGAGTCGAAGAGGCTACTTGGGAAACCGAGGATAGTATGCGGGAGAGTTATCCCGAGTTGTTTGACCCTTAGTTTCGGGACGAAACTCTTTAAAGGGGGTATGTAATACCCATTGTAATTCAAGAATTATCATTCAAGATTTATCATTCAAGAATTGATACTCGTAATTTCATTCATTATTGATCATTTGTCACTCATATTCATCATGGTATTCATCATTCGAGTAATCGTATCGTGTATCAATCGTCATTCATCACTAATCGATTGGAGTTTCGTGCCGTGTTTATCATCATTGTCATTTTCGTTGCGAAATGTGCATGAGGAGTAGCGCACGCTACATACTCCTTTAGCGTACGCTAATTGGGTATAGGTAGCGCACGCTACCACTCGCCTTTAGCGCACGCTAAGGTTACCTCAGCGCATCCGGAAGGTACCGGACCGCAGTGAGTTGTAGTAGCGCACGCTATATGTGTGGAGTAGCGCGCTAGGGACGGATCGAGTTGAGTCCGGTGGCTACCGGATCGATCGATTTATTCATAGCGCACGCTATGTATTGTTGTTAGCGTACGCAACCGATATATTAGCGCACGCTAAACAATGGTTGTAGCGCACGCTATCGGGTCGATCGAGGTCGAGGCAGTTTCGACTCCGATCTTGGGCATCAATATTTCGATAGCGCACGCTAATAATGGGTCTTAGCGCACGCTAGTAGTATGGCCGTAGCGCACGCTACAAGAAGGTACGTAGCGCGCGCTACCGTGTTCGGACAGTGGGTACTGGACTACCCAAATTACTCTTTAGCGCACGCTACGCACAAGGGCTAGCGCACGCTAACCTGGACTGACTATAAATTGATGCTTTAGTCAGAGTTCGTCATTTATTCATCTCATTTCATTCCTTCGGTAATTTTGGGCGATTTCGAGCGATTCGGAGAGGATTCTTCGAGGCGTAATCATCAATCATCATCTTCAAGCTCATCTTTCGGATTGATCATCATTTCATCATCTTCATCACATCGAATCAAAGGTATTAATCTCTTGGATCTAGAATTTCGGATTTTTGGGTTTTCCTTCCGATTTCTTCATGTAAGCTTGGATTATCATTGGAATATGTTAGTTATGGATTATCTAACTTGGATAAATATATTCCTACGGATTTAACGGTTATTTTCGGAATTATTCCAAGAACCCTTGGGGTTGACTTCGGTTATTTTGGGGATTTCCGATTGTCGTTATTATAAACTTGGATTGTGGATTTCTATGAGATTATTGATATCATTGATAATGTTTTGCTGGTTTGAATCAATCATGTTGGAGTTGGTTCGATTATTTGGGTTTGGTTTTAACCAACGGTATCTCAACGCTTCGTTAGAGTACATCTACGAGTTCGGATATTGTTGTATCGACGTTTGGATCGGTTATGATCGTATTTGAGTCGTGTATTGATCGGTTGTTGGTAACTATTGATGTTCAAGGTTGTTCGAGCGACCGACTTTTCATTTAGGACGTTGTTCGTGGAAGGACATTCTTCATCGGTATTGAGTAAGTTAATTCTTACTCGGTTAAAAGGATATTCATGCCTTTTGTTGTTGTTCATTCATAATCATAACTCATTCATCATTATATTAACCGTATCAAAACTTGTTGTTATCAATTAATCATTTCAGTCATAAGGAACGATGGTTCCAATCTTTTCATTGAGCTGTCATTTATTTCATTACCATTCCACCTCGGTGAGTCATTATTCATTTTCGATGTCACTTTTGTCATAACGTGGCATTCCGGGTCATACTGGCATGCCGGTTGGTATGTGTAGGATTTTCATGTCGGGCACATTATGGTCGTGTGTTGGTTGTTGGCCTCACATTGGACTGTGCACACGAGATTGATTGTTTCGTGAGACTGATTAGGTACAAGACCACGCGTGTATTGATCGTTGGTGGCTTGTGCACGGACACATTTCCATCCCGGGCGTAGTGTGGCGCCACCCTTTGAGCCGTACTGTTAGTTGATTCATATAGCATGTTTGATTGCGTTTGTTTCGACAGGATATTTCATAATTTCAGATATAATCATGATTGTGTATTTTCAACCCTTGAGGATTGTTGTCCTTTGTAAATCGACCCGCTTGGGGATTTTGTTTTTCAGGTCATGGCCAGGCAAACGCACGGGGAGAGCACGTTGACGGCGAGGAGTCCTAGTGATACTAGTAGGGGGCCCCGATCTTTCAGTTATTCATGTTATTGTCCTTTATTTTCCGCTGCAGACTTTCATTTGAATACTCCGTTTCATTCAGTGTTGTGTATTTTATCTTCATATAAAATACACTAGTATTCGGTGTTGTCCTGGTGTGTTGTAACTAAACTCCTCATCGGAGTAATTATTGTTGTAATGTAGTTCGGTACTACATTTATCTTGTGTAATTCATCCATTTTCATTCGCCTGGTGGGTCCCAGTCGGGGGTCCACGGCACTGTAATATCCGCCTAGTTTGGGGTGTTACAAAGGCTAGGTCGCCTGGTCGCTGGTCGGCAGTTCTGACTCGGCTGCTCGGCAGTGGCTAGGTCGCCCAATCTCCGAGGCGATCGCCGGTCGGAGAGTATAATTCTCGACACAACACAATCCCCCCTCTAAGACCTTTTGTCGGACACCTTCAAGGCGTCGACTAAGAACTCGACCAAAACAACGAATCGATACGATCCAACCATGGAATAACAAGGAATTCGATATAATACATCTAAATAAGCAATAATACATCAATAATATAAGTTATTTCGGATTAAACGGACAAATCGAACAAAATCCCCAAAACTAGATTTTAAGAAAACTTGCCTTGATTCGGTCGATCGGAGCAAGTTATGGAAGGATTAATCAATGTTATGAACTCCAAAACTTCGTGGATTCATAGTATAACAACATATCGTCGACTTCCCAAAGACTCCAGCCGCGGACAGGAAGGATAGGAAATGAAAACGAGTGAAAAAACGACTGCTCGGCCATATTTATACGCCTGCCGGACACGGCGCAAAGAACCGCCCACAGCCGTGTGTCTCGGCCGTGTCTCGACAGTGCGATCTGGCCGCCGACCGCAGACACGGCGCTCAAGATCGCTGCTAAGGCCGTTTCGCCTGTGTCCGGCCAGACTTCCAGATGTAAAAAAAATGATTCCGACGATCCGAACGACCCCGAAACCCAAACCTGATTACGAATCGGAGATTCGGTTACGAAGTACTCGCAAAGACGAATTCGAGCACCAAGAGAAACACACGATTCCGATCACCCGAAGGCTCGAAGTTCGACAACGGAAGGTAATTACCCCAAACTTTGGGAAATTTCGAAAATGGCCCAAAACGTTCGAAAATCACGATACGTGATCGAATAACCAAACCGAAGTTCACAACACATCTAACAAAGCTAAACGGACTTACGGGAAACTCGAAACAGTAATTTCCAACGAGATTCGCAAGAATCAAACTCAAGTGCGGAAAAGTCGCCAAAAAGCACGGAACTCAACAAAAAGACACCGAAACGAACTCGGATGACAAAAAGTGCAGAATTAATCATTCTCGGAATGACGAGACGGTCCCAAGCTAGTCGTCGAAACGGACCTCCGCCGAAAAAAGAAAATTACCGGAAATCCGAAATTGCGGATATTACATTCTACCCTCCTTAAAAGAAGTTTCGTCCCGAAACATAAATAAAGTAAGGAGAAGCAATATCCCGCCAGGAAAACTCAACGAGATACACAAGAACCGAAAAAAATCGCGTCCAACGGAGAAACGTTACAAGCAACGCAAAGGAATATACGGCGTGAAAACACGCCCACGACGACTAACACAACGCCACCGAATATGTTTCAAAACAACAACGAGTAATTAACAACACATCACATGCACACATTTAATCAAAGAAACGCACGCGACAACAAGTCGCACCCGACCACAACGACTATGCGGTAGAAACAAATATAGTATTATGATAGAATTCACTCCGATTCTCGTCAACAAGAAAATGTCCGACGTCAAGACACAAACAATTCAAGATAACAGAAAACGAGAATACCGGACATTACATTCTATCCTATTAAAAATAAGTTTCGTCCCGAAACTTAAAATAAAACATCATGGTAGAATACAAACAAAACCAAAAAGTTCACGCAACAAATATCAATTTCTACACGAATTACAGCACGAAGTACGATACACAACTACATCACGGGACACCACCAGGCACTCCCCGAGTAGGAACGAAAACCCAATTCCCGAACATCTTGGCAACGGTCTCACAATGCACCGCTCGGTGACCCACTTGGCCACACTCGAAACAGTTGACTAACGGTGAACGACAATTCTTCGTAGTACGAGATCAAGCAACAACAGTCAGACAACCCCATTCGAACAACAACGATCAAATAACAATGATCGAATTACAACAGTCGAACAATGACTCCGAAGTCCCCACTTCAACTCCAGACATTAAAAGAACTCGTAGAAAGTGAAAGATGTTACTTCCAAACAAGGTTCACAAGAATCGAACCGAACTCGGAAAGGTCACGATGATAAACAGGTCGATCTGAAACAAGGTCACAACCAGTTCGAATGATGACAAATGAGACATCAAACAAGTTCAAAAAGTATCGACAAACACGTGCAAGTCGATAGAATTTAGATGGAGAAACTCAGAAGTCAAATATAGTACTGGTATTACATCCGACCTCTTATAAAAGAAATGTCGTCCCCACAACTCACAACAACGGAAACAAGGTAACAACACAAAAAGCATCCGACAGAAAAATCTCCCATGGGTCTCTTAGAGCCGATCCTGATATCTGTGCTGAAGCGCGAACTCCAAAAGTCTCGGTAGCCAATTCGCAAAACTGAATTCGGTGTCCCTCGAGTCCTCACTTGAAACGCCTTACTGATGAGAAGGACAATTTACACGTGCATGCCCCGGCAGATCACGGTTGAAATACCTCGGCTCGGCATACCGAAAATACAAATGCTAGATACAATGGGGCATAACGTCGCAAAACAATATAGCAGAGATGCCAACTCAGCACAACAAAGAATCATAACACATATCATATACAACGATTACCATCGTAAAGTAATACACACACAAACACTACAACAACGACGGTATCGTTCGGCGACCTCAACGGCCCGAACGATAACCAACACATAATTACAAACATTATGAAACAATCACACATGTACACAAACGTACAAACCCAAGCTTCAACATCTCACACTCGTGCGACAACACGCAAATCACCACGAGGCGATAAACAATAAACACCAGTTCACACCTCTCACAGAGGGCTAGTACAACAAATGCGTGGCAACGCCTCGACATTCATGCCACCAATTCGATCATACTCGGGAGCAAACATCATAACGACAACGCGAACATCATACATACATACCCAACCCTCAAACGGGAATGGATAGGTTTTAAAAACGAAAACCTCCTTTTGAAAATAATTTTGGAAACGCCGATTGATCTTGACTATCACCCTTTAAAAAAAGTACAATCGTGAAACATCATTATCGAGACTTTGGAAAACTATTTCGCATTCGATAAAAATAAGGACACTTTCTTTTCGTGAAAAACTTTCGGAAATATTCGACCCTCGGGTCTAACTAAAAGTGTTTCTAAAACATTGAAAATATCTGAAAATATTTTAGTCCTCGAGGTAGAAGAATTTTGAAACATATTGTGGCACCTTGGATGTACCACAAGAAAATAATTCATTTTAAAAATACGTCTCGAAATTTATTTTCTAAGGTACTCAAAGTTTTCAAAGATAATTCAATGGACTAGAATACCCAAAAATTTCAGATAATTACACGGAACATTATAGCGCCGTGGGTCCCGCGCCGGAACCCACCACGCTAAAAACCATTTACAAAACACCAAAAAGGTCGATGACGGTAATATTTCAAAAACTCACAAAAGCCATTTACAAAATACTAAATACCTTCATAAGAATTTCGCCAAAACCATCAAGGCCATAATGCCAAAAACTCGGTTAAGGGAATCGGTTTTCGAAATAAAACTCAGCCGGTAAAATACCAAAAGCCATTACAAAAGAACTCACGCAGCGGAAAAAGGAATACAGTCCAACATGCACAATCCAATTGAATACATCTCACAGCATCTAGTTTAAACATACAACAAAACCATTCCTCGGAGTTTCTCACGAACTCAATCGTCGATACCTTATTCGAAACCCAACAAGGTTCTCAATTTTCACACCATACCACCCCTCACAGTGGTTCAAAGGTAAAACAACAATATGCCCAGTTTTATACATATACTATATGTCACACGTATTAAATACAACTATATTCACAACACCATGCAAATAAAATTATGCACCGCAATTAACTCATTTAGATAAAATCATGATACACAGGTACTTCGCATAAAAGAGAAGACTTACGTCCACAGGCCGCACGGAGATGACGGTCGCCCACGATACTAATCTCATCTGACAACATATCCGACACGTTGTGACTACGCACAACTCAACCTGTCACCTGACGACTCAAACGACAAGACGACACATTACTCGACAAACCACGACTCGACTCGACCCGACAGCCTAGGTTTCCGCAACCTAAGCTCCGATACCATAAATGTAACACCCCCAAAACCATATGGGAATATTACACGCCGTAAACCCTTTCCGCAAGGATCTACCAGGCTAAACATCCATAAAGAACCAAATGCTTGCCCGGCCAGGGTCAAACAATATAATAATACAGACCGTTAAGGTCACTTACACATAAACACACAGACCGATGAGGTCACACAACTCTATCAACAGAACTAACTAACAACCTTACCCACACAGGGGTCGAAACATAATACAGCGGAAGACTGAATCAACTCTAACAATACAACCAAACTCTACCAACTCTCGACTCTTGATTAGTATCGCAGCTCGTCATCCCCTTGTGCCAATCCTGTGACTGCTCCCCTGAACCTGCATGTACCTGGACGCAGAACAGACATCCACCCCCCGATTACTAGGGGGTTAGTAAAACTCCACTGTTTTACTAGTGCAAGTATAAAACGATACGAAATGCAACAAGTTAATAGCAACTACGAATTTAATACAGAAATAAATTATCAAAATGTTCCCGAGAAATTTTAGAATTTCGAACTCAAGTAAGAGATATTTGAAAAGGAACACATCATCTCGGGAATTTTTAAAGCAGAAATTCTTTTGGACCTCGAGTCCCAATTTAAAAAACCTTTTCGTAAACATTAGGGCCTTAGCCCGATTCTCGTTTCAAAGCACACTAGATAATATATCATTATGAGTTCGAGACCCATATTTAAAATGTTACCCAAACAATCACTGATACACGATCATTGTTCGTACATATCATGTACCGAACTCCGGAGGCCTCGGCGGACCTTACCCGGACCACACACACTGTTCGTACACATTATGTACCGCACTCCGGAGGCCTCGACGGACCTTACCCGGACCACACACTATTCATACACATCATGTACCGAACTCCGGAGGCCTCAACGGACCCTACCCGGCCACAAACATTGTTCGTACACATCATGTACCGAACTCCAGAGGTCTCGTCAGACCCTACCTGGATCACACACCTTGTTCGTACACATCATGTACCGAACTCCAGAGGCCTCGTCAGACCCTACTTGGAACACACACCTGGTTCGTACACATCATGTACCGAACTCCAGAGGCCTCGTCACACCCTACCTCGAACACACACACACACACATCGACACGACACAACTCATAATCATCAAATGTCAAGCCATTTCACATTACACCGAAATGTCCAATCAAGTATGTAAACCAAAACAACACAAATATCATGATCATCACAACAACTCGACAATGACCAACCACGCCCGGCACAAACTTAGATGATTTGCACATCCAACATAATTCCACGATGTTAACTAAGTGAAGGTATTATCGTTACCATAAATTGTTCGTAATAATCAATTCATACGAAGCATATACACGAAAGTAAACCAATGCATCACAACCATAATACGACGTCCCTATTCACAAGACACAATTCGTATAGTAAAATACTTGCCTTAATAACCGCTACCGAATTCTCCGAAGAACACGATTCGACCGGGAAGCTCAGACCCCGAAGAAGACAACGAACGGAAGGGTTCCGACTCGAGTTCTTCACAAGAATGTCGTCCCTAAGTCATACCAATGATAAATCAACAATCGTACGATGGATAATAATCATACAATGCCAAATCCCCCCTCTAAGACCTTTTGTCGGACACCTTCAAGGCGTCGACTAAGAACTCGACCAAAACAACGAATCGATACGATCCAACCATGGAATAACAAGGAATTCGATATAATGTTAGGAGTATGCCCTCGAATGCCACTCAGAGGTTGTTGAGTGAGGGCATTGTACTTGTAATTATGTAAACCATTTATATAAGGCAAATGAATGTTTCTTTATTTACTGGTAGTTACTGGCATTCCTAACTCGTAAATAAACATATAGAAACTAGTCCATGTATTTGAGAGCAAAACGTTCCACTCCTTATTGGATAAGGGGTCGCACCTTTGAAAGGTTATAGCTCAAATACTTAATCGTTCGCAAGTCGATGAAACTTGACTAGGCGTTAAGTTTATGTGAAGACTTGTATGACGTGTTCTTTGACATGGAGAGTGCCTGTCGAACACTAATGGTTAGTGGGAGCACACGTTATAGGTATGCTAATTGGATTAGTATACTCGAACTGACTCACCCTCGATTCGTCACATGGATTTCACTCCGAGATCACAATGACGGAATCGAAAGGTTGTGATAGGTATTCGTGAACCTTCGACTTGAGGATTTAGTAGGGATGTGCTTGTGACGTCAAGATTTTCATTAGAGTAGTTCGACCCTGTAAACCGGAAGGCGGGGGTCAACCTCGACGTGCATCTTGACGGGCAAGTAGCAGTCCTACTGAATACCAAGATAGAATTCTTTCTCCCGTTAGTGAGCGGGTTATATGTCCTATGCGGTTATTGGCAAATGAGATCATAAGTCTTTGGCCAAAGCATTGGAGCTAGTTGTATTAGATACACGACAACTCGATGATCTCGATTTGCATTAACGCATGCATAGCGTCAAGTACAGATATGGTTTGACTGACCGTGACCCTATAACTTGATCGGGACATTTGAAAGAAGGGTTTATACGTATACTGGTATTCACGACAGAATGGTTCTTGAATGATCCCAATCATTCGTTCTCAGTCGGGGTACAGTGTAGGCCACCAGGCTGGCTAGGTGGTGCTACTACTCTTTGGTTCCTCCCATTGCTGACTGAGACGGACCTACCGAGTCGCGCATTAGGATTGACAACGGAATGAATCGAGCTAATTATCTCATTATGAATATTAGATATTGGATATCTAATTTTGGAACATTGGATGTTTAAATCGATTTATTGGATAAATTGATTTACGGCCTAATGAATTAAATAAATTATTGGGTGATTAATTTAATTCATGAATATAATTATTTCTTGGAGAAATTAATTATGTTATTTTGTATTTGATATGTTTAATTAATTGGATTAATTAAACGACATAAATACATCGGAACGGAATAGGAGTTTATCTGTTTGGACTCACGGGAGTCCGAAACGAACCGAACTCGACCGTTTTATAGCATGGGCCAACCCCCACTTATTACCATGTGTGTATTGACTTGTCCCCATCATGGTTTTGGAATCTCATGTGATTGAGGGGACAAGTATCATATACATTATATGGGGAATCAAATCATGATATATGTATTTGTATTCATGTGGGTTGAATAAGAATATATACAAGACTTTGATCTCTCATCCTCACAATACTTCTTGGCATTTACGTATCATTGAGTTTGAGAGAGAGAGAGAAAATTGTTTTCTCTTTAGTCATCTTCTTCTTCAACCTTGTTCTTGTTTTTCTTAGAGAAAATATCAAGACATAAAGAGAGAGTAAGATTAAAACACTTAGAGTGTAGTAATCTTTACATATATAGCTTCATCACCTAGCTCTAGCCGTATCCTCGGAGGATAGCAAGGTGTTGTCATTCCGCTCGTTTCTCCGGCGCGTGGCAAGTAGAGACGCGGTGCTTTCGGCGTTGGATCGTTCAAGAGCTTGGGGAATAGCTCAAGAGAAGGTTACCATTTAATCAACGGACTTCGAGGGTTAGTTTTACAACTCTTGCTTTTCGTTTATATATTCGTATATACGTAGCTCGATCGATCATCGTAGGGATTCGGATCGAATTAATTTTCGCTTTACCGCTCATTGGCCTTCGTTTTAGGCACCGAATCCCAACAGGGTATCGAGCGTAGGTCTTGCGATCGTATATACGATATTGGCATTTGGAATGCTTGATTAGATGGTGAATGATTTGGAATCATTTTAGTCATAATCGTGGTATATATTTTTACGTTCGTTGTAGTTATATTTTTCGTAAGTTTATGTCTAAATATAAATCTTAATTTCTTGGAAATATGATTTATATTGAAGATATGAATGTTGAAAAATATTGATATTGATATCCGGTCAAAAATCGAGCTCGAATCGTCAGGACGACTTTTCGGACAAAGGGCGTGAAGTCGCCAGAGGTGACTCGGCCGTGTCCGTGACACGGGCCATGTCAGCGACCTTCAAAGCATCGCCAGTGCACCCGACCGTGTCGAGACACGGGCCGTGCCTGGCCGGTAGTCGCCGAGCGTGACTCGCCATGCTGTGCCGGGCCGAAGGTCCGTGCAGCTGACTCGGCCATGGCAGCCATTTTCGCCCGGCTCGATTTTTCCGTGTATTCTTGAAAATTAATCTCCCGCATGTTAAATTGGATTTAATATGATTAAAATGATTTATGGTATTTCATTTTATAAGGGAAATTTGATTAATTGGAATATTTATGGTCGATCAATTATTTTGAGCGTTATTATATTACCGATTGTGTGAATCGATTGGATCGGTTCGTATTGTTGATTGGATCAATGTATCTCTACGCTTTCCATTTATTTAGTATTTATTGAATGAATGCTTTTGAATGGGGATGTGGTTCGTGGACTTAGTTTTTGAATCGCTCGCTTTATTCGATTGGGTTGTAAAGGCCGTTTTGAGCCTATTTATTTTACTAGAAAAATTTGTATCTAGGATGCAATTTTCAATGTAAAATTTATATGTAATGACGAAGACCGGAGGAAGATCCATTTCGAGAAGACGAAGATTCAAGACGAAGACTTGTAATTAGATTACGGAGTTTTTGTTTTCTAGGAACGGTCCATGAACCACATGTTGGTAGCAACTAGGTTGTGATTGGTTGTTTCATATTGTATGAATGCCACAAACGCGCTTAAACGATTAATGTGCAAAGTGTAACGTTAATCGCGATAATTCTCCCACAACAAATAATTAAGTTTATAAGGTTTCAAGGTTTTCCTTCCTCCATCGAGTTTTCGGAAATTGAAATCCAAACCGGATGTGCTATGCTTCCGAGTTATCGGGTAGTCGTCGGGAGGACGGATAAATTACCGGAGCGCATTGGATGCCTTCGGTTGGAGCAAATTTTATCCCTAGAAACCTGATAGGTTGCCGGATAAGATTCAATTGTGAAACTGATTTGCGTCGATGGTATAAACTTAACTTGTTCACGAACCATAGAAACCGTATAGGTTGAGGGGAGTGAACAAGGGGAAAAAGAAGATCGAATCGTCCATTAGATGGGTTGGTGTTGGACACCACTTTATGAAAATTAATAGACTAGAAACCTGTTCGGTTGCCCTCTATTAAAATTTATAAAGAACTCGATCACCACTATGAAGTAGAGCGACGATACTTCCGGATTTCACATGGGAGTGTGTTATTCCGATAAAAATAGTGGGAGTTGGGTAACAAGAATAGAAAAGACCTTAAATTCTATACTCAGAACATAATTGAATGAGTCACTAATTAATCTGTTATACTTAATGCATAAATCTCAATATGACAATGAATCCACTCGCAATTCTACTCGAAAAGAACACCTTAATGGGACCTAACTTTGTGGATTGGCTCGCAATCGATGATTGTCCTCGGATAGAGGCACTGGGATACGTCTTGGAGACGGACATTCCGGCGCCTCCTGTGCGGACCCGAGCCAATCAGGAAGAGATTGAAAACAACGAAAAGTGGGTTAAGGATGATGTGAAAGTCCGTGCTTATATGATGGCTTCCATGTCTAATGAGCTTCAGAGAGCTCATGAGAAAATGACTTCTGCTAGGCATTTTATCTCACTTAACCGAGCTTTATGGTGAGCATAGTAGAACTGCTAGATATGAGATATCCAAGCAATCTGCTCGGTGCAAGGATGAAGGAAGGTGAGAAGGTTGGGGAACACGTCCTCAAAATGATATCCATGATCGAGAGATTGGAGGCTCTTGATTTTAAAATGGATACTTCTCTCCAAACCGACCTTATCCTACGCCTCTCCTCGATTCCTTCTCACGCTTGTTATGAACTTCAACCGCAATGAGATTGCATGTAATTTAGTCGGGCTAATGAACAAACTTGTGATCGCTCGCCTCGGATGAAGACTCATGATGAAGGAGTCTGCTCTTGTGATTTCTTACGGACTTCGAAGTCTAATAATAAGAAGAAAAAGACCAAGAAGCGGATGGACCACATGCTAAGGACCTTAAGGGTAAGGGCAAGGCCCCGATGGTTCCAAAGAACAAGAAGAAGAAGGATGCTTGTCTCAAGTGCGGTGAGTGGGCCACCGGGCTAGAGACTGTCCGATTCTTCATGGCACTTCGTGCTGTAACTTTTAGTTTTGGAAACAAATTGTTCGCTACCGTATTTTCTACTTCGGATAATGGATTCTCGTGCTAGTTCTCATATTTGTACCGTGAATCGGGATCTGGAACAAAGTAGGAAGCTTGGAGCCGGAGAAGTTATGATCACGGTCGGAAGCGGGCATAGTGTCGAGGCGACCGACATAGGATCACTTCTTTTGGGTTTAGAATCCGGCTTTGTTTTGACTTTAGAAGATGTACTTGTTTTGCCCAAGGCACAAAAACATTGTATCCATTCCGGTCATGGACCGAAAAGGCTTTTCATTTTTCATTGGTGATGGTTCTGCAAAATTTATTTTAGAAATAAACTAGTGGAGTACTGCTACATTGTTGAATCGATTGTATCATCTAAATCTCAAAGAACAAAGTAGTTGTGAATACTATAACTAGAAAACGCGGTAGGGATGAAACCAATCAAGTTTTGAAATGGCATCTTAGACTTGGTCATGTTGGTCGGACCAAGGTTTACAAGATGGAAAAGATGGACTTATGGGTCCATTGGGATCGGATCCTTTTCCTACTTGTGAATCTTGCCTTAAAGGCAAAATGACTAAGTCCCCCTTCACAGGACATTTCAAAGAGCCGATAAACTGGGATTAATCCATACCGATGTATGTGGTGCTTTGAAGCGGACGTGACGGATATCAATATTTCATTACTTTTACAGATGATCATACTAGGTATGGTTATGTATACTTAATGAAACATAAATCCGAGGCCTTTGAGAAATTCCAGAATTCAAGGCCCTAGTCGAGAAACAAACCGGTAATCATATCAAAGCACTTCGGTCGGACCGAGGTGGCGAGTATATGAGTACGGAGTTTGACGAGTTCCTTAAGGAACATGGAATAGTTTCACAACTAACACCTCCAGTACTCCTCGGTTAAATGGTGTGTCGTAAAGAAGGAACCGGACCCTGTTGAACATGGTCCGTTCCATGCCGGGCTATCTTGACTTGCCGATTTACCTATGGGGGTATGCACTTGATCGCCGCGTATATCTTGAACAGATGTCCTTCTAAATCCGTTCCTAAAACTCCACATGAGATGTGGGAAGGAAGGAAACCAAGTCTTAATCATATTAGGATTTGGGGATGTCCCGCCTATGTCAAGAAGACTAAGGTGGAAAAGTTGGAAGCTAGGTCTGCGAAGGGACGTTTCATTGGATTCCCGTCTGGGACGATGGGATATCTATTCTACATGCCCGAAGATCGAAGGATCATTGTTGCTTTACAAGCACACTTCTGGAAGATGAGTTCATTCAGAAGGCGGAGCGGGTAGAAGTATTTCTTTAGAAGAATACAATGAAACACCTCGAGAGACACTGTGCAAGAAACTGAACCGAACTTTCAAACACAAGTACAACCACCTCGTAGGTCTAGTAGGGTGTCTCATTTACGAGAGGTATGGGCTTGTGCACTTGGAGGAGCCGGGTCTCCATGAGGTTCCAAGTGATAGCCAAGAGACCGACCCAACAACCTATGACCAAGCGATGGTGGATGTAGACTCCGCGAAATGGCGTGAAGCTATGGAAGCCGAGATAGACTCGATGCATGTCAATCAGTCTGGACTCTAGTAGACCACCCCAAGGGCATAGTGCCTATTGGGAACAAGTGGATCTACAAGAGAAAGACCGATCTGGTGATGGCAAGGTTGACGCCTATAAGGCCAGGCTTGTGGCAAAGGGTTATACCCAAAAGGAAGGGATCGATTACCACGATACCTTCTCGCCCGTAGCCATGATCAAGTCTATTCGCATGATGCTTGCTATAGCTGCCTACCACAATTATGAGATATGGCAAATGGACGTAAAGACGGCTTTCCTTAATGGATTCCTCGAGGAGGAAATCTATATGGAGCACAAAGGCTTTGTGTCCGAAGTCGATATTCGAAAGTGTGCAAGCTCCAGCGTTCCATTTATGGATCAAGCAAGCGTCGCGTAGTTGGAACCTTCGTTTTGACGAGGCGGTCAAAGAGTTTGAATTCGTGCAAAATGAAGAGGAACCTTGTGTATACAAGAAGGTTAGTGGGAGCAAGATCGCATTCTTAGTACTATATGTAGATGACATTCTACTAATAGGAAATGATGTGGGAATGCTCGATTACGTGAAAGCTTGGCTTTCGAGTAATTTCTCCATGAAAGACTTGGGAGAAGCAACCTATATTCTTGGTATTCGACTCTACCGGGATAGAGCGAAGAGAACAATAGGCCTTTCCCAAGCCCTCTATATAGATAAGATCTTAAAGCGATTTAAGATGGATGATTCTAAAAGAGGGTTCCTACCGATGCGACATGGAATAAAACTCACCTTGAAGACGTGTCCTCAAAGTGAGGAACAACGAAAGGAAATGAGTAATATACCATATGCTTCGGCCGTGGGTAGCCTTATGTATGCTATGTTGTGTACAAGACGACATCGCGCATGCCGTAAGCGTGGTGAGTAGGTTTCGAGCAAACCAGTAGGGAACATTGATCGCCAGAAAGAACGTTCTCAAGTACTTAAGAAGGACTAGAGATATGGTTCTAATGTATGGCGGTGGAGAATTGGATGTGGTGGGATTCACCGATTCGGACTTCTAAGGATCGAAGGACGACTCGATGTCCACTTCGCTACATATTTACTCTTAATGGAGGAGCAGTATCTTGGCGTAGTGCCAAGCAAAGCGCGACTGCCGATTCCACCTGTCAGCCGAGTATCAAGCGGCCTCGGAGGCTTCCAAGGAAGGGTTACGGATTAAGAAGTTTCTAGGAGAACTTCAAATGATACCATGTGCCGAGTCGCCTGTTCACTGCATCACGACAACGACGGAGTCAGTAGCACGTGCCAAGGAGCCGAGGTTTCACAACACCAAACATATTGAGAGGAAGTATCATCTCGTAAGAGAATTTGTTCGCAAGGGATACATTGTCCGCATAGAGTAGACTCGGCCGACAACGTCGCCGATCCACCGACCAAGCCACTATCTCGGACTAGCTTGGAGCGTCATCCGGAGAACATGGGTATTAGATACCATAGTGTGTGGCATTGAGTGCAAGTGGGAGATTGTTAGAGTATGCCTCGAATGCCACTCGGAGGTTGTTGAGTGAGGGCATTGTACTTGTAATTATGTAAACCATTTATATAAGGCAAATGAATGTTTCTTTATTTACCGGTAGTTACCGCATTCCTAACTCGTAAATAAACATATAGAAACTAGTCCATGTATTTGAGAGCAAAACGTTCCACTCCTTATTGGATAAGGGGTCGACCTTGGAAAGGTTATAGCTCAAATACTTAATCGTCGCAAGTCGATGAAACTTGACCGGCGTTAAGTTTATGTGAAGACTTGTATGACGTGTTCTTTGACATGGAGAGTGCCTGTCGAACACTAATGGTTAGTGGGAGCACACGTTATAGGTATGCTAATTGGATTAGTATACTCGAACCGACTCACCCTCGATTCGTCACATGGATTTCACTCCGGGACTGTCAATGACGGAATTGAAAGGTTGTGATAGGTATTCGTGAACCTTCGACTTGAGGATTTAGTAGGAATGTGCTTGTGACGTCAAGATTTTCATTAGAGTAGTTCGACCACGTAAACCTAAGGCGGGGTCAACCTCGACGTGCATCTTGACGGGCAAGTAGCGAGTCCTACCGAATACCAAGATAGAATTCTTTCTCCCGTTAGTGAGCGGGTTATATGTCCTATGCGGTTATTGGCAAATGAGATCATAAGTCTTTGGCCAAAGCATTGGAGCTAGTTGTATTAGATACACGATACCGATGATCTCGATTTGCATTAACGCATGCATAGCGTCAAGTACGTATATGGTTTGGTAGACCGTGACCCTATAACTTGATCGGGACATTTGAAAGAAGGGTTTATACGTATACCGGTATTCACGACAGAATGGTTCTTGAATGATCCCAATCATTCGTTCTCGATCAGGTACAGTGTAGGCCACCAGCCGGCTAGGTGGTGCTACTACTCTTTGGTTCCTCCCATTGCTGACTGAGACGGACCTACCGAGTCGCGCATTAGGATTGACAACGGAATGAATCGAGCTAATTATCTCATTATGAATATTAGATATTGGATATCTAATTTTGGAACATTGGATGTTTAAATCGATTTATTGGATAAATTGATTTACGGCCTAATGAATTAAATAAATTCTTGGGTGATTAATTTAATTCATGAATATAATTATTTCTTGGAGAAATTAATTATGTTATTTTGTATTTGATATGTTTAATTAATTGGATTAATTAAACGACATAAATACATCGGAACGGAATAGGAGTTTATCTGTTTGGACTCACGGGAGTCCGAAACGAACCGAACTCGACCGTTTTATAGCATGGGCCAACCCCCCACTTATTACCATGTGTGTGTATTGACTTGTCCCCATCATGGTTTTGGAATCTCATGTGATTGAGGGGACAAGTATCATATACATTATATGGGGAATCAAATCATGATATATGTATTTGTATTCATGTGGGTTGAATAAGAATATATACAAGACTTTGATCTCTCATCCTCACAATACTTCTTGGCATTTACGTATCATTGAGTTTGAGAGAGAGAGAGAAAATTGTTTTCTCTTTAGTCATCTTCTTCTTCAACCTTGTTCTTGTTTTTCTTAGAGAAAAATATCAAGACATAAAGAGAGAGTAAGATTAAAACACTTAGAGTGTAGTAATCTTTACATATATAGCTTCATCACCTAGCTCTAGCCGTATCCTCGGAGGATAGCAAGGTGTTGTCATTCCGTTCGTTTCTCCGGCGCGTGGCAAGTAGAGACGCGGTGCTTTCGGCGTTGGATCGTTCAAGAGCTTGGGGAATAGCTCAAGAGAAGGTTACCATTTAATCAACGGACTTCGAGGGTTAGTTTTTACAACTCTTGCTTTTCGTTTATATATTCGTATATACGTAGCTCGATCGATCATCGTAGGGATTCGGATCGAATTAATTTTCGTTTTACCGCTTCCGCTGGGCCTTCGTTTTAGGCACCGAATCCCAACATATAATACATCTAAATAAGCAATAATACATCAATAATATAAGTTATTTCGGATTAAACGGACAAATTGAACAAAATCCCAAAAACTAGATTTTAAGAAAACTTGCCTTGATTCGGTCGATCGGAGCAAGTTATGGAAGGATTAATCGATGTTATGAACTCCAAAACTTCGGGGATTCATAGTATAACAACATATCGTCGACTTCCCAAAGACTCCATCCGCGGACAGGAAGGATAGGAAATGAAAACGAGTGAAAAAATGACTGCTCGGCCATATTTATACGCCTGCCGGACACGGCGCAGCAACCGGCCCAGACCAGCGCCGTGTGTCTCGGCCGTGTCTCGGCAGGCTGCCAGTCCTGGCCGACCCGGCGCAGGACACGGCGCTCGGCAGCGCCGTTTTCAGGGCCGTTTCGCCCAGGTCCGGCCAGCACCCCCCCAGATGTAAAAAAAATGATTCCGACGATCCGAACGACCCCGAAACCCAAACCTGATTACGAATCGGAGATTTGGTTATGAAGTACTCGCAAAGACGAATTCGAGCACCAAGAGAAACACACGATTCCGACCACCCGAAGGCTCGAAGTTCGACAACGGAAGGTAATTACCCCAAACTTTGGGAAATTTCGAAAATGGCCCAAAACGTTCGAAAATCACGATACGTGATCGAATAACCAAACCGAAGTTCACAACACATCTAACAAAGCTAAACGGACTTACGGGAAACTCGAAACAGTAATTTCCAACGAGATTCGCAAGAATCAAACTCAAGTGCGGAAAAGTCGCCAAAAAGCACGGAACTCAACAAAAAGACACCGAAACGAACTCGGATGATAAAAAGTGCAGAATTAATCATTCTCGGAATGACGAGACGGTCCCAAGCGAGTCGTCGAAACGGACCTCCGCCGAAAAAAAAAATACTGGAAATCTGAAATTGCGGATATTACAATACTAATCACGACCAACAAACTCAGACGACGCGTCGCGACACGACTCAGTCAGGTAAAATCCGACGAAACAAGACTCAAACAACACGACTTGACCCGACAGCCTAGGTTTCCACAACCTAAGCTCTGATACCATTTATGTAACACCCCCAATCCGCTCAGGGATATTACACGCCGTAGAACCATTCCTCAAGGATCTACCAGGCTGGTAACAACAAACGAACAACTCGACAATGCCTTTAAGGCTAAAAAGACTCAGTAGACCGATTTGGCCTTTCAATAAAAACATACAACTCTAACACATTACATGCCCACGCAGGGGTCGAATACAAAATGCTCCCGTACAACGGGGAAAAAATACTACAGCAGAAATAAAATACAACTAAACCAATACGACATCAACGGGTCCTCGTGTGATTAGTATCGTTCATCTTTCATCATCCTTCATGCCGACCCTGTGCTCTGCTCCAAAACCTGAATGCAATACAGACATCCACCCCCCGAATACTCGGGGGTTTGCAAAACTCCATTGTTTTGCTAGTGCAAGAACAAAGTGCAAATACGAGCCATATAATTCAAATTCAAAGAATAATAATAACCAGGAATCCTCAAAGTTCCAAACGTAACGAAAATCACTTCCCGAGGCATGAGTTTGGTAAAACATTCCAAAAACCGAAAGATCACAAATCAAGGGAGATAATTTATAAAACAGTTTAAAATGCCATCGATATTTTAATAGAAAACAATTTAGGATTTCTGAATCCTTCTCTTTCCAAAAATCAACAGGGGTCACAACCCAAAGGTTTTGTTTTCGCAAATAGAAAACCGACAACAATTCACAGGGCCAGAGCCCAACATCACGTGCCCTCGACGGACATAAAAATCAACACAACGTAATCACGCACGCGGATCGCCTAGGACCGGGATGAAGCCACAAATCTCACTCGAGGCCTCGAAGGACCCTCCTGAGCTGGCTAGCGAAACAAATCACACACACGCATCGCCTAGGACCAGGACGAAGCCAAAAATCCCACTCGAGGCCTCTAAGGACCCTCCCGAGCTGGCTAGCGAAACAAGTCACACACAAATCACAACCATAAGTTATCCCGGCATCGGGCTAACAAGCCACGAACCTTGGAGTCCCCGCAAGACATACCCGATGATAACCCCACTAGTTATCCCGGCATCGGGCTAACCAGCCACGAACCTCGGAGTCCCCGCAAGACATACCCGGATTGGATAACCCTACGGTCTCGCCCGACCCATACTAGCAAGTATGGATCCCGGAGATTCAACAATCCTACCCGGAGGCACATCACGTATAACAAGCACACAACAATAATCGATTATGAAACGAAACAACATTAAGCATCGCAACCTCCTTTCAAAGGAGTAACAACTAACATCACATCATGTCAAAACCGCAATACACTGAAATGAAGCCATATACGTACACACGCATTATCAAACACCACATCAACTCCAAAAATATCTAAATGATACACGTAGTCACTTACAACCCACACACTTACAAAACACACACGTTTTGAAAGAGAGCCTTTAACAAGGCTAATCGAATCTTTTGAAAATAATTTTCAAACGACCAAACAAACACATTTAGACGATCATCAATTATCATATCCACAAAACAAGAATTATATGGACAAGGTACTTGCCTCGAAATCGGCACGCAAGTATTCCGACGAACACGGCTCAACCGGGAAGCTTCGGAACGCCCGTTGCTATCAAAAAGGAAGACGACAACGAACGGAAGGGTTCAACACGGTTTCTTCGCAAGAAACTCGACCCTAACATCACACAATAAATAAATCATCGATCATACGAGGAAGAATAATCGTAGAACGCCCGAAAATCCCTCTAAGACATTCTACCGGACACCTTCAAGGCGTCGATCAAGAACTCGACCAAAACAATGAATCGATACGATCCAACCATGGAATAACAAAGGGAATGATATAATACATCTAAATAATCATCAATCCATCATAATCCTAAGACAAATCGGACTAAACGGGCGAAATCAACCAAAATACCCAAATTCCCAAAACTAGATTTCTAGAAATTTAACCTTGATTCGGTAGATCGGAGGAGGTTATGGGATGATTGATTGATGTTAGAAACTCAAGAGCTTCGTGGATTGAAAGAACAACATCATGGCTCCATGATATACACACCTACAACCGCATAAGGGAAGAAAAAGAATGAGGAAATGGGTGAAAAACACGCTGCCAGGCCTTATATAGCCGGACACTGCCGGACGCTTACGTACGTAACCGGCCGGGCCCTTACGTACGTAACCGGCCATGGCCGAAATCTCTGCCCAGAAATGCCGGCATCATTACGTACGTAACCGGCCAAGGCTTACAAACGTGACCGGCCTTACGTACGTAACTGCCGAGCACTACCGGCCGTAACTCGGCCAGTGCCGGCCTGGGCCCAGACTGCCCAACCATGACTCGGCCGGGGCCAACTCCGACGGCCCGAACGACCCCGAAACCCGAACCTGAATATGAATCGAAGATATGGTTACGAAGTACTCGCAAAGACAAATTCGAGCACTAAAAGAACACACGATTACGACCACCCGAGGGCTCAAAATTCGACAACGGAAAGTAATTACCCTAAACTTTTGGAAATTACGAAAATGGCCCAAAACGTCCGAAATACACGATACACAATCGAAACACCAATCCGAATCTCGCAACATGAATAATAACATTAAATGAACTTATGAGAAACTCAAAACAACAGTTTCGGACGAGATTCGCAAGAATCGAACTCAAGTGCGGAAAAACCGCTCCAAAAACACGAAACTCAATAAAACGATACCGAAACGAACGCGGATGACAAAAAGTGCAGAATTAATCATTCTCGAAATGACGAAACGGTCATGAGCGAGTCGTCAAAATGGACATTCGCCGAAAAAAAGAAATGACTGGAAATCGAAATTACGGGTATTACACACTACCCTCCTTAAAAGAAGTTTCATCCCGAAACTTAAAACAAGTAGGGAGAAGGAATATCCCGCCAGGAAAAATCAACGAGATACACAAGAAACGCGTAACTTATGCCCATCGACGAAACATTACAAGCAACGCAAAGGAATATACGGCGTGAAAACACGCTCCACGCCGACTAACACAACGCCACCGGTAGAGACATGATAAAATCAAAAAGTGACAAGCGTCATCAAACAGATAATACAATCGAGTCGATTATCCGAACAATCACAAAACACAACGAACGAAAATCAATATGATTGACCAACCCAATAGTACATAAATCAAAACGTGAGCCAAATCACTGAAAAAATACGGAATTCCACCGCCCAAGGGTTGGAAGATCGAAAACGAGACCAATTTCCCGAACTTAAGGGAATTACGAAGGAACCTGAATGTTCAACAATCACGAAACGAGATCATCAAAAACCGAACAATCGAACAATCGAGACAACAAAAATCGAACAATCATGTTCGAATCACGAAGAACAATAAAATTCAAACAACAACTCCCAGGTTCACGTCTCGACTCGAGACAATATATGATCCGGTGAAAACAACAAGATGTGCATTCACATAAGATCCACAAGAAAGGGAATAGCGATTGAAAAGTCACAACGACAAACGAGTTATTCTGAAACAATACCACACTCATTCGATCAACAAAAGCAAGAGGCAGGACAAGCTCAGAAAATGTCAACGAACATAAACGAGTCGACAGAGTCGAAAATACAGAAGTTCAAAATCCGATCCACTTCGAATAAAAGAACTAGTAGAACCAAAAGATGTTACTTCCGAATAAGGTTCACAAGAATAGAACCGAACTTGGAAAAATCACAGCGATAACCAGATCGACCCAAAAGAAGATCACAGCTCGTTCGAACGATGAAACCGAAATACAGAACAAGTTCAGAAAGTATCAACGAACACGAGCGAGTCGATATACTTGAGGAAGAGAAAATGCAGAAGTCCAAAACAATACGGGTATTACATTAGACCTCTTATAAAAGAAGGTCGTCCCCGCAACTCCCAATAACGGAACAAGGCAACAACACAAAAGCAGTCGACGGAAACATTTCCCATGGGCCTCTTAGAGCCGATCCTGATATCTGTACTGAAGTTCGCGCCCCGAAAGGCTCGGAACCCAACTCGCAAAACTGGATCCTGTGTCTCTCGGGTCCATACTTGAGATGCGTTACCGACGAGAAAGATAATTGGTGCGTTCATTCCCCCGGCACACCACGGTTGAAATGCCTCGGTTCGGCATACCGAAAATACAAATGCTAGATACAATGGAACATAACACCGCAAAACAACATACCGGAGATGCCAACTCAGCATAACATATCAACGCATACAAAAATCACAACAACGGCATCGTTCGACGATTACAACGGCCTAAACGATAGCCAACACACAATCACAAACATCATGAAACAATCACCCATGTCCATAAACGCACCAAAATCCAAGCTTTAACAACTCACACTCGTGCGACAACACACATATCACCACGAGGCGATAAATAGTAAACACCAGTTCACACCTCTCACAAAGGGCTAGTACAACAAATGCGTGGCAACCTCTTGACTTTCATGCCACCAATTCGATCATACTCGGGAGCAAACATCATAATGACAAAGCGAACATCATACATACATTCTCGGACCGCAAACGGGAATTGATAGGTTTTAAAGAAAACGAAAAACACATTTTGAAAAACAATTTGGAAAACACCAGTTGATCTTGAGTATCATATTTTCAAAAAGTTGTACAAACACCATTACCGAGACTTTGGAGAACCATGTCGCATTTGATAAAAATGGGGACACTTTCTCTTAGTGAAAAACTTTCAGAATATTCGACCCTCGGGTCTAAATAAAAGTGTTTCTAAAACATTGAAAATATCTCAAAACATTTTGGTCCTCGAAGTAGAAGAATTTTGAAATATATTGTGGCACCTTGGATGTACCACGAGAAAATAACTCATTTTAAAAGTACGTCTCGAAATTTATTTTCTAAGATACTCAAGGTTTTCAAAGATAATTCAATGGGCTAGAATGCCCAAAAATTTCAGGTAATTACACGGAACATTATAGCGCCGTGGGTCCCGCGCCGGAACCCACCAGGATAAAACCATTTACAAAAACGCCAAAAAGGCTGATGACGGTAATATTTCAAAAACTTACAAAAGCCATTTACAAAGTATTAAATACCGTCGTAAGAATTTTGCCAAAATGATCAAGGCCATAATGCCAAAAACTCGATTAAGGGAATCGGTTTTCGAAATAAAACTCAGTCGGTAAAATACCGAAAGTCATTACAAAAGGACTCACGCAGCGGATAAAAGAAATACAGTTCAACATGCACAATCCAGCAACACTACTCCTCATATGAACAAAATATGAGAGTCAAATAACCACATATCATGAAATTAAAATCCATAAGAGGATTCCGTCACTTAACAAATAATCATAAAAATAACTCGTGTCACACGAGGCACAACACAAAGAAGGGAGACTTATATCCACAGGTCGCACGAAGATGATGATCGCCCACGATACTAATCACGACCAACAAACTCAGACGACGCGTCGCGACACGACTCAGTCAGATAAAATCCGACGAAACTGTAACACCCCAAACTAGGCGGATATTACAGTGTCGTGGACCCCCGACTGGGACCCACCAGGCGAATGAAAGCTGATGAATTAAATAATATAATTGTAGTACCGAACCACATTATATTACCAAATACTCCGATGAGGAGCTTAAGTACAATACACCAGGACAATACAGAATACTAGTATATTTTATATGAAGATAAAATACACCACCCTGAATAAAGATACATCTCAAACGGAATTTGCAGCGGAAATACAAATGACGGAAATGACTGAAATGACTGAAATGACCGGAATGACTGGGGCCCCCTACTAGTATCACTGGGACTCCTCGCCGTCAACATGCTCTTCCCGTGCCTTTGCCTTGCCGTGACCTGAAAACAAAATCCCCCAACGGGGTCAGTTACACAGAACAACAATCCTCAAGGGTTGAAAATACACAATCATGATATATCTGAAGTTATGAAATATCCTTAGTTATGAATTACGCTGAAGAGGAGTATCATAGTACGCCCGTAATGTTCTGTGCAAGTGTACAAGACGAATGACCGGACACACCCGTCCTTGTACCTAATTAGTCTCACGGAGTTAAGCTTTACCGTGTGCACGGTCCAATGTATCGGTGAACCCAATACATGACCATCGTGTGCTCGACTAAAAATTCCACACATCCGCACCCGGCCACGCAATATGAACCCAGAAAGTCATATGAACGAGAATGACCACAATGAATATCAATGAATAATAATTCGACAAGTTCAAGAATGACTCACCGAGATGGAAATAACAGTGAAGTGATTGATAACTCAATGAAATGATTGGAACCATCGTTCCTCGTGAATGAAGTGATTATTCGACAATTACAAATCTCAATACGGTTAATACAATGATGAATGAATTATGATTATGAATGAACAACAACAAAAGGAATGAATATCCTTTTAACTGAGTAAGAATTAACTTACTCAACACCGGTGACAATTATCCTTCCACGAACAACGTCCTAATTGAGATATCGGTCGCTCGAACAACCTTGAATAACACAATCACCAACAATCCGTTCAACATATGAATCAAACACGAATATAACGAACTCAAAACGTCGATACGACTAAACCAAGTTCATTGGGGCATTATATCGAACACTTTGTGGCCAAACTTCGATTGTTTACAACCAAACTTCAATAATACCAACATCAAAACCCCAAGAAGTGTTTCAAACCAACAAAACATCTTCAATACGATCAATAATCCAATATGAATATTCAAATTCGTGATTACAACAACGATTAATCGAAAATCCCCAAATCCAACTCAATATTCAAAGTGTTCTTGAACAATCCTTCAATAATCCAATGAATAATCAAAAATATCCATAATCATGCGTATATCACTTCATAGAACAAGATCTTAACACCCAAAACATCATATTTCAATACAAAATCGAAATCCAAGATGTTGAAGAAATTACCTCTTGAAGATTCAAGCACTTTGATTCGAAGAACACGCGTTAGATCGACTATCCATGCTTCACGATCGAAAGGAAATGAAGAAAATCAAACCCTCAAGTGATGGATGATGAAAAGTTTCTCCCCTCAAGCTCTCTCTCTCGTATGAAGGTGAAGAAGTGATGAAAAATGAGCTGATCTCGCTCAAAAACGCAATTATAGAGTTGACTGCACTGTGTGCCGCGGCCCAGCCGAAGTGTGCCGCGGCACAGGGCCAAATCTGCCCCCAGTGATCGGCAGCGTGCTGCGGCACGGACGAGTGTGCCGCGACAGTGACTCGGCAGTGTGCCGCGGCTCCGTCGGCATGTGCTGCGCCACAAGGTACAAAGGGGTTTGGCCGAAAATGCAACACGAGTGTGCCGCGGCCCGGATGGGTGTGCCGCGGCAGTGACTCGGCAGTGTGCCGCGGCACAAGGTACAGAGTGCTCGGCCAAAAACTAGAAAATGTGTGTGCCTCGGCGCACACTCCTTGTACCGCGGCCCACACCCCCTTGGGTCCTAAAATGATGAAAAATGACCCGGGAAGGGAATAAAAGCAATAGGAATTGATATTTGGGAACCAATTGTTGGGATTCCATAGGAAATAAACGCAGCGGAAGAATAAACGGAATCCCTAAGAGGATCGATCAAGTAACGTATATACGAAAAGAAAAATACGAAGATCAAGGAATCAAAATCCCATACCTATGATGTCTCTGAAAAACCTTCGTATGATGATGATGATGATGATGATGAAGAACCCTTCGTTCCAAGCACCTAAAGCAAGATGCCTGTACTTCACACGCCGGAACTTGATGGAAAAATCGACAAGCTTCCTTTCTTCAAGAATGCGGCTAGGGAAGCTTGTAGGAATTTTCTCTCTCAATGTATTCTTCTTATATCTTGTCTCTAAGATCAAGATGAAGTTTTCAACCTTACTCTCTCTCTCAAATTCGTGATTTTGAGTTCAAGGAAGAAGAAGGAGTTCTCTCTCTTTTCTAAAGACTTTTATTTATAAAAATTGAAAGTCTACCTTTAACACATGATTGAGGATATCAAATACACCTCACATATGTCACCTAGTGACATAAAATAAGTATAAAAGAGACAAGAGAGGGAGGGGGGCGGCCCTAAGGGAAATTTCCAAGAAGACGGGTCGAATTTACTCGGCTCGTGTATTGGATGTTCGTCAAAACGAATCCCTCGTGTACCGGATGTTCGTCAAACGAATCCATTTTATTTCCAATGTGCTTGGACTAATTAATTAATCTAATTAATTAATTATATCAAACACAAATATATATTTCTCTCAGAAATATAATTTATGAATTAAAGTAATCACCTAGTAACCTACTTACAATTCATAAGACCGCTATTTGATTTATCCGATAAATCAAAATTAGATATCTAATATCTAATATTATAAGAGAGATTATTAATTCACATTTATCCATCAATGATCCTATTGCGCGACTCCGTAGGTTCGTCTCAGCCGGCATTGGGAGGAACCAATGAGTGCGGGAAGCACTTAGCCAGCCTAGCGGGCCGCACTGTAAACCCCGACTGAGAACGAATGAACGAATCATTCCAGAACCATTATGTCGTGAATACTATATACGTATAGACACTTCATTAGATGTCCCGGTCAAGTCTTCGGGTCACGGTAAAGTCAAACCCTACTATTGACTAAACTCTATACAGGTGTTAATGCAAATCAAGACCGACTGATTAATCGTGTATCTAATACGACTATATCAGAATGCTTTGGCCAAAGACTTATGATCTTATTCGCCATTAACCGTATATAACATTCGCCTGCTCACTAATAGGAGATAGAATCCTTTCTTGGCGTACAGTAAAGACTGCTACCTGCCCGTATAGTCCGCACTTCGAGGTCGACTCAGCAATTAAGAAAATGAGTCTAACTACTCTAATGACAAACTAAACATCACAGGCACATCTTCTACTGAACCCTCAAGTCAAAGGTCCACGTATACTATCACAACCTTTCGATTCGTCATTGACTCTCCGAGAGTGAATACCGTGTGACTGAATCGAGTATGAGTCGTGTTCGAGTATACTGGTCCCACCAATATACTTATAACTATGCTATCAAGACATGCACACGTCCTAGCATCAGTTATACAAGTCTTATTAAAACTTAATGTCCTGTTAAGTTTTATCGACTTGCGAACTAGTTAAGCATTCGAGCTCTAAACACTTCTAGTGCCTATCTCCTTACCTCAATAAGGAGTAGAATGTTCACTCTCAAATGCAAGGACTATTATTCTATATACCAAATCACAATGCCAGTGATATACAATAATATAGAAATAATAATTGCCTTATTAAATATAATATTCATAATTACAATACAATTGCTCTCACTCTCTCATCCTCTGAGTGGCATTCGAGGGCATATTCCTAATAATCTCCCACTTGCACTCAATGCCACAAACTATGGTATCTAATACCCATACTCTCTAGATGTCTCTCTAAGATCTTCTGAGATAGTGGCTTGGTAAGCGGATCAGCAACGTTATTTGCTGTGTCTACTCTCTGCAGTGTAACATTCCCATCCCGAACCATTTCTCTAACAAAATGATATTTTCTCGCAATATGTTTGGTGTTCTGGTGAGCCCTAGGCTCCTTAGCCTGTGCAACAGCTCCGTCGTTATCACAAAACAGTTTCACGGGCTTCTCTGCATTAGGAACCACTTGAAGTTCCTCAGTGAACTTCTTTATCCAAAAAGCTTCTTTAGCAGCCTCCGTGGCTGCCTGATATTCGGCTTGACATGTAGAGATAGCAGTCGAACTTTGATTGGCATTTCTCCAAGAAACTGCCCCACCATTCAGGGTAAAGATATACCCTGATGTGGACATCTGAGCATCCATGTCCCCCAAAAAATCTGAGTCTGTATAACCCATCACTCTTAGTTCTCCACCGCCGTATGTAAGAACCAAGTCTCTAGTCCTCCTTAGGTACTTAAGAATGTTCTTTACAGCAGTCTAATGTTCCTGCCCTGGATTTGAATGAAACCGACTTACTACGCTCACAACATAGGCAATGTCCGGTCTAGTGAAAATCATTGCATACATAAGGCTACCTACTGCCGAAGCATAAGGTACCTTGCTCATTTCCTTTCTATCTTCCTCACTTTGAGGACACATCTCTAAGGAAAGTTTTGCACCATGTTGCATAGGTAGAAACCCTCTTTTAGAATCTTCCATCCTAAATCGCTTCAGGATCTTTTCTATGTAGAGGGCTTGGGAAATACCTAACATTCTTTTCGCTCTATCCCGGTAGAGACGAATACCCAGAATATAGGTAGATTCTCCCAAGTCTTTCATTGAGAACTCTTTAGAAAGCCAAGCTTTCACAGAACTGAGCATTCCTACGTCGTTTCCTATAAGTAGAATGTCATCTACATATAGTATTAAGAATGCAATTTTGCTCCCACTAACCTTCTTGTAAATACAGGGCTCTTCTTCATTTTGGATAAAATCAAACTCTTTGACTGTCTCGTTAAAACGAAGATTCCAACTCCGTGAAGCTTGCTTCAGTCCATAAATGGCATGCTGAAGTTTGCATACTTTATGAATATTGGTTTGAGATATGAATCCCTTAGGCTGTTCCATGTAAATCTCCTCCTCGAGGAATCCATTTAGGAATGCCGTTTTCACATCCATTTGCCATATTTCATAATCTAAGTGGGCTGCTATAGCAAGCATCATGCGAATATACTTAATCATAGCTACAGACGAGAAGGTCTCGAAGTAATCGATTCCTTCTCTTTAGGAATAACCCTTTGCCACAAGCCTGGCCTTATAGGTATCAACCTTGCCATCTCCATCAGTCTTTCTCTTATAGATCCATTTGTTTCCAATAGGCACTATGCCTTTGGGACGATCTACTAAAATCCAGACCTGATTAGCATGCATTGATTCTATCTCAGCTTCCATAGCTTCTTGCCACTTGGTGGAGTCAACGTCTACCATCGCTTGGTCGTATGTAGAAGAATCATTCTCTTGACTACTTTCTCTCATCTCATGGACACCCAGTTCCTCTTGATGCAGATAGCCATACCTCTCAGGTATTTGAGAAATTCTACTAGACTTGCGAGGTTGTGTTTGTATTTCAGAAGGTTGGGTTCTAATATCTTGCATAGGTGTCTCATTTGGTGTTTCTTTTATTTCCTCCAAAGAAATATTTCTACCTGCCCCTCCTTCCTGAATAAACTGATCTTCCAGGAAGTGTGCTTGTATAGCAACGATGATCCTATGATCTTCGTGCATGTAGAATAGATATCCCATGGAATCCCCTGGATATCCTATGAAACGACCTTTCACAGACCTAGTTTCCAATTTCTCTACTTTAGTCTTCTTGACATAAGCAGGGCATCCCCAAATCCTAATGTGATTAAGACTTGGTTTCCTACCTATCCACATCTCATGGGGAGTCTTAGGAACGGATTTGGAAGGACATCTGTTCAAGATATGCACATCAGTAAGGAGCGCGTAACCCCATAGATAAATTGGTAGATCAGTATAGTTAAGCATGGAGCGAACCATGTCCAACAAGGTTCGGTTCCTTCTTTCTGATACACCATTTAATTGTGGAGTAGCTGGAGGAGTGAATTGTGACATTATTCCTAGTTCTTTTAAGAACTCATCAAATTCGGTACTCATGTACTCACCACCCCCGATCTAGAGTCTTAACACGGTTACCTGTTTGATTTTCAACTAGGGCTTTAAATTCCTTGAATTTATCAAAAGCTTCAGACTTATGTTTCATTAAGTACACGAATCCATACCTGGTATGGTCATCAGTGAATGTAATGAAATACTGAAAGCCATCTCGTGCCACTTAAAAAGGGCCACATACGTCGGTATGGATCAATCCAAGTTTTTCAGCAGCTCTTTCAAAAGTCCGTGCGAAGGGTAACTTAGTCATTTTGTCTTGAAGGCAAGATTCACAAGTTGGATAGGGATCTGATCCCAATGGACCTGTAAGCCCATCTTTCTCCATTTTATGAACCTTGGTCTGACCGATATGACCAAGTCTAAGATGCCACTTAAGTGCTTGGTTCGTTTCATCCCTACCACGCTTCCTAGTTATAGTGTTCACAGTTGTTTTATTCTTTAAATTTAAATTGTATAAACCATTTAATAATGTAGCAGTACCAACCAATTTATTTCTGAAATAAATACGACAGGACCCATCTCCAATAAAGAAGTGAAATCCCTTTCGGTCCATGACCGGAATTGATACAATATTCTTGTGCCCCTTGGGCAAAACAAGTATATCATCTAAAGTAAGAATAAAACTAGATTCTAAATCCAACATAAGGGATCCGATATCAGAAGCCTCGACACTATGCCCACTTCCGACGGTGACCATCACCTCCCCTGAATCCAGCTTCCTACTTCGTTCCAGATCCTGATTCATTGTACAAATGTGAGAACTCGCACCGGAATCAAGTATCCAAGAAGTAGAATATACGATTCTGAACAATTTGTTTCTAAAACTAGTAGTTCCGTACCTGAAGGCGCATTACGGTCAAGCTTTGGACAATACCTCTTCCAGTGGCCTAGCTCACCGCAGTTGAGGCATACATCCGTTTTCTTGGCCCCCTTGCTCTTTTGAACCATTGGGGCCTTGCTCTTTCCCATGTCGATCTTGGCTATTGGACCTAACTGCTTCTTGTTCTTTTTCTTCTTATTCTTGGACTTCCAAGTCCCAGAAGAAATCACAAGTGCAGCTTTCTTTCCCTTTGTCTTCATATGAGACTGGGCAGTCGTCAGTTTGTTCATTAGCCCAGCTAAGTTACATGCAATCTCATTGTAGTTGAAGTTCATGACAAATTGTGAAAAGGAGTCAGGAAGTGACTGCAGGATAAGGTCAGTTTGGAGAGATGCATGCATCTGAAAATCAAGAGCTTCCAATCTCTCAATCATCGAGATCATCTTGAGGACATGGTCCCCAACCCTCTCTCCTTCCTTCATCCTGGCGCCGAATAATTGCTTTGATATCTCATATCTAGCAGTTCGGCTATGCTCTCCATAGAGCTCAGCCAGGTGCGCTAAGATGGCTCGTGAAGACGTCATCTTTTCATGGGCATGTTGAAGCTCATTGGTCATTGAGCCTAACATGTACCCTCGTACTCTTATGTCGTCTTTTACCCATTTCTCATGGGCATCGACATCTTCCTGATTGGCTGGGTTCTTGCAGGAGCCGCTGGGATGTCTGCCTCCAAGACGTATCCCAGCATTTCCATAGTTAGGACAATCCTCAAGTTCTGAAGCCAGTCCACATAGTTCAGACCAGTCAGGACGTTGTTTTCAAGTAGTATAGCGAGTGGGTTCATTGTCATATTGAGAGTTTTGTTAACTGCAGAGAATAATTTGAGATTCGTTAGTATTTGTTTAATTATGATCCGAGTAAAGAATTTAAGGACTTTCTTTATTCATAACTCGGCTCCCACTATTTTATCGGGATTTACACACTCCCATGTTAAATCCAGAAGTCTTGGGTGACTTCATAGTGGTGATCGATTTCTTTACAAAGTTTAATAGAGGGCAACCCATACGGTTTATATTCTATTATTATGTGGTGTCTAATACCAACCCATCTAATGGATGATTCGATCTTCTTTTACCCCTAGTTCACTTGCCCTCAACCCATTCGGTTTCTGTGGCTCGCTGAACTATCTAAGTTTAAACCGTCAACTCCTATTAGTCTGACAATTGAATCTTACCCGGAAACCCATACGGTTTATAGTGGTTTGATTTGTCACAACCAAAGGCATCTAATGCACTCTAGGAATTTATCAACTTTCCCCAAAAATATTACCCCGACATACTCGGATGAATAATATTCTGGTTTAGATTTCAATTTTCCATGAGTTTGACGGAGGGTAGGAAACCTCGTAACCTTTATAACTTAGTGTTTGTAAGTGGGAGTATTAACGCGATTATATGTTACACTTTGCACATTAATCCGTTTATAAGCGCGGTTTGTGGTTTGTCAATCATTCAAAATGAAAAACAATAAATAGCAACCTAGTTACTACCAACATATAGCTCATGGACTTTTTCCTAAGTATTGGGCCAAGCCAAATAAAGAAAGGAAAAATACAGTATTGATTCTTCGTCTTCTAGTCGGTCGTCTTCGGTCTTCGTCATAGCCATATGAATAATTACATCATTGAACAATACGTCATATTATACATATTTTCTAGTAAAAATAAATAGGCTCAAAACGGCCTTTACAACCATATCGAATCGAACAAATCAACAACTAAGTCCACGAGCTATATCACCATCACATAAGGCATTCCATACAACATGTAACGGTAAATGAAATTAAATAATCAACTAATATATTAATTCAATTAATATAAAAATTAATCTATTTAATTTCTACAATATTAATCAAATTAATATTTATAATCCTCATTTTAATCCGTTCAAAGTAATCCGGCCAAAACAATATTCTCGTCTAATAATTTCCCTTAATAAAAAATATTCCAAATATTTTATTAAATACAATTAAATCCAATTTAAATTTCAAAAATTATTACAACGAAATATAAACACAAAAATAGAGTCCCGAAAAATCCAGTATCAGGCCCAACCCACAGCCCGATTCAAAATCGGGCCGAAAACCTGAGAACCGCCCGGACCGAGTCACTCTCGGCCACTGCCCGGCAGGGTGGCCGAGCTGCTACAGGAGCCTACCGAGTCACTCTCGGCCGGCCAGCAAGCCCAAAGCTGCCGCACTGCGTCTTCGTGCGGTATTCGTGTTTAACCCCCGTTTTTCTCATTTTTTCGACTCGCTTCCAAAACGAAAAAGTTTCTTAAGTTCATGAAGAACTAATAAATCAACAAAAATCAAAATTTTCAGATTTATAATTCACATAAAATAGTCGAAACTTGACTTACTACGAACGATTAAATTTCTTCGATTATATCTATTATGATTCTAAATCATAAACATCATCAAATAACATTCCAAACGCAAAGATGATCATATGATATATTTGACCTATCTCCGATACCACTGTTGGGATTCCATAGGAAATAAACGCAGCGGAAGAATAAACGGAATCCCTAAGAGGATCGATCAAGTAACGTATATACGAAAAGAAAAATACGAAGAACAAGGAATCAAAGTCCCATACCTATGATGTCTCTGAAAAACCTTCGTATGATGATTATGATGATGAAGAACCCTTAGTTCCAAGCACCTAAAGCAAGATGCCTCTACTTCACACGCCGGAACTTGATGGAAAAATCGACGAGCTTCCTTTCTTCAAGAATGCGGCTAGGGAAGCTTGTAGGAATTTTCTCTCTCAATGTATTCTTCTTATATCTTGTCTCTAAGATCAAGATGAAGTTTTCAACCTTACTCTCTCTCTCAAATTCGTGATTTTGAGTTCAAGGAAGAAGAAGGAGTTCTCTCTCTTTTCTAAAGACTTTTATTTATAAAAAATGAAAGTCTACCTTTAACACATGATTGAGGGTATCAAATACACCTCACATATGTCACCTAGTGATATAAAATAAGTATAAAAGAGACAAGATAGGGAGGGGGGCGGCCCTAAGGGAAATTTCCAAGAAGACGGGTCGAATTTACTCGGCTCGTGTATTGGATGTTCGTCAAAACGAATCCCTCGTGTACCGGATGTTCGTCAAACGAATCCATTTTATTTCCAATGTGTTTGGACTAATTAATTAATTCAATTAATTAATTATATCAAACACAAATATATATTTCTCTCAGAAATATAATTTATGAATTAAAGTAATCACCCAGTAACCTACTTACAATTCATAAGACCGCTATTTAATTTATCCGATAAATCAAAATTAGATATCTAATATCTAATATTATAAGAGGGATTATTAATTCAAATTTATCCATCAATGATCCTATTGCGCGACTCCGTAGGTTCGTCTCAGCTGGTATTGGGAGGAACCAATGAGTGTGGGCAGCACTTAGCCAGCCTAGCGGGCCGCACTGTAAACCCCGAATGAGAACGAATGAACGAATCATTCCAGAACCATTATGTCGTGAATACTATATACGTATAGACCCTTCATCAGATGTCCCGGTCAAGTCTTCGGGTCACGGTAAAGTCAAACCCTACTATTGACTAAACTCTATACATGTGTTAATGCAAATCAAGACCGACTGATTAATAGTGTATCTAATACGACTATATCAGAATGCTTTGGCCAAAGACTTATGATCTTATTCGCCATTAACCGTATAGGACATTCGCCTGTTCACTAACAGGAGATAGAATCCTTTCTTGGCGTACAGTAAAGACTGCGACCTGCCCGTATAGTCCGCACTTTGAGGTCGCCTCAGCAATTAAGAAAATGAGTCTAACTACTCTAATGACAAACTAAACGTCACAGGCACATCTTCTACTGAACCCTCAAGTCAAAGGTCCACGTATACTATCACAACCTTTTGATTCGTCATCGACTCTCCGAGAGTGAATACCGTGTGACTGAATCGAGTATGAGTCGTGTTCGAGTATACTAGTCCCACCAATATACTTATAACTGTGCTATCAAGACGTGCACACGTCATAACATCAGTTATACAAGTCTTATTAAAACTTAATGTCCTGTTAAGTTTTATCGACTTGCGAACTAGTTAAGCATTCGAGCTCTAAACACTTCTAGTGCCTATCTCCTAGTAGAATGTTCACTCTCAAATGCAAGGACTATTATTCTATATACCAAATCACAATGCCAGTGATATATAATAATATAGAAATAATAATTCCCTTATTAAATATAATATTCATAATTACAATATAATTGCTCTCACTCTCTCATCCTCTGAGTGGCATTCGAGGGCATATTCCTAACACCAATAACACAAAATGGAAGTACAGAAACCCCAAAACGGTGGTTCCAAGTAATGATTACAAGGGTTCGTCCAACAAGAACACAATTTGAACAATGAAGAGATTTGAAATAACATGAATTCCAATGTCAACATCGACTAATGAATCAATTACAACAATCAAGATAATACTCTTGTCTCGATTCCCGAATAAGGTTGAAACAATGAACAATATCGATACACAACTCGAAGTTATTCCGAATGGTAAACACGGATGAATGATTATTATCAAGTGAAAAAATACATAGTGACAATTACCGAATGAAGTTACTGAATGATAATGACTGAATTACAACTGGGTATTACATACACCCCCGCCCTTAAAAGAGTTTCGTCCCCGAAACTAAGGGTCAAACAACTCGGGATATCTCTCCCGCATACTATCCTCGGTTTCCCAAGTAGCCTCTTCAACTCCGTGTCTAGACCACTGAAGTTTAACCAAAGGAATTGCCTTATTCCTCAACTGTTTCATTCGCCGCTCTAAGACTCGTATGGGGCGCTCCTCATACGAATGACCATCCGCGATCTCGATTTCGTCCAACTGAAGTATGTGACTCGGGTCGGCAACATACTTCCGTAGCTGAGAGACGTGAAACACATTATGAATTCGGCTCAATGCCGGAGGTAAGGCCAAACGATAAGCTAGCTCACCTACTCGTTCCAAAATCTCAAACGGTCCAATAAATCTCGGACTCAACTTCCCCCATTTTCCGAAACGGAAAATACCTCGACTCGGGGATACCTTGACCAAAACGTGGTCACCCGTCTCGAACTCTAGTGGTCGATGACGATTGTCTGCATAAGATTTCTGTCGACTCTGAGCAGTCAACAAACGACTCCTGATCAAAGCTACCTTCTCACGGGCGACTATAAGCATATCGGGCTCGGTGCCGATTGATTCTGATAAGTCATCCCAACACAAGGGAGATCGAAAACGACGCCCGTACAAGGCCTCGTAAGGTGCCATCTTAATCGAAGCATGCCAACTATTATTATACGTGAACTCGATCAATGGTAGTTGGGCTTCCCTATCGTCTTTCCAATCGAGGACGCATGCCCTCAACATGTCCTCCAATGTCTGAATAGTCCTCTCTGATTGTCCATCGGACTAAGGATAAAAGGCGGTACTGAGATTAAGCTGAGTTCCCATAGCATGATGAACTGATTTCCAAAAATGAGACACGAATCGCCCGTCACGATCAGAAACGATACTCCTAGGAGTACTGTGCAATCTCACTATTTCTTTGATGAACAGCTGGGCAAGTCTCTCGGGACCCCACGTATCCTTAATCTCAAGGAAATGATCTGATTTAGTTAAGCAGTCCACAATCACCCAGATCGTATTCATGCCACGACGACTCGTCGTCAAACTCATGATGAAATCCATAGAAATGTCTTCCCACTTCCATTCTGGAATAGGGAGAGGTTTCATCATACCCGCCGGTCGCTGATGTTCAAACTTGACTTGTTCACAGGTTAAGCATCTCGAAACAAATTCTGCGACTTCTCGCTTCATATTACTCCACCAGTAATTTTGTTTCAAGTCCTTGTACATCTTGTTAGACCCCGAATGAACGGAATAAGGGGTAGCATGAGCTTCTCTCAAAATCGAGTTTTTCAACTCGTCAATCGCCGGTACGCACAACCGATTCTTAAATCTCAAAAGTCCATCCTCGTGGACCACGAATCCAGGGGCTTTCCCCTGAGCCACATCCTCACGGATGCGCAACAATGATGGGTCTGAACCCTGATTCTCTCTGATTGCCTCCTCAAGTGGCGATGAAATCTCTAACATGCAAAGTTGCCCTTTAACTCGCTGAAGCCAGACCTCGATCTCGGGTCTAAGGAATTCCTGTTGAAGCTCCTTCTGAACTGTTAAACGAGCAAGCATCTGCTCCTGAACGGACTTACGACTCAAGGCATCGGCGACAACGTTCGCCTTGCCCGGGTGGTAAAGGATCTCGATATCATAATCTTTGATTAGTTCCAACCACCATCTCTGTCGCATATTTAACTCCTTCTGAGTAAATATATACTTCAAACTCTTGTGATCGGTGAAAATCTAATAGGTGACGCCATAAAGGTAATGACGCCAAATCTTCAACGCAAAAACCACGGCTGCTAGCTCCAGGTCGTGGGTCGGATAATTAACCTCGTAAGGTCTCAATTGCCGTGAAGCATAAGCAATAACTTTCCCATTCTGCATGAGTACACATCCGAGACCCTATCCGGACGCATCACTATAAACCACAAATCCTTCCGTCCCTTGCGGCAAGGAAAGAACAGGTGCTGAAATTAACCGGCTCTTGAGTTCCTCAAAACTCCGCTGACACGCGTCGGACCACGTGTATTTCTTATCCTTTCACAAAAGGTTCGTCATTGGTTGGGCGATTTTAGAAAATCCTTCCACAAACCGCTGATAATAACCGGCTAATCCGAGAAAGCTTCGGATTTCCTTAATATTCTTCGGAGGTAACCAATCTTGGATAGCCTCCGTCTTCTAAGGATCAACACGCACTCCATCTGATGAAATTACATGCCCGAGAAAAGTCACTTCGGACATCCAGAACTCACACTTGGAAAACTTTCCATAAAGTTGCTCTCGTCTTAACACGTCGAGAACCTGATGAAGATGAACCTCGTGTTCCTCTCGGTCACGAGAATAAATCAAAATGTCATCGATGAAGACAACAACAAACTGATCCAAAAAGTCGATGAAAGGCCGATTCATTAACTCCATGAATACCGCAGGTGCATTAGTTAGCCCGAACGGCATAACTACGAACTCATAATGACCATAGTGTGTACGAAACGCTGTCCTTGCGATATCCGACTCTCGAATTCGAAACTGATGATATCCAGATCTTAGGTCGATCTTGGAAAATATTGAAGCTCCCTGAAGTTTATCTAAGAGATCATCAATACGGGGTAAGGGATACTTATTCTTGATTGTCACCCTGTTCAACTCCCGATAATCAATACACAAACGAAAAGAACCATCCTTCTTCTTGACAAACAACACCGGTGCTCCCCACGGGGACGCACTCGGTCGGATATAACCTTTCTCGAACAATTCCTCAAGTTGATTCTTCAACTCCTGCATTTCGGTCGGGGCCATCCGGTACGGTGCCTTTGATATTGGAGATGTACCAGGCTCCAACTCAATCGTGAATTCCACATCTCTCTGTGGAGGCAAACCAGGTAACTCGTCTGGAAATACGTCGGCATATTCTCTCACTACCGGAATATCCACCAACATTATTGATGATTTCTCGGTTTTAGTCATATAGCACCAATAACCAATACACCCCTGATTGAGTAATCTCACTGCTTTCATCAAATTAATAACTCTTCCAGAACAGTTGGGATTACCTCCCTGAAACACACATTCGACTCCATCGTCTGAAATGATAGTGACCATATGCTTACGAACACTAATCATGGCATCATGACGATCCATCCAATCAATACCCAAGATGACGTCGTCTCTCGGCAAATCTACCACGATTAAGTCCGCTGGCCATACACAGCCATGAAGCTGAATCAGACAATTCTGAATCTCACGATTTCTGATAATTCGTCTACCATCAGGTAGACCAATGACATACGGCTCACAACTAGTAGCACTACCCAGACGTAGCATACTCAAACATGACTCGGAAATGAATGAATGCGATGCACCACTATCAAAAAGGGTACACACAGGTTGAGATAGAATATCGAGTGTACCTGAGATCATTTGGGCCTCTGGATCATCGGTCTTCTTCAACTCATAAATCCGGGGCTTGCTAGTCCCGGCACCGGATGCTCCCGTCTGCTGGCTATAGGCTCCACCTTTAGTCACTCCTGTCGTTTTAAACGACACTTATTGAGTGGCCTGATTCTGAACGGATGACTGCTTAGGGGCCTGAGATGACGCCAGAGTAGGTTTGGAGTCCCTACGGCAAAAATGGGCCTTATGCCCAACAATTCCACAGTTATGACACGTGAAAGACTGTCTCGGACACTTGGTGCTGACATGACCAAGATCCCCACAGTTAAAACAGGTGATGGCCGAACTGTCCGCTCGTGATTGATATTCTGTGGGTTTAGGCGTCACAGGAGGTCGCTCAGAAAAAGTAGAGCCCGCACGAGGTTTCTTGAAAGTGGCCTGACTGCCGTCAGACAGATTACGGTTCTTGGACTTCTTGCTAGCAGATGAAGGTTGCTTCTTAGCAATCTCCTTAGCAGTGAGCTCATAGGTAAGAGCTTTCTCAATGAATTCGGCCAACGTGGTGCAATTATGATTAAGCAACTGTAGTCTCATACGAGGTTTCAGCCTCTTGCTGAAATACTTAATCTTATCCGCCTCAGAGTGAATGATAGATGAGGCGAACGAAAGAAGTTCCTAAAATTTCTCGGCAATGGCGAGAACATCCTCGTCTGCTGAGGGGTCGGGAGTGAGTAATTCTGACAGCTTGGCCTCTCTGAGTGGGGCCGGATAATACCTCTCCATCATGAGAGTCTTGAACTGATTCCACGTACATGATCCGTCGGTGGGCTTCAACGATAACCACCAAGAATGAGCGCTCTTACCTAGGTAGTAAGCCGCAACTGAAACTTTGTGTCCTTCAGGACACTCTACCATAGCAAATAACTTCTCAAAATGTTCGAGCCAATGAACAATATCCGCCGGCTCAGATGAGCCTTCAAAAGTAGGTGGCCTTTGGCGAGAGATGTCGCCGATGATACTGCTCACATTCCTCTCTTGCCTCTGAGGTGGTGGCGGAGGAGCCTGTTGATTTTGATTAGCTGAGTTATGCATCGTCTCCATCAGTTGTGCCATCTGAGTCATTTGGGCCATCATGCCCTGCATAAAAGCAAGTGGGTCAAACCAAACACCTTCTGACTGAGCTGTGCCCCGGGTACGACTCCCCGATAGTGAATGATCACGTCCAAGTGAATGAGTGGAAGCATCGCTGCTCGATGAATTAGCATTATTTCTCGCGTTCGCACGTGTATTCACACGAGCTCTCGGGATTCGGCCCGCACCACGGCCTCGTCCTCCTCGTCCTCTTCTTGCTCTCTCCATACTGAAGTAGGAAAGTCACATGATAATTATATTTCCCGCATGAATATCACGTTATGATTATGACATGAGATGATGAAAATGAGCATACACGCTCTAACACAGTGATTACATGATTGATTAACTGAGGTGACATGATTATTTGATGAAATTATTGAAATGATTATCTTGAACAAGTTAACAAGATTAATGATATGATCTTCCAGATCAACAATTGAGTAATGAAATGAACTGAGTGATTAATGAGTTAGCATGACCGTCCTGGTCAAAATGAAAATGATGATTGAGGATTGTTAACTGATGAATTATGAATGAATGATTCTTGCCAGAAATTATACCATGGCGTTAGAAGTCTTACAGTTCTTTCGGTCTGATTGGCTCGGCATCTGCACAGGTCACACGTGACGAGAAAGTCCAATGATACTAGTCCGATGGCAATGATTTCAAATGAGACATGACTTGGAAGGTAGTATTCAAAACCACGCTCCGATACCAACTCTGTAACACCCCAAACTAGGCGGATATTATAGTGCCGTGGACCTCCGACTGGGACCCACCAAGCGAATGAAAGCTGATGAATTAAATAATATAATTATAGTACCGAACCACATTATATTACCAAATACTCCGATGAGGAGCTTAAGTACAATACACCAGGACAATACAGAATACTAGTATATTTTATATGAAGATAAAATACACCACCCTGAATAAATATACATCTCAAACGGAATTTGCAGCGGAAATACAAATGATGGAAATGACTGAAATGACTGAAATGGCTGAAATGACTGAAATGACTAAAATAACCGGAATGACTGGGCCCCCCTACTAGTATCACTGGGACTCCTCGCCGTCAACATGCTCTTCCCGTGCCGTTGTCTTGCCGTGACCTGAAAACAAAATCCCCCAACGAGGTCAGTTACACAGAACAACAATCCTCAAGGGTTGAAAATACACAATCATGATATATCTGAAGTTATGAAATATCCTTAGTTATGAATTACGCTGAAGAGGAGTATCATAGTACGCCCGTAATGTTCTGTGCAAATGTACAAGATGAATGACCAGACACACCCATCCTTGTACCTAATTAGTCTCACGGAGTTAAGATTTACCGTGTGCACGGTCCAATGTATCGGTGAACCCAATACATGACCATCGTGTGCTCGACTAAAAATTCCAAAAATCCGCACCCAGCCACATAATATGAACCCAGAAGGTCATATGAACGAGAATGACCACAATGAATATCAATGAATAATAATTCGACAAGTTCAAGAATGACTCACCGAGATGGAAATAACAGTGAAGTGATTGATAACTCAATGAGATGATTGGAACCGTCGTTCCTCGTGAATGAAGTGATTATTCGACAATTACAAATCTCAATACGGTTAATACAATGATGAATGAATTATGATTATGAATGAACAACAACAAAAGGAATGAATATCCTTTTAACCGAGTAAGAATTAACTTACTCAACACCGGTGACAATTATCCTTCCACGAACAACGTCCTAATTGAGATATCGGTCGCTCGAACAACCTTGAATAACACAATCACCAACAATCCGTTCAACATACGAATCAAACACGAATATAACGTACTCAAAACGTCGATACGACTAAACCAAGTTCATTGGGGCATTATATCGAACACTTTGTGGCCAAACTTCGATTGTTTACAACCAAACTTCAATAATACCAACATCAAAACCCCAAGAAGTGTTTCAAACCAACAAAACATCTTCAATACGATCAGTAATCCAATATGAATATTCAAATTCGTGATTACAACAACGATTAATCGAAAACCCCCAAATCCAACTCAATATTCAAAGTGTTCTTGAACAATCCTTCAATAATACAATGAATAATCAAACATATCCATAATCATGCATATATCATTTCATACAACATGATCTTAACACCCAAAACATCATATTTCAATACAAAATCGAAATCCAAGATGTTGAAGAAATTACCTCTTGAAGATTCAAGCACTTTGATCTGAAGAACACGCGTTAGATCGACTATCCGGGCTTCACGATCGAAAGGAAATGAAGAAAATCAAACCCTCAAGTGATGGATGATGAAAAGTTTCTCCCCTCAAGCTCTCTCTCTCTCGTATGAAGGTGAAGAAGTGATGAAAAATGAGCTGATCTCGCTCAAAAAACGCAATTATAGAGTTGGCTACACTGTGTGCCGCGGCCCAGCCGAAGTGTGCCGCAGCACAGGGCCAAATCTGCCCCCAGTGATCGGCAGCATGCCGCGGCACGGACGAGTGTGCCGCGGCAGTGACTCGGCAGTGTGCTGCGGCTCCGTCGGCATGTGCCGCGGCACAAGGTACAGACGGGTTTGGCCGAAAATGCAACACGAGTGTACCGCGGCCCGGATGGGTGTGCCGCGGCAGTGACTCGGCAGTGTGTCGCGGCCCTGCCGGCATGTGCCGCGGCACAAGGTACAGAGTGCTCGGCCAAAAACTGGAAAATGTGTGTGCCGCGGCGCACACTCCTTGTGCCGCGGCCCACACCCCCTTGGGTCCTAAAATGATGAAAAATGACCCGGAAAGGGAATAAAAGCAATATGAATTGATATTTGGGAACCAATAATACGAAATGGAAGTACAGAAACCCCAAAACGGTGGTTCCAAGTAATGATTACAAGGGTTCGTCCAACAAGAACACGATTTGAACAATGAAGAGATTTGAAATGACATGAATTCCAATGTCAACATCGACTAATGAATCAATTACAACAATCAAGATAATACTCTTGTCTCGATTCCCGAATAAAGTTGAAACAATGAACAATATCGATACACAACTCGAAGTTATTCCGAACGGTGAACACGGATGAATGATTATTATCAAGTGAAAAAAATACATAGTGACAATTACCGAATGAAGTTACTGAATGATAATGACTGAATTACAACCGGGTATTACAGAAACAAGACTCAAACAACACGAATTGACCCGACAGCCTAGGTTTCCACAACCTAAGCTCCGATACCATTTATGTAACACCCCCAATCGGCTCAGGGATATTACACGCCGTAGAACCTTTCCTCAAGGATCTACCAGGCTGTTAACAACAAACGAACAACTCGACAATGTCTTTAAGGCTAAAAAGACTCAGTATACCGATTTGGCCTTTCAATAAAAACATACAACTCTAACACATTACATGCCCACGCAGGGGTCGAATACAAAATGCTCCCGTACAACGGGGAAAAAATACTGCAGCGGAAATAAAATATAACTAAACCAATACGACATCAACGGGTCCTCGTGTGATTAGTATCGTTCATCTTTCATCATCTTTCATGCCGACCCTGTGCTCTGCTCCAAAACCTGAATGCAATACAGACATCCACCCCCCGAATACTCGGGGGTTAGCAAAACTCCACTGTTTTGCTAGTGCAAGAACAAAGTGCAAATACGAGCCATATAATTCAAATTCCAAGAATAACAATAACCAAGAATCCTCAAAGTTCCAAAGGTAACGAAAAGCACTTCCCGAGGCATGAGTTTGTAAACCATTCCAAAAACCGAAAGATCACAAATCAAGGGAAACAATTTATAAAACAGTTTAAAATGCCATCGAGAGTTTTAATAGAAAACAATTTAGGATTTCCGAATCCTTCTCTTTCCAAAAATCAACAGGGGTCACACCCTAAAGGTTTTGTTTTCGCAAATAGAAAACCAACAACAATTCACAGGGCCAGAGCCCAACATCACGTGTCCTCGACGGACATAAAAATCAACACAACGTAATCACGCACGCGCATCGCCTAGGACGGTACGAAGCCACAAATCCCACTCGAGGCCTCGAAGGACCCTCCCGAGCTGGCTAGCGAAACAAATCACACACACGCATCGCCTAGGACTGGGACGAAGCCACAAATCCCACTCGAGGCCTCTAAGGACCCTCCCAAGCTGGCTAGCGAAACAAGTCACACACAAATCACAACCATAAGTTATCCCGGCATCGGGCTAACAAGCCACGAACCTCGGAGTCCCCGCAAGACATACCCGATGATAACCCCACTAGTTATCCCGGCATCGGGCTAACAAGCCACGAACCTCGGAGTCCCCGCAAGACATACCCGGATTGGATAACCCTACGGTCTCGCCCGACCCATACTAGCAAGTATGGATCCCGCAGATTCAACAATCCTACCCGGAGGCACATCACGTATAACAAGCACACAACAATAATCGATTATGAAACGAAACAACATTAAGCATCGCAACCTCCTTTCAAAGGAGTAACAACTAACATCACATCATGTCAAAACTGTAATACACTGAAATGAAGCCATATACGTACACACGCATTATCAAACACCACATCAACTCCAAACATATCTAAAGGATACACGTAGTCACTTACAACCCACACACTTACAAAACACACACGTTTTGAAAGAGAGCCTTTAACAAGGCTAATCGAATCTTTTGAAAATAATTTTCAAACGACCAAACAAACACATTTAGATGATCACCAATTATCATATCCACAAAACAAGAATTATATGGACAAGGTACTTGCCTCGAAATCGGCACGCAAGTATTCCGACGAACACGGCTCAACCGGGAAGCTTCGGAACGCCCGATGCTATCGAAAAGGAAGACGACAACGAACGGAACGGTTCAACACGGTTTCTTCGCAAGAAACTCGACCCTAACATCACACAATCAATAAATCATCGATCATACGAGGAAGAATAATCGTAGAACGCCCGAAAATCCCTCTAAGACATTCTACCGGACACCTTCAAGGCGTCGATCAAGAACTCGACCAAAACAACGAATCGATACGATCCAACCATGGAATAACAAGGGGAATGATATAATACATCTAAATAATCATCAATCCATCATAATCCTAAGATAAATCGGACTAAACGGGCGAAATCAACCAAAATACCCAAATTCCCAAAACTAGATTTCTAGAAATCTAACCTTGATTCGGTAGATCGGAGGAGGTTATGGGATGATTGATTGATGTTAGAAACTCAAGAGCTTCGTGGATTGAAAGAACAACATCATGGCTCCATGATATACACACCTACAACCGCATAAGGGAAGAAAAAGAATGAGGAAATGGGTGCAAAACACGCTGCCAGGCCTTATATAGCCGGACACTGCCGGACGCTTACGTACGTAACCGGCCGGGCCCTTACGTACGTAACCGGCCATGGCCGAAATCTCTGCCCAGAAATGCCGGCATCGTTACGTACGTTACTGCCGAGCACTATCGGCCGTAACTCGGCCAGTGCCGGCCACAGGCCCGCTGCCGCCATGACTCGGGGCCAACTCAAGCGGCCGAATGACCCCAAAACCCGAACCTGAATACGAATCGAAGATATGGTTACGAAGTACTCGCAAAGACGAATTGGAGCACTAAGAGAACACACGATTCCGACCACCCGAGGGCTCAAAATTCGACAACGAAAAGTAATTACCCTAAACTTTGGGAAATTACGAAAATGGCCCAAAACGTCTGAAATACACGATACACGATCGAAACACCAATCCGAAGCTCGCAACATGAATAATAACATTAAATGAACTTACGAGAAACTCGAAACAATAGTTTCGGACGAGATTCGCAAGAATCGAACTCAAGTGCGGAAAAACCGCTCCAAAAACACGGAACTCAATAAAACGATACCGGAACAAACTCGGATGACAAAAAGTGCAGAATTAATCATTCCCGAAATGACGAAACGGTCATGACCGAGTCGTCAAAACAGACATTCGCCGAAAAAAAGAAATTACAGGAAATCGAAATTACGGGTATTACACTCCGCCCTCAACTGCTCCTCGAGACAGGCAGTCTGTGCATCCCGCCCGCGAGGGCGCTGGAAGCCGGGGGTATCTTTCAATACATGGTGACCCTCGGCTCCCATCATCTTAGTGCGGTACCGAATACCTCTAGGAGGGTAGACGGTACCCCACACCCTAGCGCGAACATAAGGATCGGCCTGATCGATCTGTCCAATTGCAGAATCGAGGTCGGTTTCCGCTAAGTCCGGATACTGCTCCCGAGCAATCTCAACAAGCATCCTCTGAGACTCCTCCCGCACACGCTCCTAAGTTAATATGAAAATAAATATTTCAATATCAATAAAACTAAGATACAAAGGCATTTATTTTATTACCAAAATAAAATAAAATAAAGACTTACATGCTCCTCGGGACGGTTCGGATATGCTTTCTGAGTCACGTAGGCAAATGCGTCCAACGAATCAAAAGAAATGGCCTCGTGCGCAACTCTGGCTAACGACCGGGAACCCAGACTGTGATGGTCAGTCAGACCAGCACGATTGGTCGTGTTGGTCAAGCTAGTCGCCTTCAAAAAAATATTATTTAGAATCGAGTTTATATTTAGAATTCAAACAAAATAAAAACTGAAATATTATTTTTTTTATTAAATACTAGCAGTTTTTTTAATAAATAAAATACAATATTCAGATTTTTATTTTTTTGTGGAAAATAATATTCTAGTTTTTATTTTTATTAAAACAATTTATTTCCACTTTTGAATAAAAAATTCCGATTTTTTTAATATTAATAATATTCCAGAATTTAAAAAAATACCCGAAGTTCCGATTTTTTCTAATTTAAAAAAATCGGAGCTTCAAGTATTTTTTAAATTCTGAAACATTAATTTAAAAAAATCGAGTTTATATTTAGAATTCAAAAAAAATAATAACTAAAAAAGAAAGAATGAAATGAGGGTATTTTAGTCATACCATGAACTCCGGGTCGCAAAAATGGGCGCGTAGCCACTTCCATTCGTACTCCCAAAACTTGAATTCTTCCGGGGTAGCCTCTCGGGTATCAGCCCAGACTGTCCAGAACATGTGCATCTCATTTTTCCAAGATTTGTACCTACAACACACGTTGCACAACATATATTATTCGTAAGAAAAAAAATTACGCAAACAATGTAGATACAAAATAAATTAAAATGACTTACTTGGTAGACTGCACCTCTTCACACCAAGTACGTAGTAGAGAGTCGGGAATCACAAACCACACCTATGAACAGCATAAATACGCAATAATTTAAAAACATCACATATTGCATTTTGAAGAACTACGTGTTGATTAAAAAACACTTATTAAATATTTATTAACTTACCGACATAGCATTGTTCAAAGCATCCTTCACGCACTGCGGCACGTCCCCCCAATCGGGCCACAAATCGGGGACTCTGTCCCGAATGACAAAGCCAACATTACGGCTATATGACACCGTAGCGTCAGAAGACATTACCGGCCGGCCGTGTCTGTCTAGAGGAATCTCGTAACGGCCATGCTTACTTACGTACGAGTCGAGCGCCAGACCCTTTGCTCGGCCACAAGTCTTCTTATTTTTCTTCTCCACCTCGACTACATTTTCCCCTTCTTCTTCTCCCTCTCTATCTCCTCGTACAGTTTCGTCTTCGAAACCCGACAACTCCGCCAACACATGTTGTCTGGCCAAGACTCGTAGACGTACACCTTGTCAGGGCTAATCAATTGAACAGGAACTCGGACTCCCGTCTCATCGACCTCGGGAATAGTCGGAACCATTGGAGGCATGAATAGAGTCGGCGGCGGACCGTGGGGTACCGCGGACGAGGAACTCCGTACATCTCCTGATGTGTGAGGGCTAGATGTGGGTCGGTGGATGCGAGGCATACGAGGGTGTCGGCCGTGGTGTCTGAAAGGATAAACGCCACGTTAGTGCATCAGGCTCATCTGTCGCCCTAAAAAAATCGTCAGCGTTCATGCCGGTAGCTTCTAGTATCTGGCGGGCACGAACGCTGCTCTGAGATATGTATAGTGTAGCGGGATCCGCCTTACTAGAGACTGCCGAACTCCCCCCGGATCGGGAGTGGTCGACTTTGTCGACTTCTTCCCCAACGCTTTCTTTATTCTATCCATAATCTAAACAAATAAATCAAATTCACAATTCAACACAACCGCAATTATCAATGCCATACCACGTTAATCTTTTGATTAACACCGGCTATACAATTCCTTTCTCCTCAAACAAATTCATCGAATATTTCATCAAAACTCATTAAACAATTTACCTAATTCATGAAATAATCTAAATAAATTCATCCAATTCACAACTCAACACAACAGTAATTATCAATGCCATACCACGTTAATCTTTTGATTAACGCCGGCTATACAATCCCTTCCTCCTCAAACAAATTCATCAAATTCACAACTCATTAAACACATCCGATGTAGAAAATACTAAATTCATCAAATATTGCATCACAATTCATTAAACAATTTACCTAATTCATCACACAATCTAAACAAATTCATCAAACATATACAATAAATTCATCAAACAAAAAAAAAGGAAAAGGGTTACCTGTCGGGAGACAGTCGGACGGCAGGTGGGCGGCGGGCGACGGGACGGGGGCTGTCGTACGGGTGACGAAACGGAGGCCGGGCGGGCGGCGGGACTGGGGCTGTCATACAGGCGGCGGGACGGCGGCCGGGCGGGCGACGGTTGGGTGACGGGGGTTGGGGCTGGGTGACGGGCTGCGAGACGGGGGCTAGGTGATGGGCGGATGTCGGACGAGATTTTGGGGCTGGGGGCGATCGGGCTGGGTGAGGGAGAAGGAGAAAATAATAGAAGAAAGAAAGGAGAAAATGTATAAAATGTAGGGGGTTTAGCCGACGACAAGATCTTCGTCGTCGGCTAAAGTGTTTTTTAAGAAAAATATTAAACTTTAGCCGACGACTTTTAATAGTCGTCGGCTAAACCCCAATTATGATACGGGCCATGTAGTCTAACACGGTTGGGTCAGGATACAGTGTGTTTTCACTTTCTGGGCATGTGCGACATGGGCCGTGTCATTTGAAACGGTCGGTTAAAGTATACCATTTTTTTTAAAAAAACTTTAGCCGACGACTTATATGATGTGGTCGGCTAAACCCCCAACCATGTCAAATGACACGGGCCGTGTCGCACCTGCCCAGAAAGTGAAAACACACTGTATCCTGACCCGACCGTGTTAGACTACACGGCCCGTGTCATAATCGGGGTTTAGCCGACGACTATTAAAAAGTCGTCGGCTAAAGTTTCATATTTTTTTATTTTAAAACACTTTAGCCGACGACTATTAAAATGTCGTCGGCTAAAGTATAATATTTTTTTTAAAAAACACTTTAGCCGACGACGTGGATCTTGTCGTTGGCTAAACCCCCCCTTTTTTTAATAATATTATTAATATTATATTAATGTTTTGATTATTATTAGTACTATTTTTTAATTATATTTAACATATGAAAATATACATCTAATATATTTATGGCTCATAGTTTGAGTCATCACTTCAGTCTGTCTCATTATCTGAGTTGATATCCGGCAACATATGCCTCAAGTCGTCCACATTATCGTCATCAGAATTTTCAAGTAATTCGTTTGTATCAACGTCAACGTACCCGCGAGCATCACCATGGAGTCGGACGACTCGTCCTCAGGAACATTATTCATTGTAATTGTCGATGATGGTGGAATATTTTCTGTATTTGGCTCTTGATAAGCATCATCGTCATCAGTACCTGTTGTTTCTCCCAGTGTAGCAGCACTATAAATATTCCTCGTTGTCACAACGTTAACTATCTTCCATGTGCCTTTCTTCACCAAGTCGTCCAAATAATACACCGACTTTGCTGATGTAGCAAATACAAAAGGATCACTTTCATACCATGAAGTGGAAGTGTCAACAGATAACAGCCCGTAGTCGTCTTGCATATCGGTTCCAAGACTGGTGTCGTACCATCGACACTTAAACAAGTAAATTGTCATGCCTTCTCTGTAAATTAGTTCTACCACTTCCAAAAGAACACCGTAATATCCACCATCTATCATAACCCCAGAATTTTGACATCTTCTTTTTTGGTCTCTCTCAAGGCATACGAATGTGACACCGTTGACTTTGGCCATCGACTAAATTCTTGACATAACCGGCTTCATGTTACGATTTTTCCTACACGCAAGTGCACGTCATCGTTTACAAGTAATAAAGTGATAAGTAGAGTATCGTTCCCACGAGGACTGAATCTCTAACTACCGATTTTTTCGTATTCCAATTTTATCTGAACAGTCGAATTTGGGTTTTTGCGATTAATAACTAAAAGAATTACTAAAAGACTAGTATAAAACGATGGCTTGAATAAAATAAATCAAATGATGAATAAGTCTAGGGTTTTGAATCCACCTTAGTTTATCCGAATTTACTCTCGATTATCCGTGATAAATAATTTTCCCAATTTATTGAAGGCGGAGATTGCTAATATATTCTACCGCCTCTCCCGAGGTCAATAGATTTATCTAAAGGCGAATAACACACTCTATCCCTAGGTGAATTAATTCGTCGATAGGCAAAAAGCATGAAATCTCCTAAAGGCCACGTAGTTCCTATGAGTATATTCCTATCTCACAGAATAAAACGGTCCTCACCAATAGTTCCTCACCAAATCTCCTCTCCCGATTCGAAGTGAATGATTAAATCAATACAACTATTGGCCAGATAATTGCAAGCATTAAACATAATTGGGAAAACTCAATAAAAAGGTAATAAATTGGATAATCTAAATCAATTCGTCAAAACAAAGGTTTCATCAAAACCCTAGATTAGGGCTTTAGCCTGACATACTAAAAACTGAAAATACAGAATAAAAAAATGAAAGCATAAAATTCAAACGCAGATGAAGCTCGGATTCCTCCGTTCTTCAGCTTACGCCTTCTGCCCTTGAAGTCTTCTGCTTCCCTCTTCTTCTGCCGTCTCCAAGCTTAAGCTCTCCCAGATTTTAGATCCAAAGATTCCAAGATGATTTAATTAGGGTCTTAAACCCTATTTATAGCTCCACATATCCTCCAAATCGCGTCCGAATTAGTCGGTCGAAAACTGGCTTCGAAACAGCTCAAAATCCGCGCGGGCATACAAAAACCGCCAAGTGTGCCGCGACTCACTAAACCTGTGCCGCGGCACATCGTCTTCGCTGAATGCCTGGGCGCTAATTAATTCTTCTGTGCCGCGGCTCACCTGGCCGCAGGCTGCACAGAGTACAGGTTACTCTGCCCTTCGGCTGGTGTCTTCCTGTGCCGCGTCTCAGCTTCCTTGTGCCGCGGCTCAGAGTCCAGATTTGCCATTTTCGCCCGTTTTGCCTCGTTTTAGCTTCCGGACTTCAATTTCCTGTCAATCATACAAAATTAAGGCATTAAAAGCTCATTTAGACAATTTCACTCACCAAAACACTACAAAATAATGATAAATAAGCGTATAAAAATACGCCTAACAAATACCCCCAAACTTAAGCCTTTGCTTGTCCTCAAGCAAAAAGAATTAAATTCAATAAAAGAATGTCGTGAATCATCGTGCAACTCATAGTGTTCAACCTAATCAATACTATCCTGTAATTCTCTCTAAATAATACGAGTGTCATAAAAGCGTGCTGCACTCAGAATAATGATTCCGCAAAGAAATCAAATTCAGTCCTAATCACTCGTTCATGAAGAAAATCCAGCTCAAAGATTAACAAAACGTGAGTCAAATCGACCGTCAATATGAAAGGCTAAAATAAACAAGCTAGTTCGTCCCGTTGCACAGTCTAATGGCACAATTTTCAAGAGTTTCATAACAAATAAACCTCGGACAGTATCCCCTTATATAAATGTTCAAAAATTAGATTCGAGTCGACCACTAGGTTAGGATCTCGGGATGTTTCATCGGGATAATCCTAGGGTGGAACTTCCATTCTCATGTATTAGGAAACCGTTTGACGTAAAAGACACTCATGGGGCACATGGATGCTTCTAGTTCTAAGTTCCCGTCTACAGCGGAGAAACAACTCGAATATATAATTTCCACATGTCCGAATCAAGGTTACCGTTTTACGCGAGAGTAAACAGCAGGTCACGCGAATACCCCCGGTTACTAGGCTCCCTTTTCTTGGCACATGTGAAATATCTAAATCACTAGTCTAATCAGGGTCGTCGTTTTAAGCGAGAGTAAACAACGGGTCACGCGAATGCCCCCGGTTACTAGACTTCCCTTCATAGAACACATTATCTCGACTTTTGGGAGAACTGACCGACTCTAAACTCAATCTAAGTGCCACACGACTAAAGAAACAGTACGACTCACTATCCGGAAAATGTAGCCAAACGTATTGACGGTGATTTTAAAACAAGTATGTATCGTCTCTTATCTTCCAAGACCTCTACAATCACGAAAAATTTCGGACCTAAATGAATACTAAGCAGAACAGAAATAACTGACTACAACTCGACTAGAACTCGACCGCTTCTTCAGAGAGAAAAAACAGTGTCGTAACATCAGTATCACACAAATAGAAGCACGAAAAATTCACGAATAAAGAAAGACTAAGACAAGCAAACAAAGTAAAGTACAACAAGAAAATAGAGTCCAGCAATGAATGTAACAACTGAAAGTAAATCCCCCCCAAACTTAGGACGTACATTGACCTCAATGGACAAAAATGATATGCAATAAAAGTAAAAGGTCAAGTACTCCCCTCAGAGCATTCGGAGGTGCTGGCATCGTCCGGTGAGCTTGCACGCTTCTTGACTACATCATGCGGAGTGTGAATGAATGAGCTTGCATCATCAAAAAGGAAGTTAAGTATGAGCTCTCAAGTTGAACATGATGTAGGGGTTGGGGATAATGTAATTTGACAACACGATTCATTGCATATAATTTTGAAAATGCCTAGCTTACCAATTTTTCATTGCTGCAATTTATCAAACACCTTGTGTGCACAAGTTAAAATGAAGAACAAGAATTTTGATGGTTAATTCCAAATCCCAAAAATAATAACACAGATTATAACCCTGAATCACGACAACTATCATCAACAATTCGTTCATAAACATCAATTCCATCACAATATCAAATTCCCCATATTCCAACTCCATTTTAGAAACAAAAGTGGAGAACAACTAGCAATATAAAACTTCAAATCTTTTCATATCACGAATCACTTATGATTTAGAAATCAACAATTACCTGGAGAATTTGAGAAGGAGACAATAGAATGGTATCAACTGACCTGTGAAGGAAGAAAGGAAGGGAGGGAAGAAGTATCTTACGCAGGCCGATCGATTGAATGAGCCCTACACTTGCTCTTATTTTTCGACGGGGCCGCGGCACAATATAAGTGAGCCGCGGCCCAAAGTACTGAGGACTGGGACGTTTTGCAATGGCGTCGGGTGCCGCGGCTCAATTTTCGTGTGCCGCGGCTCAGCGTGTTAGTGTGCCGCGGCTCAGGTCTTGTGTGCCGCGGCACAAAGTACAGGCTCCCTGGGTGTTTCTTGGCCATTTAGTGTGCCGGCTCACGACACAGTGTGCCGCGGCTCGCAAGATCATGCCGCGGCACAGGTGCAGTTTGATCGACCATTTTTCATCAATTTGGTGTGTGCCGGCTCACTGGCAGCGGCCCATCATTGAAATCCTCCCCTTTGCTGATTCTGCACAAAATTTTTACACGAAAACATCAAGACGAGAGGGAAGGATGGATCAAAGAAGAAAGAAGACAAATAGAGACTCTAAAAATGCAAGAAAACAACAAAGAATCTACAACTAATACTCGGGTTGCCTCCCGAGGAGCGCTAAGTTTATAGTCTTCAGCCGGACTATTCTCGCATTCATCTGGCGGTGGATAAGGTGACGCTCGTTTTCTGCGTGTCTATTGGATTTCCCAAGTATGCCTTCAACCTTTGTCCATTAACTTTGAATTTTCGGCCATCTCTTTGAACTTCTACTGCACCATGTGGAAACACTTGAACTACGGTGAACGGTCCCGACCATCGTGAACGCAATTTCCCGGGAAATAACTTTAAGCGTGAGTTAAATAGCAACACCTCTTGACCCGGGACAAATTCTCTCTGCGTGATGTGCTTATCATGCCAAATCTTTGTCCGCTCCTTATAAAGTTTTGCATTTTCGTATGAGTTGTGGCGAATTTCTTCCAACTCGTTCAGCTGCAAACAACGCTTTTCCCCAGCGGATTTTAGATCAAAGTTTAGTTTCTTTATCGCCCAGTAAGCACGGTGTTCCATCTCTACGGGTAGATGGCAACCTTTCCCATAGACCAATCTGTAGGGCGACATTCCGATAGGTGTTTTATACGCAGTCCGGTACGCCCAAAGTGCATCATCGAGTTTAAATGCCCAATCTTTTCGAGACGAGCTGGCCGTCTTTTCTAGAATCCACTTCAGCTCTCGATTTGATATCTCGACTTGACCACTCGTTTGCGGATGGTATGCTGTGGCAACACGATGAGTGACTCCGTATTTTCTCAAAACCGCATCAAGAAATTTGTTGTCGAAGTGTGACCCACCGTCACTTATAATAGCACGTGGAGTCCCAAAGCGTGTGAAGATATGTTGTTTAATAAACTTGATTACGACATTGGACCCATTCGTAGGTAGTGCCACCGCTTCAACCCATTTTGAGACATAATCTACGGCCACCAAAATATAGAGATTCTTGTTTGATGGGGGAAATGGACCCATGAAGTCGATCCCCCATACATCAAACAATTCGACTTCAAGTATGGTGTTCAGCGGCATTTCGTGTCGTCTTGAGATGTTTCCTGTCCGTTGACACCGATCACATGTAGACACAAAGGAGTGAGCATCTTTGAATAAGGACGGCCAATAAAATCCCGACTGTAAGACCCTCGCTGCTGTTCTATTTCCACTAAAATGTCCACCGTAGGGTGATGCATGGCAATGGTTCAGCACACTGTGGATTTCCTCATCCGGAATGCATCTACGGATAATTTGATCGGGGCATCGCTTGAAGAGAAAAGGATCGTCCCACAAATAGTACTTAGCATCCGAGATTAGCTTCTTCTTTTGATGACGTGAGAGGTCGTTCGGAATTGTTTTACTTGCTAAGTAGTTCACTAGATCAGCATACCAAGGCGCATATGTTGAATCCAACTTGTAGAGCTGCTCGTCGGGGAAGGTTTCTATAATTTGTGGCTGACTTTCTTCCTTCTCGAGGGAACTCTCTAATCGTGAAAGGTGATCGGCTATAACATTTTCTGTCCCTTTCTTGTCCCGAATCTCCAAGTTGAATTCTTGAAGGAGTAGCACCCACCGAATCAACCTTGGTTTGACATCCTTCTTCTCCAAAAGGTATTTTATTGCCGAATGATCGGTCCACACTATCACTTTCGTTCCTAGTAGATAAGCCCGAAATTTATCAAATGCAAAGATTACCGCCAACAATTCCTTCTCCGTTGTGGCATAATTTCTTTGGGCGTCATCGAGTGTTCGGCTCGCATAGTATATGACATGGAACACCTTCCCTCGTCTCTGCCCCAAAACAGCCCCAATGGCGAAGTCGCTAGCATCGCACATTAGTTCGAACGGAAGGTCCCAATCCGGATCGACTATCACCGGTGCCGTGCTTAGAGCTTTCTTCAGCAACTCGAAACTTTCTTTACAAGACTCGTCGAAAGTAAATGGGACATCATTCATGAGTAAATTGCACAGCGGCTTCGTGATCTTAGAAAAATCCTAAATAAATCGGCGATAGAAACCGGCATGTCCCAAAAAACTCCTAATCCCCTTGACCGAAGTGGGTGGAGGCATCTTCTCAATTGTATCAATTTTCGCTCGGTCGACTTCATTTCCATGTGAGGATATTCGATGGCCAAGCACAATGCCCTCCTGCACCATAAAATGACACTTCTCCCAATTCAATACTAAATTGGTCTCTTCGCATCTTCGCAAGACTTTCTGCAAATTTTCCAAACACATGTCAAATGAATCTCCAAAAATAGAAAAATCATCCATAAAAATCTCAATACACTGCTCTACCATGTCAGAAAAAATAGCCATCATACACCGTTGAAAAGTAGCCGGCGCATTACACAATCCAGAAGGCATGCGCCTATAAGCGAAAATGCCGTAAGGACATGTAAACGTCGTTTTCTCTTGGTCTTCGGGGGCTATGTAAATCTGATTATACCCCGAATAACCATCGAGAAAGCAATAGAAATCATGTCCGGCTAATCTATCTAACATCTGATCAATAAAAGGCAAGGGGAAATGATCTTTTCTAGTGGCCTTATTTAATTTCCTATAATCTATGCACATACGCCACCCCGTAACAATCCTGGTGGGAATTAATTCATTATTATCGTTTTGAACAACTGTTATCCCACCCTTTTTCGACACAACTTGAACCGGACTTACCCACTTACTATCAGAAATTGGAAAGATCATACCTGCGTCGAGGAGTTTTAAAACCTCGACTTTTACCACCTCCTTCATGTTAGGATTCAGCCGGCGTTGATGCTCCACGGATGGTTTGTAGTCTTCTTCCATCAAAATCTTGTGCATGCAAATCGATGGGCTGATCCCCTTAATATCCGCAATAGACCATCCAAGAGCAGATTTGTACTCCCTCAAAACTCTTAATAATTTCGCCTCTTGATCTCCTGCTAAAGTGGCCGAAAGAATAACTGGAAGGGAGTTGTCGGGTCCAAGGAATGCATATTTCAAATGAGGTGGCAGCTTTTTGAGTTCCAACTTTGGAGGTTTTTCAATCGATGGAGTCGGTCGAGTTAGTGAACTTCCTAGCTCCTCGAATGGTTTACGAATAAAAATTGGCGGGGAAGCATCCATGTGTCGTACGTAGGCTGCATGCTCTCCATTTGGTTCGGAAACAGCCCCAATCAAAACGGATTCCAATAGATCGGGTGGATAATTTTCTCGAAAAGTTCTACTCACGCACGAGTCAATGACGTCAATTTGGAAACAATTTTCAGCGTCACTTGGATATTTTACGGATCGAAAAATATTGAATGTTACTTGCTCCTCTTGAACACGCAAAGTCAGCTTTCCCTTTTCCACATCAATCAACGTTCGGCCTGTTGCCAAAAATGGTCTTCCCAAAATAATTAGGATATCTTGGTCTTCTTCCATGTCAAGTACGATGAAATCGGCTGGAAAGATGAACTTATCAACTTTGACTAAAACGTCCTCTATCACACCCCTCGGATATTTGATGGATCTATCGGCCAATTGTAGAGAGATCGCCGTCGCTTGGCTTCCCCAATCTCCGGCTTTTTAAAAATAGAAAGGGGCATAAGATTTATATCGCCCCGAGATCGCATAGGGCTCTTTCAAAAGATGAATTTCCGATGATGCAAGGGATGGTGAAACTTCCCGGATCTCTCAATTTAGGTGGGAGCTTCTTTTGTAAAATAGCGCTGCACTCCTCCGTTAAAGCGACCGTCTCATATTCCTTGAGCTTTCGTTTATTGGACAAGATCTCTTTCATGAACTTGACGTAACTCGGCATCTGCTCCAATGCGTCGGCGAATGGAATGTTTATGTGCAATTTCTGGAAAACGTCGAGGAATTTTGAAAACTGCTTGTCCAGTTTTTGCTTTTGGAAACGCTGTGGGAATGGAATTTGAGGAGTGGGCTGAGTAGTCGATACTTCCTTTGGCTTAGGCGTCTCATCCTTTTCCTTCTCGTTCTGCTCGATCGGCTGCTCTTTGTCATTAATAGACTGCCCTTTCAACTCCTTTCCGCTTCGTAATTCGATCGCTTGCACATTTTCCTTGGATTTCACTTAATTCTTTGGGTGATGCACCTTGAGACCGAGAAGACAATAAATTAGCAATCTGCCCCATTTGTGTTTCTAGATTTTGGATGGAGGTCGAATGATTTTGGAGGGTCGTCTCGGTGCGGGTCATGAATTGGCTTGTGTTAGCCGCCAATTGAGCAAGAGCATCTTCCAAAGATACCTTTGGTGATTGAGGGGGCTGCGCGAAGTGAGGTTGTGGAGGCTTCATAGCTTGCCCATTTCTCCATGGAAAATTTTGTTGATTCCGCCACCCTTGATTATAAGTGCTGGGGTAAAAATTGTTTTGTCGATTTCCATTGGCCACAAATTGAGCTTGCTCCATCTGATGTTGCTCGAACGGATTTCCAACTTGACATTCCGTGCTCGGGTGTGATCTGTTACACCAATTGCATGTCTCAATGGTAACGGGGGAAGGTGCGTGCGAGAATGCCTGGAGCTGTTGTGTCAAAGCGGCGACTTGAGCTGACAACGTGGAAATCGGGTCATTGCTTGAAACTTCCATGACTCTCTTCGGTGTCAATCTTTCTGATGGCCATTGATATGCGTTTTCGGCCATATCTTCCAAAAGCACGTGTGCCTCGGCCATATATTTTCCCATGAAGGTCCCACCAGAGGCTGCATCCACGAGAGTGCGTGTAGAAGCACTCAAACCATTATAGAACGTATGAAGCTGAAGCCAATCAGGAATGCCGTGATGAGGGCATCTTCGTAGCAAATCTTTATATCGCTCCCACGCCTCGTGGAGCGATTCCATATCGTACTGGACAAAAGTGGTTATTTCGTTTCTCAACCTTGCCGTCTTAGCTGGTGGGAAAAATTTGGCAAGGAAGGCTTGCGCTAGCCTCTCCCATGTTGTAATCGACCCCGGCGGTAAGGAATTTAACCAAAACTTTGATTTATCCCTCAAAGAGAAAGGGAAAAGCCTCAATCGGATGGCATCGTCGGTGACACTATTTGTCTTGAACGTGTCGCATATCTCAAGGAAAGAAGCAATATGGGCATTCGGGTCGTCCTTTGGCAGTCCACAGAATGGGCTCACCTGCACCATCTGAATAATGGCGGGCTTGATCTCAAAATTATTAGCTTAAATAGTGGGACGCCGAATTCCCGAAAAATTAGCGTTGACCTGCGGCATGGCATAATCTCGAAGAGCTAGTTCCGGTTGAACTTGACGCACTTGGTTATCTCCTCCTTGGACTTCGATATTCTCGGCCATGTTGACCGTCGTCTGCAACTCTCTTTTCTCCTTTTTGTTCCTTCTTAGAGTGCGCTCGAGCTCGGTATCCAAAGGTAGTAGGCCTTCGTTACCGAATCTTCTCATGCACTACACGAAAGGTCCTGAAAGGATAAACAAATAAACGAAATTAAATACACAAAAAAATAAAACGTTCAAATTAAGACTGGAAATACTTAAATCGATATTAGAAAATTTCAGTCCCCGGCAACGGCGCCAAAACCTTGTTGCGATTTTTCCTACACGCAAGTGCACGTCATCGTTTACAAGTAATAAAGTGATAAGTAGAGTATAGTTCCCACGAGGACTGAATCTCTAACTACCGATTTTTTCGTATTCCAATTTTATCTGAACAATCGAATTTGGGTTTTTGCGATTAATAACTAAAAGAATTACTAAAAGACTAGTATAAAACGATGGCTTGAATAAAATAAATCAAATGATGAATAAGTCTAGGGTTCTGAATCCACCTTAGTTTATCCGAATTTACTCTCGATTATCCGTGATAAATAATTTTCCCAATTTATTGAAGGCGGAGATTGCTAATATATTCTACCGCCTCTCCCGAGGTCAATAGATTTATCTAAAGGCGAATAACGCACTCTATCCCTAGGTGAATTAATTCGTCGATAGGCAAAAAGCATGAAATCTCCTAAAGGCCACGTAGTTCCTATGAGTATATTCCTATCTCACAGAATAAAACGGTCCTCACCAATAGTTCCTCACCAAATCTCCTCTCCCGATTCGAAGTGAATGATTAAATCAATACAACTATTGGCCAGATAATTGCAAGCATTAAACATAATTGGGAAAACTCAATAAAAAGGTAATAAATTGGATAATCTAAATCAATTCGTCAAAACAAAGGTTTCATCAAAACCATAGATTAGGGCTTTAGCCTGACATACTAAAAACTGAAAATACAGAATAAAAAAATGAAAGCATAAAATTCAAACGCAGATGAAGCTCGGATTCCTCCGTTCTTCAGCTTCCGCCTTCTGCCCTTGAAGTCTTCTGCTTCCCTCTTCTTCTGCCGTCTCCAAGCTTAAGCTCTCCCAGATTTTAGATCCAAAGATTCCAAGATGATTTAATTAGGGTCTTAAACCCTATTTATAGCTCCAAATATCCTCCAAATCGCGTCCGAATTAGTCGGTCAATCAAGCCAAACAGCTCAAAATCCGCGCGGGCATACAAAAACCGCCAAGTGTGCCGCGGCTCACTAAACCTGTGCCGCGGCACATCGTCTTCGCTGAATGCCTTGGCGCTAATTAATTCTTCTGTGCCGCGGCTCACCTGGGCTGTGCCGCGGCACAGAGTACAGGTTACTCTGCCCTTCGGCTGGTGTCTTCTTGTGCCGTGGCTCAGCTTCCTTGTGCCGCGGCTCAGAGTCCAGATTTGCCGTTTTCGCCCGTTTTGCCTCGTTTTAGCTTCCGGACTTCAATTTCCTGTCAATCATACAAAATTAAGGCATTAAAAGCTCATTTAGACAATTTCACTCACCAAAACACTACAAAATAATGATAAATAAGCGTATAAAAATATGCCTAACACTTCATAGAAAGAAGCATAAGTTCACGCGACCAGTTAGGGTGTCCGTCATCTTGTATGTGTGCCATCTGTTGTAAATAAACTTTTTATGTAAAAAAAATATCTTAAGTCCATAATCAATAGCAACTGAATGTATACGTACCTATTCTCCAAAATAGTCGGCGAAAGTGTCATTGTGGAATCTAGTGTCACCTCGCACCATATCGCATGACAAGTGGATGTCTTTCCAGTACTGAACTTCTGGACAATTGAGCAATATCCACCAATGTGCAATTCGTGACTCGTACGGGTCTAATTGTCTTCCTGGCAACCTCCCATAGACGTCAACCTCAATGGTGTAATATCCAGTATTCTCATTTTCTGTTATCTTGAATTGTTTGTATTTTGACGTCGGGCATTTTCTTGTTGATGAGTATCGGAGTGATTTCTATCGTGATATTCTAATTATTTCTTTCGCATAGCCATTTTAGTCGGGTGCGGCTTGTTGTTGCGGGCGTTTCTTTGATTAAATATGTGCATGTGATGTGACGTTAATTGCTCGTTATTGTTTTGAATCATAGTCGGTGGCGTTGTGTTGATCGTCGTGGAGCGTGTTTTCACGCCGTATATGCCTCTTTGCGTTTCTTGCAGCGTTTCGCCATTGGGCGTGAGTTTTCGGTTTTTATGTATCTCGTCGAGTTTTCCTGGTGGTTTATTGCTTCTCCCTACTTGTTTTAAGTTTCGGGACAAAACTTCTTTTAAGGAGGGTAGAATGTAATATCCGCAATTTCGGATTTCCGGTAATTTTCTTTTTTCGGCGGAGGTCCATTTCAACGACTCGCTTGGGACCGTTTCATCATTTTGAGAACAATTAATTCTGCACTTTTTGTCATCCGAGTTCGTTTCGGTATTGTTTTGTTGAGTTCCGTGTTTCTTAACGACTTTTCCGCACTCGAGTTCGATTCTTGTGAATCTCGTCCGAAATTACTGTTTCGAGTTTCCCATAAGTCCGTTTAACTTTATTAGACGTGTTGTGAACTTCGGTTTGGTTATTCGATCACGTATCGTGATTTTCGGATGTTTTGGGCCATTTTCGTAATTTCCCAAAGTTTTGGGTAATTACTTCGGTTGTCGAATTTCGAGCCTTCGGGTGGTCGGAATTGTGTGTTCTCTTAGCTCTTAGATTTGTCTTTGCGAGTACTTCGTAACCGTATCTTCAATTCGTATTCAGGTTCGGGTTTCGGGGTCGTTCGGATCGTCGTTGTGGTTCTTCATTTTGTGCGTGGAGGCTGCTGACCGGACCTGTGCAAAACGGCTCGGAAAACTACGCTGCTGAGCGCCGTGTCTTCCACCGGGTCGGCCAGGACCAGCGATCCTGCCGAGACACGGCCGAGCACCCATGCAATATTTGCGCCGGGTGATGTGCCGTGTCGGATACGACCGAGACACCCGGCGCTGGTGTGGGCCGTTTGCTGCGCCGTGTTCGGCAGCAGTATATATATGGCAGGATAGTCAGGTTTTTCATCATTTTTCTCACTCGTTTCATCCTCTTCCGTGGCTGGTGCTTTGATGATCATGGAGGGATGTTGTTAGGTGTTAAATCCATGAAGTTCTAAGTCCATAACATCGATTAATCATTCCATAACTTGCTCCGATCGGCCGAATCAGGGTAAGTTTTCTTAAAATCTAGTTTTGGGGATTTTGTTCAATTTGTCCGATTAATCCGTTTTAACTCAGAATAGTGATGGATTGATGATTGTTAAGCTATATTATATCGAATTCCTTGTTATTCCACGGTTGGATTGCCATGGATTTGTCGTTTTATTGAGTATCTTATCGACGCCTTGAAGGTGTTCGATAAAATGTCACAAAGAGAATCCGAGCATTCTACGATTAGTCTTCCTCGATCGTTTGTTAATTTATTGATGGTATGATGTTAGGATCAGATTCCTCGCGAAGAACTCGAGTCGGAACCCTTCTGTTCGTTGTCTTCTTCGGGGTCCGAGCTTCCCGGTCGAACCATGTTCTTCGGAGTATTCGGTAGCGATTATTAAGGAAAGTATTTTACTATACGAATTGTGTCTTGTGAATAGGGATGTTGTGTTATGGTTATGATGAATTGATTTATCCTAGCGAATATGCTTCGTATGAATTGAATTTTTATGAACGATTGACAGTAACGATGATACCTTCACTTAGTTGACATCTTGGAATTGTGTTGGATGTGCAAATCATCTAAGTTTGTGCCGGGCGTGGTTGGTCATTGTTGAGTTGTTGTGATGATTATGATGTGTGTGTTGTTTTGGTTTACATACTTGATTATGCACCTCGGTGTAATGTGGAATGGCTTGACATTTGATGATTATGAATTGTGTCGTGTCGATGTGTGTGTGTTCCAGGTAGGGTTTGACGAGGCCTCTGGAGTTTGGTACATGATGTTTACGAACAAGGTGTGAGATCCAGGTAGGGTTTGACGAGGCCTTTGGAGTTCGGTACATGATGTGTACGGACAAGGTGTGTGATCCAGGTAGGGTCTGACGAGGCCTCTGGAGTTCGGTACATGATGTTTACAAATGATGTTTGTGGTCGGGTAGGGTCCGTCGAGGCCTCCGGAGTTCGGTACATGATGTGTACGAACAGTGTGTGTGGTCCGGGTAAGATCCGTCGAGACCTCCGGAGTTCGGTACATGATGTGTACGAACAATGATCGTGTAATAGTGCTTGTTTGGGTAACATTTTAAATATGGGTCTCGGACTCATAATGATATCTTATCTAGTGTGTTTTCAAACGAGAATCGGGCCAAGGCCCTAATGTTTACGAAAAGATTTTGTAAATTGGGACTCGAGGTCCAAAAGAATTTCTGCTTTAAAAATCCCCGAGATGATGTGTTCCTTTTCAAATATCTCTTGCTTGAGTTCAAAATTTTAAAACTTCTCGGGAACATTTTGATAATTGATTTCCGTATTAAATTTGTAGTTGCTATTTACTTGTTGCATTTCATATCGTATTATACTTGCACTAGTAAAACAGTGGAGTTTTACTAACCCCCGAGTAATCGGGGGGTGGATGTCTATTTTGTGTCCAGGTACATGCTGGTTCGGGGGAGCAGTCACAGGATCGGCACAAGTGGATGACGAGCTGCGATACTAATCAATAGTCGAGAGTTGTTTTGATTTGTGTTATATTGTTAGAAGGTGATTCCAGTCTTCCACTGTATTGTGTTTTGACCCCTGTGTGGGTAATGTTGCTTTAGTCAGTTCTGTTAATGGAGTTGTGTGACCTCATCGGTCCGTGTATTCATGTGTAAGTGACCTTAACGGTCTGTATTATTATATTGTTTGACCATGGTCGGGCGAGCATTTGGTTGTTTATGGATGTTTAGCCTGGTAGATCCTTCTGGAAAGGGTCTACAACGTGTAATATTCCCATACGGTTTTGGGGGTGTTACATTTATGGTATCGGAGCTTAGGTTGCGGAAACCTAGGCTGTCGGGTCGAGTTGAGTCATGATTTGTCGAGTAATGTGTTGTCTTGTCGTTTGACTCGTCAGGTGACAAGTTGAGTTGTGCGTAGTCACGACGTGTTGGATATGTTGTCGGATGGGATTAGTATCGTGGGCGACCGTCATCTCCGTGCGGCCTGTGGACGTAAATCTCCTCTTTTATGCATAATATCTGTGTTCATGATTTCATTTATGTGTGATATTTGTGGTGCATAATTTTATTTACACGGTGTTATGTAATGAAGTTGTATTCGATACTTGGATACGCTGTATGTGTATAGAACTGGATGTATTGATGTTTGGCCCTTGAGCCACCATGTGGGTTGGTGTGGTGTGAAAGTTGTGAACCTTGATGGGTTTCACAGTAGAGTTCGCGAGAGACTCCGATAAATGGTTTTGTTGCATATTTAAATGTGATGCCATGAGATGTATGTGATTGAATTGGCGACCCTGTTTGCCATTTGGGCATGTGGTTTTAATGTCGACTATTTTGGATTGTTGTAATTATGCCCGCTACGGGTAGCTTTGAAAACGTTTTTCCTGAAAGACTACTGATTTGAGTATTTTTGTGGAAATCAAATTTTTTGGAAAAATCTTGTTTTGCAAAACGACCCTAATTTTCGGAATTTAAATGTTATGTGTTTGTGTGTTGGGGGCTACTGTGACAATTTTGCAGTCCTGCAGCTAGATGTTACGGCCGTAAGATGTTTTCCATTACGGCCGTAAGCTCAGAGTTGTTATGGCCGTAAACTGCATGTTGTTACGGCCGTAAACTTTTGACTGACCCGATAGTAATTTGTTATTACAGTTGTACCCGTGCCCCTTGATTATTTAATCTCTGTTGATATATTAGTGATGGATGGCGTGGTAACATGTTGTTACCCTGTATAACGCTAGTAAAGATAATGATATATTGATAAGGTCATTTTGACGATATCGTCTAGCGAAAAGATTGAAGCCTCAACGTGTTGTTTTGCAAATAGCTTCAATCAAAAGAGTTTTGATAATGAGATACATGGTTTTGATTAAACGACCGAGGTATTATAAGTGTTTTCAAAAATTTCATTTCACCAATTTTTTTTTTTAAACTTGAGAATTTTAAAATTTTATCATTTAAATAATACCCCGGAAACATTTTATTTTTGTTGTTAGTATTTGATCCCTGTGATACGTGTGTGGTTTTGACCGTGTTTAATTTGGTAAAATCCAAACATCACTGTTGATGTGACTGTGTGGATTATTTTTGAATGAAGTTCTAAAATTACAGCGTTAGTTCGTGCACTTGTGTGATGACTTGGAGTTGATGTTTTAACATGCTGCTATTTATTGTCTTATCTTGACGTTGTGATGTTTGTTTGGATGTGTTATTCTGATTGGTCGTCCGTCCAGTATGCCAAGAGGTCGTGGCCGAGGACGTGGTCGTATTCGTGGTCGTGATCAGCAGCAATCATCCAGAGGTAATGTTGACATTGGCGCCGCCACCATCCTTCGTCAGGTGACTAACCAGTTGGCGCATATGAATCAGACCGTACACCGAGATGGGATTCTAGATGAAGGTAACAGGGCTAGTAAGTGGTTACGAGATGTGATGATAATGCACCCGCCCCGTTTTGTAGGTTCTTCAGACTCGTTAGGCTGGGAGAACTGGCTCTTCCAGTTGGACAGAACATTTGATGCTGTAGCTTGCCCCGATGAGAGAAGAGTGCCTATTGCTCAATACCTACTCGACAGGGAAGCTGCAGACTGGTGGGAGGCCGTAGCGCCTAGTGATCGTACTTCTACTCGGACTGAATTCAAAACTGCCATGGAGGCCGAGTATTGTCCTCCGCCTATTAAAGAGCGTAGGATTGTCGAGTTTTTCTTGGCTATGCCCCGAGACGTTTCAATATCCCAGGCAATAGTCGATTATAATCGATAGCTGTGTTATGTTCGGGATCAGGTGAAAAGTGAGGCAGATAAGGTTCGTTATTTCGATATGCGTATGAAACCTCAGATTCGGCAGTGTATGGCTCCTTTTATGTGTACAACCTTGAAGGACTATCAGTATCGAGCCTTGGCTTTTGAGATGGCTATAATGTCTATCGAGTCCGTATCGGTAGCGAAAAAGCAGAAGATTTCCGATGACGCATCGGGAAGTAAGGGAATTGGGATTCCCACACCTCAACCCTCGTATCAGCCGAGTATGGTACCTTCTCGGTCAGTTAGAGAACCCAAAAGACCCAAGCCGGTGTCTTTGAGTTCTGGTAATGCTCCTAGGTGTTTCAACTGTAACGTTCTAGGCCATGAACGCGCGGATTGTAAGAAACCGCCAATGGCTTGTTATAATTGTGGACACGAGGGGCATCGAGTTCAGTACTGCGAGATTGTTGCCGAGATGATAAGGTACCGGAATTCCATTCCTACTTCCGGAGGGCCCAGTGATGTCCAGTAATGGTGTTTTTGGTACTCGCTGCACGGATTGTTTCGCGTGTAGAGATGTATTTTGTGACGCTTTTACGTTTGGAACTTGTTGAATGATATTTTGTTTTGTGTAAGTTTCTGTTTGGTTGTTGAACCTACGGAGGCGTGTCAGTGGACCGCGGGGTCATGAGCATGGTATTTTATTATGTGTCGTTATATTTTGTTTCGTATCACTGTGATAACCTTAGTTTAAGTTTCGGGACGAAACTTATTTTTTGTATGATAGAATGTAATATCCGGTATTCTCATTTTCTGTTATCTTGACGTCTGACATTTTCTTGTTGATGAGTATCGGAGTGATTTCGATCGTGATATTCTATTTATTTCTTTCGCATAGCCGTTTTAGTCTGGTGCGGCTTGTTGTCGCGTGCATTTCTTTGATTAAATGTGTGCATGTGATGTGACGTTAATTGCTCGTTATTGTTTTGAATCATAGTCGGTGGCGTTGTGTTGGTCGTCGTGGAGCGTGTTTTCACGCCGTATATGCCTCTTTACGTTTCTTGTAGCGTTTCGCCATTGGGCACAAGTTTTTGGTTTTTATGTATCTCGTCGAGTTTTCGTGGTGGGGGTATTGCTTCTCCCTACTTGTTTTAAGTTTCGGGACGAAACTTCTTTTAAGGAGGGTAGAATGTAATATCCGCAATTTCGGATTTTCGGTAATTTTCTTTTTTCGGCGGAGGTCCATTTCGATGACTCGCTTGGGACCGTTTCATCATTCCGAGAACGATTAATTCTGCAGTTTTTGTCATCCGAGTTCGTTTCGGTATTGTTTTGTTGAGTTCCGTGTTTCTTAACGACTTTTCCGCACTCGAGTTCGATTCTTGTGAATCTCGTCCTAAATTACTATTTCGAGTTTCCCGTAAGTCCGTTTAACTTTATTAGACGTGTTGTGAACTTCGGTTTGGTTATTCGATCACGTATCGTGATTTTCGGACGTTTTGGGCCGTTTCCGTAATTTCCCAAATTTTGGGGTAATTACTTCGATTGTCGAATTTTGAGCCTTCGGGTGGTCAGAATCATGTGTTCTATTAGCTCTTAGATTCGTATTTGCAAGTACTTCGTAACCGTATCTTCGATTCGTATTCAGGTTTGGGTTTCGGGGTCGTTCGGATCGTCGTTGTGGTTCTTCATTTTGTGCCTGGAGGCTGCTGGCCGGTGACACATTTTTGGTGTAACTATCGCAAGTGCACGATATCGTATCAAGTAGTAAAGTGGACTTTTTGAGTCCAGTTTATCGATCCCACAAGGAAGTTTGGTTATAATTTGAATTATACACTATTAGTCTATTTTTATAGATACTAAGATAAGTGAAACACACAATTAAAAAGTTTGGTTTAATAATTGCAAAGAAAATGCAATAATAGTTCTAATATTTTAAGGAAATAAAAATATTGTAATAATAATATATTGATTAAACGATAAAATAAAATAGTTGGGATTACAAACTTAGTTCGTCATTAGTTATAAAAGATCTATAGGAGATCATAAGATGAATTTACTTATTATGTTGTGTAGATTCGATTTTCCTTAAAAAGACGGTTTCTCTTTCGAACTATAAGACGCCCCTTACATATTGAATCAATCCACTATATTTCTATGTTGATTGGCTTCAATACATAGCATTAGGATTTATGAAAATAACTCAAAGAATTATCTAAGGACTAGGGGTATATTTCTATCCCCTAGAACAACTTAGAGTGAAGATCATTTGATCTAATCAAACATATTTTCTTTCCAAACATATGAAGACCATAAATATCGTCATTTATTGGCCAAATAAATAAAGATTGTTAAAACAATGAAAATCACACACAATAATAAGTAATTCACAGTAGATCTTTATACAAACATAAATAACATGACTAACCTTATTTATAATCCCAACTAAAGGTTACTTAGCCCATGAAGGGTTTATTATACATATTACAAGCTTTGTGGTCATTATTAGTTGAATCAAGAGAAAGAATTGATCCTAACTCCCTTAGTAGATAAAGGAGACAGAAGCAATAAACTCTCTGAACAACATATGCTATACCACACTTACAAAGATCACTCAAGAACACAAGTGTGTTCTTCACACAAAAAGAAAATATTACAAAAAGTGGAAAAATATAAGATGAATGATGAATGATGATGGATCTAAGGGGTCTATTTATACACCTAAAGTCATCTGATAGCTCCAAAACTCCAGCATTATTACAATAGATCGGATCAATGCCAGCCATCCCCTCAATAATAGACCAAAAGTATAAAAAATTATACAATGATCAAAAATCTGCCAAGAGTTACGGCCGTAACATTGAGGAGTTACGACCGTAACATTGAGTAGTTACGGCCGTAACATGGCTACGTTTTTCTGCATTTGTGAGTTACGCCTGTATGTTATGATGTTACACCCGTATGGAGTTTCAGACTTCATTTTCAGCCCAGAAATTTCTGACTTTTGCGTTTTCGCCCCAAATCTTCTTCAGATGATAACTTTTGATATATAACTCAGATTTTGAATCCGGAAAGACTGCCGAACTCGTCTCGGAAAGCCCTACAACATGAATACATAAAAATTCAACAAATAGAATATTTTATAAACATGTTATTTCTTGAGTAAATCAGTAATTCAATCCGATTAAGACTAGATTTACATCTTTATCCGATAAAAATAAAATTATTAAAAACTAATTAATTAAAAGCAAAAAATGAGTAGACTAGCTCAATTATGGGTGAAATTTATCGATATAAATCATGGATAAGTGTATAAAACTGACACTTATCAGCGGGACCTGTGCAAAACGGCTCGGAAAATGGCGCTGCCGAGCGCCGTGTCTTGCACCGGGTCAGCCAGGACCAGCGAGCCTGCCGAGACACGACCGAGCACCCACGCAAGATTTGCGCCGGGTGATGCACCGTGTCGGATACGGCTGAGACACCCGGTGCTGGTGTGGGCCGTTTGCTGCGCCGTGTTCGGCAGCAGTATATATATGGCAGGACAGTCGGGTTTTTCATCATTTTTCTCACTCGTTTCATCCTCTTCCGCGGCTGGAGCTTTGATGATCATGGAGGGATGTTGTTAGGTGTTAAATCCATGAAGTTCCTGAGTCCATAACATTGATTAATCATTCCATAACTTGCTCCGATCGGCCGAATCGGGGTAAGTTTTCTTAAAATCTAGTTTTGGGGATTTTGTTCGATTTGTCCGATTAATCCATTTTAACTCAGCATAATGATGGATTGATGATTGTTAAGCAATATTATATCGAATTCCTTGTTATTACATGGTTGGATTGCCATGGATTTGTCGTTTTATTGAGTATCTTATCGACGCCTTGAAGGTGTTCGATAAAATGTCACAAAGAGAATCCGAGCGTTCTACGATTATTCTTCCTCGATCGTTTGTTAATTTATTGATGGTATGATGTTAGGATAAGATTCCTCGCGAAGAACTCGAGTCAGAACCCTTCCGTTCGTTGTCTTCTTCGGGGTCCGAGCTTCCCGGTCGAACCGTGTTCTTCGGAGTATTCGGTAGTGGTTATTAAGGCAAGTATTTTACTATACGAATTGTGTCTTGTGAATAGGGACGTTATGTTATGGTTATGATGAATTGATTTATCCTAGCGAATATGCTTCGTATGAATTGAATTTTTATGAACGATTGACAGTAACGATGATACCTTCACTTAGTTGACATATTGGAATTGTGTTGGATGTGCAAATCATCTAAGTTTGTGCCGGGCATGGTTGGTCATTGTTGAGTTGTTGTGATGATTATGATGTGTGTGTTGTTTTGGTTTACATACTTGATTATGCACCTCGGTGTAATGTGGAATGGCTTGACATTTGATGATTATGAATTGTGTCGTGTCGATGCGTGTGTGTTCCAAGTAGGGTCTGACGAGGCCTCTGGAGTTCGGTACATGATGTGTACGAACAAGGTGTGTGATCCAAGTAGGGTCTGACGAGGCCTCTGGAGTTCGGTACATGATGTGTACGGACAAGGTGTGTGATCCAGGTAGGGTCTGACGAGGCCTCTGGAGTTCGGTACATGATTTGTACGAACGATGTTTGTGGTCGGGTATGGTCCGTCGAGGCCTCTGGAGTTCGGTACATGATGTGTACGAATAGTGTGTGTGTTCCGGGTAAGGTCCGTCGAGGCCTCCGGAGTTCGGTACATGATGTGTACGAACAATGATCGTGTAATAGTGCTTGTTTGGGTAACATTTTAAATATGGGTCTGAGACTCATAATGATATCTTATCTAGTGTGTTTTGAAACGAGAATCGGGACAAGGCTCTAATGTTTACGAAAAGGTTTTGTAAATTGGGACTCGAGGTCCAAAAGAATTTCTGCTTTAAAAATCCCCGAGATGATGTGTTCCGTTTCAAATATCTCTTGCTTGAGTTCGAAATTCTAAAACTTCTCGGGAACATTTTTATAATTGATTTCCGTATTAAATTTGTAGTTGCTATTTACTTGTTGCATTTCATATCGTATTATACTTGCACTAGTAAAACAGTGGAGTTTTACTAACCCCCGAGTAATCGGGGGGTGGCTGTCTGTTTTACATCCAGGTACATGCTGGTTCGGGGGAGCAGTCACAGGATCGGCACAAGTGGAGAACGAGCTGTGATACTAATCAAGAGTCGAGAGTTGTTTTGATTTGTGTTGTATTGTTAGAAGTTGATTCCAGTCTTCCGCTGTATTGTGTTTCGACTCATGTGAGGGAAATGTTGCTTTAGTCAGTTCTGTTGATGGTGTTGTGTGACCTCATCGGTCCGTGTATTCATGTGTAAGTGACCTTAACGGTCTGTATTATTATATTGTTTGACCCCGGCCGGGCGAGCATTTGGTTGTTTATGGATGTTTAGCCTGGTGTAATACCCGTACTTTTTATTGACAGTATGACCTTACCGTTTCTCTTATGTTGTCGCTCTGTAAACTCTTGGAGATGTTGTTTATATTGTTATTAAGTTTCGTGCCTTGTTTGGGTCACGATTGTAACACCCCAAGATATTCAGAGTATATTACAGCGCCGTGGACCCCTACATGGGACCCACCACGCTATAAACAAGAAAACTCCGCTCGACTAACCATCTCGGTTAGCGAGGACACACATTTAAATGATATGACATAAAAAGATACGCCTGGAGTAACCGGCGAAATAAGCATCAACCGATAATGTAACAATTTTAAAGTAGTACAATACGAAGTTTGAAATGAAAAGCTTATGTACTCGTGAGTACAATCTATAAGTTTATAATTGTGAGAACAACCAAATCGAAATGGACAAAAGAAATAAAGAGACCCAAATGCACATGTCAACGACCCTGGCCAACATCCTCGTACTGTCCCGGTGCCCGCTCGTCCGGATAATCATAACCTGAAATCCATAACAAGAATTTCCCCAAAACGGGTCCCCAAAGGGGTTAGCAATTACGCTAGTACAAGTAATCAAGGAAAACCAATTGCTTACACATTTCATAGTACATGCACCAATATCAATTTCAAAAGTCAAAACCAGACATGTCTTTTCCGGAAACAAACAGTCAAATAATTTTCCTTGGGAACAGAGTAATATCATAGATTCCCGCCCGAGGCCTCTAAGGACCCTCCCGAGCTGGCCACATTATAAAACAAAACACGCACGTGCATCGCCTTGGGAACAGAGTAATATCATAGATCCCGCCCGAGGCCTCTAAGGACCCTCCCGAGCTGGCTAGCTAAACAAACTCGTGAATCCAGGACTCAACCCTTTGGATTCCCTCCGTGATCCCGTCGGACCAACCCGAGGTGAGTAATTCACACACAAAATACATTACCATTCCACTTTAAACATAAAGGTTTCCAAAAATACTTGCCTTGAATAATTGATGACGCAACGAGCGGAACGGATAATCACCGATGAACGCTATGAACCAATGGAACCGAACCTAACGATTCGAAGAACATAATCACAACCAACTCTAGACGAATACGGAAATGGAATACACCCGAAAACCCGCCTACGATTCATGTATATCCGTATAAAAATAACAACGAGGGCGGACCACAACCAAACCCTCTCGATTCCGCAAAACTATGAAAATATACCATGAATCCGTAGGAAAACTAATGATATCAACAAGATGAATCATATTCATCTTGAATCCAACAACAAAACGGAACGAATCGGAAGAAAATCCCAAAACCCCCAAATTATCCAAAAGTAGGGTTCTAAGAGATTTTACCTTGATTTGACGATGAACAATGAATGATTAGAGATAGGTTAATGATATGAAGCTTGAATATACTTCTACAATGGTATTTGGGCGAAAATCGGGCGAAACCTAGCTCTCCAGGTCGTTCCATCGCGAAGAGAAGTGAGAGAGGTGAGAAATGAGGAAAAATACGGCTGCTGTCAGTTTATATACTGGCCGGTGTTATGGCCGTAACATCCATAACATACGGCCGTAACATATGAACATTACGACCGTAACTCACCTGCCTTACGGCCGTAACTGTTCCAGGAATGAAACTGGGCAAAATTTACGAACGACACATACGGCCGTATCAAGACACCATTACGGTCGTATCAATACTTACGGCCGTAACTCAAACATGATACGCCCGTAACTCAGGACTGGACCAGGAGGCAAGAAACGAAGCATTGTTACGGCCGTATGAAGGAAGATTACGGCCGTAACTCTCGATTATTGCGGCCGTAACATATACGACTTACGGCTGTAACATGGCCTGTGACAACAGGCCATAGTCTGAAACACTACCGACGAGGGGATGATTGGAAATAGAACAAGAAAAATAACAACGTGTATCCACGACCAACGGATGCACTCACCACAGATTTAAGTCAGAAATCAAAACATTACGATGAAGCGTGATTCCAAATGACCGGAGGTTCCGGAACAACAAAGATTACTAGAATACCCTAAACTTTAGGAAATTACGAAACGGCCCAAACGTTCAAAAACCGCGATACGACGTAGGATTAACAAACCGAAACTCCCAACACGAACAACTCAACTATACGAACTCGTGAAACCAACGAAATTACAAAAGCGAACGAATTCCACGAGAATCGAACGTCCATGCCATAATACATGACATAAAACAGAATAATATCAAAACATCACCAAGATCATCCCAGATGGAGAAACTTCAAGAATAACATAGATTCAAAATGTCGACAAGGTTACAAGCGAACTACTAAAAAAATAAAAATACACCAAAACGGGAATATCGGAAAATGAAGAAAAATGCGGATATTACAACGATCGTATTGTTTAGACCTTGCGGAAGTGTTCTGGGCTAGAGAAATAGCGCACGCTAGGCCTAGGCTAACGCACTCTAATTCAGCTTGATTAGTGCATGCTAGCTTTGAGTTGTAGCGCGCGCTAAGGGACCAGTCAGGTCAGAACCAGTAACTCAGACTGCTCTCTGGACTGGCGGATTAACGCACGCTAGGAGTTCGTTAGCGCGTGCTATTCGTGGTTAGTGGCGCACACTAACATCCGTCCGTAGCGCACGCTAATGGTCGGGTTGGAAGAGGCAGTGAGGTTGCCAGGTTTCTGGACTATCAGGTAGCGCACGCTAGGCTTCGGCTAGCGCATGCTAAAGGTGTTACATAACGCACGCTAAGCCATAATGGTAGCGCACGCTAATGTGCTGGTCAGTAGAGGCAGTGAGGTTTCAGATTTTCTGGACTAGCAGGTAGCGCACGCTAGGCAGCGGCTAACGTACGCTATATGTGTTGCGTAATGCACGCTAGCGGACCGAGACAGTGAACTGAGATTTTGGCAGGACAGCAGTTAGCGCACGCTAGGGATGTTTCGTAGCGCGCACTAACGTCTTATGACAGTAGGCACTGGACTACCAGGTGACCCGTTAGCGCATGCTAATATTGAGTCGTAGCGTGCGCTAGACTGGGACAGTATATAAGGGGACAGTCAACCCCTGCACTTATCATTTCACATCATTTCCACTTTTTCCGATCGGTAGAGCTCAAGAGAGGCGATTTGGGGCGATTTGAGGCAGTCCTTATTGAGATATTGTCATATTTGGTTGGGGAACAAGGATTTCACAACATCTAATCCCTCATAACGTCCGAATCAAGGTAAAAATCCTCAGAACCCTATTTTTGGGAATTTTGGCATTTTTCGTAGATTCGTCCGATTTATTCGTTTTGAAGCTTGAGGACCTTGAGATTATGATGTATCTATCCCGTATGCATGCTTTTCCTATGATTTTACGGATTGGATTGTGCCGTTTTTGGACTTGTGAGGGTTTGGACAATTTTTCAACCTCTAGTTGTTTATCCGTGTATTTCCATAAATCGTAGACGGGTTTCGGGAGTTTCTTTGTGTAATTTGGGTATGGATAATTGATTATCAAATTCCTTGCGAATCGTTTAGGTGCTGGAAGCGCGTTCTTGGACCTACCGAACTCATACCCTTTTTCCGTCCAATTCCTCGATGTCTCAAAGGCAAGTATATATTTATGATTGTACGTTCTCGACTTTGAAAGTAAGATATATTAATGGCATGATTATTTATATCCACTCTGGGGCAGGCCGACGGGTCCCCTGAGGGTTTCGTAACCTGTGGTGCGATTCCACGGATGATATGAACAAACCACTCTGGGATGGACCGACGGGTCCTCTGAGGGTTCCGTAGCCTCTGGTGCGGTTCCATGGTATTCATATATGTATTGATGTGATGCTATGAAATTTAGTTATTCCGGAATACTAGTATTGAATTGATGAATTGACGGTTACTTTTACTTTATTGTCGAGGAGTATTGTGTTTCATACTTGATATACTTGCACTAGCTATTCGACGGCTAACCCCTTTATGGGGAAAATACTTTTTATGTATTTCAGGTTCCAAGAGAGTGGACAGGCAGATATAGGGCCGGCATGAAGATGGTGGGCAAGTGTGATACTGTGTCTTTCCTCCAGTTATGTTCTGAGTTCTCCATTCAGTGTTGTTGTACTAGAATGGTTATTGAATACTCGAGTATTGTTTTCCATTTTTCCTTGATGTTCCGGCCTGTGTTTGCCGAGGTATTGATTTGTGTTGTGATGTCTGTGGATACAATGGTTATGTCTTGAACACCTTTTGTATTGTTCTTCGTTCCATTGTATGTAGACCTTCTCGGTCAAAATTTATAGTTCCGCGTATGTTTAGCCTTATGAGTCACACGGTGGGGCTTACGGCGCTGTAATATTCCCCGAATAACTTGGGGGTGTTACAGAATATGGTATCAAAGCTTAGGTCTATGGATACCTAGGCTGTCGGTCTTTTGGGTCGAATGAGTCGTCATTTGTCCACAGTATCACTACTCTGTCATCATCACAGTGCGACCGGTACTTGTAAGACCTCTTACTCTTCTGGTGTTTCCTTATTCATTTTGGTTCTATTTTTGGTATTCTCGAGAATCGGTCACTTTGATGACGTGCGATTGAATTGTACTTACATGCCTTGTGTGTTCTTCAGTATTTCAGCTGGTAGGGGCCGTAGCCGTGGTCGTGGCCGTGGATGTGGGAGAGGTCGTGGCGCGGCCGTTTCCATCAGTTCTATTGCGGGGTCAACCAACCCCAATTTGTCAAACCCGGTGCATCCTGACACCGAAAGTCAGCACGACCAGTCGAATGGCCAGGGGAACAACGCGGACGTTGGAGTTGCGAATGTACTTCAACAATTGTCTACCCAGATGACCATTTTAGCCCAAACTGTTCAGCTGAATAATCCGAACCCGAACACGGATGCCTTGCGTCAGAATGTAATCCGTATGCACCCTCCACAGTTTGGCGGTGCCACAGACCCGTTAGGCTGGGAAGATTGGCTAGCGGAATTGGAAAAGATTTTCGAGGTGGTTGATTGCCCCGAGATGAGGAAAGTACTGATTGCTCAGTATTTCCTCACTAAGGAGGCCGCTACGTGGCAGAAAGTCATCAAGCCCATGGGACGAATTTAAAGAGCTTTTGGAGGCCGAGTTTTGTCCTTGGCCGGTACGAGAGGGCCGAATCCGAGCCTTTTTCGAGGCTAAACCACAGGATATTTCTGTTTCGCAAGCGATTGTAGAGTACAACCAATAACTGATCCACGTGAAGGATCAAGTGCGGAACGAGCGTGACAAGATCCGTTATTTTGATATGCGGATGAATTTGGACTTACGGCGGTACATGGACGGATTTGCTTGTACCACACTGAAAGAGTATCAGGACAGAGCTTTAGCCAATGATATGTTAAGCCCCGACAACGATACCGTTGAAGAACCGAAGAAGCAGAAAGTCACGGGATCATCACGTTCTAATAAAGGAATCGGTTGGCCATCCTAAGGCAATCGAGGTGTTAAATTGGGACTGTCAAGGACGGTGTCTATCCGTGTGTTACTATCATCGTGTTGGCCGACTCAAGGCAGCACACTATCATTAATTGTGATACGGCTGGATGCCGTGGCTTCGGCCCTTATTGTGATACGGCATCGTGTCGTGGCTTCAGCCCTAATTGTGATACGGCTGGATGTCGTGGCTTCGGCCCTTATTGTGATACGGCTTCGTGCCGTGGCTTCGGCCCTAATTGTGATATGGCTGGATGCCGTGGCTTCGGCCCTTATTGTGATACGGCTTCGTGCCGTGGCTTCGGCCCTCATTGATACAGCTTCGGGCTGTTTTGAATTCAGGTGTTTGTGATATTTGTTAACTTCCGCTGAATGACTTTCAGGCCTTTTGTAATGTCTTGGTATTTTCATTGAAGCCTTTGGGCATTATGATTCATATTAAATTCAGTTCTGGTTTGGTTCATGCCGTTTGTTACCGTTCTGCCCTCTGAAAGCAGAACGGTAACACTGTTGTGCCCGACAGAAAGTCATGGCTCTAAGGATGGCAACTTTCAGAGGTCACAGATGACTAACCGTTCTGCCGGGCAATCATCACGTTCTAATAAAGGAAAGAGGGGTTACCGTTCTACTCCAGGTACAACAAATCGCACGGTGACTTGCTACAATTGTGGTCGTACAGGCCACGTTAATATGGAATGTAACTTTCCACCATTGAAGTGTCACACATGCGGATAGTTGGGACATAGAGCGGATTATTGTTCCGAGCCGAATCAGACTTTGGACACTCGGGCTTCTGCCCCGGCACCACTTGACCAGGGTATAATTCAGCGACAATCTTTTGGTCAACCTCAGCAGAATTTCGGCAGGGGCCGGGGACGGGGTCAGAACGCTGGAGGGGGGAACTCTAGCGTCGGTTTGGTACAACCACGAGTTTATGAGATGCGTCGAACAGACAAACCCGACGTGGCGGTGGCTTCAGGTACCATTCATATTTTATCTCATCCAGTTCGTGTACGTTTTGATACGGATGCTACACATTCTTTTATTTCCTTGGAGTGTGTACGCCGTTTGAATATAACTTGTATGACTGATTGTGATCCCTTCATTGTGAAACTGCCTAGCGGGGATAGAATTATGGGAAACCGGGAGATTAGAGATTTTACGGTGATTATATCCGGTATGGAATGGTTATCGAATCTGATTGTAGTTGATTTGGAAGGCGAGGATGTGATCCTCGGTGAGGATTGGCTTGATAGTCATCAAGCGATTATGAATTACCGTACCAAGGTTATCACAATGATGACTAAAGACGGATCTGAGTGCTCATTTTTGGGACGTAAGTCGGGCCAATCCAAGTACTTATTAGTGCCATGAAGGCCGTAAAACTTTTGAATAAAGGTTGTACGGGCTATTGGTGTTATGCTATGAAAACGGAAGGAAACAAAGTCGAATTCTCTTCGATTCCAGTTGTTAATGAGTATCCTGATGTTTTTCCGGATGACCTCCCGGGATTACCACCAGATCGAGAGATAGAATTTACCGTGGACTTAGAGCCAGATGCGGCTCCGATTTCTAAAGCACCTTATCGGATGGCACCTTCCGAGATGCAAGAATTGAAGAATCAGTTGGCAGAACTTCTGGAAAGAGGGTACATCATACCGAGCGCTTCGCCTTGGGGCGGGCCTGTTCTTTTCGTAAGGAAGAAGGATGGTTCACTACGTTTGTGCATCGACTACCGTGAGCTGAACATAGTAACCATCAAGAACAAATATCCTTTGCCTCGTATAGACGATTTATTTGATCAATTGCAAGGGGCTGCAGTTTTCTCGAAGATTGATTTAAGATCTGGGTATTATCAACTCAGGGTGAGGGAGTCCGACGTTCCAAAGACGGCGTTTCGGATGAGATATGGGCATTATGAATTTGTAGTTATGCCTTTTGGGTTGACTAATGCACCGACATTATTCATGCAGTTAATGAATAAGATATTCATCGAGTACCTCGACAGGTGTGTAGTCGTCTTTATTGACGACATCTTGATCTATTCTCGAGATAAGGAGGAACATGCCCGACACTTGCGTTTGATTTTAGACATTTTGAGAACCGAGCACCTCTATGCAAAATTCTCGAAATGTGAATTTTGGTTGGAAGAAGTTATGTTTCTCGGCCATGTGATTTCGGCCGAAGGGGTTCGTGTAGACCTGCAGAAGATTGAGGCAGTGCTAGATTGGTCACCGCCTAAAAATGTTAAGGAAGTTCGTAGCTTTTTGGGCCTTGCTGGGTATTACCGTCGGTTTGTCGAGGGGTTCTCGAAACTCGCTCGGCTGCTCAGAAGACCGAAAAGTTTGTTTGGACGGATGAAAGACAACAGAGCTTCGATGAACTGAAGGAGATCAAAATGCCATTAATACACAACAACCAGCTTTATACAGTAGATAGAAATGAATCAAGATTCAAAATAAATCTACTAATGTTTTTGAAGTTAAAACACGGTTTTTATTTTGTAATTCCAAATTCAAGGTTTCCCCCCCCCAAAAGGTTGATTATTTCTTTCCCACTCGTGATACACACGACTCCCTTTAATGGTTGCTCTCGACCACTCGTTTATTTTTCGACTCAATATGAAGAAGAATTTTATTGGCGTCATCAAATATTGTGATTTTCACAAAATTGAGTGTATTGAAATCCAGCCGCTAATTAATTCAAATCTGCTCATAAACTACATCCCTTTTAGTGATAGCTTTCACATCGTTATTTGCTAACGTGTAGCTCTTTTCACTAACACAATTTCTATCTCATTTTTTTAAAAGGCGATAGATTTCACACCGTTATTTGCTAATGTGTAGCTCTTTTCACCAATTTTTCTGAGACGGCAGCTACGCAGCAACAATGGTTAGTCCTTTATTTTCGCAAAATTTAAGACCCCCAAAATTAGGCAGCTGTTGCTGCTCAACACTTCTCCTTTTCATCATTTTTTTTAGGTGATAGCTTTCACACCGTTATTTGCTAACGTGTAGCTCTTTTCACCAATGACTCCTTTTTTTTTTAGGGAATAGAATTTTTGCAGAAAATCATTTCTTAGTTTAAGCATGAAAAATCAAAAACTCCACAAATTAAGTAAATTTCAGTTCTATTTTTCATCAACCAATTGATTCTTCTTTTCTCAAGGTAACGAATGACTCGATTTTATATGATAATTACAAGGCTAGGAAAGAGAGATTAAGGCTCAAAAAATTTTGGAATATACAAAATATTTTTTTACCGGTTAAAATGATTTTAGAAGCTTGTATATAGCTATTTTATTGGTGTTATGGCCAGATCTAGAAATCTCAAAAATCAAAATACTATATATATATATATATATATATATATAAATTAAGGCAAATAACCAAATCAATCAAAACACACCAAAATTACAACACACCAAAATAATAAAACAAACCACCCCCAAACTTGAAAATAAAACTCTCCTCAGTTTTTAAAAATAAAACAAAATAAAAAGTAATGCAGAAAAAGCAGAATACTCCCTGTTAAGAAAGTTGATGTTTGAGCTAACGCCTTCTAGAATCTGCAAGAGAATAAATATACTGTAACACCCCAAAAGGCGGCTATTACAGTGTCGTGGACCCCACACTGGGACCCACCAGGCGATATCCAAAACAGATTAAATAAATATTATTTGTGATACCAAACCACAATGAATAGTCATTACTCCGATTAGGAGTTTATCAAAAATATGGCCAACGGCCTTATAATACACAGGATCCGAAAAACAAGTATAAACCATATGGAGATGGAAAATACTTCAAATATCAATACAACCAGATAGTAATTTAAATGAAGCAGAAAATAAAATAACATAACCGGACAACAAATGATGTGGGCCCCCCGAACTAGTATCCTTCGAACCCTTCGCCGTCAACATGCTCTTCCTGTGCCTTGCCTTTGCCTCGACCTAAAATACAATACAAGTATTTCGCCCAAAACACAGGGTCAGATATACATGATAATTAATTCTTCCAACATTATACAATTCACGTATATAGATCTCAAGGAAATCATTCCGACTATTAATCATACCCCTCGGGCGTATGAAACAATCAGTCACAAACCGTCGAGCACATCCAATACTATGGATGATTAACAATATGGCTCAAGATGGACATCACAGTACGCCCGATCTGGAAATGTGTCCGTGTACATGTTCGCCCCGTATACGGAATCCAGAATATACGTGGGACAATGTACCTAATTAGCCTCATGAAACTATGTCTCATGTGCACAGTCCAATGCGGAATAATATCCACGCATGACTATATATGTGCCTGGCTAAAAATCCTAGACAATGACCAATCGGAACGCAGATATGATTCCGGATATGTCATGATACAACATGACAACGAATTCAATAAATCACATATCCGATTAAGGATCAAGAAAAACTCACCGAAGTGAAAATAAGACAAACTAGATCAACGATTCAAAGCGACGTACTTGGGAATGCAACCCCATGAAGAAAACAGAATAACGTCAAGGACAATGTCAAATCACGACAAACATTACATGAACAATTCATACATATGAAATATATAACCATCACAAGAATCTAATCATCATTATAACCAAGCAAGATAACTTGCCTCAATACGGAGATGAGAATAGTCCTCTTCTTGTCGGAACGAACGAACGGTCCTCGACTAATATTGTTTACTCGAACAATCAACCTTAAACGAAATACATTTTACTCAATAACATATTCGTATAAATATTAATATAGGATTAGTAAGACGTCATCCTACAATCCTTTAGAATAGTTTGCTATTTCCAATTATCGAAGCCTTATGTCGGGAGTTCTTTTAACATCATTACAACCATAAAAATCGGTTTACAATACTTTTACCGAATGTTCACATGGTTCATCATAAACAAGAGTTCTATCAAGGGTATGTTGAATAACCAATTATGATGTTAAGATCATCTTATGATGATTAAACTTTCCAAAACATTAAAATGTTGAAAGAACAAAATCTGCACATTTATGATCATTCTCCTCTCATCTAAATTGAATATTTAGCTTACAACAAGGTTATTAGTTATGAGATTACACCATATCCATGAAGGTTATCAAAATCTTTCTTTACAAGGCTGGAAGATCCATTAACATCATGATGAATTCACCATCTATCTAGTATGATGATCAAAACAAACTAAGTTCTCAACACATTAGATTAATGAAAAGTTGTTGTGTTGGTTTCACAAATATCCTTAACCATTCAAAATCTTGCTGAGCTAAACATAAAGAGAATATGATTCTTAAGAAATCTGAGTAAGAAGACATCCTTCTACTTCTAACATGGCCAAGTTCTTCCCAAGGTAAGTGAAAACTTAAAATAGTGTTTAATCACTTTTTGATAACAACTCTATTAGTTAAATCCAACTACGGTGAAGTTAACTGATTCAAGGGTATTCTACTGAGCTAAATTCGTCCAACAAGATGAGCATGATAGTTACAACGTGGTTAGAATCACTATATCATCAAGAACACATCCATCTCAAACTCTCATTTATCATATTCATCAAAAGTGTTAAAAAGGTTGGATTAAAATTATGTTTTACTTGATTAATCTACTCTAGGTGAAGTATAATTCGTTATTAACGTCAACATATGAAAATAATATAGAGAGGAAAGTACACCTACCTCCAGAAATGAAGAACAACCTCAATGCTATGAGAAAATATACTCCAAGCTCAAGAACACCTCCTAGTCTCCAAGGAAATGAGCTCCACTCCAAGATTTAAGGCTTAGAAGCAAGTTGGGGGAGGTTGATATCGGTTTGGGAGTGCAGAGGGACGATATATGGAGAGAGAATCGGTTTGGAGTTGTGAAGAAATGAAAAACAGGTTGGTCCTATAAATAGACTGTACATACTTAGCGCACGCTAACGGGAAGCTTTAGCGTACGCTAACACACTTACGTGCGCTAACTGGTTAATATTACGTACGTAAGCGGCTTACAGTGGCTACTGTCTTGAATTCGCAGGTCGCTAGCGCACGCTAATGAAAAAGGGGTTACACACGCTAATAAAAGTTGACTCTGGCCGACATGACAGCTCAGACCTTACTCACATGCATGCCAACGGCTAAGGAGTTCACGTGCTGAAGTCAACTGATGCCAGATTCCCTCTTAGCGTACGCAACAGAGGAAACATTACGCACGCTAAGGCACAGGATTAGCGTACATTAATCATACTATGTAGCGTACGCTACATCAACAGAAAAATTCGAAAATGCAACTCTGTAATTAACATCGAATCATCACATATGAAATGAAATAACAACGTGAAATTCAAATCTATAATACCTCAACATAATACTAAATGCAACGATTCATGATAATCAGATTATCCGAATAATACAATGACAGGTAAAAACGAAAAATTACAGTAGGATATTACATATTCTCCCCCTTAAAAGAGTTTCGTCCTCGAAACTAAGGGGTTAATAACTCGGGGTATCTCGCTCGCATACTATCCTCGGTTTCCCACGTAGCCTCCTCGACTCCGTGTCGTGACCACTGAACTTTCAGTAGGGGAATCGTCTTGTTCCTCAACTGCTTGACCCTCCTCTCGAGTATACGCACAGGACGCTCCTCATACGAATGATCCTCTGCTAATTCAGTCTCTTCGAACTGAAGTACATGGATCGGATCAGCAACATATTTCCTCAACTGGGAGACATGAAACACGTTGTGAATCTTACTCAAAGTTGGTGGCAAAGCTAGTCGATAGGCCAGATCACCTACACGCTCCAAAACCTCAAACGACCCAATGTACCTCGGGCTCAGCTTGCCCCTCTTCCCGAAACGAAAAACACCTCGGGTAGGAGACACCTTCATTAACACATGGTCACCAACCTCGAACTCAAGCGGTCGTCGACGGTGGTCAGCATAAGACTTCTGTCGACTTTGAGCTGTTAACAACCGACTCCTAATCAAAGTGATCTTCTCCCGGGCTGCTAATAACATATCGGGTTCCGTACCCAGAGATTCTGACAGTTCGTCCCAACACAAAGGGGACCTACAGCGACGGCCATATAATGCCTCATACGGTTCCATCTGAATCGAAGCGTGCCAACTATTATTATAAGTGAATTCCACCAAAGGCATCTAGGCTTCCCAATCGTCCTTCCAATCAAGAGCACATGCTCTCAACATATCCTCTAGAGTCTGGATGGTTCTCTCAGACTGACCATCGGTCTGTGGATGAAAAGCGTCTTGAATTCATTGCGTGCCCATCGCACGATGAACTGCCTTCCAGAAGTGCGACACGAATCGCCCGTCACGGTCTGATACAATACTCTTGGGGGTACCATGTAATCTCACGATTTCCTTAATAAACAGCTCGGCCAATCTCTCGGGACCCCATGTGTCCTTAATCTCCAAGAAGTGGGCTGATTTGGTCAGACGTTCCACAATCACCCTAATCGTATTCATTCTTCGACGACTCATCGGCAAGCTAGTGATAAAATCCATAGATATGTCCTCCCATTTCCACTCGGGAATCGGGAGCGGTTTCAGCATTCCTGCGGGTCGTTGGTGCTCAATCTTAACCTGCTGACAGGTTAAACATGTCGAAACGAATTCGGCAACCTCACGTTTCATATTCCCCCACCAATAATTCTACTTCAAATCCTTATACATCTTGCTAGAGCCCGGGTGAATAGAGTACGGGGTAGCATGGGCTTCTCTCATGATAGAGTTCCTCAACTATTCGTCAGCGGGTACACAAACTCGATTTCTAAAACGTATCAATCCATCCTCGTGGATCACGAATCCAGGGGCTTTCCCTTGGGTTACCTCATCCCGAACTCGAGATAAGAATGGGTCCGTAATTTGCTTCGATTTGATCATATCATCAAGAGACGAAGAAATCTCAAGGGTGCAAAGTTGTCCCTGAATATGCTGTAACCAAACTTCAATTTCTGGCCTCATAAGGTCCAACTGCAACTCTCTCTGTGCTGTCAAACGGCTCAGCATCTGCTCCTGCACTGTCTTACGGCTCAATGCGTCGGCAACCACATTTGCTTTACCCGGATGATAAAGGATCTCGATATCATAGTCCTTGATTAATTCTAGCCACCTTCTCTGTCTCATGTTCAACTCCTTCTGAGTAAAAATGTACTTTAGGCTCTTGTGGTCTGTAAAGATCTGGCAGGTAACTCCATAAAGATAGTGACGCCAGATTTTCAAAGCAAACACCACGGCTGCTAACTCCAAGTCGTGGGTCGGATAGTTAACTTCATAGGGTCGCAATTGTCTCGACGCATAGGCAATCACTTTCCCTTCCTGCATTAGTACACATCCCAGACCCTGTCTCAACGCGTCACTATACACCACAAATCCTTCTGTTCCTTTTGGTAAGACCAAAACAGGTGCCGAAATCAATCGACTCTTGAGCTCATCAAAACTTTGCTGACATGTTTTTGACCACAAATACTTCTTGTTCTTTCGCAGTAAGTTAGTCATCGGTTGCGCAATTTTAGAAAATCCTTCTACGAACCGTCGGTAGTAACCTGCTAGGCCGAGGAAACTACGAACTTCCTTCATGTTCTTCGGTAGTAGCCAATCTCGAATGGCTTCCGTCTTTTGTGGGTCCGCTCTCACCCGTTCGGCTGATATCACATGCCCGAGAAAGACAACCTCAGGCATCCAAAATTCACACTTAGAAAATTTCCCATAAAGCTGTTCCCGCCTCAATGTATCGAGAACTTGGTGGAGGTGACGCTCGTGCTCTTCGTGGTCACGAGAGTAAATAAGAATGTCGTCAATAAAAACGACTACAAAGCGTCCAGATAGTTAATAAAAACTCGATTCATCAACTCCATGAATACCGACGGTGCATTAGTCAGTCCAAATGGCATCACCACAAACTCATAATGCCCATAACGAGTACGGAATGCTGTCTTCGAAATGTCAGACTCTCAAATCCTCAACTGATGATAACCAAATCTCAAGTCGATCTTAGAAAACACGGCAGGTCCCTGAAGTTGGTCTAATAAATCATCAATACGAGGCAAAGGATACTTGTTCTTGATGGTTACCCTGTTCAGCTCACAGTAATCAATACATAAGCACAGAGATCCATCTTTCTTCCGTATAAATAACACTGGTGCTCCCCAAGGGGACGCACTAGGTCGAATATAGCCCTTGTCAGTCAACTCCTCAAGCTAGTTCTTCAATTCTTGCATCTCAGTCAGAGCCATACGATACGGTGCTTTTGAAAGCGGGGATGTCCCTGGTTCTAACTCAATAATAAACTCCACGTCACGATGAGGAGGTAAGCCTGGCAACTCGTCTGGAAATACATCTGGGTAGTCTCGGACTACCGGAATGTCGGCCAATTCAACTGGTCGATCTGCTATTTTGGCCATGTAGCACCAATAACTAATACACCCTTGATTAAGCAGTTTCACTGCTTTCATAGCGCTGACGACTCTCCCAGAACGACTGGGATTATCCCCTCGAAAGATACACTCGAAACCATCATCAAAAGTTACGGTTACCATCCGCTTGCGGACACTGAGTATTGCATCATGACGATCCATCCAATCGATACCCAAGATTATATCATCCTTAGGTAAATCGACTATACTCAGATTTGACAACCACTCACGGTCGTTCAAATGAATCGTACAGTCCTGGACTTCACGATTTCCAATAATTCTTCTACCATCAGGTAGACCAATCACGTAGGGCTCACAATTGATAACATGGTCTAGAGGCAAACGACTTAAACAAGAAGAAGATATAAAGGAGTGTGAAGCACCAGTATCAAAAAGACCACACATAGGCTGGGAGTGGATCTCGAGTATACCTGAAATCATGTTGGCCTCGGGATCGTCAGCTTTCTTCATCTCGTAAATCCTGGGTTTTGCAGTTTCGGCACCAGGTGTACCACTTTGATTCCCATGGCCCATTCCCCTATTCGCCCCGGTGGTCTGATAGGAAGCGGACGGAGGCGTCCGGTTCTGGACAGAGGACTGAACTGGAGCATGAGATGCTACTGGTTCATGTCCGGGCCCACTCCTGCAAAAACAAGCATGGTGACCATTCTTACCACAAGTATGGCATGTGATGGCAGGCTTTGGGCATTTGAAGTTGATATGCCCCTGGACCCCACAGTTATGACACACCACGGATGAGGGAACCGTTCGAGAGTGCGATCCGGCGGGCTTTGACGCCATGGGTGGTTGATCAAAAGGGTTTGGCAATGACTGGGGCTTCCTGAATGTCCCCCGATTACTCTCAGTCTGGTTCTGGTTCCTGGATCTTTTGTTGTTGGACTGTGGTTGTTTCGTGGAAATCTCCTTCGCGGTGAGTTCGTACTCCAGAGCTTTCTCGATGAACTCTGGTAAGGTAGTACAGTGGTGATTCAACAGCTGCATTCTCATTCGTGGTTTAAGCCTCTTGAGAAAGTATTTGATCTTATCGGCCTCTGTTCGGATAATTGTCATGGCGAAAGGAAGGAGTGCCTGGGATTTCTCAGCAACAGATAATACATCATCGTCTTCAGACGGGTCGGGGTTCAGTAGTTCCGACAGTTTGGCCTCACGGAGTGGCCCTGGATAGTAACGGTGTAGCATGAGGTTTTTAAATTCCTCCCAAGTGTAAACACCATCAGCTGGCCTTACTGAAAGCCACCAGGTGTGAGGGCCTTTGCTAAGATAATACGCGGCTACCGAGACGCGGTTCTCTTCCGGGCAGTCCACCATCTGGAAAAGTTTCTCAAAATGCTCGATCCAATGCACAATGTCAGCAGGCTCAGAGGAGCCTTCAAAGGTCGGTGGTCGCTGGCGAGAGATGTCGCTGATTATCCGACTCACGGGTCCACCAATCACAGGAGGAGGATGAGGCCCCTGTTGCTGGCCAGTAGCGGCCCTCTGCATAGCTTCCATTAGTTGACCCATCTGGGTCATCTGTGTCATCATGCCCTGCATCACGACGTAAGGATCGACACGCGCATCCCCGCGCCCACTGTGGTGCGATTGTTACCTAGAAGGTGAACCACTGTCTGTGGAACTCTGATCCGCATTCGCGCGTCTGTTGGCTCGAGGTATCAGGATTCGGCCCCTTCCGCGGCCTCGTCCCCCTCTGCCACGACCTCTCAGGTTTCTTTCCATACTGAAAGAATCAATCATAATGATAACCATAAGTACAGTTCAAGATACTAAAATTCATGCTAAGTTAATAGCAACAAGGAATCACATATTCAAGGAAACGGTTATCGATACCACGATTGTCGCACCGAATATTATATCGGCGTCAAGTCGAACAATTTCAGTCATATAATCAATTCAGCATTTACCTCGGATTATCAATCAGATAAATCCTGTCACAATTCCTCGAAATAACATGATCAACAAGGAGACCCATACTGATATCAATATTATGCTAGTAATTAAATCATGGCTCATAAAGTACATATCGTATTTGGCTCGTAGGGTCAGGCGCTTGCACAGGTCACACGCGACATGAAGGTCTCTTGATACTAGTTCATTTCACAATGACTCATAAAAAGGAAACAACTCTCTGATACCATCTTCTGTAACACCCCAAAAGGCGGCTATTACAGTGCCGTGGACCCCACACTGGGACCCACCAGGCGATATCCAAAACAGATTAAATAAATATTATTTGTGATACCGAACCACAATGAATAGTCATTACTCCGATTAGGAGTTTATCAAAAATATGGCCAACGGCCTTATAATACACAGGATACGAAAAACAAGTATAAACCATATGGAGATGGAAAATACTTCAAATGTCAATACAACCAGATAGTAATTTAAATGAAGCAGAAAATAAAATAACATAACCGGACAACAAATGATGTGGGCCCCCCGAACTAGTATCCTTCGAACCCTTCGCCGTCAACATGCTCTTCCCGTGCCTTGCCTTTGCCTCGACCTAAAATACAATACAAGTATTTCGCCCAAAACACAGGGTCACATATACATGATAATTAATTCTTCCGACATTATACAATTCACGTATATAGATCTCAAGGAAATCATTCCGACTATTAATCATACCCCTCGGGCGTATGAAACAATCAGTCACAAACCATCGAGCACATCAATACTATGGATGATTAACAATATGGCTCAAGATGGACATCACAGCCCGATCCGAAAATGTGTCCGTGTACATGTCCGCCCCGTATACGGAATCCAGAATATATGTGAAACAATGTACCTAATTAGCCTCACGAAACTACGTGTCGTGTGCACAGTCCAATGCGGAATAATATCCATGCATGACTATATATGTGCCTGGCTAAAAATCCTACATAGTGACCAATCGGAACGCATATATGATTCCGGATATGTCATGATACTACATGACAACGAATTCAATAAATCACATATCCGATTAAGGATCAAGAAAAACTCACCGAAGTGAAAATAAGGCCAACGAGATCAACGATTCAAAGCGACGTACTTGGGAATGCAACCCCATGAAGAAAACGTAATAACGTCAAGGACAATGTCAAATCATAACAAACATTACATGAACAATTCATACATATGAAATATATAACCATCACAAGAATCTAATCATCATTATAACCAAGCAAGATAACTTGCCTCAATACGGAGACGAGAATAGTCCTCTTCTTGTCAGAACGAACGAATGGTCCTCGACTAATATTGTTTACTCGAACAATCAACCTTAAACGAAATACATTTTACTCAATAACATATTCGTGTAATTATCAATATAGGATTAGTAAGACGTCATCCTACAATCCTTTAGAAAAGTTTGCTATTTCCAATTATCAAAGCCTTATGTCAGGAGTTCTTTTAACATCATTACAACCATAAAAATCAGTTTACAATACTTTTACCGAATGTTCACATGGTTCATCATAAACAAGAGTTCTATCAAGGGTATGTTGAATAACCAATTATGATGTTAAGATCATCTTATGATGATTAAACTTTCCAAAACATTAAAATATTGAAAGAACAAAATCTGCACATTTATGATCATTCTCCTCTCATCTAAATTGAATATTAAGCTTACAACAAGGTTATTAGTTATGAGATTACACCATATCCATGAAGGTTATCAAAATATTTCTTTACAAGGCTGGAAGATCCATTAACATCATGATGAATTCACCATCTATCTAGTATGATGATCAAAACAAACTAAGTTCTCAACACATTAGATTAATGAAAAGTTGTTGTGTTGGTTTCCCAAATATCCTTAACCATTCAAAATCTTGCTGAGCTAAACATAAGGAGAATATGATTCTTAAGAAATCTGAGTAAGAATACATCCTTCTACTTCTAACATGGCCAAGTTCTTCCCAAGGTAAGTGAAAACTTAAAATGGTGTTTAATCACTTTATGATAACAACTCTATTAGTTAAATCCAACTACGGTGAAGTTAACTGATTCAAGGGTATTCTACTGAGCTAAATTCGTCCAACAAGATGAGCATGATAGTTACAACGTGGTTAGAATCACTATATCATCAAGAACACATCCATCTCAAACCCTCATTTATCATATTCATCAAAAGTGTTAAAAAGGTTGGATTAAAACTATGTTTTACTTGATTAATCTACTCTAGGTGAAGTATAATTCGTTATTAACGTCAACATATGAAAATAATACAGAGAGGAAAGTACACCTACCTCCAAAAATGAAGCACAACCTCAAAGCTATGAGAAAATATACTCCAAGCTCAAGAATACCTCCTAGTCTCCAAGGAAATGAGCTCCACTCCAAGATTTAAGGCTTAGAAGCAAGTTGGGGGAGGTTGATATCGGTTTGGGAGTCCAGAGGGACGATATATGGAGAGAGAATCGGTTTGGAGTTGTAAAGAAATGAAAAACAGGCTGGTCCTATAAATAGACTGTACAGACTTAGCGCACGCTAACGAGAAGCTTTAGCGTACGCTAACACACTTACATGCGCTAACTGGTTAATATTACGTACGTAAGTGGCTTACAGTGGCTACTGTATTGAATTCGCAGGTCGCTAGCGCATGCTAATGAAAAAGGGGTTACGCACGCTAATAAAAGTTGACTCTGGCCGACATGACAGCTCAGACCTTAATCACATGCATGCCAATGGCTAAGGAGTTCACGTGCTGAAGTCAACTGATGCCAGATTCCCTCTTAGCGTACGCAATAGAGGAAACATTACACACGATAAGGCACAGGATTAGCGTACATTAATCATACTATGTAGCGTACGCTACATCAACAGAAAAATTCGAAAATGCAACTCTCTAATTAACATCGAATCATCACATATGAAATGAAATAACAACGATATGAAATTCAAATCTATAATACCTCAACATAATACTAAATGCAACAATTCATGATAATCAGATTATTCGAATAATACAATGACAGGTAAAAACGAAAAATTACAGTCGGATATTACATATACGAGGCACACAACAAAAGAAAATAAAATATACTCGGAAGTATAGCACAATTTTTAAGATGCGCATCAAGAAAGTCCGAAGAGTCGCCTTACGCTGCCATCAAAGTTTTTATAAAAGCAAAACACACAATAAAAATTACAGCAATAAAATAGCAATACATAAATCGCGAATAGATGCGCGTCAAGAGATCAAGAAGAAACTCCTTAAGCTGCCATCATTTAGCATGATTATTACACACGACAGAAAGTAAAAATACAAGAGGTCCGACATGGGTTATCAAAGGGAGAGGAATGAATCCACTTTTCATTTTCTCACGGTAAAATCTTCTACCCAGACAATTTTAGCTAGAGCTGGATCTGGTTGAGGAACAAATTCATTGAGTTTTTTGATTAGTTCTCCTGGTGTTGTTGCAACGACTATGATTCGTTTAGCACGCTCAGAAATAAAACCCTTTTCAGCAGAGTAGTCGATGAAAGATAGTAAACCATCAAAGAAACCATTGACATTAAGCAGACCTATTGATTTTTGATGAACATTTAGCTGGGCTCTGGTAACCACATGAAAAAGTTCCTCAAGGGTGCCAAAACCACCGGAAAGGGTGATAAAGGCACCAGAATTATTTATCATGTGAGTTATGCGATCTTGCATATTTACAGATCTAAACTCATCTCCAATAGTTGACCCGGTGATTTTACTTTCACCCATAGGTTTTGGGATTATTCCCAACACTCTTACTCCTTCTATATAGGCAGAAGCAGCAGCTCGTCCCATTAGTTCTAGACTTCCTCCTCCGTAAACTACATGAATGCATTTTTCTCCTAAGGTACGACCCAAGTTGTGGGCTGCTTCAGTAAAGCATGCCTCTTTTCCATAACTAGCTCCACCAAAAATGCAGACTGTGCTAAATTTTTTTGTTGAAGATGATGACTCCATTTTTGAAAAGAAATTTTTTTTCTGAGAGAAATAGAGAAAAGTGCAAGTTTGAGGGATGAATGAAAGAAACAAGCACAAAGTTTATTTATAGAAGAAAAAGAAGGTAAAAATTGTTTAACAAGTTTGTGATTGCGTTGATTGCGCTTCTACTACTCAATAGAATAATGAAAGCATTTATTGCGAATCACATTTTTTTATTCAGAAAATCTCACCACACGACAAAAATAAAAGATACTTACGCGTATGTACAGTAGTTGTGATTGTGGCTCACATCTTCCTCTAATTTTACGTTCAGAAATGGCCTAAACGCCTTCAATGAGTCGGGGAGAAGCTTCCCATCCAATTTTCTTATAAATTGGCAAACTGGGTCTTTTAACGTCAGATTCCCAAGACGTTGTTCATATTCTGGCATCAATTGCATCAATTTTTAGACAGTAATCATCTGTGGAGGGATGATTCAAAGTTTTTAGGACTTTGAAGGTGGCATGTTCGTCTTGCACTCTAAGAATTAGCTTTCCTTCGTAGACGTCAATAAGAGCATGTCCGGTTGCAAGAAATGGCCGTCCCAAGATAATAGGAATATCGTGATCTTTCTCCATGTCAAGGATGATAAAATCTGAAGGAAATATAAATTTATCAACCTTGATTAGCACATCTTCTATTATCCCATGTGGATATTTGATTGACCGATCGGCTAATTGCAGTGAAACTGTTGTTGCTTTTGCTTCTCCCAAGTTTAGTTTGTTGAAAATTGACAGGGGCATCAAATTGATACTTGCCCCTAAATCACAAAGAGCTTTGTCAATATTCACTTCACCAATTGTACACGGGATTGTAAAAGTTCCCGGATCTTTTAGCTTGGGTGGCAACTTCTTTTGTAGTATTGCGCTACATTCCCCTGTTAGCACGACAGTTTCATATTCTTCAAGCCTTCATTTGTTAGAAAGAATATCTTTCATAAATTTGGCATAGCTTGGCATTTGTGCTAGAGCATCGGCAAAAGGTATGTTGACGTGTAGCTTTTTGAAAATTTCCACAAATTTGCCGAATTGCGCATCGAGCTTGTGATTCTTCAACCGTTGAGGAAAAGGGATAGGTGGAACATAAGATTTGGCAGCAACTGGACCTTTTTGAGATGAAGGTCCTAATTCAGATTCTTTTTCTGTTTCTCGACTTTGTTTATTTTTTTGTTTTGTCAGATGATTTTCCACATAAATATCAGGCAATTGCACTCCACTTCTTGTTGTGATAGCCTGGACACTCTCCCTTGGATTTACCTCGGTATTGCTAGGTAACATTCCGTGGGATCTTTCGGAAAGTATTTGGGCCATTTGGCCAAGTTATGTCTCCAGATTTTTAATTGAAACATCATTGCGTTGTTGATACTTCAGTTGTTGTTCGGCTAGCTTCGTGATTGCTTCTTCCCACCTGGGCTACTTTTCTTGATGCGTTGGATTCAACACATTGTTGTTGTTTGCATAAGAAAAATTTGGATGATTTTTGTACCCTGGATTGTATGTTGGCCCGTAAGGATTGTACGCTTGCCTTTGGAAATTCTGAGCATAGGCCACTTGTTCTGGTGGTGGGAATGACTGCTCCTGTTGCGCTAAGGGACACATAGTGCTGTTGTGAGTTGCTCCACAAATTTCACATGAAAGAGCTGAAACTTGTGGAGTTTGCACCGTCTTCATAGATTGAGGAGTTGAAAAAGACATGTTCTCGACTTTCTTTGATAAAGCTTCAATTTTTGCCAACATAAGTGAATAAGAATCCACTTCAAAAACGCCATTTGTTTTTTTTTTGGATATTTCTGTCTGGCCATCTTGCACTTTGTTCACTTATAACCTCAAAAAGATTATAAGCCTCTCTCATAGTTTTATTTCCAAGTGAACCATTTGATGATGAATCGACATTGGCTCGGCATGTAGGTAAGAGTCCAGAATAGAAGTAATTGACTTGTGCTCCCAAATTGAAACCATGGTTAGGACATTTTCGTAGCATATCTTTGTATCTCTCCCATGCTTCGTGAAATGACTCCGAATCTTGTTGACGAAATGTAGAGATTTCGTATTTGAGTTTCGCCACTTTTATTGGTGGAAAGTATTTAGTGGTGAATTTATGAACAAATTCGGGCCAATTTGTTATGCTTCGTGGTGGCAAAGTATCTAGCCATTCTCTTGATCTGTCCTTCAAAGTGTGCACGAAAATTCTCATTTTTATCGCCTCGTCATTTACATTTGGATATTTGAAATTTCCACAAATCTCCACAAAACGGTTAATATGGAGATATGGATTCTCATCGGTTCTTCCATAGAATGAGTTGTTGTTGGAGAAGAGATTGATTACATTGGGGCGAATTTGAAAATTGTCCACTCCAAATGGTGGATAGATCACACTTGATTGCACGCTCAAAGTTGGGGGGTTCATGAATTCCCCAAAGAGCATGTTGTCTTCATCTATTTCTGGCACAATAGGATGTTGTTGATGTTGAATGTTTTGAGCATTGGGTATTCCCCCTACCGGAGGAATTCTTTTGTTATCATTTTCTTGGAGGAGTGGTGGGTTTGGTTCGTCCGCCGTTGATGGTGATGAAATACGGCTTGTTTTTTGTTCTTTTCGCCTTCTTCTAAATGTGGCTTCAATCTCTGGATCTAGTGAAACTAAATCGCGATTGTACGTCTTTCGCATAGACAAGAGAATTAACAACAAAGAAAAAGTTGTATTTATAACAATAGTTAATAATGTAATTTTTCAAATATAACTTATACTTCCCCGACAACGGCGCCAAAAACTTGACACGTTTTTGGTGTAACTATCGCAAGTGCACGATATCGTATCAAGTAGTAAAGTGGACTTTTTGAGTCCGGTTTATCGAGCCCACAAGGAAGTTTGGTTATAATTTGAATTATACACTATTAGTCTATTTTTATAGATACTAAGATAAGTGAAACACACAATTAAAAAGTCTGGTTTAATAATTGCAAAGAAAATGCAATAATAGTTCTAATATTTTAAGGAAATAAAAATATTGTAATAATAATAGATTGATTAAACGATAAAATGAAATAGTTGGGATTACAAACTTAGTTCGTCATTAGTTATAAAAGATGTATAGGAGATCATAAGATGAATTTACTTATTATGTTGTATAGATTCGATTTTCCCTAAAAAGACGGTTTCTCTTTCGAACTATAAAACGCCCCTTACATATTGAATCAATCCACTATATTTCTATGTTGATTGGCTTCAATACATAGCATTAGGATTTATGAAAATAACTCAAAGAATCATCTAAGGACTAGGGGTATATTTCTATCCCCTAGAACAACTTAGAGTGAAGATCATTTGATCTAATCAAACATATTTTCTTTCGAAACATATGAAGACCATAAATATCGTCATTTATTGGCCAAATAAATAAAGATTGTTAAAACAATGAAAATCACACACAATAATAAGTAATTCACAGTAGATCTTTATACAAACATAAATAACATGACTAACCTTGTTTATAATCCCAACTAAAGGTTACTTAGCCCATGAAGGGTTTATTATACATATTACAAGCTTTTGTGGTCATTATTAGTTGAATCAAGAGAAAGAATTAATCCTAACTCCCTTAGTAGATAAAGGAGATAGAAGCAATAAACTCTCTGAACAACATATGCTATACCACACTTACAAAGATCACTCAAGAACACAAGTGTGTTCTTCACACAAAAAGAAAATATTACAAAAAGTGGAAAAATATAAGATGAATGATGAATGATGATGGATCTAAGGGGTCTATTTATACACCTAAAGTCATCTAATAGCTCCAAAACTCTAGCATTATTACAATAGATCGGATCAATGCCAGCCATCCCCTCAATAATAGACCAAAAGTATAAAAAATTATACAATGATCAAAAATCTGCCAAGAGTTACGGCCGTAACATTGAGGAGTTACGGCCGTAACTTGGATCAAAACTTGGATGACCATAATATTTATGGTCTTCAAAAATCTGCCAAGAGTCTAAGAGAGAGAGGGCCGAACCAAGAGGAAGAAGAAGGAGGATGAAGAAAATTTTCAACAAGAAATAGGTAATCTCATCCCTTATAACTATTTCCATAAATCCTTATGAAATCCTCCATAATCTAACCTCAATCTTAATACATGCAAACATAATTCTCACCTTGGGGGTGCATGTGGATCGGCCAAACCATGTAGTAGTAGAGGAGAAGTCGTTTTCCTACTTTCAAGACTTAGAACCGACGAAATCCGACAAGATCAAGGTGGGTGAAAACTTGGCTTCGTCAATTTGCTCACTGGTTGCTTTGAGAGTTACGTTTCAGCCCAGAATTTCTCAGACTTTGCGTTTTTGCCCAAATCTTCTTCGGATGATAACTTTTGATATATAACTCAGATTTTGAATCCGAAAAGACTGCCGAACTCGTCTCGGAAAGCCCTACAACATGAATGCATAAAAATTCAACAAAGAGAATATTTTATAAACATGTTATTTCTTGAGTAAATCAGTAATTCAATCCGATTAAGACTAGATTTACATCTTTATCCGATAAAAATAAAATTATTAAAAACTAATTAATTAAAAGCAAAAAAAGAGTAGACTAGATCAATTATGGGTGAAATTTATCGATACAAATCATGTATAAGTGTATAAAACTGACACTTATCAGCCGGACCTGTGCAAAATAGCTCGGAAAATGGTGCTGCCGAGCGCCGTGTCTTGCACCGGGTCGGCCAGGACCAGCGAGCCTGCCGAGACACGGCCGAGCACCCACACAAGATTTGCACCGGGTGATGCTTCGTGTCGGATACGGCTGAGACACCCGGTGCTGGTGTGGGCCGTTTGTTGCGCCGTGTTCGGCAGCAGTATATATATGGCAGGACAGTCGGGTTTTTCATCATTTTTCTCACTCGTTGCATCCTCTTCCGCGGCTGGAGCTTTGATGATCATGGAGGGATATTGTTAGGTGTTAAATCCATGAAGTTCCTGAGTCCATAACTGTAACACCCCCGATATATTCAGGAATATTACAGCACCGTAAATCCTTTACATAAGAATTTACAAGGCTGAATAAAGGAAATGACAATAACAGATACCAGTTTATGAAATTTCTGAAATAAAATTCAACCTCGAGTTCAAAACCGAAATTACAAATATTCCAAGAAGAGTTATTATTACATCACTAAAATCCAAACATTATAAATTGACGACGTACTCAGTACTTATTAAAATAACCAACAAATAACGAATGATAAACCCGTAGGAACATCACTCTGCACCCTCGTCGTCATGCATCTCCAGTGGTTGTTTCCCCGCTCTCCTGGATCCTGAACATACACAAATGTTCACCCCTGAAGGGGTTAGCACAACGATGCTAGTACAAGTACAAAAATCATACAACAGTGATATAATCAATAATTATATCATAAGAAGTTTCTCCAACGAGAATATCCACAACACATATCATATCATAACAGTTTCAACATACTGATGGTATTCCAACGATCCAGCGCACACAGCTATAGATTCCCATGATAATCCCGTCGGACCAACGCATGGTGGAACTACCTGTCCAATGATCCAGCACACACAGCTATAGATTCCCATAATGATTCCCGTCGGATCAACGCATGGTGGACATATATTCACAACATATTTACACGATACAATCACATCATAATTATCACAATATAAACAATTCTAATTAGAGTACTTGCCTCGGTTCGTTGACAAGAATAAACTTCCACGAATATCAAAATACTCGAAGGTCGTCCCCTTCGATCAATCACGTGTTAAGCTCAAACCTTAACAAAAGAAATAGCACAGAATTCATTTCATGTCGAATGAACGTCTAACAATTCAACAATTACGGTAGGAAGTCTTTAATATGTAATCTGACTGGATAGATTAACGCACGCTACGCATCTTATGTAGCGTACGTTAATGCTACTCGTTAGCGCACGCAATACACATAGCCTAGCGTACGCTAACCATGCACGGTCAGTACCTCACTGGTCAGCCAACTGACTCGCCTGATGACTTAGCGCACGCTAAGTTGCAAATGTGGCGTACGCTAAACATACACGATAGCGCACGTTAATTAACATAGCTTAGCGCACGCTAAGAGTGCATGGCAGTTCACTGGAGGGCAGCAGATTATACAATTGGTGATGAAGTAAACGAATTCCTCAGTGATTTGATGTTTTTTATCCGACTTCATGTTATGTTCATAACCCTTATGAATGATCTCAAGGATAATAACAACTTCGAGATGCAAGTATACGTATAATCGTCATAACACCATAATCCATCTTGATTACAATTCTCATGCGAAGTTGGCGATCTCCAGTTGATGTATTAGATTCCACTGTCATTATACATATTCAGACTTCATCTTGAGGTGAACTAACAATTCCAACTTATACGAAAGAATATTTCCTAAGATGATTCTTCCTTTAAGTTCTTATAACATCACCTCCAATTCATGATCACAAAGATAACATAAATCATACGGATTGTTAACTTCAGAATGTTTCTCTCATCATTTGAAGTACTAGGATTCTGACTTCAAGGTTCTAACAATAATATCGTAATTGTAGACATTCCAATCTTCTAAACATGATGTTGTTGAATAATTCACTAATGAAATTCAATATCTCGTTAACATGATCATCATATCCCTTGGAATCCAAATCTAAGACTGGTGATAGGTTGAACATACCTTAATATGCCGAAATCACTGAACCACAAGGTAGAATCCGACTCCGGTTGGTTATGTGCCACTCCAAGGTGTTACTTCTCTTCAATGATCATTCACAAGTGATAACCAATATTCAAGGATCACCAATATATGTTCTCAGTGTGTTAGAGGGGTGATTAAAGCTCTCTGGCCTCTCAAGAATGAAGAATGGGCGAAAGAAATGAAAGCCAAAACGGGTTGTTGTCCCATTTATAATATTCTGCATTTTAACAAGTTAGCGCACGCTACTAAGCTTTCCTTAGCGTGCGCTAATAAGAGTTGACTTTAATCTGTCCGGTGTTCATCCGCGGGAATCTTATCCGGACCCATGTCCCGGTTGGCGCATGTGCTAGCCGTCCCGCTCAATAATTGAGTTCTTAGCGCACGCAACTCCTACATGTATAGCGTGCGCTAGTAGTAGCCCGATAGCGCGCGTTAAGCTACATTCTTAGCGTGCGCTATCACGAGTTTGCATGAGAAATTTTGCATGATGTTATACTTAAGTACAAGGATGCCAATGCAAGAAATATCAAACTCCAATAATGAAAACCACAAATCCGAATAATACAGGGTTTGAATACAGGTAAAATACACAGTAATAAATCCGGATATTACAAACTCTCCTACTAAAAAGGAGTTTCGTCCCAAAACTCAAGACGGAAATAGCTCGGGATATCTGGACTTCATGCCATCTTCCGTTTCCCATCTGGCTTCTTCCACTCCATGGCGTGACCATTGAACTTTGACCAAAACGATTAGTTTGTTCCTCAACTGCTTAACTCGACTCTCGAGTATCTTGACCGGTCTTTCTTCAAACGTCCCATCTTGAGAAACTTCGATCTCGCTGAAATCAATGACATGACTAGGATCTGTTATATACCTCCATAACTGGGATACGTGGAACACGTTATGAACATGGCACAATGACGGCGGTAATGCCAATCTGTATGCTAACTCTCCAACTCTCTCAAGGATCTCAAATGGTCCGATATATCTCGGACTCAGCTTTCCTTTCCTTCCGAAACGAAAGATTCCTCGAGTAGGAGAAACCTTCAATAGTACGTGGTCTCCAGTACTGAACTCCAATGGGCGACGACGTACGTCTGCGTAAGATTTCTGGCGACTTTGGGCGGTTAACAGCCTTTCACGAATCAAGGCTATCTTCTCTCGAGTCTGTACGATCATCTCTGGTTCTGTCCCGATCAAGTCTGATGAATCATCCCAACATAGGGGCGATCTACATCTCCTCCCGTATAATGCCTCAAACGGTGCCATCTTAATCGAAGCATGCCAACTATTATTGTAGGTAAATTCAATCAACGGTAGGTGAACTTCCTAATTAGTTGACCAATCTAAGGCACAAGCCCTCAGCATATCTTCCACTGTTTGAATAGTCCTCTATGACTGTCCATCAGTCTGTGGGTGATAAGCTGTGCTGAAGTTCAATTCGGTCCCCAAGGCCTTATGAACTGCTTTCCAAAAGTGCGGCCGTCTCGATCAGAAACAATGGTTTTCGGCGTACCATGCAATCGAACTATCTCCGAAATAAATACTCGTGCCAATTTATCTGGTCCCCATGTGTCCTTAATGCCTAGGAAATGAGCTGATTTGGTTAAACGATCAACTATCACCCAAATCATGTTCATTCTCGTCTTGGTCCTCGGCATATTAGTAATAAAGTCCATCAATATGTCCTCCCACTTCCATTCAGGAATCGGGAGCGGCTTCAACATTCCAGCAGGCCGTTGATGCTCGATCTTAACCTGCTGACAAGTCAAGCATTTCAAAACATAGTCCGCTACATCTTTCTTCATGTTGCTCCACCAGAAATTTTGCTTCAAGTCCTTATACATTTTACTGGTGCCCGGGTGGATAGAATAGGGCGAACTGTGAGCTTCCTTCATAATCGTCTGTTTCAGAACATCGATATCAGGAACGCAGAGTCGGTTCTGTAATCTCAAAATTCCATTATCATGAATTAGGAATCCGGGGGCCTTTCCCTTGATTACTTCATCACGTAACCGAATCATCAGAGGATCATCCGCCTGTCTAGATTTGATTTCTTCGGTTAATGATGAAGTTAATTCCATTACGCACAGTTGTCCTTGGACTCTTTGTAACCACACTTCAATTCCTTCTCGAATCATCTCTCGTTGAAGGCTAAGTTGGGAGGTCAGCGTTTCTAGCATCTGAATAGAAACAGGCTTGCGGCTGAGTGCATCGGCTACTACATTCGCTTTGCCTGGATGATACAAAATCTCCAAGTCATAGTCCTTAATCAGCTCTAACCATCTTCTTTGCCGCATGTTCAATTCCTTCTGACTGAAGATGTATTTGAGACTCTTGTGATCCGTTAAGATCTGACAGTGAGTTCCGTACAGATAATGCCTCCAGATCTTCAAAGCAAAAACTACTGCTGCTAGATCCAAATCATGTGTTGGGTAATTCACTTCATAAGGTTTCAGCTGCCGTGAAGCATAAGCGATCACCTTGTCATTCTGCATTAATACGCATCCGAGTCCTTGGTTCGAAGCATCACTGTAAACTATGAATCCTCCAGTCCCCTGTGGAAGTGATAGAATCGGTGCTGTCGTCAATCTCTTCTTTAATTCGTCAAAACTAGTCTGACACGACTCGTTCCACTCGAACTTTTGAGTTTTCTGCAGGAGTCGAGTAAGTGGGCGGGAGATTTTCGAAAACCCTTCCACGAACCTGTAATATCCTCAATTTTCGATTTTCGGTAAATTTCTTTTTTCGGACGTAGTCCGTTTTGACGACTCACTCATGACCGTTTCGTCATTTCGAGAATGATTAATTCTGCACTTTTTGTCATCCGAGTTCGTTTCGGTATCGTTTTGTTGAGTTCCGAGCTTTTTAGCGACTTTTCCGCACTTGAGTTCGATTCTTGCGAATCTCGTCCGAAACTGTTGTTTCGAGTTTCTCGTAAGTTCATTTAATGTTATTATTCATGTTGCGAGCTTTGGTTTAGTGTTTCGATCGCGTATCGTGATTTTCGGACGTTTTGGGCCATTTTCGTAATTTCCCAAAGTTTTGGGTAATTACTTCCGTTGTTGAATTCCGAGCCTTCGGGTGGTCGGAATTGTGTGTTCTCTTAGCTCTTAGATTCGTCTTTGCGAGTACGTCGTAACCGTATCATCGATTCGTATTCAGGTTCGGATTTCGGGGTCGTTCGGGCCGTCGGAGTTGGCCGAGAGTCATGGCCGGCAACTGGGCCCGAGGCCGATCGCCGAGTCACGGCCGGTAGTGCTCGGCGGCTCGCCGAGTCACGGCCGGCGATGTGGCGATTCTGGCCGGCGATCCGTGAGCAGCGGCACGGCCGCACCCGTGACACCACTGGCGGGGCCGCGGCACACTCTGTGGCATTTTCTCGGCCAACCGATCAGACGGTGCCGCGGCACACTCCGTCCGAGCCGCGGCTGCCGCCGACCACGGGAGCCATTTTTGGACTGTGCCGCGGCACACTCCCAGGCCGCGGCACCTGTTGTGCGGCTATTTATGGCCCTGCACACGGGTTTTTGGCCATTTTTCTCCTTCTTCTCATTTCCTTCCGCGGCTGAGGGTGATATCACCATGGAGCCATGTTGTTTGACAACCAATCCATGAAGTTATTGAGGTTATATCATCAATCAATCATCCTATATCGTCCTTTGATCCAGCGAATCAAGGTAACCTTCCTTAGAACCCTAATTTCGTGAATTTGGGGGTTTTTGCGTTTTTGTCCGATTCGTTCCGTATTATTGATTAATTTATGATGGATATAATTAATCTTGGTAGTATCCTTGTGTTTAACATCATTTAATCCATTGTTCTTCGTCGAATCGAAGTATATTTCTTGATTTCCTTCAAATTGACTTTTTGGGGAATTTGTCCTTGATCTTGTTTTTCATCCATTTTTGATGGATCGATTATGGTTAAATGATGTTGTTAAACATATTCTATGGATTGTATATCTATATTTCAACTTAGAATTCCGTTTTCGGGTTTTGACGGAACGAATCGTGTTCTTGGCCGTTTTGGGGGAAACGCTTGAACTTTCGTCATTCGTTCTTTGAATTCAACGGCTTTGAGTCGTATTATGGAATTCATTTTCGTTGTTATTGTTTTCATTCATAGTTCATTGTTGCGGGTTGTCGTTCGGTGGAGTCGGCGAGTTCGTAGTCGGTTCGTGCCAACCTACTTCGGCCGATTCTCCGCGTTGTGGTTATTCGAGGCAAGTACCTTGCCCATACTTTTCTTATTTTGTGGATATGATGATCGGTGATCGTATTAGTGTGTTTGTTTGGTTGTTTGAAACGAAGTTTCAAAAGACTTCGGTTTGGCCTCGTTAAAGGCTTTCTTTCAAATGCGTGTGTGTTTTGTGAACGGCGTATTTTGGGAATTGATTATGATTTGATTATTTTGAACGTTGAAGGATTTGATTATGATACTCCTATTGTTTAAAGTTATGGAATCGTGTATTCCGTATTTAATCTAATTATTGTGTTTTGAAGAGTTTGATAATGGTGTCGAGTTAATGGCCATCTCTAGTGAGTATTCTTAATGAACTTACATTCTTAGCATGTAAGTATTGCATGAGTAACGTGTGTGTGTGTATGCTCACTGCGGGTTAGATCCGACGGGGTCTCGGTAGGGCTCCACGAAGCTGTGGAACCGCGAGCTTGCTTTTAACCACTGTGGGTTAGATCCGACGGGGTCTCGGCAGGGATCCACGAAGCTGTGGGTCTGCGGTTAATTGTGGTGCATTTTACAAATATGATTCGATATTGGCATTTCCGGAAATGAGTGCTTTTGAACGGTTTTCATGATTGCATGCATTGACTAAGTGTGTAAGAGGTAAGTTGTTCGTTTGGCCTACTTTACTAGGATGGCACTAGAGTATTTTGTTGTTTGTTTTAAATCCTTTATTTGTGGATTTTGATGTTGGAAGATGAACCTTGTTGTCGTTCTCGTGTACTGTGAGTTGATGAGATTTGGGGCTAAAATCCCAATGGTTTTATAAAAGTCGTTTTACGAATTTGGGGCTAAAATCCCAACGGTTTGGTAAATGTCATTTTTCGGAAAGTAAACCTTTGGGGCGGTGACCCCTTTTGTCTTTTGGATTTTGAAAATTAGGATTTGATAATCCTAAATTGTTTTCTATTAAAACTCTCGATGGCATTCTAAACCGTTTTATAAATTACTTCCATTGATTTATGATATTTCGATTTTGAAATGTTTTCTCAAATTCTTGCCTCGAGAAGTGCTTTTCGTTTCGTTTGGAACCTTGAGGTTTCCTGGTTATTATTATTCGTGGAATGTGAATTGTATGGCTCGTATTTGCACTTTGTTCTTGCACTAGCAAAACAGTGGAGTTTTGCTAACCCCCGAGTATTCGGGGGGTGGATGTCTGTTTTTGCATTCAGGTTTTGGAGCATAACACAGGGTTGGCACGAAGGATGATGAAAGATGATCAATACTAATCACATGAGGAACCGTACATCGTGTGTTGGTTCAGTTGTACTTTATTTTCCGCTGCTATATTGTTCCCATTGTACGGGTGTGGTTGTATTTTGTCCCCTGCGTGGGCATAAGTTGTATTTGAGTTGTATGTATTTGTGGAAAGACCAAATCGGTCTACTGAGTCATTTTAGCCTTGAAGGCATTATCGAGATGTTAAATGTTGTTACCAGCCTGGTAGATCCTCGAGGAGAGGGTCTACGGCGTGTAATATCCCTGAGTGGATTGGGGGTGTTACATAAATGGTATCAGAGCTTAGGTTGAGAAAAACCTAGGCTGTCTGGTCAAGTCGTGTTGTTTGAGTCTTGTTTCGTTGGATTTTATCTGACTGAGTCGTGTCGCGACGCGTCGTCTGAGTCTGTTGGTCGTGATTAGTATCGTGGGGCGATCATCATCTTCGTGCGACCTGTGGAAGTAAGTCTCCCTTCTTTGTGTTGTTACTCGTGTGACACGAGCTATTTTTATGATTATTTGTTAAGTGGTGGAATCCTTATGTGAATTTTGATTTCACGATATGTATTTAGTCGACTTTCGTATTTGATTTATACGAGGAGTGTCGTCGCTTGTGATGTCTTTTTATTGTTGTTTTTGTCCGTGGCTGATGATTTTCGAATCGATTTGTACGTTTTAGAAGTTCTCTTGTGGAAGCTTTGTGCTTATACGCGTTCGACTTGTTCACTAGCCAGTGCGGGAGGGTCTTTAGAGGCCTCGAATGGGGTCAGTGGTTTTGTTCTGAATGTGGTAATTTATCGTTTATTTCCGTTTAAAGACATATATTGTCTTGATTTTAAACGTTTTGATGCGTTTGCTAGGAGTTGTTTTAGTAAACATCGATATGTGTGAGTTTTGGGCATTCTGGCCTGCTGGATTTTTGAAAACCTTGAGTATCTTAGAAAAATAAATTTCGAGACATACTTTTCAAATGAGTTATTTTCTTGTGGTACATCCAAGGTGCCACAATATATTTCAAAAGTTTTCTACTTCGAGGACCAAAATGCTTTGAGATATTTTCAATGTTTTAGAAACACTTTTAATTAGACCGAGGGTCGAATATTACAAAGTTTTCACTAAGAGAAAGTGTCCTCATTTTTATCAAATGCGAAATGGTTTTCCCAAAGTCTCGATAACGACGTTTCACGTTTGTACTTTTTGAAAGGTGATACACAAGATCAATCGGTATTCTTCAAATTATTTTCAAAATGAGGTTTTCGTTTTTAAAACCTATCCATTCCCGTTTGAGGGCTGGGTATGAATGTATGATGTTCGCGTTGTCATTTTGATACTTTCTCCCGAGTATGATCGAATTGGCGGTGTGAGCGTTGAGTCGCTTTCCACACATTGGTTGTGCTAGCCCCTGTGAGAGGCGGGAAGTTGGTGTTGAATGTTGCCATCTCATGGTGATTTCTGCGTTATCGCGCATGTGCGAGCTGTTAGAGCTTGGTTTGGTATGACCGTGTGCATCGGTGATGGTTCCGTTATGTGTCGGTTGTTTGATGTCTTGTTGCCTTGCTTCCGTTTTTGTGAATTTCGTGGACGAGGTCAGAGGTAATGCCCGTACTATTTTGACTTCTGTATTTTCTCTTTCCCCAGTCTATCGATTCGCTCATGTTCGTTGGTACTTTATGAACTTGTTCTGTATTTCGGTTTCATCATCCGAACGAGCTGTGATCTTGTTGTGGGTCGATCTGGTTATCGATGTGACTTTTTCGGGTTCAGTTCGATTCTTGTGAACCTTGATCGGGAGTGACATCATCTGGTTCTATTAGTTCTTTTATTCGAAGTGGATCGGATTTGGAACTCTTATGTTTTCGACTCTGTCGACTCATTATGTTCGTTGACATTTCTGAGCTTGTCCTGCCCCTTGTTTTTGTTTATCGAACGAGTGTGGTATCGTTTCGGAATAACTCGTTTGTCGTTGTGACTTTTTAATTGCTATTCCCTTTCCTGTGGATCTTATGTGAATGCACATCTGTTGTTTTCACGGATCATATATTGTCTCGAGTCGAGATGTGAGCCTTGGAGTTGTTGTTTGTATTTTATTATCCTTCGTGTTTGGACATGATTGTTCAATTTTGTTGTCTCGATCGTTTGTTTGTTCGGTTTTTGTTCTCGTTTTGTGATTGTTGAGCATTCGGGCTCCTTCCTAATTCCCTTAAGTTCGGGAAATTAGTTTCGTTTTCGATCTTCCAGCCTTAGGCGGTGGAATTCCGTATTTGTTCGGTTTGGCTCGCGTTTTGATCAATATACCGTTAGGTTGGTCAATCGTATTGATTTTCGTTCGTTGTGTTTTGCGATTGTTCGGATAATTGACTTGATTGTATTATCCATTTGATGACGCTTGTCACTTGTTGGTTTTATTATATCCCTAACGGCGACGTTGTGTTGGTCGCCGTGGGGCGTGTTTTCACGCCGTACATTCCTTTGCGTTGTTTGTAACATTTCGCCGTTGGGCGTTAGTTACGCATTCTTGTGTATCTCGTTGAGTTTTTCCTGGCGGAATATTTCTTCTCCCTACTTGTTTTAAGTTTCGGGACGAAACTTCTTTTAAGGAGGGTAGAATGTAATATCCGCAATTTTCGATTTTCGGTAAATTTCTTTTTTCGGACGGAGTCCGTTTTGACGACTCACTCATGACCGTTTCGTCATTTCGAGAATGATTAATTCTGCACTTTTTGTCATCCGAGTTCGTTTCGGTATCGTTTTGTTGAGTTCCGAGCTTTTTAGCGACTTTTCCGCACTTGAGTTCGATTCTTGCGAATCTCGTCCGAAACTGTTGTTTCGAGTTTCTCGTAAGTTCATTTAATGTTATTATTCATGTTGCGAGCTTTGGTTTGGTGTTTCGATCGCGTATCGTGATTTTCGGACGTTTTGGGCCATTTTCGTAATTTCCCAAAGTTTTGGGTAATTAATTCCGTTGTTGAATTCTGAGCCTTCGGGTGGTCGGAATTGTGTGTTCTCTTAGCTCTTAGATTCATCTTTGCGAGTACGTAAATCGTATCATCGATTCGTATTCGAGTTCGGATTTGGGGTCGTTCGGGCCGTCGGAGTTGGCCGGCCGAGTCATGGCCGGCAACTCGGTCCCAGGCCCGGCGAGTCACGGCCGGTAGTGCTCGGCGGCTTCGCCGAGTCACGGCCGGCAATGAGCGGCGATTTACGGCCGGCGATCGTGAGCGGCACACCACTGGCAGGGCCGCGGCACACTCTGTGGCATTTTCTCGGCCAAAGCCGTACTGGTGCCGCGGCACACTCCGGCCGAGCCGCGGCACACCGCCGACCACCGGGAGCCATTTTGGGCCTGTGCCGCGGCACACTCCCGGGGCCGCGCACATGTGCGGCTTTATTTATGGCCCACACGGGTTTTTGGCCATTTTTCTCCTTCTTCTCATTTCCTTCCGCGGCTGAGGGTGATATCACCATGGAGCCATGTTGTTTGACAACCAATCCATAAAGTTATTGAGGTTATATCATCAATCAATCATCCTATATCGTCCTTTGATCCAGCGAATCAAGGTAACCTTCCTTAGAACCCTAATTTCGTGAATTTGGGGGTTTTTGCGTTTTTGTCCGATTCGTTCCGTATTATTGATTAATTCATGATGGATATGATTAATCTTGGTAGTATCCTTGTGTTTAACATCATTTAATCCATTGTTCTTCGTCGAATCGAAGTATATTTCTTGATTTCCTTCAAATTGACTTTTTGGGGAATTTGTCCTTGATCTTGTTTTTCATCCGTTTTTGATGGATCGATTATGGTTAAATGATGTTGTTAAACATATTCTATAGATTTTATATCCATATTTCAACTTAGAATTACGTTTTCGGGTTTTGACGGAACGAATCGTGTTCTTGGCCGTTTTGGGGGAAACGCTTGAACTTTCGTCATTCGTTCTTTGAATTCAACGGCTTTGAGTCATATTATGGAATTCATTTTCGTTGTTATTGTTTTCATTCATAGTTCATTGTTGCGGGTTGTCGTTCGGTGGAGTCGGCGAGTTCGTAGTCGGTTCGTGCCAACCTACTTCGGCCGATTCTCCGCGTTGTGGTTATTCGAGGCAAGTACCTTGCCCATACTTTTCTTATTTTGTGGATATGATGATCGGTGATCGTATTAGTGTGTTTGTTTGGTTTGAAACGAAGTTTCAAAAGACTTCGGTTTGGCCTCGTTAAAGGCTTTCTTTCAAATGCGTGTGTGTTTTGTGAACGACGTATTTTGGGAATTGATTATGATTTGATTATTTTGAACGTTGAAGGATTTGATGATGATACTCCTATTGTTTAAAGTTATGGAATCGTGTATTCCGTATTTAATCTTGTTATTGTGTTTTGAAGAGTTTGATAATGGTGTCGAGTTAATGGCCATCTCTAGTGAGTATTCTTAATGAACTTACATTCTTAGCATGTTAGTATTGCATGAGTAACGTGTGTGTGTGTATGCTCACTGCGGGTTAGATCCGACGGGGTCTCGGTAGGGCTCCACGAAGGCGTGGGCTGAGCTTGCTTTTAACCACTGTGGGTTAGATCCGACGGGGTCTCGGCGAGGATCCACGTGGGTCCGCGGTTAATTGTGGTGCATTTTACAAATATGATTCGATATTGGCATTTCCGGAAATGAGTGCTTTTGAACGGTTTTCATGATTGCATGCATTGACTAAGTGTGTAAGAGGTAAGTTGTTCGTTTGGCCTACTTGACTAGGATGGCACTAGAGTATTTTGTTGTTTGTTTTATATCCTTTATTTGTGGATTTTGATGTTGGAAGACGAACCTTGTTGTTGTTCTCGTGTACTGTGAGTTGATGAGATTTGGGGCTAAAATCCCAATGGTTTTATAAAAGTCGTTTTACGGATTTGGGGCTAAAATCCCAACGGTTTGGTAAATGTCATTTTTCAGAAAGTAAACCTTTGGGGCGGTGACCCCTTTTGTCTTTTGGATTTTGAAAATTAGGATTTGATAATCCTAAATTGTTTTCTATTAAAACTCTCGATGGCATTCTAAACCGTTTTATAAATTACTTCCATTGATTTATGATACTTCGATTTTGAAATGTTTTCTCAAATTCTTGCCTCGAGAAGTGCTTTTCGTTTCGTTTGGAACCTTGAGGATTCCTGGTTATTATTATTCGTGGAATGTGAATTGTATGGCTCCTATTTGCACTTTGTTCTTGCACTAGCAAAACAGTGGAGTTTTGCTAACCCCCGAGTATTCGGGGGGTGGATGTCTGTTTTTGCATTCAGGTTTTGGAGCATAACACAGGGTTGGCACAAAGGATGATGAAAGATGATCAATACTAATCACATGAGGAACCGTACATCGTGTGTTGGTTCAGTTGTACTTTATTTTCCGCTGCTATATTGTTCCCATTGTACGGGTGTGGTTGTATTTTGTCCCCTGCGTGGGCATGAGTTGTATTTGAGTTGTATGTATTTGTGGAAAGACCAAATCGGTCTAGTGAGTCATTTTAGCCTTGAAGGCATTATCGAGATGTTAAATGTTGTTACCAGCCTGGTAGATCCTCGAGGAGAGGGTCTACGGCGTGTAATATCCCTGAGTGTATTGGGGGTGTTACAGAACCGACGATAATACCCAGCAAGTCCTAAGAAACTTCGGACTTCTTTCACGTTCTTTGGAGGTTTCCAATCCATAATTGCTTCGATTTTCTGCGGATCTACTCGGACTCCTTCTGCTGATACCACATGACCGAGGAACATTACTTCTTTTAGCCAGAATTCACACTTAGAGAGTTTGGCGTACAGTTGCTCGCTTCTCAAAAGTTCTAGTACAATCCGTAAATGCTGTGCATGCTCTTTCGGGTTCTTAGAATACACCAGAATATCATCAATGAACACGACCACAAATTTATCTAAATATTCGATGAACACTCGGTTCATCAACTGCATGAATACAGCAGGTGCATTAGTGAGACCAAATGGCATCACTACAAACTCATAGTGTCCGTAGCGAGTTCTGAATGCTGACTTTGGAACATCGGATTCCTTAATCCTCAGCTGATGGTATCCTGATCTCAGATCGATTTTAGAAAATACTGTTTCTCCTTGCAACTGGTCGAACAGATCATCAATCCGTGGCAACGGATACTTGTTCTTAATCGTCATCTTGTTCAGCTCTCGATAGTCGATACACAGTCGAAGCGATCCATCCTTCTTTCGGACAAAAAGAACTGGCGCTCCCCAGGGTGAAACGCTTGGCTGAATATATCCTTTGTCCAGTAACTCCTCCAGTTGATTCTTCAGCTCATACATCTCAGTAAGTGCCATACGATACGGCGTCTTAGAAATTGGTGTAGCTCCGGGTTCCAGCTCAATGGTAAATTCTACATCCCTTCGTGGAGGTAGCCCAGGTAACTCGTCAGGAAATACATCTGGAAATTCGTTCACAACAGGAATAGATGAAAGTTCGACAATTTCGTCTTCTTTCTTCATTGCATAGCACCATGCCGATCTGACCTGTTTCAACAATTTGTGACTTTCATTGCTTTGATCAACTTTCCTGAGCTTCCTGGTTTCCATCCTTCAAACAGTACTTCGGAGCCATCATCAGCGATCAGCGAAATATTCCTACTTCGGTAATTTACAATTGCTCCATATCGATTAAGCCAATCGTCTCCGAGTATTAGGTCATCTCCTTGCATGTCTATCACAATTAGATTTGAGAGCCACTCCCTACCCCCAAATAATACAGGAAAATCTCTAGTCTCTAAGTTCCCAACAATCCTCTCTCCACTCGGTAAACCAACAACATAAGGTTCACAAGTATGAAAACCAGAAATATTCAAACGATTTACACAAGACAAAGATATAAAAGAATGCGTAGCTCCTGTATCGAATAAAACGCTAACTGTAATACCCGAGATTTCTGTTATGTAATTGGAACTTGTGATATTGTAATGATTGTACTTTTGTCTGAGTACTATTCTCCGTATTTCATAATCCGATGTTGTCGAGCGTATAATTTCGTATATGTGATATAGAGATTGAAATTACAGGCATGTAGCGCACGCTACAGTCTGCGTGTAGCGTGCGCTAACGAGGATTCATAGCGCACGCTACAGGGGATCATTAGCGCACGCTATGAGTGGTCAAATTGATTGAGACGTGCGGTAGGTGAGATCTGGCCGGGGGACCCCTGTCGGATCGTGTCGGGATGAACCTGGACGGCTTTCGGGAAAAGCCAAGTCAACGCCTTAGCGCACGCTACAGGCATATGCGTAGCGCACGCTAAGTGCTGACTTGATTAAGTCGAGACGGCCATTAGCGCACGCTTCTGGCCGAGGACTAGCGCGCTAATAGCCATTTATTATAAATAGGACAGCATCCTATTCGTGATTTCAGTTCTTTCTCCTCCCATAACCCGAACTCTTACACTTAGAACATAACTCCCTTCGTCCTAAACACTTCGTATCAACCTCCTAGTTCGAGATTGAAGATCGCATATCATTGGAGATTGGTGTTCTACCCTTCGGTGTTGGATTGCTTCATTTTCCTTCGTGTTCTTCACTACTTTGAGGTAGGTGATTCTTCACCGATGTTAGTAATGTTCCTAAGGAAGTTTGAATCATGTTTGGATAGCAAGTATTTCGTTATAATCGGTCATCACATGTTAGAAGGATACTTTTGACGTATCGGCACTATATATCGTATGAACCTTTGAACCATCTTATTATAAGGACTCCTAAGCATGTTCAAATCGATTTATGATCTGTAATCGGATATTACCCAGTTGCTACGTTGTACACGTTGGAATCATGTGTTTTGGAACTTAAGACGATCGGAACTTAGATTATTTCTTGAAGATCGTAGATGGATTATGATATTGAGATGACTATACGTATATTTGTATTTCATAATCATAAAACTTCCGCAAACCTTATTAGCATGATATGCCCGAGGATAACTTGTATTATCACGGTAGAATTCATGAGTTCTTCACCATTCAACCCAGTTTTCGGTTTGCAGTATTCTGCCATGCAAGATTAGCGCATGCTAACATGTGTGAGTTAACGTGCGCTATTGGGGTTCAGTTAACGCACGAAACGTACGTAGCGTACGTTATGAGACCAGCCGAGTCAGACTGCCAGTCCGTGGCTAGCGCACGCTAGTCTTATACGATAGCGTCGCTATCATGCAGCTTAGCGCACGTTACGTAGAGTACGTAGCGCGCGCTAAGCAATCCAGACAGATTGTTTATTTTGAGCTTTTCGGCCATAGGCCGAATTGTTAGGCCATTGTTCGACTTGAGATGATTTGTATATCATTCCTTTTGTTAAGGTTCAAGCTTGCTACGTTGATCGAAGGAGGCGACTTTCGAGAGTGTTGAGATCATTGAAGTATATCGTTCTTGCCATCTTCAAGGCAAGTATCGTGATATGTTAATATCGGTATTTTTTTGGAGCATGCGTATGATTATTCATGTTGTTGAACATGATATTTACTTCGTTGATTTGCCATGATATTCGTTATATAGTGTTTATATGTTCATGTTGATGAACATAATGATTTGGCATATGTGTATGCATGAGTTGTGTTTGTATACGTTGTACGATCTATGCTGAGGGCGCTGGATCGGATGTCCACCTCGTGTTGGTCCGACGGTATCATCTTGGGATCTAAGTGAGCGCCGGATCATTGGACGGGTTATTTCCACCTCGTGTTGGTCACGGGATCATCTTGGGATCTATCTTTGAGGGCTGGATCATTGGAATACCCATGCCGTGTAATGGAATCTTGTAGATTCGCATTGTCGGATTCCTAGCGGAAGTCCGTGTGGTGTATCTTGTTATGTATTGTTGATGCATATTCGAATTGTTTAATATGATACTTGTACTAGCATCATTTTGCTAACCCCTTCGGGGTGGACATTTGTTTTGATGTTCGGGTAGCCGAGGAGCAGGGAAAGCGACCAGTGACGTGGACGAAGGGGTTCGATGATGTTTATTGTTATTGGAGATTTGTTTTCTTGGTTTGGTTTTACGTACTCGAGTACGCATGTCTTATTGATATTAATTCGATATGGTTGTATTAATTACTCGTTGAACCAGTTGTACGTTTTCACAAACTTGAATTTCCGCAGTTTTGATGTCTTAGATTTACTTTCTTTTTAATTAGCCTTGTAAATCCTTACTTAAAGGGTTTACGGCGCTGTAATTATTCCGAATATCTCGGGGTGTTACAGATTATGGTATCGGAGCTAAGATTCGTGGATATCTTGGCAGTCGGGTTTTAGTTGGGTCTGTTTACGTTATTTGATTTACGGGTCGTTTGTAACATCACTGTTCAGCCGAAGTCGTCATGTGGACCGTGGTTGTAAGTCTCTTAATCTCTTATACTACCGTTTTACTTAAGTACTGTTTTGTGAGTATTGACGGACTTTATTTCGAAATTTTTTTTTCTGGATATTGAGAAATTGCGTTTACAGTATGTTGAGAGGAGGACGTGGACGCGAACGCGGTCGTGGACGCGGACGTGGTAACATGAGACATGAGGATTCCGCAACTACCCCCGAAATATCGGCTAGTCGAACCGATTCCCATTCTGGAGGGCAGCAAGGATCAGCGAATGATGACGCAAATCCTAACATGCCGGGAGTGCTTCAACAGGTGGTGGCGCAGATAAACCAGTTCGCTCAGGTCGTTGATCGCATGCAGACGGCGATGGGACAGCAGCACCACGAGGATAACCGGGAGACAGATGGCTTGCCGAGGTGGTTAAATTGCACTGCCAAAATTTGTGGATCTGTGAGGCACTTACTTGGGATCACCGCCTCAAGGAGTTGGAGAAGATATTCGCGGGTCTTAAGCTGTCTCGAGGACCGGAAGGTTCCCATTGCCCAAGATTTTACATTTGGGAGGCCTTTGATTGGTGGGAAGCTATTCGACCCGAGAATCATAATGCGGATTGGACAATTCAAACTAATGATGGAAGCACGGTATTGTCCTCGTCCGATTAGAGAGGCAAAGATCCGAGAGTTTTTCTCACCACGAGTTCGGAGGCATACGTGATGATGTAATTAAAACTTTTAATCATCAGCTGACTTGTGTGCGACACTTGGTCAGAACGGAGGCAGAAAAGATTTTTCATTTTGATATGCGGATGAAGCCGGAGATTCAGCAGTACATGTCCAGATTCGAGTGTACTACGTTGCGACAGTATCAAGACAAAGCGCTGGCGTACGACATGAAAGAGGCGGCGGTGGAGAAATCAGTAGAGGCAAAGAAGCAGAAGGTGACCGGCAGCTTTGCAGAAGACAAGAGTGGTGGGCCCCGCAAGGGCCAGTCTTCCTTTTATTCGGCTAGGAAACCTCCACATCCTTCTAAAGGCGGAAAGAAGTTCCGGACAACATCAGCAGTTTCGGACGCAGCAAAGAAATGCTACAATTGTGGTCGAGCAGGGCATATTCGACGTGATTGCCCCGCACCGTCTGTGACTTGTTACGATTGTGGGCAAGAAGGGCACCGTGCGGCCTTCTGTGGAGCCGCTACTATATCTTTTGGTACCCGCACTCCAGCACCAGTTCCTAAGGAGATAAGTGTGAACCAGACACAGCAGAGTGGATTTCAGCAGCAGAACGTTGGGAAGAGAGAGACATCCAGTGCTGGTTTCTTTCCTCCGCGCCTGTACGAAATGAGGAGATCTGACGATCAGAACACCGCTGTTGCATCAGGTACGATTCAGATCCTTTTGCAACCCGTTAGTGTTTTATTCGATTCCGGAGCTACACATTCTTTTGTATCATTGAACTGTGTAAATCGTTTAAAAATCTCGTGCTTAATTGATTGTGAACCGTATGTTGTGGGATTGCCGAGTGGAGAGAGAATTATGGGAACCCTAGAGGCTAGAGATTTTCCAGTATCTATAGGAGGGAAAGATTGGCCGTCGACTCTCATTGTTGTTGACATCTACGGTGACGATTTAATTCTCGGAGACGATTGGATCAACCGTTATGGAGCTATACTGAATTACCAAGAGAGAGTCATTTCTATCATTGCTGATGACGGGTCTGAACACTTATTCCGAGGATGGAGACCGGGAAGCTCGGGAAAATTGATCAAAGCAAAGAAAGCCGTAAAATTACTGAAACAGGGATGTCATGGACTTTGGTGTTATGCCATGAGGAAAGAGGAAGGAGTAGAGCTCTCGTCTATTTCAGTTGTGAATGAGTTCTCAGATGTATTTCCTGACGAACTACCATGGTTACCTCCGCAAAGAGAAGTGGAATTCACCATCGAATTAGAGCCTGGAGCAGCCCCTATTTCCAGGGCACCATACCGCATGGCGCCAACCGAGATGTATGAACTCAAGAAGCAACTGGAGGAATTGTTACAGAAGGGCTATATTCAACCTAGCGTTTCTCCTTGGGGAGCGCCCGTTCTCTTTGTCCGGAAGAAAGACGGATCCCTCCGACTGTGTATTGATTACAGGGAGCTTAACAAAATGACGATCAAGAATAAGTATCCTATACCTCGGATCGACGACTTGTTTGATCAACTGCAAGGGGCAAGGGTATTCTCGAAGATTGACTTGCGATCAGGATACCATCAGTTGAGAATTAAGGGATCGGATATACTGAAATCTGCTTTCAGATCCCGGTACGGGCATTATGAATTTGTAGTGATGCCATTTGGACTTACCAATGCTCATGCAGTATTCATGCAATTGATGAATCCGGTATTCTTGGAATATTTGGATAAATTTGTGGTCGTCTTCATTGATGACATCTTGATATATTCAAAGGACGCAGAGGAGCATGCCGAACATTTGCATGTGGTTTTGAGCACCTTGAGGAAGGAACAGCTGTATGCAAAGTTTTCAAAATGCGAGTTCTGGCTTAAGGAAGTAACCTTCCTGGGAATGTGATATCAGCAAACGGAGTTCAGGTGGACCCGAAGAAAGTCGAAGCAATCTTGGAGTGGGAAGCTCCTAAAAACGTGAAAGAAGTCCGAAGCTTCTTAGGACTTGCTGGATATTATCGCCGCTTTGTAGAGGGATTTTCCAAAATTGCTCGTCCGCTCACTCAAATTCTGAGAAAACTCAAAAGTTCACGTGGAATGAGAAATGCCAAAGTTGGTTTTGTGAACTTAAGAGGAGACGACGGCACCTATATTAGCCGCCAGAGGAAGATGGATTCATGGTGTCTGACGCTTCAAATCAGGGTTTGGGTTGTGTGTTGATGCAGAAGGATAAAGTGATTGCTTATGCTTCTCGGCAATTGAAACCGTACGAAGTTAATTATCCGACTCATGATCTGGAGCTAGCAGCTGTGGTCTTTGCCTTGAAAATTTGGCGACATTATTTGTATGGCACTCATTGTCAGATCTTTACAGATCATAAGAGCCTCAAATACATTTTCAGTCAGAAAGAATTAAACATGAGACAGAGAAGGTGGCTGGAATTGATCAAAGATTACGACTTAGAGATTCTCTATCATCCGGGGAAAGCAAATGTAGTAGCCGATGCATTGAGCCGTAAACCTGTTTCTCTTCGAGTGTTGGAAGCTCTTACGTCCCGCATCAAAGATTCAACGAGAACCGATCCGCGAAGGGATTGAAGTATGGGCACCGGGAATCCAAGGGCAACTGTATGTGATGGAACCGACTTCATCACTAGTCGAGAGATCAAATCTAAGCGGTTGGACGATTCTTTAATCCTTCGATTATGTGATGAAGTAAAGAAAGGAAAAGCCCGTGATTCGTGATACAAGATGATGGAGTTACGAGATTTGAGAATCGACTTTGCGTTCAGGGATGATGATTTGAGGCGGACAATTTTGAAGGAAGCTCATAGCACGCCTATTCTATTCACCCAGCAAGGTAAGATGTATAAGGATTTAAAGCAAAACTTCCGGTGGGGAATATGAAGAAGGACGTGGCGAGTACGTTTGAAGTGTTTGACTTGTCGTGAGTTAAGATTGAACATCGGCGACTGCCGGATGTTAAAGCCGCTTCCGATCCCTGAATGGAAGTGGGAGGACATTTCGATGGATTTCATCACCAATATGCCTAGGACTAGAACAGGAATGAACACGATTTGGGTTGTAGTTGATCGACTAACCAAGTCGGCTCATTTCCTAGGGATCAAAGATACATGGGGACCCGAGAGATTGGCGCGAGTATTTATTGCGGAGATAGTCAGATTGCATGGGACGCCGAAGACCATTATTTCGGATCGAGATGGTCGTTTTGTGTCACACTTCTGGAAAGCAGTTCACAAGGCTTTGGGGACTGAACTCAACTTTAGCACAGCTTATCATCCCCAAACAGACGGTCAGTCCGAAAGGACTATTCAAACTGTAGAAGACATGCTTAGAGCTTGTGCTTTGGATTGGTCAACTGATTGGGAAGTTCATTTGCCATTAGTTGAATTCACCTACAATAATAGTTGGCATGCTTCAACTAATATGGCACCATTTGAAGCTTTGTACAGGAGAAGATGCCGATCACCCCTGAGTTGGGATGATTCTTCGGATTTGATCGGGACGGAACCGGAATTGATTATTCAGACGCAAGAGAAGATAGCCTTGATTCGAGAGAGACTGTTGACTGCCCAGAGTCGACAGAAGTCTTATGCCGATGTACGTCGTCGCCCTCTAGAGTTCGACGCTGGGGACCACGTACTATTGAAGGTGTCTCCTACACGAGGGATTTTCCGTTTTGGGAGAAGAGGCAAGCTTAGTCCGAGATATATCGGACCATTTGAGATCCTAGAGAGAGTTGGGGATTTAGCATACAGGTTGGCCTTACCGCCATCACTGAGTCATGTTCACAATGTGTTTCACGTATCCCAACTGCGGAAGTATGTACCGGACCCCAGTCACGTCATTGATTTCGACGAGATCGAGATAGCTAATGATGGCACCTTCGAAGAGAGACCAATCAAGATACTTGAGAGCCGGATCAAACAATTGAGGAATAAACCAATACATTTGGTTAAAGTACAATGGTCACGACATGGAGTCGAAGAGGCCACTTGGGAAACGGAGGACGGTATGAAGGCTAAATATCCGGAGTTGTTTTCATCCTAAGTTTCGGGACGAAACTTCTTTTTAGGGAGGAAGGATGTAATACCCGAGATTTCTGTTATGTAATTGGAACTTGTGATATTGTAATGATTGTACTTTTGTCTGAGTACTATTCTCCGTATTTCATAATCCGATGTTGTCGAGCGTATAATTTCGTATATGTGATATAGAGATTGAAATTCTGTGCATGTAGCGCACGCTACAGGCTGCGTGTAGCGTACGCTAACAGGGATTCATAGCGCACGCTACAGGGGATCATTAGCGCACGCTATGAGTGGTCAAATTGATTGAGACGTGCGGTAGGTGAGATCTGGCCGGGGGACCCCTGTCGGATCGTATCGGGATGAACCTGGACGGCTTTCGGGAAAAGCCAAGTCAACGCCTTAGCGCACGCTACAGGCATATGTGTAGCGCACGCTAAGTGCTGACTTCAGTTAAGTCAGACAGCCGTTAGCGCACGCTACGAGCAGGGACTAGCGCGCGCTAATAGCCATTTATTATAAATAGGACAGCATCTTATTCGTGATTTCAGTTCTTTCTCCTCCCATAACCCAAACTCTTACACTTAGAACATAACTCCCTTCGTCCTAAACACTTCGTATCAACCTCCTAGTTCGAGATTGAAGATCGCATATCATTGGAGATTGGTGTTCTAGCCTTCGGTGTTGGATTGCTTCATTTTCCTCCGTGTTCTTCACTACTTTGAGGTAGGTGATTCTTCACCGATGTTAGTAATGTTCCTAAGGAAGTTTGAATCATGTTTGGATAGCAAGTATTTCGTTATAATCGGTCATCACATGTTAGATGGATACTTTTGACGTATCGGCACTATATATCGTATGAACCTTTGAACCATCTTATTATAAGGACTCCTAAGCATGTTCAAATCGATTTATGATCTGTAATCGGATATTACCCAGTTGCTACGTTGTACACGTTGGAATCATGTGTTTTGGAACGTAAGACGATCGGAACTTAGATTATTTCTTGAAGATCGTAGATGGATTATGATATTGAGATGACTATCCGTATATTTGTATTTCATAATCATAAAACTTCCGCAAACCTTATTAGCATGATATGCCCGAGGATAACTTGTATTATCACGGTAGAATTCATGAGTTCTTCACCATTCAACCCAGTTTTCGGTTTGCAGTATTCTGCCATGCAAGATTAGCGCACGCTAACATGTGTGAGTTAACGTGCGCTATCGGGATTCAGTTAACGCCGCGAAGCGTCGTAGCGTGCGTTATGAGACGGCCAGTCATGCCGATCAGTGGCTAGCGACGCTAGTCTTATACGATAAGCGTCGCTAACGATCGGCTTAGCGCCGCGTTACGTAGAGTACGTAGCGCGCGCTAAGCAATCGAACAGTTGTTTATTTTGAGCTTTTCGGCCATAGGCCGAATTGTTAGGCCATTGTTCGACTTGAGATGATTTGTATATCATTCCTTTTGTTAAGGTTCAAGCTTGCTACGTTGATCGAAGGAGGTGACTTTCGAGAGTGTTGAGATCATTGAAGTATATTGTTCTTGCCATCTTCAAGGCAAGTATCGTGATATGTTAATATCGGTATTTTTTTGGAGCATGCGTATGATTATTCATGTTGTTGAACATGATATTTACTTCGTTGATTTGCCATGATATTCGTTATATAGTGTTTATATGTTCATGTTGATGAACATAATGATTTGGCATATGTGTATGCATGAGTTGTGTTTGTATACGTTGTACGATCTATGTTGAGGGCGCTGGATCGGATGTCCACCTCGTGTTGGTCCGATGGGATCATCTTGGGATCTAGGCTGAGGGCGCTGGATCATTGGACGGGTTATTTCCACCTCGTGTTGGTCCGACGGGATCATCTTGGGATCTATGCTGAGGGCGCTGGATCATTTGAATACCCATGCTGTGTAATGGAATCTTGTAGATTCGCATTGTCGGATTCCGGTAGCGGAAGTCCGTGTGGTGTATCTTGTTATGTATTGTTGATGCATATTCGAATTGTTTAATATGATACTTGTACTAGCATCGTTTTGCTAACCCCTTCGGGGGTGGACATTTGGTTTGATGTTCAGGTAGCCGAGGAGAGCGGGAAACAACCACGATGCAGACGTGACGACGAAGGGGTTCAGTGATGTTTATTGTTATTGGAGATTTGTTTTCTTGGTTTGGTTTTTGTACTCGAGTACGCGTGTCTTATTGATATTAATTCGATATGGTTGTATAAATTACTCGTTGAACCAGTTGTACGTTTTCACAAACTTGAATTTCCGCAGTTTTGATGTCTTAGATTTACTTTCTTTTTAATTAGCCTTGTAAATCCTTACTTAAAGGGTTTACGGCGCTGTAATTATTCCGAATATCTTGGGGTGTTACACTAACTGGCTGGGAAAGGATCTGGACAGTACCTGATGCGACAGCAGCATCCTGATCGTCTGTCCTCCTCATCTCATACAGACGTGGGGGAACAGTTCCGGCACTCGATGTCCCCTTTCGGTCCCATTGTCCTCTGCCTCGTCCGCGGCCAAAATTTTGAGGCATCTGAACACTTTGCTGCGTCTGTTGGATACTAGCTTCCTTCTGAACTGGCTGTGATGAACGGGTTCCATTGTATTTGGTGGCGTCCTTGCAAAACGTCGCACGCTGCCCTTCCTGTCCGCAGTCAAAACATGTAACTGGGGTGCGCAAACAATCGCGCCAAAGATGGCCTGGGCGACCACAATTAAAGCACTTCCTAGCTGTATCCGTCGTGGCTGACACTGTTCCGTAATTCTTTCCGCTCTTAGATGGGTGCGGAGGTTTCTTGAAAGAAAAAGAAGACTGGGCCTTGCGGGGCCCACTGCTCTTGTGCTCTGTAAAAGTACGAGAGACTTTCTGTTTCTTCGACTCCATAAACTTTTCCATTGCCGCTTCTTTTATTTCGTACGCCAATGCCTTATCCTGGTATTGGCGGAGAGTGGTACATTCAAAACCGGACATGTACCTCTGGATTTCTGGTTTCATTCTCATTTCAAAATGAATCATCATCTCCGCATCTGTTCTGACCAGATGTCGAACAAATTCTAATTGCTGGTTAAACATCTTAATCGTCTGGGATACGAGTTCATCTGATGGCTGAGCGGAGAAAAATTCTCGAATTTTGGCTTCCCTCACAGGACGAGGGCAATACTGAGCTTCCATCATCATTTTAAATTCCGTCCAATCGGCATCTTGATCTGCAGGTCGGATAGCTTCCCACCACTCGGATGCTTCTCCTATCAGAAAGTACTGGGCAATAGGAGCTCTCCTGTCATCCGGGCAATTAATTCCAGCAAAAATTTTCTCCAGTTCCTTCAACCAATGGTCCCAAGTGGGAGTCTTGGAAAAGCCGTCAAATTTGGGTGGTTACATCTTTGCCACCTCTTGTAACCATCGGTCACCTCGATTTCCCATTTCTGGAATCCTTTGTTGTCCATCTCCCTGCTGAATTCCTGCCGCCACTTGCAGTCGGTCCACGACCTGAGCGAACTGAGTCATCTGGTTCATGACTTGACGAAGGATTTCTGGTACACCAGGTTCCGGTTTGTTATTGATGGATTGTTGCGGCTTGCCTGAGCTATGACTAGCCTGATTAGAAGGCGACGCCTCCCTTTCAGCATTCCTTCGTCCGCGTCCACGACCGCGACCACGTCCACGTCCGCCTCTCAACATACTGTAAGCATAAATACTCAATATACAGGAAACAACATCGTTCTAATATTCGAGTATAAAAAGACACAACATGTAAAGAACGAGATAGAGTTTAGGAACTTACAACCACCGTTCGCATGAAGACGTAGGCAGTGCAGTGATGTCATTCACGGCCGGTTACCTCAAAAGACATAAATGACCCCTATTTTAACACAATGGCCAAGATATCCAAAATCTTAGCTCCGATACCATATTCTGTAACACCCCCGATATATTCAGGAATATTACAGCGCCGTAAATCCTTTACATAAGAATTTACAAGGCTGAATAAAGGAAATGACAATAACAGATACCAGTTTATGAAATTTCTGAAATAAAATTCAACCGACTGGTTCAAAACCGAAATTACAAATATTCCAAGAAGAGTTATTATTACATCACTAAAATCCAAACATTATAAATTGACGACGTACTCGAGTACTTATTAAAATAACCAACAAATAACAGACAGTAAACCCGGCCGGAACATCACTCTGCATCCTCGTCGTCATGCATCTACAGTGGTTGTTTCCCCGCTCTCCTGGATCCTGAACATACACAAATGTTCACCCCCGAAGGGGTTAGCACAACGATGCTAGTACAAGTACAAAAATCATACAACAGTGATATAATCAATAATTATATCATAACAAGTTTCTCCAACGAGAATATCCACAACACATATCATATCATAACAGTTTCAACATACTGATGGTATTCCAACGATCCAGCGCACACAGCTATAGATTCCCATGATAATCCCGTCGGACCAACGCATGGTGGAACTACCTGTCCAACGATCTAGCACACACAGCTATAGATTCCCATGATGATTCCCGTCGGATCAACGCATGGTGGACATATATTCACAACATATTTACACGATACAATCACATCATAATTATCACAATATAAACAATTCTAATTAGAGTACTTGCCTCGGTTCGTTGACAAGAATAAACTTCCACGAGTATCAAAATACTCGAAGGTCATCCCCTTCGATCAATCACGTGTTAAGCTCAAACCTTAACAAAAGAAATAGCACAGAATTCATTTCATGTCGAATGAACGTCTAACAATTCAACAATTACGGTAGGAAGTCTTTAATATGTAATCTGCCTGGATAGATTAACGCACGCTACGCATCTTATGTAGCATACGTTAATGCTACTCGTTAGCACACGCAATACACACAGCCTAGCGTACGCTAACCATGCACGGTCAGTACCTCACTAGTCAGCCAACTGACTTGCCTGATGACTTAGCGCACGCTAAGTTGCAAATGTGGCGTACGCTAAACATACACGATAGCGCACGTTAATTAACATAGCTTAGCGCACGCTAAGAGTGCATGGTAGTTCACTGGAGGGCAGCAGATTATACAATTGGTGATGAAGTAAATGAATTCCTCAGTGATTTGATGTTTGTTATCCGACTTCATGTTATGTTCATAACCCTTATGAATGATCTCAAGGATAATAACAACTTCGAGATGTAAGTATACGTATAATCATCATAACACCATAATCCATCTGGATTACAATTCTCATGCGAAGTTGGCGATCTCCGGTTGATGTATTAGATTCCACTATCATTATACATATTCAGACTTCATCTTGAGGTGAACTAACAATTCCAACTTATACGAAAGAATATTTCCTAAGATGATTCTTCCTTTAAGTTCTTATAACATCACCTCCAATTCTTGATCACAATGATAACATAAATCATACGGATTGTTAACTTCAGAATGTTTCTCTCATCATTTGAAGTACTAGGATTCTGACTTCAAGGTTCTAACAATAATATCGTAATTGTAGACATTCCAATCTTCTAAACATGATGTTGTTGAATAATTCACTAATGAAATTCAATATCTCGTTAACATGATCATCATATCCCTTGGAATCCAAATCTAAGACTGGTGATAGGTTGAACATACCTTAATATGCCGAAATCACTGAACCACAAGGTAGAATCCAACTCCGGTTGGTTATGTGCCACTCCAAGGTGTTACTTCTCTTCAATGATCATTCAAAAGTGATAACCAATATTCAAGGATCACTAATATATGTTCTCAGTGTGTTAGAGGGGTGATTAAAGCTCTCTGGCCTCTCAAGAATGAAGAATGGGCGAAAGAAATGAAAGCCAAAACGGGTTGTTGTCCCATTTATAATATTCTGCATTTTAACCAGTTAGCGCACGCTACTAAGCTTTCCTTAGCGTGCGCTAATAAGAGTTGACTTAATCTGTCGTGTTCATCTGCGGGAATCTTATCCGGACCCATGTCCCGGCTGGCGCATGTGCTAGCCGTCCCGCTCAATAATTGAGTTCTTAGCGCACGCAACTCCTACATGCATAGTGTGCGCTAGTAGTAGCCCGATAGCGCGCGTTAAGCTACATTCTTAGCGTGCGCTATCACGAGTTTGCATGAGAAATTTTGCATGATGTTATACTTAAGTACAAGGATGCCAATGCAAGAAATATCATACTCCAATAATGAAAACCACAAATCCGAATAATACAGGGTTCGAATACAGGTAAAATACACAGTAATAAATCCGGATATTACAATAACATCGATTAATCATTCCATAACTTGCTCCGATCGGCCGAATCACGGTAAGTTTTCTTAAAATCTAGTTTTGGGGATTTTGTTCGATTTGTCCGATTAATCCATTTTAACTCAGAATAATGATGGATTGATGATTGTTAAGAAATATTATATCGAATTCCTTGTTATTCCATGGTTAGATTGCCATGGATTTGTCGTTTTATTGAGTATCTTATCGACGCCTTGAAGGTGTTCGATAAAATGTCACAAAGAGAATTCGAGCGTTCTACGATTATTCTTCCTCGATCGTTTGTTAATATATTGATGGTATGATGTTAGGATAAGATTCCTCACGAAGAACTCGAGTCGGAACCCTTCCGTTCGTTGTCTTCTTCGGGGTCCGAGCTTCCCGGTCGAACCGTGTTCTTCGGAGTATTCGGTAGCGGTTATTAAGGCAAGTATTTTACTATACGAATTGTGTCTTGTGAATAGGGACGTTGTGTTATGGTTATGATGAATTGATTTATCCTAGCGAATATGCTTCGTATGAATTGAATTTTTGTGAACGATTGACAGTAACGATGATACCTTCACTTAGTTGACATCTTGGAATTGTGTTGGATGTGCAAATCATCTAAGTTTGTGCCGGGCATGGTTGGTCATTGTTGAGTTGTTGTGATGATTATGATGTGTGTGTTGTTTTGGTTTACATACTTGATTATGCACCTCGGTGTAATGTGGAATGTGTTGACATTTGATGATTATGAATTGTTTCGTGTCGATGTGTGTGTGTTCCAGGTAGGGTCTGACGAGGCCTTTGGAGTTCGGTACATGATGTGTACGAACAAGGTGTGTGATCCAGGTAGGGTCTGACGAGGCCTCTGGAGTTCGGTACATGATGTGTACGGACAAGGTGTGTGATCCAGGTAGGGTCTGACGAGGCCTCTGGAGTTCGGTACATGATGTGTACGAACGATGTTTGTGGCCGGGTAGGGTCCGTCGAGGCCTCTGGAGTTCGGTACATGATGTGTACGAATAGTGTGTGTGTTCCGGGTAAGGTCCGTCGAGGCCTCCGGAGTTTGGTACATGATGTGTACGAACAATGATCGTGTAATAGTGCTTGTTTGGGTAACATTTTAAATATGGGTCTCAGACTCATAATGATATCTTATCTAGTGTGTTTTGAAACGAGAATCGGGACAAGGCCCTAATGGTTACGAAAAGGTTTTGTAAATTGGGACTCGAGGTCCAAAAGAATTTCTGCTTTAAAAATCCCCGAGATGATGTGTTCCGTTTCAAATATCTCTTGCTTGAGTTCGAAATTCTAAAACTTCTCGGGAACATTTTGATAATTGATTTCTGTATTAAATTTGTAGTTGCTATTTACTTGTTGCATTTCATATCGTATTATACTTGCACTAGTAAAACAGTGGAGTTTTACTAACCCCCGAGTAATCGGGGGGTGGATCTCTGTTTTGCATCCAGGTACATGCTGGTTCGGGGGAGTAGTCACAGGATCGGCACAAGTGGAGAACGAGCTGCGATACTAATCAAGAGTCGAGAGTTGTTTTGATTTGTGTTGTATTGTTAGAAGTTGATTCCAGTCTTCCGCTGTATTGTGTTTCGACCCCTTTGTGGGTAATGTTGCTTTAGTCACTTCTGTTGATGGAGTTGTGTGACCTCATCGGTCCGTGTATTCATGTGTAAGTGACCTTAACAGTTTGTATTATTATAATGTTTGACCCTGGCCGGGCGAGCATTTGGTTGTTTATGGATGTTTAGCCTGGTGTAATACCCGTACTTTTTATTGACTATTTGACCTTACCGTTTCTCTAATGTTGTCGCTCTGTAAACGCTTGGAGATGTTGTTTATATTGTTATTAAGTTTCGTGCCTTGTTTGGGTCACGATCGTATTGTTTAGACCTTGCGGAAGTATTCTGGGCCAGAGAAATAGCGCACGCTGGGCCTAGGCTAATGCACGCTAATTCTGCTTGATTAGCACATGCTAGCTTTGAGCCGTAGCGCGCGCTAAGGGACCAGTCAGGTCAGAACCAGTAACTCAGCATGCTCTCTGGACTGGCGGATTAACGCACGCTAGGAGTTCGTTAGCGCGTGCTATTCGTGGTTAGTAGCGCACGCTAACATCCGTCCGTAGCGCACGCTAATGGTCGGGTCGGAAGAGGCAGTGAGGTTGCCAGGTTTCTGGGCTATCAGGTAGCGCACGATAAATCTGTTACGTAACGCACGCTAAGCTATAATGGCAGCGCACGCTAATGGGCTGGTCAGTAGAGGCATTGAAGTTTCAGATTTTCTGGACTAGCAGGTAGCGCACGCTAGGCAGCGGCTAGCGTACGCTATATGTGTTGCGTAACGCACAATAGTGCTCAGTATTAACGCACGCTAGCGGACCGAGACAGTGAACTAAGATTTTGGCAGGACAGCAGTTAGCGCACGCTAGGGGTGTTTCGTAGCGCGCGCTAACGTCTTATGACAGTAGCCACTGGATAACCAGGTGACCCGTTAGCGCACGCTAATATTGAGGCGTAGCGTGCGCTAGATTGGGACAGTATATAAGGGGACAGTCAACCCCTGCACTTATCATTTCACATCATTTCCACTTTTTCCGATCGGTAGAGCTCGAGAGAGGCGATTTGGGGCGATTTGAGGCAGTCCTTCTTCAGATATCGTCATATTTGGTTGGGGAACAAGGATTTCACAACATCTAATCCCTCCTAACGTCCGAATCAAGGTAAAAATCCTTAGAACCCTATTTTTTGGAATTTTGGGGTTTTTCGTAGATTCGTCCGATTTATTCATTTTGAAGCTTGAGGACCTTGAGATTATGATGTATCTATCCCGTATGCATGCTTTTCCTATGATTTTACGGATTGGATTGTGCCGTTTTTGGACTTGTGAGGGTTTGGATGATTTTCCAACCTCTAGTTGTTTATCCGTGTATTTCCATAAATCGTAGACGGGTTTCGGGAGTTTCTTCGTGTAATTTGGGTATGGATAATTGATTATCAAATTCCTTGCGAATCGTTTAGGTGCCGGAAGCGCGTTCTTGGCCCTACCAAACTCATACCCTTTTTCCGTCCAATTCCTCGATGTCTCAAAGGCAAGTATATATTTATGATTGTACGTTCTCGACTTTGAAAGTAAGATATATTAATGGCATGATTATTTATATGCACTCTGGGGCAGGCCGATGGGTCCCCTGAGGGTTTCGTAGCCTCTGGTGCGATTCCATGGATGATATGAACGAACCACTCTGGGATGGACCGACGGGTCCTCTGAGGATTCCGTAGCCTCTGGTGCGGTTCCACACTATTGATATATGTATTGATGTGATGCTATGAGATTTAGTTATTCCGAAATACTAGTCTTGAATTGATGAATTGACGGTTACTTTTACTTTATTGTCGAGGAGTATTGTGTTTCATACTTGATATACTTGCACTAGCTATTCGACGGCTAACCTCTTTATGGGGGAAATACTTTTTATGTATTTCAGGTTCCAGGAGAGTGGACAGGTAGGTATAGGGCCGGCATGAAGATGGTGGGAAAGTGTGATACTGTGTCTTTCCTCCGGTTATGTTCTGAGTTCTCCATTCAGTGTTGTTGTACTAGAATGGTTATTGAATACTCGAGTATTGTTTTCCATTTTTCCTTGATGTTCCGGCCTGTGTTTACCGAGGTATCAATTTGTGTTGTGATGTTTGTGGATACAATGGTTATGTCTTGAACACCTTTTGTATTGTTCTTCGTTCCATTGTATGTAGACCTTCCCGGTCAAAATTTATAGTTCCGCATATGTTTATCCTTCTGAGTCCCACGGTGGGGCTTATGGCGCTGTAATATTCCTCGAATAACTTGGGGGTGTTACAGAATATGTTATCAGAGCTTAGGTCTATGGATACCTAGGCTGTCGGTCTTTTGGGTCGAATGAGTCGTCATTTGTCCACAGTATCACTACTCTGTCATCATCAAAGTGCGACCGGTACTTGTAAGACCTCTTACTCTTCTGGTGTTTCCTTATTCATTTTGGTTCTATTTTTGGTATTCTCGAGAATCGGTCACTTTGATGACGTGCGATTGAATGCCTTGTGTGTTCTTCAGTATTTCAGCTGGTAGGGGCCGTAGCCGTGGTCATGGTCGTGGATGTGGGAGAGGTCGTGGCGCGGCCGTTTCCATCAGTTCTGTTGCGGGGTCAACCAACCCCAATTTGTCAAACTCGGTGCATCCTGACACCGAAAGTCAGCACGACCAGTCGAATGGCCAGGGGAACAACGCGGATGTTGGAGTTGCGAATGTACTTCAACAATTGGCTACCCAGATGACCATTTTAGCCCAAACTGTTCAGCTGAATAATCCTAACCTGAACACGGATGCCTTGCTTCAGAATGTAATCCGTATGCACCCTCCACAGTTTGGCGGTGCCACAGACCCATTAGACTGGGAAGATTGGCTAGCGGAATTGGAAAAGATTTTCGAGGCGTTGATTGCCCCGAGATGAGGAAAGTACTGATTGCTCAGTATTTCCTCACTAAGGAGGCCGCTACGTGGTGGAAAGTCATCAAGCCCCAGGATCATGTTGCCACATGGGATGAATTTAAAGAGCTTTTGGAAGCCGAGTTTTGTCCTTGGCCGGTACGAGAGGGTCGAATCCGAGCCTTTTTCGAGGCTAAACCACAGGATATTCGTGTTTCGCAAGCAATTGTAGAGTACAACCAACAAATGATCCACGTGAAGGATCAAGTGCGGAACGAGCGTGATAAGATCCGTTATTTTGATATGCGGATGAATTTGGACTTACGGCGGTACATGGACGGATTTGCTTGTACCACACTGAAAGAGTATCAGGACAGAGCTTTAGCCCATGATATGTTAAGCCCCGACAACGATACCGTTGAAGAACCGAAGAAGCAGAAAATCACGGGAAATTTTTCTGGCTCTAAGGGTGGCAACTTTCAGAGGTCACAGATGACTAACCGTTCTGCCGGGCAATCGTCACGTTCTAATAAAGGAAATAGGGGTTACCGTTCTACTCCGGGTACAACAAATCGCACGGTGACTTGCTACAATTGTGGTCGTACAGGCCACGTTAATATGGAATGTAACTTTCCACCATTGAAGTGTCACACGTGCGGACAGTTGAGACATATAGCGGCTTATTGTTCCGAGCCAAATCAGACTTTGGACACTCGGGCTTATGCCCCGGCACCACTTGACCAGGGTATAATTCAGCGACAATCTTTTGATCAACCTCAGCAGAATTTCGGCAGGGGCTGGGGACGGGGTCAGAACGTTGGAGGGGGGAACTCTAGCGTCGGTTCGGTACAACCACGAGTTTATGAGATGCGTCGAACAGACGAACCCGACGCGGCGGTGGCTTCAGGTACCATTCATATTTTATCTCATCCAGTCCGTGTACATTTTGATACGGATGCTACACATTCTTTTATTTCCTTGGAGTGCGTACGCCGTTTGAATATAACTTGTATGACTGCTTGCGATCCCTTCATTGTGAAACTGCCTAGCGGGGATAGAATTATGGGGAACCGGGAGATTAGAGATTTTCCGGTGATTATATCCGGTATGGAATGGTTATCGAATCTGATTGTAGTTGATTTGGAAGGCGAGGATGTGATCCTCGGTGAGGATTGGCTTGATAGTCATCAAGCGATTATGAATTACCGTACCAAGGTTATCACCATGATGACTAAAGACGGATCTGAGTGCTCATTTTTGGGACGTAATTCGGGCCAATCCAAGTTACTTATTAGTGCCATGAAGGCCGTAAAACTTTTGAATAAAGGTTGTATGGGCTATTGGTGTTATGCTATGAAAACGGAAGGAAATAAAGTCGAATTCTATTCGATTCCGGTTGTTAATGAGTATCCCGATGTTTTTCCGGATGACCTCCCGGGATTACCGCCAGATCGAGAGATAGAATTTACCGTGGACTTAGAGCCAGATGCGGCTCCGATTTCTAAAGCACCTTATCGGATGGCACCTTTCGAGATGCAAGAATTGAAGAATCAGTTGGGAGAACTTCTGGAAAGAGGGTACATCAGACCGAGCGCTTCGCCTTGGGGCGCGCCTGTTCTTTTCGTAAGGAAGAAGGATGGTTCACTACGTTTGTGCATCGACTACCGTGAGCTGAACAAAGTAACCATCAAGAACAAATATCCTTTGCCTCGTATAGACGATTTATTTGATCAATTGCAAGGGGCTGCAGTTTTCTCGAAGATTGATTTAAGATCCGGGTATTATCAACTCAGGGTGAGGGAGTCCGACGTTCCCAACACGGCGTTTCGGACGAGATATGGGCATTATGAATTTGTAGTTATGCCTTCTGGGTTGACTAATGCACCGACAGTATTCATGCAGTTAATGAATAAGATATTCATCGAGTACCTCGACAGGTGTGTAGTCGTCTTTATTGACGACATCTTGATCTATTCTCGAGATAAGGAGGAACATGCCCGGCACTTGCGTTTGATTTTAGACATTTTGAGAACCGAGCACCTCTATGCAAAATTCTCGAAATGTGAATTTTGGTTGGAAGAAGTTATGTTTCTCGGCCATGTGATTTCGGCCGAAGGGGTTCGTGTAGACCCGCAGAAGATTGAGACAGTGCTAGATTGGGCACCGCCTAAATATGTTAAGGAAGTTCGTAGCTTTTTGGTCCTTGCTGGGTATTACCGTCAGTTTGTCGAGGGGTTCTCGAAACTCGCTCGGCCGCTTACGAAATTACTCCAGAAGACTGAAAAGTTTTTTTGGACGGATGAAAGACAACAGAGCTTCGATGAACTGAATAGACGTTTGACTTCAGCGTCGATTTTAACTTTACCACATGGTAGTGAGGGCTTTGCAGTTTATAGTGACGCTTCAGGTCAAGGTCTGGGCTGTGTACTTATGCAGCATGGTAAGACGATAGCTTTTGCGTCACGAAAATTAAAGCCTTATGAGATGAATTATCCTACTCACGATTTGGAATTGGCCGCAATTGTCTTCGCACTCAAGATTTGGCGGCATTATTTGTATGGTTCTTCGTGTCGGATTTATATCGATCACAAGAGCCTGAAGTATATTTTCAGTCCGAAGGAGCTGAATATGAGACAGAGACGTTGGTTAGAGTTGATAAAGGATTATGATTTGGAAATTCTTTACCACCCCAGAAAAGCAAATGTCGTTGCGGATGCTTTGAGCCGCAAATCGGCATCTCTTCAAATGCTCGAGGTTCTTACATCTCAAACGAAAATTCGTCAGGATTTAATTGAGCAAGGGATAGAAGTTTGGCTTCAGCGAGTACAGGGACAGTTGTGTACTCTCGAAATTACTTCGTCCTTGATTGATGATATCAAAGGGAAGCAGTGGAGTGACCCGATGATTTCTCAACTGAAGGGAGATGTAATTAAAGGAAAAGCTCCTTGATTTATTGTTCACGAGTATAGTATTCTGAGATTTCAGGGCAGGCTTTGTGTTCCGAACGATTTAGAGTTGAGGCAGAGAATTCTCCGAGAAGCTCATGCTACGCCTTACTCAATCCACCCCGGGAAGAGTAAGATGTACAAAGATTTGAAGCATAATTTTTGGTGGAATAATATGAAGAAGGATGTTACGGAGTTTGTAGTACGGTGCTTGACGTGTCAACAAGTCAAGATCGAACATCAACGACCAGCGGGGTTTTTGAAACCGCTTCCCATTCCCGAGTGGAAGTGGGACGTCATCTCTATGGATTTCATCACTGGCATGCCGAGAACTCGGTCCGGAATGAATATTATTTGGGTAATTGTCGATCGGTTGACCAACTCTGCACACTTCTTGGGTATTAAGGATACTTGGGGACCAGATAGACTGGCTCGAACCTTTATTGCTGAGATCGTGAGGTTACACGGTGCCCCCAAGACCATTGTTTCTGATCGAGACGGCCGCCAGACGCATTTTGGCAGGCCGTTCATCAGGCTTTGGGCACTAAGTTGAGATTGAGCACTTCCTTTCATTCTCAGTCGGACGGTCAGACAGAGAGGACGATTCAGACGTTGGAAGATATGTTGCGGGCTTGTGCCTTAGACTGGAGTAATGATTGGGAGCTTCACTTGCCGTTGATCGAGTTTGCTTACAATAATAGTTGGCATGCGTCGATCAAAATGGCACCCTTCGAGGCACTTTATGGTAGGCGATGTAGGTCGCTATTGTGTCTCGAATCGGGAGAGGAGAGTTGGTGAGGAACTATTGGTGAGAACCGTTTTATCTTGTGAGATATGAATATACTCATAGGAACTACGTGGCCTTTTGAAGATTTTGTACTTTTTGCCTATTGTCGAATTAATTCACCTAGGGATAGAGTGCGTTATTCGCCTTTAGAAAAATCTATTGACCTCGGGAGAGGCGGTAGAGTATTTTAGCAATCTTCGCCTTCAATAAATTGGGGAAATCATTAATTTCAGATAATCGAGAGTAAATTCAGATAAACCAAGGTGGATTCACAATCCTAGACTTATTCATCATTTGATTTTCCTTCTTCGAGTGATCGTTTTTACTATTAGTTCTTTTATTGGTTTTCATTAGTTATTAATTGCATTCCAAATTTCGACAGTTCAAATAAAATTAGAATACATATAAATCTGTACTTAGTGATTCAGTCCTCGTGGGAACGATAACTCACTCATCACTTTATTACTTGTCTACGATAACGTGCACTTGCGTTAAACGAAATATCGCAACAAGTTTTTGGCGCCGTTGCCGGGGACTGATTTTTTTTACTAATATCGATTTCAGTATTTCTAGTCTTAGTTTGAACATTTTTAATTTATTATTTTTGTGTAATTTTATTTATTTGTTTTTCCTTTCAGGAGTTTCCGGTTAGTGCATGAGAAAATTCGGTAACGAAGGCCTACTACCTTTGGATACCGAACTCGAGCGCACTCTTTGGAGAAGCAAGAAGGATAAACGAGAGCTACCAGCAAAAGTCACTATGGCCGATAACACGGGAAATCACGGCGCATAATCCCATTCAAAGAAGTTCAACCGGCATTAGCACTCCGTGATTATGCTATGCCACAAATAAATGCGAACTTTTCGGGGATTCAGCGTCCGACAATCCAATCCAACAACTTCGAAATCAAGCCTGCGATTATTCAGATGGTGCAAGCTAGTCAGTTTTGTGGATTGCCGAACGATGACCCCAATGCACACATTGCGTCTTTTCTTGAAATTTGTGACACCTTCAAAAACAACGGTGTCACCGATGATGCCATCCATCTAAGGCTTTTCCCTTTCTCTTTGAGGGACAAAGCCAAATTTTAGATGAATTCTTTACCGCCGGGCTCGATCACTACATGGGCGGAATTAGCGCAAGCCTTTCTGGCCAAATTCTTTCCACCATCAAAGACGGCGAGGTTAAGGAACGAAATTACTACCTTTGGGCAATTTGATATGGAGTCGTTTCATGAAGCTTGGGAGCGATACAAGGACTTACTGAGAAGATGCCCACACCACGGCCTACCGGATTGGCTCCAAATACAAACATTTTACAATGGATTGAGTGCTTCTACACGCACTCTCGTCGATGCGGCCGTTGGAGGAGCCTTAATGGGAAAAACTATGGCCGAGGCACACTCTTTATTGGAAGCTATGGCTGCGAATGCTTATCAATGGCCGTCCGAATGAGTGAACCCGAAACGAGTAATGGAAATCTCAAATAATGATCCAATATCTACATTATCAGCTCAAGTCGCCGCCTTGACGCAGCAACTTCAAGCCTTTTCACATGCTCCTTCCCTCGTTATCATTGAATCGTGCAATTGGTGTAATGGATCTCATCCTAGTGCAGAATGCCAAGTCGGAAACCCTTTCGAGAAACCTTCAGTTCGTGGGGAACGGGAACCGGCAAAATAATCCTTACTCCAACACTTATAATCCGGGATGGCGAAATCATCCTAACTTCTCATGGAGGTACGGACAAAACTCGAACCAGCCCCCGTTTGCTCAACACCAACAACAACCTCCTCCTGCTCCAAAAATTTCTCTAGAGGAGGAGATGGCGAAATTTGCAGCAAACACGAGTTAGTTCATGGCCCGTACGGAGGCGACCTTGCAAAACCATTCCACTTCTATACACAACTTGGAAGTCCAACTGGGCCAGATTGCTAATGTATTAAAAGCCCGCCCGGAAGGTGGGATGCCATTGGGTTGAGAAGTGCGAAAGAATTGGGTGAGCTGCCCGGGCAGAACAAAAAGAGAAGTGATGATGAGGAGAAGAAAAATTCAGTGACTGAGGAATCACAAATGCCTAGACCCTCGATACTGTTTCCGGATAATCCGAAGGCATATGCGTCACCCGTCCCATTTCCGCAGCGATTACAACAGAAAAAGGTGGACAAGCAATTCTCTAAGTTTCTCGACGTCTTCAAGAAACTGCATATAAACATTCCATTTGCCGATGCCTTGGAACAAATGCCGAGATACGTGAAATTCATGAAAGAAATCTTATCGAATAAAAGGAAGCTCGAGGAGTATAAGACAGTCGCATTAACGGAGGAGTGCAGCGCTATTCTTCAGAAAAAGCTTCCACCAAAATTGAAGGATCCGGGAAGCTTCAATATACCGTGCACCTTAGGAAACCTCTCGTTTGATAAGGCTTTGTGCGATCTCGGTGCTAGTGTTAATCTGATGCCACTTTCTATATTTAAGAAGCTAGACACCGGGGAAGCAAAGCCGACGACAATCTCGCTGCAATTAGCCGATAGATCGATTAAATATCCGAGGGGAGTAATAGAGGACGTCTTAGTAAAGGTAGATAAGTTCATCTTCCTGGCCGATTTCATTGTGCTCGACATGGAGGAGGATCAAGACATCCCAATTATTTTGGGACGACCATTTTTAGCTACCGGCCGAACTCTCTTAGACGTGGAAAAAGGGAGACTTACTCTGCGTGTTCAAGATGAGCAAGTCACTTTTCAAGTATTTAAATCTTTTCCATGTCCAAGTAGTGTTTAGAAGAGCTCGCAAATTGAAAGTGTAGATACCGTTGTGAAGGACACACACCAGAAGAATTATCGGTCGAAAAAGTCAGAATCTGTGCCAGCTGCCCCGATGCCTAATAAGAATGAAGAGCAAGTCACATATATTAGGCATTTGAATATGTCATCTTCAATATCCGTACATCCACAATCGGAAAATTCTCCTTCTGTCCTAAATTCGCCGATGGAGTGGAAAATTAAGCCGGATGTCAAACGGGCGCCAAGTCATGTGCAAAATGGGTGCTTCGGAAAGTTGTTTTCGTTAAAATCTTTTCGCAAAGAACATTTGGTGTCCAAACCGAAAATCGGATCGTTAAAAACCAATGGTCAAAATTTTAAAACACATATTAACGGTTCGATGAACGGGGCGGAGTTCAAATGGTGTTTGCGAAAAGCAAACTGATTTTCAATAGGTCCGACTGAAGACTATAAACTTAGCGCTTCTCGGGAGGCAACCCGAGTTTTAGTTGTAGATTTTTGCGTTTCAGTATTTTCTTGCATTTTTTGGATCTTTATTTTTCGTCATTTTAGCTTAGTTTTGCTTATCCCTCTCGTTCTTGATGTTTTCCTTTAAAAATTTTGTGCAGGAATCACCCCAGGGGAAGAAATCAGTGATGGGCCGCGGCACAAGAATAGTGAGCCGCGGCACACACCAGTTGAAGGAAAAAGGCCAAACAAACTGTACTTTGTGCCGCGGCACGACCTTACTGAGCCGCGGCACACCAGGTCCCTGAACCGCGGCAGATATTCCCTGAGCCGCGGCACACCAAATGTCCAAGAAATGCCTAGGAGACTGTACTCTGTGTCGCGGCACGGACCAAATGAGCCGCAGCACACTAACACGATGAGCCGCGGCACGCGTAGATTGAGCCGCAGCACCCGGCGACATCACAAAAAGTCCCAGGCCGACTGTACTATGGGCCGCGGCTCACTTAAGCTGTGCCTCGGCCCCCGTCGCAAATAGGAAAGCCCAGGTATGCTTCATATACACGATCGGCCGGCACACATCAGGTAAAGTCCCTTTCTTCCTTCACACAAGCACTCGGCCGATATCTTTTTCTGCTCCTTCTTCTTGCATTCTTCATTCCAAGTCAGGTAATTCTCGATCTCTTAATCATAACTGATACATGATTTGAAAAGTGAATTGAAGTTATATGTTGCTAGTTGTTCTTCAAAGTTTTCTCAAAAATGGAGTTGGAATATGGTGAATATGGTGTTTGATTGTGATGGTATTTGTGATTATGAATGAATTGGTGATGTTAGTTGTCATTTATCATGGCTATATATCTGTGTTATTATTTTTTGGGATTTGGAGTTAGCCATTAAAATTCTTGTTCTTCATTTTAACTTGTGCATACCAAGTGTTTGATAAATTGCAGTAATGAAAAATTGTTAAGCCAAGCATTTTCAAACTATATGCAACGAATCGTCTTATCGGATTATATTATCTCCCAACCCTTACATCATGTTTAAACTTGAGATCTCATCCTTAATTTCCTTTTTGTTGTTGCAAGCTTATTCATTCACGTTCCACATGGTGTAGTCGAGAAGCGTGCAGGCTCGTCGGACGATGCCGGCACCAGTTCGTGAGCAGACTGTAGGGAAGTATTTGACCTTTTTATTTTATTGCATATCACTCTTTTTGTCCACTGAGGTCAATGTACATCCTAAGTTTTGGGGGGGTTTACTTTCTGTTGCTATTATTATTGCTGTACTTATTCGTTTGCACTTTCATTATCTTTTTGTTCTTAGCCTTGCTTGTCGTGTTTTTAATTGCATTCGTGAATTTTTCGTGCTTCTATGTGTGTACAACCGATGTTACTATACTGATTTCTCTCTGAAGAAATGGTTGAGTTTTAGTTGAGTTGTAGTCAGCGATATCTGTTTCTGTTGAGTATTCATCTAGGTCCGAAATTTTTTCGTTTTTGTAGAAATCTTAGCAGATAAGAGAGGAGACATACGTGTTTTTCAAATCGCCGTCTATACGTTTGGTTACACTTTTCGCGTAGCTAGTCGTCCAGTAACATAAGTCGTGTTGGCACTTTCTTTGAGTTTAGAGTCGGACAGTTTTTCCCAAAAAGTCGAGATATTATTTGTTTTATGATGGGAAGTCTAGTAACCGGGGGTATTCACGTGACCCGTTGTTTACTCTCGCGTAAAACGACAACCCTGATTAGACTAGTGGCTTTGAGATTTCGCATGTGCCGATGATGGGGAGCCTAGTAACCGGGGGTATTCGCGTGACCCGTTGTTTACTCTCGCGTAAAACAGCAACCTTAAATCGGACATGCAGGAATAGCTATTCGAGTTGTTTCTCCGCTGTGGAGGGGAACTTAGTAACTAGAAGCATCCATGTGCCCCATGAGTGTCTTTTACGTCAAACGGTTCCCCAATACATGAGAATGGAATTCCACCCTAGGATTATCCCGATGAAACATCCCGAGATCCGAAACTAGTGGTCAACTCGAATCATCTTATTGAGCATATATAAGGGAATACTGTCTGAGGGTTATTTTTGATGATGAAACTCCTGAAATTTTTGTCACTAGACTGTGGGACTGGGCGAGTTAGCTTGTTTATTTTTAACCCTTCATATTGACGGTCGGTTAAACTCACGCTTGTTAATCTTTGAGCTTGATTTTCTTCATGAACGATTGATTAGGACTGAAATTGGTTACTTCGTGGAATCAGTGTCCTGGATGTGACTCACTATTACGATACTTGTATTATTCTTTGAGATTTTCAGGATAGTATTGATTAGGTTGAGCACTATGAATTGCACGATTATTCACGATTATTCTTTTATTTGTAATCAATTCTTTTTGCTTGAGGACAAGCAAAGGCTCAAGTTTGGGGGTATTTGTTAGGCGTATTTTTATACGCTTATTTATCATTATTTTGTATTCTTTTAATAATTAAATCTGCATAAATGAGTTTTTAATGCCCTATTCTTTTATATTTTGCAGGAAATTGGAGTTCGGAAGCTAAAACGATGAAAACAGGCGAAAACGGAAAATTTTGGCCTGGGGCCGCGGCACACGCAGGTGACCAGCGAGCCCCGAGTGAATTGTACCCTGAACCGCGGCACAAGTATAGTGAGCCGCGGCCCACGGGGCGGTTTTGACAGAAAGTGCCGCATTTCTAGGCCGTTTTGAAGCCGGTTCTCGACCTAATCACACGGACGCGTTTTGGAGGCTGCTGGGAGTTATAAATAAGGGTGTAAGGTCATAATCTGGAGGATCATCGCGGATTGGAAGATCATTGGAGGATCGATCATTATCAAGAGAAGAAGCAGAAGACACCAAGAGCAGAGAGCGGAAGCCAGAAGAACGGAGGAATCCGAGTTCTTCATCTGCGTTTGATTTCGATGCTTCCTTTCATTATTTCTGTATTTTTATCATTTAGCATGTCAGGCTAAAACCCTGTTCTAGGATTTTGATGAAACCAATGTTTTGACGAATTTGCTTTTGATTATCTATATAATTCCCTTTTCTGTTGAGTTTTCCCAATCATTGTTAATGCTTTCAATTGTGTGGCCTATAATTGGATTGTTTTAATTATGCAACTCGAATCGGGAGAGGAGAGTTGGTGAGGAACTATTGGTGAGAACCGTTTTATCTTGTGAGATAGGAATATACTCATAGGAACTACGTGGCCTTTTGAAGATTTTGTACTTTTTGCCTATTGTCGAATTAATTCACCTAGGGATAGAGTGCGTTATTCGCCTTTAGAAAAATCTATTGACCTCGGGAGAGGCGGTAGAGTATTTTAGCAATCTTCGCCTTCAATAAATTGGGAAATCATTAATTTCAGATAATCGAGAGTAAATTCAGATAAACCAAGGTGGATTCACAATCCTAGACTTATTCATCATTTGATTTTCCTTCTTCGAGTGATCGTTTTTACTGTTAGTTCTTTTATTGGTTTTCTTTAGTTATTAATTGCATTCCAAATTTCGACAGTTCAAATAAAATTAGAATACATGTAAATCGGTACTTAGTGATTCAGTCCTCGTGGGAACGATAACTCACTCATCACTTTATTACTTATCTACGATAACGTGCACTTGCGTTAAACGAAATATCGCAACAATAGGACCTCTCCATCTGTAGGACTATTATCATTAAATAATATTCTAAGGTTTGTTAAATTATGGTGTTCACTTAGGTGTATTAATTAATAAGCTCCCTATCGGAGTCTATGTTAATTTAATACATGGCCAAGAGGAACCAGCTATTAATTTTACTTGTCAAAACGCATCTTGACTAGATAGTAAAATTAAAGACGTTAAAATCTACTTGAGAAATGTATATGTAAACGTCCACACTAACGTGGCTTGCATGTGCGGTTTTTTCGAGGTGTTGGTTGACTGCATATATAGTGTAATTAAAGGTTTTTCAATATATTTAGCGTCGAATTATGTGATGAATGGTGTTTTTAATTTTATTCTCAGATATCTTTCAATCCAGTAGCTGTTATTCTCAAAGAAAATAAACTCGATGGCACTAACTTTGCCGACTGGAAAAGTAATCTTGACATTGTCCTGACTGCCTAGGGGCATAAATTTGTGTTAACTGAGGAAAGCCCTCTGGAACCAGAACCGGATATCACTTCTGGAGAGTTGGATGAATTCCGTGTTGGAATATAAAACGCAGCGGAAGCAAGTTGGCGAAAATATTTTAAGAAAGATTTTATAAACTAACCAACATAAAAAACGGATCTATTTAGGCTTGTCAATTAATTAACTAAACGGATTAACAAACAATTAAATACACATATTTACGCATGGGAGTTGGCAATTTATACCTTTGACGCGAAGTGGTAGGAAATCCCTTTTAGTCGATTTATCTCCTCTTCGTACTCCTCTCCGATCTTCTTGTAATTCTACCTCAAGATCTTCTAGAGTATATCCCGCCTATGTCCGGAAGTCGTGTGGGCAACAATCAACCGGAATACTTGGGCAACAATGGATCGGCCGAATTATCTTCTCAAGAAACTCACGATTTTTTGTTCTCTATTTTTCTTGAATATTTTGGTATTTTAGAAAAATATTGTGTTAAATAAATTATGGAATCCAAGACACAAGTCAAGATCCACAATTAAACACACACACAAAAATCGATTTTCTTGCCTCAATAATGATGTAAAAATCGGCCAACACCAATGTCATATTTATAGGTGTTTGGGGGGCTACTCTAGGGACCTTAATGAGGATATGGTAAGGAGACCCAATAGATATCTTCTTTCCAATATTAGGACTCTTTCTAATATTAAGACTCTATTAATATCATCTTAGTCCACTAAAAGGTTGATATTACACTTCCTACCAAAATCCCAAATTACGAAATTGGGCTCCTTTTTGAATTAACTATTTCTCGTATTTAATATATTCCATATCCATTAATTAATTTAAGCTACTAATAGCTTTTAATTAATTAATATATTATACATGAGTATACCACTCGAATTTTATTATTATATCGGAAAATTAATTCCACCTGTAGGGTTTAATATAATAATCATTTCGAGTGCCTCAAGGGACATGATCAACCCGACTGGTCGGGACACGATTTCTAGCTATAATATTAATTATCATATAAATAATAATATTGCCCAAAATATTGAGCATGTTGAGTCAATCATTGTGGCTCTCACCCATGATAAATCAAAGCAATTAATATTAAATATATATAATTAAATATTTATCTCTAGAATTAAGAAATAATAATTGTCCGAGATGTACATTCTTCTTATAGTCAGTACAGAAGAATCTATCTCACCTCGATCTTTGCAACGTATAGCGAATACGCTAATATATGCTAATGGTCAAGACCAACCAATCTCAAGCATATAATACAACCTCTTATATAACGGTCTAATGTTATATAGATTGTGAAGTAAATATTACTATATAAGGAACCGATAATGTGATCTTCTGTGTGACACGACACACTACATTATCTACAATATAAAGTAATTTAGACTACATTTTCATAACCATATCGTGAATAAATATGCAAAATATGTGATAAATGAATTGAATATTCTCATAGATAAGACCGGAAAATTAGGTAATACAAGCATAAAGTATGCTTTTACGTATACAACCCTAACAATCTCCCACTTATACTCAAAGCATGATTTTGAAGTATACTATCTAGACTATGTCTATCTATCTCCCACTTATACTCAAAGCAATGCTGACATACATCTCAACCCCATTCCTTCCACATGCCCTTCAAATGACTTTGAGGGCAACCCTTTCGTGAAAGGATCAGCTAGGTTGTCTTCAGATGCTATCTTGCAGACAATGATCTTTCTTCTCTTCACAAAATCTCGAATGATATGATATTTGCGCTTGATATGTTTGCTTGCTTTGTGGTCCTGTGGTTCCTTCGAATTTGTAACAGCACCGGTATTATCACAATAAAGTGTAATACTCCTAGGCAAATCAGGAATCACACCCAAATCTTTTAGGAAGTACTTGAGTCATACCGCCTCTTTAGCTGCCTCTGAGGCTGCTATATACTCGGCTTCCATGGTAGAGTCCGCTATGCATTTCTGCTTCACACTCCTCCAACTGATGGCTCCACCTCCGAAAGTGAAAACATATCCAGAAGTTGATTTTGACTTTTCTTTATCCGCACTGAAATCCGAGTCAGTGTAACCCAAAGAACAAAGTGTATCTGATTAATATACAAGCATATGCTCCCTAGAACTTCTCAGGTACTTAAGTATATGCTTGATAGCAATCCAATGTCCCGGTCCTGGGTTCGACTGATATCTCTCCACCATGCCTACAACATGACAGATATCAGGCCTAGTGCAAAGCATAGCATACACGAGGCTTCCCACTACCGAAGCACTAGGGACCAGCTTCATGTCATATATCTCCTTCTGTGTCTTAGGACACATAGCCTTAGATAGCTGAATTCCATGTCTGTAAGGTAAAAAAACCTTTCTTGGAACTCTCCATACTAAACCGCTTTAGAACCATATCGATATAGGATGCTTGAGATAGGCACAACATCCTTTTCTTGTGATCTCGAAAGATCTTAATACCAAGGATGTGCCAGACTTCTCCCAAATCCTTCATATCGAATTGCTCAAACAGCCATACCCTTACGTCTGATAATACTTTCACATTGTTTCCAATTAGAAGTATATCATCCACGTACAGTATAAGAAACACTAGCACGTTTCCATTGCACTTTTTGTATACACAAACCTCACTAGGACACTGTTCAAAACCATATAAGTTAATGACCTCATCAAATCGCATGTTCCAAGACCTTGATGCTTGCTTGAGACCATAAATGGCTCTCTTAAGCTTGCACACTAAGTGCTCCTCTCCTTCAGCAATGAATCCCTCAGGTTGGCGCATATAGATTTCTTTATCAAGACTCCCGTTCAAGAACGCAGTCTTGACATCCATTCGCCAAATCTCCATATATCCAATTGAGCAGCTATAGCTAAGAGAATCCGATCAATTTAAGCATGGCTACCGGCGAAAAGGTCTCATCATAGTCGATGCCCTCCTCCTGAGTGTAACCTTTCTCACCAAGTCTTGCTTTGAAGGTTTCAACCTTCTCTTTTGTAATATCCGCATTTTTCTTTCCCCTTGTATTTTCTTTTTCGGTGTATTTCTCGGTCGTAGTGACCCTCATGTACCTTACAGTGTATCTTTCCCGTCATCTATTGATCTGATTCTCGTTATTGTTGTGCAAACCGCTGTTTCGGGGTTGCCGTGGATCCATTCTATGTTTTGATGCGTCTAGAGATGTTCCGTTTGATGTTTCGATTATATTTCGGTGTTTTGGACCGTTTATATTTCGTACCTAGCGCACGCTATCTTTTCTGCATAGCACACACTAGATGTCCCTTAGTAGCGCACGCTACAACTACTTCATAGCGCGCGCTAGAGAGCAAGACCTGGGAGTGGCAGTGCTATTTCCAGCCTTCTGGACTGGCGTATTAGCGTACGCTACGTAGACTAGCGCACGCTAATGTTGGGAGGCTAGCGCACGCTGAGATACCCGGTAGCGTGCGCTAGCGTAAGTGTCCAGTACTGGAAAGTTTACTACTGAACTCGGTCAGGTGCCAGGTAGCGCACGCTACGCTTGTATGGTAGCGCACGCTAACGGGTCAGGTGAGTAGTGGGCAGTTAACTTTTGGACTCGGCTGATGTCCAGGTAGCGCACGCTATTGGTCGATAGCACGCGCTACCGAGAGGTTATTAGCGTACGCTACGTTTCGAGTAGCGCACGCTAACGGTCAGAAGTATGGCTACTGGACTGGGACGCTAACTGGATGGCCTGTAGTTTTGTCCCGTTAGCGTATGCTAACCTTGAGGATTAGCGCGCGCTAACACTCCCTGGATATATAAACCAGGGAGTTGACCCAGATGAACGTATTACGTTCATTTCTTCTCCTCCCCGCGGCTTAGAGCTCCTTTGGCTATTTTGGGCTATTCTTGGCGATTTCTTCTTCCAATCATCTCATCCAACATCTTCCTTGAGTTCTTGGTGTATTATAACAAAATCAACACGAATCTTTCATCCTAATCCAAGGTAAAATCTCTTAGAACCCTACTTTTAAATAAATAGGGGGTTTTGGGATTTTCGTACGATTCGTTTCATTTTGTTGGTGGATTCATGATGAATATGGTTAATTTTGTCAATATCATTAGTTTTCCTACGGATTGATGGTATATTTTCATGGTTTTGCGAAATCGAGAGGGTTTGGTTGTGGTCCGCCATCGTTGCTATTTTTGTACGAATATACATGAATCGTAGGCGGGTTTGCAGGTGTATTCCATTTCCGTATTCGTCTAGAGTTGGTTGTGATTATGTTCTTCGAATCGTTAGGTTCGGTTCCGTTGATTTCTAGCAATCGTCGGTGGTTATCCTTTCCGTTCGTTGCGTCATCAATTATTCAAGGCAAGTAATTCTTGGAAACCTTTATGCTTAACGTGAAATGGTGATGTATATTGTGTGTGCTTTACTAACCTAGGGAGGGTCCGACGGGGCCTCGAGGGAATCTATGGCTTTGTCCTGGATTCATGAGTTTGTTTCGCTAGCCAGCTCGGGAGGGTCCTTAGAGGCCTCGAGTGGGATTCGTGGCTTCGTCCCGGTCCTAGGTGACGTGTGGTGCTTGATTTGTTTTATGAATGTGGCCAGCTCGGGAGGGTCCTTAGAGGCCTCGAGTGGGATTCGTGGCTTCGTCGCAGTCCTAGGCAAATTGATTGTGACTGTTTGTTTCCGGAAAAGACATGTCTGGTTTTGGTTTTTGAAATGATATTGGTGCATGTACTATGAAATGTGTAAGCGATTGGTTTGCCTTGATTACTTGTACTAGCGTAATTGCTAACCCCTTTGGGGACCCGTTTTGGGGAAATTCTTGTTATGAATTTCAGGTCATGATTATCCGGACGAGCGAGCACCGGGACAGTACGAGGATGTTGGCCAGGGTCGTTGACATGTGCATTTGGGTCTTCTTATTTCTTTTGTTCATTTCGATATGGTTGTTTCCACAGTTATAAACTTATAAATTGTACTCGCGAGTACTTAGGCTTTTCATTTCAAACTCCGTATTGTATTACTTTAAATTGTTACATTGTCGGATGATGCTTATTTCGACGGTTGCTCCGGGCGTATCCTTATATGTCATATTGTTTAAATGTGTGTCCTCGCTAACCGAGATGGTTAGTCGAGTGGTGTTTTCTTTTTGTAGCCTGGTGGGTCCCATGTAGGGGTCCACGGCACTGTAATATACTCCAAACATCTTGGGGTGTTACAGAAAATGGTATCAGAGCCCTAGGTTTATGGATACCTAGGCTTGTCGGTTATTTGGGTCTAGTCGTGTTTTGTTTTGCACATTGTCACACCGCTGCCAGCATCTCGGTACTACAGTGTTCATAAGTTCCCTTACTCGATTCTTTACTTTCTCGTACTGTATTCCGTTTCTTGAACTATGGTTATTCTCCCTCTTTTTATTATCATCGTATTTGCTTTTTCCTCCCTTACTCATCCTCGATATACGTATGTTATCTCTTAACACCAGTATGGATGCCGGAGGAAACCGCGGTCGTGGTCGTGGTCGTAGACGCGGCCGAGGACGTGGGGCAGCCGGTGGGGCGGCCACGTCGCATTCTTCGGGAGCCGGCAGTACCGGCGACCGTCACAGTCATGCTTCTTCTCAGGAGCGCGCCGATCTTGGTATTGCGGCTGTTATGCAGCAAATGGTTAACCATATGGCGGAGATAGCTCAGGTGGTTCAGAATCCGGATCCGACCCATGCTAATCGGGGTGGAGCGGACCGTTGGCTCCAAGATGTCATCAAGATGCATCCTCCTCAGTTTTCCGGAGCATCAGACCTTATCGGCTGGGAGGTGTGGATCAAGGAGATATCTAAGGTCTTCGTTGCCACCAATTGTACCGAGGATCGTAAGGTCCCTATTGCCCAGTACTTTCTCACTAGGGATGCTACGGATTGGTGGGAGGCCGTTGGGCCCAAAGACCATGTTGCTTCGTGGGCCGAATTTCAGGAATTGATGGAGACCGAATATTGTCCGTGGCTGGTCAGACAGGCTCGAGTGCATGCTTTCTATGATGCTCAACCACGGGATATTCCCGTATCCCAAGCTATTGCCGATTTTAACAAGGAGTTGGGCTATGTGAAGACCCAAGTTGTCGAATAGAGCGACAAAATTTTCCATTTTTCCAGGAGGATGAAACTATCCATTCGGGACTATATGTCTGGGCTCGTCTGTACTACTTTGAAGGATTATCAGAGTCGATCTCTTGCTTATGATATGTCGGTGACGGCTAGTGCGGCGGTCCGAGAGAGTAAGAAGCAGAAATCCGCTGGGGATTTCTCGGGTTACAAGGGTGGAAGTCAGCAGAAATCTCAACCTGCAAACATTTCTACGGGTGGTTCGGCTCGTTTTTCTGGGAGTTTCCGAAGTGCCGCCGGAACCTTCGTCCGGGACCCCAGATGCTTTAACTGTGGCAAGCCAGGCCACGTGAACCGGGATTGTCCTCGTCCACCTTTGACTTGTCATACTTGTGGTCAGTCGGGCCACAAGGCTTCTTTTTGCGAGAAGCTCACACAGTTTCGCGGCGCCCGTTCTTCTCACCCAGCACCTATGGAGCCGAGTGTGAACCAGGGCTCATTTGCTCCGCCTCCACCGCCGAGTGCCGGCCGAGGTAGGGGTCGGGGTCAGCCCGCTAGAGAAGGAGCTTCCAGTGTCGGCTCTGCCCAACCGCGTATCTACGAGATGAGGAGGGCCGATGATCCAGCAGCTACTGTGGCGACAGGTACCGTTCATATCCATTCCCATCCTGTCATTGTGCTTTTTGATTCGGGTGCTACGCATTCATTCATTTCTGTAGAGTGTGTACGTCGTTTGAGTCTCGACTGCTTGTCACCTTGCAAGCCTTTCATCGTTAAACTTCCTAGCGGTGATAGAATTGTCGGTGATCGAGAAGTTCGGGACTGTTCTGTGTTTATTTGTGAGAGGGCTTGGCTCTCTAATCTTATTGTCGTGGGTATCGAGGGTGAGGATTTAATTCTCGGGGATAATTGGCTCGAGCGGCATGGTGCAATCATGAACTACCGCACGAGGATCATTACCATGATAGCCGAGGATGGCACTGAACATTCTTTCGCGGGACAAAAGAGAAACCAGAAGCTCGTTATTAACGCCTTGAAGGCGATGAGACTCCTGCGGAAAGGGTGTACTGGTTATTAGTGCTATTCCTTGAAGGCGGAGGATGGTGGAGTCGATCTTTCGTCGATTCCAGTTGTTAGTGAGTTTCCTGATGTGTTTCCTGACGAGTTTCCGGGATTGCCGCCGGATCGTGAGGTTGAGTTTGCTATAGAGTTAGAGCCGGGCGCGGCTCCGATTTCGAAGGCACCGTATCGCATGGCACCTTCAGAGATGGCCAAGTTGAAGAAGCAGTTGAGTGAGCTTCTTGAGTCGGAGTATATTCGGCCGAGCACCTCGCCTTGGGGCGCACCAGTCCTGTTTGTGTGAAAGAAGGATGGCTCACTACGTTTGTGTATCGACTATCACGAACTAAACAAAGTGACCATCAAGAACAAGTATCCTTTGCCGAGGATTGATGACTTGTTCGATCAGTTGCAGGGAGCTGCGGTATTCTCGAAGATTGATTTGAGATCGGGGTACTACCAGCTCCAGGTGAGAGAGTTCTATGTGCCGAAAACAGCTTTTCGGACGAGATACGGACATTATGAGTTCGTAGTTATGCCTTTCGGGTTAACCAATGCGCCGGCGGTGTTCATGCAGTTGATGAACAAAGTCTTTATCGAGTATTTGGATAAGTGTGTCGTCGTCTTCATTGACGATATTTTTATTTATTCAAGGAACGAGGAAGAGCATGCCCGTCATTTGAGGATAGTGTTAGACATTTTGAGGACCGAGCAACTCTATGCGAAGTTCTCGAAATGTGAGTTCTGGCTGAGGGAAGTGATGTTTTTGGGTCACGTGATTTCTGCCGAGGGAGTTCGTGTGGATCCGCAGAAAATTGAGGCAGTGTTGGATTGGGCACCGCCCACGAATGTGAAGGAGGTCCGTAGTTTCTTGGGTTTGGCTGGCTACTATCATAGGTTCGTCGAGGGTTTCTCAAAACTAGCTCGGCCACTTACACAGTTGCTCCAGAAATCCGAGAAGTTCTTCTGGAATGACGAGAGGTAGTTGAGTTTTGAGGAACTGAAGAAGCGTTTGACCTCAGCCCCGGTTTTGGCGTTGCCATGTGGCAACGAGGGTTTTGCCGTTTACAGTGATGCTTCGGGTCAGGGTCTTGGGTGCGTATTGATGCAGCACGGCAAAACCATCGCATATGCATCGAGGCAGTTGAGGACGTATGAGCTTAACTACCCTACTCATGATTTGGAGTTAGCGGCAGTTGGTTTTGCGCTCAAGATTTGCCGTCACTACATTTTCGGCTCTGCATGTCAGATTTTTACCGATCATAAAAGTCTGAAATACATATTTACTTAGCGGGAGTTGAATATGAGGCATAGGAGGTGGTTAGAGCTGATTAAGGATTATGACCTCGAAATCCTTTATCATCCGGGCAAGGCGAACGTCGCGGCCGACGTCTTGAGTCGGAAACCGATTGCGTTGCGAACGCTTGAGGTCCTTACGTCTTAGTTTGAGCTTCGGCGGGCTTTGATCGAGTTAGATGTTGAGGTTTTGTTGCCTGGAGCTGTCGGGCCACTTTGTGCTTTAGAGATTTCGTCGTCTTTGGTCGATGAAATTAAGCTGAAGCAATTAGAGGATCCGATGATTACTCAAATCCGAGAGAACGTTCTTAAGGGAAAGTCTCCTGGGTTTGTGATTCATGAGGATGGTGTTTTTCGATTCCAGAGTCGGCTTTGTGTACCGAACAACTCAGAGCTGAAACAGAGTATTTTGCGTGAGGCCCATGCTACACCTTACTCCGTTCATCCTGGTTCGAGTAAGATGTACAAGGACCTGAGGAGGAATTTCTGGTGGAATGATATGAAGGAAGAGGTCGCGCAGTTTGTAGCGAGATGTTTGACTTGTCAGCAGGTCAAAATCGAGCATCGCCGATCGGTCAAGTTATTGCAGTCACTTCCCGTTCCGGAATGGAAATGGGAAGATATATCGATGGATTTCGTTACGAGTTTGCCGAGATCGAGGTCGGGCATGAATATGGTTTGGGTGATTGTTGATCGTCTGACCAAATCGGCATATTTTCTAGGCATCAAGGACACTTGGGGCCCGGAGAAGTTAGCACATGTGTTTATCGCGCAGATTGTGAGGCTTCACGGTACTCCGAAGTCTATTGTTTCGGATCGTGATGGCCCTTTTGTATCGCACTTTTGGCAGGCGGTGCATAAGGCGTTGGGTACTTGTTTGCATTTGAGTACCTCTTTTCATCCCCAGTCAGATGGACAGTCGGAACGCACTATCCAGACATTCGAGGATATGTTGCGTGCTTGTGCTCTCGATTGGAGTAGTGACTGGGAGGAGCATTTGCCATTAATTGAATTCACGTACAACAATAGTTGGCACGCGTCGATTCGGATGGCACCGTATGAGGCGCTCTACGGGCGGCGTTGTCGATCGCCGATTTGTTGGAATGAGGCGTCCGATTTGGTTGGGACCGAACCGGATGTCGTTTTAGAGATGAGGCGGAAGATAGAATTAATTCGAGAACGGATGTTGACTGCCCAGAGTTGACAGAAGTCATATGCCGATGTCCGTCGTCGACCTTTAGAATTCGAGGTGGGAGACCACGTTTTATTGAAGGTGTCGTCGACGAGAGGAGTTTTCCGTTTCGGGAAGAAGGGGAAGTTGAGACCGAGATTTATTGGACCCTTCGAGATTCTCGAGCGAGTCGGTGGGTTAGCATACCGTTTGGCGTTACCCCCGGCCTTGAGTCATGTTCATAGCGTTTTTCATGTTTCCCAGCTGAGGAAATATGTCCCAGATCCTAGTCACGTCATCGATTATGGTGAGATTGACATCGCCGAGGATATTACTTTTGAGGAGCGTCCTTTGAAGATTTTAGAGCATCGGGAGAAACGACTGAGGCATAAGACCATGCCTTTGGTCAAGGTGCAGTGGTCGAGACACGGTGTCGAGGAGGCAACTTGGGAAACCGAGGATAGCATGCGTGCTAGGTACCCTGAGTTGTTTGTTTCTTAAGTTTCGGGACGAAACTTGTTTTTAGAGGGGTAGAATGTAATATCTGCATTTTTCTTTCCCCTTGTATTTTCTTTTTCGGTGTATTTCTCATTCGTAGTGACCCTCATGTACCTTACAGTGTATCTTTCCCGTCATCTATTGATCTGATTCTCGTTATTGTTGTGCGGAACTGCTGTTTCGGGGTTGCCGTGGATCCATTCTATGTTTTGATGCGTCTGGAGATGTTCCGTTTGACGTTTCGTTTATATTCCGGTGTTTTGGACCGTTTATATTTCGTACCTAGAGCACGATATCTTTTCTGCATAGCGCACGCTAGATGTCCCTTAGTAGCGCACGCTACGACTGCTTCGTAGCGCGCGCTAGAGAGCAAGCCCTGGGAGTGGCAGTGCTATTTCCAGCCTTCTGGACTGGCGTATTAGCGTACGCTACGTAGACTAGCGCACGCTAATGTCGGGAGGCTAGCGCACGCTGAGATACCCAGTAGCGTGCGCTAGCGTGAGTGTCCAGTACTAGATAGTTTACTACTGAACTCAGTCAGGTGCCAGGTAGCACACGCTACGCTTGTATGGTAGCGCACGCTAACGGGTCAGGTGAATAGTGGGCAGTTAACTTTTGGACTTGGCTGATGTCCAGATAGCGCACGCTATTGGTCGATAGCGCACGCTATCGAGAGGTTATTAGCGCACGCTATGTTTCGAGTAGCGCACGCTAACGGTCAGAAGTCTGGCTACTGGACTGGGACGCTAACTGGATGGCCTGTAGTTTTGTCCCGTTAGCGCACGCTAACCTTGAGGATTAGCGCGCGCTAACAGTCCCTAGCTATATAAACCAGGGAGTTGACCCAGATGAACGTATTACGTTTATTTCTTCTCCTCCCCGCGGCTTAGAGCTCCTCTGGCGATTTTGGGCGATTCTTGGCGATTTCTTCTTCCAATCATCTCATCCAACATCTTCCTTGAGTTCTTGGTGTATTATAACAACATCAACACGAATCTTTCATCCTAATCCAAGGTAAAATCTCTTAGAACCCTACTTTTAAATGAATTGGGGGTTTTGGGATTTTCGTCTGATTCGTTCCGTTTTGTTGGTGGATTCATGATGAATATGGTTAATCTTGTCAATATCATTAGTTTTCCTATGGATTCATGGTATATTTTCATGGTTTTGCGAAATCGAGAGGGTTTGGTTGTGGTCCGCCCTCGTTGCTATTTTTGTACGAATATACATGAATCGTAGGCGAGTTTGCGGGTGTATTCCATTTCCGTATTCGTCTAGAGTTGGTTGTGATTATGTTCTTCGAATCATTAGGTTCGGTTCCGTTGATTTCTAGCGTTCGTCGGTGGTTATCCTTTCCGTTCGTTGCGTCATCAATTATTCAAGGCAAGTAATTCTTGGAAACCTTTATGCTTAACGTGAAATGGTGATGTGTGTGTGCTTTACTCACCTCGGGAGGGTCCGATGGGGCCTCGAGGGAATCTATGGCTTTGTCCTGGATTCATGAGTTTGTTTCGCTAGCCAGCTCGGGAGGGTCCTTAGAGGCCTCGAGTGGGATTCGTGGCTTCGTCCCGGTCCTAGGTGGCGTGTGGTGCTTGATTTGTTTTATGAATGTTGCCAGCTCAGGAGGGTCCTTAGAGGCCTCGAGTGGGATTCGTGGCTTCGTACCGGTCCTAGGCAAATTGATTGTGACTGTTTGTTTCCGGAAAAGACATGTCTGGTTTTGGTTTTTGAAATGATATTGGTGCATGTACTATGAAATGTGTAAGCGATTGGTTTGCCTTGATTACTTGTACTAGCGTAATTGCTAACCCCATTGGGGACCCGTTTTGGGGAAATTCTTGTTATGAATTTCAGGTCATGATTATCCAGACGAGCGAGCACCGGGACAGTACGAGGATGTTGGCCAGGGTCGTTGACATATGCATTTGGGTCTTCTTATTTCTTTTGTTCATTTCGATATGGTTGTTTCCACAGTTATAAACTTATAGATTGTAGCTTTTCATTTCAAACTCCGTATTGTATTACTTTAAATTGTTACATTGTCAGATGATGCTTATTTCGCCGGTTGCTCCGGGCGTATCCTTATAAGTCATATTGTTTAAATGTGTGTCCTCGCTAACCTAGATGGTTAGTCGAGTGGTATTTTCTTGTTGTAGCCTGGTGGGTCCCATGTAGGGGTCCACGGCGCTGTAATATACTCCAAACATCTCGGGGTGTTACACCTTTCGATCCTCTCTTACGCTTGTAGACCCACTTACTTCCAATGGATTTTACTTCATTGGGTAGCTCTACTAGCTCCCACACTTGATTAGAATCCATAGATCCCATTTCGAATTCCATTGCCGTTTGCCAGGATTCAGCATCCTTGTCTTGAACTGCCTGCCTATACGTACATGGATCCGTTTCATCCTGGTCCGGGGAGTGGTCCGAAGACGCTCCCACACTGATGAAATGTTCAGGTTGACGAACAACCCTCCCACTACGACGAGGCGTGTCCTTGGTTTGCGTATCCACAATAGTGTCGATACGTGGTACACTAGGTGTTTGCACAATTGGTATTGTCGAAATCTTGCCCCTAAGTTCTTCTAGAATGACCTCACTCCTAGGATTGTGGCTTATTACATAGTCCTCCTCTAAGAACCGAGCATTGGTGCTAACAATGACCTTCTGGTCTTTAGGACTGTAGAATCGGCCACCCTTTGTTCTCTTCGGATATCCTACAAACACTTGTACTTCTGTATGAGATGCCAACTTATCAGCTTCCTTATTCAGCACGTGTGCTGGTGAACCCCAAATCCGAACATGTCCTAGAAAGGCTTGCGCCCATTCCACAGTTCTGCGGGTGTTTTTGGAACTGATTTCGAAGGCACTAAGTTTAGAATGTACGCCGTTGTTTCTAAGGCGTATCCCCAAAACGAAATAGACATATCAGAATAACTCATCATTGACCTAACCATCTCTAATAAAGTACGACTCCTTAGTTCAGTAACACCATTTTGTTGTGGTCTACCAGGCGCTGTGAGCTGGGAAGTAATCTCCTCATGTGACAAGAAATCTAAAATTCTCCATTAAGGTACTCGCCACCACGATCAGATCGTAGTGACTTGATACTCTACCCATGACGCTTCTACGTTTCAGCCTTGAATTCTTTGAACTTATCAAAAGATTCAGACTTAAGTTGCATCAAATAGATGTATCCATATCTCGAATAATCATCTATAAATGTGATGAAGTATTCAAAACCACCCTTAGCCTGGATGTTCATTGGACCACATACATCGGTGTGTACTAATTCCAATACATTTTGTGCATGATTTCTTTTGCTTTGGAAAGCCCTTTTAGTCATTTTACCTTCTAGAAAGGATTCGCAGGTTGGAAATGACTCAAATTAGAGCGAATCCAATGGGCTATCGCTCACCAATCTTTGAATCCTTCTAAGGTTAATATGACCCAATCGTAAATGCCACGAATATGTTGGATTTATGCTCGAAGGTTCTTTTCTTTTATTAGGATTAGTCAAAGAATTAATTGATTTATAATTATGCAAGGGAGCTGGTGCAGCATTAATGATATAAAGTTCTTCATTATAAGTACTCCCGCAAATATATTCACCATTTCTTTTAACAATTGCATTATCTTCAAAAGAAACTGTATATCCATCACGACGCAATTTAGAAACTGAAATTAAATTCATTCTAAAATCAGGTACTAATAATACATTATTTAGAACTAGAATCATATCATTAACTTTTAACTGCACGAGTCCCACTGCAACAGCCTTCAGCCTGGAATAGTCGCCCTAGCTAATAGTAATCTCATCCGCACTAAGTACTTTGGTTACTTGAAACCCCTGCGAGTCATAACAAACATGATCATTGGAGCCCGAATCTACTATCCACGAAGTGATAGAACAGGTAGCCAAATATGTTTTGACTACTAGTGAATGAGACGTAACTTTCTTAGGGCAGTCACTCTTGAAATGTCCCATCAGACCGCACTTATAGCATTTGCCCTTCGGCTTTTTGTTTGCCTCGGACTGAGGAGCCTTGGACTGAGTAGCCTTACCCTTATCTTTGAAGGTTGCCACTTGCTTATGGCCGACCTGCTTTTTCTTATTTCCCTATTTGGGTTTTGAAGAAGTTGCACCGGTTGCCGCAAGAATCTGATGATAACCTTGTTTGAAGAGACCGTCAGCAGATTGAAGCTCTGTCAGAAGTTCCGCCAAAGTGTAAGTCCTAGGATTCATATTGTAGTTAAGGCGGAACTTCTCAAAGCTTCTTGGTAAACTGCCCAAGATAATATCGACCTGCGACTCCGCATTGATAGTGGCCCCCAGTATGCTCAGTTCGTTCAAATGAGACATTATTTTAAGAACGTGATCCGTTACTGGGGTCCCTTCAGACATTTGGGTTGTCATCAAAACCCTCATTGCATTTTTCCTAGCCGCCCGGTTCTGATGATCAAACATCTCAGTGAGATTTTTCATCATTTCCGCGGCCGAGCCCATCGTCTGATGCTGATGCTGCAATACATTTGTCATTGAATCCAAAATGTAACAGCGAGCTATCTCATCAGACTTTTTCCATTTCCGGAATTCATCCAACTCTTCAGGAGTGGCATCCGTTTCTGGTTCCAAAGGGCTCTCCTCAGTTAAAACAAATTTATGCCCCTCGGCAGTTAAGACAATATCAAGATTTCTTTTCCAGTCGGCAAAGTTAGTGCCATCAAGTTTGTTTTCTTTGAGAATAACAGATAGTGGATTGAGAGACATCTGAGAATAAAATTAGAAACACCATTCATCACATAATTCGACGCATAATATATTGAAAAACCTTAAAAACACAATATATATGCAATCAACCAACACCTTGAAAAACCGCACATGCAAAGCCACGATAGTGTGGACGTTTACACATACATTTTCAAGTAGATTTTAACGTCTTTAATTTTACTATCTAGCCAAGATGCGTTTTGACAAGTAAAATTAATAGTTGGTTCCTCTTGGCCATGTATTTAATTAACATAGACTCCGATGGGGAGCTTATTAATCAATACACCTAAGTGAACACCATAATTTAACAAACCTTAGAATATCATTTAATGATAATATTCCTACAGATGGAGACGTCCTTTCATAAAAAATAATATTCATATTTTTGTTATCAAATTTGAAGTTTAAAACTAGTGAGCCAATAATTAGCACATCCGATGTGGAGGAAGACTCTAATGTCAACGCGCATGCTAATTATTTCACAATTTAAACCAATTATGGAGGCCAATTTGATTTTGAAAAATCAATTTAAAATCACTTAGTTATTTTGAAAAGTAAGATTTTTCTAATTTTCTCGTCCTAACATCCAAGGAAACATATCACGCATATATCAAAACAATAAAACCAACAAAATGAAAAAGTGGATAATTAAATCCAATTATCATGGTTTTTATTCCTTGTTTTCAATAACGAGAAAATCATCGGCTCGTTTGCTCCCATTGCTTCAAGCATCTCGCGGAAAAACGAATCGAACGACCCGAATCTGGACAACTTGACCTGCTGCCCGCTGCCCGAACTGCACGACCCGCTGCCCGATCTGCCCTGCTGGCCGAGTGCAGTAGGCCACAGCCGAGTGCAGTAGGCCACGGCCGAGTGCAGCTGCTGGCCGAGTCCCGATCGGCACCTTGCTGGTCTCGGTCGGTTCGCCTGATCGGGACTCCTCTTCGCGCTGGACTTCTTTCTCTTTTGTATTTACAGCAAATTACAAGAAAAATAAATCCTATTCTACCCGTGGATTTTCTCACGGGAAAAACTTAGACATGTCTCAAAACCGGGCCAAATTACCAAAAATGTGTAAATAAATAAAAACATCACATAGCCATGATAATTGGATCATATTCTCCTGCAAGACAAATTCTAGCAAAATATTCCAAAAATCATAATACATGAATATTTAATTGCTAGCATATTAATCACCAAATTAATTAAATTGAACAGAACCTAAAGACCGGCTCCGATACCAATTGTTGGAATATAAAACGCAGCGGAAGCAAGTTGGCGAAAATATTTTAAGAAGGGTTTTATAAACTAACCAACATAAAAACCGAATCTATTTAGGCTTGTCAATTAATCAACTAAACAGATTAACAAACAATTAAATACACATATTTATGCATGGGAGTTGGTAATTTATACCTTTGACGCGAAGTGATAGGAAATCCCTTTTGGTCGATTTATCTCTGTAACACCCCCAAAACCATCCGGGATATTACAACGCCATGGGTCCCGCGCCGGAAGCCACCAGGCTAAAAATCATTTCAAAAACGTTTAAAATGCTGAAAGGCCAATGACGGTAATATTTTAAATACCCAAAACATTTATCAAAACGTAATTCTCAAATACCGTCACAAAATACCAGTTGAAAAATACAAGGCGAAATGCCAAATCTCGACAGTTCAAGATGTACGTTAAGCCACCCCTTAAACGTACCGACATAATAGTTTAGGAAAAGGTTTAACGAAATAACCCAAGTTGGCAAAGTGCCAAAAGGCCATTTTGAAAGTATACATGAGTTGGTAAAAATACCGAAAAAGCCATTTTGAAATATAGACACGCAGCGGATAAAACTCAGTTCAAAATATACATTTGCAGAGATAATAAAACAACCAGAAAATAATAATCGATTCCCAAAATAATGCCCCGGCCAGTATCACCGGGAAGCTCATCTCTTCACGACCGCGACGGGGTCAGCCACAATACTGAATAATGATATCGATCACATCACATAAATAATTACATACCAATATAATAATACTATAAGAATACTACCAATGTAATCTTACCGTCATAACCTTACCAATCCAAAGCAATCCATACCAATTCAATCCTTACCATAATTTACATTTTGCATTCTCAAATGACGAAATGAACCAACAACAGTCATTTGTACTGAACCAAAACAATACTCAAAATCCTCAAAAACATCATCATAACTCATAAGTGGGAAATAATCTATCTGTGCCAAACCGTGTCCGTCGGATCGCACAATCAAATACCAATCCTGAGAAGAACCAAACAAACACAATACATCTGTAGATCAACTACCACAAAATAATGATAACAAATCCAAAACATCGATGCATAGCCCAATGATAAGTGTCAGTTTTGTACACTTATCCATGGTTTGTATTGATAAAATTCAACCATAATTAAGCTAATCTACTCATTTTTTGCTTTTAATTAATTAGTTTTAATAATTTTATTTTTATCGGATGATGATCGGATTAAATAACCGATTTACTCAAGAAATAACATGTTTATTAAATATTCTCTTTGTTAAATTTTTATATATTCATGTTGTAGGGCTTTTAGAGACGAATTCGGCAGTCTTTCCGGATTCAACATCAGAGTTATATATCAAAAGTTATCATCCGAAGAAGATTTGGGGCAAAAACGCAAAGTCTAAGAAATTCTGGGCTGAAAACGTAACTCTCAAAGCAACCAGTGAACAAATTGACAAAGACAAGTTACGGCCATAACATTCAGGAGTTACGGCCGTAAGTCATCCTTGTTACGGCCGTAACTCCTGAATGTTACGGCCGTAACTCTTGACTGATTGTTATGATTTGTTTAATTTTTTATACTTTTTGTGTATTATTGATGTAATATCCGGTATTTTTCTTTCCCTTGTATTTTCATTTTTGGTATATTTCTCGGTCATAGTGACCCTCATGTATCTTTCAGTATGTCCTTCCTGTCAATTGTTGAATTGTATTCTCGTTATTGTTCGTTGTTTCAACTTTCCTCACATGAGTTCGACTTTGTTAGATCACCATTAATTTTTGGTGACTCCAAAAATTATAAATCTTTGCAATATTATAGAACATCGAGTTAGCTTTCCAATGGTTCAAACGGTGAGTCAATCGGAGTCCCATTGAGAGAGTTATGGTCGTTTCGCTTTTGGCCGAGCACTTCCAGAGCCTTTCGGCCGATAGGGGGTCGATAGACTCTCTGCCGGCATTCAGTATGGGTATCGGTTGGGCCTATCGGCCGATAGGCTGGCCGATAGGTAAATTTCTTCACCTTCGAACTTCCAGAGCCTTTCGCCGATAAGGGGGTCGATAGACTCTCTGCCGGCATTCCGTATGGGTATCGGTTGGGCCTATCGGCCGATAGGTGGCCGATAGGTTCTCGTGTTACACTATAAATGTGTTGTTTTGAGCGTGAAGCTCATTTCCTTCCCCATTTTCCACCTGCGCGAGAGAGAAGTTATAGAGGGGGAGAGTTCTTCATCCGGGGGTCGATTTTCATCATTTCTTTTCGGTTGTGAGGCTCGGATAATCAATCTAACGCGTGTTCTACGGATCTTAACACTTGAATCACTCAAGGTAATATCTCTTGAAACCCTACCTTTTTGGATAATTGGGGATTTTGGGGTTTTGTCCGATCCTTTCCGTTTTGTTGATGGATTCTTGATGAATATGATTAATCTTGTTGATATCATTAGTTTTCCTACGGATTCATGGTATATTTTCATAGTTTTGCGGAATCGAGAGGGTTTGGTTGTGGTCCGCCCTCGTTGTTATTTTTGTGCGAATATACATGAATCGTAGGCGGGTTTCCGGGTGTATTCCATTTCCGTAATCGTTTAGAAGTGGTTGTGATTGTGCTATTCGAATCGTTAGGTTCATTTCCGCCGGTTCCTTGCGGTCGTGTTCAACTCTTCCGTTCCGTTCGTGTCATCGTCTAATTAATCGAGGCAAGTATCCTTATGAACTTATAATCTTGACATAGTAGTTTTGTATGAGAAATTGTGTGTGTGTATGCTCACTACGGGCTAGACTCGACGGGGTCTCGGTAGGGTTCCACGAAGCTGTGGACCGCGAGCTTGCTTTTAACCACTGTGGGTTAGATCCGACGGGGTCTCGGCAGGGATCCACGAAGCTGTGGGTCCGCGGTTAATTGTGGTGCATTTTACAAATGTGGTTTTGATTATTGGCATTTCCGGAAATGAGCGTTTTGGAAATTATGATTTCTTGATGGCATGCATTACTATATGTGTAAGATGTAAAATGTTCATTTGGTTACTTGTACTAGCGTAATTGCTAACCCCTCTGGGGACCCGTTTTGGGGAAATTCGTTTTATGAATTTGGTCAGTCGTTCATCGAGACGAGCGGGCGCTGGACCAGTACACGGATGATGGCCGTGCGTGATGATGGTGCACGAGTGATGTTTTAGAGTCTTTTACCTTTTTGTCTTTTGTGGTTTTGAACTAATAGTTGTACTCGAGTACTTATGGCGTTCTTGTTCGTTTGGATTGTATTGTTGCTTATTATGTTGGGTTGGATGATGATGTTATATTGACCGGTTGAACCGGGTGGATTGTTCTGTTTTGCGTCTTTATGACGTGGTGTTATTTTATCGTTTCTGTGAGTCGTTGGGTATGATGCTGTTCAGCCTGGTGGGTCCCATATAGGGATTCACGGCGCTGTAATATACCCCGGATATCCTGGGGGTGTTACAGAAAATGGTATCGGAACTCTAGGTTTATGGATACCTAGGCTTGTTGGTTTATTGGGTCTTGTGGTGTTTGGTTTTGCACATCATCGTCACGCTGCCATGATTCCGGTACTACCAGTGTCCGTAAGTTTTCTTTCCTCTGTTCATTAATTCCTTGTATCGTACCCTTGATTCTCGACTTGTGATTGTTCTTTTCTTGTACTGATCCTCGTATGGCTTTTGCTACTTATTTAACTCCAGTATGGATGCTGGAAGAGGTCGTGGTCGCGGTCGTGGTCGTGGACGCGGCCGGGGACGTGGGGCAGCCGGTGGAGCGGCCACGTCACAGTCTTCGGGAGCCGCGATCTGCGACCGTCATAGCCATGCTTCTTCTCAGGAGCGTGCCGATCTTGGTATTGCGGCCGTTATGCAACAGATGGTGAACCAAATGGCGGCAATAGCTCAGGCGGTTCAGAACCCGGATCAAGCCCATGCTAATCGGGGCGGAGCGGACCGTTGGCTCCAAGACGTCATCAAGATGCATCCTCCTCAGTTTTCGGGAGCTTCAGACCCGATTGGCTGGGAAGGGTGGATCAAGGAGATGTCTAAGGTCTTCGTTGCCACTGACTGTCCCGAGGACCGTAAAGTCCCTATCGCTCAATATTTTCTCACTGGGGACGCTACGGACTAGTGGGAGGCCGTTGGGCCCAAAGACCATGCTGCTTCGTGGGCTGAGTTTCAAGAGTTGATGGAGACTGAATATTGCCCGTGGCCAGTCAGACAGGCTCGGGTACATGCTTTTTATGATGCTCAACCACGGGATATCCCCGTAGCTCAAGCCATTGCTGATTTTAACAAAGAGTTGGGTTATGTGAAGACCCAAGTTGTCGAGGAGAGTGACAAGATTTTCCATTTCTCCAGACGGATGAAGTTGCCGATCCGGGACTATATGTCGGGGCTCGTATGCACTACATTGAAGGATTATCAGAGTAGGGCCCTTGCTTATGATATGTCGGTGACGGCGAGTGAGGCGGCCCGCGAGAGTAAGAAGCAGAAGTCCGCTGGGAACTTTTCGGGCCACAAGAGTGGGGGTCAGCAGAGATCCCAATCTGCTAACTTCCCCGCCGGCGGTGGTCCAGCTCGTTCCACTGGGGGTCCTCGTGGAACTACCAGTGCTCCTTTTCGTGATGTGAAGTGTTTCAATTGTGGTCGTACGGGCCACATCAGTCGTGTTTGTCCGAACCCTTTGCTGACGTGTAATCAGTGTGGCCAGTCGGGTCACAAGGCTGCTTTCTGTGCCGAGAGAGAGAAAATTTTTGGTGCCCGGGCTTCCATTCCAGCGCCTAGGGAACCAAGTGTGAATCAGGGATCGTTTATTCCTCAGTCTACGCCGAGTGCTAGTCGGGGAAGAGGTCGGGGTCAGCCCTCTAAGGGGGGAGCTTCCAGTGTCGGCTCCGCCCACCCGCGTGTCTATGAGATGCGGAGAGCCGATGATCCAGCGGCTACTGTAGCGACAGGTACCGTTTATATTCTTTCTCATCCTGTCAGTGTGCTTTTCGATTCTGGTGCTACGCATTCGTTCATATCTCTGGATTGTGTGCGCCGTTTGAATCTCGACCGTTTGACGCCTTGTGAGCCCTTCATCGTTAAGCTTCCTAACGGTGATAGGATCGTTGGTGATCAGGAGGTTCGAGACTGCTCTGTACTTATTTGTGAGAGGACTTGGCCCTCTAATCTTATTGTTGTGAGTATCGAGGGTGAGGATTTGATTCTTGGTGATGATTGGCTCGAGCGGCATGGGGCGATCATGAACTACCGCACGAGGATCATCACTATGTTAGCCGAGGACGGCACCGAGCACTCTTTCGCCGGGCGAAAGAGGGGGAACCAGAAACTCGTTATTAACGCCTTGAAGGCGATGAAACTCCTGCGAAAGGGTTGTATTGGTTATTGGTGCTATGCCTTGAAGGCGGAGAGTGGTGGAGTCGAGCTTTCGTCGATTCCAATCGTTAATGAATTTCCTGATGTTTTTCCTGACGAGTTACCGGGATTGCCACCGGACCGTGAGGTTGAGTTTGCTATAGAGTTAGAGCCGGGCGCGGCTCCTATTTCGAAGGCGCCGTATCGCATGGCACCTTCAGAGATGTCCGAGTTGAAGAAGCAGTTGAGTGAGCTTCTTGAGTCGGGGTATGTTCGACCGAGCGCCTCGCCTTGGGGCGCACCGGTCCTGTTTGTGCGGAAGAAGGATGGTTCGCTACGTTTGTGTATCGACTATCGCGAACTAAACAAGGTGACCATCAAGAACAAGTATCCTTTGCCGAGGATTGACGACTTGTTCGACCAGTTGCAGGGAGCTACGGTATTCTCGAAGATTGATTTGAGATCGGGGTACTATCAGCTCCGGGTGAGGGAGTCCGACGTGCCGAAAACGGCTTTTCGGACGAGATACGGACATTATGAGTTCGTAGTCATGCCTTTCGGGTTAACTAATGCGCCGGCGGTGTTCATGCAATTGATGAACAAAGTTTTTATCGAGTATTTGGATAAGTGCGTCGTCGTCTTTATTGACGATATTCTTGTTTATTCGAGGAATGAGGAAGAGCATGCCCATCATTTGCGGATAGTATTAGACATTTTAAGGACCGAGCAACTCTATGCAAAGTTCTCGAAATGTGAGTTCTGGCTGAAAGAAGTGATGTTTTTAGGTCACGTGATTTCAGCCGAGGGGGTTCGTGTGGATCCGCAGAAGATTGAGGCCGTATTGGATTGGGCACCGCCCAAAAATGTGAAGGAGGTCCGTAGTTTCTTGGGTTTGGCTGGCTACTACCGTAGGTTCGTAGAGGGTTTCTCGAAACTGGCCCGACCACTTACGCAGTTGCTCCAGAAATCCGAGAAGTTCGTCTGGAATGACGAGAGGCAGTCGAGTTTTGAGGAGCTGAAGAAGCGTTTGACTTCAGCCCCGGTTTTGGCATTGCCATGTGGCAACGAGGGTTTCGCCGTTTTTAGCGATGCTTCGGGTCAGGGTCTTGGGTCCGTATTGATGCAGCACGGCAAGACCATTGCCTATGCGTCGAGACAGTTGAGGCCGTATGAGCTTAACTACCCTACTCACGATTTGGAGTTAGCGGCGGTTGTCTTTGCACTCAAGATTTGGCGTCACTATCTTTTCGGCTCTGCATGTCAGATTTTTACCGATCATAAAAGTCTGAAGTACATATTTACTCAGCGAGAGTTGAATATGAGGCAGAGGAGGTGGTTAGAGTTGATTAAGGATTATGACCTCGAAATCCTTTATCTTCCGGGCAAGGCGAACGTTGTGGCCGACGCCTTGAGTCGGAAACCAGTTGCGTTGCGAACGCTTGAGATCCTTACATCTCAGTCTGAGCTTCGGAGGGCTTTGATCGAGTTAGATGTTGAGGTTTTGCTGCCTGGATCTGTCGGGCAACTTTGTGCCTTAGAAATTTCGTCGTCTTTGATCGATGAAATTAAACTGAAGCAATTAGAGGATCCGATGATTACTCAAATCCGAGAGAACGTTCTTAAAGGAAAGTCTCCTGGGTTTGTGATTCACGTGGATGGCGTTTTGAGATTCCAGAGTCGGCTTTGTGTGCCGAACGACTCAGAGTTGAGGCAGAGTATTTTACGGGAGGCCCATGCTAAAACTTAATCCTATCATACTGGTACGAGTAAGATTTAAAAGTACCAGAGGAGGAACTTCGGTTGGAATGATATGAAGGAGGAAGTCGCACGGTTGTGGCGAGATGTTTGACTTGCCGAGTCAAAATCGAGCATCGCCGACCAAGGCTATTGCGATACTTCCCGTTCTGGAATGGAAATGGGAAGATATATCGATGGATTTCGTTACGAGTTTGCCGAGATCGAGGTCGGGCATGAATATGGTATGGGTGATTGTCGATCGCCTGACCAAGTCGGCACATTTTCTGGGCATCAAGGACACTTGGGGCCCGGAGAAGTTAGCTCGTGTGTTTATTGCGCAGATCGTGAGACTTCACGGTACTCTGAAGTCTATTGTTTCGGATCGTGACGGCCGTTTTGTATCGCACTTCTGGCAGGCGGTGCATAAGGCGTTAGGTACCCGGTTGCGTTTGAGTACCTCTTTTCATCCCCAGTCAGATGGACAGTCGGAACGCACTATCCAGACATTCGAGGACATGTTGCGTGCTTGTGCCCTCGATTGGAGTAGTGACTGGGAGGAGCATTTGCCATTGATCGAATTCACATACAACAATAGTTGGCACGCGTCGATTCGGATGGCACCGTATGAGGCACTTTATGGGCGACGATGTCGATCGCCGATTTGTTGGAATGAGGCGTCCGATTTAGTCGGGACCGAGCCGGATGTCGTTTTAGAGACGAGGCGGAAGATAGAGTTAATTCGAGAATGGATGTTGACTGCCCAGAGTCGACAGAAGTCATATGCCGACGTCCGTCGTCGACCTTTGGAATTCGAGGTGGGAGACCATGTTTTGCTAAAGGTGTCGCCGACGAAGGGAGTTTTTCGTTTTGGGAAGAAAGGGAAGCTGAGCCCGAGATTTATTGGACCCTTCGAGATCCTCGAGCGAGTAGGTGGATTGGCATACCGTTTGGCGTTACCTCCGGCCTTGAGTCATGTTCATAGCGTTTTTCATGTTTCCCAGCTGAGGAAATATGTTCCGGATCCTAGTCACGTCATCGATTATGGCGAGATTGATATTGCTGAAGATATTACTTTCGAGGAGCGTCCTTTGAAGATTTTGGAGCATCGTGAGAAGCGACTGAGGCATAAGACCATCCCTTTGGTCAAAGTTCAGTGGTCGAGACACGGTGTCGAGGAGGCAACTTGGGAAACCGAGGATAGCATGCGTGCTAGGTACCCGGAGTTGTTTGTTTCTTAAGTTTCGGGACGAAACTTATTTTTAGAGTGGTAGAATGTAATATCCGGTATTTTTCTTTCCCTTGTATTTTCATTTTTGGTATATTTCTCGGTCATAGTGACCCTCATGTATCTTTCAGTATGTCCTTCCTGTCAATTGTTGAATTGTATTCTCGTTATTGTTCGTTGTTTCAACTTTCCTCACATGAGTTCGACTTTGTTAGATCACCATTAATTTTTGGTGACTCCAAAAATTATAAATCTTTGCAATATTATAGAACATCGAGTTAGCTTTCCAATGGTTCAAACGGTGAGTCAATCGGAGTCCGGACGAGAGAGTTATGGTCGTTTCAGTTTTGGCCGAGCACTTCCAGGAGCCTTTCGGCCGATAGGGGGGGTCGATAGACTCTACTGCCGGCATTCTGTATGGGTATCGGTTGGGCCTATCGGCCGATAGGCTGGCCGATAGGTAAATTTCTTCACCTTCGAACTTCCAGGAGCCTTTCGGCCGATAAGGGGGGTCGATAGACTCTACTGCCGGCATTCTGTATGGGTATCGGTTGGGCCTATCGGCCGATAGGCTGGCCGATAGGTTCTGTTGTGTTACACTATAAATGTGTTGTTTTGAGCGTGAAGCTCATTTCCTTCCCCATTTTTCCACTGCGCCGCGAGAGAGAAGTTATAGAGGGGGAGAGTTCTTCATCCGGGGGTCGATTTTCATCATTTCTTTTCGGTTGTGAGGCTCGGATAATCAATCTAACGCGTGTTCTACGGATCTTAACACTTGAATCACTCAAGGTAATATCTCTTGAAACCCTACCTTTTTGGATAATTGGGGATTTTGGGGTTTTGTCCGATCCTTTCCGTTTTGTTGATGGATTCTTGATGAATATGATTAATCTTGTTGATATCATTAGTTTTCCTACGGATTCATGGTATATTTTCATAGTTTTGCGGAATCGAGAGGGTTTGGTTGTGGTCCGCCCTCGTTGTTATTTTTGTGCGAATATACATGAATCGTAGGCGGGTTTCCGGGTGTATTCCATTTCCGTAATCGTTTAGAAGTGGTTGTGATTGTGCTATTCGAATCGTTAGGTTCATTTCCACGGTTCCTTGCGGTCGTGTTCAACTCTTCCGCTCCGTTCGTGTCATCGTCTAATTAATCGAGGCAAGTATCCTTATGAACTTATAATCTTGACATAGTAGTTTTGTATGAGAAATTGTGTGTGTGTATGCTCACTACGGGCTAGACTCGACGGGGTCTCGGTAGGGTTCCACGAAGCTGTGGACCGCGAGCTTGCTTTTAACCACTGTGGGTTAGATCCGACGGGGTCTCGGCAGGGATCCACGAAGCTGTGGGTCCGCGGTTAATTGTGGTGCATTTTACAAATGTGGTTTTGATTATTGGCATTTCCGGAAATGAGCGTTTTGGAAATTATGATTTCTTGATGGCATGCATTACTATATGTGTAAGATGTAAAATGTTCATTTGGTTACTTGTACTAGCGTAATTGCTAACCCCTCTGGGGACCCGTTTTGGGGAAATTCGTTTTATGAATTTCAGGTCAGGTTCATCGAGACGAGCGGGCGTTGGACCAGTACACGGATGATGGCCGTGCGTGATGATGGTGCACGAGTGATGTTTTAGAGTCTTTTACCTTTTTGTCTTTTGTGGTTTTGAACTAATAGTTGTACTCGAGTACTTATGGGGTTCTTGTTCGTTTGGATTGTATTGTTGCTTATTATGTTGGGTTGGATGATGATGTTATATTGACCGGTTGAACCGGGTGGATTGTTCTGTTTTGCGTCTTTATGACGTGGTGTTATTTTATCGTTTCTGTGAGTCGTTGGGTATGATGCTGTTCAGCCTGGTGGGTCCCATATAGGGATTCACGGCGCTGTAATATACCCCGGATATCCTGGGGGTGTTACAATTGAGGGGATAGCTGGCATTGATCCGATCTAATGTAATAATGCTGGAGTTTTGGAGCTATTAGATGACTTTAGGTGTATAAATAGACCCCTTAGATCCTTCATCATTCATCATTCATCTTATAATTTTCCATTTTTAGTAAACTTTTCTTTTTGTGTGAAGAACACACTTGTGTTCTTGAGTGATCTTTGTAAGTGTGGTATAGCATATGTTGTTCAGAGAGTTTATTGCTTCTATCTCCTTTATCTATTAAGGGAGTTATGATCAATTGTTTCTCTTGATTCAACTAATAATGACCACAAAAGCTTGTAATATGTATAATAAACCCTTCATGGGCTAAGTAACCTTTAGTTGGGATTATAAACAAGGTTAGTCATGTTATTTATGTTTGTATAAAGATCTATTGTGAATTACTTATTATTGTGTGTGATTTTCATTGTTTTAACAATCTTTATTTATTTGGCCAATAAATGACGATATTTATGGTCTTCATATGTTTCGAAAGAAAATATGTTTGATTAGATCAAATGATCTTCACTCTAAGTTGTTCTAGGGGATAGAAATATACCTCTAGTCCTTAGATGATTTTTTGAGTTATTTTCATAAATCCTAATGCTATGTATTGAAGCCAATCAACATAGAAATATAGTGGATTGATTCAATATGTAAGGGGCGTTTTATAGTTCGAAAGAGAAACCGTCTTTTTCGGGAAAATCGAATCTACACATCATAATAAGTAAATTCATCTTATGATCTCCTATACACCTTTTATAACTAATGACGAACTAAGTTTGTAATCCCAACTATTTCATTTTATCGTTTAATCAATCTATTATTATTGCAATATTTTTATTTCCTTAAAATATTAGAACTAATATTGCATTTACTTTGCAACTATTAAACCAAACTTTTTAATTGTGTGTTTCACTCATACTAGTATCTATAAAAATAGACTAATAAGTGTATAATTCAAATTATAACCAAACTTCCTTGTGGGATCGATAAACCGGACTCAAAAAGTCCACTTTACTACTTGATACGATATCGTGCACTTGCGATAGTTACACTAAAAACGTGTCAAGTTTTTGGCGCCGTTTCCGGGGAAGTAAAAGTTTTGTTTTGAAATCTTACATTGTAAACTATTGTTATAGATACAATTTTCTCGACATTGTAACTTAATACTCAATTGTGTTTGTCCGGTCAAGTGGCGGATAACGGTACTCCGTGACTATTAAAGTCGGATTTTTCAGTTTCCCACAACAACTGATATTTGTAAATATTTCCTCCATTTATTTTCATTTTTATTTTTTTTATAATGGAAGAAACATTGTATAAAATTGAAAAAAGATTTCTCTTTCTAAGCAAAAATGCAATTTTAAAAATTTACAAGGCAAGGCTTGAAAGGATGAGGTTGCTTATGAATAAAAGTATACCTTTTGACATAAGATTCATAATTGAAGCCAAAGTAAGAATAGAGGGTGAATTCACAGAAACACCGACTAGATTTTTACCAGGGCTAGGAAAAAGTTCATATGCGAAGAAACGACAAGCAAAGATGATAGTCGTTTGTTATAAATGTGCTAGATGGAACTGTAATTTAAAATGTCGAACTTTAGGAATTCCATCTACAAACAGAGAAGATAAAATTCAGTTCATTAAGGATGGTCTGAATAAGGAGAATTTAGATGATATCGAAATTTCTCTTGACATGCATCCTAGTGGACTCGTACATTACGGAATTCAATGTTTGTGGAATAAATTCCAACCAGAATATGAACAACGTCTTGGGAATCTGACGTTAAAAGACCTTGTTTGCCAATTTGTAAGAAAATTGGATGGGAAGCTTCTCCCCGACTCATAGAAGGCGTTTAGGCCGTTTTTGAACGTAAAATCAGAGGAAGATGTGAGCCACAATCACAACCTGTAAGTATCTTTTATTTTTGTCGCGTGGTGAGATTTTCTGAATAACAAAAATGTGATACGCGATAAATGCTTTCATTATTCTATTGAATAGTTGAAGCACAATCAAACGCAATCACAAACTTGTTAAACAATTTTTACCTTCTTTTTCTTCTATAAATAAACATTGTGCTTGTTTCTTTCATTCATCCCTCAAACTTGCACTTTTCTCTGTTTCTCTTTAAATAATTTCTTTTCAAAAATGGAGTCATCATCTTCAACAAAAAAATTTAGCACAGTCTGCATTTTTGGTGGAGCTAGTTATGGAAAAGAGGCATGTTTTACTGAAGCAGCCCACAACTTGGTTCGTACCTTAGGAGAAAAATGCATTCATGTAGTTTACGGAGAAGGAAGTCTAGGATTAATGGGACGAGCTGCTGCTTCTGCCTATATGGAAGGAGTAAGAGTGTTGGGAATAATCCCAAAACCTCTGGCTGAAAGTAAAATCACCGGGTCAACTATTGGAGATGAGTTTAGATCTGTAAATATGCAAGATCGCATAACTCACATGATAAATAATTCTGGCGCCTTTATCACCCTTCCCGGTGGTTTTGGCACCCTTGAGGAACTTTTTCATGTGGTTACCAGAGCCCAGCTAAATGTTCATCAAAAACCAATAGGTGTGCTTAATGTCAATGGTTTCTTTGATGGTTTACTGTCTTTCATCGACTACTCTACTGAAAAGGGTTTTATTTCCGAGCGTGCTAAATGAATCATAGTCGTTGCAACAACACCAGAAGAACTAATCAAAAAACTCAATGAATTTGTTCCTCAACCAGATCCAACTCTAGCTAAAATTGTCTGGATGGAAGATTTTACCGTGAGAAAACGAAAAGTGGATTCATTCCTCTCCCTTTGATATCCCATGTCGGACCTCTTTTATTTTTACTTTCTGTCGTGTGTAATAATCGTGGTAAATGGTGGCAGCTTAAGGAGTTTCTTCTTGATCTCTTGACGCGCATCTATTCGCGATTTATGTATTGTTATTTTATTATTGTAATTTTTATTTTGTGTTTTTTATAATAGCATTGATGGCAGCGTAAGGCGACTCTTCGGACTTTCTTGATGCGCATCTTAAAAATTGTGTTATACTTCCGAGTATATTTTATTTTCTTTTGTTGTGTGCCTCGTATATTTATTCTCTTGCAGATTCTAAAAGGCGTTAGCTCAAACATAAACTTTCTTAACAGAGAGTATTCTGCTTTTTCTGCATTGCTTTTTTTTTAAAAAAAAAACTGAGGACAGTTTTATTTTCAAATTTGGGGGTGGTTTGTTTTATTATTTTGGTGTGTTGTAATTTTGGTGTGTTTTGATTGATTTGGTTATTTGCCTTAGTTTTTTTTATATATATATTTATAGTATTTTGATTTTTGGGATTTCTAGATCTCGCCATAACACCAATAAATTAGCTATATACAAGCTTCTAAAATCGTTTTAACCGGTAAAAAAATTGTATATTCCAAATTTTTTTTTGAGCCTTAATCTCTTTCCAAGCCTTGTAATTATCATATAAAATCGAGTCATTCGTTACCTTGAGAAAAGAAGAATCAATCGGTAGATAAAAAATAGAACTGAAATTTACTTAATTTGTGGAGTTTTTGATTTTTCATGCTTAAACTAAGAAATGATTTTCTGCAAAAATTCTATTCCCTAAAAAAAAGGAGTCATTGGTGAAAAGAGCTACATGTTAGCAAATAATGGTGTGAAAGCTATCGCCTAAAAAAAATGACTAAAAGGAGAAGTGTTGAGCAGCAACAGCTGCCTAATTTTGGGGGTCTTAAATTTTGCGAAAAATAAAGGACTAACCATTGTTGGTGCGTAGCTGCCGTCTCAGGAAAATTGGTGAAAAGTGCTACACGTTAGCAAATAACGGTGTGAAAGCTATCACCTTTTAAAAAAAAATGAGATAGAAATTGTGTTAGTGAAAGGAGCTACACGTTAGCAAATAACGGTGTGAAAGCTATCACTAAGGGATGTAGTTTATGAGCAAATTTGAATTAATTAGCGGCTGAATTTCAATACACTCAATTTCGTGAAAAATCACAATATTTGATGACGCCAATGAAATTCTACTTCATATTGAGTCGAAAAATAAACGAGTGATCGAGAGCAACCATTAAAGGGAGTCGTGTGTATCACGAGTGGGAAAAGAAATAATCAACCTTTTGGGGGGAAAACCTTGAATTTGGAATTACAAAATAAAAACCGTGTTTTAACTTCAAAATCATTAGTAGATTTATTTTAAATCTTGATTCATTTCTATCTACTGTATAAAGCTTGTTGTTGTGTATTAATGGCATTTTGATCTCCTTTTCTCTTTTTATATTTTAATTTATGTGTGTATTAATTTTTTTTTTTTTTTATTTTTGGAGCATGAATAATAAAGAGTCTTGCTCGGGACTAGCAAGAATTCAAGTTTGGGGGTGTGATAAGTGTCAGTTTTGTACACTTATCCATGGTTTGTATCGATAAAATTCACCCATAATTGAGCTAGTCTACTCGTTTTTTGCTTTTAATTAATTAGTTTTAATAATTTTATTTTTATCGGATGATGATCGGATTAAATGTAACACCCCCAATCCACTCAGGGATATTACACGTCGTAGATCCTTTACTCAAGGATCTACCAGGCTGGTAACAACACTAAACATCTCGACAATGCCTTTAAGGCTAAAATGATTCAGTAGACCGATTTGGTCTTTCAATAAATACATACAACTCGATTACAATACAAGCCCACGCAGGGGCCGAATACAACACACTCTCGTACAACGGGAAAAGAATACTGCAGCGGAAAATAAAATACAACAAAACCAATACGACATCAACGGGTCCTCGTGTGATTAGTATCGTTCATCTTTCATCATACTTCATGCCGACCCTGTGCTATGCTCCAAAACCTGAATGCAAAAACAGACATCCCCCCGAATACTCAGGGGTTAGCAAAACTCCACTGTTTTGCTAGTGCCAGAACAAAGTGCAAAATACGAGTCATACAATTCACATTCCACGAACGATAATAATCCGGAATCCTCAAAGATTCAAATACAACAGGATGAACACTTCCCGAGGCAAGACTTTGAGTAAAGACTTCCCAAAATTTCAAGATCAAAATATCAAGGGAAACAATTTATAAAATGATTTGAAATACCATCGGGAGTTTTAATAGAAAATAATTTAGGATTATCAAATCCCACTTTTCAAAACCGAAAAGACGAAAGGGGTCACCGCCCCAAAGGTTTACTTTTCATGAAATAACCTTTACCAAACCGTTGGGATTTTAGCCCCAAATCTCATCAACTCACAGTACACGAGAACGACAACAAGGTTCGTCTTCCAACATCAAAATCCACAATTAAAGGATTTAACACAAACAACAAAGTACCCTAGTGCCATCCTAGCCAAGTAAGCCAAATGAACACTTACCTCTTACACACTTAGTCAATGCATGCAATCATGAAAACCGTTCAAAAGCACTCATTTCTGGAAATGCTAATAATCCAAATCACATTGCAAAATACACCACAATTAACCGCGGACCCACAGCTTCGTGGACCCCTGCCGAGACCCCGTAGGATCTAACCCACAGTGGTTAAAAGCAAGCTCGCGGTTCCACAGCTTCGTGGAGTCCTACCGAGACCCCGTCGGATCTAACCCGTAGTGAGCATACACACACAAACACGTTACTTATGCAATACTAATATGCTAAGAATGTAAGTTCATCAAGAATACTTACTAGAGATGGCCACTTACTCGACGCCGTTATCAAACTCTTCAAAACACAGTGACAAGATTAAACACGGAATACACAATTCCATAACTTTAAACAACAGGGATATAATCAAAGCCTTCACGTTCAAAAGGATCAAATTATAAACAATTCCCAAAACACACCGTTCACAAAACACACACGCGTTTTGAAAGAGAGCCTTTAACGAGGCCAAACCGAAATCTTTTGAAACTTCATTTCAAACAACCAAACAAACACTCCAAGACGATCATCGATCATCATATCCACAAAATAAGAAATGTATGAGCAAGGTACTTGCCTCGATACCACGAGCAAATGGAAAAATGAACGGATACGGCCGGGCAGCCCTCAAATTCCCGAACACTATCTAGAACGCGATAGCACCGAAATTTACGATGGAATAACACCACACGAATCATCAAACACCAACGAGATTCAACTCGGAATCCTCGAGCACCTATAATCCTCCGGAAGGAACAATAAAACATGATTACAATGAGAATCAAAGCCAAAAACAACGGAAATCCCAACAATTATCGAAGGGAAACTCATTGAGACATTTAATCGAACACTCAATGTTCGATAACTCCCAAGAATACTTGAATCACTAATCGAGTTGAAAAAACTTGAAGTATGGATATACAACCCATAGAACACGATGAATAACATCATACTACACCAACCGATGTATCAAAATCGAACTAGAATCGAAATCAAGAACAAATTCTCCGAAAAGTCAACTTGAAGGAAAATCAAGAAATATACCTTGATTCGACGAAACATACGGATTAGATGTTGATAAAATCAACAAGGATCTTCTAAAATGCCTTGGAAATGATTAGAATCGTCCAAGAACTCGATTTCCCGAGCCTCCCGTCGCCAGCCGCCGAAAAAGGAAGAAAAACGAGTAAAAAGTGAGAAAAAACGAAGTCTGGCCGAGCCCAGGCTATATATAGCCGAGGTTACGGCCAGTAAGCGTGATGCCTTACAGTAGTAACTCGCCCCTACGGCCTTATGGCCAGAACCGCATTCAAAAAATCAATCCAAAGAATCGTCGCGCACTTACGGCCGTAATCGCACACATTACGGCCGAATCGCCTTCGTCCTAAGATGCCCCCAGCCTGCGTACTGCATTCGATCACACTTACGGCCGTAATCGCACACATTACGGCTTTAACCAGCACCTTACGGCCGTAACTCGGCCGTACAGCCTGCTCCGGCCGTGACTCGCGGGCTAGCCCTCCGACGGCCCGGACGACCCCGAAACCCGAACCTGAGTAAAAATCGGAGATACGGTTATGAAGTACTCGCAAAGGCGAATCCAAGCGCTAAGAGAACACACGATTCCGACCACCCGAAGTGTCGGAATTCGACAACGGAAGTAATTACCCCAAACTTTGGGAAATTACGAAAATGGCCCAAAACGTCCGAAATAAACGATACGTGATCGAAACACCAAACCAAAACTCGTAAAATGAATAATAACATTAAATGAACTTACTAGAAACTCGAAGCAACAGTTTCGGACGAGATGCCCAAGAATCGAACTCAAGTGCGGAAAAGTCGCTAAAAATCTCGGAACTCAACAAAACGATACCGAAACGAACTCGGATGACAAAAAGTGCAGAATTAATCATTCTCGAAATGACAAAACGATCATGAGAGAGTCTTCAAAACGAACTTCCGCCGAAAAAAGAAAATTACCGAAATTCAAAATTGCGGATATTACATTCTACCCTCCTTAAAAGAAGTTTCGTCCCGAAACTTAAAACAAGTAGGGAGAAGCAATATCCCCGCCAGGAAAACTCAACGAGATACACAAGAAATGCGTAACTTACGCCCATCGGCAAAACGTTACAAGCAACGCAAAGGAATATACGGCGTGAAAACACGCTCCAGGACGACCAACACAATGCCACGGGTAGAGACATAATAAAATCAACAAGTGACAAGTGTCATCAAACAGATAATACAATCAAGTCGATTATCCGAACAATCACAAAACACAACGAACGAAAATCAATATGATCAACCACCCCAACGGTACATCAATCAAAACGCGAGCCAATCGCTGAAGAAATACGGAATTCCACCGCCCAAGGGTTGGAAGATCGAAAACGAGACAAATTTCCCGAATATAAAGAAATTAGGAAGGAGTCTGAACGCTCAACAATCACGAAATGAGATCAACAAAAACCGAACAATCAAACGATCGAACCACAACGGTCGAGACAACAAAAATCGAACAATCATGTTCGAATCACGAAGAACAATAAAATTCAAACAACAACTCCCAGGTTCACGTCTCGGCTCGAGACAATATTTGATCCGGTGAAAACAACAAGATGTGATTCACATAAGATCCATAGGAAAGGGAATAGCAATTGAAAAGTCACAACGACAATGAGTTATTCCGAAACAATACCACCCTCGTTCGATCAACAAAAGCAAGGGATAGGGAAAGTTCAGAAAATGTCAACGAACATAAACTTGTCGACAGAGTCGAAAATACAGAAATTCAAAATCCGATCCACGTCGAATAGAAGAATTAATAGGACCAAATGATGTCACTTCCGAACAAGGTTCACAAGAATCGAACCGAACTCGAAAAAGTCACAGCGATAACTAGATCGACCCACAACAAGATCACAGTTCGTTCGGACGATGAAACCGAAATACAGAACAAGTTCATAAGGTATCAACGAACATGAGCGAATCGATAGACTGGAGAAAGAGAAAATACAGAAGTCAAAATAGTATGGGTATTACCCCCGACCTCATCCACGAAATTCACAAAAACAGGAGCAAGGTAACAAGACATTAAACAACCGACACATAACGGAACGATTACCGATGCACACGGCCATACCAAACCAAGCTCTAATAGCTCGCACATGCGCGACAATGCAGAAATCACCACGAGGCGACAATATTCAACACCAACATCCCACCTCTCACAGAGGGCTAACACAACAATTGTGTGGAAAGCGACTCAACGCTCACACCGCCAATTCGTTCATACTCGGGAGCAAACATCATAATGAGAACGCGAACATCATTCATACATACCCAGCCCTTAAACAGGAATGGATAGGTTTTAAAAACGAAAACCTCATTTTGAAAATAATTTTAGAAGAACACCGGTTGATCTTGAGTATCACCTTTCAAAAAAAGTAAAAACGTGAAACATCATTATCGAGACTTTGGAAAACCATTTCGCATTTGATAAAAATGAGGACACTTTCTTTTAGTGAAAAGCTTTCAGAATATTCGACCCTCGGGTCTAAGTAAAAGTGTTTATAAAACATTGAAAATATCTCAAAATATTTTGGTCCTCGAGGTAGAAGAATTTTGAAACATATCGTGGCACCTTAGAAGTACCACGAGAAAACAATTCATTTGAAACGTACGTCTCGAAATTTATTTCTGAGGTACTCAAGTTTTCGAAAATAATTCAATGCCAAAAAGGACGATGCCAACAAAAATTTCAGGTAATCACACGGAACATCATAGCGCTGTGGGTCCCGCGTCGGAACCCACCAGGCTAAAAACCATTTACAAAAATGCCAAAAAGGCCGATGACGGTAATATTTAAAAAACTCACAGAAGCCATTTACAAAATGCTAAGTACCGTCATAAGAATTTCGCCAAAACGATCAAGGCCATAATGCCAAAAACTCGGTTAAGGGAATCGGTTTTCGAAATAAAACTCCGTCGGTAAAATACCGAAAGTCATTACAAAAGAACTCACGCAGCGGATAAAAGAAATAAAGTCAAACATGCACAATCCAGCAACACTACTCCTCACATGAACGAAATATGGGAGTCAAATAATCACATATCAAGAAATCAAAATCCATAAGAGGATTCCATCACTTAACAAATAATCATAAAAATAGCTCGTGTCACACGAGGCACAACACAAAGAAGGGAGACTTACATCCACAGGTCCCACGAAGATGATGATCGCCCACGATACTAATCACGACCAACAAACTCAGACAATGCGTCGCGACACGACTTAGTCAGACAAAATCCGACAAGACAAAACTCAACAGACACCACTGACCCGACAGCCTAGGTTTCCACAACCTCAGCTCTGATACCATTTATGTAACACCCCCAATCCACTCAGGGATATTACACGCCGTAGACCTTTTCCTCAAGGATCTACCAGGCTGGTAACAACACTAAACATCTCGACAATGCCTTTAAGGCTAAAATGACTCAGTAGACCGATTTGGTCTTTCAATAAATACATACAACTCGATTACAATACAAGCCCACGCAGGGGTCGAATACAACACACTCCCGTACAACGGGAAAATAATACTGCAGCGGAAAATAAAATACAACAAAACCAATACAACATCAACGGGTCCTCGTGTGATTAGTATCGTTCATCTTTCATCATCCTTCATGCCGACCCTGTGCTATGCTCCAAAACCTGAATGCAAAAATAGACATCCACCCCCCGAATACTCGGGGGTTAGCAAAACTCCACTATTTTGCTAGTGCAAGAACAAAGTACAAAATACGAGTCATACAATTCACATTCCACGAACGATAATAATCCGGAATCCTCAAAGATTCAAATACAACAAGATGAACACTTCCCGAGGCAAGAGTTTGAGTAAATACTTCCCGAAATTTCAAGATCAAAATATCAAGGGAAACAATTTATAAAATGATTTGAAATACCATCGGGAGTTTTAATAGAAAATAATTTAGGATTATCAAATCCCACTTTTCAAAACCCAAAAGACGAAAGGGGTCACTGCCCCAAAGGTTTACTTTCCGTGAAATAACCTTTACCAAACCGTTGGGATTTTAGCCCCAAATCTCATCAACTCACAGTACACGAGAACGACAACAAGGTTCGTCTTCCAACATCAAAATCCACAATTAAAGGATTTAACACAAACAACAAAATACCCTAGTGCCATCCTAGCCAAGTAAGCCAAACGAATACTTACCTCTTACACACTTAGTCAATGCATGCAATCATTAAAACCGTTCAAAAGCACTCATTTCCGGAAATGCCAATAATCCAAATCACATTGCAAAATACACCACAATTAACCGCGGACCCACAGCTTCGTGGACCCCTGCCGAGACCCCGTCGGATCTAACCCACAGTGGTTAAAACCAAGCTCGCGGTTCCACAGCTTCGTGGAGCCCTACCGAGACCCCGTCGGATCTAACCCGTAGTGAGCATACACACACACACACACACGTTACTCATGCAATACTAATATGCTAAGAATGTAAGTTCATCAAGAATACTTACTAGAGATGGCCACTTACTCGACGCCGTTATCAAACTCTTCAAAACACAGTGACAAGATTAAACACGGAATACACAATTCCATAACTTTAAACAACATGGATATCATCAAAGCCTTCACGTTTAAAAGGATCAAATCATAAACAATTCCCAAAACACACCGTTCACAAAACACACACGCATTTTGAAAGAGAGCCTTTAACGAGGCCAAACCGAAATCTTTTGAAACTTCATTTCAAACAACCAAACAAACACACCAAGACGATCACCGATCATCATATCGACAAAATAAGAAATGTATGAACAAGGTACTTGCCTCGATACCACGAGCAAATGGAAAAATGAACGGATACGGCCGGGTAGCCCTCAAATTCCCGAACACTATCTAGAACGCGATAGCACCGAAATTTACGATGGAATAACACCAGACGAATCATCAAACACCAACGAGATTCAACTCGGAATCCTCGAGCACCTATAATCCTCCAGAAGGAACAATAAAATATGATTACAACGAGAATCAAATCCAAAAACAACGGAAATCCCAACAATTATCGAAGGAAAACTCATTGGGACATTTAATCGAACACTCAATGTTCGATAACTCCCAAGAACACTCGAATCACTAATCGAGTTGAACAAACTTGAAGTATGGATATACAACCCAACGAACACGATTAATAACATCATACTACACCAACCAATGTATCAAAATCGGACTAGAATCGAAATCAAGAACAAATTCTCCGAAAAGTCAACTTGAAGGAAAATCAAGAAATATACCTTGATTCGACGAAACACACGGATTAGATGTTGATATAATCAACAAGGATCTTCCAAAATGCCTTGGAAATGATTAGAATCGGCCAAGAACTCGATTTCCCGAGCCTCCCGTCGCCAGCCGCCGAAAAAGGAAGAAAAACGAGTAAAAAGTGAGAAAAAACGAAGTCTGGCCGAGCCCAGGCTATATATAGCCGACAGGGTTACGGCCAGAATCGCAGCGTGCCTTACGGCCGTAACTCGGCCCTTACGGCCGTACTCGGCGAGCCTTACGGCCGTAGCAGCATTCGTCAAAAAATCGATCCGGCAAGAATCGCCGGGCACTTACGGCCGTAACTGGCACACATTACGGCCGTAACCGGCCTTCGTCCGGAAGATGCCAGCGCTCGTACGGCCATACCCGATCACACTTATGGCCGTAACTGGCACACATTACGGCCGTAACCGGCACCTTACGGCCGTAACTCGGCCAGGCCAGGCCCTACTTGTAATATCCGGATTTATTGCGGTGTATTTCATCTGTATTCAAACCCTGTATTATTCGGATTGGTGGTTTTGATTATTGGCGTATGATATTTCGTGCATTGATATCATTGTACATAAGTATAGAAGCATGCAAAATTTCTCATACAAACTCGTGATAGCGCACGCTAAGAATGTATCTTAACGCACGCTATCGGGCTACTATTAGCGCACGTTATGCAGATAGGAGTTGCGTGCGCTAAGAACTCAATTATTGAGCGGGACGGCTAGCACATGCGCCAGCCGGGACATGGGTCCGGATAAGATTCCCGTGGACGAACCCGGACAAATCTGAAGTCAACCATTATTAGCGCACGCTAAGGAATGCTTAGTAGCGTGCGCTAACTTGTTAAAATGCAGAATATTATAAATGGGACAACAACCGTATTGGCTTTCATTTCTTTCGCCCATTCTTCATCCTTGAGAGTTCAGAGAGCTGAAATAATCCTCCTACCACTAGTAGAAACAGCCCCTTCCTTGACCCTTTTTTTATGACCAACAGTCGAAGATGACTCGCAAATAGCTTAGTCACATAATCAGAGTCATAACGCGTAAAATTTCCATTAGCGATGACGCGAGTTTACATGTGTCAAAAAGTGGCAGTCATAATCTTTTAAAATTTATTGATATCGATGACCAGCATTTTTGTTCGTCGTAAAATGGAGTCATAAATGAAAAACACGGAGTACCCCTGTGTATGCGGGTCATCTCCAAAACGTCGCGTTATAATTTTTTAATCAAAACGACGTCGTTTTGATTTGTCGTTTTCATTCCCCCTATATTCCCTCCTACTCCACTTATCAATTCATTCCCTCCTATTCCCGCTCAACACAAGAAACACACTCAAACACACGAACATAACCCAAATCTCACAAATCTCTCACAAACATCAGTCGATTCATCACTCAAATCACTCAAATCTCTCAAACACACACACTTAGTCGATTCACCCCCAAATCTCACACACATCAGTTGAACCGCCTCCTCTCTCTCTCTTAAACTCCTCATAAACCCTAAACCCTAGCACAGCTGCTCTAGAATAAAGGAGAAAGCCACTTCGAAAGCAGCTAAACTTTCTCTATCTATTTTATCAATGGCGACCACCGTTCTCCGATCTCTCCGCCGCCGTGAATTTTCATCGGCTCCTATTTCTGCATTCAAAACCGTACGTCTCTTTATCATGAGTCTATTTTGTGACTGTTTGTACTTCTATCTTAGTTTCCATTTTGGTACTAGTTTTGGTGCCCATGTGTCGATCTGTTGTTTGTTATGTTTAATTGGATTTTATCTGGTTGTATGGATGATATTTTCCGTTAATCACATATAGTACTAAGAGATGTATTATTGGTATGAGGAATTCTCGATTTTAATACGATGGTTTTGAAAGGGAGTGATTTATAAAAGTAGAAAAAAGTGGAGAACAAGTATGAGTTTGATTCATCTTTTGGTAATTTTTACATCAGAACTTATGTTTATTCCAGGAGATGTATATGCGGCATATATAGGCCTCTGATTGATTTGAGAGCTTGTCTTTTTTTTAATGGTTTAGTTGGTTGATTCTGTTCAGATTGTATTATATTTTACTGTATGTCGAAACCAGGATAACGATCTAGTTTCTAATTCGTTGAGCAAATTGTATAATATTTGATACCTTGCGGTAGCAATTCTCGTGTTGTCTACATCTCGAATCTAGATGCGAGTGTCGTTTGACAATTTAGTTCCATTTTTTTGCAATCTAATTATGACTTGTGTGGAGGTTTCTACTTTCTGCATGCTTGCTTGTGCTGTTGTGTTGTATCTTAATGACATTAAGCACTTCGTTATACATTTTATTAACTTTGTAATATGATTTGCATCTCATATCAGTTAACTGGAAACACCAAGCCGTCATGGTCATTGAGCAACAAGTGGGCGGGTCTTGCAAGGCCATTCAGGTGTATTTCGTGATCATACTTTCTTCAATTCAGTGCTGGAACCCTACCTTAGATATTCTGAACGTATTTTCTTCTTGATGCAGCACAAAACCAGCTGGAAGTGATGTTATCGGTATTGACTTGGGTACTACAAACTCTTGTGTCTCTGTCATGGAGGGTAAGGTGATACTTCATTTCATTTGAGAGTTTAACTTGTTAGGCTTGCCGGTAAATGTTTTTCTTACATATAGATGATTCTCTCTTTCAGAACCCTAAAGTTATTGAGAACTCTGAGGGTGCTCGGACAACTCCATCCGTAGTTGCTTTCAGCCAAAAAGGAGAGCTATTGGTGTAACACCCCCAGGATATCCGAGGTATATTACAGCGCCGTGAATCCCTATATGGGACCCACCAGGCTGAACAGCATCATACACAACGACTCACAGAAACGATAAAATAACACCACGTCATAAAGACGCAAAACAGAACAATCCACCCGGTTCAACCGGTCAATATAACATCATCATCCAACACAACATAATAAGCAACAGTACAATTCAAACGAACAAGAACCCCTTAAGTACTCGAGTACCACTATTAGTTCAGAACCACAAAAGACAAAAAGGTAAAAGACACTAAGACATCACTCGTGCACCATCATCACGCACGGCCATCATCCGTGTACTGGTCCAGCGCCCGCTCGTCTCGATGAACCTGACCTGAAATTCATAAAACGAATTTCCCCAAAACGGGTCCCCAGAGGGGTTAGCAATTACGCTAGTACAAGTAACCAAATGAACATTTTACATCTTACACATATAGTAATGCATGCCATCAAGAAATCATAGTTTCCAAAACGCTCATTTCCGGAAGTGCCAATGATCAAACCACATTTGTAAAAATGCACCACAATTAACCGCGGACCCACAGCTTCGTGGATCCCTGCCGAGACCCCGTCGGATCTAACCCACAGTGGTTAAAAGCAAGCTCGCGGTCCACAGCTTCGTGGAACCCTACCGAGACCCCGTCGAGTCTAACCCGTAGTGAGCATACACACACACACAATTTCTCATACAAAACTACTATGTCAAGATTGTAAGTTCATAAGGATACTTGCCTCGATTAATTAGACGATGACACGAACGGAACGGAAGAGTTGAACACGACCGCAAGGAACCGGCGGAAATGAACCTAACGATTTGAATAGCACAATCACAACCACTTCTAAACGATTATGGAAATGGAATACTCCCGGAAACCCGCCTACGATTCATGTATATTCGTATATGAACAACAACGAGGGCGGACCACAACCGAACCCTCTCGATTCCGTAAAAATCACGAAATATACCATGAATCCGTAGGGAAACTAAGAATACCAACAAGAATAATCATATTCATCATGAATCCATCAACGAAACGGAACGGATCGGAAGAAAATCCCAAAACCCCCAAATTATCCAAAAGTAGGGTTCTAAGAGATTACCTTGGATTTAGGATGAGAAACACAAGTGGATGATGTTAGTCTTACACCAAGAACTCAAGCACAAGAATCTCTGAAGTGATTGGAGGAAGAAAATCGCCTCAAATCGCTCGGGAGTCGCTCGGCCGCGGAAAGAGGAAGAAATGAGATTTTGTGATTATCTCGGTCAACTCCCTGGTTTATATAACCAGGGAGTGTTAGCGCACGCTAAGACCTCAAGGTTAGCGTGCGCTAACGGGATAGGGTTACCAACCCTCCTGTTAGCGTCCGAGTCCAGAAGCCAGGGTTTTTGCCGTTAGCGTGCGCTACCATGCATGCGTAGCGTGCGCTAATAACCTATCGGTAGCGCGCGCTATCGACCAATAGCGTGCGCTACCTGAACATCAGCCGAGTCCAGTAGCCAACTGCCCAAACCTCACCTGACCCGTTAGCGTGCGCTACCATACCAGCGTAGCGTGCGCTAACTAGAATCTGATTGAATTCAGTAGTAAACTGCCCAGTACTGGACAGTCACACTAGCGCGCGCTACTGAACAACTTAACGTGCGCTAGTCTCCCGACATTAGCGTGCGCTAGACAAGATAGCGTGCGCTAATCCGATAGTCCAGAGGCCTGGGAGCGAAACTGCCACTCCCAGGGCTAAATCGTTAGCGTGCGCTACGAATTAAACGTAGCGTGCGCTACCAATGGATTTCTAGCGTGCGCTATACAGAAAATTTAGCGTGCGCTAGATACAGAATATAAACGACCCAAAATACCGGATTATGAACGAAACGTCAACCGGAACACCTCAAAACGCATCATAGCATAGAATGAATCCACGGCAACCCGAAGCAGCGGTTCCGCACAACAATTACGAGAATCGGATCAAAAGATAACGGAAAAGTTACCTTTGAAGGATACGAGAGTCACTAAAATCGAGAATTACACCGGAAATACAATTACGAGGGAAAGAAAAATGCGGATATTACATTCTACCCCTCTAAAAATAAGTTTCGTCCCGAAACTTAAGGAACAAACAACTCGGGGTACCTAGCACGCATGCTATCCTCGGTTTCCCAAGTTGCCTCCTCGACACCGTGTCTCGACCACTGCACCTTGACCAAAGGTATGGTCTTATGCCTCAATCGTTTCTCACGATGTTCCAAAATCTTCAAAGGGCGCTCTTCGAAAGTAACATCTTTGGCGAAATCAATCTCACCATAGTCGATGATGTGGCTAGGATCCGGGACATATTTCCTCAACTGGGAAACATGGAAAACGCTATGAACATGACTCAAGGCCGGAGGTAACGCCAAACGGTATGCCAACCCACCTACTCGCTCGAGGATCTCGAAGGGGCCGATAAATCTCGGACTCAACTTCCCTTTCTTCCCGAAACGAAAAACTCCCTTCGTCGGCGACACCTTTAGCAAAACGTGGTCTCCCACCTCGAATTCCAAAGGTCGACGACGGACGTCGGCATACGACTTCTGTCGACTCTGGGCAGTCAACATCCGTTCCCGAATTAACTCTACCTTCCGCCTCGTCTCTAAAACGACATCCGGCTCGGTCCCGACCAAATCGGACACCTCATTCCAACAAATCGGTGATCGACATCGCCGCCCGTAAAGTGCCTCATACGGTGCCATCCGAATTGACGCGTGCCAACTATTGTTATACGTGAATTCGATCAGCGGCAAATGTTCCTCCCAGTCACTACTCCAATCGAGAGCACAGGCACGCAACAAGTCCTCGAACGTCTGGATAGTGCGTTCCGACCGCCCATCATGCGGGGATGAAAAGAGGTACTCAAACGCAACCGGGTACCTAACGCCTTATGCACTTTGCCGAAGTGCGATACAAAACGGCCGTCACGATCCGAAACAATAGACTTAGGAGTACCGTGAAGACTCACGATCTGAGCAATAAACACACGAGCTAAATTATACGTGCCCCAATTGTACTTGATTCCCAGAAAATGTGCCGACTTGGTCAGGCGATCAACAATCACCCATACCATATTCATGCCCGACCTCGATCTCGGCAAACTCGTAACGAAATCCATCGTTATATCTTCCCATTTCCATTCCGGAATAGGAAGTGACTGCAATAACCCAGCCGGTCTCTGATGCTCGATTTTGACCTGCTGACAAGTCAAACATCTCGCTACAAACTGTGCGACCTCATCCTTCATATCATTCCACCAGAAATTTCTCCTTAGGTCCTTGTACATCTTACTCGTACCAGGATGAACGGAATAAGGTGTAGCATGGGCCTCCCGTAAAATACTCTGCCTCAACTCTGAGTCGTTCGGCACACAAAGCCGACTCTGGAATCTCAAAACACCATCCTCGTGAATCACAAATCCAGGAGACTTTCCTTTAAGAACGTTCTCTCGGATTTGAGAAATCATCGGATCCTCTAACTGCTTCAGCTTAATTTCATCGATCAAAGACGACGAAATCTCTAAAGCACGAAGTTTCCCGACGGCTCCCGGCAACAAGACCTCAACATCTAACTCGATCAAAGCCCTCCGAAGCTCAGACTGAGATGTAAGGATCTCAAGCGTTCGCAACGCAACTGGTTTCCGACTCAAGGCGTCGGCCACAACGTTCGCCTTGCCCGGATGATAAAGGATTTCGAGGTCATAATCCTTAATCAACTCTAACCACCTCCTCTGCCTCATATTCAACTCTCTCTGAGTAAATATGTATTTCAGACTTTTATGATCAGTAAAAATCTGACATGTGGAGCCGAAAAGATAGTGACGCCAAATCTTGAGCGCAAAAACGACTGCCGCTAACTCCAAATCATGAGTAGGGTAGTTCAGCTCATATGGCCTCAACTGTCTCGACGCATAGGCAATGGTCTTGCCGTGCTGCATTAATACACACCCAAGACCCTGACCCGAAGCATCGCTATAAACGGCAAAACCCTCGTTGCCACATGGCAACGCCAACACTGGGGCTGAAGTCAAACGCTTCTTCAGTTCCTCAAAACTCGACTGCCTCTCGTCATTCCAGACGAACTTCTCGGATTTCTGGAGCAACTGCGTAAGTGGCCGGGCCAGTTTCGAGAAACCCTCTACGAACCTACGGTAGTAGCCAGCCAAACCCAAGAAACTACGGAGCTCCTTCACATTCTTGGGTGGTGCCCAATCCAATACGGCCTCAATCTTCTGCGGATCCACACGAACCCCCTACCGAAATCACGTGACCTAAAAACATCACTTCCTTCACCAGAACTCACATTTCGAGAACTTTGCATAGAGTTGCTCGGTCCTTAAAATGTCCAACACTATCCGCAAATGATGGGCATGCTCTTCCTCATTCCTCGAATAAACAAGAATATAAATCGATAAAGACGACGACGCACTTATCCAAATACTCGATAAAAACTTTGTTCATCAATTGCATGAACACCGCCGCGCATTAGTTAACCCGAAGGCATGACTACGAACTCATAATGTCCGTACCTCGTCCGAAAGGCTGTTTTCGGCACATCGGACTCTCTCACCCGGAGCCGATAGTATCCCGATTTCAAATCAATTTTCGAGAATACCATGACTCCACCTGTGATCGAACAAGTCATCAATTCTCGGCAAAGGATACTTGTTCTTGATGGTCACCTTGTTTAGTTCGCGATAGTCGATACACAAACGTAGCGAACCATCCTTCTTCCGCACAAACAGGACCGGTGCGCCCCAAGGCGAGGCGCTCGGTCGAACATACCCCGACTCAAGAAGCTCACTCAACTGCTTCTTCAACTCGGACATCTCTGAAGGTGCCATGCGATAGGGCGCCTTCGAGATAGGAGCCGCACCCGGCTCTAACTCTATAGTGACCTCGACCTCTCGATCCGGTGGTAATCCCGGTAACTCGTCAGGAAAAACATGAGGAAATTCATTAACGATTGGAATCGACGAAAGCTCGACTCCACCGCTCTCCGCCTTCAAGTCATAGCACCAATAACCAATACATCCCTTTCGCAGGAGTTTCATCGCCTTCAAGGCGTTAATAACGAGTTTCTGGTTCCCCCTCTTTCGCCGTGAAAAGAGTGCTCGTGCCATCATCGGCCAACATGGTGATGATTCTCGTGCGGTAGTTCATGATTGCACCATGCCGCTCGAGCCAATCATCACCAAGAATCAAATCCTCACCCTCGATACTCACAACAATAAGATTAGAGGGCCAAGTCCTCTCACAAATAAGCACAGAACAGTCTCGAACCTCCTGATCACCAACGATCCTATCACCGCTAGGAAGCTTAACGATGAAGGGCTCACAAGGCGTCAAACGGTCGAGATTCAAACGGCGCACACAATCCAGAGATATGAACGAATGCGTAGCACGGAATCGAAAAGCACACCGACGGGATGAGAAAGAATATAAACGGTACTGCCGCTACGGTAGCCGCTGGATCATCGGCTCTCCGCATCTCATAGACACGCGGGTGGGCGGAGCCGACACTGAAAGCTCCCCCCTTAGAGGGCTGACCCGACCTCTCCCCCGACTAGCACTCGGCGGAGACTGAGGAACAAACGATCCCTGATTCACACTTGGTTCCCTAGGCGCTGGAATGGAAGCCCGGGCACCAAGAATTTTCTCTCTCTCGGCACAGAAAGCAGCCTTGTGACCCGACTGGCCACACTGATTACACGTCAGCAAAGGGTTCGGACAAACACGACTGATGTGGCCCGTACGACCACAATTGAAACACTTCACATCACGATAAGGAGCACTGGTAGTTCCACGAGGACCCCCAGCGGAACGAGCTGGACCACCGCCGGCGGGGAAGTTAGCAGATTGGGATCTCTGCTGACCCCCACTCTTGTGGCCCGAAAAGTTCCCAGCGGACTTATGCTTCTTACTCTCGCGGGCCGCCTCACTCGCCGTCTCCGACATATCATAAGCAAGGGCCCTACTCGATAATCCTTCAATGTAGTGCATACGAGCCCCGACATATAGTCCGGATCGGCAACTTCATCCGTCTGGAGAAATGGAAAATCTTGTCACTCTCCTCGACAACTTGGGTCTTCACATAACCCAACTCTTTGTTAAAATCAGCAATGGCTTGAGCTCTTTGGGATATCCGTGGTTGAGCATCATAAAAGCATGTACCCGAGCCTTTCACGGCCACGGGCAATATTCACCTCCATCAACTCTTGAAACTCGGCCCACGAAGCGGCATGGTCTTTGGGCCCAACGGCCTCCCACCGGTCCGTAGCGTCCCGGTGAGAAAATATTGAGCAATAGGGACTTTACGGTCCTCGGGACGATTAGTGGCAACGAAGACCTTAGACATCTCCTTGATCCACCCTTCCCGGCCAATCGGGTCTGAAGCTCCCAGCGAGGAGGATGCATCTTGATGACATCTTGGAGCCAACGGTCCGCTCGCCCGATTAGCATGGGCTTGATCCGGGTTACGAACCGCTTTGAGCTATTGCCGCCATTTGGTTCACCATCATTTGCATAACGGCCGCAATACCAAGATCGGCACGCTCTGAGAAGAAGCATGGCTATGACGGTCGCGATCTTGCCGGCTCAAGAAGCGTGGCGTGGCCGCCCCGCCAGTGCCCCACGTCCCGGCGTCCACGACCACGACGCGACCCACGACCTCTTCCGGCATCCATCTTGGAGTTAAATAAGTAGCAAAAGCCATACGAGGATCAGTACAAGAAAAGAACAATTACAATTCGAGAATCAAAGTACGATACAAGAAATTAATGAACAAAGGAAAGAAAACTTACGGACACCGGTAGTACAGAATCATGGCGGCGTGACGATGATGTGCAAAACCAAACACCACAAGACCCAATAAACCAACAAGCCTAGGTATCCATAAACCTAGTGCTCCGATACCATTTTACTGTAACACCCCGGGATATCCGAGGTATATTACAGCGCCGTGAATCCCTATATGGGACCCACCGGTGAAACGACATCATACACAACGACTCACGAAGCGATAAAATAACACCACGTCATAAAGACGCAAAGCGAACAATCCACCGGTTCAACCTGGCCAATATAACATCATCATCCAACACAACATAATAAGCAACGGTACAATTCAAGCGAACAAGAACCCCTTAAGTACTCGAGTACAACTATTAGTTCGAACCACAAAAGACAAAAAGGTAAAAGACACTAAGACATCACTCGTGCACCATCATCACGCACGGCCATCATCCGTGTCTTGGTCAGTAGCCGCTCGTCTCGATGAACGACTGAAATTCATAAAAGCGAATTTCCCAAAGCGGGTCCCAGAGGTGTTAGCAATTACTCTAGAACAAGTAACCAAATGAACATTTTACATCTTACACATATAGTAATGCATGCCATCAAGAAATCATAGTTTCCAAAACGCTCATTTCGGAAGTGCCAATGATCAAACCACATTTGTAAAAATGCACCACAATTAACCGCGGACCACGGCTTCGTGGATCCCTGCCCGAGACCCGTCGGATCTAACCCACGGTGGTTAAAAGCAAGCTCGCGGTCCACGGCCGTGGAACCCTACCGAGACCCCGTCGAGTCTAACCCGTAATGAGCATACACACACACAATTTCTCAAACAAAACTACTAACTCAAGACTGAAACATCAAAAGTATACTTGACTAGATTAATTAGACGAAGACACGAACGGAACGGAAGAGTTCAACACGACCGCAAGGAACCGGCGGACATGAACCTAACGAGTAGAATAGCACAAACACAACCACTTCTAAACGATTCTGGACATGGAATACTCCCGCAAACCCGCCTACGATTCATGTATATTCGTATATGAACAACAACGAGGCGGACCACAACCGAACCCTATCGTTTCCGTAAAAATCACGTATTTTACCATGAATCCGTAGGGAAACTAAGAATACCAACAAGAATAATCATATTCATCATGAATCCATCAACGAAAGCGGAACGGATCGGAAGAAAATCCCAAAACCCCAAATTATCCAAAAGTAGGGTTCTAAGAGATTACCTTGGATTTAGGATGAGAAACACAAGTGGATGATGTTAGTCTTACACCAAGAACTCAAGCACAAGAATCTGAAGTGATTGGAGGAAGAAAATCGCCTCAAATCGCTCGGGAGTCGCTCGGCCGCGGAAGAGGAAGAAATGAGATTTTGTGATTATCTCGGTCAACTCCTGGTTTATATAACCAGGAGTGTTAGCGCACGCTAAGACCTCAAGGTTAGCGTGCGCTAACGGGATAGGGTTACCAACCCTCTGTTAGCGTCCGAGTCGAAGCGGGGGTTTTGCCGATAGCGTGCGCTACCATGAATGCTTAGCGTGCGCGAATAACCTATCGGAAGCGCGCGCTATCGACCAAAATCGTGCGCTACGAACATCGGCCGAGTCCGGTGGCAAGCGCCCAAACCTCACCTGACCCGTTAGCGTGCGCTACCATACCAGCGTAGCGTGCGCTAACTAGAATCTGATTGAATTCAGTAGTAAACTGCCCAGTACTGGACAGTCACACTAGCGCGCGCTACTAAACAACTTAACGTGCGCTAGTCTCCCGACATTAGCGTGTGCTAGACAAGATAGCGTGCGCTAATCCGATAGTCCAGAGGCCTGGGAGCGAAACTGCCACTCCCAGGGCTAAATCGTTAGCGTGCGCTACGAATTAAACGTAGCGTGCGCTACCAATGGATTTCTAGCGTGCGCTATACAGAAAATTTAGCGTGCGCTAGATACAGAATATAAACGACCCAAAATACCGGATTATGAACGAAACGTCAAACGGAACACCTCAAAACGCATCATAGCATAGAATGAATCCACGGCAACCCGAAGCAGCGGTTCCGCACAACAATTACGAGAATCAGATCAAAAGATAACGGAAAAGTTACACTGAAGGATACACGAGAGTCACTAAAATCGAGAATTACACCGGAAATACAATTACGAGGGAAAGAAAAATGCGGATATTACAATTGGTCGGGACACCAGCTAAACGGAAATCTGTCACAAATCCAACCAACACAGTATTTGGAACCAAACGTCTTATTGGTAGACGCTTTGATGACCCTCAAACCCAGAAGGAAATGAAGATGGTTCCGTTCAAAATTGTCAGGGCCCCTAATGGGGATGCATGGGTCGAAGCCAATGGACAGCAGTATTCCCCAAGTCAAATTGGTGCTTTTGTTTTGACAAAGATGAAGGAAACTGCAGAGGCATACCTTGGGAAGTCTGTAAACAAGGCTGTGATCACAGTTCCAGCTTATTTTAATGATGCCCAGTGGCAAGCTACGAAAGACGCTGGCAGAATATCAGGCCTTAATTGATCATCTTGTTTTACTTGTAAGTGTAGGTTATTTGTTTTGTTAATATGAATTGGCAGCTGGTTTTAGTTGTAAGTGTAGGTTATTGCCGGCTCTCGGTTGTCCCTGTTATTGCCTAGTTTTGTGACTGTGAATTGAAGTTTTGTGATTGTGAATTGTGGCTGTTGGTGATAATGAGCAGTCTAGATTGTCTTGTAGTTGGTCTTAGTTGTCTTATTTAAATTGTGAATTGTGAATTGTGAATTGTGGCTGTTGGTCTTAGTTGTCTTATTTAAACTGTGAATTGAAGTTGTGACTGTGAATTGAAGTTGTCACTGTGAATTGTGACTGAATTGTGGTTTTGTGACTGGTCTTAGTTGTCTAGCTTAGTTAGTCCGTGGATCCTATTTAAACTGTTTTAACTTGTTGTTTTATTTGACTAGATTGGAGGTGAAAGCAACGACTACACTGATGCGGATTTCGACGACATTCGAGAAGAATGGTGTACTTATGTGTCGAATTTTATTTTTAGGGAGTAAAACTGTTTGTAGGAATAGGTACAGTTGGTAGAAATGGGTACAATTGGTAGTAATCGTAAACTAGATAATATTGATCCGATTTTGACATGATCGAGTTTAGTCGAGTCATGTAATGAATTAACGCATGGTTTTGCGATATATATGAAATGTGTTAATTTTGTACAATCGATCAAAGAGTTTTGTAATGAATTGGGTACAATTGGTATATAATTGCAGGTTTAGCAGGGGGTCATAAAAGCCAGAAAAAAAAATAAAAAATTTTGAAGTTATGACACGCAAAAACTGAAATCAGAAAAAGGGGTCATAACTTTTATGACACGCATATATAGTTGTCAGAAAAGGGCGTCATAAAGTGGGTGTCATAAGTGCGTGTCATTGTACAATGACGAACAAATGCGAGTCATAATGAGTTATGACTGGTCCTTCTATGACCAGCATTTGCGCGTCATAAAGGCCCTTTATGACGGCAAATGCGCGTCAAGAAAGACTCTTTTTCTACTAGTGTACACACTTAGAACACATCTTGTTGGTGTTTGTATATTGGTTATCACTTGGGAGAAATCATTGAAGTGGAATAGCACCTTGGAGTGGCATACAACCAACCGGAGTTGGATTCTACCTTACGGTTCAGTGATTTTCATCATATTAAGGTATGTTCAATCTATCTCCAGACTTAGAGTTGGATTCTAACGATTTGGATGATCATGTTAACAAGATATGGATTTTCATAGATGAATTATCCAAGTATATCATGTTTGGAATATTGAGATGATTAAGCCTTAAGTACCTTGATTATGATCATCATGATTCGAATCTTATTACATTGAACAAGTAAATGAAGCTTCTATCATTGGTAATCCGAATCTAATAGATGACTTCATAGCAATCTTGGACTTGACTTTAACATCATTATTGTTAGATAAATCTATAGGATTGATCATGGAAAGATTTATCTAGTATAGATGGAACGTTTAACAACTTCAGCATGATAATATTGATTGATATAAAGGTGTTGATATCAACCGTTAAGCCTTTCGAATTGTCGTATGAAGATTTGTAGTCGGAATGGAATATGGTTTTATATTGGTATGCATATCCTTGAATCCGAAGTTGTTGTTACCCGTAAGATCATTCATAATCGTGTGTACATGATATTCATGGAGGTAACATGAGTTATCACGGAAGATGTCATTATTTTGATCATGATAAGGACAGTTTACTGCTCAGCAGTAAACTGCCATGCATAGATAGCGCACGCTATGCTATGAATATTAACGTCGCTTATCGAGCATGAGTTAGCGTGCGCTACGTTTTATGCGTAACGTCGCTAGGCCATCGACGAAGTCGATCGATCGGTGAAATCGACCATACATAGTTAGCGTACGCTAGGCTTTGTTGTTTGCGTGCGCTATCGAGCAGACTTAACGCACGCTACACATAGTACTTAGCGTGCGCTAAGCAGTTCAGGCAGATTGCATTTTATGAACTTTTGGCGTAAATCGGATTGTTAAACATTAAATGCGATGTGAGATAAATCCTATATCATTTCTTTTGTTAAGGTTTGGTCTCGTTACGTGATTGATTGAGGAGGACGACCTTCGAGTGTTCGTTTTCGTGGAAGTATTATTCTTGTCTTCAAATCGAGGCAAGTACCTTAATTGTTTTATGTATTGTTGTTATACATATTGTCGTGCATGTATGTCGTTATTGTATGTCCACCTCGTGTTGGTCCGACGGGATCATCGGGGGATCTATGCTAGCGTGCACTGGATCATCGGACGGGTTTTTCCACCACGGGTTGGTCTGACGGGATCATCGTGGGTTCTAGGCAGTGAACGCTGGATCGAAGGAATTACCATGTGTATGTTATGATATCATGTTGTGATTATCAGTTGTATATGTTATGTTTGAGTTTCTCGTAGGAGAAGACTCGTTGGACAGTTTATCATTTACGTTATTATTATTATTCTGCGTGTTACGTTGAAATAATATGTTATGGTACTTGTACTAGCATCGTTGTGCTAACCCCTTCGAGGGTGAACATTTTGTCTATGTTCAGGATCCAGGAGAGCTGGAAAACAACCACTGGAGCTGCATGACGACGAGGGTGCAGAGTGATGTTCCGGCCGGGTTTATTTTCTGTTTTATTACTTTAATTAATCATTTCAATATTTAAACCAGTTAAAAAAGTGACAATAGACTTAAATAGGATCCAACCTCATAGCTCTTGGGACGACCTCGGTTATACCAGTTACTAGTCTAAATGCGACCAGATTCTCTGTCCGTTAGTGCATATAGGTAGACCTTAGGTAATCGAGCAATAATAAATTTAAGACCTGGTCAGTAAAACCTGCATCATCTGGCTACGGGTGCATAAATTTCATCGTAGTCAATTCCTTCTTGTTGGTTATAGCCTTGTGCCACCAACCTAGCCTTATTCCTAGTTACGACGCCATTCTCGCCGAGTTTGTTTCTAAACACCCATTTAGTTCATATGATTGTTTGGTTCTTAGGAGGAGGTACTAAATCCCAAACTTGGTTTGCGGTGAATTGATTTAATTCTTCTTGCATGGCAACTACCCAACTCTCATCTTCGATCGCTTCACCGATATTCTTAGGTTCTACAATGGATATGAAACAAAAGAAATTACATTTGTTTTGGGCTTGAGATGTAATATCCGTAATTTCGATTTCCGATAATTTTTTTTTGCGGAAGTCCATCTTAGTAACTCTATTGTGACCGTTTCGTCATTTCGAGAATTATTAATTCTGCATTTTTGTCATCCGAGTTCGTTTCCGTATCAATTTTTTGAGTTCTGTGTTCTTAAACGGCTTTTACGCACTTGTGTTCGATTCTTGCGAATCTCGTCCGAAACTATTGTTTCGAGTTTCTCGTAAGTTTATTTAATGTTATTATTCATGTTGCGAGCTTTGGCTTAGTGTTTCGATTGTGTATCGTGTATTTCGGACGTTTTGGTCCGTTTTCGTAATTTCCCAAAGTTTAGGGTAATTACTTCCGTTGTTGAATTTCGAGCCTTCGAGTGGTCGGAATCGTATGTTCTCTTAGCGCTTAGGTTCGTATTTGCGAGTACTTTATAACCGTATCTTTGGTTTATATCCAGGTCTAGGTTTCGGGGTTGTCCGGACTGTCGGAGTTGGCCATGGCCGAGTCATGGCCGCACGTGTTGGGGCATTGGCACACCTAGCCGAGTTACGGCCGCAATGGTCCGACAGTTACGGCCGTAAGGCCTGTTACATATGTAAGACCTGTCCGGTAACGTACGTAATGCTGCCGGCAGTTTTGGGCAGTTGGGTCGAGATGGCCGGTTACGGCCGTAAGGCCATGGATGGTAACAGCCGTAAGTGCTCGGCAGGGACCGGCTATTTAAGGCCTGGGCACTGGGTCACTCGGCCATTTCCACATTTTTCTTCATTTTTCATGATCCTTTGACAGAAATTGAGGGTTTTGATCGGGAGCATTTTAGAACAACATCTTTTGGAAGGCTTGCGTTGATTATAACAACATCTAATCCTTGTTCTTCGACGGATCAAGGTAATTTCTTGAAATCTCCTAGATTTGACTTTCGAGATTGTTGTTTGTTGATTCTTTAGTCTAATACTCGCAAGCGCACGATTTGTTCGATGTAGATATGCGGTGCAAGGTCGATTCCACAGGGAGGACTATGATAGTGAAGTAAAATTATTCCTATCGTTTTGAACCAAATTTAAATTAAATTCTAACCTAGTCCCAAATAATTTGATATTGGAATGTTATAATTGCATTAAATAACTAGTAATTTTTAAGTAGATTTTAGATAAATTGATTTTAAATAATTCACCTACGGTTTAGAATCCACTAATGTCTATTTATTATTTAATTTATATTTTAATTCCAAGAAATTCAGGGAATAGATTCTGAAATCAATCTCACTATTTCCCTATAGATTTAACAATAAGTAAAAAATTATAATTCAAATATAGATTTTCCTTCGCTTGAAAAATGTAATTTCAAAGCATTATATGTATCCAATTTAATAGAAAACAAATAATCAAAGAAATTAACTAATATCAATAATCACAACGCAATGGGGAAATTATAACTATCAAAAATACGTGATATAATTGATGAAATAATATTCCCCTATTGAAGCGAAAATCATAATCATTAAAAACATTTATTTGAAATTATTATATAAATATTAATAGTAATATAGACATGGTTTCATCATAACCTCGGTAAAAGAAAATTACTCACTCATAATAACAACACAAATAAATAAATATTTCATAATATTATCACTCAAATATAATTTTTTTACACAATATTTTTATTTTTTTCTCTTACAATAACTCTCTCTATTTTCCTTTTTCTCTCCCTTTTTTCTCCTTCCAAAACACTACATATTCATCCCCTATTTATACTACTAAAAAATTAATAAAATAATAATTTTTAACATTTTAAAATCCCATCGCCAATTATTTCACGGCTGCAAAGGGGTGCTGAAGTCATGGATGACATCAGCACCGAGTTGAATTTCTGGTCCAATCAGGTGTTGACACGTGGCACAATATGGTCCGTCTATTTAATTATCCTTCGAACGGTCATAACTTCTTCATACGAACTCGGATTCGGATGAATTTTTTTTAAAAACGATCGTCTCGACGAGACAAATAAAATGCGACCAGTTGTGACTATATTTGAATTTTGTAAAAAAAATCGCCCTTGAACCAATTGATGTGGCTTGTACCGGTTGGTTAACCTGCAGATATAATTTAATTCCAATTAATTATCCAAAAATGACACAAAATTATAGAAAATTCTATCAAAATGAAATAATATTAATATGTAGTAAAACGAATAAATTATCACATAACACACAATTTTATATATAAAATACTAATAAAAGTATTACTCAAAATATACTAAACAAATTCCCCCACACTTATCTTTGCACGTCCTCGGGAAAATCTTATACCCGAGTTATAATACTCATATGCTGAAAAAATCATGACAAAACCAATATCAAGAGAGATCAAGTAATCATGACCCAAGTGAGATCAGAGAAAAATAGGATGCCGCACCAAATTCTAACAACTTCATTGAGAATCGAATGCAAAAAGATTCAATACCCTCACGATGGATATCTGTAACACCCCCAAGATATTCGAGGTATATTACAGCGCCGTGAATCCCTATCTGGGACCCACCAGGCTGAGCAACATCATACTCATCGACTCACAGAAACAACAAAATAACACCTCGTCATAATGACGCGAAACAGAATAATTCACCCGGTTCAACCGGTCAAACATAACACCATCATCCAACACAAACATAATAGACAACAATAAAACCCGGACGAATAAAAACTCTTAAGTACTCGAGTACTACTATTAGTTCAAAAACCACAAAAGATGAAAAGATAGAAGACACTAAGACATCACTCGTGCACAATCATCACGCACGGTCATAATCCGCCAGCGCCCGCTCGTCTCGATGAACCTGACCTGAAATTCATAAAACGAATTTCCCCAAAACGGGTCCCCAGAGGGGTTAGCAATTACGCTAGTACAAGTAACCAAATGAACAACTTACATCTTACACATATAGTAAATACATGCAATCAAGAAAACAATAGTTCCAAAATACTCATTTCCGGAAATGCCAATAATCAACCACATTTGTAAAATACACCACAATTAACCGCGGACCCACAGCTTCGTGGATCCCTACCGAGACCCCGTCGGATCTAACCCGTAGTGGTTAAAAGCAAACTCGCGGTCCCACAGCTTCGTGGAGCCCTACTGAGGCCCCGTCGGATCTAACCCGTAGTGAGTATACACACACACACAATTTCTCATACAATACTACTATGCCAAGATCGTAAGTTCATAAGGATACTTGCCTCGATTAATAGACGGTGACATGAACGGAAAGGGAGAGTCAAGCACAATTGCGAGGAATCGGCAGAAGTGGACCTAACGATTCGAATAACACAATCACAACCACTTCTAAACGATTACGGAAATGGAATACACCCGAAAACCCGCCTACGATTCATGTATATTCGTACGAAAACAACAACGAGGGCGGACCACAACCAAACCCTCTCGATAACAAAAGATACTACGAAATATACCATGAATCGTAGGGAAACGAGGAATACCAACAAGATTAATCATATTCATCATGAATTAACTAACAAAACGGGACGGATCGGACGAAAACATGAAAACCCCCAAATCTTTCCCAAAATAGGGTTCTAGGAGATTTTACCTTGATTTGACGATGAACAACGAATGATTAGTGATAGGTTGATGATATGAAGCTTGAATATACTTCTACAATGGTGTTTGGGCGAAAATCGGGCGAAACCTAGCTCTCCAAGTCATTCCCATCGCGAAGAGAAGTGAGAGAGGTGAGAAATGAGAAAAAAATACGGTTGCTGCAAGTTTATATACTGTCCGGTGTTACGGCCGTAACATCCATAACATACGGCCGTAACATATGAACATTACAGCCGTAACTCACCTGCCTTATGGCCGTAACTGTTCCAGGAATGAAACTGGGCAAATTTGACGAATGACACATACGGCCGTATCAAGAACACCATTACGGCCGTATCAATACTTACGGCCGTAACTCAAATATGATACGCCCGTAACTCAGGACTGGACCAGGAGGCAAGAAACGAAGCGTTGTTACGGCCGTATGAAGGAAGCTTATGGCCGTAACTCTCGATTATTACGGCCGTAACATATACGGCTTATGGCCGTAACATGGCCTGTGACAGCAGGCCATAGTCTGAAACACTACCCGACGAGGAGATGATCGGAAATAGAACAAAAAAATAATAAGGTGTATCCACGACCAACGGATACACTCACCACGGATTTAAGTCAGAAACCAAAACGTTACGATGAAGCGTGATTCCGAATACCCGAAAGCTCAAGAACAACAAGGATAACAAGAGTACCCTAAACTTAGGGAAAATTACGAAATAGCCCAAACGTCCAAAAATCGCGATACAACGCCGGATTAACAAAACGAAACTCACAACATGAATAACTCAACTATACGAACTCGTGAAACCAAAGAAAATACAAAAGTGAACGGGTTCTACGAGAAACGGACGTCCATGCCATAATACATGACATAAAACAGAATAATATTAATACATCTCCGAAACTCGTCAAAATGGAGAAACTCCAAGAATAAAATAGATTCAAAATATAGATAAGGTTACAGGCGAGTCTGGAGAAACTCCAAGAATAAAATAGATTCAGAATATACGACGGACATCGGCATATGACTTCTGTCGACTCTGGGCAGTCAACATTCGTTCCCGAATTAATTCTATCTTCCGCCTCGTCTCTAAAACGACATCCGGCTCGGTCCCGATCAAATCGGACGCCTCATCCCAACAAATCGGTGATCGACATCGCCGCCCATAAAGTGCCTCATACGGTGCCATCCGAATCGACGCGTGCCAACTATTGTTGTACGTGAATTCGATCAATGGCAAATGCTCCTCCCAGTTACTGCTCCAATCGAGAGCACAAGCACGCAACATATCCTCGAACGTCTGGATAGTGCGTTCCGACTGTCCATCTGACTGGGGATGAAAAGAGGTACTCAAACGCAAACGAGTACCCAACGCCTTATGCACCGCCTGCCATTAGTGCGATACAAAACGGCCATCACGATCCGAAACGATAGACTTCGGAGTACCGTGAAGCCTCACAATCTGCGCGATAAACGCACGAGCTAACTTCTCCGGGCCCCAAGTGTCCTTGATGCCCAGAAAATGTGCCGACTTGGTCAAACGATCAACAACCACTCATACCATATTCATGCCCGACCTCGATCTCGGCAGGCTCGTAATGAAATTCATCGATATATCTTCCCATTTCTATTCCGGAACAGGAAGTGACTGTAATAACCCGGCAGGTCGCTCATGCTCAATTTTGACCTGCTGACAAGTCAAACATCTCGCCACAAACTGTGCGACCTCCTCCTTCATATCATTCCACCAGAAGTTCCTTCTCAAGTCCTTGTACATCTTACTCGAACCACGATGAACGGAGTAAGGTGTAGCATGGGCCTCCCGCAAAATACTCTGTCTCAACTCTGAGTCGTTCGGCACACAAAGCCGACTCTGGAATCTCAAAATACCATCCTCGTGAATCGCAAACCCAGGAGACTTTCCCTTAAGAACGTTCTCTAGGATTTGAGTAATCATCGGATCCTCTAACTGCTTCAGCTTAATTTCATCGATCAAAGATGACGAAATCTCTAAAGCACAAAGTTGCCCGACAGCTCCAGGCAACAAAACCTCAATATCTAACTCGCTCAAAGCCCGCCGAAGCTCAGACTGAGATGTAAGGATCTCAAGCGTTCGCAACACAACCGGTTTCCGACTTAAGGCGTCAGCCACGACGTTCGCCTTGCCCGGATGATAAAGGATTTCGAGGTCATAATCCTTAATTAGCTCTAACCACCTCATCTGCCTCATATTCAACTCTCGCAGGGTAAATATGTATTTCAGACTTTTATGATCGGTAAAAATCTGACATGCAGAGCCGAAAAGATAGTGACGTCAAATCTTGAGCGCAAAAACGACTGCCACTAACTCCAAATCATGAGTAGGGTAGTTCAGCTCATACGGCCTCAACTGTCTCGACGCATAGGCAATGGTCTTGCCGTGCTGCATCAATACGCACCCAAGACCCTGACCCGAAGCATCACTATAAACAGCAAAACCCTCGTTGCCGCACGGCAACGCCAAAACCGGGGCTGAAGTCAGACGTCTCTTCAGCTCCTCAAAACTCGACTGCCTCTCGTCATTCCAGACGAACTTCTCGGACTTATGGAGCAACTGTGTAAGTGGCCGAGCCAGTTTCGAGAAACCCTCGACGAACCTACGGTAGTAGCCAGCCAAACCCAAGAAACTACGGATCTCCTTCACATTCTTGGGCGGTGCCCAATCCAATACTGCCTCTATCTTCTGTGGATCCACACGAACCCCCTCGGCTGAAATCACGTGACCTAGAAACATCACTTCCTTCAGCCAGAACTCACATTTCGAGAACTTCGCATAGAGTTGCTCGGTCCTCAAGATGTCTAATACTACTCGCAAATAATGGGCATGCTCTTCCTCGTTCCTCAAATAAATAAGAATATCGTCAATGAAAACGACGACACACTTATCCAAATACTCGATAAAGACTTTGTTCATCAACTGCATAAACACCGTCGGCGCATTAGTTAATCCGAAAGGCATGACTACAAACTCATAATGTCCGTATCTCGTCCGAAAAGCTGTTTTCGGCACATCGGACTCCCTCACCCGGAGCTGATAGTACCCCGATTTCAAATCAATCTTCGAGAATACCGCATCTCCCTACAACTGGTCGAACAAGTCATCAATTCTCGGCAAAGGATACTTGTTCTTGATGGTCACCTTGTTTAGTTCGCGATAGTCGATACAAAAACGTAGTGAACCATCCTTCTTCCGCACAAACAGGACCGGTGCGCCCCAGGGTGAGGCGCTCGGTCGAACATACCCCGACTCAAGAAGCTCACTCAGCTGCTTCTTCAACTCTAACATCTCTCAAGGTGCCATGCGATACGGCGCCTTCGAAATAGGAGCCGCGCCCGGCTCTAACTCTATAGCAAACTCGACCTCACGATCCGGTGGCAATCCCAGTAACTCGTCAGGAAATACATCAGGAAACTCACTAACGATTGGAATCGACGAAAGCTCGACTCCACCACTCTCCGCCTTCAAGGCGTAGCACCAAAAGCCAGTACACCCCTTTCGCAGGAGTCTCATCGCCTTCAAGGCATTAATAACGAACTTCTGGTTTCCCCTCTTTCGTCGCGCGAAAGAGTGCTCGGTGCCGTCCTCGGCTAACATAGTGATGATTCTCGTGCGGTAGTTCATGATCGCACCATGCCGCTCGAGCCAATCATCCCCAAGAATCAAATCCTCACCCTCGATACCCACGACTATAAGATTATAGGGCCAAACCCTCTCACAAATAAGCACAGAACAGTCTAGAACCTCTTGATCACCAACGATCCTATCACCGCTAGGAAGCTTAACGATGAAGGGCTCACAAGGCATCAAACACTCGAGATTCAAACGGCGCACACACTCTAGAGATATGAACGAATGCGTAGCACCAGAATCGAAAAGCACACTGACAGGATGAGAAAGAAGATGAACGGTACCTGTCGCCACAGTAGCCGCTGGGTCATCGGCTCTCCGCATCTCATAGACACGCGGGTGGGCTGAGCCGACACTGGAAGCTCCCCCCTTAGCGGGCTGACTCCGACCTCTCCTTCGACTAGCACTCGGCGGAGATTAAGAAGCAAACGATCCTTGATTCACACCTGGTTCCCTAGGCGCTGGAATGGAAGCCCGGGCACCAGGGATTTTCTCTCTCTCAGCACAAAAAGCAGCCTTGTAACCCGGCTGGCCACACTGGTTACACGTCAGCAAAGGGTTCGGACAAATACGACTGATGTGGCCCTGATGGCCACAGTTAAAACACTTCACCTCCCGGGGAGGGGCACTGGAAGCCCTACGGGGAAACTCAGTAAATCGACCTGGGCCACCACCAGCGGAAAAGTTAGCAGACTGGAATTTCTGCTGACCCCCACCTTTGTGGCCCGAAAAATTCCCGGCGGACTTCTGCTTCTTGCTCTCGCGGGCCGCCTCACTCGCCGTCACAGACATATCGTAAGCAAGGGCCCTGCTCTGGTAATCTTTCAAGGTAGTACAGACGAGCCCCGACATGTAGTCCCGAATCGACAACTTCATCCGTCTGGAAAAATGGAAAATTTTCTCACTCTCCTCGACAACTTGGGTCTTCACATAACCCAACCCCTTATTAAAATCGGCAATAGCCCGAGATACGGGGATATCCCGTGGTTGAGCATCATAGAAAGCATGTACTCGAGTCTGTTTGACCGGCCATGGGTAATATTCGGCCTCCATCAATTCCTGAAACTCGGCCCACGAAGCAACATGGTCTTTGGGCCCAACGGCCTCCCACCAATCCGTAGCGTCCCCAGTGAGAAAGTACTGGGCAATAGGGACCTTACGGTCCTCGGGACAGTTGGTAGCAGTGAAGACTTTAGATATCTCCTTGATCCACCCCTCCCAGCCGATCGGGTCCGAAGCTCCCGAAAACTGAGGAGGATGCATCTTGATGACATCCTGAAGCCAGCGATCCGCTCCGCCCCGATTAGCGTGGGCCGGATCCGGGTTCTGAACCGCCTGAGCTATCGCCTCCATTTGATTCACCATTTGCTGCATAACGGCCGCAATACCAAGGTCGGCGCGCTCCTGAGAAGAAGCATGACTGTGACGGTCTCCGGTACTGCCGGCTCCCGAAGACTGCGACGTGGCCGCCCCACCGACTGCCCCATGTCCCCGGACGCGTCCACGGCCACGACCACGACCACGACCTCTTCCAGCATCCATACTGATGTTAAAGAAGTAACAAAGGTCATACGATGGTAAGTACGAGAAGAGAAACAATCACAATCGAGAATCAAAGGTGCGATACAAAGAAATAAGGAATAGTGTTAGGGAAAACTTATGGACCTTTGGTAAGTCTAGGAATCATGGCAGCGTGACGATGATGTGCAAAACGAAACACAACAAGACCCAATAAACCGACAAGCCTAGGTATCCATAAACCTAGTGCTCTGATACCATTTTCTGTAACACCCCCAAGATATTCGAGGTATATTACAGCGCCGTGAATCCCTATCTGGGACCCACCAGGCTGAGCAACATCATACTCATCGACTCACAGAAACAACAAAATAACACCTCGTCATAATGACGTGAAACAGAATAATTCACCCGGTTCAACCGGTCAAACATAACACCATCATCCAACACAAACATAATAGACAACAATACAACCCGGACGAATAAAAACTCTTAAGTACTCGAGTACTACTATTAGTTCAAAAACCACAAAAGATGAAAAGATAGAAGACACTAAGACATCACTCGTGCACAATCATCATGCACGGCCATCATCCGCGTACTGGTCCAGCGCCCGCTCGTCTCGATGAACCTGACCTGAAATTCATAAAACGAATTTCCCCAAAACGGGTCCCCAGAGGGGTTAGCAATTACGCTAGTACAAGTAACCAAATGAACAACTTACATCTTACACATATAGTAAATGCATGCAACCAAGAAAACAATAGTTCGGAAATACTCATTTACGGATATGCCAATAATCAACCACATTTGTAAAATACACCACAATTAACCGCGGACCCACAGCTTCGTGGATCCCTATCGAGACCCGTCGAATCTAACCCGTAGTGGTTAAAAGCAAAGTCGCGGTCCCACAGCTTCGTGGAGCCCTACCGAGACCCCGTCGGATCTAACCCATAGTGAGTATACACACACACAATTTCTCATACAATACTACTATGCCAAGATCGTAAGTTCATAAGGATACTTGCCTCGATTAATAGACGGCGACACGAACGGAAAGGGAGAGTCAAGCACAATTGCGAGGAATCGGCAGAAGTGGACCTAACGATTCGAATAACACAATCACAACCACTTCTAAACGATTACGGAAATGGAATACACCCGAAGACCCGCCTACGATTCATGTATATTCGTACGAAAACAACAATGAGGGCGGACCACAACCAAATCCTCTCGATAACAAAAGATACTACGAAATATACCATGAATCGTAGGGAAACGAGGAATACCAACAAGATTAATCATATTCATCATGAATTAACTAACAAAACGGGACGGATCGGACGAAAACATGAAAACCCCCAAATCTTTCCCAAAATAGGGTTCTAGGAGATTTTACCTTGATTTGACGATGAACAACGAATGATTAGTGATAGGTTGATGATATGAAGCTTGAATATACTTCTACAATGGTGTTTCGGCGAAAATCGGGCGAAACCTAGCTCTCCAAGTCGTTCCCGTCGCGAAGAGAAGTGAGAGAGGTGAGAAATGAGAAAAAAATACGGCTGCTGCCAGTTTATATACTGGCCGGTGTTACGGCCGTAACATCCATAACATATGGCTGTAACATATGAACATTACGGCCGTAACTCACCTGCCTTACGACCGTAACTGTTCCATGAATGAAACTGGGCAAATTTGACGAATGACACATACGGCCGTATCAAGAACACCATTACGGCCGTATCAATACTTACGGCCGTAACTCAAACATGATACGCCCGTAACTCAGGACTGGACCAGGAGGCAAGAAACGAAGCGTTGTTACGGCCGTATGAAGGAAGCTTACGGCCGTAACTCTCGATTATTACGGCCGTAACATATACGGCTTACGGCCGTAACATGGCCTGTGACAACAAGCCATAGTCTGAAACACTACCCGACGAGGAGATGATCGGAAATAGAACAAAAAAATAATAAGGTGTATCCACGACCAACGGATACACTCACCACGGATTTAAGTCAGAAACCAAAACGTTACGATGAAGCGTGATTCGGAATACCCGAAGGCTCAGGAACAACAAGGATAACAAGAGTACCCTAAACTTAGGGAAAATTACGAAACAGCCCAAACGTCCAAAAATCGCGATACAACGCCGGATTAACAAACTGAAACTCACAACATGAATAACTCAACTATACGAACTCGTGAAACCAAAGAAAATACAAAAGCGAACGGGTTCTACGAGAAATGGACGTCCATGCCATAATACATGACATAAAACAGAATAATATTAATACATCTCCGAAACTCGTCAAAATGGAGAAACTCCAAGAATAAAATAGATTCAAAATATCGATAAGATTACAGGCGAGTCGCTAGAAACAAAAATTCACCAACATGGGAATGTCGGGAAAAGAAGAAAAATGCAGATATTACAATATCACTCTTCACTCAAGTGTATATACGGGATATTCGAGAAGAGTTCACTCATATCAAAGCATAATGTGCCATTACCATATGCTTGGTCAAAATAAAATCTCCACTACTTAAAAAGAAACTCATGCATAAATCAAAAGGTCTTTCTTTTGGTTCTTACGTGGCTTTGGGTATGGGTAGGATAAAGGGAAAATTATGAGGTTTGCTAACCAAGATCAATTGTGAAGTTAGATGCATAACAAATCCTACAAATAACAATCAACACCCCCCTTCTGTAATGAAAACGCTCAAACCATCATCCCCAAGTTATTATATACATGGTAATTGAATATTCATCTGGTAAGGTCATACTCTTGTGTAAGAAAAAGTATGCAATGGGTCTTCTGGAAGGAATTATGTATCACTCAAGGGATAGTTCAAGTGCTATTTTATGTATATATAGTGATGATTTTCGCACTTGACCTCCCTCTTTTTTTTCTATCAGGCCGTTTTTTTTTTGCCTTTATTTATATTTTTTTTCGGTTCAATACTCCAATGTACTTCACACCATTTCACTTTCAACAAAGGCTCTTAATCTTCACAATACTCTTATGAACATCGGTCCCTATTTGTCACACATCTAGTTCACAATTAAATCTTTGACTAGAGGGTGCAAATAGATGAGTCATCAACAGGAATGGATAATGGCTAAAGTAATGTGCTTGATCAAAGAAATAGGCTCATGCTCAATGGGGGCTTCTAAGGATAAAATGTAATGGGTGGGAAAATATAAGCCAATAAGGGGTTAATCCTAATTGCCTTTATCATCTTAATGCAAGAGTTTATGAATGTAGTCTTGAAATGTATAAATGAGCCAGTTCTATAATGAACACAATATGTTTGACCACACAACAAAAAATATGGAGCGTATATATAAGGATTGCTCTAAGGCTCAAAACTCACAAAAAGGGTGTTGTGCACTGAATCCCATACACCTTCATCCAAATCCATTATCAAAACCAGTGAAACATCCCAAAAATGATTTATTTCACTAACGTTTTCTCAAGAAAATGGTGCCGTGATTTTCAACCTTTTTTTTATATTTCATATATATATATATATAGATAGATAGATAGATAGATAGATAGATAGATAGATAGATAGATAGATAGATAGATAGATAGATAGATAGATAGATAGATAGATAGAAAGATAGATAGATATAGATATAGATATAGATATAGATATACACCTTCCCCCATACTTAATGATAAACAATATCCTTATTGTGTAAAAAGAACAATGGAGTAAGGGTTTAAATAAGGCTTACCTGTTTTTGAAAGACGACGCTTCGCTCAAGCCTTTTTTTTGGACCTGCAAGAAATAAGTGTGGCAAAACAACAAAAGAAAATATATACCCGGAAGTATAACACAAACAACCTCGATGCGCTTCAAGAGAGTCCGAAGAGTCGCCTTACGCTGCCATCAATGCTTTTATTAAAAACAAAAAAAAAAAAATTACAGTGATAGAAATAACAATATATAAATCGTGGATAGATGCGCGTCAAGAGATCGAGAAGAAACTCCTTAAGATACCATCATTTTCACGATTTTTACACCTGCTAAAAAGTAAAAACAACAAGAGGAATGAAGTGGGATATCAGAGGGAAAAGAATGTATCAATTTTGCATTTCCGCACAGTGAAATCTTCCATCCAAACAATATTAGCTAGAGTTGGGTCTGGTTCAGGAACAAATGTAATAAGTTTTTTGATCAGCTCTTCTGGTGTTGTTGCAACAACTATGATCCGTTTAGCACGCTCAGGAATAAAACCTTTTTTAGAAGAGTAGTTGATGAAAGATAGTAAACCATCGAAGAAACCATTGACATTTAGCAGACCTATTGGTTTCGTATGAACATTTAGCTGGGCTCTGGTAACCACATGAAAAAGTTGCTCAAGAGTGCCAAAACCACCAGGAAGGGTGATAAAGGCATCAGCATTATTTGTCATGTGAGTTATGCGGTCTTGCATATTCACAGCTCTGAACTCATCTCCAATGGTTGCTCCGGTGATTTTACTTTCAGCAAGAGGTTTTGGAAGTATTCCCAACACTTTTACTCCTTCCATATAGGCAGAAGCAGCGGCACGTCTCATTAATCCTAGACTTCCTCCTCCGTAAACTATATGAATGCATTTTTCTCCTAAGGTACGACCCAAGTTGTGGGCTGCTTCAGTAAAGCAAGCCTCTTTCCCGTGACTAGCTCCACCAAAAATGCAGATGGAGTTAAATCTTTTTGTGGAAGATGATGATTCCATTTTTGAAAAGAAAATTACTTAGAGAGAAAATGAAAAGAATACAAGTTTGAGGGATGCAGAAAAGAAACAACTGTAATGTTTATTTATAGATGCAAAATAAAGTAAAAAGATTTATCAAATCTGTGACCGCGTTAATTGCGCTTCAACTACTCAATAGAATGATGAATGCATTTATTGCGTATCACATTTTTATTCAGAAAATCTAAAAAATACGACAAAAAGTAAAGATACTCACGTGTATGTACAGTAGTTGTGATTGTGGCTCACATCTTCCTCTGATTTTACATTCAGAAAAGGCTTAAACGCCTTCTATGAGTCGTGGAGAAGCTTCCCATCCAATTTTCTTACAAATTGGCAAACAGGGTCTTTTAACATCAGATTCCCAAGACGTTGTTCATATTCTGGTTTGAATTTATTCCACAGACATCGAATTCCGTAATGTACGAGTCCACTAGGATGCGTGTCAAGAGAAATTTCGATATCATCTAAATTCTCCTTATTCAGACCATCCTTGATGAACTGAATTTTATCTTCTCTGTTTATGGAAGGAATTTCTAAAGATCGACATCTTGAATCACAGTTCCACCTAGCACATTTGTAGCAAACGGCAATTTTCTTTGCTCGTCGTTTCTTGGCATATGAACTTTTTCCAAGCCCTGGCAAAAATCTAGTTGGTGTTTCCATGAATTCACCCGCTATTCTCACTTTGGCTTCAATAATGAATCGAATATCAAAAGGTATGCCGTTATTCATAAGCAACCTCATCCTTTCAAGTCTGGCTTGGTAAAGTTTCAAAATGACTTTTTTGCTAAGAAAGGGAAATCTTTTTTCAATTGTTTTCAAAGTTTGTTCCATAATTAAAGAAATAAAATAAAAAAATAAAAAATATCTACAAAATCAGTTGTTGTGGGAAACTGAAAAATTCGACTTTACTAGCCACAGAGTACCGTTATCCGCCACTTGACCGGACAAACACAATGTAGTATTAATTCACAATATCGGGGTCTTTACGAAGAACCTCTTCTACCTCAAAAGATTTTAATTCCAAATATGGTTTTAACCGTTGACCAATCACTTTAAAAATATTACCATTTTCTGGATTTTCAATTTCTACAGCTCCGTGAGGACAGACCGTACGAATAATAAATGGACCAGACCATCGTGAATGCAACTTGCCTGAAAATAATAACAAACGAGAGTTAAAAAGAAGGACTTTTTGACTAGGAGAAAAAGTTTTTCTCAAAATGTGTTTATCATGAAAAACTTCATTTTGTCCTTATAGTTCCTTTCACAATCGTAAGCATCGTTTCTGATTTCTTCCAATTCATTTAGTTGAAGTTTTCTATGAATTCCAGCCTTGTCTAATGAAAAATTTAATCGTTTTATGGCCCAGTATGCTCTATGTTCCAATTCAACAGGCAAATGGCATGGTTTTCCAAAGACAAGCCTAAATGGAGACATTCTGATGGGAGTTTTAAAAGCAGTACGGTAAGCCCACAATGCATCATTTAATCGCAAAGACCAATCTTTCCTTGTAGGATTAACAGTTTTTTCAAGAATATGTTTGATTTCTCAATTTGAAATTTCAACTTATCCACTTGTTTGAGGGTGATAAGGAGTACAACTGTATGTGTAACACCATATTTTTTAAATAAATGATTCAAAAATTTATTAAAAAAATGTTTTCCTCCATCACATATAATTGCTCGTGGTGTTCTAAATCTGGAAAAAATATTTTCTTTCAAAAATTTTACCACGACTTTGTGGTCATTTGTTTTGCAAGCAATTGCTTCTACCCATTTTGAAACATAATTGACGGCCACAAGGATGTAAAGATTGCCATAAGAAATTGGAAAAGCTCCCATAAAATCTATGCCCCAAACATCAAATATTTCAATAATTAAAATTGGGTTTAAAGGCATCATATTTCATTTAGAAATTCGACCTAATCTTTGACATCTATCACATGTGCTGCAATATGAATGTGTATCTTTGAAAAGTGTTGGCCAATAAAAACCACATTGCAGAATTTTAGCAGTTGTTTTCTTTGAACTAAATTGACCTCCACATGCATGATCATGACAAAAGGAAATGATATTTTTGTAACACCCCCAATCCGCTCAGGGATATTACACGCCGTAGAACCTTTCCTCAAGGATCTACCAGGCTGGTAACAACATAGAACAACTCGACAATGCCTTTAAGGCTAAAATGACTAAGTAGACCGATTTGGTCTTTCAATAAATACATACAACTCAAACTCATTACATGACCACGCAGGGGTCGAGTACAACACACTCCCGTACAACGGGAAAGAATACCACAGCGGAAAATAAACTATAACTATACCAATGACCTCATACGGATCCTCGTGTGATTAGTATCGTTCATCTTTCACCATCCTCCGTGCCGACCCTGTGTTATGCTCCCAAACCTCAATGCAAAAACAGACATCCACCCCCCGAATACTCGGGGGTTAGCAAAACTCCACTGTTTTGCTAGTGCAAGAACAAAGTGCAAATACGAGCCATACCATTCACATTTCACGAATAACAATAACCAGGAATCCTCAAAAATATAAACGTAACGAAAAGTACTTCCCGAGGCATGAGTTTGATAAAAATTTCTCAAAACCGAAAGATCACCGATAAAGGGGAAACCATTTATAAAACAGTTTTAAAAATGCCATCGAGAGTTTTAATAGAAAACAATTTGCAAGAAAGCCACTCAATCAACACAAGCGAGTCTTCACAAATAATTCCACGGGACTCTCGACCCAAAATCAAATAATATCGGCACGAGATCAAACATCTCAACATCACACGGGGTTCTCGACCCAAACCCAAATAATATCAACACGAGATCAATCATCTCAACATTCCACAGGGTTCTCGACCCAAACCCAAATAATATCAACACGAGATCAATCATCTCAACATTCCACAGGGTCCTCGACCCAAAACACAGAATAACACCACAATACCATCAAAGGTACAATCTCTCATTCGACATATCCGGCTCAAGACCCCCGATTAATTAACCCTCGGAGATTTCGTCAAACCTCCTTGGTTAATTAACCCTGATACCAACGCTTTAAAAACAAGTTGAAACAAGCTTTCAAAAACACGAATCGCGGTCTATATCAAGACAAACATTTGAAAGTGAGTTGAAAGAAATTTGAGATACGAACATCGTTCGGTAACGGGGTCTTAGCTATCACTCAAATACCCGTAACCAATAAGCCTGCCAGGCGCCTCCCTTGCGCACCTGTGTACCGGCGTTCATTTCCATCATGTTGGCCGCTCATTGAACATGTCACCGCACCGGCGTCACTCCCGCAAGAGCCGCCCCTTGCGCGCGCATTAGGTAACACCGGCGTTCACCACCCATATGGAGCCGCACATTGCAGCATACACCAGGCCGGAGTGCACGCCCCGCCCTCAGAGGTTCCCGGATACGACGTTTCTCACAACAAGTATCCACATTATCACAAACATCAAGCACACAGTCAATCGTTGTAACAATTATCAAATCGATTCACCAATTCACATAATTCATCCGTCAGTCCACGACCACACGAATAAATAACAACACGCACGTCAACCATAACGCAACGGAAATAAGCAATACTCGTACACACGCATTATCAAGCGCAACATCAACATCAATTATATCTAAAGGATTCATGTAATCACTTACAACCCACACAATTTACAAAACACACGCGTTTTGAATGTAAGCCTTAACGAGGCTAGCCGAATCCTTTGAAAACTCATTTCAAACAAATAAACAAACACACCAAGATGATCACCAATTATCATATCCACAAAACAAGAATGGTATGGACAAGGTACTTGCCTCGATACCACGAGCACGGAACCACGAACGGATACGGCTCAGCGGAAAGCTTCTAACGCCCGATGTTAACGAAAGGAAGGCGACACGAGCGGAAGGGTTCAACACGGTTTCTTCACAAGAAACTCGACCTAACAACAATATATTCAATAAATCATCGATCATACGAGGAAGGATAATCGTAGAACGCCCAAAAACCCCTCTAAGACATTTTATCGAACACCTTCAAGGCGTCGATAAAATACTCAATAAACGACAAATCCGTGGCGATCCAACCGTGGAATAACAAGAAATTAGATATAATATATCTTAACAATCATAAATCCATCAATATTCTGAGTTAAAAGCGAATTAAACGGACAAATCGAACAAAATCCCCAAAACTATATTTTAGGAAAACTTGCCTTGATTCGGTCGATCGGAGCAAGTTATGGAAGGATTAATCGATGTTATGAACCTCCAAACTCCATGGATATGTTGTTAAACAACATGGCTTCAAGCTTAGAACACGCCCAGTGCGGAAGAGGAGAAGAAGAAGGTGAAAAATGGCAAGAAAAACGTCTGCGGGGCCTTTTATAGGCAGCCAGACTCGGCCGTGTCCGCGACACGGTCGTGGCGCCGATTGACCGGCGGGGACTCGGCCGTGTCTGCTAGACACGGTCGCGGCGCGGAGGGGCCTTCCGAAGTGACCCGTCCGACGGCGACTCGGCACGACTCGGCCGTGTCCTGGAACACGGTCGGGCGTGTCAGCGATCGGTTCCGGCATTTCCAGGCGAGTACGGCACGGGCCGTGTCGGACGACACGGTCGGGTCCTGAGACGAAACTTCCAGCATTTCCAGGCAGTGCAGCCACGGGCCGTGTCGGACGACACGGTCGAGTTCGGCCGGCAGTGATCGGCCAATAACGAGCGGGTGAGCTAAAACGACCATAACTCTCTCGTCCGGACTCCGATTGACTCACCGTTCGAACCATTGGAAAGCTAACTCGATGCTATATAATATTGCAAAGATTTAGAATTTTTTGGAGTTTCCAAAAATTAATGGCGACTTTACAAAGTCGAACTCCCACGTGAAAAAGTCGATTAAGGACACGGAACTCAACAAAATGACACCGAAACGAACTCGGATGACAAAAAGTGCAGAATTAATCGTTCTCGAAATGACGAAAGGTCATGAGCGAGTCGTCAAAACGGACTTCCGCCGAAAAAAAAAAAATTACCGAAATTCAAAATTGCGGATATTACATTCTACCCTCCTTAAAAGAAGTTTCGTCCCGAAACTTAAAACATGTAGGGGGGAGCAATATACCCGCCAGGAAAACTCGACGAGATACACAAAAATAGAAAACTCGCGCCCAACGGCGAAACGCTGCAAGAAACGAAAGAGACATACGGCGTGAAAACACGCTCCACGACGACCAACACAATGTCGCCGTTAGGGATACAATAAAACCAACAAATGACAAGCGTCATCAAACGGATAATATAGTCAAGTCGATTATCCGAACAATCACAAAACACAACGAACGAAAATCAATACGATTGACCAACCTGACGGTCCATCAATCTAAACGCGGGTCAAACGCTGAACAAATATGGAATTCCACCGCCCAAGGGTTGGAAGATCGGAAACGAGACTAATTTCCCGAACTTAAGGGAATTAGGAAGGAGCCTGAACGCTCAACAATCACGAAACGAGAACAAAACCGAACAAACAAACGATCGAGACAACAAAAATCGAACGATCATGTTCGGATCACGAAGAACAATAAGGTTCAACTGACAACTCCGAGGTTCACATCTCGACTCGAGACAAAACAAGATTCGTTGAAAACAACAAGATGCACACTCGCATAAGATCCACAGGAAAGGGAATAACAATTGAAAAGTCACAACGACAAACGAGTTATTCCGAAATGATGCCACACTCGTTCGATAAACAAAAACAAGGGGCAGGACAAGCTCAGAAATGTCAACGAACATAAATGAGTCAACAAAGTAGAATATACAGAAGTTCCAAATCCGATCCACTTCGAATAAGAGAACTAGTAAAACCAGATGATGTCACTTCCGAACAAGGTTCACAAGAATCGAGCCGAACTCGAAAAAGTCACAGCGATAACCAGATTGACTCAAAACAAGATCACGGCTCGTTCGAGCGACGAAACCGAAATACGAACAAGTTCGAAAGTATCAACGAACACGAGCGAGTCGATAGACTCGAGAAAGAGAAAATGCAGAGTCTAAAAACAACACGGGTACTACATTCGACCTCTTATAAAAGAAGGTCGCCCCGCAACTCACAACAAATAAATCAAGGTGACACAACAAGCAACCAACGAAACATCCTTCAAAGGCCTCTCAAGGCCGATTCCGATGGCTGTCTTTGAAGCGCGAACTCCAAAAGTCTCGGTAGCCAATTCGCAAAATTGAATTCGGTGTCCCTCGAGTCCACACTTGAAATGTGTTACCGACGAGAAGGACAATATACACGTGCATGCCCCGGCACATTACGGTTGAAACGTCTCGGCTCGGCATACCAAAAATACAAATGCTCGATACAATGGATCAAAACACCGCAAAACAACATACCGGAGATGCCAACTTATCATAACATATCAACGCATACAAAAATCACAACAACAACGGCATCATTCGACGATTACAACATCCCGAACGACAGTCAGCACACAATCACAAACATCATGAAACAATCACCCATGTGTATAACGCACAAAAATCCAGGCTATAACAACTCACACTAGTGCGACAATACGCAAATCACCACGAGGCGATAAACAGTAAACACCAGTTCACACCTCTCACAGAGAGCCAACAAAACATATGCGTGGCGAACGACTCGACGCTCACGCCACCAATTCAATCACAATTCGGGGTTGACACCGTAACGAAAGTTCGAAAACCATACACGCATTTCCGGTCCATAAGCAGGAATGATAGGTTTTAAAAACGAAAACCACCTTTGAAGACAGTTTGGAAACACCGGTTGATCTTGAGTATCATTTTACAAAAAGTTGAACAAACATCATTTTCGAGACTTTGAAAATCATCTTGCGTTTGAACAAAAATGAGGACACCTTCACGTAGTGAAAACTTTCAAAATATTCGACCCTTGGGTCTAAGCAATCGCATTTGAAAATATCTCAAAATGTTTTTGGTCCTCAATAGGAAAATTTTTGAAATGTATTGCGGCATTAGAAAACACCTTGAAAACACCGCAAGAAAATAATTCGTTTTAAAAGTACGTCTCGAATTTTAATTTTCTAAGATACTCAAGGTTTTCAAAAATAATTCAATGGGCTAGAATGCCCAAAAATTTCAGTAATTTCACGAACATTATAGCGCCGTGGTCCCACGCCGAACCCACCAGACTAAAAACCATTTACAAAAATGCCAAAAAGGCCGATGACGGTAATATTTCAAAACTCACGAAAGCCATTTACAAAATACTAAATACCGTCATAAGAATTTCACAAAGTGGTCAAGGCCATAATGCCAAAAACTCGATTAAGGGAATCGGTTTTGAAATAAAACTCGGTCGGTAAAATACCGAAAGTCATTACAAAAGAACTCACACAATGGATAAAAGAAATCTTGCTCAACATGCATAATCCAACAACACTACTCCTCATATGAACGAAATATGAGAGTCAAATAACCACATATCACGAAATCAAAATCCATAAAAGGATTCCGTCACTTAACAAATAATCATGAAAATAGCTCGTGTCACACGAGGCACAACACAAAGAAGGGAGACTTACATTCACAGTCGCACGAAGATGATGATCGCCACGATACTAATCACGACCAACAAACTCGGGCACGCGTCGCGACACTCGATCGGATAAAATCCGACAAGACAAATCTCAACAGACACCATCGACCCGACACCTAGGTTTCCACAACCTAAGCTCTGATACCATAAATGTAACACCCCCAATCCGCTCAGGGATATTACACGCCGTAGAACCTTTCCTCAAGGATCTACCAGGCTGGTAACAACAGCGCACAACTCGACAATGCCTTTAAGGCTAAAATGACTAAGTAGACCGATTTGGTCTTTCAATAAATACATACAACTCAAACTCATTACATGCCCACGCAGGTCGAGTACAACACACTCCCGTACAACGGGAAAGAATACCACAATGGAAAATAAACTATAACTATACCAATGACCTCATACGGATCCTCGTGTGATTAGTATCGTTCATCTTTCATCATCCTCCGTGCCGACCACGTGTTATGCTCCCAAACTGAATGCAAACAGACATCCACCCCGAATACTCGGGGTTAGCAAACTCCACTGTTTTGCTAGTGCAAGAACAAAGTGCAAATACGAGCCATACCATTCACATTTCACGAATAACAATAACCAGAATCCTCAAAAATCTAAACGTAACGAAAAGTACTTCCCGAGGCATGAGTTTGATAAACATTTCTCAAAACCGAAAGATCACCGATAAAGGGGAAACCATTTATAAAACAGTTTTAAAAATGCCATCGAGAGTTTTAATAGAAAACAATTTGCAAGAAAGCCACTCAATCAACACAAACGAGTCTTCACAAATAATTCCACGGGATTCTCGACCCAAAATCAAATAATATCGGCACGAGATCAAACATCTCAACATCACACGGGGTTCTCGACCCAAACCCAAATAATATCAACACGAGATCAATCATCTCAACATTCCACAGGGTTCTCGACCCAAACCCAAATAATATCAACACGAGATCAATCATCTCAACATTCCACAGGTCCTCGACCCAAAACACGAGAATAGCACCACAATACTATCAAAGGTACAATCTCTCATTCGACATATCTGCTCAAGACCCCGATTAATTAACACTCGGAGATTTCGTCAAACCTCCTTGGTTAATTAACCCTGATACCAACGCTTTAAAAACAAGTTGAAACAAGCTTTCAAAAACACGAATCGCGGTCTATATCAAGACAAACATTTGAAAGTCAGTTGAAAGAAATTTGAGATACGAACATCGTTCGATAGCAGTCTTAGCTATCACTCAAATACCCGTAACCAATAAGCCTGCCAGGCGCCTCCCTTGCGCACCTGTGTACCGGCGTTCACTTCCATCATGTTGGCCGCTCATTGAACATGTCACCGCACCGGCGTCACTCCCGCAAGAGCCGCCCCTTGCGCGCGCATTAGGTAACACCGGCGTTCACCACCCATATGGAGCCGCACATTGCAGCATACACCAGGCCGGAGTGCACGCCCCGCCCTCAGAGGTTCCCGGATACGACGTTTCTCACAACAAGTATCCACATTATCACAAACATCAAGCACACAGTCAATCGTTGTAACAATTATCAAATCGATTCACCAATTCACATAATTCATCCGTCAGTCCACGACCACACGAATAAATAACAACACGCACGTCAACCATAACGCGACGGAAATAAGCAATACTCGTACACATGCATTATCAAGCGCAACATCAACATCAATTATATCTAAAGGATTCATGTAATCACTTACAACCCACACAATTTACAAAACACACGCGTTTTGAAAGTAAGCCTTAACGAGGCTAGCCGAATCCTTTGAAAACTCATTTCAAACAAATAAACAAACACACCAAGAAGATCACCAATTATCATATCCACAAAACAAGAATGGTATGGACATGGTACTTGCCTCGATACCACGAGCACGGAACCACGAACGTATACGGCTCAACCGGAAAGCTTCGGAATGCCCGATGTTAACGAAAAGGAAGACGACAACGAACGGAAGGGTTCAACACGGTTTCTTCACAAGAAACTCGACCCTAACAACAATATAATCAATAAATCATCGATCATACGAGGAAGGATAATCGTACAACGCCCAAAAACCCCTCTAAGACATTTTATCGAACACCTTCAAGGCGTCGATAAAATACTCAATAAAACGACAAATCCGTGGCGATCCAACCGTGGAATAACAAGAAATTAGATATAATATATCTTAACAATCATAAATCCATCAATATTCTGAGTTAAAACGAATTAAACGGACAAATCGAACAAAATCCCCAAAACTATATTTTAGGAAAACTTGCCTTGATTCGGTCGATCGGAGCAAGTTATGGAAGGATTAATCGATGTTATGAACCTCCAAACTCCATGGATATGTTGTTAAACAACATGGCTTCAAGCTTAGAACACGCCCAGCTGCGGAAGAGGAGAAGAAGAAGGTGAAAAATGGCAAGAAAAAGCGTCTGCGGGGGCCTTTTATAGGCTTGACAGACTCGGCCGTGTCCGCCGACACGGTCGTGGCGCGCAGTTGACCGGCAGGGACTCGACCGTGTCCTGCTAGACACGGTCGCGGCGCGGAGGGGCCTTCCGAAAGTGACCCGTCCGACAGCGACTCGGCACGACTCGACCGTGTCCTGGAACATGGTCGGGCGTGCGGCAGTCGGTTCCGGCATTTCCAGACGAGTACGGCACGGGCCGTGTCGGACGACACGGTCGGGTCCTGAGACAGAAACTTCCGGCATTTCCAGGACGCAGCCGCACGGCCGTGTCGGACGACACGGTCGAGTTCGGCCGGCAGTGATCGGCCAATAACGAGCGGGTGAGCTAAAACGACCATAACTCTCTCGTCCGGACTCCGATTGACTCACCGTTCGAACCATTGGAAAGCTAACTCGATGCTCTATAATATTGCAAAGATTTAGAATTTTTTGGAGTTAACAAAAATTAATGGCGATTTTACAAACTCGAACTCCCACGTGAAAAAGTCGATTAAGGACACGGAACTCAACAAAACGACACCGAAACGAACTCGGATGACAAAAAGTGCAGAATTATTCATTCTCGAAATGACGAAAGGTCATGAGCGAGTCGTCAAAACGGACTTCCGCCGAAAAAAAAAATTACCGAAATTCGAAATTGCGGATATTACAATTTTGTTGTTCATATTCTGGCACACATCTCCTAATGATTTGATCAGGACAATATTTGAACAAATATGGATCATCCCAAAATAATTTTTTTACTTCGTTTAAAAATTTTGTTTTATCTTGATTATTCTAATGAGATGGCATGTTACCAGTGACAAGATAATTGACAATGTCTGCATACCAAGGTATTTGAGAAACAGACATGAGTTGTTCATCAGGGAAAGTTTCACTAATGGGGGGTTCTTTATCAGTAAAATTCACGATTAGCCTAGACAAATGATCAGCAACAACATTTTCAGAACCTTTTTTATCTCAAATTTCTAAGTCAAACTCTTGTAACAATAGAATCCAACGGATCAAGCGAGGTTTAGTATATTTCTTAAAAAGAAGATATTTTAATGCAGCATGATCAGAGTAAATTATGACTTTCGAACCAATCAAGTAAGGTCGAAATTTGTCTAAGGCAAAAACGACTGCAAGCAATTCTTTTTCAGTTGTAGAATAATTTAATTGGGCATCATTTAGAGTTCTACTTGCATAATATATTACAGTTGGCAATTTATTTTCTCTTTGACCCAATACTACACCGACGGCATAGTCGGATGTATCACACATTATTTCAAAAGGAAGATTCCAGTTTGGAGATTTGATGATAGGTGCAGAGATCAACATAGATTTGAGTGTCTTAAAATCTTTTAGACAATGATCATCAAATACGAAAGGTGTGTCTTTTGAAAGTAAATTACATAATGGCCTTGAGATTTTGCTAAAATCTTTGATGAATCGACGGTAAAAACTAGCATGGCCTAAGAATGACTGAATTTCTTTAATCGTTCGTGGGGGTGGAAGACTGGATATTAAATCAACTTGAGATTTGTCCACCTCAATTCCTTTTTCAGAAATCACATGTCCTAAGATAATTCTTTTTTAACCATAAAATGACATTTTTCCCAGTTTAGGACAAGATTCTTCTCCTTACACCTAACCAGCACTTGGATTAAGTGGTGTAAACATTCATCAAAGCTAGACCCGAATATAGAAAAATCATTCATAAAAATTTCCAAAACTGCTCAACCATGTCAGAGAAAATGCTCATCATACACCGCTGAAAAATAGCAGGTGCATTACACAGAACAAATGGCATTCGTCGGTAAGCAAAAGTGCTGAAAGGACAGGTAAAAGTGGTTTTTTCTTGATCTTCAGGAGCAATGGGAATTTGTTTATAGCCGGAATATCTATCAAGAAAATAATAATAAGCATGACCGGCTAACCTTTCTAGCATTTGATCAATAAAAGGAAGTGGAAAGTGATCTTTTCTTGTAACAGAGTTCAATTTTCTATAATCAATACAGACTCTCCCACCAGTTTGAATTCTGGTTGGAACAAGTTCATTTTCTTCATTCGTGATTACAGTTATGCTAGATTTCTTTGAAACTATATGAACAGGACTAACCCAAGAGCTGTCAGAAATAGGGTAGATGATCCCTACATATAAGAGTTTGATTATTTCAGCTCTTACAACTTATTTCAAATTAGGATTTAGTCTTCTTTGAAATTCTCCGGAAGTTTTCGCATTTTCTTCAAGGCGAATTCGATGCATGCATATAGAAGGACTAATACCTTTAATATCGGAGATGGTTTAGCATATTGCATCTTTATGTTCTTTAAGAACATTGATTAACTTATCCTCTCGTTCTTCATCTAAATCAGATGCTATGATGACAGGAAGGGTTTCTGATGGTCCTAAAAATGCATATTTTAGAGACTCAAGTAATTGATTGAGCTCTATCTTTGAATCCTCAATAGGTACTTCTTTATTCATTTGGCTCTCAAGTGGTTCGGTTTTAGCTTTCCATTTATCATTATCCAATAATGGTGTAGACTCTAGTAAAGAATTTATTTCATTAATTGAACTGCCGATGTCAAAATCTGAGCCAAAATGAGCAAGACAACTTTCAAAAAGATCATCATCTATTTTTGGAAAGAAATAAGGACCCACACTCTCTATCATATTTACCTCACATACATCATCATAATCATCATGTTATTGAGAAATGTTAAACATATTTAGTTCAACAGTCATATTTCCAAACGAAAATTTTATGATGCCATTTCTACAGTTAATTAATGCATTTGAAGTAGCTAAAAATGGCCTTCCTAAAATGACAGGGATTTGATCTTTGGTATTCTCAACAGGTTCAGTGTCTATGACTATAAAATCAACACGAAAGTAGAATTTATCTACTTGAATCAGAACATCCTCTACGATTCCTCCAGGTATTTTTATAGATCTATCAGCTAGTTGAAGTATCACAGATGTTGATTTTAGCTCCCTTAATCCAAGTTGTGTATAAACAGAATATGGTAATAAATTCACACTGGCTCCTACATCAAGCAAGGCTCGTTTAATGATGTGATCTCCAATGACACAAGATATTGTAGGACTACCAGGATCTTTATACTTAACGGGAGTTTTATTTTGGATTGTTCTTCTTATTACAGTGCAAAGATCTTTTAAGAACTTAGAATACACAGGCACTTGTTTAATAGCATAAAGGAATGGAATATTTATTCGAACTTGTTTAAATATTTCCAATATATCTTTGTATTGCGCACTTTTATCTTTTGGAATAAGTCTTTCAAAAAATGGAGCTTTTGGAACGTAAGACTTTTCTTTTTCCTTAGAATCTTTTGGTTTTGAAAATTGTGGTTCATTTGATTTTTCTTCCAGATCATAGTCAGGCTTTTTTATTTCTTTTCCGCTTCTTAGGGTAGTTATGGACTGAACTTCTGCGTTAGAAGAGTTTACTTCATATTGTCCTTTAGGATTAGGGATGGATTGACTCAGAAATTTTCCCTTTTCTCTTTTAGCTATAGTTGTTGCAAGTTGACCAATTTGTGTTTCAAGCTTAGAAATAGCCTCTGAGTTTGATTGTACAGCTTGCTGAGTTGATTGGAACATTTGTTGAGTAGATTGCATGAATTGTTGCAACGTATTTTCCAAAGATGGTTTCTTTTGGCACTGTAGAAGGATACTGATAAGCATTTGGAGGATATTGATTAGGACGGACATTTTGTTGATTTGACATGTTCATTTGATGTCCTTCTTGTTCATTAGAAGCATGTTTTGCTTCCAAGAAAAATTTGGATGATTCCTCCAATTTGGATTATAAGTTGGATCAAATGGACTGTCCGAAGATTTTCCATATGAATGTAACACATTTACTTCTTCATTAAAAATTTCTTGATTTTGTGGACAAGAGGGACAAGATTGAGATGAATGAAATGATTCCGCACATGAAATGCAAAATTCATTTGTTGAGTTTGACGAGGGGATGGATTGCTTCAAGACTAACTCATCCACTTTTCGTACTAAATCATATATAGTCGATTTTATTTCAACATCTTGTTTAACCTCGTAAATTCCACCTTTTTTGGGGGTCATATGCATCGATTTGGCTCTAGAGTCGAGTGAATTCCATTGTTGTGAATTAATTGACATATTTTCTAGTGAATTCCAAGCTTCATCTCCAATAAGGTGAAGAAATTTTCCACCATGCATTGATTGGATTAATTGGCGATTGTTTGGAGTTAAACCGTCATAAAAATATTTTACCAAACGCCATATTTCAAAACCATGATGGGGACACTTAAGGATCAAATAATTAAATATTTCCCAACACTCATAAAATTCTTCATTTTCTTTTTGGAAAAATTCTGATATTTCTCTTCTAAGACTATCAGTTTTGGACATTGGAAAAAATTTTGCGAGAAATTTATTCACTAGTTGGTCCCAACTAGTAATTGTTCTTGCTTGAAGAGAATTTAGCCAGAATTTTGCTTTATCTTTGAGAGAAAATGGAAATAGTCTAAGTTTGACAGATTTATCAGAGAAATTTTGGAAACGAAAAGTATAACAAATGTCGAGAAATTCCTTGACATGCATATAGGGATCTTCTCTTTCCAAACCGTGAAAAGATGGAAGAAGTTGAATTATTGATGGTTTAAGTTCGAAATGAGTTGCATTAGTCGTAGGCAACACTATGCAAGAAAGAGAATTAGCACTCACTGGAGAAAAATATTCTATTAGAGTTTTCTCTTTTGCAACTTGATTAATCCGATTTTCGATTTCGTCCATTTTTGGTATCGGTTTCGTTTGTTGAACTTCAATTTTAGTTAAAGACAATCTTCTTCTCGTTAATCGACCTTTATTATTTCGTTGCCAAACTTGCATTCACCAATATTTCAATTTTTTTAACTTTGCATACAAACCAAATTATGATAGTCGATCGAACTTCCAGATCGTTGGAGGCGTCACAATGGTCGCACTTAAAATCCAACTTTCTTCGGCATGTACAACAGAGGCCTTTTTGCCAAAATTCAATCGATTTTCAAAATCAGTTTGTACAAGATTGATATTTAGCTTTTCTCTATTCAAATCGAACAAAGTAGTGAGTGAAAAATATCAATCTCTTGTTGAATCTTTTAAAGGATTTTATTGTTTTAATTATTTTTTTTTTACTTTTTATATTTTTTATTATTATTATTAATAATAATTATAATTATTATAATTATAAATAAAATTATAGGATGTAATAAATTGCAAAGGAATAAATTTACTAATTGATCTACAGAAGCAATATCTATTGATAAACTAAATTGTATGACGAGAAATATTGCAACTAAACTAAATGTCTAAGAAAACTGTAAATAGAAAATAACAACTAAAAACCCAATCTAAATTTACCACTAGAAGATTCTATTAAAACTAAAGACAAGATATAAAAATTAAAAAAAATCTGATTTTTTTATATTTTATATTTTTTTTTAGTTTTTATATTTATTATAATTTTATTATATTTTTAGACTAATAATATTGAGCTAAGATATACATATATATATCCAGATATATTATTTATTTTTTTACGGGAATTTTTTTCAGATTTTCTTTAAAAAAAAATAAAAATTACAAACTTTTATTTTATTTATGCAAACAATAAAAATCGTTTTTTTTATTACCAATTTTTATTTCTGTTTTTTTTTTAATTTTCAGGTTTTTATTTTTTTTAGTATTTTCCCTTTTTATTAAAATATTGTAATGTTATTTAAAAAAAATAGGTTTTAGTTCTAAAAAAATTCAAAGTTCAGAATTTATATATATTCCAGATTATTTAAATTATTAATTATTAATCTGATTTTTTTTATTTTTTATGAAATGTAAATTTTTAATAAAACTAGCTGATTTTACTTTTTAAAAACAAAATAAATAATTCAGATTTTTATTTATTACATAAAATAATATTCCAGATTATTTTTTAATTTATTTTTATTATTTTTTATTTTTTTCGAATTTAAATTAAAATTTATGATTTTTTAATATTAATATTCTAAAATTACAAAAATATTACCTTAAAGTCTGAAACTTTTTTTTTAATTTCCAGATCTTTTTTAAAATAAAAATAAATAAGTTTTTCGATTTTTTTAAACTTTTTCAGATTTTTTTTATATGTTTATATATTTTTGGACTTTTTTATTTTTTATTATTTTATTATTATTTTTACGAAAATGAACAATAGTTTTTATTATTATTACTTATATTTTTATATTTATTATTATAATTTTTTATTATTTTTCAGAATTTTTTTATAAATATAAAAAGAAAATAAATTCTACTACTAACTATTATTTATACTAACACAATCTAAAACGGATATTAAAAAGACAGATAATGTAACACCCTCAGATCCAACTGGGAATATTACAGCACTGTGGGCCCCGAGATGGAACCCACAAGGCTGAAGGAAATTTTCGCAAACATCTACAAACGTCCAAGAGGCTAACGACGGTATTATCTATTTAAAACATTCGAAGACTTTATAAAACTCGTTTATCAAAACCGTCGTAAAATCTCATTTGAAACCACAAGGCCTGAAATGCTAAAACTCAACAGTTTAAAAATATACGGTAAGCTATCGCTTACACGTACCGACATAATAGATTTAGAAAATGATTGCCAAAGTAACCTAAGTTACCAGATACCAAAAGGCCATTTAAAAATACTCACGCAGCGGATAAAGACAAACAATTAAAATACTCTAGCAGCGGAATACAACAACTGATCAGAAGCTCAATACACAAATACATGTCCTAGCCAGTATCCTATGGGAAGCTCATCTCTTCATGACCGCTACAAGCTTGATAATCCAAGAACCTAAAAAGAAAGCCCACGACGGGGTCAGCCATAATATCCAACAATGATAACCATCACATCACGTCAATAATTACATATCAATGGAAATACTAAGTAAGAATACGACCAGTGTAATCTCACCGTCGTAACTTTACGAAAACCCACGATTCGTATCCTTAACAACACAATAAGATAATACCGAAATATCTGTACGGTATCTCAACAATACTCAAGGTTCTCAAAACATTATCATAATTCGCGATACGGATACCAACTCTGGCCAATTCAATCCATCGGATAACGTCGACACTTCCAATACGATAATCGATTGTCCATCAAAGACAAGTATCAACGAAATACGGAATATACTTCAAGATGCGAAATACCATGATGAAATCACGTTAGTCTAATCCAAGATCAGATCAAGACAACATACGAACATGGTCCTAACGCAAGACTTACAAATGCATACTCATGTGACAACGTCAATATGTTCACAACAATAACAACAATGTATACTTATGGCAAACCCATAATATACATATGCACAATAACAACAACACATATGGTAATCCAACGATCCAGCGCACACAGCTATAGATTCCCATGATGATCCCGTCGGACCAACGCATGGTGGCATTACCTGTCCAGCGATCCAGCGCACACAGCTATAGATTCCCATGATGATCCCGTCGGACCAACGCATGGTGGACATACGACAACAATGCACGACTGCACAAGACAATAGTACACAATGCACGACAACAACCGTGCACAAATGCATGACAACAACGATACACGAATGTATCACAATATGATCGACACAAAATGACAAAAATGATTAGAGTACTTGTCCTGAGTCCTTCGAGAGAAATCTCTATGTCCAAACCATCACGGACAATTATCCTCAATACTCGACGGTACAATAACCACGGACGGTAAATAATTCACATCTTCATCTATACCACAATGTATCTTCGATACCAAGTATACCAACAATTAATGTAAATCATATACCTTATGATTTAATTCCCAAAACTCGAATACAACCTATAATCCCAAATCCCCTGTGATTACGATTATAAACATTGCTATACGAATTATAAATGAATGAAATTGAAACCATTCATTAAATATTATAAACTGAGCAAGTAATAACTTGCCTTAATACCGATAAAGTCATTACCTGTAATGCCCGGATAAATGGTGTATTTACCTTGTACTCGACCTTGTATGATCTCGACTTCATGATGTTATAAATCGTAGATTGGTTTTCCGTATTTGTGCCCTTATGTTTTTATATATCTTCAACATTTCATGCATGATTCTGCACGTACTTACGTACGCTATCAGGCGTCCATAACGTATGCTAAAGATTCAGTATTACGTACGTTATATGATGTTCTTAACGTACGTAAGCTAAGTCAGCGTGGGTTCGGATAAGGGTCGGCGTGTGGGGGCCGAGGAAGGGGTCGGGGAAGATTCGTGTGATTTCCGCGTGAACCTAGACATAGGTGTTACATATGCTATGGTGCATGTTTTTACGTACGCTAAGGACATGGATGTTTCGTACGTAAATCCCGTGTGATTATATACGTAAGGAAATGGCGAAATCAGACCATTGAACTCTGGTCAGACGATTACGTACGCTAAGGCTAGGGTATAACGTACGTTAAGTTTGTTACGTACGTAAGGGTGATTGCATAACGTACGTAATGCCCAGAAATCTATTTATAGAACCCGACCCTCACTTCATTTCCCACTCTTGCCTTAGCTGATTTTTGTGTTCTTGAGACTATCCTTCTGTAATACCCGGTTGTAATTCAGTAATTATCATTCAGTATTTATCATTCAGTAATTGATACTCAGTAATTTCACTCATTAATGATCAATTGTCACTCATATTCAATCATGGTATTCATCATTCAGAGTAATTGTATCGTGTATCAATCGTCATTCGTCACTAATCTAACTGGAGTTTCGTGCCGTGTTTATCATCGTTGTCTTTTTCGTTGTGGGATGTGCGTGAGGAGTAGCGCACGCTACGTACTATTTTTAGCGTACGCTAATTGAGTACAGGTAGCGCACGCTACCACTCAGCATTAGCGCACGCTAATGTTACCCTGGTTGCAGTCCAGAAGGTACTGGACTGCAGGTGAGTTATTTGTAGTGCACGCTACGAGTGGTAAGTAGCGCGCGCTAGCGGATTGTAGTAGCGCACGCTAAATATGTGGAGTAGCGCGCGCTAGGGACGGATCAGGTTGAGTCCAGTGGCTACTGGACTGCACTGGATTAATTCATAGCGCACGCTTTGAGTGATATTTAGCGTACGCAATCGATATTTAAGCGCACGCTAATCGTTGGTTGTAGCGCATGCTATCGAGATCAGATCAGAGGACATAAGGTTTCTGGATTCCAGTACTGGCCATCACATAATTCGTTAGCGCACGCTAACAATGGGTATTAACGCACGCTAATGGCATGACCGTAGCGCACGCTACAAAGGGTACGTAGCGCGCACTACCGTGTTCGGACAGTGGGTACTGGACTACCCAAATTACCCGTTAGCGCACGATACGCACAAAGGCTAGCGCACGCTAAACTGGAATGGCTATATATTGGACAGTTAGCCTGAGTTCGTCATTTTATCATCCTTTCTCATTCCCTCATCGGTTTCAGGCGATTTTGGGCAATTTGGAGAGTTCTCTTCGAGCTTCTATCATCCATCATCATCTTCAAGTCTTTGAGTTGGATTATCATCACTTCATCATCTCCTTAACATCGAATCAAAGGTATTAATCTCTTGGATCTAGAATTTCGGATTTTTGGGTTTTTCCTTCCAATTTCTTCGTGTAAGCTTGGATTATCATTGGAATATGTTAGATATGGATTATCTACCTTGGATAAGTATATTCTTACGGATTTAATGGTTATTTTCGGAATTATTTCAAGAACCCTTGGGGTTGACTTCGGTTATTTGGGGATTTTCCGATTAATGTAGTTGTAATCTCGAATTGTGGATTCCTAATGGATTATTGATATCATTGAAGTGTATTGTTAGTTCGATATACTCATTTTGGTGTTGGTTTCGATATATTCGGGATTGGATATTTTCGAAGTCGTGTGGTTGGTTACGTATTCGTTGGAATGCCCCTATGAGTTTGATTATCGTTGTTTTCGACCTTTGGGTTAGTCGTGTTTAGTTGCTTGATACGTGTATCGAACGGTTGTTGGTAATTATTGTTATTCAAGGTTGTTCGAGCGACCGGCATTTCATTTAGGCCGTTGTTCGTGGATGGACATTCTTCATCGGTATTGAGTAAGTTAATTCTTACTCGGTTAAAAGGATATTCATTCCTTTTGATGTTGTCATTCATAATCGTAACGCATTCATCATTGTATTAACCGTACCAAAACTTGTCATTGTCAATTAATCACTTCAGTCATAAGGAACGACGGTTCCAATCACTTCATTAAGTTGTCATTCATTCCACCATCATTTAATCTTGGTGAGTCATTATTCATTTTCGTTGTCACTTTTGTCATATTGTGGCATTAGGGTCATCTTGGCGTCTTTGGTTGGTATGTGTAGGATTTTCATGTCGGGCACATTATAGTCGTGTGTTGGTTGGTGGCCTCACATTGGACTGTGCACACGAGTTGATGGATTCGTGAGACTGATTAGGTACAAGACCACACGTGTATTCGATCGATACTCGTTGGTGGCTTGTGCACGGACACATTTCCATCCCGGACGTAGTGTGGCGCCATTCCTTTGAGCCGTATCATTTGTTGATTCATATAGCATGTTGGATTGCGTATGTTTCGACAGGATATTGTATAACTGTGGATAACTCATGATTGTGTATTTTCAACTCTTGAGGATTGTTGTTACGTATGGCCGACCGTTGGGGATCTGCTTTTTCGTGTCATGGCAAGGATAAAGCACGGGAGAGCACGGTGGCGAGAGTCAGTGATACTAGTAGGGGAGCCCCAGTCTTTTCGATCATTTATGTTTCCTTCATTTATTCACGCAGACATTCCGTTTGAATATTCATTTCACTCAGTGTTGTATATTTTATCTCCATATAAAATATACTTGTATTCAGTATCATCGTGGGTGTGTTGTATGAAACTCCTTATCGGAGTAATTAATTGTGTAATGTGGTTCGGTACTACATTTACCCGGCGTAATTTACTCATTTTCATTAGCCTGGTGGGTCCCAGTCGGGGGTCCACGGCACTGTAATATCCGCCTAGTTTGGGGTGTTACAGAGTTGATATCGGAGCGTGGTTTTGAATACTACCTTCCGAGTCATGTCTCATTTGAAATCATCGTCATCGGACTAGTATCATTGAACTTTCGCGTCACGTGTGACCTGTGCAAATGCCGAGCCAATCAGACCAAGAACTGTAAGATTTCTGATGCCATGGTATAATTTCTGGCAATAATCATTCATTCATAATTCATCAGTTAACAATCCTCATTCATCATCTTCAATTGTGATCAAGTCGATAATGTTAACTCATTAATCACTCAATTCATTTCATTACTCAGTTGTTGATCTTGAAGATCATATCATCAATCTTGTTAAATTGTTCAAGATAATCATTTCAGTAATTTCATGAGATAATCATGTCACGTCAATTAATCATTCATGTAATCGCTGTATATGAGCGTGTATGCTCATTTTCATCATTTCATAATATAATCATAATGTGATACTCATGCGAGATATATAATCATCATATGACTTTCCACTTCGAGATGGAAAGGTGGCGGAAGGGCGTGGAGGACGAGGCGTGGAGCGGGCCGAATCCAGGAACTCGTGTGAATACACGTGCGAATGCCAGGAATAATGCTAACTCATCGGCGGTGACGTGCCACTCATTCACCTGGACGTGATCATTCTCTATCGGGAGTCGAACCCGGGACACGGCTCGGTCGGAGGGTGTTCGAGTCGACCCACTCGCCTTTATGCGGGGCATGATGGCCCAAATGACTCGAGATGGCACAACTAATGGAGGCGATGCATAACTCCACTACTCAAAATCAACAGGCTCCTCCGCCGCCACCTCAGAGGCAAGAGAGGGGTGTAAGCAATATCATTAGCGATATCTCTCGCCAGCGACCACCTACCTTTGAGGGCTCATCTGAGCCGGCAGATATTGTCCATTGGCTTGAGCATTTCGAGAAGTTATTTGCTATGGTGGATTGCCCTGAAGGGCATAAAGTTTCAGTTGCGGCTTACTATCTTGGTAAGAGCGCTCATTCATGGTGGTTATCGTTGAAGCCCACAGACGGATCATGTACTTGGGACCAGTTCAAGACCCTCATGATGGAGAGGTACTATCCGGCCCCACTCAGGGAGGCCAAGTTGTCGGAACTACTCACTCCCGACCTTTCGACGGATGATGATGTTCTCGCCATCGCCGAAAAATTTCAGGAACTTCTTCCGTTCGCCTCATCTATCATTCACTCTGAGGCGGGCAAGATCAAGTATTTCAGCAAGAGGCTGAAACCTCGTATGCGGCTACAGTTGCTTAATCATAATTGTGCCACTCTGGCCGAGTTCATTGAGAAAGCTCTCACTTACGAGCTTACTGCTAAGGAAATTGCTAAGCAACAACCCTCATCAGCTGGCAAGAAGTCTAAGAACCGTAATCAGTCTGACGGGAGTCAGGCCACTTTCAAGAAACCACGTGCGGGCTCTACCTTTTCTGAGCGTCCTCCGATGATGCCTAAACCCGCGGAATCTCAGTCGCGAGCGGCCAGTTCGGCCATCACCTGTTTCAACTGTGAAGAACAGGGTCATTTCAGCACCAAATGTCCGAAGCAGACTGTCACGTGCCACAACTGTGGGGTTGCTGGGCATAGGGCCCGTTTTTGCCGTAGGGACTCTAAACCCACTCCGGCGTCATCTCAGGCCCCAGGTCATTCGGTGCGGAATCAGGCCACTCGGTCGGCGTCGTTCAAGACGACGGGAGCTAAAGGCGGAGCAGAGCTATCGAGACGGAGCGTCGGTTCGGGGCAGCAAGCCCCGAATTTATGAGATGAAGAAGACCGACGATCCGGAGGCCCGGATGATCTCAGGTACACTCGATATTCTATCTCAACCTGTGTGTACCCTTTTTGATACTAGTGCATCGCATTCATTCATTTCCGAGTCATGTTTGAGTAGACTACGTCTGGGTAGTGCTACTAGTTGTGAGCCTTATGTCATTGGTCTACCTGATGGTAGACGAATTGTCGGAAATCGTGAGATTCAGAATTGTCCGATTCAGCTTCATGGTCGTGTATGGCCAGCGGACCTAATCATAGTAGATTTGCCGAGGGACGACATCATCTTGGGTATTGATTGGATGGATCGTCATGATGCCATCATTAGTGTCCGTAAGCGTATGATCACTATCATTTCAGACGATGGGGTCGAATGTGCGTTTCAGGGAGGTAATCCATTTACAGTAAGGTCATTAATTTGATGAAAGCGGTAAGATTACTCAATCGGGGATGTGTCGGTTATTGGTGCTATATGACCAAAAGCAGAAATCATCGATAATGTTGACGGACATTCCGGTAGTGAAGGAATATGCCGATGTTTTTCCGCAGAGTTACTGGTTTGCCTCCACGGAGGGATGTGGAATTCACGATTGAGTTGGAGCACAGTACGTCCCGATATCGAAGGCACCGTGCGGATGGCCCCGACCGAAATGCGGGAATTAAAGAACCAACTTGAGGAATTGTTCGAGAAGGGTTATATTCGGCCAGCGTGTCCCAGTGGGGAGCACCGGTGTTATTTGTCAAGAAGAAGGATGGTTCGTTACCTTGTGTATTGATTACGGGAATTGAGCGGGTGACGATCAAGAATAAGTATCCTTTACCTGTATTGATGACCTCTTAGATCAACTTGAGGAGCTTGATATTTTCCAAGATCGACTTAAGATCTGGATATCATCAGTTGCGGATTCGAGAGTCGGATATCTAAAGGACGGCGTTTCGAACACGCTATGGTCATTATGAGTTTGTGGTTATGCCGTTTGGGTTGACTAATGCACCTGCGGTATTCATGGAATTAATGAATCGGGTTTTCATAGACTATCTGGATCAGTTCGTGGTGGTCTTCATTGATGACATTTTGATTTATTCTCGTGACCGGGAGGAACACGAGTCTCACCTTCATCAAGTTCTCGACGTGTTGAGGCGAGAACAGCTTTATGGGAAGTTTTCCAAATGTGAGTTTTGGATGTCCGAAGTGACGTTTCTCGGACACGTAATTTCATCAGACGGAGTTCGTGTTGATCCTCAGAAGACGGAGGCTATTCGAGATTGGCTACCTCCGAAGAATGTTAAGGAAATCCGAAGTTTCCTCGGATTAGCGGGTTATTATCGGCGATTTGTGGAGGGATTTTCTAAAATCGCTCAACCCATGACGAACCTTTTACGGAAGGATAAGAAATACACGTGGTCCGACGCGTGTCAACAGAGTTTTGAGGAACTCAAGAGCCGGTTAACTTCAGCACCTGTCCTTTCTTTACCGCAAGGGACGGAGGGATTTGTGGTCTATAGTGATGCGTCCGGACAGGGTCTCGGATGTGTACTCATGCAGAACGGGAAAGTTATCGCTTATGCTTCACGGCAATTGAGACCTTACGAGGTTAATTATCTGACCCACGACCTGGAGCTAGCAGCCGTGGTGTTCGCATTGAAGATTTGGCGTCATTATCTTTATGGTGTTACCTGTCAGATATTCATCGATCATAAGAGTTTAAAGTATATATTCACTCAGAAGTAGTTAAATATGCGACAGAGACGGTGGTTGGAACTAATCAAAGATTATGATATCGAGATCCTTTACCACCCGGGCAAGGCGAACGTTATCGCCGACGCCTTGAGTCGTAAGTCCGTTCAGGAGCAGATGCTTGCTCGATTAACGATTCGAAGGAACTTCAAAGGAATTTCGAGACCCGAGATCGAGGTCAGTTACAATGAGTACAAGGGCAACTTTGTACGTTGGAGATTTCATCGTCACTTGAGGAGGCGATCGGGGAGAATCGGTGTGGACCCATTTTTGTTACGCATTCGAGAGGATGTGACTCGGGGAAAGCCCGGATTTGTGGTTCACGAGGATGGACTTCGTTTTAAGAATCGGTTATGCGTCTGCGAATGACGAGTTGAAAAACTCGATTTTGAAAGAAGCTCATGCTACCCCATAAACTGTTCATCCGGGGTCTAGTAAGATGTATAAGGACTAGAAACAAAATAACTGGTGGAGTAATATGAAGCGAGAAGTCGCAGAATATGTTTCGAGATGCTTAACCTGTCAACAAGATAAGATAGAACATCAGCAACCGGCGGGCATCTTTGAAACCTCTCCTATTCGGAATGGAAGTGGGAAGACATTTCTATGGATTTCATCTCGAGTTTGCCGACGAGTCGTCGTGGCATGAATACGATCTGGATGATCGTGGACCGCTTAACCACATCGGCTCATTTCCTTGAAATCAAGGATACGTGGGGTCAGAGAAGGCGCCCGATTGTTCATCAAAGATATTGTGAGACTGCACGGTTCTCCTAAAAGTAACGTTTCCGATCGTGTCGGACGTTTTGTGTCTCATTTTGGAAATCGATTCATCGTGCTATGGGAACTCGGCTTAATCTCGATCCGCTTTTCATCCTCGGTCAGCGGACAATCAGAGAGGACTATTCAGACCTTAGAGGACATGTTGAGGGCATGCGTCCTCGATTGGAAAGACGATTGGGAAGCCCAACTACCATTGATCGAGTTCACGTATAATAATAGTTGGCATGCTTCGATTAAGATGGCACCTTACGAGGCCTTGTACGGTCGTCGTTGTCGATCTCCCTTGTGTTGGGATGACCTATCAGAATCAATCGGCACCGAGCCCGATATGCTTATAGCCGCCCGTGAGAAGGTAGCTTTGATAAGAAGTCGTTTGTTGACCGCTCAGAGTCGACAGAAATCATATGCAGATAATCGTCGTCGACCGTTAGAGTTCGAGGCGGGTGACCATGTTTTGGTCAAGGTCTCCCCGAGCCGTGGTGTCTTCCGTTTTGGGAAGAGGGGTAAGTTGAGTCCGAGATTCATTGGACCGTTTGAGATTCTGGATCGAGTAGGCGAGTTAGCTTACCGATTGGCTTTACCTCTGGCGTTGAGCCGAATTCATAATGTGTTTCACGTATCTCAGTTGTGGAAGTATGTTGTTGACCCGAGTCACATACTTCAGTTCGATGAAATCGAGATTGCCGATGATCATTCATATGAGGAATGTCCTATACGAGTTTTAGAGCGGCGAATCAAGCAGTTGAGGAATAAGATGATTCCTTTGGTTAAAATTCAGTGGTCTAGACACGGAGTCGAAGAGGCTACGTGGGAAACTGAGGATAGTATGCGGGAGAGTTACCCCGAATAAGGGGGGGTGTATGTAATACCCGGTTGTAATTCAGTAATTATCATTCAGTATTTATCATTCAGTAATTGATACTCAGTAATTTCACTCATTAATGATCAATTGTCACTCATATTCAACCATGGTATTCATCATTCAGAGTAATTATATCGTGTATCAATCGTCATTCGTCACTAATCTAATTGGAGTTTCGTGCCGTGTTTATCATCGTTGTCTTTTTCGTTGTGGGCTGTGCGTGAGGAGTAGCGCACGCTACGTACTATTTTTAGCGTACGCTAATTGAGTACAGGTAGCGCACGCTAATGTTACCCTGGTTGCAGTCCAGAAGGTACTGGACTGCAGGTGAGTTATTTGTAGCGCACGCTACGAGTGGTAAGTAGCGCGCGCTAGCGGATTGTAGTAGCGCACGCTAAATATTTGGAGTAGCGCGCGCTAGGGACAGATCAGGTTGAGTCCAGTGGCTACTGGACTGCACTGGATTAATTCATAGCACACGCTTTGAGTGATATTTAGCGTACGCAATCGATATTATAGCGCACGCTAATCGTTGGTTGTAGCGCACGCTATCGAGATCAGATCAGAGGACAGAAGGTTTCTGGATTCCAGTACTGGCCATCACATAATTCGTTAGCGCACGCTAACAATGGGTATTAACGCACGCTAATGGCATGACCGTAGCGCACGCTACAAAAGGGTATGTAGCGCGCGCTACCGTGTTCGGATAGTGGGTACTGGACTACCCAAATTACCCATTAGCGCACGCTACACACAAGGGCTAGCGCACGCTAACCTGGAATGGCAATATATTGGACAGTTAGCCTGAGTTCGTCATTTTATCATCCTTTCTCATTCCCTCATCAGTTTCGGGCGATTTTGGGCATTTTGCAGAGTTCTCTTCGAGCTTCTATCATCCATCATCATCTTCAAGTCTTTGAGTTGGATTATCATCACTTCATCATCTCCTTAACATCGAATCAAAGGTATTAATCTCTTGGATCTAGAATTTCGGATTTTTGGGTTTTTCCTTCCGATTTCTTCGTGTAAGCTTGGATTATCATTGGAATATGTTAGATATGGATTATCTACCTTGGATAAGTATATTCTTACGGATTTAATGGTTATTTTCGGAATTATTTCAAGAACCCTTGGGGTTGACTTGATTTGGGGATTTTCCGATTAATGTAGTTGTAATCTCGAATTGTGGATTCCTAATGGATTATTGATATCATTGAAGTGTTTTGTTAGTTCGATATACTCATTTTGGTGTTGGTTTCGATATATTCGGGATTGGATATTTTCAAAGTCGTGTGGTTGGTTACGTATTCGTTGGAATGCCCCTATGAGTTTGATTATCGTTGTTTTCGACCTTTGGGTTAGTCGTGTTTAGTTGCTTGATACGTGTATTGAACGGTTGTTGGTAATTATTGTTATTCAAGGTTGTTCGAGCGACCAGCATTTCATTTAGGCCGTTGTTCGTGGACGGACATTCTTCATCGGTATTGAGTAAGTTAATTCTTACTCGGTTAAAAGGATATTCATTCCTTTTGATGTTGTCATTCATAATCGTAACGCATTCATCATTGTATTAACCGTACCAAAACTTGTCATTGTCAATTAATCACTTCAGTCATAAGGAACGACAGTTCCAATCACTTCATTAAGCTGTCATTCATTCCACCATCATTTAATCTTGGTGAGTCATTATTCATTTTCGTTGTCACTTTTGTCATATTGTGGCATTCCGGTCATCTTGGCGTGCGGTTGGTATGTGTAGGATTTTCATGTCGGGCACATTATAGTCGTGTGTTGGTTGGTGGCCTCACATTGGACTGTGCACACGAGTTGATGGCTTCGTGAGACTGATTAGGTACAAGACCACACGTGTATTCGATCGATACTCGTTGGTGGCTTGTGCACGGACACATTTCCATCCCGGACGTAGTGTGGCGCCATTCCTTTGAGCCGTATCATTTGTTGATTCATATAGCATGTTTGATTGCGTATGTTTCGACAGGATATTGTATAACTGTGGATAACTCATGATTGTGTATTTTCAACTCTTGAGGATTGTTGTTCTGTGTAACTGACCCCGTTGGGGGGGATACTGTTTTTCAGGTCATGGCAAGGCTAAAGCACGGGGAGAGCACGGTGACGGCGAGGAGTCCCAGTGATACTAGTAGGGGGCCCCAGTCTTTTCAGTCATTTATGTTTCCTTCATTTATTCCGCTGCAGACATTCCATTTGAATATTCATTTCACTCAGTGTTGTATATTTTATCTCCATATAAAATATACTTGTATTCAGTATCATCCTGGGTGTGTTGTATGAAACTCCTTATCGGAGTAATTAATTGTGTAATGTGGTTCGGTACTACATTTACCCGGCGTAATTTACTCATTTTCATTAGCCTGGTGGGTCCCAGTCGGGGGTCCACGGCACTGTAATATCCGCCTAGTTTGGGGTGTTACACCTTCACCTCATATCCCTCCTATCATCATCTACATCCGATTTTGGGAAGCCTAGACCGTGTGATTTGGTGATCAAGCTTCCGGGGAAGAGTTTATTGAAGATCTTCTTTATTCTTACATCTCTTAAGTTATGTTACGATTCACCAAGCTAGAATTTACATTCTTAACTATACTTTGAGCTTGTTTGGAAATCATTGGATTAGTTAAATGACCTTTTGAGTCCAGCACCATATTTTGGAGTTTAGAACCCGATTATACCTTGTCTTTCTTGTAATATCCGCAAATTCGATTTCCGGTAATTTTCATTTTTCCGGCGGAGGTCCGTTTCGACAACTCGCTTGTCGCTGTTTTGGAATTCTGAACCTATTTTGTTCTTGGAGTTTCTCCGCTTAGACGGGTCTCGATGATGTTTTTACGTAATTTCATCTTGTGGTATATTTTGTCTCATGCGTATTCGATTCTCCTTAAACTCGTTTGATTCCATCACTTTCTTACTCCCATGAGATAGTATGCTTGATTAGAGCATGATGTGAGTTTCGGATTGTTAATCCGACGTTGTATCGTGATTTTCGGATGTTTGGGCCGTTTTTGTAATTTCCTAGAAATTTAGGGAATTTGTTCCTTGTTCAACTTTGGTTGTGTACCTCAGATCATTTTGGGGTTCCGTACTTCCATTTCGTGTTATTGTTGCCCAAATATCGATTCCTATTGCTTTTATTCTCTTTCCGGATCATTTTCGTCATTTTTGGGACCCGAGGGGGGGTATGAGCCGCGGCACAAGGATTGTGCGCCGCGGCACACATACTACCTAGTTGTTGGCCGAGAACATGCAGTGTCTTGCACCGCGGCACAAGGATTGTGCGCCGCGGCACACAACAGTCGGTGTCGCGGCACACTTGTCCGGCCGCGCACACCGTGTGGCACCTGCCGCTAAAACCTCTGTCTGCGTGCCCGGCAAGACACCCGTGATGCCGCGGCACATGCCGAGTCTCGAGCCGCGCACACTCCTTATGAGCCGCGGCACAACGAGCGGCCACCACCACCGGGCGCAATTTTGCCCCGTGCCGCGATTTAGCTGAGCCGCGGCACACAATGCGGTCAGCGCTATAATTGGGTGTTTTCAGCGAGTTTCGCTCATTTCCTCCTTTTCTTCCACCGTGCGCGAGAGAGAGAGGGTTGAGAGGGGGATTTCTTCTCCATCCACCCTTTTGATTGTGTGTTTTTCTTCATCTTCCTTCGATCGTGTAGCTCGGATTGTGGATCTAGCACGTGTTCTTCGGATTATAGGGTTTGTATCTTCAAGAGGTAAGATCTCTTATACCCTAGTATGATTTTTGGGGAGGGTTTGGTGGTGATCTTGTGTTTTAATCCGAATTAACCGATGTTGTTGTTAGATTTTGATAGTACTCTCGTGACCCTTGGTTTTCTTGTTTTTGGTTGGGATGAAATCCCGTTAGTTCACCGTTAACCGATTTCAATTCCCTACGCACTCTTGGTGTTCGATAAATTGTCCCAACGGGTAGAACTAGGAGGGATTTCTTCGTATTCATGATGTGAGATTGATTGTATATCATTATTGTGTTAGGGTCGGATTTGAGAGGATTGTTCGGACCGGAACCTATTCCTTCGTCGTCTCCCTCGCGTCGTATTACCAAGGCAAGTACCTCGATATACGAATTGTAACTACGTGAAATCATTGTTGTCGAAGTGTATGAGTTTATATGGAGGTATATATATGTATGTGTATATATATATATGTGTGTTTATATATATAGTTACATGTTAAATATATGTATGTATATACGTATATTAATATATATGTTTATGTCGGTGATCGACGAGTGTTCAATTCTACCATTAGTTGACGTGCTCAACTTGGATTGATGGGCGAACTATAGTTATTCATATAATATAGTGAGGTTATATATTTATATATATATATATATCTATATATATAAATGTGTATATATTCGGTTGAGTCGCAACATAGAGCTATATGTGCGGTGTTGATTGAGTTTGATTGATAACGTGCGTGTTATTGTTTATTTGTGTGGATATGGACTGGCGGAGAAATTGTGTGACTTGATGTACCGAGTTGAAAATAGTTGTGACAATTGTCCGTGTGCTTGATGTTTGAACAATGTGGATACTTGTGGTGATAAACGTCATATCCGGGAACCTCTGAGGGCGGGGCGGTGTAGTCCGGCCTGGTGTACGCTGCAATGTGCGGCTCCATATGGGTGGTGAATGCCGGTGTCACCTAATGCGCGTGCAAGGGGCGGCTCTTGCGGGAGTGACGCCGGTGCGGTGACATGTTCAAGGAGCGGCCGACATAGTGGAGTGAACGCCGGTGCACAGGTGTGCAGTGGAGGCGCCTAGCAGGCTTATTGGTTACGGGTATTTGAGTGATAGCTGAGACCCCGTTACTGAACGATGTTCGTATCTCAAATTCTTTCAACTCACTTTCAAATGTTTGTCTTGGTATAGACCGCGATTCGTGTTTTTGAAAGCTTGTTTCAAATTGTTTTTAAAGCGTTTGGTATCAGGGTTAATTAACCAAGGAGGTTTGACGAAATCTCCGAGGGTTAATTAATCGGGGGACTTAAGCAGGATATGTCGAATGAGAGTTCTGTACCTTTGATTGTATTGTGGTGCTATTCTGTGTATTGGGTCGAGAACCCTGTGGAATGTTGAGATGATTGGTTTCGTGATGATGTTATTTGGAATGGGTTGAGAACCCTGTGAGATGTTGTAATGATTTCATTTGTGACGGTGTTCTATAAATTGGGTCGAGAACCCCAAATAAGTTTACTTGGTTTTTGGGTAATCGTTTTCCATACGTTGGGTCAAGGACCCGAGAGTTTTTTTTTTGAAATTAATTCCAAAAGCATCCCCATTCGATTTTTGTTTAAAACCCCAAGACGACCCGAGTCATTAATAATGTTTTCAAACTATTTTATCAAAATACTTTTCCTTTTTTTTATAAAAATGGATTTTCAAACTTAATCTTTTGACTCCTTGGGCTCGTCCAAAGTTTGATTGGCGTTATGTTCCATATAGAGAATATGACTATGTGATTATTTTTCACCTTGTGTATGTGAGTGCTATACTGTGTTAACTTTGGGAATGTATGGTTTGTGTTAATGGCTTCACGATGGTTGAATTTTGTGTTATTCTTGTCGTATATCTTGTATATTATGTACTTGCACTAGCAAAATTCCGGTTGCTAACCCCGAGTTTTCGGGGTGGGTGCTGTTATGCGCTCGAGTTTTGGCGGCTCGGGAGCGGTGGCCAGGATTGGCTTGGAAGGAGATGGAAGGCAGCGATGCTAATCACACAGTCGAGTCTTTTCTTTTGTTTCATTTTGGTCGGTATTTTCTTTGTCGTTTGAGTATTCACCCTTGCATGGGTGTAGTTATCGATTTTTAAATTGAGTTGTCATTCTTTTACGTGTTCAAGTTTCTTGTTGTCATTGTTGTATGAATGTCGTTAGTTTATGAATTGGTTTAAGACCTTGTCGGTCTACCTTGTATTAAATTTTGACCCGGTCGGTCAATCTTTGAGTAGTCTTTTGGAGTTGCTTTGGTGGATCCTTGTGATAAGGGTCTACGGCGTGTGACATTCCCGGGTCGTATGCGGGGTGTTACATTTATGGTATCGAGCTTAGGTTTGCGAAAAACCTAGGCCGTTGGGTCAAGTCCATGTCTTGTGTAAGTCGCGCGCATCGTAGTCGTGATTAGTATCGTGGTTCCGACATCATCTTAGGCAATCCGTGATGGTAAGCCTCCCGATCGTAAGTCCCCTTATACACGTATTTGATTACATTGTGCTAATATGCTTAATGTGAACTAGGAATTGGAACTTGTTGGTGATATTATCGTTTTAGGATATCACATGGAAGTCGAACATGTTTATCTGTTTCGGTACATTATTAGAATGAATTTACGAATGACAATTTTATCCACCGCATGAGTATTTTAAGATGGCTTTTATTATCTTGCAAACCGAGTTTTGATATTTTGGTCTTGCATGTTTTGATAGTATTCTTATGACGGTATTTGATGTTTTATAAATGACTTTTGTGAGTATTTGAGAATATTACCGACTTCGGCCTTTTTGGCATTTTGATCATTTTTTTTAAAATGATTTTTAGCACAGTGGGTTCCTGCAGACCCACGTGTATAGTATCTCGAATATTTTAAAGCAATGCTTTAAAATTTTCTAACATTGTGTAAAGCCATGATTTAATACCGTCATGTTAAATGGTCACGTATCTCGGTGGAGAATTCTTTCGAATAAACATTTTTGAAGAAGAGGAAAGATTTTCAAAATTTTGATATTTGGGACTCAACATTTTGAAATATTTCAAATTAGTTACGAATTAATTTTCGATTTCCTTTTTTTCTTTTATTCATCACTCGAAAATAATTTTTAGAGTCATTATGTAAACTTCCTCTTCCGAAATAAAAGACGGTGTTTACAAGTCTTGGGCGCAACGTGACTAGCCCCTTTTTCAAAAATTTGTTTTCATTAAGTGCATACATATAATGATCGTCCTCGTCGAGGAACTCGAACTTGACTTCATAAAATTTTGTGCTTTACGATAGTATTGTTATTCTATAGATGTTAACTAAACATTGAGTTGATAAGGGTGGTATCTTTGTCTGTGATTATTTGATAATCTTTGAATGGTACTATCTGTATTAGTATGTCGAGCCTTGGCGGACGTAAGTGTGATGACGGAAGTGGAAGCGGCAAGGTGGTTCGTATGACAACGATCCATGCTACGGTGAAGGAGTATCTAGATCAATCGATATCCTATGAAATCTCCTCAGTGGTCGATCCCACGAGCGAAGCCAAGAGGCAGGGATATCCAGGAAGTTTTTGGGCGGTGAAGAGTCTAAGGCTCCCAAACCCCACGTCGTTCGAACGCATCGTCTTCGCGATCGGGAGTGAGCGCTTGGAATCCCAAGCCGGCATCGGTGACTCTCGGTAAGAAGGAGGGTGCTTCAGAATCGCTGTCGGGGACATGTTCGTGCAAATTGTCCCTCTCCACTCTTGACTTATTCTGGTGTGGGTGTGAAGGTCATCGGAGAAACACTTGTGAGACAGGTTTCGAATTGGCAAAGAATGCCGCCCGAGAGAGAGCGAGCAAGTGAGTGGAGAATGTCCGAAACCACATGTCTCCTTCAAGAACCTAACATGGGAGGATGAATATTTTGCAATATGTCCTAATTGTTCTTTGTTTTGGACAATCGTGACTTTGATCGTTCTTCATTTCATTGCTCTATATTTCCAACTCTTGTTGTTCTAAGTTTGGGATCGAAATACCTTTTAGTATGGGGAAGTGTATTACCGTACTTTCCTTGGTATTTTCGGCATTGTATGATTTTTCATTGTTGGTAACTCAATTATGACCCTCTCGATAATTTTTTTAAACTACCTGTTGTACTTAGCCTAGTTCTCGAGCGAATTTGAACCGTGTTGTTAGACTCGTGAATTATTGTGGTCTTTCCATATCGAACCTAATTCTTGCGAAATTTTGTTCGAAGCTAATATTCCTCGCGTGCAATTGACACTTGAATGTGTTATGAACTTGGATTGTGGTTGGTTGAGCTCGAAACATGATTTTCAGGACGTCTGAACTATTTTGTGATTTTCTTAACTCGGGGAGCTTTGGTATCCAAATTCATACCCCTTCACCTCAACTCGTCGTATTTCTGGAACCTTGCTTTCGCGCTTTGCTCGTGATGATTTGGGTCTGAGCAAGTAGTTATTTCCTTGATTGTTCCGCCGCTCTTTATTTTAAGTTTCGGGACAAAACTTCTTTTAAGGAGGGTAGAATGTAATATCCGCAAATTCGATTTCCGGTAATTTTCATTTTTCCGGCGGAGGTCCGTTTCGACAACTCGCTTGTCGCTGTTTTGGAATTCTGAACCTATTTTGTTCTTGGAGTTTCTCCGCTTAGACGGGTCTCGATGATGTTTTTACGTAATTTCATCTTGTGGTATATTTTGTCTCATGCGTATTCGATTCTCCTTAAACTCGTTCGATTAGTCACTTTCTTACTCCCATGAGTTAGTATGCTTGATTAGAGCATGATGTGAGTTTCGGATTGTTAATCCGACGTTGTATCGTAATTTTCGGATGTTTGGGCCGTTTTGTAATTTCTAGAAATTTAGGGAATTTGTTCCTTGTTCAACTTTGGTTGTGTACCTCGGATCGTTTTGGGGTTCCGTACTTCCATTTCGTGTTATTGTTGCCCAAATATCGATTCCTATTGCTTTTATTCTCTTTAGGATCATTTTCGTCATTTTGGGACCCGAGGGGGTATGAGCCGCGGCACAAGGATTGTGCGCCGCGGCACACATACTACCCGATTGTTGGCGAGCAGTATGCCGTGTGCCACGGCACAAGGATTGTGCGCCGCGGCACACATCCAGTCGATGCGCGGCACACTTGTCGGGCCGCGGCACACCGTGTGGCACTGCCGGCTAAAACCTCTGTCTGCGTGCCCCGGCCTGATCCGTGATGCCGCGGCACATGCCGAAGTCCGAGCCGCGGCACACCTCCTTATGAGCCGCGGCTGCGGCGGTCGGCACCACCAGGCGCAATTTTTGGCCACAGCCGCGGCACGATTTAGCCGAGCCGCGGCACACAATGCGGCGCTATAATCGGGTGTTTTCAGCGAGTTTCGCTCATTTCCTCCTTTTCTTCCACCGTGCGAGAGAGAGAGGGTTGAGAGGGGTATTTCTTCTCCATCCACCCTTTTGATTGTGTGTTTTTCTTCATCTTCCTTCGATCGTGTAGCTCGGATTGTGGATCTAGCACGTGTTCTTCGGATTATAGGGTTTGTATCTTCAAGAGGTAAGATCTCTTATACCCTAGTATGATTTTTGGGGAGGGTTTGGTGGTGATCTTGTGTTTTAATCCGAATTAACCGATGTTGTTGTTAGATTTTGATAGTACTCTCGTGACCCTTGGTTTTCTTGTTTTTGGTTGGGATGAAATCCTGTTAGTTCACCGTTAACCGATTTCAATTCCCTACGCACTCTTGGTGTTCGATAAATTGTCCCAACGGGTAGAACTAGGAGGGATTTCTTCGTATTCATGATGTGAGATTGATTGTATATCATTATTGTGTTAGGGTCGGATTTGAGAGGATTGTTCGGACCGGAACCTATTCCTTCGTCGTCTCCCTCGCGTCGTATTACCAAGGCAAGTACCTCGATATACGAATTGTAACTGCGTGAAATCATTGTTGTCGAAGTGTATGAGTTTATATGGAGGTATATATATGTATGTGTATATATATATATATATATGTGTGTTTATATATATAGTTACATGTTAAATATATGTATGTATATACGTATATTAACATATATGTTTATGTCGGTGATCGACGAGTGTTGAATTCTACCATTAGTTGACGTGCTCAACTTGGATTGATGGGCGAACTATAGTTATTCATATAATATAGTGAGGTTATATATTTATATATATATATATATCTATATATATAAATGTGTATATATTCGGTTGAGTCGCAACATAGAGATATATGTGCGGTGTTGATTGAGTTTGATTGATAACGTGCGTGTTATTGTTTATTTGTGTGGATATGGACTGGCGGAGAAATTGTGTGACTTGATGTACCGAGTTGAAAATAGTTGTGACAATTGTCCGTGTGCTTGATGTTTGAACAATGTGGATACTTGTGGTGAGAAACGTCATATCCGGGAACCTCGAGGCGGGCGGTGTACTCGGCACAGTGTCTGCAATGTGCGGCTCCATATGGGTGGTGAACGCCGGTGTCACCTAATGCGCGTGCAAGGGGCGGCTCTTGCGGGAGTGACACCGGTGCGGTGACATGTTCAAGGAGCGGCCGACATAATGGAGTGAACGCCGGTGCACAGGTGTGCAGTGGAGGCGCCTGGCAGGCTTATTGGTTACGGGTATTTGAGTGATAGCTGAGACCCCGTTACTGAACGATGTTCGTATCTCAAATTCTTTCAACTCACTTTCAAATGTTTGTCTTGGTATAGACCGCGATTCGTGTTTTTGAAAGCTTGTTTCAAATTGTTTTTAAAGCGTTTGGTATCAGGGTTAATTAACCAAGGAGGTTTGACGAAATCTCTGAGGGTTAGTGTCGGGGTCTTGAGCGAGGATATGTCGAATGAGAGTTACGTACCTTTGATTTTATTGTGGTGCGATTCCTTGTATTGGGTAGATGAACCTGTGTTATGTTGATATGATTGATTTAGTGATGATGTTATTTGGAATGGGTTGAGAACCATGAGATGTTGTAATGATTTCGTTTGTGACGGTGTTCTATAAATTGGGTCGAGAACCCCAAATAAGTTGACTTGGTTTTGGGTAATCGTTTTCCATACGTTGGGTCAAGGACCCGAGAGATTTTGAAATTAATTCCAAAAGCATCCCCATTCGATTTTTGTTTAAAACCCCAAGACGACCCGAGTCATTAATAATGTTTTCAAACTATTTTATCAAAATACTTTTCCTTTTTTTTATAAAAATGGATTTTCAAACTTAATCTTTTGACTCCTTAGGCTCGTCCAAAGTTTGATTGGCGTTATGTTCCATATAGAGAATATGACTATGTGATTATTTTTCACCTTGTGTATGCGAGTGCTATACTGTGTTAACTTTGGGAATGTATGGTTTGTGTTAATAGCTTCACGATGGTTGAATTTTGTGTTGTTACTGTTCGTATATCTTGTATATTATGTACTTGCACTAGCAAAATTCCAGTTTGCTAACCCCCGAGTTTTCGGGGGGTGGGTGCCTGTTATGCGCTCAGGTTTTGGCAGCTCGGGAGCAGTCACGGGATTAGCTTGGAAGGAGATGGAAGACGACGATGCTAATCACACCAGAGTCAGAGTCTTTTCTTTTGTTTCATTTTGGTTGGTATTTTCTTTGTCGTTTGAGTATTCACCCTTGCATGGGTGTAGTTATCGATTTTTAAATTGAGTTGTCATTCTTTTCTGTGTTCAAGTTTATTGTTGTCATTGTTGTATGAATGTCGTTAGTTTATGAATTGGTTTAAGACCTTGTCGGTCTACCTTGTATTAAATTTTGACCCCGGTCGGTCAATCTTTGAGTAGTCTTTTGGAGTTTAGCCTGGTGGATCCTTGTGATAAGGGTCTACGGCGTGTGACATTCCCGGGTCGTATTCTGGGGGTGTTACATTTCTTCCGTTACTTAGATTATTGATTTAGCCTCGGTGGATGAAAACCTTAACATGTTGTATCCTTAATTCGTGGGAGTAATAAGCATGATTTCCGCTAGATTTTCTGAACCCTTTTTATGTTCCATTGGAGTAATTCATGTATGTTAGAAGAATTTGTTATGACAATGTTCTCCATGTTCTTTACGGTAATATATCGACCAAGTCCTTGAACTCAAACCGAATCACCGTAGTGTCGTTTTCCTTGCGTAATATTCGAGCATGCTTGTCGTCTTGAGTAATATTGGGGGTAGAATCATAATAGCCGATCATATGAGGATTTGGCATTCATTTCCTTAATTAAAACACGAAACCTTCAATACCTTGTAAAACAGTGAACTTTTAAACAACGGTACTTCACCTTCGAAATGATCGTTCAGCCCTCATGAAGTGCCTTATCATTTCCGGTTCAGTTCTTACCTAGTGTTCTAACCGTGAACCAACCTAGCGTACGATCATAATATAAGTATTCGGTGATCGGATGTTAGTATCGAGTGGTATGTTAAGTTCCTTGTATCTCTTTTTGAACAAGGTCCGAGCCTTGCATAGGGGTCGATCGTGGGGCGGTGACATACGGACGCGTGACGTTTGTTGGAGTATTTCATTCTTGCCATTTTCGAGGCAAGTATCATATGTTGAGTTTGATTTATATTGGAACTTTGATCATGCATATGGTTTTGTTCATGTTGTCGAATATGAGATTTATTTCTGTAAATTCTCGTGGTATTCGTTGTTAATCGTTCGTATTGATGAAAATATTGAAATGCATATATATATATATATATGCATAATTGATTGGTTTATGGTATAAATGATCCGAGGGGGTCATGAGGATCTATGCTGAGGGCGCTGGATCGAATGTCCACCATGCGTTGGTCCGACGGGGTCATCATCGGGATCTATCTTTGAGTATTTGGATCGCTGGACGGGTTTTCCACCATGTGTTGGTCCGACGGGATCATCATGGGGATCTATACCAAGGGCGCTGGATCGCTGGATTACCCTGTATTGTGTTGATGGAATCGTGAAGATTCACATCGTTGGATTCCGATGACGGAAGTCCATTTTGCATGATTTATGATTCAGTGATGATTTATGTATTATGATACTTGTACTAGCATTGTTTTGCTAACCCCTTCGGGGGTGGACATTGTTTTGATGTTCAGGTATCCGAGGAGCGGGGAAGCAACCACGATGCAAACGGAGACGATGAAATGGCTCAGTGATGTGGTTGATGTTTATTGTTATATTGTCTTCTTGGTTCACTTTAGTACTCGAGTACGTGTGTTTTAATAATGTCAATTTCGATATGGTTGTAAAAGTTAACTCTTTGAATCAGTTGAACCAGTTCTGTATTTTGAACTTCAGTTGTAAGGTTGAATTATATTTACATTTCTTTTATTTAGCCTTGTAAATCCTTACTCAAAGGATTTACGGTGCTGTAATTATTCCGAATATCTTGGTGTGTTACGGAATATGGTATCGGAGCTAAGATTCATGGATATCTTGGAAGTCGGGTTAGTTGGGTCTGTTTACGTTATTTGATTATTGGTCGTTTGTAACATCACTGCTGAGCCAGCATCGTCGTGTGGACCGTGGTTGTAAGTTTCCTGATCGCAATTACTACCGTTTTATTTAATTCATGTTTTGTGAACATTAAAAACATACGTAACACCTATGTCCAGGTTCACGCGGAAATCACACGAATCTTCCCCGGCCCCTTCCTCGGCCCCCACACGCCGACCCTGGTCCGAACCCAGGTTGACTTAGCTTACGTACGTTAAGAATATCATATAACGTACGTAATACTGAATCTTTACCGTACGTTATGGATGCCTGATAGCATACGTAAGTACGTGCAGAATCATGCATGAAATGTTGAAGATATATAAAAACATAAGGGCACAAATACGGGAAACCAATCTACGATTTATAACATCATGAAGTCGAGATCATACAAGGCCGAGTACAAGGTAAATACACCATTTATCCTGGCATTACATACTACCCCTCTAAAAAGAAGTTTCGGCTCGAAAATTAAAACGAAAATAATTCCGGGTATCTCGACTTCATACTCTCCTCCGTCTTCCAAGTTGCTTCTTCGACTCCATGTCGAGACCACTGAACTTTTACCATGGAGATCGGTTTATTCCTCAAATGCTTGACTCGACTCTCGAGTATCTTGATTGGTCTCTCTTCGAAGGTGCCGTCATTATCTATCTCGATCTCGTCGAAATCAATAATATGATTGTGTAACACCCCCAAAACCATCCGGGATATTACAGCGCCGTGGGTCCCGCGCCGGAACCCACCAGGCTAAAAACCGTTTACAAAACCAATTCAAAAGCGCCAAAAGGCCGATGACGGTAATATTTTAAATACTCAAATATTTTCAAAAGCATAATTTTGAAATACCGTCATAAAATACCATTTGGAAATACAAGGCGAAGTGCCAAATCTCAACAGTTTAAAATATACGTTAAGCCACAACTTAAACGTACCGATAAAATAATTTGGGAAAAAGAGTTTGTGAAAATAACAAGTTCGTAAAATGCCCAAAAGACCATTTTAAAATACACACACGAGTTGGTAAAAATACCAAAGAGCTATTTTGAAATATACACACGCAGCGGATAAATGCAGTTCAAAATACACATTTGCAGCGGAAATAAATGACCGGAAATAAATACTCAATACTCAAAACATGCCACCGCCAGTATCACATCGGGAAGCTCATCCCTTCACGACCGCTACTAGCTCGATCTCCGAGTACCTAAAAATAAAGCCCACGACGGGGTCAGCCACAATACTCAATAATGATACCGATCACATCATCATAAATAATTACATACCAATGTAATAACATTGTAAGAATACTACCAACGTAATGTTACCGTTATAACCTTACCAATCCATAACAATCCATACTAAATCAATCCTTGACATATTCCACATTTCGTATTCTCAAATGACGAAATGAATTCAACAACAATCATCTCTACTGTATTCCAAAAATACCGACAATCCTCAAAACATCATCATAACTCATAAGTGTGGGAATAATCCAATCTGTGTCAAATCACATCCATTCGGATTACACAATCAAATCTCAACATGTATAGACCAATAATACACAACATATTTGTAGATCAACTACCACATGATAATGATAACAAATCCTGAAACATCGACATATAGTCCGAATGCTCATACGATCAATAACAATGATCAACCAATACATCACTGAGAATATCATCGACATTATAGCTCCAATATGACCAACAAAGGATCACGATAACTGAGAATACCATCAACATGATAACTCCGACACGATCAACAAAGGATCAACAATAATCGAGAATACCATCAACAAGGTAAACTCCAAATGATCAACAAAAGACCAATAATAACTGAGAATACCATCAACAAGGTAACTCCAAATGATCAACAATAATGGATCTCAAAGAAACGACTGATCGCCGAACATACCCCTCGGGCGTATGAACAACCAGTCACAAACCGTCGAACATACCCAACCATAAATGGAGGATGAACGACCAAACAATATGGCTCAAAGATGGAAATCATAGTACGCCCGATCCGAATATGTGTCAGTGCACATGTCCACCCCGTATACGGAATCCAGGATATACGTGGGACAATGTACCTAATTAGCTTCAACGAACTACGTCTCGTGTGCACAGCCTTTCACGGAAAATATTCACGCATGACTATATATGTGCCCGGCTAAAAATCCTACACAATATCCAATCGGAACGCAGATATGACTCCAGATATGTCACGATGCAACATGACAACGAAACTCAAAGAAACACATATCCAATAAGGATCAAAAGACTCACCGAAGTGAACAACAACAGTCTGACAATGAAAAGTCGACACGACTAATCAATATCCAAAACATCAATCCTGGGATCATCATCCCCAAATGAATGACCAAAACGTCTACGATCTCAATACAAAGGTCCTGGGATCAACATCCCTCAACGAATAACCAATACGAAACTCACTACACGAAACCTCAACATATACAACAACTCAACATACTAATTATCCACATGATTGAACAAATACTTAGATTACCTCAAAGCCGAGGACCATATCCATCAACATCCCCAATGAGACGATCAACACAACCATTAATACCAACAATAGTCCTTTCTAACAACATTGCTATATGAATTATAAATGAAATGAAAACGAGACCATTCATCAAATATTATAAACTGAACAAGTATAAACTTGCCTCGATACCGATACCACGAAGTCGTTACCAAAATCCATTGCCTTCATCCACGAGCTCTTCAGCCCCGAACAAAGCAATATACGAACTCTTCGACCTCAACCGCAACACAACGGTCATAATCCACGATCAAAACATATCAACCTATTGCAATAACCGATTAACACACATTCGATAAAAATCAATAACCGACATACTCAACCAACAAACTCAACGGTTCAACGAAACCTCGATCATATACATAATACCAAATAATCCAACTCAACAAATACGAACCCATATCCACGATACAAGCCGTAACTTGATGATCACAAATAACAATCAATAACCGATCAACAACGGTTCTACAATATCCCGATTTAACACATATCCAACAACCAAACCAATCGATCACGAATTCAAAACCACAATACGATTCCACAATCCGAATATCATATCCATAATCTATTTAAACCAACAAGGGTCTAACATTACCGATTCGAAATTCAATCTTAAAAACAATTACAAGTTTCCTCCTTGTATAATCATAATAAAATCCAATTACCGGTTATCATCATCAATCCGGATGATCCGATTAATTCAATATCATAGATAACCATATTCCAAGGGTTTCAAATAATTCCATTATCCGAATTGAACACTTATTCAATAAGTATGAATTTCCAAATTCAAACATGAATAATAATTCTCATCAAACTCGAAATCATATTTGACTCCAACTTCAACTCCAAATACGAAGACAAAACTCCTTCTTGTTCATACTTGTAAATTCGTAGAAAATAATTTACCGATTATTATCGTGAATAATCACATTCCAAATTATCCGAAATCCTTCCAAAATCATAACATGTAACTCAAGAGTTCTTTAAGAACACGAATTATCCAAATTCACGTTCATAATCCATAAAACAACATAACCCGATGTTTTCTAACATCTAAACAACCCTTAATCATAATTCAAGGTGTATATAATCATGTCCTTCAAAATATACTTCTCATAACATCTTGATTCGCAATAAACCACCAAGAACATCGAGAATACCATGATTCCATAATCATAACAAAATAATCGAATCATTTGACCACCAATTCATTATCTTCCTTTAACAAAATTCCCATAATTACCAAGAATCATCACAACAATATCATTTCAACCATCATTCATACGAAAACGTGTAGAATTTTCCAAGTTCTACTCATTGAGACATTTCATCGAACACTTTGAAGGCATAGTCCAATTCAATCGATTATTCAAAGAAATACTCGAATCCGATACACAAAACTTCAAGAACAACGAATAATCTCAAGAATACAACAAGATTCCATCAATAATCTGAGTTAAAACGAATCAAATCGGCCAAGACATCAAGAAACTTCAAAAATATCCAAAACCAAGTGTTTAGGTGTTCTTACCTTCGATCCGGGTGGAAGATGATGTTAATCCATGATTCCAACTTCCAAAACATGTTTCTAGATGATGATATTACTCAAATCCATCCACTTTGATGAAGAAATCGCCAAAAAACGAAGAGAAAACATGAAAATGGCCGGATGACTCGGTCCAGGCCTTTAAATAGGCGGAACCTGCCGGCACGTTACGTACGTAACCGGCCATTGCCTTACGTACGTAACCGGCCATGGCACGCTCTTTGCCGATTCTGCGGAACCCTTACGTGCGTAATCGGCGGTGGCTTACGTCATCGCCCTTACGGCCGTAATCGCAATCGCCTTTACGTGCGTGTCGGCGATCCTAGCCCCCAGCGAGTCACTGCCGACCATGATCGGCCACCCCCACGAATCACTGCCGACCATGCTCGGCCATTCCAACGAGTCACGACCAGCCATGCTCGGCCATCCAGGTCATCTCGGCCACGACTCGACCGGCTACTCCGTAACATACGTAACACTTAATCCGTTGCGTACGTAATACGTACGTTGACTTGCTACAGTATTATACTCGTATTACGTACGTAATACACCCTGTATAACGTACTTAACTCCGTCCGTTGACTCACCTGTCCACATCTGCGCCGAAAGCTGCCGACCACGGGCCCCACTGTCCGATTCCTCTTGTTACGTACGTTATGTACACTATATAACGTACGTAAGCTAACACATTTTACGTACGTAAGCTCCAAGGCTTAACGTACGTAATGGCTTTTATACTTAGCCAAAAATTTAATCGTTCTGTCCGAGCGTCTCGACGTACAAAATACAACATACGGCATAATGAATACACATCGAATCCAAAATATTCTCATACGGTATACGATATCCAAATCTGTTTAACGATACAACATATCTGAATATATCTCGATCAAAAACGATAATCACACCAGTATAACTGTCTCGGTTCTCAATTTATTTTATCCATACTGTATAGATACCAAACTATACAATATATCTCAGATAAAATAACGCGAAAAATTTATACTGAAAATTCGGGTATTACATACTACCCCCCTTAGAATAAGTTTCGTCCTCGAAACTTGCAACCTGTCGCCAACAACAGATAAGTCCAAAATTTTCCAACTCATCACAAAAACAATCAAGCGTCGCCACAAGCGAAATAACCAAACCAATGTACTTACAGGTGCGTGAAGCCGATGATCTCCCGTGATACTAGCACACGACTCCCACACGAAGTCTCAACACAATCAAAACACACGAATATCACAAATAGCAGTTTGAAAAGATCTCAAAAATTTTGGAAACTCCAAAAATCGATTTGACTCAAAAGTCAGAAAATCATTTTCAAAAGCCACGCTACTACCGTACCGGTAGAGCCACATAACACACACGCCTGGGTTTCACAAAACCCAAGCTCGATACCATCTTCTGTAACACCCCAAAAACCATCCCGGATATTACAGTGCCGTGGGTCCCATGCCGAACCCACCAGGCTAAAAACCGTTTACAAAACCAATTCAAAAGCGCCAAAAGGCCGATGACGGTAATATTTTAAATACTCAAATATTTTCAAAAGCATAATTTTGAAATACCGTCATAAAATACCATTTGGAAATACAAGGCGAAGTGCCAAATCTCAACAGTTTAAAATATACGTTAAGCCACAACTTAAACGTACCGATAAAATAATTTGGGAAAAAGAGTTTGACGAAAATAACCCAAGTTCGTAAAATGCCCAAAAGACCATTTAAAAATACACACACGAGTTGGTAAAAATACCAAAGAGCTATTTTGAAATATACACACGCAGCGGATAAATGCAGTTCAAAATACACATTTGCAGCGGAAATAAATGACCGGAAATAAATACTCAATACTCAAAACATGCCACCGCCAGTATCACATCGGGAAGCTCATGCCTTCACGACCGCTACTAGCTCGATCTCCGAGTACCTAAAAATAAAGCCCACGACGGGGTCAGCCACAATACTCAATAATGATACCGATCACATCATCATAAATAATTACATACCAATGTAATAACATTGTAAGAATACTACCAACGTAATCTTACCGTTATAACCTTACCAATCCATAACAATCCATACTAAATCAATCCTTGACATATTCCACATTTCGTATTCTCAAATGACGAAATGAATTCAACAACAATCATCTCTACTGTATTCCAAAAATACCGACAATCCTCAAAACATCATCATAACTCATAAGTGTGGGAATAATCCAATCTGTGTCAAATCCTGTCCGTCGGATTACACAATCAAATCTCAACATGTATAGACCAATAATACACAACATATTTGTAGATCAACTACCACATGATAATGATAACAAATCCTGAAACATCGACATATAGTCCGAATGCTCATACGATCAATAACAATGATCAACCAATACATCACTGAGAATATCATCGACATTATAGCTCCAATATGACCAACGAAGGATCACGATAACTGAGAATACCATCAACATGATAACTCCGACACGATCAACAAAGGATCAACAATAATCGAGAATACCATCAACAAGGTAAACTCCAAATGATCAACAAAAGACCAATAATAACTGAGAATACCATCAACAAGGTAACTCCAAATGATCAACAATAATGGATCTCAAAGAAACGACTGATCGCCGAACATACCCCTCGGGCGTATGAACAACCGATCACAAACCGTCGAACATACCCAACCATAAATGGAGGATGAGCGACCAAACAATATGGCTCAAAGATGGAAATCATAGTACGCCCGATCCGAATATGTGTCGGTGCACATGTCCACCCCGTATACGGAATCCGGGATATACGTGGGACAATGTACCTAATTAGCCTCAACGAACTACGTCTCGTGTGCACACCTTTCACGGAAAATATTCACGCATGACTATATATGTGCCCGGCTAAAAATCCTACACAATATCCAATCGGAACGCAGATATGACTCCGGATATGTCACGATGCAACATGACAACGAAACTCAAAGAAACACATATCAATAAGGATCAAAAGACTCACCGAAGTGAACAACAACATTCTCGACAATGAAAAGTCGACACGACTAATCAATATCCAAAACATCAATCACGGGATCATCATCCCCAAATGAATGACCAAAACGTCTACGATCTCAATACAAAGGTCCTGGGATCAACATCCCTCAACGAATAACCAATACGAAACTCACTACACGAAACCTCAACATATACAACAACTCAACATACTAATTATCCACATGATTGAACAAATACTTAGATTACCTCAAAGCCGAGGACCATATCCATCAACATCCCCAATGAGACGATCAACACAACCATTAATACCAACAATAGTCCTTTCTAACAACATTGATATATGAATTATTAATGAAATGAAAACGAGACCATTCATCAAATATTATAAATCGAACAAGTATAAACTTGCCTCGATACCGATACCACGAAGTCGTTACCAAAATCCATTGCCTTCATCCACGAGCTCTTCAGCCCGAACAAAGCAATATACGAACTCTTCGACCTCAACCGCAACACAACGGTCATAATCCACGATCAAAACATATCAACCTATTGCAATAACCGATTAACACACATTCGATAAAAATCAATAACCGACATACTCAACCAACAAACTCAGCGGTTCAACGAAACCTCGATCATATACATAATACCAAATAATCCAACTCAACAAATACGAACCCATATCCACGATACAAGCCGTAATTTGATGATCACAAATAACAATCAATAACCGATCAACAACGGTTCTACAATATCGATTTAACACATATCCAACAACCAAACCAATCGATCACGAATTCAAAACCACAATACGATTCCACAATCCGAATATCATATCCATAATCTATTTAAACCAACAAGGGTCTAACATTACCGATTCGAAATTCAATCTTAAAAACAATTACAAGTTTCCTCCTTGTATAATCATAATAAAATCCAATTACGGTTATCATCATCAATCCGGATGATCCGATTAATTCAATATCATAGATAACCATATTCCAAGGGTTTCAAATAATTCCATTATCCGAATTGAACACTTATTCAATAAGTATGAATTTCCAAATTCAAACATGAATAATAATTCTCATCAAACTCGAAATCATATTTGACTCCAACTTCAACTCCAAATACGAAGACAAAACTCCTTCTTGTTCATACTTGTAAATTCGTAGAAAATAATTTACCGATTATTATCGTGAATAATCACATTCCAAATTATCCGAAATCCTTCCAAAATCATAACATGTAACTCAAGAGTTCTTTAAGAACACGAATTATCCAAATTCACGTTCATAATCCATAAAACAACATAACCCGATGTTTTCTAACATCTAAACAACCCTTAATCATAATTCAAGGTGTATATAATCATGTCCTTCAACATATACTTCTCATAACATCTTGATTCGCAATAAACCACCAAGAACATCGAGAATACCATGATTCCATAATCATAACAAAATAATCGAATCATTTGACCACCAATTCATTATCTTCCTTTAACAAAATTCCCATAATTACCAAGAATCATCACAACAATATCATTTCAACCATCATTCATACGAAACGTGTAGAATTTTCCAAGTTCTACTCATTGAGACATTTCATCGAACACTTTGAAGGCATAGTCAATTCAATCGATTATTCAAAGAAATACTCGAATCCGATACACAAAACTTCAAGAACAACGAATAATCTCAAGAATACAACAAGATTCCATCAATAATCGAGTTAAAAGCGAATCAAATCGGCCAAGACATCAAGAAACTTCAAAAATATCCAAAACCAAGTGTTTAGGTGTTCTTACCTTCGATCCGGTGGAAGATGATGTTAATCCATGATTCCAACTTCCAAAACATGTTGCTAGATGATGATATTACTCAAATCCATCCACTTTGATGAAGAAATCGCCAAAAACGAAGAGAAAACATGAAAATGGCGGATGACTCGGTCCAGCCTTTAAATAGGCGGAACTGCCGCGTTACGTGCGTAATCGGCCATGGCTCGCTCGCCGATTACTGCGGAACCCTACGTACGTAACGGGTGGCTTACGTCATGCTGCCCTTACGGCGTGAACGCAATCGCCTTACGTAATCGGCCGCCCTAGCCCCAGCCGAGTCACTGCCGACCATGATCGGCCACCCCCACGAATCACTGCCGACCATGCTCGGCCATTCCAACGAGTCACGACCAGCCATGCTCGGCCATCCAGGTCATCTCGGCCACGACTCGACCGGCTACTCCGTAACGTATGTAACACTTAATCCGTTGCGTACGTAATACGTACGTTGACTTGCTACAGTATTATACTCGTATTACGTACGTAATACACCCTGTATAACGTACTTAACTCCGTCCGTTGACTCACCTGTCCACATCTGCGCCGAAAGCTGCCGACCACGGGCCCCACTGTCCGATTCCTCTTGTTACGTACGTTATGTACACTATATAACGTACGTAAGCTAACACATTTTACGTACGTAAGCTCCAAGGCTTAACGTACGTAATGGCTTTTATACTTAGCCAAAAATTTAACTGTTCCTGTCCGACGTCTCGACGTACAAAATACAACATACGGCATACTGAATACACATACTGAATCCAAAAATATTCTCATACGGTATACCTGATATCCAAATCTGTTTAACCTGATACAACATATCCTGAATATATCTGTCAGTCAAAAACGATAATCACACCAGTATAACTGTCTCGGTTCTCAATTTATTTTATCCATACTGTATAGATACCAAACTATACAGTATATCTCAGATAAAATAACGCGAAAAATTTATACTGAAAATTCGGGTATTACATACTACCCCCCTTAGAATAAGTTTCGTCCTCGAAACTTGCAACCTGTCGCCAACAACAGATAAGTCCAAAATTTTCCAACTCATCACAAAAACAATCAAGCGTCGCCACAAGCGAAATAACCAAACCAATGTACTTACAGGTGCGTGAAGCCGATGATCTCCCGTGATACTAGCACACGACTCCCACACGAAGTCTCAACACAATCAAAACACACGAATATCACAAATAGCAGTTTGAAAAGATCTCAAAATTTTGGAAACTCCAAAAATCGATTTGACTCAAAAGTCAGAAAACTCATTTTCAAAAAGCCACGCGACTACCGTACCGGTAGAGCCACATAACACACACGCCTGGGTTTCACAAAACCCAAGCTCTGATACCATCTTCTGTAACACCCCCAAAACCATCCGGGATATTACAGCGCCGTGGGTCCCGCGCCGGAACCCACCAGGCTAAAAACCGTTTACAAAACCAATTCAAAAGCGCCAAAAGGCCGATGACGGTAATATTTTAAATACTCAAATATTTTCAAAAGCATAATTTTGAAATACCGTCATAAAATACCATTTGGAAATACAAGGCGAAGTGCCAAATCTCAACAGTTTAAAATATACGTTAAGCCACAACTTAAACGTACCGATAAAATAATTTGGGAAAAAGAGTTTGACGAAAATAACCCAAGTTCGTAAACCCAAAAGACCATTTTAAAATACACACACGAGTTGGTAAAAATACCAAAGAGCTATTTTGAAATATACACACGCAGCGGATAAATGCAGTTCAAAATACACATTTGCAGCGGAAATAAATGACCGGAAATAAATACTCAATACTCAAAACATGCCACCGCCAGTATCACATCGGGAAGCTCATCCCTTCACGACCGCTACTAGCTCGATCTCCGAGTACCTAAAAATAAAGCCCACGACGGGGTCAGCCACAATACTCAATAATGATACCGATCACATCATCATAAATAATTACATACCAATGTAATAACATTGTAAGAATACTACCAACGTAATCTTACCGTTATAACCTTACCAATCCATAACAATCCATACTAAATCAATCCTTGACATATTCCACATTTCGTATTCTCAAATGACGAAATGAATTCAACAACAATCATCTCTACTGTATTCCAAAAATACCGACAATCCTCAAAACATCATCATAACTCATAAGTGTGGGAATAATCCAATTTGTGTCAAATCCTGTCCGTCGGATTACACAATCAAATCTCAACATGTATATACCAATAATACACAACATATTTGTAGATCAACTACCACATGATAATGATAACAAATCCTGAAACATCGACATATAGTCCGAATGCTCATACGATCAATAACAATGATCAACCAATACATCACTGAGAATATCGTCGACATTATAGCTCCAATATGACCAACGAAGGATCACGATAACTGAGAATACCATCAACATGATAACTCCGACACGATCAACAAAGGATCAACAATAATCGAGATTACCATCAACAAGGTAAACTCCAAATGATCAACAAAAGACCAATAATAACTGAGAATACCATCAACAAGGTAACTCCAAATGATCAACAATAATGGATCTCAAAGAAACGACTACGATCGAACATACCCCTCGGGCGTATGAACAACCCGATCACAAACCGTCGAACATACCCAACCATAAATGGAGGATGAACGACCAAACAATATGGCTCAAAGATGGAAATCATAGTACGCCCGATCCGAATATGTGTCAGTGCACATGTCCACCCCGTATACGGAATCCAGGATATACGTGGGACAATGTACCTAATTAGCCTCAACGAACTACGTCTCGTGTGCACAGCCTTTCACGGAAAATATTCACGCATGACTATATATGTGCCCGGCTAAAAATCCTACACAATATCCAATCGGAACGCAGATATGACTCCAGATATGTCACGATGCAACATGACAACGAAACTCAAAGAAACACATATCCAATAAGGATCAAAAGACTCACCGAAGTGAACAACAACAGTCTGACAATGAAAAGTCGACACGACTAATCAATATCCAAAACATCAATCCTGGGATCATCATCCCCAAATGAATGACCAAAACGTCTACGATCTCAATACAAAGGTCCTGGGATCAACATCCCTCAACGAATAACCAATACGAAACTCACTACACGAAACCTCAACATATACAACAACTCAACATACTAATTATCCACATGATTGAACAAATACTTAGATTACCTCAAAGCCGAGGACCATATCCATCAACATCCCCCAATGAGACGATCAACACAACCATTAATACCAACAATAGTCCTTTCTAACAACATTGCTATATGAATTATAAATGAAATGAAAACGAGACCATTCATCAAATATTATAAACTGAACAAGTATAAACTTGCCTCGATACCGATACCACGAAGTCGTTACCAAAATCCATTGCCTTCATCCACGAGCACTACAGCCACGAACAAAGCAATATACGAACTCTTCGACCTCAACCGCAACACAACGGTCATAATCCACGATCAAAACATATCAACCTATTGCAATAACCGATTAACACACATTCGATAAAAATCAATAACCGACATACTCAACCAACAAACTCAACGGTTCAACGAAACCTCTATCATATACATAATACCAAATAATCCAACTCAACAAATACGAACCCATATCCACGATACAAGCCGTAACTTGATGATCACAAATAACAATCAATAACCGATCAACAACGGTTCTACAATATCCCGATTAAACACATATCCAACAACCAAACCAATCGATCACGAATTCAAAACCACAATACGATTCCACAATCCGAATATCATATCCATAATCTATTTAAACCAACAAGGGTCTAACATTACCGATTCCAAATTCAATCTTAAAAACAATTACAAGTTTCCTCCTTGTATAATCATAATAAAATCCAATTACCGGTTATCATCATCAATCCGGATGATCCGATTAATTCAATATCATAGATAACCATATTCCAAGGGTTTCAAATAATTCCATTATCCGAATCGAACACTTATTCAATAAGTATGAATTTCCAAATTCAAACATGAATAATAATTCTCATCAAACTCGAAATCATATTTGACTCCAACTTCAACTCCAAATACGAAGACAAAACTCCTTCTTGTTCATACTTGTAAATTCGTAGAAAATAATTTACCGATTATTATCGTGAATAATCACATTCCAAATTATCCGAAATCCTTCCAAAATCATAACATGTAACTCAAGAGTTCTTTAAGAACACGAATTATCCAAATTCACGTTCATAATCCATAAAACAACATAACCCGATGTTTTCTAACATCTAAACAACCCTTAATCATAATTCAAGGTGTATATAATCATGTCCTTCAACATATACTTCTCATAACATCTTGATTCGCAATAAACCACCAAGAACATCGAGAATACCATGATTCCATAATCATAACAAAATAATCGAATCATTTGACCACCAATTCATTATCTTCCTTTAACAAAATTCCCATAATTACCAAGAATCATCACAACAATATCATTTCAACCATCATTCATACGAAAACGTGTAGAATTTTCCAAGTTCTACTCATTGAGACATTTCATCGAACACTTTGAAGGCAGTCAATTCAATCGATTATTCAAAGAAATACTCGAATCCGATCCACAAAACTTCAAGAACAACGAATAATCTCAAGAATACAACAAGATTCCATCAATAATCTGAGTTAAAAGCGAATCAAATCGGCCAAGACATCAAGAAACTTCAAAATATCCAAAACCAAGTGTTTAGGTGTTCTTACCTTCGATCCGGGTGGAAGATGATGTTAATCCATGATTCCAACTTCCAAAACATGTTGCTAGATGATGATATTACTCAAATCCATCCACTTTGATGAAGAAATCGCCAAAAAGCGAAGAGAAAACATGAAAATGGCGGATGACTCGGTCGGGCCTTTAAATAGGCGGAACACTGCGGCGCGTTACGTCGTAACCGGCCATTGCCTTACGTACGTAACGCCATGGCACTCGCCTTGCCAGGTCTGCCGGAACCCTTACGTGCGTAATCGGCGTGGCTTACGTGCGTAATCGCCCTTACGGCCGTAATCGCAATCGCCTTACGTCGTGTCGGCGATCCTAGCCCAGTCATCGCTGACCATGATCGGCCACCCCCACGAATCACTGCCGACCATGCTCGGCCATTCCAACGAGTCACGACCGGCCATGCTCGGCCATCCAGGTCATCTCGGCCACAACTCGACCGGCTACTCCGTAACGTACGTAACACTTAATCCGTTGCGTACGTAATACGTACGTTGACTTGCTACAGTATTATACTCGTATTACGGACGTAATACACCCTGTATAACGTACGTAACTCCGTCCGTTGACTCACCTGTCCACATCTGCGCCGAAAGCTGCCGACCACGGGCCCCACTGTCCGATTCCTCTTGTTACGTACGTTATGTACACTATATAACGTACGTAAGCTAACACATTTTACATACGTAAGCTCCAAGGCTTAACGTACGTAATGGCTTTTATACTTAGCCAAAAATCCAACTGTTTCTGTCCGACGTCTCGACATACAAAATACAACATACGGCATACTGAATACACATACTGAATCCAAAAATATTCTCATACGGTATACCTGATATCCAAATCTGTTTAACCTGATACAACATATCCTGAATATATCTGTCAGTCAAAAACGATAATCACACCAGTATAACTGTCTCGGTTCTCAATTTATTTTATCCATACTGTATAGATACCAAACTATACAGTATATCTCAGATAAAATAACGCGAAAAATTTATACTGAAAATTCGGGTATTACAGATTGGGATCTGGTACATACTTCCGCAATTGGGATACGTGAAACACACTGTGAACGTGACTCAGCGATGGCGGTAAGGCCAACTTGTATGCTAAATCCCCAACTCTCTCAAGGATCTCAAATGGTCCGATATATCTCGGACTTAGCTTGCCTTTCCTCCCAAAACGAAAAATCCCTCGTGTAGGAGACACCTTCAATAGTACGTGGTCCCCAATGTCGAACTCTAGAGGGCGACGATGTACATCTGCATAATACTTCTGTCGACTCTGGTCAGTCAACAGTCTTTCCGGAATCAAAGCTATCTTCTCTTTAGTCCGAACAATTAATTCCGGTTCCGTCCCGATCAAATCCGAAGAATCATCCCAGCACAGGGGTGATCGACATCTTCTCCCGTACAAAGCTTCAAACGGTGCCATCTTAATAGAAGCATGCCAACTATTATTGTAGGTGAATTCAATCAATGGCAAATGGACTTCCCAATCAGTTGACCAATCCAAAGCACAAGCTCTAAGCATGTCTTCTACTGTTTGTATAGTCCTTTCGGACTGACCGTCCGTCTGAGGATGATAAGCCGTGCTAAAGTTTAGCTCGGTCCCAAAAGCCCTGTGAACTGCCTTCCAGAAGTGCGACACGAAACGGCCATCTCGATCTGAAATAATGGTCTTCGGCGTCCCATGCAATCTGACTATCTCTGCAATAAATACTCGCGCCAATCTCTCGGGTCCCCAAGTGTCTTGAATTCCTAGGAAATGAGCCAACTTTGTTAGTCGATCAACTATAACCCAAATCATGTTCATTCCCGTCTTGGTCCTTGGCATATTGGTGATGAAATCCTTCGAGATATCCTCCCACTTCCACTCAGGAATCGGAAGCGGTTTTAACATTTCGGCAGTCGCTGATGTTCAATCTTAACCTGCTGACAAGTCAAACACTTCGAAACGTACTCTGCTACGTATTTCTTCATGTTTCCCCACCAAAAGTTTTGTTTTAGATCCTTATACATCTTACTACTGCCCGGGTGAATAGAATAGGGCGCGCTGTGAGCTTCTTTCAGAATTGTCTGTCTCAGACCATCATCATTGGGAACGCAAAGTCGACTCTGAAATATCAGAACTCCATCATCTTGTACCACAAATCCTGGGGCTTTCCCTTTCTTCACTTCGTCACATAATCTAAGAATCAGAGAGTCATCCAACTGCTTAGATTTGACTTCTTCAACCAACGACGAAGTTAGTTCCATCACACACAATTGCCCTTGGACTCCTTGCGACCACACTTCAATTCCTTCACGAATTAGCTCTTGTTGAATGTTGGTTTGGGATGTAAAAGCTTCCAATACTCGAAGAGAAACAGGTTTTTGGCTTAGTGCATCAGCTACCACATTTGCTTTGCCTGGATGATAAAGGATTTCCAAATCGTAATCCTTGATCAATTCCAGCCACCTTCTTTGCCTCATATTTAATTCCTTCTGACTGAAAATATATTTGAGGCTCTTGTGATCGGTGAAGATCTGACAACGAGTGCCGTACAAGTAATGTCGCCAAATTTTCAGAGCAAAGACCACAGCTGCTAGTTCCAGATCATGAGTCGGGTAATTAACTTCGTATGGTTTCAGCTGCCGAGAAGCATAGGCGATCACCTTATACCTGTGCATCAACACACATCCCAGACCCTGATTTGAAACATCGCTGTATACCATGAATCCATCCGTCCCATCTGGTAACGCTAATATAGGTGCTGTCGTCAGTCTCTTCTTAAGTTCATCAAAATCAGCCTGGCATTTCTCATCCCACGTGAACTTTTGAGTTTTCTGTAACAGCTGAGTGAGCGGACGAGCAATTTTGGAAAATCTCTCAAAAAAAAGGCGATAATATCCGGCAAGTCCTAAGAAACTCCGGACTTCTTTCACGTTATTAGGAGCTTCCCATTCGAAGATTGCTTCGACTTTCTTCGGGTCCACCTGAACTCCGTCAGCTGATATCACATGCCCAAGGAAAGTTACTTCCCTAAGCCAAAACTCGCATTTGGAAAGCTTTGCATACAGATGTTCCTTCCTCAAGATGCTCAAAACCACACGCAAATGCTCAACGTGCTCCTCTGTGTCTTTCGAATATATCAATATGTCATCGATGAAGACGACCACTAATTTATCCAAGTATTCTAAGAATACCTTATTCATCAATTGCATAAATACCGCAGGAGCATTGGTAAGTCTAAATGGCATCACTACAAATTCATAATGCCCGTACCGGGATCTGAAAGCAGACTTCGGTATATCCGATTTCTCAATTCTCAACTAATGGTATCCTGATCGCAAGTCAATCTTTGAGAATACCCTTGCCCCTTTCAATTGATCAAACAAGTCGTCGATCCGAGGTATCAGATACTTGTTCTTGATCGTCACTTTGTTTAATTCCCTATAATCAATACATAATCGGAGGGATCCATCTTTCTTCCGGATAAAGAGAACAGGTGCTCCCCAAGGAGAAACGCTAGGTTGAATGTAACCCTTCTGCAATAATTCTTCCAGTTGCTTCTTTAGTTCATACATCTCGGTGGGCGCCAAACGATATGGTGCTCTGGAAATAGGAGCGACTCCGTGCTCCAGTCGATAGTGAACTCCACTTCTCTCTGCGGAGGTAATCCAGGTAGTTCGTCAGGGAATACATCTGAGAATTCATTCACAACTGGAATAGATGAGAGCTCTACTCCTTCTTCTTTCTTCATGGCATAACACCAGTATCCGTAACAACCCTGCTTTAGCAATCTCGCTGCTTTCATCGCTTTGATTAATTTTCCTGAGCTTCCCGGTATCCACCCCTTAAATAAATGTTCAGACCCGTCATCGGAAATGATAGAAATGACTCTCTTTCGGTAATACAAAATAGCTCCATAACGATTGAGCCAATCATCTCCGAGAATCAAATCGTCCCCAAGGATGTCGACTACAATAAGATTTGATAGCCAATCTCTCCCTCCTATAGTCACTGGAAAATCTCTAGTTTCTAGGGTTCCCACAAGTTTCTCTCCGCTCGGTAATCCCACAACATAGGGTTCACAATACTACAAGCACGAGATTTTCAAACGATTAACACAGTTCAAAGATATGGAAGAATGCGTAGCTCCTGAATCGAACAAGACACTAACTGGTTGCAAAAGGATCTGAATCGTGCACGATGCAACGTAGTGTTGATCGTCTGACTTCTTCATCTCGTAAATACGCGGAGGAACGGACCCAGCGCTGGATGCCTCTCTTTTCCCAGCATTCTGCTGCTGGAACCCACTTTGTTGCGTCTGGTTTACACTCGTGTCCTTCGGAACCGGTACAGGAGTGCGAGTACCAAAAGATCGAGTCGCATTTCCACAAAATGTTGCGCGATGCCCTTCCTGTCCACACTCGAAGCAGGTCACAGCAGGCGCGAAATAGTCACGTCGAACATGCCCCGCTTTGCCACAGTTATAACATTTCTTCCCTGCGTCTGAAACGGTTGGTGCTGCCCGGAACTTCTTTCCACCTCGAGAAGGATGCGGAGGCCTCCTGGATGAATGAAAAGAGGACTGGACCCTGCGAGGCCCACTACTCTTATTCTCCGTGAAGTTGCCACACACTTTCTGCTTCTTTGCTTCCGTTGATTTCTCGACTGCCGCCTCTTTCATATCATAGGCCAGCACCTTGTCCTGATACTGTCGCAGGGTGGTGCATTCAAATCCGGACATATATTGCTGAATCTCCAGCTTCATTCGCATGTCAAAATGAAAAATCCTCTCTGCCTCGGTCCTAACCAAGTGGCGCACATAAGTCAACTGGTGATTAAAAGTCTTAATCACGTCTGTCACGGATGCTTCTAAATTTTGTGGTGCGAAAAACTCCCGGACTCGGGTCTCCCTAACTGGGCGAGGATAATACTGCGCTTCCATCATTAGTTTGAACTCCGTCCAGTCAACATTATGCTCCTCAGGTCGAATGGCCTCCCACCAATCGAAAGCCTCCCCCGTCAGAAGATACTGGGCGACCGGAACCTTTCTGTCGTTGGGACAGTTAATCCCCACAAAAATCTTCTCTAACTCCTTCAGCCAGTGATCCCAAGAAAGCATCTCAGCAGAACCATCAAATTTCGGAGGGTGCAATTTGACCACCTCAGTAAGCCATTTGTCTCCCCGATTATCCACATTATGCTGCTGTCCCATCGCCGTCTGCATGCGATCAACAACTTGAGCAAACTGGTTTATCTGAGCAACCACCTGCTGAAGCACTCCCGGCACATTAGGATCTGCATTATTATTTGGTGATCCCTGCTGTCCTCCAGAATGGGAATCGGTTCGACTAGCAGATATCTCTCGGGTAGACGCCGAATCCTCCTGTCTTATATTTCCGCGTCCGCGTCCACGACCACGTCCGCGTCCACGGCCTCCTCTCTACATACTGTAAACACAAATACTCAATATCCAGGGCAAACTTTCTAAAAGAAAGTCCATCAATGTTCACAAAACATGAATTAAATAAAACGGTAGTAATTGCGATTAGGAAACTTACAACCACGATAGCGTAGGTAAAAACATACGTAAAAAACATGCACCATAGCGTACGTAACACCTATGTCCAGGTTCACGCGGAAATCACACAAATCTTCCCCGTCCCCTTCCTCGGCCCCCACACGCCGACCCTGGTCCGAACCCATAGCGTACGTAAAAACATGCACCATAGCGTACGTAACACCTATGTCCAGGTTCACGCGGAAATCACACGAATCTTCCCCGGACCCTTCCTCGGCCCCCACACGCCGATTATACCTTGTCTTTCTTCCGTTACTTAGAGTATTGATTTAGCCTCGGTGGATGAAAACCTTAACATGTAGTATCCTTAATTCGTGGGAGTAATAAGCATGATTTCCGCTAGATTTTCTGAACCCTTTTTATGTTCCATTGGAGTCCATTGGAGTAATTCATGTATGTTAGAAGAATTTGTTATGACAATGTTCTCCATGTTCTTTACGGTAATATATCGACCAAGTCCTTGAACTCAAACCGAATCACCGTAGTGTTGTTTTCCTTGCGTAATATTCGAGCATGCTTGTCGTCTTGAGTAATATTGGGGGTAGAATCATAATAGCCGATCATATGAGGATTTGGCATTCATTTCCTTAATTAAAACACGAAACCTTCAATACCTTGTAAAACAGTGAACTTTTAAACAACGGTACTTCACCTTCGAAATGATCGTTCAGCCCTCATGAAGTGCCTTATCATTTCCGGTTCAGTTCTTACCTAGTGTTCTAACCGTGAACCAACCTAGCGTACGATCATAATATAAGTATTCGGTGATCGGATGTTAGTATCGAGTGGTTTGTTAAGTTCCTTATATCTCTTTTTGAACAAGGTCCGAGCCTTGCATAGGGGTCGATCGTGGGGCGGTGACATACGGACGTGTGACGTTTGTTGGAGTATTTCATTCTTGCCATTTTCGAGGCAAGTATCATATGTTGAGTTTGATTTATATTGGAACTTTGATCATGCATATGGTTTTGTTCATGTTGTCGAATATGAGATTTATTTCTGTAAATTCTCGTGGTATTCGTTGTTAATCGTTCGTATTGATGAAAATATTGAAATGCATATATATATATACCTTGTTTCGTGCGATTTCAGCGTGAACCTGGACATAGGTGTTACGTACGCTATGGTGCATGTTTTTACATATGCTAAGGACATGGATATTACGTACGTAAATCCCGGTGATTATGTACGTAAGGAAATGGCAAAATCTGACCAGTGAACTCTGGTCAGACGATTACGTACGCTAAGGCTAGGGTATAACGTACGTTAAGTTTGTTACGTATGTAAGGGTGATTGCATAACGTACGTAATGCCCAGAAATCTATTTATAGAACCCGACCCTCACTTCATTTCCCAATCTTGCCTTAGCCGATTTTTGTGTTCTTGAGACTATCCTTCACCTCATATCCCTCCTATCATCATCTACATCCGATTTTGGGAAGCCTAGACCGTGTGATTTGGTGATCAAGCTTTCGGTGAAGAGTTTATTGAAGATCTTCTTTATTCTTACATCTCTTAAGGTATGTTACGATTCACCAAGCTAGAATTTACATTCTTAACTATACTTTGAGCTTGTTTGGAAATCATTGGATTAGTTAAATGACCTTTTGAGTCCAGCACCATATTTTGGAGTTTAGAACCCGATTATACCTTGTCTTTCTTCCGTTACTTAGAGTATTGATTTAGCCTCGGTGGATGAAAACCTTAACATGTAGTATCCTTAATTCGTGGGAGTAATAAGCATGATTTCCGCTAGATTTTCTGAACCCTTTTTATGTTCCATTGGAGTAATTCATGTATGTTAGAAGAATTTGTTATGACAATGTTCTCCATGTTCTTGAGGGTAATATATCGACCAAGTCCTTGAACTCAAACCGAATCACCGTAGTGTCATTTTCCTTGCGTAATATTCGAGCATTCTTGTCCTCTTGAGTAATATTGGGGGTAGAATCATAATAGCCGATCATATGAGGATCTGGCATTCATTTCCTTAATTAAAACACGAAACCTTCAATACCTTGTAAAACAGTGAACTTTTAAACAACGGTACTTCACCTTCGAAATGATCGTTCAGCCCTCATGAACTGCCTTATCGTTTCCGGTTCAGTTCTTACCTAGTGTTCTAACCGTGAACCAACCTAGCGTCACTACTTTACGATCATAATATAAGTATTCGGTGATCGTATGTTAGTATCGAGTGGTATGTTAAGTTCCTTGTATCTCTTTTTGAACAAGGTCCGAGCCTTGCATAGGGGTCGATCGTGGGGCGGTGACATACGGACGCGTGACGTTTGTTGGAATATTTCATTCTTGCCATTTTCGAGGCAAGTATCATATGTTGAGTTTGATTTATATTGGAACTTTGATCATGCGTATGGTTTTGTTCATGTTGTCGAATATGAGATTTATTTCTGTAAATTATCGTGGTATTCGTTGTTAATCGTTCATATTGATAAAAATATTGAAATGCATATATGTATGCATAATTGATTGGTTTATGGTATAAATGATCCGAGGGGGTCATTAGAATCTATGCTGAGGGCGCTGGATCGAATGTCCACCATGCGTTGGTCCGACGGGATCATCATGGGGATCTATGCTGAGGGCGCTGGATCGCTGGACGGGTTTTCCACCATGCGTTGGTCCGACGGGATCATCATGGGGATCTATACCAAGGGCGCTGGATCGCTGGATTACCCTATATTATGTTGATGGAATCGTGAGGATTCACATCGTTGGATTCCGATGACGGAAGTCCGTTTTGCATGATTTATGATTCACTGATGATTTTTGTATTATGATACTTGTACTAGCATTGTTTTGCTAACCCCTTCGGGGGTGGACATTATTTTGATGTTCAGGTAGCCGAGGAGCGGGGAAGCAACCACAGTACCGACAGGACGATGAAATGGCTCAGTGATGTGGTTGATGTTTATTGTTATATTGTCTTCTTGGTTCACTTTAGTACTCGAGTACGTGTGTTTTAATAATGTCAATTTCGATATGGTTGTATAAGTTAACTCTTTGAATCAGTTAAACCAGTTCTGTATTTTGAACTTCAGTTGTAAGGTTGAATTATATTTACATTTCTTTTATTTAGCCTTGTAAATCCTTACTCAAAGGGTTTATGGCGCTGTAATTATTCTGAATATCTCGGGGTGTTACATTACCAATTCCATTGCCGTCATATACAAGTCCCTCGGGCCCGACCAAAGTAATTCACGAACATACTCGAACACGACCACATCATACGGTTATAACCACCGATCAATATTCTCAACCTAGTAATTCGATAAACAACAAGTTCGATAACAATCAACAATCGATAAAAATCAATTCACAAACCCAACGGCTCAACAATATCTCGGTTAACCACAATTCTGATCAAACCAACTTAAACGATCACGAATTAATAACCAAAACAGAATATACTACCCTGCCTGATGACTTAGCGCACGTTAATCACTTAACGTAGCGTGCGCTAAGTTGTTCCCGTTAGCGTGCGCTAGACAATAAACTTAGCATGCGCTAATGCTGTACAGTTTGCATGCTTTTCAGGTACCGATCAACATATGATGATTATCAAGAACACTAAGTGATCCAAAACCATGTTTATAGTCATCAAAACAACGAAATCCGGTATCCTTTAACATACAAACAATCATTCAACTTATAATCCAAGTCCTATATCCATATATCATCTTCCTCAATATCAACATCATCAAACATTAAGAACGTAACAACACTTCCATAATCTATCATTACAGGGAGTAATCATCAGCAATAACATCAACATCCGCAAAGGAGAAGGAGGATTAACCAACTTATCTCAAGAAAACGAACTACACAATACAAATCACCCAAATCATATTAATATCATCTTACTCCGGTAATCCATCTCATAATCATGCTTATCAACTCGTTTATGTAATAATCATCAACTCAAGAACATCAACATTCAATCCAAAACGAAATCCAAAGATGAAGAGGGATTACCTTTTTGAAGGAATGGATTGAATCCCAAGTTTGAATCCATTTCCAAGAATCGCCAATAATTTAAAGAACAAAGCTTTAATCCATGATTTCCATCCTTAATCTTGATAAAGATCATCATCTCGGAGTGTTTATGGACCTCAGGTACCTCCCAAGGTTCTCTCTATCGGTTGTAAGAAGAGAATGGACGAAATGCTTCATAATACTCGTCTGTCCCTTTTTATAAAGTATATTACTAGCGTGCGCTAAACCTTATGTTTAGCGTGCGCTACGGCCTTAGCGTGTGCTAACTGACTTTGTTAGCGTGCGCTATCGCATTCCAGAGGCTACAGTGTGGCTTCGTACATGTGCTTACGTACGTAACGCCCATGCATTAGCGTACGTAACTTGCACTCTCTAGCATACGCAAGTCCTTGCGTTTAGCGTGCACTAATATCAGTTGACTCGATTGTCTGTATGCTCCAAAGACTGGTCCACACGCCGAAAGTGCTGACGAGGATAAGATTCCTTTTTGTCTAATATACCATTAGCGTGCGCTAACCTTTAGGGTTTAGCGTGCGCTAGTACTACATTACAAACATCCGTTGACTTATCAGAACGTGCACCGAAAGTGGCCTGGTCCACACGCAGATTCCTCCCGATCTTACTGCATTAGCGTGCGCTATGATTTTACGTTTAGCGTGCGCTAACCCTGCATGGTAGCATGCGCTAAGCTTAACTATTAGCGTGCGCTAATAAGGCTATACTTAGCCATTTTCAGCTATTCTTGTCCAACGTCTCGACATATCGGATACGTATACATGACGCACTATATCCTCTAATACAATTGTCGACCAAGTATGACAATTATACCGATACTGACATCTCAGTCCTTCATTTATTTTATCTATACTGTATAGATTCCACGCTGTACAATATAACTCGGATAAAATAATATTAAACAACGGTAGTAGAAATTCCGGATATTACAGATAATAATAAAGAAAAGTAGTAAAATAAATAACTAGTAGAAGAATTTAACTAACTTAGTGACGATAGTCTTCTTGTACTTCGTTTGCGCCTCCCCGGCTACGGCGCCAAAAACTTGTTGTTGGTTGATTCTTTAGTCTAATACTCGCAAGCACATGATTTGTTCGATGTAGATATGCGGTGCAAGGTCGATTCCACAGGGAGGACTATGATAGTGAAGTAAAATTATTCCTATCGTTTTGAACCAAATTTAAATTAAATTCTAACCTAGTCCCAAATAATTTGATATTGGAATGTTATAATAATTGTATTAAATAACTAGTAATTTTTAAGTAGATTTTAGATAAACTAATTTTAGATAATTTACTAGGGTTTAGAATCCACAAATGTCTATTTATTATTTAATTTATATTTTAATTCCAAGAAATTCAAGGAATAGATTCTGAAATCAATCTCACTATTTCCCTATAGATTTAACAATAAGTAAAAAATTATAATTCAAATATAGATTTTCCTTCGCTTGAAAAATGTAATTTCTAAGCATTATATGTATCCAATTTAATGGAAAATAAATAATCAAAGAAATTAACTAATATCAATAATCACAAAGCAACGGGGAATTTATAACTATAAAAAATACGTGATATAATTGATGAAATAATATTCCCCTATTGAAGCGAAAATCATAATCGTTAAAAATATTTATTTGGAATTATTATATAAATATTAATAATAATATAGACACGGTTTCAGCATAACCCTAGTAAAAGAAAATTACTCACTCATAATAAGAACACAAATAAATAAATATTTCATAAAATTATTACTCAAATATAATTTTATTACACAATATTTTTATTTTTCTCTCTTACAATAACTCTCTCTATTTTCCTTTTTTTCTCCCTTTTTTCTCCTCCCAAAACACTACATATTCATCCCCTATTTATACTACTAAAAAATTAATAAAATAATAATTTTTAACATTTTAAAATCCCACCCCCAATTATTTCACGACTGCTAAGGGGTGCTGATGTCATGGATGACATCAGCACAGAGTTGAATTTCTGGTCCCATCGGGTGTTGACATGTGGCACAATATGGTCCGTCTATTTAATTGTCCTTCGAACGGTCATAACTTCTTCATACGAACTCGGATTCGGATGAATTTTTTTAAAACAATCATCTCGACGAGACGAATAAAATGAGACCAGTCGTGACTATATTTAAATTTTGTAAAAATATCGCCCTTGAACCAATTGATCTGTCTTGTACCGGTTGGTTGACCTGCAGATATAATTTAATTCCAATTAATTATCCAAAAATGACCCAAAATTATAGAAAATTCTATCAAAATGAAATAATATAAATATATGGTAAAACGAATAAATTATCACACAACACACAATTATATATATAATACTAATAAAAATATTACTCAAAATATACTAAACAGAGATTTTCTTCTTGATTTTCGTTGTTCGTCCGATTTTCATGAATCGGTTGATGTTATTGAACATTATTAATCGTGTTCTATGGGTTGTATATCCATATTTCGAGTTTGTTCAACTCGATGTAATATCCGGGGGTAATTTTTTTAATTTTTTTTTTCGTGTTACTGTTGAGTTGTACGTATTCATTTGGAATTGTACAAGTGTTGTTATTTGGACCAATACAATGTATATTGTACTAGAATATTTCGGGATCGAAATATTTATACTGGTCGACGGTTTCGTTTCGTCGTTTGGTTGTTGCTTGGCGAGTTTGGAATTTTGGCTAAGTTTATAGCCATAGCGTACGCTATCTGTATAGCATTACGTACGCTAATTTGTTGCGATTACGTACGTTACGCCATGAGGTTACGTACGTAATGCGTGGTAGGTGGTGGAAACCTTCCTCGTGGTCAACTTTCGGGGCGAGGGTATCTTTAGGATATCATTTATATATATATATATATATATATGTCATTGACCCTCTTGTGATTCTCTTCCCACGAGAATCTCTCTCTCACTCCCTCATGCATTTCTCCCTCACGTGATTTATCATGCTATGTACATATATATATATATACATTATCCCTGCCAGCTCTCTTTCATCTCTTTCCTCTCCTATCTCCCTCATTTTATATATATATATATAATATATATACACATCCCTCACCTATATCACTCATCTCTCTCTCCCTCTCGCCAGGTCTCCCTCTCTCGCCATTCTCTCTCTCGTCCTCTCCTGTTTCTTTTTCTTCTTTTCTTTCTTCCGGCGAGGCGGAAGCTTGAGGACGGGCCGGCTTCTCCATTTTTCCGGCGAGATAGAGTTCGGCGACGACAGGCAGCTCACGACTGGAGCTCGGCGGCGGCCGATCGGAATTTCCGGATCGGGAGGCATTATAAATCCGGTCGATCTGAACTGTTCCGGCATTATTTTTTTCCGGCGAGGCGGAGCTCGGGCGTCCGGCGTTCTTCATGGTTTCCGGCCATGGACGGAGTTCCATTGATTCCGGCGACCGGAGGTGGTTTTTGTCCGGAACGGACGGCGGAACGGAGGTTTGACATACTTCCGGCGAGGAGTTGCAGGCGGAGATGGTGAAAACCGGCCATGGACGGAAACGGACCGGAGTTGGACGAAGTCCGGCGGGTCATTTTTCCGGCGGCCGATTTCCGGCATGGGAGTTTTTCGGACCTGGCCGATCGACTCTTCCGGTTAGTTTTATGTGTTTTTCAGTTATATATATATATATATATATATATATATATATATATATATGTGTGTGTGTGTGTGTGTTGTGTGTGTTAGGTGCAGTAATGTGTGTGTGCTACTGCTACGTGATTTTATGTGTGTGTTGTGTGTTTTGTGTATATATATATATATATATATATAATGTATATAGAAAGCTGTTATATATATATATATATATATGTGTGTGTGTGTGTGTGTGTTTGGTGCAGTGGTGTGTGTTATATATATATATATATAGTGTACTGTTGTGTGGTGTGTGTTGTATATATATATATATATATATATATATATATATATGCAAATTGTGATGTGTGTGTGATATTATGTGCAGTAAGTATATATATATATTTATATATATATATATATATATATATATATATAGATATTGCGAGTTGTATTGTATATATATTATTATATATATATGTAATATATATATATATATAGATATTGCGAGTTGTATTGTATATATATTATTATATATATATGTAATATATATATATATATTATATATATACGTATGTATACGGATTAATACGAGTATAGTATGTGTTCGTGTTGGAATCGGAGTATCTATTATATTGTTTTCGGTCGATATCGTGTTATCGAATGAATTGTATTTCATTCAAGGTTGTTCGAGTGCTTGTGATTGTCGGAGGACGCCATTGATCGATGCGTGGTAGGACGTTGATCGTGGAAGGACCTTCTCGCCTTCGGTTTGAGGCAAGTTTTATACTTGTACTGGTCAATGAGATTAATGTTATCATGTATGTGTATGAATGTGTGTATCATTTCGAGACTTGGTCTCTTTATGATTTTGTTGATATCAGGGAATTGTTTGATACGATACCCTTCGGCAAATTATGCCAAATATTATTGTTGTTCGTAAATGGCCGATTTAAGGCATTGCCATACTTGTTGGTAATATATTTGTCGATAGCCGGTTCGCGGTATCGACATATCGATTGTTATTGTTGATTGATGTTCCTTTGAGATATTGTTGTCGATAGCCGGTTCGCGGCATCGACGTATCGACTGTTATTATTGATTGATGTTCCATCAAGATATTTTTGTGAATCGTCGTTATTGATATCAGTGTTTTTTTTTTATATTGATATCGTTTTGGCCGATTGAGGGCATTGACGTATTCGATTATCATCTTCGTTATCGGTAACCGATTAAAGGTGCCGAGACATCCGTTGTACAATTGTTATTGGTTAACCGTTCTGAAGGTAGTCGATATATATATTGAATTGGGATTATCAAAGATAATTCCCATCCGTTGTATAATTATTATCGATTGTCCGCTCTAACGGTAATCGATATATTGAATTGGGATTATCAAATATAATTTCCACCCGTTGTCAAAAAGATAATTCCCATCCATTGTATAATTGTTATCGATTGGCCATTCTACGGTAATCGAAGTATTGAATTGGGATTATCAACGATAATTCCCATCCGTTGAATTATTATTGTCGTGTTGACCGATTCAAGGCAGCACACTATTATTCTTGTGTACTCGGTAATTTTGTGATCGTTGAAGGTTGAGGATTTCCCGAACTGTTGTGTTGTGATCGTTGCTCGTGTTAATCGGTCCTTAGGGATTTTGATCCCAGGATGGTTGTTTTGAATATTGTTGGTCGTGTCGATCTTTCATTATTCGTGTGTCATCGTTCACTGGGTGAGTCGTATGATCCGTATTGGATGTGTTATCCTTTGAGTTTCGTTGTCATGTTGTATCGTGACATATCCGGAATCATATCTGCGTGCCGATTGGTTATTGTGTAGGATTTTTAGCCAGGCACACGATGGTCATGCGTGGATGTTTCCGCATTGGACCGTGCACACGAGACGTAGTTCGTGAGGCTAATTAGGTACATTGTCCCACGTATATTTCTGGATTCCGTATATGGGGTGGACATGTGCACGGACACATTTCCGGATCGGGCGTACTGTGATGTCCATCTTTGAGCCGTATAATTTTTGATCGTTCATAGACCATGTTTGATTGGATGTGTTCGACGTTTTGTGATTAAGCGTTCATACGCCCGAGGGGTATGTTCGACAGTCAGGTTTGTTTCTTTGAGATCTGTATTGTGATGATTTACTGACTTGGTCATTCGGCTTTCGTGCCATCGTGATATTTTGGCGGCTTGGTGCTCGGCTTTCGTGCCATCGTGATATTTTGGCGGCTTACCGAGGGCTTTCAGGCCATTGTGATGTAACGGTATTTCCGTTTGAGCCTTCGTGCATTGTGATCCTTATTTATTTCAGCGTTGGATTGATTTACCTTCGGGTAATGTATTGTTGTGTTCTATATTGATGTTTCGCTGTTGGGCACTTATGTTCTAATCTATTGAGCAGGTATTGATCGTATGCCATGGGCATAGTATTCCACGAATGCTCGATTCTTACTTTGGTTTGTGAGCATCTCGTACTACCATTGTTGTATCGCTTATTACGCCTTTGGATGCATATCATGTTGTGCATGTACTTGATATTCATTATCTTGGATGGTGACCGTGGGGCGGAACATGTTTTCATGTTTTAGGTACTTGCGAGGAGAGAGTTGAGACACAGGGGCATGACGATGGCGACGAGGCATTCGAGCGATACTAGTCCGAGATATTTTGGTGTTCATGTTGGTCAGACAGTTGGAGTACTCCATTTTTGTTCAGTCGTTGTCGTTTTGTATTATCCGACCAAGGCTCGTGGATGTTGTTGTATTTTTATTTTGGCCACGTAGGCCCATTCTTGTCGTTGAAATTCCATATCGGGATAGTATGTCGGACGTCATAGTAGGGTCTGTGATTTCCTGTTTTGGTCAGTTTGTTGTATTTTAGTCGTGTTCGCCTGGTGGATCACCTGATGTGGGGTCCACGGCACTGTAATAACCCAATGGGATTTGGGGGTGTTACAGAAGATGGTATCAGAGAATTGGGTTGTGAGATACCCTGGCTTGTGTGTTATGTGGCTCTACCAAGGCGGTAGTAGCGGGGCTGTCAGGTTATGACAATCTGGACAGTCGGGTTTTGTGAGTCGTGATAGTTGGACGACTGTATGAGTCATTCTTTCATCGAGTCGTCGTTAGTGAAGACTAGTATCGCAAGACCTCGAAGCTTCGTATGAGCTGTGTAAGGACTCTATTCTCTTTTATGTGCATACATTCATTATGTCATTGATTAAACCTGTTTTGTTGACACTTGTATGTGACGATCGGGTGTGATTGATTTATGATTAATTGCTTTGGAGCATGTGGGCTCTGTATCGACTATGATTAGCGTGATCGATGTGATCGTTTATCTGTTGAGTATGTATACTCGTGTTTTGCGTTGACCTAGCATTCTGGCCGCTGAGTCGTAATTGTGTTGTGGTCATGATCGAACGTTATTCTTTCAGTCTCGAAAGAGGACGTGACAGAGAGGGGGTAGAGGCCGCAGAGTGGGCCAAAACCCGAAACCTCGTACCAATAATTTGGTGGCTGACGAATCATTTTCGGAGTTGTGCTCGAGAACCCACCGATCGTGATTGTGTTTGGATCAAGTTCAAGACTCTCATGTTAGAGAGGTATTATCCGGCTCCACTTCGTGAAGCCAAGTTGTCGGAGGTTTTTGAACCCCGGATCCGTCGAGGACGAGGGTGTTATTGTTATTGCTGAGAAGTTTCAAGGACTTCTTCAGTTTACTTCATCTGTTATCCGTACTGAGGCGGATAAGATCAAGTATTTTAACGAGATGTTGAACCCGCGGTTGAGAATACAGTTGTTCAATCACAATTGTAACTCACTTGGCGAATTCATCGAGAAGGCTCTTGGAGCAGAACTTTCGATCGAGGAGCTTACTCAGAAGGATCCTTCAGTTTTATTCTGGTGAGAGGACTAGGATCCCGATTCGTTCAGAGGGACATCAAGCTCCGATGTCCAGGAGGTCGTCTTCTAATCGTCCTCGTGCTGGGAAAGCATCTTTTCCTCAGGCGACGAGTTCGACTGTTGTTTGTTTTAATTGTGATTCAGCGGGGCATGTGAGTACTCGATGTACGGTGCCAGCTATTATTTATTTTCTGTGTGGGAGGCAGGAACACCTTCAGAATACTGCAGGAGTTCTAGTGCCAGTAGGTCTCGAGAGAGCTCATGGGCCTCGAGAGATTTTGTCACTTCAGTCCGTACTTCATCCAAGGGGTCATATCGGGCTTCGGGAGCCAAAGGTATGGACACCCGAGGGGAAATAGCGAGTTCAGATTTGTGTTTTCCTCGAGTCGATGGGATCGAGGAGCTCGATGATCTGGAGGATGTGGATTTCGGGTACATTTGAGATGTAACCTTGATTTGTATTTTCCTTGTCTCTCGGATTGATGTTTGACTCGGTCTGTATTTTAATATCGCGGTTGTGAACCATTTATTATTGATCTATCTTGTTATCATTGTATCTGAGAATCTTGACACTTGAGTCATTTGATGTGATTTTCTTTCCTTTTGGTCCTGTACCCAAGATTTTTGTGATGATCTGGGTAATCGTTCATTGTGATTCGAGACGTCAAGTCGTGAGGACTTGGGTGTGCGTTCGATATAGTCCCGAGGACTATGTCTGTATTGTTATTATCTTTTGTGGTGCGACTTCCTGGCTGGTCTCTGGCGGAGGAGTCATGATTCGGCTAATCTCGCATTTGATTGAGTATCTTTATCACTTGATTTTTTTTCGCCTTGTTCAGACAGATGAGACGTGGGGACCCGTGGGGTCGGCCCAGTTGCTTAAGCGGAATTGCTCGTATTGAGGAGTATTCCTGGAGATGTTGTTTTCTTATCCTGATGGATAGTCCATGCCCCGACTTGTGCACCCTGAGTTTCGGGGACGAAACTCTTTTTAAGGGGGGGAGTATGTAATATCCGGGGGTAAATTTTTTAATTTTTTGTTTTTTCGTGTTACTGTTGAGTTGTACGTATTCATTTGGAATTGTACAAGTGTTGTTATTTGGACCAATACAATGTATATTGTACTAGAATATTTCGGGATCGAAATATTTATACTGGTCGACGGTTTCGTTTCGTCGTTTGGTTGTTGCTTGGCGAGTTTGGAATTTTGGCTAAGTTTATAGCCATAGCGTACGCTATCTGTATAGCATTACGTACGCTAATTTGTTGCGATTACGTACGTTACGCCCTGAGGTTACGTACGTAATGCGTGGTAGGTGGTGGAAACCTTCCTCGTGGTCAACTTTCGGGGCGAGGGTATCTTTAGGATATCATTTATATATATATGTCATTGACCCTCTTGTGATTCTCTTCCCACGAGAATCTCTCTCTCACTCCCTCATGCATTTCTCCCTCACGTGATTTATCATGCTATGTACATATATATATACATTATCCCTGCCAGCTCTCTTTCATCTCTTTCCTCTCCTATCTCCCTCATTTTATATATATAATATATATACACATCCCTCACCTATATCACTCATCTCTCTCTCCCTCTCGCCAGCTCTCCCTCTCTCGCCATTCTCTCTCTCGTCCTCTCCTGTTTCTTTTTTTTCTTTTCTTTCTTCCGGCGAGGCGGAAGCTTGAGGACGGGCCGGCTTCTCCATTTTTCCGGCGAGATAGAGTTCGGCGACGGCAGGCAGCTCACGACTGGAGCTCGGCGGCAGTCGATCGGAATTTCCGGATCGGGAGGCATTATAAATCCGGTCGATCTGGCCCATTCGGCATTATTTTTTTTTCGAGGCGGAGCTCGGGCGTCCGGCGTTCTTCATGGTTTCCGCCATGGACGGAGTTCCATTGATTCGGCGGCCAGGAGGGTTTTGTCGGAACGGACGGCGGAACGGAGGTTTGACATACTTGGCGAGGAGTTGCAAAGCGGAGATGGTGGAAAACCGGCCATGGACGGAAACGGACCGGAGTTGGGCGAAGTCCCGTGGTCATTTTCGGGCGGCGATTTCCGGCATGGGAGTTTTCGGACACTGCCGATCGACTCTTCCGGTTATTTTTATGTGTTTTTCAGTTATATATATATATATATATATATATATATATATATATATATATATATATGTGTGTTGTGTGTGTTAGGTGCAGTAATGTGTGTGTGCTACTGCTACGTGATTTTATGTGTGTGTGTGTGTTGTGTGTTTTGTGTATATATATATATATAATGTATATAGAAAGCTGTTATATATATAGATATATATATATATATATATATATATATATATATATATATATATCTGTGTGTGTGTTTCGTGCAGTGGTGTGTGTGTTATATATATATATATAGTGTACTGTTGTGTGGTGTGTGTTGTGTATATATATATATATATATATATATATATATATATATATATATGCAAATTGTGATGGGTGTGTGATATTATGTGCAGTAAGTATATATATATATATATATTTATATATATATATATATATAGATATTGTGAGTTGTATTGTATATATATTATTATATATATGTAATATATATATATATATATGTAATATATATATATATATATATTATATATATATATACGTATGTATATGGATTAATACGAGTATAGTATGTGTTCGTGTTGGAATCGGAGTATCTATTATATTGTTTTCGGTCGATATCGTGTTATCGAATGAATTGTATTTCATTCAAGGTTGTTCGAGTGCTTGTGATTGTCGGAGGACGCCATTGATCGATGCGTGGTAGGACACTGATCGTGGAAGGACCTTCTCGCCTTCAGTTTGAGACAAGTTTTATACTTGTACTGGTCAATGGGATTAATGTTATCATGTATGTGTATGAATGTGTGTATCATTTCGAGACTTGGTCTCTTTATGATTTTGTTGATATCAGGGAATTGTTTGATACGATACCCTTCGGCAAATTATGCCAAATATTATTGTTGTTCGTAAATGGCCGATTTAAGGCATTGCCATACTTGTTGGTAATATATTTGTCGATAGCCGGTTCGCGGTATCGACATATCGATTGTTATTGTTGATTGATGTTCCTTTGAGATATTGTTGTCGATAGCCGGTTCGCGGCATCGACGTATCGACTGTTATTATTGATTGATGTTCCATCAAGATATTTTTGTGAATCGTCGTTATTGATATCAGTGTTTTTTTTTCTATTGATATCGTTTTGGCCGATTGAAGGCATTGACGTATTCGATTATCATCTTCGTTATCGGTAACCGATTAAAGGTGCCGAGACATCCGTTGTACAATTGTTATCGGTTAACCGTTCTGAAGGTAGTCGATATATATATTGAATTGGGATTATCAAAGATAATTCCCATCCGTTGTATAATTATTATCGATTGTCCGCTCTAACGGTAATCGATATATTGAATTGGGATTATCAAATATAATTTCCACCCGTTGTCAAAAAGATAATTCCCATCCATTGTATAATTGTTATCGATTGGCCATTCTACGGTAATCGAAGTATTGAATTGGGATTATCAACGATAATTCCCATCCGTTGAATTATTATTGTCGTGTTGACCGATTCAAGGCAGCACACTATTATTCTTGTGAACTCGGTAATTTTGTGATCGTTGAAGGTTGAGGATTTCCCGAACTGTTGTGTTGTGATCGTTGCTCGTGTTAATCGGTCCTTAGGGATTTTGATCCCAGGATGGTTGTTTTGAATATTGTTGGTTGTGTCGATCTTTCATTATTCGTGTGTCATCGTTCACTGGGTGAGTCGTATGATCCGTATTGGATGTGTTATCCTTTGAGTTTCGTTGTCATGTTGTATCGTGACATATCCGGAATCATATCTGCGTGCCGATTGGTTATTGTGTAGGATTTTTAGCCAGGCACACGATGGTCATGCGTGGATGTTTCCGCATTGGACCGTGCACACGAGACGTAGTTCGTGAGGCTAATTAGGTACATTGTCCCACGTATATTTCTGGATTCCGTATACGGGGTGGACATGTGCACGGACACATTTCCGGATCGGGCGTACTGTGATGTCCATCTTTGAGCCGTACAATTTTTGATCGTTCATAGACCATGTTTGATTGGATGTGTTCGACGTTTTGTGATTAAGCGTTCATACGCCCGAGGGGTATGTTCGACAGTCAGGTTTATTTCTTTGAGATCTGTATTGTGATGATTTACAGCTTCGGGCTGTTCGGCTTTCAGGCCATCGTGATATTTTGGCAGCTTCAGGCTGTTCGGCTTTCAGGCCATCGTGATATTTTGGCAGCTTCGGCTGAGGGCTTTCAGGCCATTGTGATGTAACGGTATTTCCGTTTGAGCCTTCGTGCATTGTGATCCTTATTTATTTCAGCGTTGGATTGATTTACCTTCGGGTAATGTATTGTTGTGTTCTATATTGATGTTTCGCTGTTGGGCACTTATGTTCTAATCTATTGAGCAGGTATTGATCGTATGCCATGGGCATAGTATTCCACGAATGCTCGATTCTTACTTTGGTTTGTGAGCATCTCGTACTACCATTGTTGTACTGTTTATTCTGCCTTTGGATGCATATCATGTTGTGCATGTACTTGATATTCATTATCTTTGGATGGTGACCCGTGGCGGAACATGTTTTCATGTTTTAGGTACTTGCGAGGAGAGAGTTGAGACACAGGGGCATGACGATGGCGACGAGGCATTCGAGCGATACTAGTCCGAGATATTTTGGTGTTCATGTTGGTCAGACAGTTGGAGTACTCCATTTTTGTTCAGTCGTTGTCGTTTTGTATTATCTGACCAAGGCTCGTGGATGTTGTTGTATTTTTATTTTGGCCACGTAGGCACATTCTTGTCGTTGAAATTCCATATCGGGATAGTATGTCGGACGTCATAGTAGGGTCTGTGATTTCCTGTTTTGGTCAGTTTGTTGTATTTTAGTCGTGTTCGCCTGGTGGATCACGTGATGTGGGGTCCACGGCACTGTAGTAACCCAATGGGATTTGGGGGTGTTACACTCGATTGGTGATTCTAGTGTTCTTGGGAGTTATTGAACGTTGAGTGTTCGATTAAATGTCCCAATGAGTTTCCTTTCGTTAGTTTGATGGGGTTTTCGTTGTTTTTGACCTTGATTCTCTTTGTAATCGTATCTTCGTTGTTTTTATTGTTCCTTCCGGAGGATTATAGGTGCTCGAGGATTCCGAGTTGATGTAATACCCGTGATTTTCTATTTCGGTACATTTTCGTTTCTGGCATCCTTCTGGTTTCCAGAAGCTCACTTGCGAGCGTTTTGACATTTTGATAATGTTTCGTTCTGCGTGTTTGGTCATCCGAGTTGTTAGAAATTTTTTTACCCGAATCCGTGTCTTGAGCGACTTTTTCCGTTATTTGATTCATTTCATGTGATAATGGTTCGAAACTACGGTTTCATGTTTTCTATAAGTCCGTTGAGCTTTGTTATCCGTGTTGTGAGTTTTGGTTCGGTTGCTTGATGTCATATTGTGATTTATGGACGTTTTGGGCCGTTTTGTAATTTCCCAAAGTTTGGGGGTGATCACTTCTGTTATCGTATTCCGAACCTTCGGGTAGTCGGGAATAGGTTTTCCTTCAACACTTAAGTTCGTCGCCTCGAATCCTTTACGTTCGTACTATCGGGAGTTGTTCACCATTGCATATTGATTTTTTTCGGTTCCTTTCTTGCCTTCTTGTGCTAGCTGCCTGTACTCCCCAAATAGGCACCTTACGTACGTAATGCATGTCTCAGTTACGTACATAACGGCCTATTGTAAAGTAGTACAGAGAATTCTGCGATTTTCGTTACGTACGTAAGCATGGGAGTCTTACGTACGTTAACAAGCTAACATACGTTAGCTGGCTATGGCTAACGTACGTAACATTCTGCTATAGATCCCCATGATGATCCCGTCGGACCAACGCATGGTGGAAAACCCGTCCAGCGATCCAGCGCCCTCAGCATAGATCCCCATGATGATCCCGTCGGACCAACACATGGTGGACATTCGATCCAGCGCCCTCAGCATAGATCCTCATGATCCCCTCGGATCATTTATACCATAAATCCATCAATTATGCATACATATATGCATTTCAATATGTTCATCAATACGAACAAATAACAACGAATACAACGAGAGATTACAGAAATACATCTCATATTCAACAACATGAACAAAACCACAAGCATGATCAAAGCTTCAATATAAATCGAACTCGACATATGATACTTGCCTCGAAAATGGCAAGAATGGAAATACTCCAATAAATGACACGCGTCCGTATGTCACCGTCCCTCGATCGTCCCCTATGCAAGCCTCGGACATAAGAAATAATAAAGAATTCCTTTCATGTCGTACGAATATCTAACAATCCGGTTTACGGCCGAAAGCTCTAAAAATGAATTCTGCCTGGACTGCTTAGCGCGCGCTACGTACTCAACGTAACGTGCACTAAGCCTGCATGTTGACGTACGCAACTAATCAAGTCTAGCGTACGCTAGCGTATCTTGTGACCCTCTCGATCGGCCGGTATCTGCTGATGACATAACGTACGTTACGTACCAAATGTAGCGTACGTTATTCATTCCCGATAGCGCACGTTAATATGCCTATCTTAGCATGTGCTAACTACGTATGGCAGTTTACTACTGGACAGAAACTTGAGCTAAAGGTGATGAAACTCATGAAATCTTCAGTGTTAATACAATCCATCTCAGTGTATATCATGCTCATACGGTTTGTGAAAGATTTCTACGGATTAAACGACTATAAGATACAAGGGTACGTATAATCATCACAACACCATAATTCATCTTTGATCTTCAAGAAACATCCTAAGTCCAATCCATGTCATGTCCCAAACGTATGATTCTATCATGTCAAAACATAAGAACTTGATACTCTCCCCATACTGGTCATAAACAGTTTTGAAGATACATGAATATGTTTAGGAGTCCAACACTAAAAAGGTTCAAAGGATTATACGATGAATAAGTGCCGATACGTCAAAATATATTCCTAACACATGATGATCGACTATTAACGAATCTAACTGACTAGATAAGCATAATCAAACGTCCTTAGAACACTACTAATATTGGTGAAGAATCACCTACCTCAAAGTAGTGAAGAACAAGGAGGAAATCGAAGCAATCCAACGTCGAAGGCTTGAACACCAATCCTCAATGATCTACAATCCTCAACACGAGCTAGGATGCTGATGGGAAGTGTTTAGGATGTATAGAGGAATGCTCTAAGTATAAGGACTCGGATGTGGGAAGAGAAAAGACTGAAAATACGAAAAGGATGTTGTCTTATTTATAGAAAATGGTTATTAGCGCGTGCTAGTCCATACTCGTAGTGTGCGCTAATGTCTTACTGACTTCACTGAACTCAGCACTTAGCATGCGCTATTCACATGCCAGTAGCGTGCGCTAAGGCGTTGACTTGGCTTTTCCCGAAAGCCATCTAGGTTCATCCCGACACAATCCGACCAAGATCCCCGGCCTGATCTCACCTACCACACGTCTCAATCATGTTGACCACGCATAGCGTGCGCTAATGATCCTTTGTAGCGTGCGCTATGGATCCATGTTAGCGTACGCTACACATAGCCGATAGCGTGCGCGACAGCGCAGAATCACAATTTTATATCACATTCATGAAATCAGACGCTCAACAATACCGGACTATGAGATACGGAGAATAATACTCAGATTAAAGTGCAACATTACAATATCATAAGTTCCAAATGCATATCAGAAATCTCGGGTATTACATCCTTCCTCCCTAAAAAGAAGTTTCGTCCCGAAACTTAAGATGAAAACAACTCTGGATATCTAGCCTTTATACTGTCCTCCGTTTCCCAAGTGACCTCTTCAACTCCGTGTCGTGACCATTGTACTTTAACCAAGTGTATTGGTTTATTCCCCAATTGTTTGATCCGACTCTCAAGTATCTTGATTGGTCTCTCTTCGAAGGTACGTAAGCATGAGAGTCTTACGTACGTTAACAAGCTAACGTACGTTAGCTGCCTATGTCTAACGTACGTAACACGGCCTGGGTTTATATACCCAGGAGTTGACCGAATTCGTCATTTCTTCACCTACACTTCGTCTCTCCGTGGCTGGGCGACTCGTAGGCAATTGGAAGGTGATTTTGGGGTCTTGTAACTCCAAGTTTACATCTTCCTTGAGTTCTTGGTGTTGTTTAACATCCTTAATCCGTGTTCTTCACCTTCGATTCGAGGTAAACATCTTGTAAACCCTTCCTCTATATTTCTTGAATCTTTGAGTTTCGGGTTGTTCTTCTTGATTCTTGTTGTTGTATATCATCAATCGGTTATATCGATTCCCTTCTTATGATTTGATTCGTATTTCTTGCCGTATTCGGGTCCGAATTATGTTCTTGTTGTTCTTGGGGAAGTATTGAACCCCAAGTGTTCGATCTTTTGTTTCTACGAATTCTTGTTGGGAATTTCGTATGTTTTCCATCCCTCTTGTGATCGACTTCATAGTAATTATATTGTTCTTGTGATTTCGACCTGGTTGGAAGATTCTAGGGTTACCGGTCAAGCTTTTTCGTCGCTTCGCGTGCTTTGGATTTGAGGCAAGTACCTTGATATACGAATTGTAACTTCATGAAATCATTGTTGTCGAAGTGTGTGATTTTATACGGACGTATATATATGTATATATAGAAATGGAGATATATAAAGATTTATATAGTTATATGTTAAATATATGTATATATATACGTATATTAATATATATGCCTATGTCGGTGAATGACGAGTGATAAATGCTAACACTAGTTGACGTACTCAACTTGAATTGATGGATGAACTATACTTATTCATATAATATAGTAAGGTTATATATATATATATATATATTCGGTTGAGTCGCAATATAGCGATATATGTGCGGTGTTGGTTGGTCATGCTTGAAGGCTTATTGCGATTGAGTTTTATTGATAATGTGCGTGATATTGTTTATTTGTGTGATTATGGACTGATGGATAATTTGTGAGAATTGGTGCACTGAGTGGATAATTGTTGCAACGATTGACTGTGTGCTTGATAATTGTGACAATGTGAATACTTGTTGTGAGAGACGTCATATCCGGGAGCCTCTGAGGGCGGGGCGAGTGTAACACCCCCGATATTCAGGAATATTACAGCGCCGTAAATCCTTTACATAAGAATTTACAAGGCTGAATAAAAGAAATGACAATAACAGGTACGAGTTTATGAAATTGCTGAAATAAAATTCAACCGACTGGTTCAAAACCGAAATTACAAATATCCCATGAAAAGTTATTATTACATCATCAAAATCCAAACATTATAAATCGACAACGTACTCGAGTACTTATTGAAAATAACCAATAAATAACAGACAGTAAACCCGGTCGAAACATCACTCTGCACCCTCGTCGTCATGCCTCTCCAGTGGTTGTTTCCCCGCTCTCCTGGATCCTGAACATACACAAATGTTCACCCCCGAAGGGGTTAGCACAACGATGCTAGTACAAGTACAATAATCATACAACAGTGATATAATCAACAATTATATCATAACAAGTTTCTCCAACGAGAATATCCACAACACATATCATATCATAACATTTCCAACATACAGATGGTATTCCAACGATCCAGCGCACACAGCTATAGATTCCCATGATGATCCCGTCGGACCAACACATGGTGGAACTACCGGCGATCCAAGCGCACACAGCTATAGATTCCCATGATGATTCCCGTCGGATCAACGCATGGTGGACATATATACACAACATATTTACACGATACAATCATAATTGTCATAATACAAACAATTCTAATTAGAGTACTTGCCTCGGTTCGTTGAAAAGAATAAACTTCCACGAATATCAAAATACTCGAAGGTCATCCCCTTCGATCAGTCACGTGTTAAGCTCGAACCTTAACAAAAGAAATAGTACAGAATTCATTTCGTGCCGCATTTAACGTCTAACAATTAAACAATTACGGTAGGAAGTCCTTAATATGAAATCTGCGGACAGATTAACGCACGCTACAAATCATATGTAGCGTGCGTTAATGCTACTCGTTAGCGTCGCAGCACACACCGCCTAGCGTCGCTAACCCGGCGTTATCGATTGCCAGCGATCACCGACTGACTCGGCTGATGATTTAATGCACGCTAAGTCCAAAACGTTGCGTACGCTAAACGTACTCGATAGCGCACGTTAAATCTCGTATATTAGCGCACGCTAATAGTGCATGGCAGTTCACTGGAGGGCAGCAGATTTACACAAATAGTGATGAAGTAAGCGAATTCTTCAGTGATTTGATGTTTGTTATTTGTCTTCATGTTATGTTCATAACCTTTATGAATGATCTCCAAGATAATATCAACTTCAAGATGCAAATATACGTATAATCATTATGACACCATAATCCATCTTGATTACAATTCTCATGCGAAGTTGGTGATCTCCGGTTGATGTATTAGATTCTACTATCATTATACATATTCAGACTTCATCTTGAGGTGAACTAACAATTCCGACTTATACGAAAGAATATTTCCTAAGATGATTCTTCCTTTAAGTTCTTATAACATCTCTTCCAAATCATGATCACAAAGATAACATAAATCATACGGATTGTCAACTTCAGAATATTTCTCTCATCATTTGAAGTACTAGGATTCCAACTTCAAGGTTCCAACAATAATATCGTAATTGTAGACATTCCAATCTTCTAAACATGATGTTGTTGAATAATTCACTAATGAAATTCAATACCTTGTTAATATGATCATCGTATCCATTGGAAATCCAAATCTAAGACTGGTGATAGGTTGAACATACCTTAATATGCCGGAATCACTGAACCACGAGGTATAATCCGACTCCGGTTGGTTATGTGCCACTCTAAGGTGTTACTTCTCTTCAATGATCACTCACAAGTGATACTCAATCATTCAATGATCACTAATATATGTTCTAAGTGTTTAGAAGGGAGATTCTTGCTCTCTGGACTCTCAAGGATGAAGTATAGATGAAGGAAATGAAAGCCAAAGCGGTTGCTGTCCCATTTATAATATTCTGCATTATTGACAAGTTAGCGCACGCTACCAAGCATTCCTTAGCGTGCGCTAATAATGGTTGACTTCAGGATTGTCCGGGTGCATCCGCGGGAATCTTATCCGGACCCATGTCCCGGCTGGCGCATGTGCTAGCTGTCCCGCTCAATAATTGAGTTCTTAGCGTTCGCAACTCCTATCATCATAGCGTGCGCTAGTAATGGCCCGATAGCGCGCGTTAAGATACATTCTTAGCGTGCGCTATCACGAGGTTGCTTGAGCAATTTTGCAAGTTTCTACACTTATGTACAATGATATCAATGCACGAAATATCATATTCCAATAATCAAAATCATCAATCCGAAATAATACAGGGTTGAATACAGATGAAATACACCGTAATAAATCCGGATATTACATACTCTCCTACTAAAAAGGAGTTTCGTCCCGAAACTCAAGACGAAAATAACTCGGGATATCTAGACTTCACGCCTTCCGTTTCCCGGTGGCTTCTTCCATTCCGTGACGTGACCACCGAACTTTGACCAAAACGATTGGTTTGTTCCTCACTGCTTAACTCGACTCGAGTATCTTAACCGCCTTTCTTCAAAAGTCCCATCTGCGCGACTTCGATCTCGCGAAATCAATGATATGGTAGGATCTGGTATATACCTCGTAATTGGGATACGTGGAACACGTTATGAACATGGCACAATGACGGCGACAATGCCAATCAGTATGCCAACTCCCCAACTCTCTCGAGGATTTCAAATGGTCCGATATATCTAGGACTCGGCTTTCCTTTCCTTAGAAACGAAAGATTCCCGAGTAGGAGAGACCTTCAAAAGTACGTGATCTCGATCTTGAACTCCAATGGGCGCGGCGTCGTCCGCATAGGATTTCTGGCGACTGCGGGCTAACGGCCTTTCACGAATCAAGGCTATCTTCTCGCGAGTCTGCTCGATCAACTCAGTTACATTCGATCAAGTCCGATGAATCTTCCCGAGATAGGGCGATCTGCATCTCCTTCCGTATAATGCCTCAAACGGTGCCATCTTAATGGAAGCATGCGAACTATTGTTGTAGGTAAATTCAATCAACGGTAGATGAATTTCCCAATCGTTTGACCAATCTAAGGCACAGGCCCTTAGCATATCTTCCACCGTTTGTATAGTTCTCTCAGATTGTCCGTCAGTCTGCGGGTGATAAGGCATCTTGAAGTTCAATTCGGTCCCCAAGGCCTTATGAACTGCTTTCCAAAAGTGAGACACAAAACGGCCGTCTCGATCAGAAACAATGGTCTTCGGCGTACCATGCAATCGAACTATCTCCGAAATAAATACTCGTGCCAACCTCTCTGGTCCCCACGTATCCTTAATACCTAGAAAATGAGCTGAGATGGTTAAGCGATCAACTATGACCCAAATCATGTTCATTCCTGCCTTGGTTCTCGGCATATTAGTGATAAAATCCATCGATATGTCCTCCCACTTCCATTCAGGAATTGGGAGCGGCTTCAACATTCCAGCAGGCCGTTGATGCTCGATCTTAACCTGTTGACAAGTCAAGCATTTCGAAACATAGTCCGCTACATCCCTCTTCATGTTGCCCCACCAGAAATTCTGCTTCAAGTCCTTATACATTTTACTGGTGCCCGGGTGAATAGAATAGGGCGAACTATGAGCTTCCTTCATAATCGTCTGTTTCAGAACGTCAACATCGGGAACGCAGAGTCGGTTCTGACATCTCAAAACTCCATCGTCATGAATTATGAATCCGGGGGCCTTTCCTTTGATCACTTCATCATGTAACCGAATCATCAGAGGATCATCTGCCTGTCCAGATTTGATTTCTTCGGTTAGAGATGAAGTTATCTCCATCACGCACATTTGTCCTTGGACTCTTTGTAACCACACTTCAATTCCTTCACGAATCATCTCTCGTTGAAGGCTAAGTTGGGATGTCAGTGTTTCCAGCATCTGAATAGAGACAGGATTGCGGCTAAGTGCATCGGCCACTACATTTGCTTTGCCTGGATGATATAAAATCTCCAAGTCATAGTCCTTAATCAGTTCTAACCATCTTCTTTGCCGTATGTTCAACTCTTTCTGACTAAATATGTACTTGAGACTCTTGTGATCCGTAAAGATCTGACAGTGAGTCCCGTACAGATAATGCCTCCAGATCTTCAAGGCAAAAACCACTGCTGCTAGCTCCAAATCATGTGTCGGGTAATTCACTTCATAAGGTTTCAGTTGTCGCGACGCATAAGCGATCACCTTATCATTCTGCATCAACACGCACCCAAGTCCTTGGTTCGAAACATCACTGTAAACTATGAATCCTCCAGTTCCCTGCGGAAGTGATAGAATCGGTGCCGTCGTCAATCTCTTCTTTAATTCATCAAAGCTAATCTGACACAATTCATTCCACTCAAACTTTTGAGTTTTCTGCAGGAGTCGAGTAAGTGGGCGGGAGATTTTAGAAAACCCTTCCACAAATCGACGATAGTATCCAGCAAGTCCCAAGAAGCTTCGGACCTCTTTCACGTTCTTTGGAGGCTCCCAATTCATAATTGCTTCGATCTTCTGAGGATCTACTCGGACTCCTTCAGCTGACACTACATGGACGAGGAACATTACTTCCTTTAGCCAGAATTCACACTTAGAAAGTTTGGCGTACAATTGTTCGTTTCTTAAAAGTTCCAATACAATCCGCAAATGCTGCGCATGTTCTTCCGGACTCTTAGAATACACCAGAATGTCATCAATAAACACGACCACAAATTTATCCAAAAATTCAATGAACACACGGTTCATCAATTGCATAAATACAAAAGTGCGTTAGTGAGACCAAACGGCATCACTACAAACTCATAATGCCCGTAGCGAGTTACGAATGCCGATTTGAACATCGATTCCTTAATCCTCGGTGATGGTATCCACGATCTCAGATCGATCTTAGAAAATACTGTTGCCCCTTGCAACTGGTCAAACAAATCATCAATCCGTGGCAACGGATACTTGTTCTTAATCGTCATCTTGTTCAGCTCCCGATAGTCAATACACAGTCGAAGCGATCCATCCTTCTTTCGGACAAAAAGAACTGGTGCTCCCCAGGGTGAAACGCTTGGCTGGATATAGCCCTTATCTAGTAATTCCTCCAGCTGCTTCTTCAGTTCGTACATCTCGGTAGGTTCCATACGATACGGCGCCTTGGAAATCGGTGTAGCTCCGGGTTCCAGCTCAATGGTAAATTCCACATCCCTTCGTGGAGGTAGTCCCGGTAACTCGTCAAGAAATACATCTGGAATTTGGTTCACAACAGGAATGGATGAAAGTTCCACAATTTCGTCTTCTTTCTTCATTGCGTAACACCAGTACCCGGTACAGCCCTGTTTCAACAATTTGACAGCTTTCATTGCCTTGATCAATTTTCCTGAGCTTCCCGGTTTCCATCCTTCGAACAGTACTTCGGAGCCATCATCAGCGATCAGTGAAATATTCCTCCTTCGGTAGTCTACAATTGCTCCATACCGATTAAGCCAATCGTCTCCGAGTATCAGGTCATCTCCTTGCATTTCTATCACGATCAGATTTGAGAGCCACTCTCTGCCCCCAAATGATACGGGGAAATTTCTAGTTTCTAAATTTCCGACAATTCTCTCTCCACTCGGTAAACCAACAACATAAGGTTCACAAGCATGAAAACCGGAAATATTCAAACGATTTATACAAGACAAAGATATGAAAGAATGTGTAGCTCCTGTATCGAACAAAACGCTAACTGGCTGGGAAAGGATTTGGACAGTACCTGATGCGACAGCAGCATCCTGATCATCTGTCCTCCTCATCTCATACAAACGTGGGGGAACAGATCCGGCACTCGATGTCCCCTTTCGGTCCCATTGTCCTCTGCCTCGCCCGCGGCCAAAATTCTGAGGCATCTGAACACTTTGCTGCGTCTGTTGGACACTGGCTTCCTTCGAACTGGCTGTGATGAACGGGTTCCATTGTACTTAGTGGCGTCCTTACAAAACGTCGCACGGTGCCCTTCCTGTGCGCACTCAAAACATGTAACTGGAGTGCGCAAACAATCACGCCAAAGGTGGCCTGGGCGACCACAGTTAAAGCACTTCCTAGCTGTATCCGTCGTGGCTGACATTGTTCCGTAATTCTTTCCGCTCTTAGATGGGTGCGGAGGCTTCTTGAAAGAAAAAGAAGACTGGGCCTTGCGGGGCCCACTGCTCTTGTGCTCTGTAAAAGTACCAGAGACTTTCTGTTTCTTCGACTCCGTGAACTTCTCCATTGCTGCTTCTTTTATTTCATACGCCAACGCCTTATCCTGGTACTGGCGGAGAGTGGTACATTCAAAACCGGACATGTACCTCTGGATTTCTGGTTTTATCCTCATTTCAAAATGAATCATCATCTCCGCATCTGTTCTGACCAAATGTCGAACAAATGCTAACTGCTGGTTAAACGTCTTAATCGTCTGGGATACGGGTTCGTCTGATGGTTGAGCGGAGAAAAATTCCCGAATTTTGGCTTCCCTCACAGGACGAGGGCAATACTGAGCTTCCATCATCATTTTAAATTCCGTCCAATCGGCATCATGATCTCGTGTCGGATAGCTTACCACCACTTGATGCTTCCCTATCGTAAAGTCTTGGGCAATAGGAGCTCTCCTATCGTCCGGGCAATTAATTCCAGCAAAAATTTTCTCCAGTTCCTTCAACCAATGGTCCCAAGTGGGAGTCTCAGAAAAGCCGTCAAATTTGGGTGGTTGCATCTTTGCCACTTCTTGTAACCATCGGTCACCTCGATTTCCCATTTTTGGAATCCTTTGTTGTCCATCTCCCTGCTGAATTCCTGCCGCCACTTGCATTCGGTCCACGACCTGAGCTAACTGAGTCATCTGGTTCACGACTTGACGAAGGATTTCTGGCACACCAGGTTCCGGTTCGTTATTGATGGATTGCTGCGGCTCACCTGAGCTATGACTATCCTGATTAGAAGGCGACGCCTCCCTTTCAGCATTCCTTCGTCCGCGTCCACGACCGCGACCACGTCCACGTCCGCCTCTCAACATACTGTAAGCACAAGTACTTAATATACAGGAAACAACATCGTTCTAATATTCGAGTATAAAGATACACAACATGTAAAGAACAAGCTAGAGTTTAGGAACTTACAACCACTGTTCGCATGAAGACGTATGCAGTGCAGTGATGTCGTTCACGACCGGTTACCTCAAAAGACATAAATGACCCCTATTTTAACCCAACGGCCAAGATATCCATAATCTTTGCTCCGATACCATATTCTGTAACACCCCCGATATATTCAGGAATATTATAGCGCCGTAAATCCTTTACATAAGAATTTACAAGGCTGAATAAAAGAAATGACAATAACAGGTACCAGTTTATGAAATTGCTGAAATAAAATTCAACCGACTGGTTCAAAACCGAAATTACAAATATCCCATGAAAAGTTATTATTACATCATCAAAATACAAACATTATAAATCGACAACGTACTCGAGTACTTATTGAAAATAACCAATAAATAATAGACAGTAAACCCGGTCGAAACATCACTCTGCACCCTCGTCGTCATGCCTCTCCAGTGGTTGTTTCCCCGCTCTCCTGGATCCTGAACATACACAAATGTTCACCCCCGAAGGGGTTAGCACAACGATGCTAGTACAAGTACAATAATCATACAACAGTGATATAATCAACAATTATATCATAACAAGTTTCTCCAACGAGAATATCCACAACACATATCATATCATAACATTTCCAACATACAGATGGTATTCCAACGATCCAATAGACACACGGCTATAGATTCCCATGATGATCCCGTCGGACCAACACATGGTGGAACTACATCCAACGATCCAGCGACACAGACTATAGATTCCCATGATGATTCCGTCGGATCAACGAATGGTGGAAATATATACACAACATATTTACACGATACAATCATAATTGTCATAATACAAACAATTCTAATTAGAGTACTTGCCTCGGTTCGTTGACAAGAATAAACTTCCACGAATATCAAAATACTCGAATGTCGTCCTTCGATCACCACGTGTTAAGCTCGAACCTTAACAAAAGAAATAGTACAGAATTCATTTCGTGCCGCATTTAACGTCTAACAATTCAACAATTACGGTAGGAAGTCCTTAATATGCAACTGCGGGCCAGTTAACGCACGCTACGAATCATATGTAGCGTGCGTTAATGCTACTCGTTAGCGTCGCAGATACACCGCCTAGCGTACGCTAACCCGGCGTTGTCAGTGCCTCACTGATCAGCCGACTGACTTGGCTGATGATTTAACGCACGCTAAGTCCAAAACGTTGCGTACGCTAAACGTACTCGATAGCGCACGTTAAATCTCGTATATTAGCGCACGCTAATAGTGCATGGCGATTCACCGAGGGCGCAGATTTACACAAATAGTGATGAAGTAAGCGAATTCTTCGATGATTTGATGTTTGTTATCTGTCTTCATGTTATGTTCATAACCTTTATGAATGATCTCCAGGATAATATCAACTTCAAGATGCAAATATACGTATAATCATCATGACACCATAATCCATCTTGATTACAATTCTCATGCGAAGTTGGTGATCTCCGGTTTATGTATTAGATTCTACTATCATTATACATATTCAGACTTCATCTTGAGGTGAACTAACAATTCTGACTTATACGAAAGAATATTTCCTAAGATGATTCTTCCTTTAAGTTCTTATAACATCTCTTCCAAATCATGATCACAAAGATAACATAAATCATACGGATTGTCAACTTCAGAATATTTCTCTCATCATTTGAAGTACTAGGATTCCAACTTCAAGGTTCCAACAATAATATCGTAATTGTAGACATTCCAATCTTCTAAACATGATGTTGTTGAATAATTCACTAATGAAATTCAATACCTCGTTAATATGATCATCGTATCCATTGGAAATCCAAATCTAAGACTGGTGATAGGTTGAACATACCTTAATATGCCGGAATCACTGAACCACGAGGTATAATCCGACTCCGGTTGGTTATGTGCCACTCCAAGGTGTTACTTCTCTTCAATGATCACTCACAAGTGATACTCAATCATTCAATGATCACTAATATATGTTCTAAGTATTTATAAGGGAGATTCTTGCTCTCTGGACTCTCAAGGATGAAGTATAGACGAAGGAAATGAAAGCCAAAGCGGTTGCTGTCCCATTTATAATATTCTGCATTATTAACAAGTTAGCGCACGCTACCAAGCATTCCTTAGCGTGCGCTAATAATGGTTGACTTCAGGATTGTCCGGGTGCGTCCGCGGGAATCTTATCCGGACCCATGTCCCGGCTGGCGCATGTGCTAGCTGTCCCGCTCAATAATTGAGTTCTTAGCGTACGCAACTCCTATCATCAGAGCGTGCGCTAGTAATGGCCCGATAGCGCGCGTTAAGATACATTCTTAGCGTGCGCTATCACAAGGTTGCTTGAGCAATTTTGCAAGTTTCTACACTTATGTACAATGATATCAATGCACGAAATATCATATTCCAATAATCAAAATCATCAATCCGAAATAATACAGGGTTGAATACAGATGAAATACACCGTAATAAATCCGGATATTACATACTCTCCTACTAAAAAGGAGTTTCATCCCGAAACTCAAGACGAAAATAACTCGGGATATCTCGACTTCATATCAGCTTCCGTTTCCCAGGTGGCTTCTTCCATTCCGTGACGTGACCACTGAACTTTGACCAAAATGATTGGTTTGTTCCTCAGCTGTTTAACTCGACTCTTGAGTATCTTGACCGGCCTTTCTTCAAAAGTCCCATCTTGCGCGACTTCGATCTCGCCGAAATCAATGATATGACTGGGATCTGGTATATACGTGGAACACGTTATGAACATGGCACAATGACGGCGGCAATGCCAATCTGTATGCCAACTCCCCAACTCTCTCGAGGATTTCAAATGGTCCGATATATCTAGGACTCAGCTTTCCTTTCCTTCCGAAACGAAAGATTCCCCGAGTAGGAGAGACCTTCAAAAGTACGTGATCTCCAGTACTGAACTCCAATGGGCGGCGGCGTACGTCCGAATAGGATTTCTGGCGACTCTGGGCAGTTAACAGCCTTTCACGAATCAAGGCTATCTTCTCGCGAGTCTGCTCGATCAACTCTGGTTCTGTTCCGATCAAGTCCGATGAATCGTCCCAGCATAGGGGCGATCTGCATCTCCTTCCATATAATGCCTCAAACGGTGCCATCTTAATGGAAGCATGCCAACTATTGTTGTAGGTAAATTCAATCAACGGTAGATGAATTTCCTAATCGTTTGACCAATCTAAGGCACATGCCCTTAGCATATCTTCCACCGTTTGTATAGTTCTCTCAGATTGTCCGTCAGTCTGCGGGTGATAAGCTGTACTGAAGTTCAATTCGATCCCCAAGGCCTTATGAACTGCTTTCCAAAAGTGAGACACAAAACGGCCGTCTCGATCAGAAACAATGGTCTTCGGCGTACCATGCAATCGAACTATCTCCGAAATAAATACTCGTGCCAACCTCTCTGGTCCCCACGTATCCTTAATACCTAGAAAATGAGCTGATTTGGTTAAGCGATCAACTATGACCCAAATCACGTTCATTCCTGCCTTGGTTCTCGGCATATTAGTGATAAAATCCATCGATATGTCCTCCCACTTCCATTCAGGAATTGGGAGCGGCTTCAACATTCCAGCAGGCCGTTGATGCTCGATCTTAACCTGTTGACAAGTCAAGCATTTCGAAACATAGTCCGCTACATCCCTCTTCATGTTGCCCCACCAGAAATTCTGCTTCAAGTCCTTATACATTTTACTGGTGCCCGGGTGAATAGAATATGGCGAACTATGAGCTTCCTTCATAATCGTCTATTTCAGAACATCAACATCGGGAACGCAGAGTCGGTTCTGAAATCTCAAAACTCCATCGTCATAAATTATGAATCCGTGGGCCTTTCCTTTGATCACTTCATCATGTAACCGAATCATCAGAGGATCATCTGCCTGTCCAGATTTGATTTCTTCGGTTAGAGATGAAGTTATCTCCATCACGCACAGTTGTCCTTGGACTCTTTGTAACCACACTTCAATTCCTTCACGAATCATCTCTCGTTGAAGGCTAAGTTGGGATGTCAGCGTTTCCGATCTCGAATAGAGACAGTTTGCGGCTAAGTGCATCGGCCACTACATTTGCTTTGCTGGATGATATAAAATCTCCAAGTCATAGTCCTTAATCGGTTCTAACCATCTTCTTTGCCGCATGTTCAACTCTTTCGACTAAATATGTACTTGAGACTCTTGTGATCCGTAAAGATCCGACGGTGAGTCCCGCATGATAATGCCTCCGATCTTCAAGGCAAAACCACCGCCGCTAGCTCCAAATCATGTGTCGGGTAATTCACTTCATAAGGTTTCGATTGTCGCGACGCATAGCGATCACCTTATCATTACGCATCAACACGCACCCAAGTCCTTGGTTCAAGCATCATCAGAACTATGAATCCTCCAGTTCCCTGCGGAAGTGATAGAATCGGTGCCGTCGTCAATCTCTTCTTTAATTCATCAAAGCTAATCTGACACAATTCATTCCACTCAAACTTTTGAGTTTTCTGCAGGAGTCGAGTAAGTGGGCGGGAGATTTTAGAAAACCCTTCCACGAATCGACGATAGTATCCAGCAAGTCCCAAGAAGCTTCGGACCTATTTCACGTTCTTTGGAGGCTCCCAATTCATAATTGCTTCGATCTTGTGAGGATCTACTCGGACTCCTTCAGCTGACACTACATGGCCGAGGAACATTACTTCCTTTAGCCAGAATTCACACTTAGAAAGTTTGGCGTACAATTGTTCGTTTCTCAAAAGTTCCAATACAATCCGCAAATGCTGCGCATGTTCTTCCGGACTCTTAGAATACACCAGAATGTCATCAATAAACACAACCACAAATTTATCCAAAAATTCAATGAACACACGGTTCATCAATTGCATAAATACAGCATGTGCGTTAGTGAGACCAAACGGCATCACTACAAACTCATAATGCCCGTAGCGAGTTCTGAATGCTGATTTCGGAACATCAGATTCCTTAATCCTCAGCTGATGGTATCCTGATCTCAGATCGATCTTAGAAAATACTGTTGCCCCTTGCAACTGGTCAAACAAATCATCAATCCGTGGCAACGGATACTTGTTCTTAATCGTCATCTTGTTCAGCTCCCGATAGTCAATACACAGTCGAAGCGATCCATCCTTCTTTCGGACAAAAAGAACTGGTGCTCCCCAGGGTGAAACGCTACCGGATATAGCCCTTATCCAAGAATTCCTCCAGCTGCTTCTTCAGTTCGTACATCTCGGTAGGTGCCATACGATACGGCGCCTTGGAAATCGGTGTAGCTCCGGGTTCTAGCTCAATGGTAAATTCCACATCCCTTCGTGGAGGTAGTCCCGGTAACTCGTCAAGAAATACATCTGGAAATTCGTTCACAACAGGAATGGATGAAAGTTCCACAATTTCGTCTTCTTTCTTCATTGCGTAACACCGATGCAGGTAAACTTGTTTCAACAATTTGTGACTTTCATTGCCTTGATCAATTTTCCTGAGCTTCCCGGTTTCCATCCTTCGAACAGTACTTCGAAGCCATCATCAGCGATCAGTGAAATATTCCTCCTTCGGTAGTCTACAATTGCTCCATACCGATTAAGCCAATCGTCTCCGAGTATCAGGGCATCTCCTTGCATTTCTATCACGATCAGATTTGAGAGCCACTCTCTGCCCCCAAATGATACGGGGAAATTTCTAGTTTCTAAATTTCCGACAATTCTCTCTCCACTCGGTAAACCAACAACATAAGGTTCACAAGCATGAAAACCGGAAATATTCAAACGATTTATACAAGACAAAGATATAAAAGAATGTGTAGCTCCTGTATCGAACAAAACGCTAACTGGCTGGGAAAGGATTTGGACAGTACCTGATGCGACAGCAGCATCCTGATCGTCTGTCCTCCTCATCTCATACAAACGTGGGGGAACAGATCCGGCACTCGATGTCCCCTTTCGGTCCCATTGTCCTCTGCCTCGCCCGCGGCCAAAATTCTGAGGCATCTGAACACTTTGCTACGTATGTTGGACACTGGCTTCCTTCTGAACTGGCTGTGATGAACGGGTTCCATTGTACTTAGTGGCGTCCTTACAAAACGTCACACGGTGCCCTTCCTGTCCGCACTCAAAACATGTAACTGGAGTGCGCAAACAATCACGCCAAAGGTGGTCTGGGCGACCACAGTTAAAGCACTTCCTAGCTGTATCCGTCGTGGCTGACATTGTTCCGTAATTCTTTCCGCTCTTAGATGGGTGCGGAGGCTTCTTGAAAGAAAAAGAAGACTGGGCCTTGCGGGGCCCACTGCTCTTGTGCTCTGTAAAAGTACCAAAGACTTTCTGTTTCTTCGACTCCGTGAACTTCTCCATTGCTGCTTATTTTATTTCATACGCCAACGCCTTATCCTGGTACTGGCGGAGAGTGGTACATTCAAAACCGGACATGTACCTCTGGATTTCTGGTTTTATCCTCATTTCAAAATGAATCATCATCTCCGCATCTGTTCTGACCAAATGTCGAACAAATGCTAACTTCCGTTAAACGTCTTAATAAATGCAGGATACGGGTTCGTCTGATGGTTGAGCGGAGAAAAATTCCCGAATTTTGGCTTCCCTCACAGGACGAGGGCAATACTGAGCTTCCATCATCATTTTAAATTCCGTCCAATCGGCATCATGATCTGCAGGTCGGATAGCTTCCCACCACTCGGATGCTTCCCCTATCAGAAAGTACTGGGCAATAGAAGCTCTCCTATCATCCGGGCAATTAATTCCAGCAAAAATTTTCTCCAGTTCCTTCAACCAATGGTCCCAAGTGGGAGTCTCAGAAAAGCCGTCAAATTTGGGTGGTTGCATCTTTGCCATTTCTTGTAACCATCGGTCACCTCGATTTCCCATTTTTGGAATCCTTTGTTGTCCATCTCCCTGCTGAATTCCTGCCGCCACTTGCATTCGGTCCACGACCTGAGCGAACTGAGTCATCTGGTTCACGACTTGACGAAGGATTTCTGGCACACCAGGTTCCAGTTCGTTATTGATGGATTGCTGCGGCTCGCCTGAGCTATGACTAGCTTGATTAGAAGGCGACGCCTCCCTTTCATCATTCCTTCGTCCGCGTCCACGACCGCGACCACGTCCACGTCCGCCTCTCAACATACTGTAAGCATAAGTACTTAATATACAGGAAACAGCATCGTTCTAATATTCGAGTATAAAGAGACACAACATGTAAAGAACAAGCTAGAGTTTAGGAACTTACAACCACTGTTCGCATGAAGACGTAGGCAGTGCAGTGATGTCGTTCACGACCGGTTACCTCAAAAGACATAAATGACCCCTATTTTAACCCAACGGCCAAGATATCCATAATCTTAGCTCCGATACCATATTCTGTAACACCCCCGATATATTCAGGAATATTACAGCGCCGTAAATCCTTTACATAAGAATTTACAAGGCTGAATAAAAGAAATGACAATAACAGGTACCAGTTTATGAAATTGCTGAAATAAAATTCAACCGACTGGTTCAAAACCGAAATTACAAATATCCCATGAAGAGTTATTATTACATCATCAAAATCCAAACATTATAAATCGACAACGTACTCGAGTACTTATTGAAAATAACCAATAAATAACAGACAGTAAACCCGGTCGAAACATCACTCTGCACCCTCGTCGTCATGCCTCTCCGGTGGTTGTTTCCCCGCTCTCATGGATCCTGAACATACACAAATGTTCACCCCCGAAGGGGTTAGCACAACGATGCTAGTACAAGTACAATAATCATACAACAGTGATATAATCAACAATTATATCATAACAAGTTTCTCTAATGAGAATATCCACAACACATATCATATCATAACATTTCCAACATACAGATGGTATTCCAACGATCCAGCGCACACAGCTATAGATTCCCATGATGATCCCGTCGGACCAACACATGGTGGAACTACCTGTCCAACGATCCAGCGCACACAGCTATAGATTCCCATGATGATTCCCGTCGGATCAACGCATGGTTGACATATATACACAACATATTTACACGATACAATCATAATTGTCATAATACAAACAATTCTAATTAGAGTACTTGCCTCGGTTCGTTGACAAGAATAAACTTCCACGAATATCAAAATACTCGAAGGTCGTCCCCTTCGATCAGTCATGTGTTAAGCTCGAACCTTAACAAAAGAAATAGTACAGAATTCATTTCGTGCCGCATTTAACGTCTAACAATTCAACAATTACGGTAGGAAGTCCTTAATATGCAATGCATGCGGGCCATTAACGCACGCTACGAATCATATGTAGCGTGCGTTAATGCTACTCGTTAGCGTCGCAGACACACCGCCTAGCGTCGCTAACCCGGCGTTGTCGGTGCCTCACCGATCACCGATCGACTTGGCTGATGATTTAACGCACGCTAAGTCCAAAACGTTGCGTACGCTAAACGTACTCGATAGCGCACGTTAAATCTCGTATATTAGCGCACGCTAATAGTGCATGGCAGATCACTGGAGGGCAGCAGATTTACACAAATAGTGATGAAGTAAGCGAATTCTTCAGTGATTTGATGTTTGTTATCTGTCTTCATGTTATGTTCATAACCTTTATGAATGATCTCCAGGATAATATCAACTTCAAGATGCAAATATACGTATAATCATCATGACACCATAATCCATCTTGATTACAATTCTCATGCGAAGTTGGTGATCTCCGGTTGATGTATTAGATTCTACTATCATTATACATATTCAGACTTCATCTTGAGGTGAACTAACAATTCCGACTTATACGAAAGAATATTTCCTAAGATGATTCTTCCTTTAAGTTCTTATAACATCTCTTCCAAATCATGATCACAAAGATAACATAAATCATACGGATTGTCAACTTCAGAATATTTCTCTCATCATTTGAAGTACTAGGATTCCAACTTCAAGGTTCCAACAATAATATCGTAATTGTAGACATTCCAATCTTCTAAACATGATGTTGTTGAATAATTCACTAATGAAATTCAATACCTAGTTAATATGATCATCGTATCCATTGGAAATCCAAATCTAAGACTGGTGATAGGTTGAACATACCTTAATATGCCGGAATCACTGAACCACGAGGTATAATCCGACTCCGGTTGGTTATGTGCCACTCCAAGGTGTTACTTCTCTTCAATGATCACTCACAAGTGATACTCAATCGTTCAATGATCACTAATATATGTTCTAAGTGTTTAGAAGGGAGATTCTTGCTCTCTGGACTCTCAAGGATGAAGTATAGACGAAGGAAATGAAAGCCAAAGCGGTTGCTGTCCCATTTATAATATTCTGCATTATTGACAAGTTAGCGCACGCTACCAAGCATTCCTTAGCGTGCGCTAATAATGGTTGACTTCAGGATTGTCCAGGTGCGTCCGCGGGAATCTTATCCGGACCCATGTCCCGGCTGGCGCATGTGCTAGCTGTCCCGCTCAATAATTGAGTTCTTAGCGTACGCAACTCCTATCATCATAGCATGCGCTAGTAATGTCCCGATAGCGCGCGTTAAGATACATTCTTAGCGTGCGCTATCACGAGGTTGCTTGAGCAATTTTGCAAGTTTCTACACTTATGTACAATGATATCAATGCACGAAATATCATATTCCAATAATCAAAATCATCAATCCGAAATAATACAGGGTTGAATACAGATGAAATACACTGTAATAAATCCGGATGTTACAGCGAGTAATCCGGCCTGGTGTACGCTGCAATGTACGGCTCCATGTGGTTGGTGAACGCCGGTGTTTAACCTGGTGCGTGTTCAAGGGGTGGCTCTTACGGGAGTGACGCCGGTGCGGTGACATGTAAAAGGGTCGGCCGACATAGTGGAGTGAACGCCGGTGCACAGGTGTTTCAGTGGAGGCGCCTGGCAGGCTTATTAGTAACGGATATTTGAGTGATAGCTGAGACCCCGTTACCGAACAATTATCGTATTTCAAAATTCTTTCAACTCTTTTCAAAATGTTGGTCTTGATGCAGACCGCGATTTGTGTTTCTGAAAGTTTGTTTCAACCTGTTTTTAAGGCGTTGGTATCAGGGTTAATTAACCAAGGAGGTTTGATGAAATCTCCGAGGGTTAATTAATCGGGGGTCTTGAGCAGGATATGTCGAATGAGAGATTGTGCCTTTGATTGTATTGTGGTACTATTCTGTGTATTGGGTCGGGGACCTGTCAAATGTTGAGGTGATTGATTTCGTGATGATGTTATTTGGGTTGGGTTGAGAACCCTGTGAGATGTTGTAATGATTTCGTTTGTGACAGTGTTCTATAAATTGAGTCAAGGACCCGAGAGCTTTTGAAATTATTTTCTAAAAGTATTCCCATTCGATTTTCAAAACCCCTAGACGGCCCGAGTCATTAATATTGTTTCCAACTATCTTATCAGAATACTTTTCCTTTTATAAAAATGGATTTTTAAACTAAATCTTTTGACTCCTTCGGCCCGTTTGAAGTTTAATTGGTGTCATGTTCCATAAAGAGAATATGACTATGTGACTATTTTTCACCTTGTGTATGCGAGTGCTATTCTGTGTTGACTATGGGAATGTATGGTTTGTGTTAAGGCTTCACGACGGTTGAATTTTGTGTTGTTATTGTTCGTATATCTTGTATATTATGTACTTGCACTAGCAAAATTCCAGTTTGCTAACCCCCAAGTTTTCGGGGGGTGGGTGGCTGTTATGCGCTTAGGTTTTGGCAGCTCGGGAGTAGTCACAGGATTGGCTTGGGAGGAGATGGAAGACGACGATGCTAATCACACCAGATTCAGAGTCTTTTCTTTTGTTCCATCTGGGTCGGTATTTTCCCATTTAGTTGAGTATTCACCCTTGCACGGGTGTAGGTTTTCATTTATTAAATGGAGTTGTCATCCCTTTTTGGTGTGAAAGTTTATTTTTGTCATTGAGATGTAAAATTCATTAATTTCTGAATTGTTTAATGACCTTGTCGGTCTGCGTTGTATTTAGATTGACCCCGGTCGGTCAATCATTGTGTAGTCTAGTGGAGTTTAGCCTGGTAGATCCTTTTGAGAAGGGCCTATGGCGTGTAACATTTCCAGGCGTATTTTGGGGGTGTTACAGTTGAATAACGTTTGGTGATTGATAATTCGTGTCGTGTTATTCTCGTGGTACTCGTGGTGCTATTCTTGATAGTGTTCGGGGGTTCGAGGCTGTTCGACCGCATCCCATCCATCATCTCATTGCGATCGTGGTTTTGAGGCAATTACCTTGTCCATACATTTCTTGTTTTGTGAATGTAATGTCGGTGATCGTCTAAATGTGTTTGTTTGGTTGCTTGAAATGAACTTTCAAAGATTCGGTTAGCCTCGTTAAAGGCTCTCTTTCAAAACTGTGTATATTTTGTTATTGGTGTGTTTCGTAAACGATTAAGTGAATCCTATGGATATGGTTGGTGTTGATGTGGCGCTTGATAACGCGTTTGTTTTGTGAGTGTTGCGCCTCGTGAATGGTTAAGTGAATCCTATGAATATGCTTGGTGTTGTTGTTGTGCTTTGATAATATATATGCATATATTATCTCATTTTGGTACGTTGTGATTGGACAATGGTGTTGTGCCTTGTGTTTGTTGCCTATGGGTGAATTGTTTGGATATCCTTGGCATGATATGTTATTTGTGTGAATGTGTGGATATGGTCGAAGGTCTACGGTGACATATGGCATGTGATCATGTGGTCAGGATGCAACAAATGATTGATCCAATAGCGAGAGCCTAAGACAATCTACGGTGACACATGGCTTGTGTTCATGTGGTCAGGATGCAACAGGCGATTGATCCAACCGTGAGATGATAAGACCTGCGGTGACATATGGCATGCGATCATATGGTCAGGAGACAACAATTGATTGATCCAACCGTGAGATGCTGTGACAAGTGTTCACGCTGGTGTGTTTAGGATTTGTGTGTGTGTTTTAATCACCTCGGGAGGTTCCGTCGAGACCTCGAGGGAATCTATGACTTCACTCTGGATTCACAAGTTGGTGTTGTATTTGTGTGACCAAGAATTACGTATCTTGGGTGATTACATTGTGTTGATTTTTATGTCCGTCGAGGACACGTGACGTGGGTTTTAACCCTGTGAACTGTTGTTGGTTTTATTTGTGAAAACAAAACCTTTGGGTTGTGACCCCTGTTGATTTTGAAAAGAGAAAGATTCGATAATCCTAAATTGTTTTCTATTAAAACTCCCGATGGCGTATTAAACCATTTTGTAAATTGTTTCTCTTGAATTGTGAACTTTCGGTTTTGGAATGTTTTACCCCAACTCTTTCTTTGGGAAGTATTTTCGTCGTGTTTGAATATTTTGAGGATTCCTGATTATGGTTATTCTTGGAACATGAATTGTATGACTCGTATTTTGCACCTTGTACTTGCACTAGCAAAATACTGGAATTTTGCTAACCCCCGAGTAATCGGGGGGTGGATGTCTGTATTGCAATCAAGTTTTAGGGAGCATAGCACATGGTCTTCATGAAGAATGATGAAAGATGAAAGATACTAATCACACGAGGACCCGTATGATGTTGTATTGGTCGAGTTGTATTTTATTTCCACTGCAATATTCTTTCTCTATTGTACGGGAGTGTGTTGTATTCGACCCTTGCATGGGCATGTATTCTGATTGAGTTGTATGTATTTAGTGAAAGACCAAATCGATCTACTGAATCATTTTAGCCTTAAAGGCATTGTGAAGTTGTTCGATTTTATTACCAGCCTAGTAGAACCTTGAGGAAAGGTTCTACGGCGTGTAATATCCCTGAGCGGATTGGGGGTGTTACATATATGGTTTTATATAAGGAGTGTTGTCGTTATTTATGTCCTTTTGACTATGATATTGACTGTTTGTTTCCAGTAAAAGACAGGTGATGTCTTGATTTTGAACGAGTTGATGCGTGTAATATGATGTATGTAAGTGAATGTCGATACGTGTGAGTTTTGGGCATTCTGGCCCATTGTATTTTTGAAAAACCTTGAGTATCTTAGAAAATAAAATTCGAGACGTACTTTTAAATTGATTGTATTTTCGAGGCACCTACTAGCGCAACTATCTATTTCAAAATTCTTCTACTTTGAGGACCAAAATATTTTTTTTTTGATATTCCAGTAATTTTGGAAATACATTTGCTTAGACCCAAGGGTCGAATATTTCTGAAAGTTTCAATTTAAAAGAAAGTGTCCTCATTTTTTATCAAACGCATGATGGTTTTCAAAGTCTCGAGAACGATGTTTGTACAACTTTTTGAAAAGGTGATACTGAAGATCAACTAATGTTTCCAAAATCATATTTTTTTCCAAAGGTGGTTTTCGTTTTTAAACCTATCACTTTCTACTTGTAGTCGGAGAAGGTGTGTATGATGTTAGTATGGTTGTTAGGGTGTCAGCCCTCCGAGTTGTGATTAAGTTGGTGGTGAGAGTGTTGAGTCGTTCGCCACACATTTGTTGTGCTAGCCCTCCGTGAGAGATGTGATGTGGCATTTAATGTTTGTCGCCTCATGGTGAATTGCGTGCTGTCGCACATGTGCGAGCTGTTAAAGCTTGGGTTTGTATGTTTGTGTAAATGTGTGATTGTTTTCATGATGTTTTGTGATTATGTGCTGGTTATCGTTCGGGCCGTTGAGATCGCTGAATGATCCCGTCGTTGTTGTGATGTTGAAATGTGTGTTGCTGTATGATAGTAATCATCGTATGTGTTGCGTGTTATGATTTTCTGTTGTGTTGAGTTGGCATCTCCGGTTTGTTGTTTTGCGATGTTATATTCTATTGTACCCAGCAGTTGTATATTCGGTATGCCGATCCGAGGTGCTTCAACCGTATTGTGCCGGGGGCATGTACGTAGAAATTGTCCTTCTCGCCAGTAACACATTTCAAGTGTGGACTCGAGGGACACAAAATTCAGTTTTGCAAATTGGTTACCGAGACTTCCGGAGTTCGTGCTTTAGCAAAGATATCACGATCAGCGTAGTCCGAATTGTTTGTGATTGCCCTTGTGAATTGTTTGTGTTTACTTTCTATTTTCTCGGTTGTGCGTGTTTCCTTGTAATAGGTACTTTGTGTTTTGTGATTGTTCATATAATCGACTTGATTGTATTATCTATTATTATGCTTGTCACTTGTTGGTCTTATTATGTCTCTACCGGTGGCGTTGTGTTGGTCGTCGTGGAGCGTGTTTTCACGTCGTATATTCCTTTGTGTTGCTTGTAACGTTTCGCTGATGGGCGAAAGTTACGCGTTTCTTGTGTATATCGTTGAGTTTTCCTCCCGGGATGTTGCTTCTCCCTACTTGTTTTAAGATTCGGGACGAAACTTCTTTTAAGGAGGGTAGTATGTAATATCCGCAATTTCGATTTCCAGTATTTTTTTTTTTTTGCGGAAGTCCATCTTAGAGACTCTATTATAACCGTTTCGTCATTCCGAGAATTATTAATTTTGCACTTTTTGTCATCCGAGTTTGCTTCGGTATCGTTCTGTTGAGTTCCGTATTCTTAAATGGCTTTTCCGCACTTGAGTTCCATTCTTGCGAATCTCGTCTGAAACTGTTGTTTTGAGTTTCTCATAAGTTCATTTAATGTTATTATTCATGTTGCGAGCTTTGTCTTAGTGTTTCGATCGTGTATCGTGTATTTCCGACGTTTTGGGCCGTTTTAGTAATTTCCCAAACTTTGGGGTAATTACTTCCGTTGTCGAATTTCGAGCCTTCGGGGTCGTCAGAATCGTGTGTTATATTAGCGCATAGGTTCGTCTTTGCGAGTACTTTGTAATCGTATCTTCGTTTTATATCCAGGTCTAGGTTTCGGGGTTGTCCGGACTGTCGGATTTGGGCACGGCCGAGTCATGGTCGCACGTGTTGGGGCATTGGCACACCTGGCCGAGTTACGGCCGAAATGGTCCGGAAGTTACGGTCGTAAGGCCCGTTACGTACGTAAGCTCTGGCCGGTAATGTACGTAACACTGCCGACAATTTTGGGCAGTTGGGTCGGGATGGCCAGTTACGACCGTGAGGACATGGCCAGATACGGTCGTAAGCGCTCGGCAGGGACTGGCTATTTACGGCCTGGGCACCGGGTCACTCAGCCATTTCCACATTTTCTTCATTTTTTGCGATTCTTCGACAGAAATTGAGGGTTTTGATCGGGAGCATCTTAGAACAACATCTTTTGGAAGGCTTGTGTTGATTATAACAACATCTAATCCTTGTTCTTCATCGGATGGAGGTAATTTCTTGAAATCTCCTAGATTTGACTTTTGAGATTTCCTTCTTGATTTTCGTTGTTCGTCCTATTTTCATGAATCGGTTGATGTTATTGAACATTATTAATCGTGTTCTATGGGTTGTATATCCATATTTCTAGTTTGTTCAACTCGATTGGTGATTCGAGTGTTCTTGGGAGTTATTGAACATTGATTGTTCGATTAAATGTCCCAATGAGTTTCCTTTCGTTAGTTTGGTGGGATTTCCATTGTTTTTTACCTTGATTTTGTTTGTAATCATATCTTCATTGTTTTTATTGTTCCTTCCAGAGGATTATAGGTGCTCGAGGATTCCGAGTTGAATCCCATTTGGTGATTGATAATTTATGTGGTGTTATTCTCGTAGTACTCGTGGTGCTATCGCGTTCTTGATAGTGTTCGGGGGTTCGGGGCTGTTCGACTGCATCTTATCCGTCGTCTCATTGTGATCGTGGTTTTGAGGCAAGTACCTTGTCCATACATTTCCTGTTTTGTGAATGTAATGATCGGTGATCGTCTAAATGTATTTGTTTGGTTGTTTGAAATGAACTTTCAAAGATTCGGTTAGCCTCGTTAAAGGCCCTATTTCAAAACCGTGTGTATTTTGTGATTGGTGTGTTTCGTAAACGATTATGTGAATCCTATGGATATGGTTGGTGTTGATGTGGCGCTTGATAACGCGTGTGTTTTGTGAATGTTGCCCCTCGTGAATGGTTAAGTGAATCCTATGAATATGCTTGGTGGTGTTGTTGTGCTTTGATAATATATATGCACTAGTATAACACCCGTATAATTACACGGGAACACAAAAAAGAACTCTTATGTAAATATATAATATGTAAATCGTTCATTATAAATTTCATAATATTTTTTTATAAACTACACTATTTGTCTGTTTATGATTACACATTTCTCATCGCAACAAAAGATTTCTAATCTTTCCTGATCTTCACTCTTGATATGGCTACATAAACCTAACCATGACCGAATGTGGGTCTTGTAAGATACATACCGACATGAGAGAGCGTGTGACCTTGACTCTTAAATATAGTCATGGTAAAGCTCATAATAAGTGGGAACTGGCGTATTTGAAATTTAAATGGTAATCTACTATCTAGCGGGCTTAATATCAATTGTGGAATAAGTACTTTACTCTCAAAATTGTTCCCCGAATTTTTTGTTCAATAATATGGTTATGGATTTGGATAATTATTAATGATGTGATATTTCATAATCCTGATGATTGATCCATATTTTGAATTAACATAATTGAGACTCTAACTTACGATTTCAAGATGTGATATGGAATTCTAGAACAGTTGATGCTATTCAAAAAAATCCATTGAATTTGCTTGATTTTGACTTTAGAGGTCACAGAGATTTTGCATATACTATCAGAACTGAGATATATCCGTTTGTCTTTTGAAATTATAGACATTACGTAATCGTTTACTCTCTCCACAATATCGTTTGTTGGCGTCACGGTTGCTCTTTCTTCAGAAAATTAATTTATGGAAAGTTACTTATAAGTAAATGATCGTGCTTTCAGCAATGGCTGCAATATGATCTTCGGCATTCCAGATTAGTAAATATCAAGAATATCAATCAAGATTTCTCTATCAACTTCTTCACCCAGCTCACCATCTACAATTTTCAGGATTCATTCGGATAAGTCCTTAATTTCTTATAGATGGTGAGATGATATTGTTTGTCAAATAATTAATCTCAGATTCTTGGTCAGTATTATGAGTTTGCAATGATGCCAAAGTGAAGAAGAACTTATACTTGAATAAACGATATATGTATTGTCCTTTAATACAACTCCATATGTAGAATTATACTAAATAATTGTGGCTAGTTTTAGTAATGTTTTTGGAATTTAAAAAACTTTTGGAAATACATAATAGATCTTGACTTATAACTTAAAATAAAGCACTTCTCAATCCTTATATTTGAAAAAAAATACATAAATTGTTTGGATATAATTTAAAATACAAAAGAAAATTCAAATTTTCAAAAATATATAGTTGATTTCAAAAGTAGATAAATGAACAAATCTTTTAAAACTTAAAAAATAGAAAATCACTTAAAATTATTTAAAAAATCACTTAGAGTAACTTTTAATTATATATATATATATATATATTCAACACTTCTTTCAGTTGATATTTCTTTTATTGATATAGATAATTATAGTGACTAATTAATACAAACTAATTAATTAATGGAAATATATAATATTTTCGCGAGATTTTAGGTTTTAGTTTTTAATATATAGTGCACACTACTATATTAAATTCTCTTTGTTTGTAATTTATATTTTTTAATTAATGAAAACGTAAAATATTTCTGTAATGTAATCAATTCCTATTTATTCATAATTTATATTCCTTAATTTGTAGAAATTAATAAGGTAGGTAGTAGTTATTTGAGGTATACTTATAATGTAATTAATGCAATGATGATTAGGCGATTAATTGATTATGTGTCAGCTGAAGCATGAAAGGGTGACATATAAGCACACGAAGCACGAGCAGAAGACACGTGGCAGCCGAAGCATAAGAAGCTACCATTTAGGCTCAACGTATTCTGCATTAGTATATAGGGGAGATTTATAAACTATACATGTTGAGAATCTCAAGAAATATGTGGATTTTGTAACATACTGTTATTTGAGCTTACTTGGAAATGAAATTAACTTGAAGGGATTAAGTAAAATTAACAAAAAAAATATTAAGAATTATCTAAAAATTAAATATTAACAAATCTGAAGGTGAAAAAGACAAAATTGATTATGTGTTTTCAAAGAAAAAGACTTAACAAAGAACAAAATTTGTCCGAGAATTTTTTTTCTCTGTTTTTCTTGCTTTTATTTTACTGGAGGAATTGATTATATTTATAGAAATATTTCATATTTTAATTAATTAACAACATAAATCCCAATCAAAGACAAATTTAATATATCAGTTTGCACTATATATTAAAAATTTAAACATAAAATCTCACGGAAATATTATATATTCCACTAATTAGTTAGTTTATATTAGTCAATCACTATAATCAGATATATCAATAAAATAAATATCAACTGAAATGAAAGATGCTTGGGAGTATTGCAAAAGAATTATTGAATATATATAACTAAGAAGGTACTTGAAGTCCTAATCAATTAAATAAATCAAAATACTCTTATTAAAAATATTCTTGAAAGTGTAGAAACAATGGTTTTAATCATTATTTATAAATAAATCAAAGACTTATGAAATAAATCAATTAGTCTATTTTAGTTTTAATCTTATTTGATTAGTATAAAATAATAAAATAAATGAAAAACTTATATTTACGAAATTATATAATTACTGACTTTATGAATTTTCAAAGAGATATTTCAAATATATAAGAAATTAAATTGTCCGAGTGGTTTTTTTCCTCTGTTTTTCTTGCTTTTATTTTACATATGTAAAACTAATTGAATATCACTTTTATTGTGTTTTTCTAACTTTTCAATTTTCATAATTTCATAATTTCTAGCTTTTCTCTGCAGACCTATTTTTTAAGAGGCAGGAAAGGATATACTTGCTTCTTGTGCAGATTTGTTTAAGCGCCAGCCAATAATTTAGGTATTATTATATACTACTTATTAATTGAGGTAATTAATTTAGGTAATTAATAAATAGGTTAGGAAATGATGATGTGTTAACCAAAGCATGAGAATATGACACATGAGCAACCGAAGCATCAGAAGATGACATGTGGCAGCCGAAGCATGGGAAGCTGCCATGTAGGCTCAGCATATTCTGCATTAGTATATAGGGGGATATATTATCTCATTTTGGTACGTTGTGATTGGACAATGGTGTTATGCCTTGTGTTTGTTGACTATGGGTGAATTGTTCTGATATCCTTGGCGTGATATGTAATTTGTGTGAATGTGTGGATATGGTAGAATATCTACGGTGGCACATGGCATGTGATCATGTGGTCAGGATGCAACAAGTGATTGATCCAACCGTGAGAGCCTGAGACAATCTTCGGTGACACATGGCTTGTGATCATTTGGTCAAGATGCAACAGGCGATTGATCAAACCATGAGATGGTAAGACCTGCGGTGACATATGGCATGCGATCATATGGTCAGGAGACAACAAGTGATTGATCCAACTGTGAGATGCCGTGACAAGTGTTCACGCTGGTATGTTTAGGATTTGTTTATGTGTTTTACTCACCTCGGGAGGGTCCGTCAAGACCTCGAGGGAATCTATGACTTCACTCTGGATTCACGAGTTGGTGTTGTATCTGTGTGACCAAGATTTGTGTATCTTGGGTGATTACGTTGTGTTGATTTTTATATCCGTTGAGGACACGTGACGTGGGTTTTAACCCTGTGAACTGTTGTTGGTTTTATTTGTGAAACAAAACCTTTGGGTTGTGACCCCTGTTAATTTTGAAAAGAGAAATATTCGATAATCCTAAATTTTTTTCTATTAAAACTCCCGATGGCGTATTAAACCATTTTGTAAATTGTTTCTCTTGAATTGTGAACTTTCGGTTTTGGAATGTTTTACCTAAACTCATGCTTCGGGAAGTATTTTCATTGTGTTTGAATATTTTGAGGATTCCTGATTATGGTTATTCTTGTAACTTGAATGGTATGACTCGTATTTTGCACCTTGTACTTGCACTAGCAAAAGAGTGGAATTTTGCTAACCCCCGAGTAATCGGGCGGTGGATGTCTGTATTGCATTCAGGGTTTGGGGAGCATAGAACAGGGTCGGCATGAATGATGATGAAAGATGAACGATACTAATCACACGAGGACCTGTATGATTTCGTATTGGTCTAGTTGTATTTTATTTTCGCTGCAGTATTCTTTTCCCATTGTACGAGAGTGTGTTGTATTCGACCCCTGCGTGGGCATGTATTGTGATTGAGTAGTATGTATTTAGTGAAAGACCAAATCGGTCTACTGAGTCATTTTAGACTTATAGGCATTGTTGAGTTGTTCGATTTTGTTACCAGCCTGGTAGAACCTTGAGGAAAGGTTCTACGGTGTGTAATATCCCTGAGCGGATTGGGGGTGTTACATGAGACCTAAGGGTTCTTTGGTTGAGATTTCATATGACATTTTCAATTGGATGGTTCTTGGATTCCTTAATGTTGACAATTTTATCAACATCGACTATTTCATCCTCAATGTCATTTTCTAGGGTTTTCTTGCCATTAACCTTAATGGCTTCTTCCTCATCTAAGTCATCATCCACTAAGGGTGATGTCTTAGTTGGAGGAGGACTTTCGTCAAATGTCAGGTTGAGTGATTCTTCGACTTTCATTGTTTCTTTATTTATGAGAACATAAGCTTTGCTATTTTGTGAGTAACCTAGGAAAATACCTTCGTAAGACTTTGGGTCAAACTTCGTGATACAGTCTTTTGTGTTTAATATGAAGCACTTGCTTCCAAACACCCTAAAATAATATAGAGTAGGTTTTCTACCATTCAAGATTTCGTATGGTGTTTTTCCTAAGATTGGTCTAATCAAAATCCTATTGAGTATGTAAGTTGAGGTGTTTACGGCATTACACCAAAATTTTTGCGGAATAGATTGTTCATTTAACATCGTTCTACTCATCTCTTGTAGAGTACGATTTTTCCGCTCAACTATCCCATTTGATTATGGAGTGCGTGGAGCTGAGAAATTGTGTGTAATACCATTAGCATCACAATATACTCCAAATTTCACTTCATTATCAAATTCCCGACCATGATCCGTCCTAATAGACATTATTGAACACCCTAGTTAGTTTTGGACCTTCTTACTAAAGATTTCGAATTCCAAAAAAGCTTATGTCTTATTGTTAAGAAATCTAGTCCAAGTGTACCTAGAATAGTCGTCTACTATCACTAGGGTGTAGTAATTTCCTCCATAACTCTGTACGGCGGATGGACCGAATAGATCCATGTGAAGGAGTTCTAGGCATCTAGATGTTGAGACCATGTTTTTAGCTTTGTGACTAGAATGAGCTTGTTTTCCAATTTTACAGGCGTCATAAAAATGTTTATCAAACTTAAGCTTAGGTAAATTTCTAAATAGATCCTTTGACGCTAAAGATTGTATTAAACGCATATTGGCATGACCTAGTATCCTATGCCAAAGAGTGGAACTATCATCAATGGTTGCAAGACATACTTTGTCTTGAGGCTTGTTTCCTATTTTCATAACAAATAAGCCATTTTTCCAAACTCCTTTACCTATGGTCTTGCCATCTTTAGTGATCTCACTACCCTCTTCAGACAATACTACTCTACAATTATTGTTAACCATTTGACTAATGCTAAGCAGGTTAAAAAATAAGTTATCTACATGCTCAACATTTCTAATAGTAAGTGAGTCTTGAGTAATCGTATCTTTGCCTATGATGTTGGCTTTGAGTTTGCTACTGAAAGTGACATTACCTCCATTATATGCCTTGTATGTTAAGAATAGACTTCAGTTTACCATCATATGATTAGTGCATCCACTATCCTTGATCCATTCGTCGGGCTCCAAGTCGATTCCCAAGCATATCTATTGAATAAGACAAAGATTCAAACATTTGGTCCCCAATATCTCATGGGTCCAAAGTTTTTAGTGTTTAACATCCCATGCATTAGTTCAATTTGGTTAGGATGTTGGAATGGTGGAAAAATTTCCTTTGGCAAGTAACTTCGTTGTTGAAGGTTACTCCAAGTTATGGGATAGTTACTTGGATAACCTTGTCTTCTAAAGTTACTTCTCGGTTGAGGAGTCCTTGACCGAGGTTTGGGAACATTTTTTTTTCTAGATGGAGGAGTCCTTGATCTAGTGTCAAGTTTTACAAAACCAAGTTCAGGGGTTGACAAGGGTTTATATGTACTTTTGACTTCTTTTTTACTAACAAGAGGTATTTTGACTTCGTTAACTACTATGAGACTTGGTTTAGGACTTAAGTAATTTTTCAGACTTGTCTCAGTTCTTTCTTGTGCACTAGACGGTACCACGGTACCACTAATTTTAGTGGTGCCGTCTGTATAGTGGTGCCGTCTGTACCTTTAGTGGTTCCGTTTGTAATATCCTGAATTTTAGGAATACATACCGAATAAATACGAGACTTTTAAATTTATTTGAATGTATTGGAGATACATTTCTAGTCTTGGAACATTTAAAATAAGAAAGGGATACCGGAAATATTAGTAGAGACAAGATTGGACATTTTCTCGGAGGTGTCGTGGACAAGTATCAACTTTGAAAAATCACCACAATTTTTTGGTATGTTCAAAAATTCTGAAATTTAATGTTGTTATACATATTTGAGTTAGCTTTCCAACGGTTCAAACAACAAGTCAATCGGAGTTCTTACCAAGAAGTTATGATTGAATTAGTCGAAGACTATCAGCTGTCGGGCACCATGCGTGAGCGCCCGACAGGCGTCCGGGAATCCCGCGCGAGCAAGGCACGGGTTGTCACTCATAATGCCTAGTCATGATGCTGTCTTGACCAACTAGACGAATTTGAACCCGGAAAGAGCGGCCTTACCTTTAAGACTGTACCATACCACTTATCCATACCTGTAGAAAATTTACACGAATTAAAGGACGTGTAACACCCCCAAGTTATTCAGGGAATATTACAGCACCGTAAGCCTCACCGTGGGACTCACAAGGCTAAACATACGCGGAACTATAAATTTTTACCGAGAAGGTCTACATACAATGGAACGAAAAACAATACAAAAGGTGTTCAAGACATAACCATTGTATCCACAGACATCACAACACAAATCAATACCTCGGCAAACACAGACCGGAACATCAAGGAAAAATGGAAAACAATAATCGAGTATTCAATAACCATTCTAGTACAACAACACTGAATGGAGAACTCAGAACATAACCGGAGGAAAGACACAGTATCACACTTGCCCACAATCTTCATTCCGGCCCGATACCTGCCTGTCCACTCTCCTGGAACCTGAAATACATAAAAAGTATTTCCCCCATAAAGGGGTTAGCCGTCGAATAGCTAGTGCAAGTATATCAAGTATGAAACACAATACTCCTCGACAATAAAGTAAAAGTAACCGTCAATTCATCAATTCAAGACTAGTATTCCGGAATAACTAAATCTCATAGCATCTCATCAATATATATATATATATATATATATGAATATCGTGGAACCGCACCAGAGGCTACGGAACCCTCAGAGGACCCGTCGGTCCGTCCTAGAGTAGTTCGTTCATATCATCCGTGGAATCGCACCAGAGGCTACGAAACTCTCAGGGGACCCATTGGCCCGCCCCAGATTGGATATAAATAATTGTGCCATTAATATATCTTACTTTCAAAGTCGAGAACGTACAATCATAAATATACACTTGTCTTTGAGACATCGAGGAATTTGACGGAAAAAGGGTATGAGTTCGGTAGGTCCAAGAACGCGCTTCCGGCACCTAAACAATTCGCAAGGAATTTGATAATCAATTATCCATACCCAAATTACACGAAGAAACTCCCGAAACCCATCTACGATTTATGGAAATACACGGATAAACAACTAGAGGTTTGAAAATCGTCCAAACCCTCACAAGTCAAAAAACGGCACAATCCAAACCGTAAAATCGTAAGAAAAGCATGCATACGGGATAGATACATCATAATCTTAAGGTCCTCAAGCTTCAGAACGAATAAATCGGACGAATCTACGAAAAACCCCAAAATTCCCAAAAATAGGGTTTAAGGATTTTTACCTTGATGCGGACGTTAGGAGGGATTAGAAGTTGTGAAATCCTTGTTCCCCAACCAAAGATGACGTTATCTGAAGAAGGACTACCTCAAATCGCCCCAATTCGTCTCTCCCGAGCTCTACCCATCGGAAAAAGTGGAAATGATGTGAAATGATAAGTGCAGGGGTTGACTGTCCCCTTATATACTGTCCTATTCTAGCGCACGCTACGCCTCAATATTAGCGTGCGCTAACGGGTCACCTGGTAGTCCAGTGGCTACTGTCATAAGACGTTAGCGCGCGCTACGAAACATCCCTAGCGTGCGCTAACTGCTGTCCTGCCAAAATCTCAGTTCACTGACTCGGTCCGCTAGCGTGCGTTAATACTGAGCACTAGCTTCTGTTACACAACACATATAGCGTACGCTAGCCGCTGCCTAGCGTGCGCTACCTGCTAGTCCAGAAAGTCTAAAACCTCACTGCCTCTACTGACCAGCCCATTAGCGTGCGCTACCATTATCACTTAGCGTGCGTTACGTAACAGGTTTAGCATGCACTAGCCGAAGCCTAGCGTGCGCTACCTGATAGTCCATAAACCTGGCAACCTCACTGCCTCTGCCGACCCGACCATTAGCGTGCGCTACGGACGGATGTTAGCATGCGCTACGGATGGATGTTAGCGTGCGCTACTAACCACGAATAGTGCGCGCTAACGAACTCCTAGCATGCGTTAATCCGCCAGTCCAGAGAGCAGTCTGAGTTACTGGTTCTGACCTGACTGGTCCCTTAGCGCACGCTACGGCTTAAATCTAGCGTGCGCTAATCAAGCTGAATTAGCGTGCGTTAGCCTAGGCCTAGCGTGCGTTATTTCTCTAGCCCAGAACACTTCCGCAAGGTCTAAACAATACGATCGTGACCTAAACAAGGCGCGAAACTTAATAACAATATAAACAACATCTCCAAGCATTTACAGAGCGACAACATAGGAGAAACGGTAAGGTCAAACAGTCAATAAAAAGTACGGGTATTACATTCTCCCCCTCTAAAAAGAAGTTTCATCCCGAAACCCAAGAAATAAATAGTTCGGGGTATTCCCCCCGCATCTTCTCTTCCGTCTCCCAAGTCGCCTCCTCGACTCCATGTCTCGACCATTGCACTTTAACCAGTGGAATGGTCTTATGTCGAAGTTGTTTCTCGCGACGCTCAAGGATCTTCACGGGTTTCTCCGGAAAGGTAATATCCTCGGCTACGTCAATCTCACTGTAGTCGATAATGTGGCTCGGATCCGGAACATACTTCCTCAGTTGAGACACATGAAAAATACTATGGACGTGACTCAAAGCTGGAGGCAACGCCAAGCGATAAGCTAAATCTCCCATTCTGACCAAGATCTCGAAGGCCCGATGCACCTCGGACTAAGTTTCCCCTTTTTCCCGAAGCGGAAAACTCCTTGGGTCGGCGACACCTTGAGTAAGACATGATCCCCCACTTCAAACTCCAAGGGTCGACGACGAGTTTCAGCATAAGATTTCTGACGACTCTGGGCAGTCAGCAATCGGTCCCGGATAATAGAAATATTTTCCTTAGTCTCCATCAACATATCCGATTCCGTTCCAATTAGCTCAGAAGCCTCGTCCCAACACAATGGCGACCTACATCGCCTACCATAAAGTGCCTCGAAGGGTGCCATTTTGATCGACGCATGCCAACTATTATTGTAAGCAAACTCGATCAACGGAAAGTGAAGCTCCCAATCATTACTCCAGTCTAAGGCAAAAGCCCGCAACATATCTTCCAACGTCTGAATCATCCTCTCTGTCTGACCGTCCGAATGAGGATGAAAGGAAGTGCTCAATCTCAACTCAGTGCCCAAAGCCTGATGAACGGCCTGCCAAAAATGCGATACGAAACGACCATCTCGATCAGAAACAATGCTCTTGGGGGCACCGTGTAACCTCACGATCTCAGCAATAAAGGTTCGAGCCAGTCTATCCGGTCCCCAAGTATCCTTAATACCCAAGAAGTGTGCAGACTTGGTCAACCGATCGATAATTACCCAAATCATATTCATGCTGGCACGAGTTCTTGGCATGCCAATGATGAAATCCATAGAGATGTCTTCCCACTTCCACTCGGGAATGGGAAGCGGTTTCAACATCCCCGCTGGTCGTTGATGTTCGATCCTGACTTGTTGACACATCAAGCACCGTAGTACAAACTCCGTAACATCCTTCTTCATATTATTCCACCAAAAATTATGCTTCAAATCTTTGTACATCTTACTCGTCCCGGGGTGGATTGAGTAAGCCGTAGCATGAGCTTCTCGGAGAATTCTATGCCTCAATTCTAAATCGTTCGGAACACAAAGCATGCCCTGAAATCTCAGAATACTATCCTCGTGAACCATAAATCCAAGAGCTTTTCCTTTAATTACATCTCCCTTCAGTTGAGAAATCATCGGGTCACTCCACTGCTTCCCTTTGATATCATCAATCAAGGACGAAGTAATTTCGAGAGTACACAACTGTCCCTGTACTCGCTGAAGCCAAACTTCTATCCCTTGCTCAATTTAATCCTGACGAATTTTCGTCTGAGATGTAAGAACCTCGAGCATTTGAATAGATGCCGATTTGCGGCTCAAAGCATCCGCGACGACATTTGCTTTTCCGGGGTGGTAAAGAATTTCCAAATCATAATCCTTTATCAACTCTAACCAACGTCTCTGTCTCATATTCAGCTTTTTCTGACTGAAAATATACTTCAGGCTCTTGTGTTCGGTATAAATCCGACATGAAGAACCATACAAATAATGCCGCCAAATCTTGAGTGCGAAGACAATTGCGGCCAATTCCAAATCGTGAGTAGGATAATTCATCTCATAAGGCTTTAATTGTCGTGACGCAAAAGCTATCGTCTTATCATGCTACATAAGTACACAGCCCAGACCTTGACCCGAAGCATCACTATAAACTGCAAATCCCTCACTACCATGTGGTAAAGTTAAAATCGGCGCTGAAGTCAAACGTCTCTTCAGTTCATCGAAGCTCTGTTGTCTTTCATCCGTCCAAACAAACTTTTCGGTCGTCTGGAGTAATTTCGTAAGAGGCCGAGCGAGTTTTGAGAACCCCTCGACAAACCGACGGTAATACCCAGCAAGGCCCAAAAAGCTACGAACTTCCTTAACATTTTTAGGCGGTACCTAATCTAGCACTGCCTCAATCTTCTGTGGGTTTACACGAACCCCTTCGGCCGAAATCACATGGCCGAGAAACATAACTTCTTCTAACCAAAATTCACATTTCGAGAATTTTGCATAGAGGTGCTCGATTCTCAAAATGTCTAAAATCAAACACAAGTGTCGGGCATGTTCCTCCTTATCTCGAGAATAGATCAAGATGTCGTCAATAAAGATGACTACACACCTGTCGAGGTACTCGATGAATATCTTATTCATTAACTGCATGAATACTGTCGGTGCATTAGTCAACCCAAAAGGCATAACTACAAATTCATAATGCCCATATCTCGTCCGAAACGCTGTCTTCGGAATGTCGGACTCCCTCACCCTGAGTTGATAATACCTGGATCTTAAATCAATCTTCGAGAAAACTGCAGCCCCTTGTAATTGATCAAATAAATTGTCTATACGAGGCAAAGGATATTTGTTCTTGATGGTTACTTTGTTCAGCTAACGGTAGTCGATGCACAAACGTAGTGAACCATCCTTCTTCCTTACGAAAAGAACAGGCGCGCCCCAAGGCGAAGCGCTCGGTCTGATGTACCCTCTTTCTAGAAGTTCTCCCAACTGATTCTTCAATTCTTGCATGTAGGAAGGTGCCATCCGATAAGGTGCTTTAGAAATCGGAGCCGTATCTGGCTCTAAGTCTACGGTAAATTCTATCTCTCGATCTGGCGGTAATCCCGGGAGGTCATCCGAAAAAACATCGAGATACTCATTAACAACCGAAATCGAAGAGAATTCGACTTTGTTTCCTTCCGTTTTCATAGCATAACACCAATAGCCCTTACAACCTTTATTCAAAAGTTTTACGGCCTTCATGGCACTGATAAGTAACTTGGATTGGCCCGACTTACGTCCCAAAAATGAGCACTCAGATCCGTCTTTAGTCATCATGGTGATAACCTTGGTATGGTAATTCATAATCGCTTGATGACTATCAAGCCATTCCTCACCGAGGATCACATCTTCACCTTCCAAATCAACTACAGTCAGATTCGATAACCATTCCATACCTGATATAATCACCAGAAAATCTCTAATCTCCCAGTTCCCCATAATTCTATCCCCGCTAGGTAGTTTCACAATGAAGGATCGCAAGCAGTCATACAAGTTATATTCAAACGGCATACGCACTCCGAGGAAATAAAAGAATGTGTAGCACCCGTATCAAAAAGTACACGGACTGGATGAGATAAAATATGAATGGTACCTGAAGCCCACCGCCGCGTCGGGTTCGTCTGTTCGATGCATCTCATAAACTCGTGGTTGTACCGAACCGATGCTAGAGTTCCCCCCTCCAGCGTTCTGACCCCGTCCCCGGCCCCTGCCGAAATTCTGCTGAGGGTGACCAAAAGATTGTCGCTGAATTATACCCTGGTCAAGTGGTGCCGGGGCAGAAGCCCGAGTGTCCAAAGTCTGATTCGGCTCGGAACAATAAGCCGATCTATGTCCCAACTGTCCGCACGTGTGACACTTAAATGGTGGAAAGTTACATTCTATATTAACGTGGCCTGTACGACCACAATTGTAGCAAGTCACCGTGCGATTTGTTATACTCGGAGTTGAACGGTAACCCCTCTTTCCTTTATTAGAACGTGACGATTGCCCATCAGAATGGTTAGTCGTCTGTGACCTCTGAAAGTTGCCACCCTTAGAGCCAGAAAAATTTCCTGTGACCTTCTGCTTCTTCGGTTCTTCAACGGTATCGTTGTCGGGGCTTAACATATCATGGGCTAAAGCTCTGTCCTGATACTCTTTTAGTGTGGTACATGCAAATACGGCCATGTACCTCCGTAAGTTCAAATTCATCCGCATATCAAAATAACGGATCTTATCACGCTCGTTCCGCACTTGGTCCTTCACGTGGATCAGTTATTGGTTGTACTCTACAATCGCTTGCGAAACAGGAATATCCTATGTTTTAGCCTCGAAAAAGGCTCGGATTCGGCCCTCTCGTGCCGGCCAAGGACAAAACTCGACCTCCAAAAGCTCTTTAATTCATCCCATGTGGCAACATGATCCTGGGGCTTAATGACTTTCCACCACGTAGCGGCCTCCTTAGTGAGGAAATACTGAGCAATCGGTACTTTCCTCATCTCGGGGCAATCAACCGCCTCGAAAATCTTTTCCAATTCCGCTAGCCAATCTTCCCAGCCTAACGGGTCTGTGGCACCGCCAAACTGTGGAGGGTGCATACGGATTACATTCTGAAGCAAGGCATCCGTGTTTGGGTTCGGATTATTCAGCTGAACAGTTTGGGCTAAAATGGTCATCTGGGTAGCCAATTGTTGAAGTACATTGGCAACTCCAACGTCCGCGTTGTTCCCCTGGCCATTCAACTGGTCGTGCTGACTTTCAGTGTCAGGATGCACCGAGTTTGACAAATTGGGGTTGGTTGACCCCGCAACAGAACTGATGGAAACGGCCGCGCCACGACCTCTCCCACGTCCATGGCCACGACCACGACCACGGCCTTACCGGCTGAAATACTGAAGAACACACAAGGCACGTAAGTACAATTCAATCGCACGTCATCAAAGTGACCGATTCTCGAGAATACCAAAAATAGAACCAAAACGAATAAGGAAACACCAGAAGAGTAAGAGGTCTTACAAGTACCGGTCGCACTGTGATGATGGTAGAGTAGTGATACTGTGGACAAATGACGACTCATTCGACCCAAAAGACCGACAGCCTAGGTATCCATAGACCTAAGCTCTGATACCATATTCTGTAACACCCCCAAGTTATTCAGGGAATATTACAGCGCCGTAAGCCCCACTGTGGGACTCACAAGGCTAAACATACGCGGAACTATAAATTTTGACTGAGAAGGTCTACATACAATGGAACGAAGAACAATACTAAAAGTTTTCAACATAACCATTGTATCCACAGACATCACAACACAAATCAATACCTCGACAAACACAGACCAGAACATCATGCACAAATGGAAAACAATACTCGAGTATTCAATAACCATTCTAGTACAACAACACTGAATGGAGAACTCAGAACATAACCGGAGGAAAGACACATTATCACACTTGCCCACCATCTTCATGCCGGCCCGATACCTGCCTGTCCACTCTCCTGGAACCTGAAATACATAAAAAGTATTTCCCCCATAAAGGGGTTAGCCGTCGAATAGCTAGTGCAAGTATATCAAGTATGAAACACAATACTCCTCGACAATAAAGTAAAAGTAACCGTCAATTCATCAATTCAAGACTAGTATTCTGGAATAACTAAATCTCATAGCATCTCATCAATATATATATATGAATACCGTGGAACCGCACAGAGGCTACGAAACCCTCAAAGGATCCGTCGGTCCGTCCCAGAGTGGTTCGTTCATATCATCCGTGGAATCGCACCAGAGGCTACTAAACCCTCAGGGGACCCGTCGGCCCGCCCTAGAGTGGATATAAATAATCATGCCATTAATATATCTTACATTCAAAGTCGAGAACGTACAATCATAAATATACACTTGTCTTTGAGACATCGAGGAATTTGACGGAAAAAGGGTATGAGTTCGGTAGGTCCAAGAACGCGCTTCCGGCACCTAAACGATTCACAAGGAATTTGATAATCTATTATCCATACCCAAATTACACGAAGAAACTCCCAAAACCCGTCTACGATTTATGGAAATACACGGATAAACAACTAGAGGTTGGAAAATCGTCCAAACCCTCACAAGTCCAAAAACGGCACAATCCAATCCGTAAAATCGTAGGAAAAGCATGCATACGGGATAGATACATCATAATCTCAAGGTCTTCAAGCTTCAAAACGAATAAATCGGACGAATCTATGAAAAACCCCAAAATTCCCAAAAATAGGGTTCTAAGGATTTTTACCTTGATTAAGACGTTAGGAGGGATTAGATGTTGTGAAATCCTTGTTCCCCAACCAAATATGACGATATCTGAAGAAGGACTGCCCCAAATCACCTCTCCCGAGATCTACCGATCGAATAAAGTGGAAATGATGTGAAATGATAAGTGCAGGGGTTGACTGTCCCTTTATATACTGTCCCAGTGTAGCGCACGCTACGCATCAATATTAGCGTGCGCTAACGGGTCACCTGGTAGTCCAGTGGCTACTGTCATAAGACGTTAGCGCGCGCTACGAAACATCCCTAGCGTGCGCTTACTGCTGTCCTGCCAAAATCTCAGTTCACTGACTCGGTCCGCTAGCGTGCGTTAATACTGAGCACTAACGTGCGTTACGCAACACATATAGCGTACGCTAGCCGCTGCCTAGCGTGCGCTACCTGCTAGTCCAGAAAGTCTGAAACCTCACTGCCTCTACTGACCAGCCCATTAGCGTGCGCTACCATTATGGCTTAGCGTGCGTTACGTAACAGCTTTAGCGTGCGCTAGCCGAAGCCTAGCGTGTGCTACCTGATAGTCCAGAAACCTGGCAACCTCACTGCCTCTACCGACCCGACCATTAGCGTGCGCTACGGATGGATGTTAGCGTGCGCTACTAACCACGAATAGCTCACGCTAACGAACTCCTAGCGTGCATTAATCCGCCAGTCCAGAGAGCAGTCTGAGTTACTGGTTCTGACCTGACTGGTTCCTTAGCGCGCGCTACGGCTAAAAGCTAGCGTGCGCTAATCAAGCTGAATTAGCGTGCGTTAGCCTAGGCCTAGCGTGCGCTATTTCTCTGGTCTAGAACACTTCCGCAAGGTCTAAACAATACGATCGTAACCCAAACAAGGCGCGAAACTTAATAACAATATAAACAACATCTCCAAGCGTTTACAGAGCGACAACATAAGAGAAACGGTAAGGTCAAACAGTCAATAAAAAGTACGGGTATTACAGGACGTACGTTTATATCCTACATTGGAGATTTAGATATCCTCCAAAATGCTCAAACACTCAGCGAATCAGAGCAGCCTTGTCCATGAGACGCCCGGTAGTTGTTTGATGAAATTCCCCAGTCTGTAAATTCCAGTCTGGGTTGCTTTCTTTGAACTCTATTATCTCTCAAAAGGTAAGTTATTTTACGAATAAAAGACGAGCAAATTATAAATAAAATTCATATAAGTATAAATATTATTTTTAACGTAGGTATTGTGTCAGAATACCTGGTTAATATGAACTGTTTTATAGTGAGTCAGCCCTGCTATTTTCAGTCACTTCCAGCAACAATTCTTTTGAAGTTGATCGAGTTGTCTAGTTTGAATACGTTTATCTTTGAACCTGAAAGTCGATATTTGATAAAGTTTCATGAAATTTGTACAAGAGATACATGTGATCATAAATCAGTTTTTATTTTGATTTTTATGAACTGATTAGACTCCTGTATTTATCAATACATTACCGAGTTAGCTCTATATTTTTTCTTTGTATCGAATGGGTTGAATACCTTATATTTTTGTTTAAGGATGGAAAATTTAATAACTATGATTATTAATATTTTTCCATATGAAAATCATGAGTTTTCAAAATTGATGACTTTGGAATATTTTTCGTATTTAAATAGTACGAAGTTTTTATTCGATCAAATAATGGTTATATCATAAATACAACCGAAAAATATTGAATATTATTTTTATATTTTAAAATAATATTCTGGAGTTTTAGTAATGAACTTGTTAAAGTTCGGATCGTCACTTTTGAGAAACAGGAAAACAAAATTATAAAATTGGGATAGCCGTTGATCGTGGAAATCGAATGTTGTAGTATACTGTTATTGATATCGGGTTATAAATATTTTTTCAAGGTGTGGGAATCGAACCTTGGGACTGATTTGCTTTACCGACCCGGCTATTTGAGGCAAGTTGTTACTTGTTCGGTTGTAGTGTTTCGATAAGTAGTTTCAATTGCATTTTATAAGTATTTTATGTTTTATTGCATATTGATGAATGAACAATGAAGTTTCTGTAAGGATTGTAGTATTCGGATGGTTTTGAGCATATTTGGATATTCTTGGTCTATGGTATGCATTTCGGAAGGAAATCCAAATAGATATATGTTTTTATGGTAATCGTACATAGAGGATTGTGTACGGGAAATTATTCGGTATTGAGGTATTAACCGGTATTGTTGTGATATTGAGAATTTGACGAGAATCATTAGATTAACCGGAAGTGGTAAGGTTATAGTTGTGGTTATCTTTCTCATGATGCATGGCATGTGAATATTTATGTTTATGTATTTGCGGTTATTTGTCGGGCATTATGACTGACCCCATTGTGGGACTTGTTTTTCAGGCAGAGATGATTTTCGATGGACTGCGGTCGTGATGATTCGAGGATCCCGGACGATACTGCTATGGCTTATGTTGGGAATCGTGTATTTTGATGTTCGCTTTATTTCAATGTAAATGCATATATTGGACTGTACTTTTATCCGCCGCGTGAGTATTTTGAAAAAACTTTTGGTATTTTGCCAACTGAATTTTATTTCGTAAAACCGATTCCCTAAACCGAGTTTTTGGCATTTTGGCCTTGATCGTTTTGACGGTATTTTTATGACGGTATTTTGAAAATAATTTTTTTTAGTATTTGAAAAATATTACCGTCATCGGTCTTTTTGACATTTTTGAAATGACGTGGAAAATTGTGCTTAGCCTAGTAAATCCTTGTGAGAAGGGTTTGTTAGGAGTATGCCCTCGAATGCCACTTAGAGGATGTTGAGTGAGGGCATTGTACTTGTTATCATGTAAATCATCAATATAAGGCAATGGATGTTTCTTTATTTACTAGTAGTTACTGGCATTCCTAACTTGTAAATATACATATAGAAACTAGTCCGTGTATTTGAGAGCAAAATGTTCCACTCTTTATTAGATAAGGGGGTCGGCACTGGAAAGGTTTATAGATCAAATACTTAATCGTTCGCAAGTCAATGAAACTTGACTGGGCGTTAAGTTAATGTGAAGACTTGTATGACGTGTTCTTTGACAAGGAGAGTGCCTGTCGAACACTAATGGTTAGTAGGAGCACACGTTATAGGTATGCTAATTGGATTAGTATGCTCGAACCGACTCACCCTCGCTTCGTCACACGAATTTCACTCCGAGACAGTCAATAATGGAATCGAAAGGTTGTGATAGGTATTCGTGAACCTTCGACTTGAGGATTTAGTAAGGATGTGCTTGTGACATCAAGATTTTCATTAGAGTAGTTCAACCCTATAAACCGGAAGGCAGGGGTCAACCTCGACGTGCATCTTTATGGGCAAGTAGCAGGTCCTACTGAATACCAAGATAGAATTCTTTCTCCTGTTAGTGAACGAGTTATATGTCCTATGCGGTTATTGGAATATGAGATCATAAGTCTTTGGCTAAAGCATTGGAGCTAGCTGTATTAGATACACGAGAGCTCGATGATCTCAATTTGCATTAACGCATGCATAGCGTCAAGTAAAGATGGGGTTTGACTGATCGTGACCCTATAACTTGATCGGGACATTTGAAAGAAGGGTTTATACATATACTGGTATTCACGACAGAATGGTTCTTGGATGATCCCAATCATGCGTTCTCAGTAAGGGTAAAGTGTAGGCAGCCAGGCTGGCTAGGTGGTGCTACTACTCTTTGGTTCCTCCCATTGCTGACTGAGACGGACCTACCGAGTCGCGCGATAGGATTGGCGACGGAATGTATCAAGCTAATTCTCTCATTATGAATATTAGATATTGGATATCTAAATTTGGGACATTGGATGATTAAATTGATTTATTGGATAAATTGATTTACGGCCTAATGAATTAAATATATCACTGGGTGATTAATTTAATTCATGAATATAATTATTTCTTGGAGAAATTAATTATGTTATTTTGTATTTGATATGTTTAATTAATTAGATTAATTAAACGATATAAATACATCGGAACGGAATTGGAGTTTATCTGTTTGGACTCTCGGGAGTCCGAAACGAACCGAACTTGTAACGCCCTGGCTTTCTTAATTAAAAAGAACGTTACACAGCTCATTTTTTTCCTTAAAAATTTTATATATATTTGGAGTATTTGCGGAAGCATTTTAGTCAGTAAATCTTCAATAAAAGTAGTTTATTCAACCATCAGTACAGTTTTACAAAAACATGGGAAATCAAATATTCGGACATAGTCCGTTGAAATTATATTCGTTGAAGAACATGTTTCGTAAAAATAATAATAATTACGGCGACAACATCTTTTATTCTTTAGAACTTCATCGTCTTGGGAGTATATATTCATCTTCTGCTTGTCCCGTTCGTCGATTCCTTAGCCTGAAAAACATAAATGACGAGGTGTGAGTACGAGAGCATACTCAGTGAGATTAAACCGTTACAAATCTTCAAAATCATGTTGTGTAATGCACATAAAATATTCTTATCTGTGTGAGACTCGTCTCGGATTTCTTTCATTCTTTCGACCCCTCGCGGGACGTCATGTTACATAACACAACAATGACCGTAACATATTAAAACAGTATAACCTCACCTCGTTTGCTGAAATCTTGAAATATCTTCCTTTGAATTTGGCTCGGTTGTCCTTCTTGGATCCCGGATACGCTTCTCCTAGCACTTGAAAATACTTTTTCATATTCTTGATGTAAAATCTGAAATCTCTTTGAGGACTTTTATCAAACACCTTTGAAAAACTGTCAGATTTGAGCTTCCTGTTTCATCGGGCTTTTTGAAGTCTTTATAATTTTTGGAAGGGAAATATGTTACGGGAGTTTTATAGTAGAGGTACATAGATTCAAATTGATATGTGATATGTACAAAAACACGCCCGGTAACATGTTTAAATAGGGGTCCAAAGTCGGCTGAAAATCAACCTTACTCGGACAGCTGGAGGCCTTATCCGGACAGCTGGCCGAGAAGCTTCTGTCGGTCGTGACCGACCTTATCCGGACAGCTGGACAACCTTATCCGGACAGCTGACCGAGAATCTTCTATCGGTCGTGACCGTCCTTATCCAGACAGCCTTATCCGGACAGTGCCGAGAAACTTTTGTCGGCCGTGACCGGCATTTGTCGGTAGGCGTGTCAGGCGGTGACTGGCAGATGTCCGTCAACTTGGCTCGGACGGTTCGACCCCTTCCCGGTGTCCAAATTCGATTTTACGACATGTTCCAGACTCGTTGGAGTTAAATATTCGATATGCTCGGAACGAATTTTCGATAATAATAATAAAAAATTTAATATTATTTTTGCAATATAAGTGTTTTGTAATGAAATTTTATCGTATCAAAATCGTCGGAACTTTTCGAAATCACTTTCATAAATTCTAAAATTGATCCTTATAATTTATTTTGAAAACTTTTCCTTTTAAGTCCTTCATTTTATGCTAGGAACGTATCGGTCCAAGTATCGGACAACCTGTAAATATTAAAAAATCAAAATCCACGATCGTTAGCAAAATAAATAGCATTTAAATAAGTATTGGGGCGTTACAATCCTCCCCCCTTTAAAAAATTTCGTCCTCGAAATTGAGCTTCGTAAAGAACTTTGAAAATCTGTATCAAACTTTGTATGAGTATTTTCATCAATAACTTTAAAAATATTGTGTCAGCAAAAATCACTTTGAAACCTTTCTTTGAAATCATATTTTGTCCCTTTCGGACAACATTTATACTTTCACATATCATTTCAAATCTTTTTCCGACACAATCATTCTATACTCATACCATAATTTTTAAGTTTTCATAAAAGAGTGAATACTTGAAAACAATACCTCAGAGTCGACGTTGGGCAGCAGCGATGAACCACATATACTCCCGAAAATATAATCATGCCGTAATTATTCCTTATACTTTTAAAAATAAGAAAGTTTTGAAATATCTTGTTTTGTATAAGTAAATCTTTTTTTTAAACCTCCTTAACTGTATAGTCCCATACCAATACAGTCTTGGAATACCTCTCGTTCTGGTAAGAATTCGGTTCAGTCATGTCCCCCTCCACCTAGAAGCCTTGCCAGGAGCCGCTCGTTGTCCGTGCCCTTTTTCTTATTGCGCCGGCGATCACTCCCCTTTCTCGGAGCCGCTCATTGTCCGTGCCCTTTTTTATTGCACCAGCAATCACTCCCCGCCCTGGTCGGCCCCGGGTGTCACATGTTCACCATCTTGCACTTGGTTCATCCCCAAATCTCACCGTACTAAGAGAGGTCTTGCTCCGATACCATTCTGTAATGCCCTGGCTTTCTTAATTAAAAAGAACGTTACACAGCTCATTTTTTTCCTTGAAATTTTTATATAAATTCGGAGTATTTGCGGAAGCATTTTAGTCAGTAAATCTTCAATAAAACTGGTTTATTCAACCATCAGTACAGTTTTACAAAAACATGGGAAATCAAATATTCGGACATAGTCCGTTGAAATTATATTCGTTGAAGAACATCAAGTATTTCATAAAAATAATAATAATTACGGCGACAACATCTTTTATTCTTTAGAACTTCATCGTGTTGGGAGTATATATTCATCTTCTGCTTGTCCCGTTCGTCGATTCCTTAGCCTGAAAAACATAAATGACGTGGTGTGAGTACGCGAGCATACTCAGTGAGATTAAAGCCCTATAAATCGTCAAAATCATGTTGTGTAATGCACATAAAACATTCTTATCTGTGTGAGACTCGTCTCGGATTTCTTTCATTCTTTCGACCCCTCGCGGGTCGTCATGTTACACGACACAACGATGACTGTAACATATTAAAACAGTATAACCTCACCTCGTTTGCTGAAATCTTGAAATATCTTCCTTTGAATTTGGCTCCGTTGTCCTTCTTGGATCCCGGATACGCTTCTCCTAGCACTTTAAAATACTTTTTCATATTTCCGGTCATAAATTCTTGATGTAAAATCTGAAATCTCTTTGAGGACTTTTATCAAACACCTTTGAAAAACTGTAAGATTTGAGCTTCCTGTTTCATCGGGCTTTTTGAAGCCTTTATAATTTTTGGAAGGGAAATATGTTACGGGAGTTTTATAGTAGAGGTCCATAGATTCAAATTGATATGTGATATGTACAAAAACACGCCCGGTAACATGTATAAATAGGGGTTCAAAGTCGGCTGAAAATCAACCTTACTCGGACAGCTGGAGGCCTTATCCGGACAGCTAGCCGAGAAGCTTCTGTGTAACACCCCCAAGATATTCGAGGTATAATGCAGCGCCGTGAATCCCTATATGGGACCCACCAGGCTGAACAAACATCATACTCATCGACCCACAGAAACAACAGAATAACACCTCGTCATAAAGACGCCAAACTAAATAATCCACCCGGTTCAACCGGTCAAACATGACGCCATAATCCGACACAAACATAATAAACAACAATACAACCTGCATTTAGTAAAAATTCTTAAGTACTCGAGTACTTCTATTAGTTTAAAGACCACAAAAGGTAAAAAGATAAAAGGCAATAAGACACCGCTCGTGCACAATCATCACGCACGGCCATCATCCGCATACTGGTCCAGCGCCCGCTCGTCTCGATGAACCTGACCTGAAATTCATAAAACGAATTGTTTTATGATATGTGGCTTCGTCCCTATCCTAGGCGATGCATGTGCTTGATTTGTTTTATGATATGGGCAGCCCGGGAGGGTCCTTAGAGGCCTCGGGTGGGATTTGTGGCTTCGTCCCGGTCCTAGGCAAATGTGATTGTGACTGTTTATTTCCGGAAAAGACATGTCTGGTTTTGGTTTTTGAAATGATATTGGTGCATGTACTATGAAATGTGTAAGCGAGTGGTTTGCCTTGATTACTTGTACTAGCGTAATTGCTAACCCCTATGGGGACCCGTTTTGGGGAAATTCTTGTTATGGATTTCAGGTTATGATTATCCAGACGAGCGAGCACCGGGACAGTACGAGGATGTTGGCCAGGGTCGTTGACATGTGCATTTGGGTCTTCTTATTTTTCCTTCGTTTACTTCGATTTGGTTGTTTCCCATTTTTATAAACTTATAGATTTTGCTCGCGAGTACTTAGGCTTTTCATTTTAAACTCCGTTTTGTATCATTTCAAATTGTTACGTTATTGGATGATGCTTATTGCACCGGTTGCTCCGAGCGTATCTTTATATGTCATATTATTAAAATGTGTGTCCTCGCTAACCGAAAGGGTTACTCGAGTGGGGTTTTTCTTATTGTAGCCTGGTGGGTCCCAGTTAGGGTTCCACGGCGCTGTAACATACTCCGAATATCTCGGGGTGTTACAGAAAATGGTATCAGAGTGCGCTATGTTTGTGGATACCTAGGCTTGTCGGTTTATTGGGCCTTGTTGTGTTTTGTTTTGCACATCATCGTCACGCTGCCATGATTCCGGTACTACCAGTGCCCGTAAGTTTTCCTGCCTATGTTCCTTATATCCTTGTATCGTACCCTTGATTCTCGATTTGTGATTGTTCTTTTCTTGTACTTACCATCATTTGTCTTTGGCTACTTATTTAACTCCAGTATGGATGCTGGAAGAGGTCGTGGTCGTGGTCGCGGTCGTGGTCGTGGAAGCGGCCGGGGACGTGGTGCAGCCTATGGGGCGGCCACGTCGCAGTCTTCGGGAGCCGGCAGTACCGGTGACCGTCACAGTCATGCTTCTTCTCAGGAGCGCGCCGACCTTGGTATTACGTCCGTTATGCAGCAAATGGTTAACCAGATGGCGGCGATAGCTCAAGTGGTTCAAGACCCCGATCAGGCCCATGCTAATCGGGGCGGAGCAAACCGTTGGCTCCAATATGTCATCAAGATGCATCCTCCTCAGTTTTCGGGAGCATCAGACCCGATCGGCTGGGAGGGGTGGATCAAGGAGATATCTAAGGTCTTCGTTGCCACCAACTGTCCCGAGGACCGCAAGGTCCCTATTTCCTAGTACTTTCTCACTGGGGATGCTACGGATTGGTGGGAGGCCGTTGGGCCCAAAAATCATGTTGCTTCGTGGGCCGAATTTCAGGAGCTGATGGAAACTGAATATTGTCCATGGCCAGTTAGACAGGCTCGAGTCCATGCTTTCTACGATGCTCAACCTCGGGATATTCCCGTGTCCCAAGCCATTGCCGACTTTAACAAGGAGTTGAGTTATGTGAAGACCCAAGTTGTCGAAGAGAGCGACAAAATCTTCCATTTTTCCAGGAGCATGAAGCTGTCCATTCGGGACTATATGTCTGGACTCGTCTGCACTACCTTGAAGGATTATCAGAGTAGGGCCCTCGCTTATGATATGTCGGTGATGGCTAGTTATGTGGCTCGTGAGAGCAAGAAGCAGAAGTCGGTCGGAAATTTTTCTGGTCCCAAGAGTGGAGGCCAGCAGAAATCTCAGGCTGCAAATATTTCTACGGGCGGTTCGGCTCGTTTCTCTGGGAGCTTTTGGGGTGCCGCCGGAACCTGCGCTCGTGAACCCACATGCTTTAACTGTGGCCAGCAGGGCCATAGGAACCGACAGTGTTCTCTCCCGAAGTTGACTTGTCATACTTGTGGTCAGTCAGGCCACAGGGCCCTCTTTTGTGATCAGGTCAGACAGCTTCGCGAGTCCCGTGATTATTTTCTAGCACTTAGAGAGCCGAGTGTGAACCAGGGCTCATTTGCTCCGCCGCCTCCACCGAGTGTCGCCCGAGGTAGGGGTCGGGGTCAGCCCGCTAGGGGAGGAGCTTCTAGTGTCGGCTCTGCCCAGCCGCGTATCTATGAGATGAGGAGTGCCGATGATCCAGCAGCTACTGTGGCGACAGGTACCGTTCATATTCATTTCCATCCTGTCAGTGGGCTTTTTGATTCGGGTGCTACACATTCATTCATTTCTCTAGAGTGTGTACGCCGCTTGAGTCTCGACTGCTTGTCACCTTGCGAGCCTTTCATCGTTAAACTTCCTAGCGGTGATAGAATTTTCGGTGATCGAGAAGTCCGGGACTGTTCTGTGTTTATTTGTGAGAGGGCTTGGCTCTCTAATCTTATTGTCGTGAGTATCGAGGGTGAGGATTTAATTCTCGGGGATGATTGGCTCGAACGGCATGGTGTAATCATGAACTACCGCACGAGGATCATTACCATGCTAGCCGAGGACGGCACCGAACATTCTTTCGCGGGGCAAAAGAGAAACCAGAAGTTCGTTATTAACGCCTTGAAGGCGATGAGACTCCTGCGAAAGGGGTGTACTGGTTATTGGTGTTACGCCTTGAAGGCGGAAGATGGTGGAGTCGAGCTTTCATCGATTCCAGTCGTTAGTGAGTTTCCTGATGTATTTCCAGACGAGTTACCGGGATTGCCACCGGATCGTGAGGTCGAGTTTGCTATAGAGTTAGAGCCGGGCGCGGCTCCTATTTCTAAGGCGCCGTATCGCATGGCACCTTCAGAGATGTCAGAGTTGAAGAAGCAATTAAGTGAGCTTCTTGAGTCGGGATATGTTCGACCGAGCGCCTCACCTTGGGGCGCACCGGTCCTGTTTGTGCGGAAGAAGGATGGTTCACTGTGCTTGTGTATCGACTATCGCGAACTAAACAAGGTGACCATCAAGAACAAGTATCCTTTGCCGAGAATTGATGATTTGTTCGATCAATTACAGGGAGCGGCGGTATTCTCGAAGATTTATTTGAGATCGGGGTACTATCAGCTCCGGGTGAGGGAGTCCGATGTGCCGAAAACAGCTTTTCGGACGAGATACGGACATTATGAGTTTGTAGTTATGCCTTTCGGGTTAACTAATGCACCGGCGGTGTTCATGCAATTGATGAACAAAGTCTGTATCGAGTATTTGGATAAGTGTGTCGTCGTCTTCATTGACGATATTCTTATCTATTCGAGGAATGAGGAAGAGCATGCCCATCATTTGCGAGTAGTGTTAGACATTTTGAGGACCGAGCAACTATATGCGAAGTTCTCGAAGTGTGAGTTCTGGCTGAAGGAAGTGATGTTTTTAGGTCACGTGATTTCAGCCGAAGGGGTTCGTGTGGACCCGCAGAAGATCGAGGCAGTGTTCGATTGGGCACCGCCCAAGAATGTGAAGGAACTCCGTAGTTTCTTGGGTTTGGCTGGCTACTATCGCAGGTTCATCAAGGGTTTCTCGAAACTCGCTCGGCCACTTACGCAGTTGCTCCAGAAATACGAGAAGTTCGTCTGGAATGACGAGAGGCAGTCGAGTTTTGAGGAACTGAAGAAGCGTTTGACTCCAGCCCCAGTTTTGGCGTTGCCATGTGGCAATGAGGGTTTTGCCGTTTATAGCGATGCTTCGGGTCAGGGTCTTGGGTGCGTATTGATGCAGCACGGCAAGACCATTGCCTATGCGTCGAGGCAGTTGAGGCCGTATGAGCTGAACTACCCTACTCATGATTTGGAGTTAGCGGCAGTCGTTTTTGCGCTAAAGATTTGGCATCACTATCTTTTCGGCTCTGCATGTCAGATTTTTACCGATCATAAAAGTCTGAAATACATATTTACTCAGCGGGTTGAATATGAGGCAGAGGAGGTGGTTAGAGCTGATTAAGGATTATGACCTCGAAATCCTTTATCATCCGGGCAAGGCGAACGTCGTGGCCGACGCCTTGAGTTGGAAATCGGTTGCATTGCAAACGCTTGAGATCCTTACGTCTCAGTCTGAGCTTCGGCGGGCTTTGATCGAGTTAGATGTTGAAGTTTTGTTGCCTGGAGCCGTCGGGCAACTTCGTGCTTTAGAGATTTCGTCGTCTTTGATCGATGAAATTAAGCTGAAGCAGTTAGAGGATCCGATGATTACTCAAATCCGAGGGAACGTTCTTACAGGAAAGTCTCCTGGGTTTGTGATTCACGAGGATGGTGTTTTGAGATTCCAGAGTCGGCTTTGTGTGCCGAACGACTCAGAGTTGAGGCAGAGTATTTTACGGGAGGCCCATGCTGCACCTTATTCCGTTCATCCTGGTTTGAGTAAGATGTACAAGGACCTGAGATGTAATACCCGCAAATTCGATTTCCGGTAATTTTCATTTTTCCGGCGGAGGTCCGTTTCGACAACTCGCTTGACACTGTTTTGGAATTCTGAACCTATTTTGTTCTTGGAGTTTCTCCGCTTAGACGGGTCTCGATGTTGTGTTATATTTTGTCTCATGTGCATTTGATTCTCGTTAAACTCGTTCGATTTCGTCATTTTCTTACTTCCATGAGTTCGTATGATTGAGTAGAACATGTTGAGAGTTTCGGAGTGTTAATGCGACGTTGTATCGTGATTTTCGGATGTTTGGGCCGTTTTTGTAATTTCCTAGAAATTTAGGGAATTTGTTCCTTGTTCAACTTTGGTTGTGTACCTCAGATCGTTTTGGGGTTCCGTACTTCCATTTCGTGTTATTGTTGCCCAAATATCGATTCCTATTGCTTTTATTCTCTTTCCGGATCATTTTCGTCATTTTTGGGACCCGAGGGGGGGTATGAGCCGCGGCACAAGGATTGTGCGCCGCGGCACACATACTACCCAGTTGTTGGCCGAGCAGTCGCATGCAGTGTGCCGGCACAAGGATTGTGCGCCGTGGCACACACAGCCAAGCCGCGCACACTCGTCCGGCCGCGGCACACCCGTGTGGCACTGCCGGCTAAAACCTCTGTATCGCGTGCTCCCAAGACATCCGGCAAAGGCCGCGGCACATGCCGAGTCCGTGCCCCGGCACACTCCGAATGAGCCGCGGCACAACGAGCGGTCAGCCGACCACTGGGCGCAATTTTTGGCCCTGTGCCGCGGCACAGTTTATCTGAGCCGCGGCACACGATGCGGTCAGCGCTATAACTGGGCGTTTTCAGCGAGATTCGCTCATTTGCTCTTTTTCTCCAACCGTGCGCGAGAGAGAGAGGGTTGAGAGGGGGATTTCTTCTCCATCCACCCTTTTGATTGTGTGTTTTTCTTCATCTTCCTTCGATCGTGTAGCTCGGATTGTGGATCTAGCACGTGTTCTTCGGATTATAGGGTTTGTATCTTCAAGAGGTAAGATCTCTTATACCCTAGTATGATTTTTGGGGAGGGTTTGGTGGTGATCTTGTGTTTTAATCCGAATTAACCGATGTTGTTGTTAGATTTTGATAGTACTCTCGTGACCCTTGGTTTTCTTGTTTTTGGTTGGGATGAAATTCCGTTTAATTCACCGTTAACCGATTTCAATTCCCTACGCACTCTTGGTGTTCGATGAATTGTCCCAACGGGTAGAACTAGGAGTAACTTCTTCGTATTCATGATCTTGAGATTGATTGTATATCATTATTGTGTTAGGGTCGGATTTGAGAGGATTGTTCGGACCGGAACCTATTCCTTCGTCGTCTCCTTCGCGTCGTATTACCAAGGCAAGTACCTCGATATACGAATTGTAAATGCGTGAAATCATTGTTGTCGAAGTGTATGAGTTTATATGGAGGTATATATATGTATGTGTGTATATATATATATATGTGTGTGTTTATATATATATAGTTACATGTTAAATATATGTATGTATATACGTATATTAATATATATATGTTTATGTCGGTGATCGACGAGTGTTGAATTCTACCATTAGTTGACGTGCTCAACTTGGATCGATGGGCGAACTATAGTTATTCATATAATATAGTGAGGTTATATATTTATATATATGTATATATCTATATATATAAATGTGTATATATATTCGGTTGAGTAGCAACATAGAGATATATGTGCGGTGTTGATTGAGTTTGATTGATAACGTGCGTGTTATTGTTTATTTGTGTGGATATGGACTGGCGGAGAAATTGTGTGACTTGATGTACCAAGTTGAAAATTGTTGTGACAATTGTCCGTGTGCTTGATGTTTGAACAATGTGGATACTTGTTGTGAGAAACGTCATATCCGGGAACCTCTGAGGGCGGGGCGTTGTACTCCGGCCTGGTGTACGCTGCAATGTGCGGCTCCATATGGGTGGTGAACGCCGGTGTCACCTAATGCGCGTGCAAGGGGCGGCTCTTGCGGGAGTGACGCCGGTGCGGTGACATGTTCAAGGAGCGGCCGACATAGTGGAGTGAACGCCGGTGCACAGTGAGTGAGCGGTGGAGGCGCCCGGCAGCTTATTGGTTACGGTATTTGAGTGATAGCTAAGACCGTTATCGAACGATGTTCGTATCTCAAATTCTTTCAACTCACTTTTAATGTTTGTCTTGATACGCATCTAATCCGTGTTTTTGAAAGCTTGTTTCAAATTGTTTATAAAGCGTTTGGTATCAGGGTTAATTAACCAAGGAGGTTTGACGAAATCTCCGAGGGTTAATTAATCGGGGGTCTTGAGCAGGATATGTCGAATGAGAGTTTTGTACCTTTGATTGTATTGTGGTGCTATTCTGTGTTTTGGGTCGAGGACCCTCTGGAATGTTGAGATGATTGATTTCATGATGATGTTATTTGGAATGGGTTGAGAACCCTGTGTGATGTTGTAATGATTTCGTTTGTGACGGTGTTCTATAAATTGGGTCGAGAACCCCAAATAAGTTGACTTGGTTTTTGTGTAATCGTTTTCCATACGTTGGGTCAAGGACCCGAGAGTTTTTGAAATTATTTCCAAAAGCATCCCCATTCGATTTTTGTTTAAAACCCCAAGACGACCCGAGTCATTAATAATGTTTTCAAACTATTTTATCAAAATACTTTTTCCTTTTTTTTATAAAATGGATTTTCAAATTTAATCTTTTGACTCCTTGGGCTCGTCCAAAGTTTGATTGGCGTTATGTTCCATATAGAGAATATGACTATGTGATTATTTTTCACCTTGTGTATGCGAGTGCTATACTGTGTTAACTTTGGGAATGTATGGTTTGTGTTAAAGCTTCACGATGGTTGAATTTTGTGTTGTTACTGTTCGTATATCTTGTATATTATGTACTTGCACTAGCAAAATTCCAGTTTGCTAACCCCCGAGTTTTCGGGGGGTGGGTGCCTGTTATGCGCTCAGGTTTTGGCAGCTCGGGAGCAGTCACGGGATTGGCTTGGAAGGAGATGGAAGACGACGATGCTAATCACACCAGAGTCAGAGTCTTTTCTTTTGTTTCATTTTGGTCGGTATTTTCTTTGTCGTTTGAGTATTCACCCTTGCATGGGTGTAGTTATCGATTTTTAAATTGAGTTGTCATTCTTTTCTGTGTTCAAGTTTATTGTTGTCATTGTTGTATGAATGTCGTTAGTTTATGAATTGGTTTAAGACCTTGTCGGTCTACTTTGTATTAAATTTTGACCCAGTCGGTCAATCTTTGAGTAGTCTTTTGGAGTTTAGCCTGGTGGATCCTTGTGATAAGGGTCTACGGCGTGTGACATTCCCGGGTCGTATTCTGGGGGTGTTACATTTATGGTATCAGAGCTTAGGTTTGCGAAAAACCTAGGCCGTTGGGTCAAGTCCATGTCTTGTGTAAGTCGCGCGCATCAGAGTTGTGATTAGTATCGTAGTTCCGACATCATCTTCCGGCAATCCGTGATGGTAAGCCTCCCGATCGTAAGTTCCCTTATATACGTATTTGATTATATTGTGCTAATGTGCTTAATGTGAACTAGGAATTGGAACTTGTTGGGGATATTATCGTTTTAGGATATAACATGCGTATGCGGTCCGAGTATAAATAGTTACGTAGTATGCTTCGGAAGTCGAACATGTTTATCTGTTTCGGTACTTTATTAGAATGAATTTACGAATGACAATTGTTGGTCACTTAAGTATACTGGATACAGTTTGGAAAAGTAGTTTAAACAACAAACTGTATGGAATCTAAATATGAGTGCGTAGCGGAAGTCTTGGATACAGTTAGTTGCCGTGGATACAGCAACGACGTATTAGGTGTATACTTAATATATCACAGTAATTTCAAACAGTAAAAGTTGAAGGTAAATGACACAGTAATTTAAGTGGTTCGAGGTAAACCCCTCTACGTCCACTGGTCCTCCACACAGGAGTAAAAAGTTTATTATATAATTACTGCGTACACAACTACGTAATTATAAACAAACCTATCCTTGTATCGTTCACACAGATTGATACAAAGAATATCACTTTCAACCGTTCACACAGATTGGTTAAAGCTTCCTTCTTGACTAGCTTCTTCACACACAGTTCTAAAGCTTCGTCCTTATTCGTCCCACACAGGTCAGAATAACTTGTTGAGTTCACACAGAGCTCGGTTTTTACACAGAGGTAAAATGTTAGGTAACCAAGTAAGAACAGCAGCTTTGAATATCAAGATCTGATGATAGCTGTTCTTGATGTATGAGCACTGTATATCTCTTTCGTTCTAACTTGCAGTTTGCTCTGGAGATATGTTTGCTCAGATGATAACTTTGATAGCTTTTAGAGTTGGGTTACTTCAATAGATTTCGTGAGTGACTGTTCTTCAATGTCTTCAAGGATATATATAGCCTCTGAAGAAAGTATCCGTTGAGATGTCCGTTTGAATAAGATTTCTTTCAACGGGAATATGACATGATCCGGATTTCGCGGGATTCTGAAGATCTGAAGACTGACAGTATTTAAATACTTTATCTTTGAGTATTTAAATACTTCTTTGTTCAACGGGACTTGACTTGTGTTCTTTCTTGTCCTTTTGTGAACTGTATGGAAGGTGACTGTATTTAGGGAATCGAGACAGTTTTCCATACTTGATCTTTTACAAGTCTTCTTGCTGTACTGACGAGCTTCACTTATGCTGATTCGAGGCTGATCTTCGATACATTATAGATCCTTGAATCTTCGATACAGTTTTCCATACTGTATTTGGCATATATGTCAAAACCTTTTCAATAACAAATAACAATCGATACAGGGATCGGATATCCCGGCAGAATCGATACAGGGTGTTTGTTTTTCCTAACAATTTCCCCCTTTTTGACAATTTGCCAAGACTTAACTTAAACTCTTCGAGTCTTCTTGATGATGCCAAAACCTTCTTCATGAAGCATTCTTCTTCGATGACTTCTGGCAGGTTTCTTGGTCTCTTGTCAATAGGTCTGACTTAGTGACTTAGTCTACAATAATGAACTGCTCGCAGGCACGTTCGATACAGTTTGAGATTTATTACAACTTAAGCCTATGATTGGCGCGCAGGCACAATCTTACAATGTATTCTAAATTTACAACTGAAATTATGAACTGTTCGTAGACTAGTTCGTACAGCTTAATTTTTCAATCAAGTTTATCTAACTTGAGATTCCTATCAAACAATTTAAGTAATCATACATAAACACAGTAGATTACGAGTTGTAATCTTTCAAGACAAACAAACTGTTTTATTGATATTAAAAAGATTGAGTACAAAGTTTGCTGTGTTGAATAGAAATTACAAAAGCAAAAACGAAAATAATGTACATAAATTTCAGCTCTTTATCTTTGATCCGCATGCCTCCAAGGTCTTCTTCCTGGCTCATTCTCGGTGCCGCGCCACCAGTTTTGAAGTGAATCATTGCCTCGTTCTTGGTAAATTGCTCTTCCTTCATAAGAACGATCAAAGGCAAGTATCCAATCCTCTGGATGGGTGACCCGATCTCCTCTTCTATGTTTTGATTTCATCTCGATTTGGAGAGGGAGCTTACCTTCTTCTAGCATCTTTGAAAATTTGTCTGCTGCTTCCGCCAATGTCTTATAATTTTTGAAGATGGCGGATTCCCTGATGAGTTTGACAAAATATCTCATCAGTTCATTCTTCCTCCAGTGCTTCACTTCTTCGGCGGTTGGATTGCGGTTGGTTGGCAGACGTGTTTCCGAAGGTCTTTGAACAAGATTTTGCCAAGGGACATTTGGGTCATGGAATTCTGGTCTGGAGCCTAAAATTCGAAAGCTTTGGGGTTGAGGTGCTAGCTTGTTCAATTCGGCAGCTATACTGCTTTGAGCAGCCTCAAATTCCCTTTCCTGTTGAAGTCTTATTCTCCTTGCAGCTTCTCGAGCTTCTTCCCCCTTTTTGGCCTCATCAAGACTTTGCAGGATTTCAAGAGCGGCGTCCTGTTTGGTCTCGATGCTGGTTATTCTTTCAACGAGGGAGGAAAGAGTCTGCGACATTTCTTGAATGGATTTGTCATGCGCACGCAGCTGAGAGCTGTTCTCTATCATAGCACAGGCTGTCTTGGCTTCAGCAATTCTTGTCTTCGAAGCTTCTTCCTTCAACAGTTGCGCTTGTTTGTCTTCCATAATTTTCAAGGCTTGCTTGAACACTTCTGGCAGAAGAATGAATGCATCAACAACTCGAGATACTTCGTGTTGCAGAGTTGTCATTTCTTCAACTGCAGAGGTGTGCATCCAGTTGAGCCTTTTCTACGAAGAGAGAGCGTTAATCGCATCTTGGATAAATACACAAGGCCAAGAGCTTGCAGCGCTCTTTGCGTGCGGCAGAGATAGGAGAGTCAGCCGGGCGAAGTCTTCAAGACCATTTAACCTTCTTACGTTCACGGATGGACGTGAAGTAAGTTGGATATCCTCGTGTTCGTTACCGTCCTCGGATTCCAAGGTTGCGGGGCGGGAGTAGCTTCTTGTGGAATGGCGACAATGGTTCGAAGCGTCCGTGGCGAAGGTTCTTCGGCAGATGAGGATGCAAAGTGGACCGAATCCTCCTGTTGGGTTGTAGGATCGCTTTTGGTCGCAACAGGCTCGGGTGCCTGTTCCAAAATTTCTTGATCTTCCTCGACGGAAGGGACTGATTCCTCCTGCTGTGGCGAAGGTGGATTGGCCTGATTAGATGGCCCTTCGTCGGTTCTGGGTGGAGAGGAGGCTTGGGTTTCAGCCTCTTCGCGGCTTAATCTCAGACCTGCTTGAAGAGCATCGTCGTCGTCGTCTGAGTCGTGGTCGTAGGCGTCTTTTGGATTAACGGGAGAGTCCTCCGACTTCTTCTTTCCTTTTCTTCTGGCGTCGGATTTGTGCAACAGGTGGCTTTCAATGAGATCTTTGCAAGAAGCGTTGTCCCATCGGCAAAGGCCTCAATTTCGGTTGAGTCGCCATTTCGGAGACAAATCGCTCTTCGTGGCTCCATTCGCTCCAGTTGTACAGTGTGTCGTACGGAGCTAGCCTAAAGCTTTTCCATTGCAGAAATCGTTCATACGCCTGTTCAATTTGTACTGAAAGAAGTGTTTGATTTATAATTGAGTCTGGGGAGGGACTTCGAATCACGTCTGGAGACGCTGTTTCGAGGGATTCCGGTACAGGTATGGGATCCTGCACGGAAGATGGACTCCTTGCAGGGGATGGTGCCCCGAAGGAAATTGGATCCTGCACGGGTGTGGATTCCCGTAGAGGAGAAGTAGCTTTTGGCTCCGAATGGGCAGCCGACGTGCTAACGTCTTGAATGTTGGCAGATGTCTCTACATCCGTCGTAGCCGCCAAGGGCTCAGGATCTACTGTCGATGCAGTAGGAGACACCTCTTCCGCAGGGGTTGGGCCCTGGGGTGCTATATCAGTGGGTTGCGCCACGGGCGAGACATCCTCGGAGTGTTTGGCTTTGATTTTTGAGAGCCTCCGGAGTCTCTTCTTCGACTTCTCATCACAGAGTGCTTCTTGCTGTGAGAACGCTTGCGCTTCTTCTTCGAAGATTCCAATTCAGGGACCTTCACGGTTTCGTCTCTGGGATTGTCAGAAATAGGCATGTGAAGTGTTCTCGGGTGGTTGGCTTGCATTGTGCTCTGGTTATAGGCAGAAGGTTTGACGCCTCCTAAATATATTCGAGAGCTGTTTTTCTTGGCATCGGCGGATTGCTTGACTCCGCACTTTGTCAGGATGTAGTTTAGCATTAAACCGAATGATTTCTTTTGGGTGGCCGGTTTGCACACCTCTTCCTGAAGTCGTTTCAAAATGATTTGGCACCAGTTACCTTTTCACAGTCAAGATGGCGACCATCATTCTCAACCTAAGATTTGTGCACATTTCGAACGCACCGGTTCGGTTTTCAATACCTGAACAAGTCGTGGAGATAAACGAAATGAAGAAGAAAATTTTTCTTATGGCAGGTGGTTGTCACCATGTCAACCACTTTGGACCCAGTAAATAGTCCATAAAACTTGGTAATCAGCCCTTGAGACCCAAACGTCTCAAGCTGGTCCATGGTCAGGCCGTCGGCGGGCAGCCTGTAGATTTTCTGAAGTAAGTCGGTATTGATGCAGATTTGCACTCCTTGGACTGTTGCGGTGATGTCAGCAACATGTCCTCCCTGGGCTAATGAGAGAAAACGAACGGCAGCGTTGAGGTAGAATTCCTCAACCAGATGAGCGTCGTATTTTTCGGCGGTTTTATTTCCGAAGCGATAAAGACCTTGTTGTTCCAGACGAGTAATGATATACTCCATCGGTTCAGTGTCGTTGGTTTCAGAGATGATACGCTCGATGATGACGGTTTTCGAGAAGATCCGTCCATCAATGATGTTGGAGGTCTTCTTCAGAACGGGGGATGAAGATTGAGTAGCCATGGGTGTTTTCTTAAGACGAAAGTGGAAGAAAACAGTAGAAATTCGCAGTGAATATGCAGAAAATATGTAGGCTGTTTGCTTGAGATCTCTTGTAATTGCAGTAAGCGTAAAGAGTCTCCAATGGCAGATACAGTCCTTTTATACTTGGGCGGCGAAATAGGGTTTACAGAGTACGAATGGTCAGATTTTAAGGGATGGGAACCGTTTTTGAAATCGACGGTCAGGATGGATTTAGTATAACTGGTACGCTAATCCATTAAAAGGTTTTAAAATACAGCGGGTCCCACTTCTGACATAGGTTGAATACCCTAAATGCCTAAAACGGCGGTTTAAATAATAAACAATTTTAAAAACATCGCGGCTTTTGAGATTCAGTTGTCCAGATGTCGTGTAAGGCATTTAATGAACATGACGTTTGACATAAAACAGGGCACGTGGACAAAAATTATTTTAAAAAGGAAATAATATTATATTATATACTGAATCGAAATCCTATAGTATGTGCTGTTCTCCGCGTCGATACAGCGTTCCCCCTTAAAAGGTACTAATAGGTTTTAAATTCCATACAAAGAATATTTGGATTTATGTCGTATTCATGGGTCCTACAAAGATTCCCCCAATTATTGCACACATCACCGTAGGATTTATATGCCTTCGTCGCTCTGATCGTATTGATGTTTCGAGTGTACAGATAATTAATGTTGATATCAGTATTCACGGGTCTTACAAAGATTCCCCTCAATTGTTGAGTAAAAGCAAGAAATTTACTTACAGGAGTCCGCCGTAGTATTCCCAATTCGTTTCTTAGCATGTTGAATCTTGGCCGTGTCGAGAGGCTTGGTGAAAATGTCGCCACCGGATGTCTGTATGGACTTTTTCCAGACGAACATCCTTGTTCTCGACATGATTCCTGATGAAATGATGCTTCATGTTGATATGTTTAGTGCGCGAGTGTAAAACAGGATTGTGCGTGATTGCAATTGCACTCGTGCTATCACACATGATGGGAGTCTCTCTAGCAACGATTCCATAGTCTGACAGCTTGTTGCCGCATCCAAAGGATCTGCATACAGAGCCTACCAAGAAGATAGTATTCTGATTCACCGTGGAAAGAGAATTTGCCAATTGCTTCTTATCAACCAAGAAACGAGCCTAGGTCCAAGAAAGTGACAAGTTCCACTTGTACTCTTCCTATCTAGCTTGCAGCCTCCGAGATCCGAGTCGCCGTATCCAACTAAATCGAATCCGCCTTCCTTAGGGTACCACCCGCATCGACTGCCTTTAACGTATTTCAGATTCGCTTAGCCGTATTGAAGTGTGATTCCTTAGGTGCAACTTGGTATCTCGCACACACTCCAACAAAGATATCGATATCGGGCTCGCTAGCCGTTAGGTACAGGAGCGAACCAATGAGCTTCCTAGAGTGATTGGTCAAACGGCTTTCCGGCTTCATCAAGACTAATTTGCACGGAAGTGCTCATGGGGGTTGGCGAGGATTTGGAAGTGTTCATTCCAAATTTGTTGAGAAGCTCCTTGCCGTATTTCTCCGGTTGATAAATATACCGTAGGCATCCGCTTTATCTCGCAAACCTAGGAAATAACTAAGTTCCCCATCATACTCATTTCAAATTTGCTTTGCATGAGATGTGAGAACCTTTGACATAGAGCAAGGTTAGTTGAACCAAAAATAATATCATCAACATAAATTTGTACCATTAGAAGGTCATCTCCTTCCCGTATTTTGAACAATGTTTTGTCGACAGCACCTTTCTCAAATCCGTTGTTGGTTAGATATCGACGTGGTTTCGTACTGTGCTCTAGGGGCTTGTTTAAGTCCGCATGTGCTTTCCTTAGCTCGTAAACTAGATCGATACCGTCTGTGTTGGCAAACCCTGGTGGTTGTTCAACATAAACTTCTTCTGTAAGCTCTCCATTCAGGAAAGCACTCTTGACGTCCATTTGGTATACGATAAAATTCTTATGGGCGGCAAAGGCTAAAAATATCCTGATGGCTTCTAGTCTCGCTACAGGGGCGAAGGTTTCATCATAGTCGATTCCTTCTTCCTGACAATAGCCTTGTGCTACTAGTCTGGATTTGTTTCTTATGATAAGACCATTTCCATCCTTTTTGTTTCGAAATACCCATTTGGTTCCTATAACCGATTGGTGTGTTGGTCTGGGTACAAGATACCATACATTGTTTCTTTCGAAACCGTTAAGCTCTTCTTCCATAGATGTAATCCAATGAGAGTTGTTAAGAGCGTCTATGGTCGAAACAGGTTCGGATTGGGCTAAGAATACAGCAATAGTGCACATATTGAGTCTCCTAAGTTCGGATTGAGATTTCCATTCAGGAAATTGTGAGACTTCAGCATTAGATTCTTCTTGTGCACAAAGTACATTTCCTTGTGTACTGTATTCTCCTACGAGTAGAAACACCGCATTAATGTTTCCAATGATCAGCTCTTGCGGGTGATCTCTCAACCATCTTCGGTCGGGTTCTAGTTCGTGGTCCCGCATCAGATCGAAAGTTTCGTGGGAACGGCTTCACTTGTACAGCTTCACTTCATCCACATCGATTCTTACACTGCGGGGTTGATTTCTAAATCAACTACAGTTCAATGGGTGTAGGTGGATCCAAGATAGATAGATGGTGAATGTCCCGAGTGATATTATCTACTCCGTAGGGTCATGGTGTGGTTCGTCGAACACTACATGAATCGATTCCTCGATCGTCACCTCCTTTTATTAAAGATTCAAAGCTTTGCCGACGGAGGAGTATCCTACGAATATTCCTTCATCCGATTTTTCATCAAATGTTCTAAGTTGGTCCTTCCCATTGTTCAATACGTAACACCCGCATCCAAAATGTGAAAATACGAAACTAATGGAGTTTTGTTGTTCCATACCTCGTAAGTCGCTTTTGTTGTGATGCTTGTTGACGATACAATGTTTTGAGTGTAGCACGCTGTATTGGTTGCTTCACCCTTAAACGCTGCGGCAATTTGCTTTCGGCAATCATTGTCCTAGTTGCATCTTTCAACGTCCTATTCTTTCGCTCGGCAACACCATTTTGTTGAGGTGTTCGGGCAGCTGAGTACTCGTGCTGTATTCCATTCTCCGAACAGTATTGCTCTATAAAGCGGTTAGTAAATTCAGTACCTCTGTCGGAACGAATGCACACGATACTCGATGCTTTTTCATTCTGCAACTTTCTCAGGAGCTCGGGCAGCCTTGATGTTGTTTCCTTCTTCTTGCTAAGAAAGATCGTCCAAGCATACCTGGAATAATCATCAACAACAACCATACAATATTTCTTACCTCCCAAACTTACTGGGTCTACAGGACCGTAGAGATCCATGTGTAGCATTTCCAATACTCTTTGGGTTGAAAGGTAGGATTTGCTTTTCAGAGTTGACTTGATTTGCTTGCCTTTCTGGCATGGTCCGCAGACGCTGTCCTTCTTGAATGACACATCTGGCAAACCTCTTACCATACCCTGTCTTGAAAGTTTGTTGATTGTCTTGAAGTTGACGTGAGACATCCTCTTGTGCCATAGCCAGCTAAGATCTGCAGTGCCTTTGGCAACAAAACATGGAATTGAGGAGCTCATAGGCTTCCAAACAAGAATGTACATATTACCCGATTCGCTTCTGTAAGCACAACTTCCTTGGTTTGGGTGTTCTTGACTCTACAAATGATCTATATAGAACTTCACCGAGAACTGTTTATCATGAATCAAGCTAATACTAAGTAGATTATACCGTAAGCCTTCAACATATGCGACATCGGTGACTTTGAATTTCCCGACAAGTAGGTTTCCTTTCCTCTTGTTCTTCCTTTAGATTTATCACCGAAGCGAACTTTTGGACCGCGACCTTCTACAAAATCGTATAGCTTGCTCCTGTCTCCAAATCATGTGACGAGCATCCACTATCGAAGTACTGTATCCTCCTCTAGAATGTCCTGTAAGAAAGAAATTAAGTAGATTTAGGTCCCCTTTGATTTTTGGGTCCATGTATGTTAGTTCCTTTAGGTACCTGATTTTCCCGACAAAGAATTGGTTTATCGTAGGATGTACTGCACAAGATTGCGATATCTACGGGGCATATCCGTAGTTGTTATAATCATGATAATTATTATGCATGTAAAATTCGTGGATTATTATTATTATTCCAAGATTTAATGCCGTCTAGGAGGTGGAGCCATTTTCCTAGGCCTAACAGCTTGTCTTCCGGGTCTCCAGTTGGATTCCCAATGCCGTTGTTGATACCGAATCGCATCTCTGTCTTGAGGGATAACGGGGCTCCTGTATCCAATACCTCGGCGAGTCAGACCGATAGTACGCTGCAAGGGCCTTTGGTGGTTGGATACAGCCTTCCTTCCGAACGGCCGTTGACGCTGTTGATATGCTCTGGGAGCATGCTGTTGAGTGCGCCTCACAGGTTGAAATGGCTTATGATTCCGCTGTCTGGTATAGGTTTGCGGGGGCGGAATTGCAGCCTTCGGTTTTCTCGGTACAGCAGGTTCCTTTATAGGACTGGGAGTATCTTTCGATTCTGGAATGTGTTCCACACTCTTGACGAACACAGTACTAGTTTTACCTTTATTCGAACATGAGCTGTATCCTAAGCCACTTTTATCATGAGCATGTTGCCCAGTGCTCAGAATTTCTTCCATTCTTTTGGACGATTTTTCAAAAGACTTTAGAATGGTCTCAAGTTCATTTTCTCGCTTCTCGAGAGTTGTAATTTTGGTTTGTAGTAGAACCAAATCATTTGTCTTGCTCTCATTATGGGTTTTAACTGCATTTAGTTCATGAGCAAGTTTATGATTGCTCTCCATGAGTTTTTCGAAATCGACCTTGCTGGTTTCACAATCAAGAGACATATTATCATAGTTTATCTTCAAAGAGTCATTCTCATCTTTCAGCTCTAGATTTGTTAATTGAAGCTGTATATTCTCAGTTTTTAGACTCTCATGGGCTTTTTGAATGTTTTTGAATTCATTCATCATATTTTCGAAAGTATGAGATGCATTAGGTGGAATGACTGAGGTTGAACTTACCTCATCGTCGCTGTCTTCTCCTTCTGGAACATCTTTAGCCATAAAGCACATGTATGCTTTATCATCGAACTCATCGTCAGATGAATCACTTTCAGTGACCACCTGAAGACATTCTGCAGATTTGGATGGTGTGGGGGAGGCTTCTGATTCTCCAATCAGGGCCTTGAGCTTGTCTTTCCAAGCACGTCTTCTTTCATCTCGCTCTTGTTGCTCGGCCTCCGGCAACCTTTGGACTTTGGGATGAGGACATTTGTTTGCATAATGGCCTGGTTTCCTGCAGTTATAGAAAATGTTAGCATCGGATGATGTTTCTGTGCTTACCTTGAAGACAGGTTTGGGCACGTAGGAGTCTTTCCAGATCGCTTGATGAACTTTTTGAACTTATGCATTAGAAGCGCCATTTCATCTTGTGACAGATGTCGTTGCCGGCCAAGACTCTTGTGACCGGGCTTCGACGAGCTAGGCATGCTGTGTCGACGGTTCGATACAGCGGCGAGAGCTGTGACCTTTGAGGGAAATTCTTCAGCTTTCTCTCTTCTGTCTATGTCATACTCAAAAGCTTTAAGGTCAGAGAAGAGATCAAAAGTGGATATTTCATTAAGATTACATGAAACACGCATAGCTGTGGTCTTAATGTCCCATCGGGCTGGGAGAGATCTGAAAATTTTTAAGTTCTTCTCCTTTTGGGTGTAAATCTTGCCCAACGCTTCAAGTTCACCAACAATACCAGTAAATCTGAGGTCAAGTTCCTCAAGTGTTTCTGTTGGTTTCATTTCGAAAGATTCGAATTGCTGAGTGAGTTTTGAAATTTTGTTTTCTTTTGAGAGCTCAGTTCCCTCACAAATTAACTTGAGTTTATCCTGATTTCTTTGGTGCTTTTGCGCCTTTTACCTTTGAGAACGTGCCTTTGTCAAGAGTGACAAATAACGCGTTCTTAGCCACGTTGTCTAGATTAGCTCGCTTCCTCTCATCGGTTGTCCATTGCTCGCGTTCCTTCTCGAGCATTTCAAAGATGGGCTTGGCCCTCAATCCTTGCGTGGATTGACCTTCATAATCTTGATCGGACCATCTGTATAACAAAGATCATCTCTTCGTGCATTGCCGCAAGATGAGCTTCCATTCTAATTCTCCAATGCCAAATTCGTTAATAGAGAACATAGGGACTTTGTTAATCATAGAGGTATCCATACTGATAATATAGAAATGAAAGAAACTGTTTTGAAAATAAGTGATTTGAATCTGATTCGGTTAAAAGAAATACGACTGATTCTTTTTAGAATCAACCTCTCCGATACCACTTGTTGGTCACTTAAGTATACTGGATACAGTTTCGAAAAGTAGTTTAAACAACAAACTGTATGGAATCTAAATCTGAGTGCGTAGGAAGTCTGATACGCTTAGTTGCCGTGGATACAAGAACGACGTATTAGGTGTATACTTAATATATCACAAGAATTTCAAACAAGAAAAGTCAAGGTAAATGACACAAGAATTTAAGTGGTTCGAGGTAAACCCTCTACGTCCACCGGTCCTCCACACAGAGTAAAGTTTATTATATAATTATCATGCGTACACAACTACGTAATTATAAACAAACCTATCCTTGTATCGTTCACCTGATTGATACAAAGAATATCACTTTCAACCGTTCACACAGATTGGTTAAAGCTTCCTTCTTGACTAGCTTCTTCACACACAGCCCAAAGCTTCGTCCTTATTCGTCCCACACAGTCGAATAACTTGTTGAGTTCACAGAGCTCGGTTTTTACACGAGGTAAAATGTTAGGTAACCAAGTAAGAACAGTGACTTTGAATATCAAGATCTGATGATAGCTGTTCTTGATGTATGAGCACTGTATATCTCTTTCGTTCTAACTTGCAGTTTGCTCTGGAGATATGTTTGCTCAGATGATAACTTTGATAGCTTTTAGAGTTGGGTTACTTCAATAGATTTCGTGAGTGACTGTTCTTCAATGTCTTCAAGGATATATATAGCCTCTGAAGAAAGTATCCGTTGAGATGTCCGTTTGAATAAGATTTCTTTCAACGGGAATATGACATGATCCGATTTCGGGATTCTCAAGATTCGAAGACCGATGTATTTAAATACTTTATCTTTGAGTATTTAAATACTTCTTTTTTCAAAGGGACTTGAATTGTGTTCTTTCTTGTCGGTTTGTGAAGTGTATGGAAGGTGTCTGTATTTAGGGCATCTAGACAGTTTTACATACTTGTTCTTTTACAAGTCATCTTGCAGATCGACGAGCTTCACTTATGCTGATTCGAGGCTGATCTTCGATACATGATAGATCCTTGAATCTTCGATACAGTTTTCCATACTGTATTTGGCATATATGTCAAAACCTTTTCAATAACAAATAACAATCGATACAGGGATCGGATATCCCGGCAGAATCGATACAGGGTGTTTGTTTTTCCTAACAACAATTTTATCCACCGCATGAGTATTTTAAGATGGTTTTTGTTATCTTGCAAACCGAGTTTTGACATTTTGGTCTTGCATGTTTTGATAGTATTCTTATGACGGTATTTGATGTTTTATAAATGACTTTTGGGAGTATTTGAGAATATTACCGACTTCGGCCTTTTTGGCATTTTGATCATTCTTTTTAAAATGATTTTTAGCCTGGTGGGTTCCGGCACGGGACCCACGGCGCTGTAGTATCACGAATATTTTAAAGTGATGCTTTGAAATTTTCTAACATTGTGTAGAGCCATGATTTAATACCGTCATGTTAAATGGTCACGTATCTCGGTGGAGAATTCTTTCGAATAAACATTTTTGAAGAAGAGGAAAGATTTTCAAAATTTTGATATTTGGGACTCAACATTTTCGAAATATTTCAAATTAGTTACGAATTAATTTTCGATTTCCTTTTTTTTTTCTTTTATTCATCACTCGAAAATAATCTTTAGAGTCATTATGTAAACTTCCTCTTCCGAAATAAAAGACAGTGGTTACAAGTCTTGGGCGCAACGTGACTAGCCCCTTTTTCAAAAATTTGTTTTCATTAAGTGCATACATATAATGATCGTCTTCGTCGAGGAACTCGAACTTGACTTCATAAAACTCTATGCTTTACGATAGTACCGTTATTCTAAGGATGCTAACTAAAACTCGGGTTGATAATTGTGGTATATTGTACGACCGATAAACTAATACTGTTGATCGGTGTTATCCGTATTAGTATGTCAAGCCTCGGCGGACGTGGACGTGATGATGGAAATGGAAGCGGCAAGGTGGTTCGTACGACCACGATCCATGCAACGGTGATGGAGTATCTAGATCAATCGATATCCTATGAAATCTCCTCAGTGGTCGAGCCCACGAGCGAAGCCAAGAGACCGAGGATATCTGGGAAGTTTTGGGCAGAGCCTAAGGCTCCCAAACCCCAACGCTGCTCGAACGCTGCCTTCGCGATCAGGAGTGAACGCTTGGAATCCCAAGCCAGCATCGGTGACTCTCGGTAAGAAGGGAGGGTGCTTCAACTGTAACTGTCAGGGACATGTTCGTGCAAATTGTCCCTCTCCACTCTTGACTTGTTACCGGTGTGGGTGTGAAGGTCATCGGGAGAAACACTGTGAGACAGTTTCCGAATTGGCAAAGAATGCCGCCCTGAGAGAGAGCAGAGCAAGTGACTGGAGAATGTCCCGAAACCCTATGTCTCCTTCTGAAGAACCTAACATGGGAGGGTGAATATTTTGTAATATGCCCTAATCGTTGCTGTTTTGGACAATCGTGACTTTGATCGTTCTTCATTTCATTGCTCTATATTACCAACTCTTGCTGTTCTAAGTTCGGGATCGAAATGTTTTCTTAGTATGGGGAAATGTACTACCCGTACTCTTCATAGTATTTTCAGTGTTGGGTGACTTCCATTGCTGGTACTTCATCTATGACCCTCTCGATAATTTTTTTTTAAACTACCCTGTTGTACTTAGCCTACCGTTCTCCGAACGAATTTCAGAACCGTGTTGTTAGACTCCGTGAATTATTGCGGTCTTTCCACATCTGAGCTTGATTCTTGCAGAAATTTTGTTCGAAGCTAATATTCCCTCGCGTGCAATTGACACTTCTGAATGTGTTATGAACTTGGATTGTGGTTGGTTGAGCTCGAAACATGATTTTCAGGACGTCTGAACTATTTTGTGATTTTCTTCCCTCTGGGAGTTTTGGTATCCAAATTCATACTCCTCCACCTCAACTTATCGTGTTCCCATACATTTTTATCGCCTCGACTCACGTATCGGATGCTCCCTAGGTCAGTTCATCGTATTTCTGGAACCTTGCATTCGCGCTTTGCTCGTGATGAGTTGGGGCTGAGCAAGTAGTTATTTCCTTGATTGTTCCGCCGCTCTCTATTTTAAGTTTCGGGACGAAACCTCTTTTAAGGAGGGTAGAATGTAATACCCGCAAATTCGATTTCCGGTAATTTTCATTTTTCCGGCGGAGGTCCGTTTCGACAACTCTCTTGACACTGTTTTGGAATTCTGAACCTATTTTGTTCTTGGAGTTTCTCCGCTTAGACGGGTCTCGATGATGTTTTTGCGTAATTTCATCTTGTGTTATATTTTGTCTCATGTGCATTTGATTCTCGTTAAACTCGTTCGATTTCGTCATTTTCTTACTTCCATGAGTTCGTATGATTGAGTACAACATGTTGAGAGTTTCGGAGTGTTAATCCGACGTTGTATCGTGATTTTCGGATGTTTGGGCCGTTTTTGAAATTTCCTAGAAATTTAGGGAATTTGTTCCTTGTTCAACTTTGGTTGTGTACCTCAGATCGTTTTGGGGTTCCGTACTTCCATTTCGTGTTATTGTTGCCCAAATATCGATTCCTATTGCTTTTATTCTCTTTCCGGATCATTTTCGTCATTTTTAGGACCCGAGGGGGGGGGGGGTATGAGCCGCGGCACAAGGATTGTGCGCCGCGGCACACATACTACCCAGTTGTTGGCCGAGCAGTCAGCACTGTGCCGCGGCACAAGGATTGTGCGCCGCGGCACACGCTGAAGCCGGCCGCGGCACACTCGTCCGGCCGCGCACACCCGTGGCACTCGCCGGCTAAAACCTCTCAGCGTGCCTCGGCAAGATCCGGCAGGTGCCGCGGCACATGCCGAGTCGAGCCGCGCACACTCCGAATGAGCCGCGGCACAACGAGCGGTCACCACCACCGGGCGCAATTTGCCTCGTGCCGCGTACGCTTTATCTCGAGCCGCGGCACACGATGCGGCCGCGCTATAATCAAGGCGTTCAGCGAGATTCGCTCATTTGCTCTTTTTCTCCAACCGTGCGCGAGAGAGAGAGGGTTGAGAGGGGGATTTCTTCTCCATCCACCCTTTTGATTGTGTGTTTTTCTTCATCTTCCTTCGATCGTGTAGCTCGGATTGTGGATCTAGCACGTGTTCTTCGGATTATAGGGTTTGTATCTTCAAGAGGTAAGATCTCTTATACCCTAGTATGATTTTTGGGGAGGGTTTGCTGGTGATCTTGTGTTTTAATCCGAATTAACCGATGTTGTTGTTAGATTTTGATAGTACTCTCGTGACCCTTGGTTTTCTTGTTTTTGGTTGGGATGAAATTCCGTTTAATTCACCGTTAACCGATTTCAATTCCCTACGCACTCTTGGTGTTCGATGAATTGTCCCAACGGGTAGAACTAGGAGTAACTTCTTCGTATTCATGATCTTGAGATTGATTGTATATCATTATTGTGTTAGGGTCAGATTTGAGAGGATTGTTCGGACCGGAACCTATTCTTTCGTCGTCTCCTTCGCGTCGTATTACCAAGGCAAGTACCTCGATATACGAATTGTAACTGCGTGAAATCATTGTTGTTGAAGTGTATGAGTTTATATGGAGGTATATATATGTATGTGTATATATATATATATATATATATATATATGTGTTTATATATATATAGTTACATGTTAAATATATGTATGTATATACGTATATTAATATATATGTTTATGTCGGTGATCGACGAGTGTTGAATTCTACCATTAGTTGACGTGCTCAACTTGGATCGATGGGCGAACTATAGTTATTCATATAATATAGTGAGGTTATATATTTATATATATGTATATATCTATATATATAAATGTGTATATATATTCGGTTGAGTCGCAACATAGAGATATATGTGCGGTGTTGATTGAGTTTGATTGATAACGTGCGTGTTATTGTTTATTTGTGTGGATATGGATCATGGAGAAATTGTGTGACTTGATGTACCAAGTTGAAAATTGTTGTGACAATTGTCCGTGTGCTTGATGTTTGAACAATGTGGATACTTGTTGTGAGAAACGTCATATCCGGGAACCTCTGAGGGCGGGGCGGTGTACTCCGGCCTGGTGTACGCTGCAATGTGCGGCTCCATATGGGTGGTGAACGCCGGTGTCACCTAATGCGCGTGCAAGGGGCGGCTCTTGCGGGAGTGACGCCGGTGCGGTGACATGTTCAAGGAGCGGCCGACATAGTGGAGTGAACGCCGGTGCACAGTGAGCATGGAGGCGCCCGGCAGCTTATTGGTTACGGGTATTTGAGTGATAGCTAAGACCCGTTACCGAACGATGTTCGTATCTCAAATTCTTTCAACTCACTTTTAATGTTTGTCTTGATACAGACCGCAATCCGTGTTTTTGAAAGCTTGTTTCAAATTGTTTTTAAAGTGTTTGGTATCAGGGTTAATTAACCAAGGAGGTTTGACGAAATCTCCGAGGGTTAATTAATCGGGGTCTTGAGCAGATATGTCGAATGAGAGTTTTGTACCTTTGATTGTATTGTGGTGCTATTCTGTTTTGGGTCGAGGACCCTGTGGAATGTTGAGATGATTGATTTCATGATGATGTTATTTGGAATGGGTTGAGAACCCTGTGTGATGTTGTAATGATTTCGTTTGTGACGGTGTTCTATAAATTGGGTCGAGAACCCCAAATAAGTTGACTTGGTTTTTGTGTAATCGTTTTCCATACGTTGGGTCAAGGACCCGAGAGTTTTTGAAATTATTTCCAAAAGCATCCCCATTCGATTTTTGTTTAAAACCCCAAGACGACCCGAGTCATTAATAATGTTTTCAAACTATTTTATCAAAATACTTTTTCCTTTTTTATAAAATGGATTTTCAAATTTAATCTTTTGACTCCTTGGGCTCGTCCAAAGTTTGATTGGCGTTATGTTCCATATAGAGAATATGACTATGTGATTATTTTTCACCTTGTGTATGCGAGTGCTATACTGTGTTAACTTTGGGAATGTATGGTTTGTGTTAAAGCTTCACGATGGTTGAATTTTGTGTTGTTACTGTCGTATATCTTGTATATTATGTACTTGCACTAGCAAAATTCCGCTTGCTAACCCCGAGTTTTCTGGTGGGTGCCTGTTATGCGCTCGTGTTTTGGCATGGGAGCAGTCACGGGATTGGCTTGGAAGGAGATGGAAGACGACGATGCTAATCACACCAGAGTCAGAGTCTTTTCTTTTGTTTCATTTTGGTCGGTATTTTCTTTGTCGTTTGAGTATTCACCCTTGCATGGGTGTAGTTATCGATTTTTAAATTGAGTTGTCATTCTTTTCTGTGTTCAAGTTTATTGTTGTCATTGTTGTATGAATGTCGTTAGTTTATGAATTGGTTTAAGACCTTGTCGGTCTACCTTGTATTAAATTTTGACCCCGGTCGGTCAATCTTTGAGTAGTCTTTTGGAGTTTAGCCTGGTGGATCCTTGTGATAAGGGTCTACGGCGTGTGACATTCCCGGGTCGTATTCTGGGGGTGTTACATGAGAAGGAATTTCTGGTGGAATGATATGAAGGAAGAGGTCGCACAGTTTGTAGCGAGATGTTTGACTTGTCAGTAGGTCAAAATCGAGCATCAGCGACCGGCTGGGTTGTTGCAGTCACTTCCCGTTCCGGAATGGAAATGGGAAGATATATCGATGGATTTCATTACGAGTTTTCCGAGATCGAGGTCAGGCATGAATATGGTATGGGTGATTGTTGATCATTTGACCAAGTCGGCACACTTTCTGGGCATCAAGGAAACTTGGGGCCTGGAGAAGTTAGCTCGTGTGTTTATCGCGCAGATTGTGAGGATTCACGGTACTCCGAAGTCTATTGTTTCGGATCGTGATGGTCGTTTTGTATCGCACTTCTTGCAGGCGGTGCATAAGGCGTTGGGTACCCGTTTGCATTTGAGTACCTCTTTTCATCCCCAGTCAGATGGACAGTCGGAACGCACTATCCAGACGTTCGAGGATTTGTTGCGTGCTTGTGCTCTCGATTGGAGTAGTGACTGGGAGGAGCATTTGCCATTGATCGAATTCACGTACAATAATAGTTGGCATGCGTCGATTCGGATGGCACCGTTTGAGGCACTTTATGGGCGGCGATGTCGATCACCGATTTGTTGGAATGAGACGTCCGATTTAGTCGGGACCGAGCTGGATGTCGTTTTAGAGACGAGGCGGAAGATAGAATTAATTCGGGAACGGATGTTGACTGCCCAGAGTCGACAGAAGTCATATGCCGACGTCCGTCGTCGACCTTTGGAATTCGAGGTGGGAGACCACGTTTTGCTAAAGGTGTCGCCGACGAAGGGAGTTTTTCGTTTCGGGAAGAAAGGGAAGTTGAGTCCGAGATTTATTGGACCCTTCGAGATTCTCGAGCGAGTCGGTGGGTTAGCATACCGTTTGGCGTTACCCCCGGACCTGAGTCATGTTCATAGCGTTTTTCATGTTTCCCAGCTGAGGAAATATGTCCCGGATCCGAGTCACGTCATCGATTATGGTGATATTGATGTCACCGAGGATATTACTTTTGAAGAGCATCCTTTGAAGATTTTGGAGCATCGAGAGAAACGACTGAGGCATAAGACCATTCCCTTAGTCAAGGTGCAGTGGTCGAGACACGGTGTCGAGGAGGCAACTTGGGAAACCGAGGATAGCATGCGTGCTAGGTACCCTGAGTTGTTTGTTTCTTAAGTTTCGGGACGAAACTTATTTTTAGTGGGGTAGAATGTAATATCCGCATCTTTCTTTCCCTTGTATTTTCATTTTCGGTGTATTTCTCGATTGTAGTAACCCTCGTGTATCTTTCAGTGTACCTTTCCTGTCATCTATTGATATGATTCTCATTGTTGTCGTGCGAAACCGCCATTTCGGGGTTGCCGTAGATCCATTTCGTGTTTTTGTTTCCCAAATATTGATTCCTATCGCTTTTATTCTCTTCCCGGATCATTTTTCATCATTTTAGGACCCAAAGGGCGTGTGGGCCGCGGCACAAGGAGTGTGCGCCGCGGCACACACATTTTTTCAGTTTTTTGCCGAGCGGACTGTACTGTGTGCCGCGGCACAGCCGTCCGGGGCCGCGGCACACTGCCGAGTCAATGCCGCGGCACACCCGTCCGGCCGCGGCACACTCGTGTGGCATTTTCGGCCAAAACCCGACTGTACCGGGTGCCGCGGCACATGTCGGCTGGGCCGCGGCACACTGCCGAACCCTGGGAGCAATTTTTTGGCCTGTGCCGCAGCACACTTCAGCTGGTCCACGGCACACGATGCGGTCAACCCTATAATTGCGTTGTTTTGAGCGAGAGCAGCTCATTTCTTCCTTCTTCTTCCATTTACGCGAGAGAGAGTGAGAGAGGAGGTGAACTTCTCATCATTCATCAATTGGGGGTTAATTTTCATCATTCTCCTTCGGTTGTGAACCCCGGATAATCAATCTAACGCGTGTTCTATGGATCATAATACTTGGATCTTCAAAGGTAATATCTCTTGGAACCCTACCTTTTGGATAATTGGGGGTTTTGGGGTTTTTGTCCGATTCTTTCCGTTTTGTTGGTGGATTCTTGATGAATACGATTAATATTGTTAGTATCATTAACTTTCCTACGGATTCATGGTATATTTTGTAGTTTTTACGGAATCGAGAGGGTTTGGTTGTGTAACGCCCCAATTCACAAAGGGGACATTACACGCCGTAGAACCCTCTTGAGGTCTACCAGGCTAACACATGACACATAACCACGATGAAAACCCCAAAAGATGCACTCAAAAGTAAATAGGGCCGTGGCCTCGGCCAAATCATTTCAACGGAATACATAAAACATAATGTAAATATCAATTCGATGCCCACGCAGGGGACTTAAACCAAGTTCAAGAATAAACAGTTTAATTCCAATACTCGACATATGCAATATCCAAACATAGAAATAAACAAAACAGACTCGAGCCACTATCATCAAGCCATCCCGTCCTTCGCGTGCGTGCCTGGTGCTCGCTCCTCGCCTCTCCGCAGACTAAATGCATAAGACGCATTTCCCCCATTTAAGGGGTTAGCATTCGAATAGCTAGTGCAAGTACACAATTACACCACATTATATACAAAAATGCGGTTTTACACAATCATCTCAACATAAGTCATTTGCCACATATATATTCCGGAATACTACATTGGCAATCAAATCAGTTTCCAATCATCGCGATATCACAAAATCACAACTGGTATCCCATGGCCGTACCCCTTAGTATCGACCCCCAGACATCCCGTCGAACGCTCCGGGTGGGATACCACTTCCGCGGCCGTACCCCTTAGTATCGACCCCCAGACATCCCGTCGGACACTCCGGGTGGAAGTTCAATCACACACGCACACATGTTCCCTTCCGCGGCCGTACCCCTTAGTATCGACCCCCAGACATCCCGTCGGACACTCCGGGTGGAAGGAACACATCTCACGCACCCAAAAATTCACCATTCATAATTCATTTCGAAAATCACAATATACATAATGAAATGTAATGCATGTACTTGCCTTGAATGAAACGAAACGAAGGAAACGACGACGGAATAGGTTTCGGTCCGAACAATCCTCCCAAATCCAATCCTAACACAATAACGGTATACACAAGTCTCAATAATGCGGAAAGGTAAGAATTAATCCTAATTCTACCCGTTGGGACAATTCGGCCACCAAGAGTGCAAAAGGAAATGAAATCGGTCAATGGTATAACAACGGGATTTCATCCCAACCAAAAACAAGAAAACCAAGGGTCACGAGTATACTATCAATTCTAACAACAACATCGGCTAATTCGGATTAGAACACAAAATCACCACCAAACCCTCCCCAAAATCATACTAGGGTTAAAGGAATTCTTACCTCTTGAAGAATCAAGCACTCAAATCCGAAAACCACGTGTTAGATCCGCAATCCGAGCCACCCGATCGAAAAGAGAGGAAGAAATCTACACAATAAGTGGTGTATGGAGGAACTCTCCCTCTCAAGACTCTTTCTCTCTCGCACGGTTGAAGAAGGGGAGGAAATGGGCGATTCTCGCTGAATAAGAAGCGAGATATAGCGCCGACCGCGCCGTGTGCCGCGGCTCACTAAACTGCGTGCCGCGGCACGAGCCAAAATTGCCCCGGTGGTCGGCCGACCGCTCGTGCCGCGGCTCATCTGAAGTGTGCCGCGGCTCGACTGCATGTGCCGCGGCATGCCGGATCAGTGCCGCGGCACGCGGCATACCGATTTTGGCCGGCAAGTGTCACACGGGTGTGCTGCGGCCGACAAGTGTGCCGCGCATCGACTGTGTGCCGCGGCGCAAGACAATCCTTGTGCCGCGGCACACTGCAGACGCTTTGTTTAGGCAACACCGGGCGATGTGTGTGCCGCGGCTCACAATTCTTGTGCCGCGGCCCACACCCCTCGGGTCTCAAAACGACGAAAAATGATCCTAAGGAGAATAAAAGCAACAGGATCGATATTTGGGCAACAATAACACGAAATGGAAGTACGGAACCCAAAACGATCTGAGGTACACAACCAAAGTCGAATAAGGGACAAATTCCCTAATCTTCTAGAAATTACAAAAACGGCCCAAACAACCGAAAAGTCACGACACAACGCCGGATTAACAATCCAAACTCGCAACATGCTCTACATAAGCATACGAACTCATCAAGTAAGAAAACGACGAAATCGAACGAATTTAACGAAACGAATACACATGCGAGAATATAACACGAGATGAAATTACACAAAAACATTATCAAGACCGTCTAAACGGAAAACTCCAAGAATAAAATAAGTTCATAATTACAAAACAAAGGCAAAGTAGTTGTCCAAACGAAAATGCACCAAAAGAAAGAAATTACCAAGGATAGAAAACGCGATATTACATTATCCCCTAAAAATAAGTTTCGTCCCGAAACTTACAACACGAATAATTCGGGGTATCTCGACCTCATACTCTCCTCTGTTTCCCACGTGGCCTCCTCGGATCCATGCCTCGACCACTGCACTTTGACCAAAGGGATGGTTTTGTGCCTGAGTTGCTTAACCCGACGCTCTACGATCTGAATCGGCCTCTCCTCGAAGGTAATGTCGGGCCCCAACTCGACCTCTCCAAAATCAATAATATGGCTAGGGTCCGATACGTACTTCCTAAGCTGGGAAACATGAAATACGTTATGCACGTGGCTCAGGGACGGCGGCAAGCCTAACCGATACACGAGTTCTCCAACTCTATCTAAGATCTCAAACGGCCCGATAAATCTCGGACTAAGTTTACCCTTCCGACCGAAGCGGTAAACTCCCCGTGTCGGCGACACCTTAAGCAAGACGTGATCTCCCACCTCAAACTCCAACGGTCGGTGACGTGTATCGGCATAAGACTTCTGCCGACTCTGGGCCGTCAGCAATCTACCACGAATCAGGGTAATCTTCTCCCTCGTCTCAACTATCGCCTGCTCGATCGATTAGCTCGGACGTATCATCCCAACACAACGGTGATCCGCACCTCCTTCCATACAACGCTTGAATGGTGCCATTTTGATCGAGGCATGCCAACTATTGTTATACGTGAACTCGATCAACGGCAAGTGTGTCTCCCAATCATCCTTCCAATCTAATGCACGGGCTCTCAACATATCTTCTAGTGTCTCAGATCGTCCGCTCGATCGTCCGTCTGTCTCGAGGGTGGTAGGATGTACTAAGTCTCAACTCGGTTCCCAAAGCTCTATGAACGGCTCGCCAAAATGTGATATGAATCGCCATCACGATCCGAAACAATGCTCTTAGGGGTCCCATGCAATCTCACTATTTCCGCAACAAACACTCGTGCAAGCCTCTCCGCCCCCAAGTGTCCTTTATACTCGGAAAATGAGCTGATTTGGTTAGTCGATCAACAACGACTCCAAATCATGTTCATCCCCGTCCGAGTCTTGGGCATATTGGTAATGAAATCCATAGAAATATCCTCCCATTTCCACTCCGGATAGGAAGTGGTCGTAATAGCCCAGCGGGTCGCCGATGCTCAATCTTAACTCGTTGAGTCAAACACTTCGCCACAAACTCGCTAACATCCATCTTCAAATTACTCCACCTGAGTTACTCCTCACGTCCTTGTACATTTTACTCGTACTGGGATGTATGGAGTAGGGCGTGGTATGAGCTTCGCTCAAGATCTTCTCGTCTCACTCATTATCACATGGTACACAAAGTCCGCGAAACCTCAAAACTCCATCATCGTGAACCACAAATCCAGGGCTTTCCCTTTCCTCACATCCTCCTCACTGGACCAAAAACGGATCGTCATATTGCTTCGCCTTGATATCGTCGATCAAGGACGAAGTGATCTCTAATGCACATAATCGGCCCGAACTCTACGAACCCAAACCTCAATATTCGACGGATGAAATCTCGCCGGATCTTACTCTGCGTTGTAAGTACCTCTAACATCGCAAAGCCATCGGTTTTACGCTCAACGCATCGGCCACTACGTTGGCCTTACCAGATGGTAAAGTATCTCGAGGTCGTAATCTTTAATTAACTCTAACCACCTACGCGCCTCATGTTCAACTCTTTACGGCTGAAGATGTACTTCAAACTCTTGTGATCCGTAAAATCTTACATGATGACCCATAGAGGTAGTGCCTCCAGATTTTTAAGGCGAAACGACCGCACTAACTCCAAATCGTGCGTGGGGTAGTTTACTTCATAAGGTTTCAATTGGCGGGACGCATAAGCAATCACTCTGTCTCTCTGCATCAAAACACACCTAGACCAAGGCCCGAAGCATCACTATACACTACGAAGTCCTCGTTCCCCGAGGCAATGCTAAAGCGGGCGCGGTAGTCGACGTCTCTTTAACTCGTCAAGGCATCTGCTGTCTGCCTGTGATCCACTCGAACTTCGAGTTTTAGAGCAACCGAGTGAGTGGTCTAGCGATCTTAGAAAATCCCTCAACGAATCTGCGGTAATAGCCGGCGAGACCCAGAAAACTCCTCACCTCCTTCACATTCTTAGGCGGCTCCCAAGCCATCACCGCTCTATCTTCTCGTGGATCTACCCGAACTCCTCTCGAAATCACGTGCCCGAGGAACGTCACTTCCTCGAGCCAAAATTCACACTTAGAGAACTTCGCGTACAACCGCTCGATCCTCAAAGTGTCTAATACAATTCGGAGATGTAAGGCGTGATCCTCCCGACTCCATGAATAGATAAGAATATCGTCGATAAAAGCGACTACGAATTTGTCCAGATACTCAATAAAAACCTTGTTCATCAACCGCATGAACATCAACTGGGCATTGGTTAGCGAAGGCATAACCACAAACTCGTAATGGCCATATCTCGTCCGAAGGCGGCTTTGAACATCGACGTCCCGAATTCTCAATCGTAGTAGCCCGATCGCAAATCAATCTTGAAAAGACTGCCGCCCCAAGCCGATCAAACAAATCGTCAATCCTGGGCAAAGGGTATTTATTTTTGATGGTCAGCTTGTTTAATTCTCGATAATCGATGCATAAACGAAGCGACCCATCTTTCTTCTTAACGAAAAGTACGGGTGCACCCCAAGGCGATGCGCTCGGTCGAATATACCCTTTATCTAGCAATTCTCCCAACTGGTTCTTCAACTCTAACATCTCCGACGGTGCCATACGGTACGGTGCTCGAGAAATAGGGGCTGCATTCGGCTCTAGATCGATAGGAAACTCCACCTCTCGCTGTGGTGGTAATCCCGGTAAGTCGTCTGGGAAGACATCGGGATACTTACTAACAACTGGAATTGACGACATGTCGACTCTACCATCTTTCGCCTTCAGGGCATAGCACCAGTAGCCGACACAGCCCTGGTTCAGAAGTTTCATCGCCTTCAAGGCGCTAATCACGCTCCCCGATCTACCCGGATTACAGCCGACGAGAGTATGCTCGGTGCCATCCTCGGCCACGATCGAGATAGTACGAGTCCGATAGTTCATGATAGCACCGTGACGCTCTAACCAATCGTCCCCGAGGATTAAATCCTCACACTTAAGGTCGATAACGATGAGGTTCGAGGGCCAATCTCGGCTCCCGATCCTCACGGGGCAATCCCTAACTTCCCGGTCCCCAACCATACGATCCCCGCTAGGCGTACCCACCACAAACGGTTCACACTCAAACAAGCAGTTAAAGCCAATACGATTCACACAATCCGACGCAATAAAGGAATGGGTAGCACCCGAATCGAAAATCACTGAAACTGGATGAGTAAGGATCTGAGTCGTACCAGACGCTACCGGACTGTCTGCCTCCTCTGTGCGCCTCAACTGATACAGTCTGGGGACGACTGAACCCGAGCTCGAGGCTGCGCGGCGATCCGGCTGTCCCCGACCTCTACCGCGACCCGAACCCTGCGGAACCTGAGTAGCTGGAGTATTATGATCCCTCAGATCGGTAGTGGTAGTCGGAACTCTAGCGACCCTGGTGGCTCTCTCACAATGAGCCGCCCGATGCCCGGTCTGCCCGCAAGTGAAGCAAGCAACGGGGGGAAAAGGACAATCCTTCATCAAATGCTCATATTGGTTGCAGTTAAAACAAACCCTGGCACCCGAAGCGACGGACTGAACTGAACGGTTACCCTGAGATCCACCGGCCTGATGGAACGGCCTCTTCCCCGGTGTGGGAGCAGAACGAGACCTCGAAAACTGACCACCCTTCCCGGTCGAGAATCCACCGGTAGTCTTCTGCTTCTTAGCTTCCGAAACCGACTCTGATTCCGGAACCGCCATCTCGATCGCTAGGGCGCGATCCTGGTATTCTTTCAAAGTGGCACACATGAGCGGTGCCATACTCTGCCTAATATGCGGCTTCATGCGCATATTGAAGTAACGGATTTTATCGGCCTCCGACCTCACCTGATCTCTCACGAAACCCAACTGCTGATTGTAAGTAATGATGGCCTGAGAAATAGGCACGTCCTGAGGTGTAGCGGTGAAGAACTCCACAATTCTGCGCTCCTTGACTGGCGGCGGACAATACTCTGCTTCCATAGCAGCCTTGAATTCCTCCCAAGTAGCTCGACGGTCTCTGGGCACAACGGCCTCCCACCATTCCGCAGCTTCCTTATCCAGGAGGTACTGGCAATATGTACCCTCGTCTTCGTGACAAGCTACGGCATCGAAGGTCCTGGACAACGAAAGAGCCAATTCTCCCAACCGAGGGAGTCGGAGGATCCGGAGAAACGAGGAGGGTGCATCTTAGTCACCGTCTCAAGCCACTTACTAGCCTCCTCTTAGGTGTCGGGGCGGATTAAGCGTCCACCCCGAGCTATCTCGAGTAAGTTGGGCTACCAAGCTGAATCTGTGATACGGCCCGGCGTCGGCATTATTACCCGACGGCACTGAGTGAGAGGCTGAGTCCGCAGAGGACTGAGAAAGTGAGCCCTCCTCATTATCAGCACCCCGACCACGGCCTCGGCCGCGTCCCCTAGCCGGTCTACCACGACCTATCAACATACTGAAGGAAAATAAGAAAAGGACAAGATCAGAAAGATTCACAATTCACAAAGTTGGTAACACAAGTCACGATTCCGAACAGCGCAAGAAAACGAATTACACAGATATAAGAGTTCAAGGAGACTTACAACCACGGGTCGCACGAAAAGACGGTAGAATGATGATATTAGGCTCAATGACTGACTCTAATGACGCAACTGACAGACCCAAAATTCACCGACAGCCTAGGTATTCAAAACCTAAGGCTCTGATACCATAAATGTAACGCCCCAATTCACAAAGGGGACATTACACGCCGTAGAACCCTCTTGAGGTCTACCAGGCTAACACATGACACATAACCACGATGAAAACCCCAAAAGATGCACTCAAAAGTAAATAGGGCCGTGGCCTCGGCCAAATCATTTCAACGGAATACATAAAACATAATGTAAATATCAATTCGATGCCCACGCAGGGGACTTAAACCAAGTTCAAGAATAAACAGTTTAATTCCAATACTCGACATATGCAATATCCAAACATAGAAATAAACAAAACAGACTCGAGCCACTATCATCAAGCCATCCCGTCCTTCGCGTGCGTGCCCCGTGCCTGCTCCTCAGCTCTCCCGGTACCTGAAATGCATAAGACGCATTTCCCCCATTTAAGGGGTTAGCATTCGAATAGCTAGTGCAAGTACACAATTACACCACATTATATACAAAAATGCGGTTTTACACAATCATCTCAACATAAGTCATTTGCCACATATATATTCCGGAATACTACATTGGCAATCAAATCGCCTCAATCATCGCGATATCACAAAATCACAATCGTATCCCATGGCCGTACCCTTAGTATCGACCCCGGACATCCCGTCGAACGCTCCGGGTGGGATACCACTTCCGCGGCCGTACCCTTAGTATCGACCCCGGACATCCGTCGGACACTCCGGTGGAAGTTCAATCACACACGCACACATGTTCCCTTCCGCGGCCGTACCCCTTAGTATCGACCCCGGACATCCCGTCGGACACTCCGGTGGAAGGAACACATCTCACGCACCCAAAATTCACCATTCATCATTCATTTCGAAAATCACAATATACATAATGAAATGTAATGCATGTACTTGCCTTGAATGAAACGAAACGAAGGAAACGACGACGGAATAGGTTTCGGTCCGAACAATCCTCCCAAATCCAATCCTAACACAATAACGGTATACACAAGTCTCAATAATGCGGAAAGGTAAGAATTAATCCTAATTCTACCCGTTGGGACAATTCGTCGGACACCAAGAGTGCAAAAGGAAATGAAATCGGTCAATGGTATAACAACGGATTTCATCCCAACCAAAAACAAGAAAACCAAGGGTCACGAGTATACTATCAATTCTAACAACAACATCGGCTAATTCGGATTAGAACACAAAATCACCACCAAACCCTCCCCAAAATCATACTAGGGTTAAAGGAATTCTTACCTCTTGAAGAATCAAGCACTCAAATCCGAAAACCACGTGTTAGATCCGCAATCCGAGCCACCCGATCGAAAAGAGAGGAAGAAATCTACACAATAAGTGGTGTATGGAGGAACTCTCCCTCTCAAGACTCTCTCTCTCGCACGGTTGAAGAAGGGGAGGAAATGGGCGATTCTCGCCGAATAAGAAGCAGATATAGCGCCGACCGCGCCGTGTGCCGTGGCTCGGCTAAAGCGTGCCGCGGCCAGGCCAAAATTGCCCCGGTGGTCGGTGCCGACGCTCGTTTTGCCGCGGCTCATCTGAAGTGTGCCGCTCGGACTCGGCATGTGCCGCGGCTGCCGGGATCGTGCCGCGGCACGCGGTCTGATCGATTTTGGCGGCAAGTGTCACGGGTGTGCGCGGCCGGACAAGTGTGCTGCGGCAGACTCGGCTGTGTGCCGCGGCGCACAATCCACGTGCCGCGGCACACAGTCTGCTTTGTTTAGGCAACAATCGGGCGATGTGTGTGCCGCGGCTCACAATTCTTGTGCCGCGGCCCACACCCCCTCGGGTCTCAAACGACGAAAAATGATCCTAAGGAGAATAAAAGCAACAGGATCGATATTTGGGCAACAATAACACGAAATGGAAGTACGGAACCCAAAACGATCTGAGGTACACAACCAAAGTCGAATAAGGGACAAATTCCCTAATCTTCTAGGAAATTACAAAACGGCCCAAACAACCGAAAAGTCACGACACAACGTCGGATTAACAATCCGAAACTCGCAACATGCTCTACATAAGCATACGAACTCATCGAAGTAAGAAAACGACGAAATCGAACGAATTTAACGAGAAACGAATACACATGCGACAGAATATAACACGAGATGAAATTACACAAAAACATTATCAAGACCCGGTCTAAACGGAAAACTCCAAGAATAAAATAAGTTCATAATTACAAAACAGTGCCAGGCGAGTTGTCCGAAACAAAAATGCACCAAAAGAAATAAATTACCAAGGATAGAAAACGCGGATATTACAGGTTGTGGCTCGCCCTCGTTGTTATTTTTGTACGAATATACATGAATCGTAGGCGGGATTTCGGGTGTATTCCATTTCCGTGTTCGTCTAGAGTTGGTTGTAATTATGTTCTTCGAATCGTTAGGTTCGGTTCCGTTGGTTCTTAATGTTCGTCGGTGATTATCCTTTCCGTTCGTTGCGTCATCAATTACTCAAGGCAAGTATTTTTGGAAACCTTTATGCTTAACGTGAAATGGTAATGTATATTGTGTGTGATTGTGCTCACCCCGGGAGGGTCCGACGTGGCCTCGGGGGAATCTATGACTTCACTCTGGATTCATGAGTTTGTTTAGCTAGCCAGCCCGGGAGGGTCCTTAGAGGCCTCGGGTGGGATTTGTGGCTTCGTCCCTATCCTAGGCGATGCATGTGCGTGATTTGTTTTATGATATGGCCAGCCCGGGAGGGTCCTTAGAGGCCTCGGGTGGGATTTGTGGCTTCGTCCCGGTCCTAGGCAAATGTGATTGTGACCGTTTGTTTCCGGAAAAGACATGTCTGGTTTTGGTTTTTGAAATGATATTGGTGCATGTACTATGAAATGTGTAAGCGATTGGTTTGCCTAGATTACTTGTACTAGCGTAATTGCTAACCCCTGTGGGGACCCGTTTTGGGGAAATTCTTGTTATGGATTTCAGGTTATGATTATCCGGACGAGCGAGCACCGGGACAGTACGAGGATGTTGGCCAGGGTCGTTGACATGTGCATTTGGGTCTTCTTATTTTTCCTTCGTTTACTTCGATTTGGTTGTTTCCCATTTTTATAAACTTATAGATTGTGCTCGCGAGTACTTAGGCTTTTCATTTTAAACTCCGTTTTGTATCATTTCAAATTGTTACATTATTGGATGATGCTTATTTCACCGGTTGCTCCGGGCGTATCTTTATATGTCATATTATTAAAATGTGTGTCCTCGCTAACCGAAAGGGTTAGTCGAGTGGGGTTTTTCTTATTGTAGCCTGGTGGGTCCCAGTTAGGGTTCCACGACGCTGTAACATACTCCGAATATCTCGGGGTGTTACATTCTGTCGGTCGTGACCGACCTTATCCGGACAGCTGGACAGCCTTATCCGGACAGCTGGCCGAGAAGCTTCTGCCGGTCGTGACCGACCTTATCCACACAGCCTTATCCGGACAGCGCCGAGAAACTTTTGTCAGCGGTGACCAGCATCTGTCGGTAGGCGTGTCCGGCGGTGACCGGTAGATGTCTGTCAACTTGGCTCAGCCGGTTCGACCCCTTCCCGGTGTCCAAATTCGATTTTCCGACCTGTTCCGGACTCGTCGGAGTTAAATATTCGATATGCTCGGAACAGATTTTCGATAATAATAATAAAATAATTTAATATTATTTTTGCAATATAAGTGTTTTGTAATGAAATTTTATCGTATCAAATTCGTCGGAACTTTTCGAAATCACTTTCATAAATTCTAAAAATGATCCTTATAATTTATTTTGAAATCTTTTCCTTTTAAGTCCTTCATTTTATGCTAAGAACGTATCGGTCCAAGTATCGGACAACCTGTAAATATTAAAAAATCAAAATCCATGATCGTTAGCAAAATAAATAGCATTTAAATAAGTATTGGAGCGTTACAATCCTCCCCCCTTTAAAAAATTTCGTCCTCGAAATTGAGCTTCGTAAAGAACTTTGAAAATCTGTATCAAACTTTGTATGAGTATTTTCATCATTAACTTTAAAAATATTGTGTCAGCAAAAATCACTTTGAAGTTTCTTTGAAATCATATTTTGTCCCTTTCGGACAACATTTATACTTTCACATATCCTTTCAAATATTTTGCCGACACAATCATTCTATACTCATACCATAATTTTTAAGTTTTCATAAAAGAGTGAATACTTGAAAACATTACCTCAGAGTCGACGTTGGGCAGCAGCGGTGAACCACATATTCTCCCGATATAATCATGCCGCAATTATTCGTTATACTTTTAAAAATAAGAAAGTTTTGAAATATCTTGTTTTGTATAAGTAAATCTTTTTTTTAAACCTCCTTAATTGTATAGTCCCATACCTATACAGTCTTGGAATACCTCTCGTTCTGGTGAGAATTCGGTTCAGTCATGTCCCCCTCCACCTAGAAGCCTTGCCAGGAACCGCTCGTTGTCACTCCCCTTTCTCGGAGCCGCTCATTGTCCGTGTCCTTTTTTATTGCACCGGCGATCACTCCCCGCCCTCGTCGGTCCCGGGTGTCACATGTTCACCAGCTTCCGCTTGGTTCATTCCCAAATCTCACCGTACTGAGAGAGGTCTTGCTCCGATACCATTCTGTAACGCAGTGGCTTTCTTAATTAAAAAGAACGTTACACAGCTCATTTTTTTCCTTAAAAATTTTATATAAATTCGGAGTATTTGCGGAAGCATTTTAGTCAGTAAATATTCAATAAAACTCATTTATTCAACCATCAGTACAGTTTTACAAAAACATGGGAAATCACATATTCGGACATAGTCCGTTGAAATTATATTCGTTGAAGAACATCAAGTATTTCATAAAAATAATAATAATTACGGCGACAACATCTTTTATTCTTTAGAACTTCATCGTGTTGGGAGTATGTATTCATCTTCTGCTTGTCCCGTTCGTCGATTCCTTAGCCTGAAAAACATAAATGACGAGGTGTGACTATGCGAGCATACTCAGTGAGATTAAACCCTTATAAATCGTCAAAATCATGTTGTGTAATGCACACAAACATTCTTATCTGTGTGAGACTCGTCTCGGATTTCTTTCATTCTTTCAACCCCTCGCGGGTCGTCATGTTACACGACACAACGATGACTGTAACATATTAAAACAGTATAACCTCACCTCGTTTGCTGAAATCTTGAAATATCTTCCTTTGAATTTGGCTCGGTTGTCCTTCTTGGATCCCGGATACGCTTCTCCTAGCACTTGAAAATACTTTTTCATATTTCCGGTCATAAATTCTTGATGTAAAATCTGAAATCTCTTTGAGGACTTTTATCAAACACCTTTTAAAAACTGTAAGATTTGAGCTTCCTGTTTCATCGGGCTTTTTGAAGCCTTTATAATTTTTGGAAGAGAAATATGTTACGGCAGTTTTATAGTAGAGGTCCAGAGATTCAAATTGATATGTGATATGTACAAAAACACGCCCGGTAACATGTATAACTAGGGGTTCAAAGTCGGCTGAAAATCAACCTTACTTGGACAGCTGGAGGCCTTATCCGGACAAATGGCCGAGAAGCTTCTGTCGGTCGTGACCGACCTTATCCGGACAAATTTGGGACCTTATCCGGACAGTGGCCGAGAAGCTTCGTCGGTCATGACCGACCTTATCCACACAGCCTTATCTGGACAGCGCCGAGAAACTTCTGTCGGCGGTGACCGGCATCTGTCGGTAGGCGTGTCCGGCGGTGACCGGTAGATGTCTATCAACTTGGCTCGGCCGTTTCGACCCCTTCCCGGTGTCCAAATTCATTTTTCCGACCTGTTCCGGACTCGTCGGAGTTAAATATTCGATATGCTCGGAACGGATTTTCGATAATAATAATAAAATAATTTAAGATTATTTTTGCAATATAAGTGTTTTGTAATGAAATTTTATCATATCAAAATTGTCGGAACTTTTCGAAATCACTTTCATAAATTCTAAAAATGATCCTTATAATTTATTTTGAAATCTTTTCCGTTTAAGTCCTTCATTTTATGCTAGGAACATATCGGTCAAAGTATCGGACAACCTGTAAATATTAAAAAATCAAAATCCATGATCGTTAGCAAAATAAATAGCATTTAAATAAGTATTGGAGCGTTACAATCCTCCCCCCTTTAAAAAGTTTCGTCCTCGAAATTGAGCTTCGTAAAGAACTTTGAAAATCTGTATCAAACTTTGTATGAGTATTTTCATCAATACAACAACATCTAAGCCTTAGTCCCAAAATGATTTGGGGTCGGCTAACATGAATCAAACTTTGAAACCGTCAATAATCGTTACATAAATAACATAAAAGGAAAAAAGAAGGAAAAAGTAGAGAAAAAAGCAAATAAAAAAAGAGAGTGGAAAAAAATAAAAAAAAAAGATAACATGAAATAAAAGAAAATAGGAATTAAAAAAAAAAAAAAAATCAGACTCCATCCACCATCCGTATTCTTTCCCGCCACATTTGCCTCTCCATCGCCATACTTTCTCCAATTCCAAGAAACCGCATATCATTTTCAATCATCTTTATCCAAGTTTTCTTGGGTCTTCCTCTACCTTTCACAACATTACTTGCTCCCCAACTTTCTAGCCTCCTCACTGGGGCATCAATAGGTCTTCTTCTCACATGACCAAACCATCGTAATCGATTCTCCATCATCTTGTCTTCTATAGACGCAACTCTTACCTTCTCTCTGATCACCTCATTTCGAGCCGATCCTTTTTGTATGACCACACATCCATCGTAGCATACGCATCTCTGCCACATTCATCTTTTGAACGTGACACTGTTTCTGACCCAACACTCGGTGCCATATAACAAGCAGAGCCTAATTGCCGTGCGGTAAAATTTACCCTTTAATCTATGAGGCATGCCGGATCACATAAAACCCCTGTGGCACTCTTCCACTTCAACCACCCCGCCTTTATTCTCAGAGCCACATCGCCATCTAGCTCTCCATCCTTTTGGATAATAGATCCAAGATACCGAAAGAAAGTGGATCCATGAACAACTTTCCCATCAAATGTGATCATCCCCGCCTCTCTATCACTTTTTTCGCTAAACCTACACTCCATATATTCGGTCTTACTTACTTTCGGCCTAAAGCCTCGAGCTTCCAAAGTATCCTCCAAAGTTCCAATTTCTTGCACTCCAACCTTCGTTTCATCAATCAACACAATATCATCTGCGAACATCATACACCACGGAACGTCATTTTGAATTTCTCTTGTCAACTCGTCCATGACTATGGCAAAGAGAAAAGGACTAAGAGCAGATCCTTGATGCACCCCAATCGTAATAGGGAATTCTTCTGTCCTCCCAACATTAGTACGTACACTTGTACTAGCTCCCTCATACATGTCCTTTATAATGTCAATATATTTCCGATACACCCTTCTTTGCTAAGGCCCACCAAAGTACTTCTCTTGGTACTTTATCATATGCCTTCTCTAAATCAATAAAACCATATGCGGATCTTTCTTTTTATCTCGATAATGTTCCATCAAGCTATAGGATAAGATAAATTGCTTCCATGGTCGATCTTCCGGCATAAATCAAACCGATTTTACATTATCTTCACACATTTCGATCCTTTGTTCAATCACTCGTTCCCACAACTTCATGGTATGACTCATTAGTTTAATTCGCGATAATTAGAACAATCTTGAACATCACCTTTGTTCTTATACAAAGGGACGGGAATACTTTTCCTCCATGCTGACGGCATCTTATTGCTTCTCCAAATCTTATTGAAAAGCATAGTTACCCATTCGATCCCTCTCTCCCCCAAACACCTCCAAACTTCAATAGGTATACCATCTGGTCCTTCTGCTTTCTTTGACCCCATCTTCTTCAATGCAATTGTCACTTCACCCTTTTGGATTCTTCTCTTAAACTCTCGGTTAACCATACTTGAGGGGATGTTTAAATTCCCAATATCTAGTTCTTGATGGCCATTGAATAGGGTATCAAAGTATGACCTCCATCTCTCTTTTATCTCTTTATCTTGAACCAAAACTTTTTGGTCAGTATCTTTTAAAAATATTGTGTCAGCAAAAATCACTTTGAAAATTCTTTGAAATCATATTTTGTCCCTTTCGGACAACATTTATACTTTCACATATCCTTTCAAATCTTTTGCCGACACAATCATTCTATACTCATACCATAATTTTTAAGTTTTCATAAAAGAGTGAATACTTGAAAACATTACCTCAGAGTCGACGTTGGGCAGCAGCGATGAACCACATATTCTCCCGAAAATATAATCATGCCGTAATTATTCGTTATACTTTTAAAAATAAGAAAGTTTTTAAATATCTTGTTTTGTATAAGTAAATCTTTTTTTTAAACCTCCTTAACTGTATAGTCCCATACCTATACAGTCTTGGAATACCTCTCGTTCTAGTGAGAATTCGGTTCAGTCATGTCCCCCTCCACCTAGAAGCCTTGCCAGGAGCCGCTCGTTGTCCGTGCCCTTTTTCTTATTGCACCGGCGATCACTCCCCTTTCTCGGAGCCGCTCATTGTCCGTGTCCTTTTTTATTGCACCGGCGATCACTCCCCGCCCTCGTCGGTCCCGGGTGTCACATGTTCACCAGCTTCCGCTTGGTTCATTCCCAAATCTCACCGTACTAAGAGAGGTCTTGCTCCGATACCATTCTGTAACGCCCTGGCTTTCTTAATTAAAAAGAACGTTACACAGCTCATTTTTTTCCTTAAAAATTTTATATAAATTCGGAGTATTTGCGGAAGCATTTTAGTCAGTAAATCTTCAATAAAACTCATTTATTCAACCATCAGTACAGTTTTACAAAAACATGGGAAATCAAATATTCGGACATAGTCCGTTGAAATTATATTCGTTGAAGAACATCAAGTATTTCATAAAAATAATAATAATTACGGCGACAACATCTTTTATTCTTTAGAACTTCATCGTGTTGGGAGTATGTATTCATCTTCTGCTTGTCCCGTTCGTCGATTCCTTAGCCTGAAAAACATAAATGACGAGGTGTGACTATGCGAGCATACTCAGTGAGATTAAACCCTTATAAATCGTCAAAATCATGTTGTGCAATGCACACAAACATTCTTATCTGTGTGAGACTCGTCTCGGATTTCTTTCATTCTTTCGACCCCTCGCGGGTCGTCATGTTACACGACACAACGATGACCGTAACATATTAAAACAGTATAACCTCACCTCGTTTGCTGAAATCTTGAAATATCTTCCTTTGAATTTGGCTCGGTTGTCCTTCTTGGATCCCGGATACGCTTCTCCTAGCACTTGAAAATACTTTTTCATATTTCCGGTCATAAATTATTGATGTAAAATCTGAAATCTCTTTGAGGACTTTTATCAAACACCTTTTAAAAACTGTAAGATTTGAGCTTCCTGTTTCATCGGGCTTTTTGAAGCCTTTATAATTTTTGGAAGGGAAATATGTTACGGGAGTTTTATAGTAGAGGTCCAGAGATTCAAATTGATATGTGATATGTACAAAAACACGCCCGGTAACATGTATAAATAGGGGTTCAAAGTCGGCTGAAAATCAACCTTACTTGGACAGCTGGAGGCCTTATCCGGACAGCTGGCCGAGAAGCTTCTGTCGGTCGTGACCGACCTTATCCGGACAGCTGGACAGCCTTATCCGGACAGCTGGCCGAGAAGCTTCTGTCGGTCATGACCGACCTTATCCACACAGCCTTATCTGGACAGCGCCGAGAAACTTCTGTCGGCGGTGACCGGCATCTGTCGGTAGGCGTGTCCGGCGGTGACCGGTAGATGTCTATCAACTTGGCTCGGCCGTTTCGACCCCTTCCCGGTGTCCAAATTCAATTTTCCGACCTGTTCCGGACTCGTCGGAGTTAAATATTCGATATGCTCGGAACGGATTTTTGATAATAATAATAAAATAATTTAAGATTATTTTTGCAATATAAGTGTTTTGTAATGAAATTTTATCATATCAAAATCGTCGGAACTTTTCGAAATCACTTTCATAAATTCTAAAAATGATCCTTATAATTTATTTTGAAATCTTTTCCTTTTAAGTCCTTCATTTTATGCTAGGAACATATCGATCCAAGTATCGGACAACCTGTAAATATTAAAAAATCAAAATCCATGATCGTTAGCAAAATAAATAGCATTTAAATAAGTATTGGAGCGTTACAATCCTCCCCCCTTTAAAAAGTTTCGTCCTCGAAATTGAGCTTCGTAAAGAACTTTGAAAATCTGTATCAAACTTTGTATGAGTATTTTCATCAATAACTTTAAAAATATTGTGTCAAGAAAATCACTTTGAAATTTCTTTGAAATCATATTTTGTCCCTTTCGGACAACATTTATACTTTCACATATCCTTTCAAATCTTTTGCCGACACAATCATTCTATACTCATACCATAATTTTTAAGTTTTCATAAAAGAGTGAATACTTGAAAACATTACCTTAGAGTCGACGTTGGGCGCGCGATGAACCACATATTCTCCCGAAAATATAATCATGCCGTAATTATTCGTTATACTTTTAAAAATAAGAAAGTTTTGAAATATCTTGTTTTGTATAAGTAAATCTTTTTTTTAAACCTCCTTAATCAGTATAGTCCCATACCTATACAGTCTTGGAATACCTCTCGTTCTGGTGAGAATTCGGTTCAGTCATGTCCCCCTCCACCTAGAAGCCTTGCCAGGAGCCGCTCGTTGTCCATGCCCTTTTTCTTATTGCACCGGCGATCACTCCCCTTTCTCGGAGCCGCTCATTGTCCGTGTCCTTTTTTATTGCACCGGCGATCACTCCCCGCCCTCGTCGGTCCCGGGTGTCACATGTTCACCAGCTTCCGCTTGGTTCATTCCCAAATCTCACCGTACTAAGAGAGGTCTTGCTCCGATACCATTCTGTAATGCCCTGGCTTTCTTAATTAAAAAGAACGTTACACAGCTCATTTTTTTCCTTAAAAATTTTATATAAATTCGGAGTATTTGCGGAAGCATTTTAGTCAGTAAATCTTCAATAAAACTCATTTATTCAACCATCAGTACAGTTTTACAAAAACATGGAAAATCAAATATTCGGACATAGTCCGTTGAAATTATATTCGTTGAAGAACATCAAGTATTTCATAAAAATAATAATAATTACGGCGACAACATCTTTTATTCTTTAGAACTTCATCGTGTTGGGAGTATGTATTCATCTTCTGTTTGTCCCGTTCGTCGATTCCTTAGCCTGAAAAACATAAATGACGAGGTGTGACTATGCGAGCATACTCAGTGAGATTAAACCCTTATAAATCGTCAAAATCATGTTGTGTAATGCACACAAACATTCTTATCTCATGTGAGACTCGTCTCGGATTTCTTTCATTCTTTCGACCTCGCGGTCGTCATGTTACACGACACAACGATGACCGTAACATATTAAAAAGTATAACCTCACCTCGTTTCTTTGAAATCTTGAAATATCTTCCTTTGAATTTGGCTCGGTTGTCCTTCTTGGATCCCGGATACGCTTCTCCTAGCACTTGAAAATACTTTTTCATATTTCCGGTCATAAATTCTTGATGTAAAATCTGAAATCTCTTTGAGGACTTTTATCAAACACCTTTTAAAAACTGTAAGATTTGAGCTACATGTTTCATCGGGCTTTTTGAAGCCTTTATAATTTTTGGAAGGGAAATATGTTACGGGAGTTTTATAGTAGAGGTCCAGAGATTCAAATTGATATGTGATATGTACAAAAACACGCCCGGTAACATGTATAAATAGGGGTTCAAAGTCGGCTGAAAATCAACCTTACTTGGACAGCTGGAGGCCTTATCCGGACAGCTGGCCGAGAAGCTTCTGTCGGTCGTGACCGACCTTATCCGGACAGCTGGACAGCCTTATCCGGACAGCTGGCCGAGAAGCTTCTGTCGGTCATGACCGACCTTATCCACACAGCCTTATCTGGACAGCGCCGAGAAACTTCTGTCGGCGGTGACCGGCATCTGTCGGTAGGCGTGTCCGGCGGTGACCGGTAGATGTCTATCAACTTGGCTCGGCCGTTTCGACCCCTTCCCGGTGTCCAAATTCAATTTTCCGACCTGTTCCGGACTCGTCGGAGTTAAATATTCGATATGCTCGGAACGGATTTTCGATAATAATAATAAAATAATTTAAGATTATTTTTGCAATATAAGTGTTTTGTAATGAAATTTTATCATATCAAAATCGTCGGAACTTTTCGAAATCACTTTCATAAATTCTAAAAATGATCCTTATAATTTATTTTGAAATCTTTTCCTTTTAAGTCCTTCATTTTATGCTAGGAACATATCGGTCCAAGTATCGGACAACCTGTAAATATTAAAAAATCAAAATCCATTATCGTTAGCAAAATAAATAGCATTTAAATAAGTATTGGAGCGTTACAATCCTCCCCCCTTTAAAAAGTTTCGTCCTCGAAATTGAGCTTCGTAAAGAACTTTGAAAATCTGTATCAAACTTTGTATGAGTATTTTCATCAATAACTTTAAAAATATTGTGTCAGCAAAAATCACTTTGAAATTTCTTTGAAATCATATTTTGTCCCTTTCGGACAACATTTATACTTTCACATATCCTTTCAAATCTTTTGCCGACACAATCATTCTATACTCATACCATAATTTTTAAGTTTTCATAAAAGAGTGAATACTTGAAAACATTACCTTAGAGTCGACGTTGGGCAGCAGCGATGAACCACATATTCTCCCGAAAATATAATCATGCCGTAATTATTCGTTATACTTTTAAAAATAAGAAAGTTTTGAAATATCTTGTTTTGTATAAGTAAATCTTTTTTTTTAAACCTCCTTAACTGTATAGTCCCATACCTATACAGTCTTGGAATACCTCTCGTTCTGGTGAGAATTCGGTTCAGTCATGTCCCCCTCCACCTAGAAGCCTTGCCAGGAGCCGCTCGTTGTCCGTGCCCTTTTTCTTATTGCACCGGCGATCACTCCCCTTTCTCGGAGCCGCTCATTGTCCGTGTCCTTTTTTATTGCACCGGCGATCACTCCCCGCCCTCGTCGGTCCCGGGTGTCACATGTTCACCAGCTTCCGCTTGGTTCATTCCCAAATCTCACCGTACTGAGAGAGGTCTTGCTCCGATACCATTCTGTAACGCCCTGGCTTTCTTAATTAAAAAGAACGTTACACAGCTCATTTTTTTCCTTAAAAATTTTATATAAATTCGGAGTATTTGCGGAAGCATTTTAGTCAGTAAATCTTCAATAAAACTCATTTATTCTACCATCATTAGATTTTTACAAATACATGGAAAATCAAATATTCGGACATAGTCCGTTGAAATTATATTCGTTGAAGAACATCAAGTATTTCATAAAAATAATAATAATTACGGCGACAACATCTTTTATTCTTTAGAACTTCATCGTGTTGGGAGTATGTATTCATCTTCTGTTTGTCCCGTTCGTCGATTCCTTAGCCTGAAAAACATAAATGACGAGGTGTGACTATGCGAGCATACTCAGTGAGATTAAACCCTTATAAATCGTCAAAATCATGTTGTGTAATGCACACAAACATTCTTATCTGTGTGAGACTCGTCTCGGATTTCTTTCATTCTTTCGACCCCTCGCGGGTCGTCATGTTACACGACACAACGATGACCGTAACATATTAAAAAAGTATAACCTCACCTCGTTTGCTGAAATCTTGAAATATCTTCCTTTGAATTTGGCTCGGTTGTCCTTCTTGGATCCCGGATACGCTTCTCCTAGCACTTGAAAATACTTTTTCATATTTCCGGTCATAAATTATTGATGTAAAATCAAATCTCTTTGAGGACTTTTATCAAACACCTTTAAAAGCGTAAGATTTGAGCTTCTGTTTCATCGGGCTTTTGAAGCCTTTATAATTTTGGAAGGGAAATATGTTACGGGAGTTTTATAGTAGAGGTCCGTAGATTCAAATTGATATGTGATATGTACAAAAACACGCCGTAACATGTATAAATAGGGGTTCAAAGTCGGTGAAAATCAACCTTACTTGGGCCAATTTGGAGGCCTTATCCGGACGGTGGCGAGAAGCTCTGTCGGTCGTGACCGACCTTATCCGACAATTGATGACCTTATCCGACACGGTGGCGAGAAGCTTCGCCGGTCATGACCGACCTTATCCACACAGCCTTATCCGGATAGCCGAGAAACTTCTGTCGGCGGTGACCGCATCTGTCGGTAGGCGTGTCCGCGGTGACCGGTAGATGTCTATCAACTTGGCTCGGCCGTTTCGACCCCTTCCCGGTGTCCAAATTCAATTTTCCGACCTGTTCCGGACTCGTCGGAGTTAAATATTCGATATGCTCGGAACGGATTTTCGATAATAATAATAAAATAATTTAAGATTATTTTTGCAATATAAGTGTTTTGTAATGAAATTTTATCATATCAAAATCGTCGGAACTTTTCGAAATCACTTTCATAAATTCTAAAAATGATCCTTATAATTTATTTTGAAATCTTTTCCTTTTAAGTCCTTCATTTTATGCTAGGAACATATCGGTCCAAGTATCGGACAACCTGCAAATATTAAAAAAATCAAAATCCATGATCGTTAGCAAAATAAATAGCATTTAAATAAGTATTGGAGCGTTACAATCCTCCCCCCTTTAAAAAATTTCGTCCTCGAAATTGAGCTTAAATAAAGAACTTTGAAAATCAGATCAAACTTTGTATGAGTATTTTCATCAATAACTTTAAAAATATTGTGTCGCAAAATCACTTTGAAATTTCTTTGAAATCATATTTTGTCCCTTTCGGACAACATTTATACTTTCACATATCCTTTCAAATCTTTTGCCGACACAATCATTCTATACTCATACCATAATTTTTAAGTTTTCATAAAAGAGTGAATACTTGAAAACATTACCTCGTAGTCGACGTTGGGCAAGGCGATGAACCACATATTCTCCCGAAAATATAATCATGCCGTAATTATTCGTTATACTTTTAAAAATAAGAAAGTTTTGAAATATCTTGTTTTGTATAAGTAAATCTTTTTTTTAAACCTCCTTAACTGTATAGTCCCATACCTATACAGTCTTGGAATACCTCTCGTTCTGGTGAGAATTCGGTTCAGTCATGTCCCCCTCCACCTAGAAGCCTTGCCAGGAGCCGCTCGTTGTCCGTGCCCTTTTTCTTATTGCACCGGCGATCACTCCCCTTTCTCGGAGCCGCTCATAGTCCGTGTCCTTTTTTATTGCACCGGCGATCACTCCCCGCCCTCGTCGGTCCCGGGTGTCACATGTTCACCAGCTTCCGCTTGGTTCATTCCCAAATCTCACCGTACTAAGAGAGGTCTTGCTCCGATACCATTCTGTAATGCCCTGGCTTTCTTAATTAAAAAGAACGTTACACAGCTCATTTTTTTCCTTAAAAATTTTATATAAATTCGGAGTATTTGCGGAAGCATTTTAGTCAGTAAATCTTCAATAAAACTCATTTATTCAACCATCAGTACAGTTTTACAAAAACATGGAAAATCAAATATTCGGACATAGTCCGTTGAAATTATATTCGTTGAAGAACATCAAGTATTTCATAAAAATAATAATAATTACGGCGACAACATCTTTTATTCTTTAGAACTTCATCGTGTTGGGAGTATGTATTCATCTTCTGTTTGTCCCGTTCGTCGATTCCTTAGCCTGAAAAACATAAATGACGAGGTGTGACTATGCGAGCATACTCAGTGAGATTAAACCCTTATAAATCGTCAAAATCATGTTGTGTAATGCACACAAACATTCTTATCTGTGTGAGACTCGTCTCGGATTTCTTTCATTCTTTCGACCCCTCGCGGGTCGTCATGTTACACGACACAACGATGACCGTAACATATTAAAAAAGTATAACCTCACCTCGTTTGCTGAAATCTTGAAATATCTTCCTTTGAATTTGGCTCGGTTGTCCTTCTTGGATCCCGGATACGCTTCTCCTAGCACTTGAAAATACTTTTTCATATTTCCGGTCATAAATTATTGATGTAAAATCTGAAATCTCTTTGAGGACTTTTATCAAACACCTTTTAAAAACTGTAAGATTTGAGCTTCCTGTTTCATCGGGCTTTTGGAAGCCTTTATAATTTTGGAAGGGAAATATGTTACGGGAGTTTTATAGTAGAGGTCCGAGATTCAAATTGATATGTGATATGTACAAAAACACGCCCGGTAACATGTAAAAATAGGGGTTCAAAGTCGGCTGAAAATAAACCTTACTTGGACAGCTGGAGGCCTTATCTGTACAGCTGTCCGAGAAGCTTCTGTCGGTCGTGACAGACCTTATCCTGACAGTGGATGACCTTATCCGGACAGTGGCGAGAAGCTTCGTCGGTCATGACCGACCTTATCCACACAGCCTTATCTGGACAGCGCCGAGAAACTTCTGTCGGCGGTGACCGCATCTGTCGGTAGGCGTGTCCGTGGTGACCGGTAGATGTCTATCAACTTGGCTCGGCCGTTTCGACCCCTTCCCGGTGTCCAAATTCAATTTTCCGACTGTTAGGACTCGTCGGAGTTAAATATTCGATATGCTCTAACGGATTTTCGATAATAATAATAAAATAATTTAAGATTATTTTTGCAATATAAGTGTTTTGTAATGAAATTTTATCATATCAAAATCGTCGGAACTTTTCGAAATCACTTTCATAAATTCTAAAAATGATCCTTATAATTTATTTTGAAATCTTTTCCTTTTAAGTCCTTCATTTTATGCTAGGAACATATCGGTCCAAGTATCGGACAACCTGTAAATATTAAAAAATCAAAATCCATTATCGTTAGCAAAATAAATAGCATTTAAATAAGTATTGGAGCGTTACAATCCTCCCCCCTTTAAAAAATTTCGTCCTCGAAATTGAGCTTCGTAAAGAACTTTGAAAATCTGTATCCAACTTTGTATGAGTATTTTCATCAATAACTTTAAAAATATTGTGTCCGCAAAAATCACTTTGAAATTTCTTTGAAATCATATTTTGTCCCTTTCGGACAACATTTATACTTTTACATATCCTTTCAAATCTTTTGCCGACACAATCATTCTATACTCATACCATAATTTTTAAGTTTTCATAAAAGAGTGAATACTTGAAAACATTACCTCAGAGTCGACAAGTTGGGCGCCGATGAACCACATATTCTCCCGAAAATATAATCATGCCGTAATTATTCCTTATACTTTTAAAAATAAGAAAGTTTTGAAATATCTTGTTTTGTATAAGTAAATCTTTTTTAAACCTCCTTAATCAGATAGTCCCATACCTATACAGTCTTGGAATACCTCTCGTTCTCGTGAGAATTCGGTTCAGTCATGTCCCCCTCCACCTAGAAGCCTTGCCAGGAGCCGCTCGTTGTCCGTCCCCTTTTTCTTATTGCACCGGCGATCACTCCCCTTTCTCGGAGCCGCTCATTGTCCGTGTCCTTTTTTATTGCACCGGCGATCACTCCCCGCCCTCGTCGGTCCCGGGTGTCACATGTTCACCAGCTTCCGCTTGGTTCATTCCCAAATCTCACCGTACTAAGAGAGGTCTTGCTCCGATACCATTCTGTAACGCCCGGCTTTCTTAATTAAAAAGAACGTTACACGACTCATTTTTTTCCTTAAAAATTTTATATAAATTGAGTATTTGCGGAAGCATTTTAGTCGATAAATCTTCAATAAAACTCATTTATTCAACCATCGATGATTTTACAAAAACATGGGAAATCAAATATTTGGACATAGTCCGTTGAAATTATATTCGTTGAAGAACATCAAGTATTTCATAAAAATAATAATAATTACGGCGACAACATCTTTTATTCTTTAGAACTTCATCGTGTTGGGAGTATGTATTCATCTTCTGCTTGTCCCGTTAAATCGATTCCTTAGCCTGAAAAACATAAATGACGAGGTGTGACTATGCGAACATACTCAGTGAGATTAAACCCTTATAAATCGTCAAAATCATGTTGTGTAATGCACACAAACATTCTTATCTGTGTGAGACTCGTCTCGGATTTCTTTCATTCTTTCGAACCCTCGCGGGTCGTCATGTTACACGACACAACGATGACCGTAACATATTAAAACAAAGATAACCTCACCTCGTTTCAAATCTTGAAATATCTTCCTTTGAATTTGGCTCGGTTGTCCTTCTTGGATCCCGGATACGCTTCTCCTAGCACTTGAAAATACTTTTTCATATTTCCGGTCATAAATTCTTGATGTAAAATCAAATCTCTTTGAGGACTTTTATCAAACACCTTTTAAAAGCGTAAGATTTGAGCTTCTGTTTCATCGGGCTTTTGAAGCCTTTATAATTTTTGGAAGGGAAATATGTTACGGAGTTTTATAGTAGAGGTCCGTAGATTCAAATAGATATGTGATATGTACAAAAACACGCCCGGTAACATGAATAAATAGGGGTTCAAAGTCGGTAAAATCAACCTTACTGGGATACCGAGGCCTTATCTGGACAGCTGGCCGAGAAGCTTCTGTCGGTCGTGACCGACCTTATCCGGACAGCTGGACAGCCTTATCCGGACAGCTGGCCGAGAAGCTTCTGTCGGTCATGACCGACCTTATCCACACACCCTTATCCGGACAGCGCCGAAAAACTTCTGTCGGCGGTGACCGGCATCTGTCGGTAGGCATGTCCGGCGGTGACCGGTAGATGTCTATCAACTTGGCTCGAACGTTTCGACCCCTTCCCGGTGTCCAAATTCAATTTTCCGACCTGTTCCGGACTCGTCGGAGTTAAATATTCGATATGCTCGGAACGGATTTTCGATAATAATAATAAAATAATTTAATATTATTTTTGCAATATAAGTGTTTTGTAATGAAATTTTATCGTATCAAAATCGTCGGAACTTTTCGAAATCACTTTCATAAATTCTAAAAATGATGCTTATAATTTATTTTGAAATCTTTTCCTTTTAAGTCCTTCATTTTATGCTAGGAACGTATCGGTCCAAGTATCGGACAACCTGTAAATATTAAAAAATCAAAATCCATGATCGTTAGCAAAATACATAGCATTTGAATAAGTATTGGAGCGTTACAATCCTCCCCCCTTTAAAAAATTTCGTCCTCGAAATTGAGCTTCGTAAAGAACTTTGAAAATCTGTATCAAACTTTGTATGAGTATTTTCATCAATAACTTTAAAAATATTGTGTCAGCAAAAATCACTTTGAAACCTTTCTTTGAAATCATATTTTGTCCCTTTCGGACAACATTTATACTTTCACATATCCTTTCAAATATTTTGCCGACACAATCATTCTATACTCATACCATAATTTTTAAGTTTTCATAAAAGAGTGAATACTTGAAAACATTACCTCAGAGTCGACGTTGGGCAGCAGCGATGAACCACATATTCTCCCGAAAATAAAATCATGCCGTAATTATTCGTTATACTTCTAAAAATAAGAAAGTTTTGAAATATCTTTTTTTGTATAAGTAAATCTTTTTTTTTAAACCTCCTTAACTGTATAGTCCCATACCTATACAGTCTTGGAATACCTCTCATTCTGGTGAGAATTCGGTTCAGTCATGTCCCCCTCCACCTAGAAGCCTTTCCAGGAGCCGCTCGTTATCCGTCCCCTTTTTCTTATTGCACCGGCGATCACTCCCCTTTCTCGGAGCCGCTCATTGTCCGTGTCCTTTTTTATTGCACCGGCGATCACTCCCCGCCCTCGTCGGTCCCGGGTGTCACATGTTAACCAGCTTCCGCTTGGTTCATTCCCAAATCTCACCGTACTGAGAGAGGTCTTGCTCCGATACCATTCTGTAACGCCCTGGCTTTCTTATTTAATAAGAACGTTTGTCAGCTCATTTTTTTCCTTATTAATTTTATATAAATTCGGTGTATTTGCGGAAGCATTTTAGTCTGTAAATCTTCTATAAAACTCATTTATTCAACCATCGATGCTTTACAAAAACATGGGAAATCAAATATTCGGACATAGTCCGTTGAAATTATATTCGTTGAAGAACATCAAGTATTTCATAAAAATAATAATAATTACGGCGACAACATCTTTTATTCTTTAGAACTTCATCGTGTTGGGAGTATGTATTCATCTTCTGCTTGTCCCGTTCTTCGATTCCTTAGCCTGAAAAACATAAATTTCGAGGTGTGAGTATGCGAGCATACTTAGTGAGATTAAACCCTTATAAATCGTAAAAATCATGTTGTGTAATGCACACAAACATTCTTATCTGTGTGAGACTCGTCTCGGATTTCTTTCATTCTTTCAACCCCTCGCGGGTCTTCATGTTACACGACACAACGATGACCGTAACATATTAAAACAGTATAACCTCACCTCGTTTGCTGAAATCTTGAAATATCTTCCTTTGAATTTGGCTCGGTTGTCCTTCTTGGATCCCAGATACGCTTCTCCTAGCACTTGAAAATACTTTTTCATATTTCCGGTCATAAATTCTTGATGTAAAATCTGAAATCTCTTTGAGGACTTTTATCAAACAGCTTTGAAAAACTGTAAGATTTGAGCTTCATGTTTCATCGGGCTTTTTGAAGCCTTTGTAATTTTTGGAAGGGAAATATGTTACGGGAGTTTTATAGTAGAGGTCCAGAGATTCAAATTGATATGTGATATGTACAAAAACACGCCCGGTAACATGTATAAATAGGGGTTCAAAGTCGGCTGAAAATCAACCTTACTTGGACAGCTGGAGGCCTTATCCGGACAGCTGGCCGAGAAGCTTCTGTCGGTCGTGACCGACCTTATCCACACAGCCTTATCCAGACAGCGCCGAGAAACTTCTGTCGGCGGTGACCGGCATCTGTCGGTAGGCGTGTCCGGCGGTGACCGGTAGATGTCTATCAACTTGGCTCGGCCGTTTCGACCCCTTCCCGGTGTCCAAATTCAATTTTCCGACCTGTTCCGGACTCGTCGGAGTTAAATATTCGATATGCTCGGAACGTATTTTCGAGAATAATAATAAAATAATTTAATATTATTTTTGCAATATAAGTGTTTTGTAATGAAATTTTATCGTATCAAAATCGTCGGAACTTTTCGAAATCACTTTCATAAATTCTAAAAATGATCCTTATAATTTATTTTGAAATCTTTTCCTTTTAAGTCCTTCATTTTATGCTAGGAACGTATCGGTCCAAGTATCGGACAACCTGTAAATATTAAAAAATCAAAATCCATGATCGTTAGCAAAATAAATAGCATTCAAATAAGTATTAGAGCGTTACAATCCTCCCCCCTTTAAAAAATTTCGTCCTCGAAATTGAGCTTAAATAAGAACTTTGAAAATCAGATCAAACTTTGTATGAGTATTTTCATCAATAACTTTAAAAATATTGTGTCAAAAAAATCACTTTGAAACCTTTCTTTGAAATCATATTTTGTCCCTTTCGAACAACATTTATACTTTCACATATCCTTTCAAATCTTTTGCCGACACAATCATTCTATACTCATACCATAATTTTTAAGTTTTCATAAAAGAGTGAATACTTGAAAACATTACCTCAGAGTCGACGTTGGGCAGCAGCGATGAACCACATATTCTCCCGAAAATATAATCATGCCGTAATTATTCGTTATACTTCTAAAAATAAGAAAGTTTTGAAATATCTTGTTTTGTATAAGTAAATCTTTTTTTTAAACCTCCTTAACTGTATAGTTCCATACCTATACAGTCTTGGAATACCTCTCGTTCTGGTGAGAATTCGGTTCAGTCATGTCCCCCTCCACCTAGAAGCCTTGCCAGGAGCCGCTCGTTGTCCGTGCCCTTTTTCTTATTGCACCGGCGATCACTCCCCTTTCTCGGAGCCGCTCATTGTCCGTGTCCTTTTTTATTGCACCGGCGATAACTTCCCGCCCTCGTCGGTCCCGGGTGTCACATGTTCACCAGCTTCCGCTTGGTTCATTCCCAAATCTCATCGTACTTTGAGAGGTCTTGCTCCGATACCATTCTGTAACGCCCTGGCTTTCTTAATTAAAAAGAACGTTACACAGCTCATTTTTTTCCTTAAAAATTTTATATAAATTCGGAGTATTTGCGGAAGCATTTTAGTCAGTAAATCTTCAATAAAACTCATTTATTCAACCATTAGTACAGTTTTACAAAAACATGGGAAATCAAATATTCGGACATAGTCCGTTGAAATTATATTCGTTGAAGAACATCAAGTATTTCATAAAAATAATAATAATTACGGCGACAACATCTTTTATTCTTTAGAACTTCATCGTGTTGGGAGTATGTATTCATCTTCTGCTTGTCTCGTTCGTCGATTCCTTAGCCTGAAAAACATAAATGTCGAGTTGTGAGTATGCGAGCATACTCAGTGAGATTAAACCCTTATAAATCATAAAAATCATGTTGTGTAATGCACACAAACATTCTTATCTGTGTGAGACTCGTCTCGGATTTCTTTCACTCTTTCGACCCCTCGCGGGTCGTCATGTTACACGACACAACGATGACCGTAACATATTAAAACAGTATAACCTCACCTCGTTTGCTGAAATCTTGAAATATCTTCCTTTGAATTTGGCTCGGTTGTCCTTCTTGGATCCCGGATACGCTTCTCCTAGCACTTGAAAATACTTTTTCATATTTCCGGTCATAAATTCTTGATGTAAAATCTGAAATCTCTTTGAGGACTTTTATCAAACACCTTTGAAAAACTGTAAGATTTGAGCTTCCTGTTTCATCGGGCTTTTTGAAGCCTTTATAATTTTTGGAAGGGAAATATGTTACGGGAGTTTTATAGTAGAGGTCGAGAGATTCAAATTGATATGTGATATGTACAAAAACACGCCCGGTAACATGTATAAATAGGGGTTTAAAGTCGGCTGAAAATCAACCTTACTTGGACAGCTGGAGGCCTTATCCGGACAGCTGGCCGAGAAGCTTCTGTCGGTCGTGACCGACCTTATCCACACAGCCTTATCCGGACAGCGCCGAGAAACTTCTGTCGGCGGTGACCGGCATCTGTCGGTAGGCGTGTCCGGCGGTGACCGGTAGATGTCTATCAACTTGGCTCGACCGTTTCGACCCCTTCCCGGTGTCCAAATTCAATTTTCCGACCTGTTCCGGACTCGTCGGAGTTAAATATTCGATATGCTCGGAACGGATTTTCGATAATAATAATAATAAAATAATTTAATATTATTTTTGCAATATAAGTGTTTTGTAATGAAATTTTATCGTATCAAAATCGTCGGAACTTTTCGAAATCACTTTCATAAATTCTAAAAATGATCCTTATAATTTATTTTGAAATCTTTTCCTTTTAAGTCCTTCATTTTATGCTAGGAACGTATCGGTCCAAGTATCGGACAACCTGTAAATATTAAAAAATCAAAATCCATGATCGTTAGCAAAATAAATAGCATTCAAATAAGTATTGGAGCGTTACAATCCTCCCCCCTATAAAAAATTTCATCCTCGAAATTGAGCTTCGTAAAGAACTTTGAAAATATGTATCAAACTTTGTATGAGTATTTTCATCAATAACTTTAAAAATATTGTGTCAGCAAAAATCACTTTGAAACCTTTCTTTGAAATCATATTTTGTCCCTTTCGGACAACATTTATACTTTCACATATCCTTTCAAATCTTTTGCCGACACAATCATTCTATACTCATACCATAATTTTTAAGTTTTCATAAAAGAGTGAATACTTGAAAACATTACCTCAGAGTCGACGTTGGGCAGCAGCGATGAACCACATATTCTCCCGAAAATATAATCATGCCGTAATTATTCGTTATACTTCTAAAAATAAGAAAGTTTTGAAATATCTTGTTTTGTATAAGTAAATCTTTTTTTTTAAACCTCCTTAACTGTATAGTCCCATACCTATACAGTCTTGGAATACCTCTCGTTACGGTGAGAATTCGGTTCGATCATGTCCCCTCCACCTAGAAGCCTTGCCAGAGCCGCTCGTTGTCCGTGCCCTTTTTCTTATTGCACCGCGATCACTCCCCTTTCTCGGAGCCGCTCATTGTCCGTGTCCTTTTTTATTGCACCGGCGATCACTCCCCGCCCTCGTCGGTCCCGGGTGTCACATGTTCACCACCTTCCGCTTGGTTCATTCCCAAATCTCACCGTACTGAGAGAGGGCTTGCTCCGATACCATTCTGTAACGCCCGGCTTTCTTAATTAAAAAGAACGTTACACAGCTCATTTTTTTCCTTAAAAATTTTATATAAATTCGGAGTATTTGCGGAAGCATTTTAGTTAGTAAATCTTCAATAAAACTCATTTATTCAACCATCAGTACAGTTTTACAAAAACATGGGAAATCAAATATTCGGACATAGTCCGTTGAAATTATATTCGTTGAAGAACATCAAGTATTTCATAAAAATAATAATAATTACGGCGACAACATCTTTTATTCTTTAGAACTTCATCGTGTTGGGAGTATGTATTCATCTTCTGCTTGTCCCGTTCGTCGATTCCTTAGCCTGAAAAACATAAATGTCGAGGTGTGAGTATGCGAGCATACTCAGTGAGATTAAACCCTTATAAATCGTAAAAATCATGTTGTGTAATGCACACAAACATTCTTATCTGTGTGAGACTCGTCTCGGATTTCTTTCATTCTTTCGACCCCTCGCGGGTCGTCATGTTACACGACACAACGATGACCGTAACATATTAAAACAGTATAACCTCACCTCGTTTGCTGAAATCTTGAAATATCTTCCTTTGAATTTGGCTCGGTTGTCCTTCTTGGATCCCGGATACGCTTCTCCTAGCACTTGAAAATACTTTTTCATATTTCCGGTCATAAATTCTTGATGTAAAATCTGAAATCTCTTTGAGGACTTTTATCAAACACCTTTGAAAAACTATAAGATTTGAGCTTCCTGTTTCATCGGGATTTTTGAAGCCTTTATAATTTTTGGAAGGGAAATATGTTACGGGAGTTTTATAGTAGAGGTCCAGAGATTCAAATTGATATGTGATATGTACAAAAACACGCCCGGTAACATGTATAAATAGGGGTTCAAAGTCGGCTGAAAATCAACCTTACTTGGACAGCTGGAGGCCTTATCCGGACAGTTGGCCGAGAAGCTTCTGTCGGTCATGACCGACCTTATCCGGACAGCTGGACAGCCTTATCCGGACAGCTGGCCGGGAAGCTTCTGTCGGTCATGACCGACCTTATCCACACAGCCTTATCCGGACAGCGCCGAGAAACTTCTGTTGGCGGTGACCGGCATCTGTCGGTAGGCGTGTCCGGCGGTGACCGGTAGATGTCTATCAACTTGGCTCGGCCATTTCGACCCCTTCCCGGTGTCCAAATTCAATTTTCCGACCTGTTCCGGACTCGTCGGAGTTAAATATTCGATATGCTCAGAACGGATTTTCGATAATAATAATAAAATAATTTAATATTATTTTTGCAATATAAGTGTTTTGTAATGAAATTTTATCGTATCAAAATCGTCGGAACTTTTCGAAATCACTTTCATAAATTCTAAAAATGATCCTTATAATTTATTTTGAAATCTTTTCCTTTCAAGTCCTTCATTTTATGCTAGGAACGTATCGGTCCAAGTATCGGACAACCTGTAAATATTAAAAAATCAAAATCCATGATCGTTAGCAAAATAAATAGCATTCAAATAAGTATTGGAGCGTTACAATCCTCCCCCCTTTAAAAAATTTCGTCCTCGAAATTGAGCTTCGTAAAGAACTTTGAAAATCTGTATCAAACTTTGTATGAGTATTTTCATCAATAACTTTAAAAATATTGTGTCAGCAAAAATCACTTTGAAACCTTTCTTTGAAATCATATTTTGTCCCTTTCGGACAACATTTATACTTTCACATATCCTTTCAAATCTTTTGCCGACACAATCATTCTATACTCATACCATAATTTTTAAGTTTTCATAAAAGAGTGAATACTTGAAAGCATTACCTCAGAGTCGACGTTGGGCAGCAGCGATGAACCACATATTCTCCCGAAAATATAATCATGCCGTAATTATTCGTTATACTTCTAAAAATAAGAAAGTTTTGAAATATCTTGTTTTGTATAAGTAAATCTTTTTTTTAAACCTCCTTAACTGTATAGTCCCATACCTATACAGTCTTGGAATACCTCTCATTCTGGTGAGAATTCGGTTCAGTCATGTCCCCCTCCACCTAGAAGCCTTGCCAGGAGCCGCTTGTTGTCCGTCCCCTTTTTCTTATTGCACCGGCGATCACTCCCCTTTCTCGGAGCCGCTCATTTTCCGTGTCCTTTTTTATTGCACCGGCGATCACTCCCCGCCCTCGTCGGTCCCGGGTGTCACATGTTCACCAGCTTCCGCTTGGTTCATTCCCAAATCTCACCGTACTGAGAGAGGTCTTGCTCCGATACCATTCTGTAACGCCATGGCTTTCTTAATTAAAAAGAACGTTACACAGCTCATTTTTTTCCTTAAAATTTTTATATAAATTCGGAGTATTTGCGGAAGCATTTTAGTCAGTAAATCTTCAATAAAACTCATTTATTCAACCATCAGTACAGTTTTACAAAAACATGGGAAATCAAATATTCGGACATAGTCCGTTGAAATTATATTCGTTGAAGAACATCAAGTATTTCATAAAAATAATAATAATTACGGCGACAACATCTTTTATTCTTTAGAACTTCATCGTGTTGGGAGTATGTATTCATCTTCTGCTTGTCCCGCTCGTCGATTCCTTAGCCTGAAAAACATAAATGTCGAGGTGTGAGTATGCGAGCATACTCAGTGAGATTAAACCCTAATAAATCGTCAAAATCATGTTGTGTAATGCACACAAACATTCTTATCTGTGTGAGACTCGTCTCGGATTTCTTTCATTCTTTCGACCCCTCGCGGGTCGTCATGTTACACGACACAACGATGACCGTAACATATTAAAACAGTATAACCTCACCTCGTTTGCTGAAATCTTGAAATATCTTCCTTTGAATTTGGCTCGCTTGTCCTTTTTGGATCCCGGATACGCTTCTCCTAGCACTTGAAAATACTTTTTCATATTTCCGGTCATAAATTCTTGATGTAAAATCTGAAATCTCTTTGAGGACTTTTATCAAACACCTTTGAAAAACTGTAAGATTTGAGCTTCCTGTTTCATCGGGCTTTTTGAAGCCTTTATAATTTTTGGAAGGGAAATATGTTACAGGAGTTTTATAGTAGAGGTCCAGAGATTCAAATTGATATGTGATATGTACAAAAACACGCCCGGTAACATGTATAAATAGGGGTTCAAAGTCGGCTGAAAATCAACCTTACTTGGGCCAGTGGAGGCCTTATCCGACGGTGGCGAGAAGCTTCTGTCGGTCGTGACCGACCTTATCCGACACCGGGATGACCTTATCCGACAATTGCCGAGAAGCTTCGCCGGTCATGACCGACCTTATCCACACCTTATCCGGACAAATGGCAGAAACTTCTGTCGGCGGTGACCGGCATCTGTCGGTAGGCGTGTCCGGCGGTGACCAGTAGATGTCTATCAACTTGGCTCGACCGTTTCGACCCCTTCCCGGTGTCCAAATTCAATTTTCCGACCTGTTCCGGAATCGTCGGAGTTAAATATTCGATATGCTCGGAACGGATTTTTGATAATAATAATAAAATAATTTAATATTATTTTTGCAATATAAGTGTTTTGTAATGAAATTTTATCGTATCAAAATCGTCGGAACTTTTCGAAATCACTTTCATAAATTCTAAAAATGATCCTTATAATTTATTTTGAAATCTTTTCCTTTTAAGTCCTTCATTTTATGCTAGGAACGTATCGGTCCAAGTATCGGACAACCTGTAAATATTAAAAAATCAAAATCCATGATCGTTAGCAAAATAAATAGCATTTAAATAAGTATTGGAGCGTTACAATCCTCCCCCCTTTAAAAAATTTCGGCCTCGAAATTGAGCTTCGTAAAGAACTTTGAAAATCTGTATCAAACTTTGTATGAGTATTTTCATCAATAACTTTAAAAATATTGTGTCAGCAAAAATCACTTTGAAACCTTTCTTTGAAATCATATTTTGTCCCTTTCGGACAACATTTATACTTTCACATATCCTTTCAAATCTTTTGCCGACACAATCATTCTATACTCATACCATAATTTTTAAGTTTTCATAAAAGAGTGAATACTTGAAAACATTACCTCAGAGTCGACGTTGGGCAGCAGCGATGAACCACATATTCTCCTGAAAATATAATCATGCCGTAATTATTCCTTATACTTCTAAAAATAAGAAAGTTTTGAAATATCTTGTTTTGTATAAGTAAATCTTTTTTTTTAAACCTCCTTAACTGTATAGTCCCATACCTATACAGTCTTGGAATACCTCTCGTTCTGGTGAGAATTCGGTTCAGTCATGTCCCCCTCCACCTAGAAGCCTTGCCAGGAGCCGCTCGTTGTCCGTGCCCTTTTTCTTATTGCACCGGCGATCACTCCCCTTTCTCGGAGCCGCTCATTGTCCGTGTCCTTTTTTATTGCACCGGCGATCACTCCCCGCCCTGGTCGGTCCCGGGTATCACATGTTCACCAGCTTCCACTTGGTTCATTCCCAAATCTCACCGTACTGAGATAGGTCTTGCTCCGATACCATTCTGTAACGCCCTGGCTTTCTTAATTAAAAAGAACGTTACACAGCTCATTTTTTTCCTTAAAAATTTTATATAAATTCGGAGTATTTGCGGAAGCATTTTAGTCAGTAAATCTTCAATAAAACTCATTTATTCAACCATCAGTACAGTTTTACAAAAACATGGGAAATCAAATATTCGGACATAGTCCGTTGAAATTATATTCGTTGAAGAACATCAAGTATTTCATAAAAATAATAATAATTACGGCGACAACATCTTTTATTCTTTAGAACTTCATCGTGTTGGGAGTATGTATGTAACACCCCCAGAATACGTCCGGAAATGTTACACGCCGTAGGCCCTTCTCACAAGGATCTACCAGGCTAAACTCCACTAGACTACACAATGATTGACCGACCGGGGTCAATCTAAATACAACGCAGACCGACAAGGTCATTAAACAATTCAGAAACTAATGAATTTTACATCTCAATGACAAAAATAAACTTTCACACAAAAGGGGATGACGACTCCATTCAATAAATGAAAACTACACCCGTGCAAGGGTGAATACTTAACCAAATGGGAAAAATACCGACCAAGATGAAACAAAAGAAAAGACTCTGACTCTGGTGTGATTAGCATCGTTGTCCTCCATCTCCTTCCAAGCCAATCCCGTGATCGCCCGAGCCGCCAAAACTGAGCGCATAACAGCACCCACCCCCGAAAACTCGGGGTTAGCAACCGGAATTTTGCTAGTGCAAGTACATAATGTTCAAGATATACGAATAATAACAACACAAAACTCAACAAATGAAGCCTTAACACAAACCATACATTCCCATAGTCAACACGGTATAGCACTCGCATACACAAGGTGAGAAATAATCACATAGTCATATTCTCTTTATGGAACATAACACCAATTAAACTTTAAACGAGCCCAAGGAGTCAAAAGATTTAGTTGAAAATCCATTTTAATAAAGGGGAAAGTATTTTGATAAGATAGTTTGAAAACATTATTAATGACTCGGGCCGTATTGGGGTTTATAAAATCGAATGGGAATACTTTAAGAAATTAATTTCAAAAGCTCTCGGGTCCTTGACCCAACATAAGGAAAACAATTACACGAAAACCATGTCAATGTTCTTGGGATCCTTGACCCAATTATAGAACACTATCACAAACGAAATCATTACAACATCTCACAAGGTTCTCAACCCAATCCAAAAAACATCATCACGAGAACCAACATCTCAACATTTCACAGGGTCCTCGACCCAATACACAGAATAGTACCACAATACAATCAAAGGCACAATCTCTCATTCGACATATCCTGCTCAAGACCCCCGATTAATTAACCCTCGGAGATTTCGTCAAACCTCCTTGGTTAATTAACCCTGATACCAACACTTTAAAAACAGGTTGAAACAAACTTCAAACACACGAATCGCGGTCTATATCAGGACAAACATTTAAAAGTGAGTTGAAAGAATTTGAGATATGAACATCGTTCGGTAACGGGGTCTTAGCTATCACTCAAATACCCGTAACCAATAAGCCTGCCAGGCGCCTCCCTTGCGCACCTGTGTACCGGCGTTCACTCCACTATGTTGGCCGCTCCTTGAACATGTCACCGCGCCGGCGATCACTCCCGCAAGAGCCGCCCCTTGCGCGCGCATTAGGTAACACCGGCGTTCACCACCCATATGGAGCCGCACATTGCAAAGATACACTGTGCCGGAGTGCACGCCCGCCTCGTAGGTTCCCTTGATACGACGTTTCTCACAACAAGTATCCACATTATTTCGTACATCAAGCACACAGACAAACGTCACAACAATTATCAACTCAAGACATCAAATCACACAATTTCTCCCCACCCATAACCATACAAATAAACAATAACACGCACGTTGTCAATCAAAACTCAATCACAATAAGCCTTCAAGCATAACCAACCAACACCGCACATATATCGCTATATTGCGACTCAACCGAATATATATATATATAAATAAGTATAGTTCATCCATCAATCCAAGTTGAGTACGTCAACTATCATCGATATTAATCACACGACATAGGTATGTGTATATCTATATGCATACATACTTACATATATATATATATATATATATATATATATATATATATATATATACGTATAACCTTATACATACAGATATTTAGTATATAAATATATATAATTCACACACTTCGGCAACAATAATTTCACATAGTTATAATTCGTATATAAAGGTACTTGCCTCAAATCCAAAGCACGCGAAGCGACGAAAAAGCTTGACCGGCAACCCTCGAATCTTCCAACTAGGTCGAAATCACAAGAACAATATAATTACTACGAAGTCGATCACAAGAGGGATGGAAAACATACGAAATTCCCAACAAGAATTCGTAGAAACAAAAGATCGAACACTTGGGGTTCAATACTTCCCCAAGAACAACAAGAACATACTCCGGACCCGAATACGGTAAGAAATACGAATCAAATCATAGGAAGAGAATCGATAAAACCGATTGATGATATACAACAACAAGAATCAAGAAGAACAACCCGAAACTTGAAGATTCCAGAAATATAGAGGAAGGGTTTACAAGATGTTTACCTCGAATCGAAGGTGAAGAGCACGGATTAAGGATGTTAAACAACACCAAGAACTTAAGGAAGATGTAAACTTGGAGTTACAAGACCCCAAAATCACCTTCCAATCACCTACGAGTCGCCCAGCCACGGAGAGACGAAGTGTAGGTGAAGAAATGACGAATTCGGTCAACTCCTGGGTATATAAACCCAGGCCGTGTTACGTACGTTAGCCATAGGCAGCTAACGTACGTTAGCTTGTTAACGTACGTAAGACTCCCATGCTTACGTACGTAATGAAAATCGCAGAATTCTCTGCACTATTTTACAAAGGCCGTTACGTACGTAACTGAGACATGCATTACGTACGTAAGGTGCCTATTTGGGGAGTACAGGCAGCTAGCACAAGAAGGCAACAAAGGAACCGAAAAAAAATCAATATGCAATGGTGAACAACTCCCGATGGTACGAACGTAAAGGATTCGAGGCGACGAACTTAAGTGTTGAAGGAAAACCTATTCCCGAATACCCGAAGGTTCGGAATACGATAACAGAAGTGATCACCCCCAAACTTTGGGAAATTACGAAACGGCCCAAAATGTCCGTAAATCACAATATGACATCAAGCAACCGAACCGAAACTCACAACACGTATAACAAAGCTCAACGGACTTATAGAAAACATGAAACCGTAGTTTCGAACCATTATCACATGAAATGAATCAAATAGCGGGAAAAGTCGCTCAAGACACGGATTCAGGTAAAACAGCCCCGGAACAACTCGAATGACTAAACACGCAGAACGAAACATTATCAAAATGTCAAAACGCTCGCAAGTGAGCTTCTGGAAACCAGAAAGATGCCAGAAACGAAAAAGTACCGAAAGAGAAAATCACGGGTATTACATTCTACCCTCCTTAAAAGAAGTTTCGTCCCGAAACTTAAAATAGAGAGCGATGGAACAACAGTTTCAAACAAAATTTGCAAGAATCAAATTCGGATGTGAAAAGGCCACAGTAATCCACGAGATTTAGCAAAACAGTCCCGAAATCCGTTCGGAGGATGGTAGGCTAAGTAAAACAAGGTGGTTTAAAATCGTCGAGGGGATCACAATTGAATTACCAATAATGAAAGGTCACACAATACTGAAAATATCAAGAAAAGTACGGGTAATACATTCCCACATACTAAAAAGATATTACGACCCCGAAACTTAGAACAACAAGAGTTGGAAACGTAAAGCAATGAAACGAAATACGATCGAAGTCAAGATTGTTTTAAACGGCAACGATTAAGACATAGTACAAAATCTTCATTCTCCCATGCTAGGATCTTCAGAAGGACACATAGGGTTTCGGGAAACTTCCCGATCACTAGCTCCGCTCTCTCTCAGGGCGGCATTCTTTGCCAATTTGGAAACTGTCTCACAGTGTTTCTCCCGATGACCTTCACACCCACACCGGTAACAAGTCAAGAGTGGAGAGGGACAATTTGCACGAACATGTCCCTGACAGTTACAGTTGAAACATCTTCTCTTCTTACCGCGAGTCACCGATGCTGGTTTGGGATTTCCAGCATTCACTCCCGACCGCGAAGATGACGCTTTCGAACGACGTGAGGGCTTGGGAGCCTTAGTCTCTTCACCGCCCAGAAATTTTCCCGATATCCTCGTTCTCTTTGCTTCGCTCGTGGGCTCGGTCACTGAGGAGATTTCATAGGATATCGTTTGATCTCGATACTCCTTCACTGTAGCATGGATAGTTGTCGTACGAACCACCTTGTCGTTTCCACTTCCGTCATCACACTTATGTCCGCCAAGGCTCGACATACTAATACAGATAGTACCATTCAGCATTATCAAATAATCAGTCGTACAGTATACCACACTTATCAACACAAGGTTTAGTTAACATCTATAGAATAACGGTAATATCGTAAAGCATAAAGTTTTATGAAGTTAACTCCGGTCCTTCGACTAGGATGATCATTATATATATATGTGCTTAATGAAAACAAATTTTTGAAAAAGAGAGCGAGTCACGTTACGCCCAAAGCTTGTAAATATTGTCCTTTATTTGGAAGAGGGAGTTTATACAACGACTTTAAAAATTATTTTCGAGCAATGCATAAAAGAAAATTGAAAGTTGAATCGTAACTAATTTGAAATATTTCAAGTGTTGAGTTCCAAATACCACAATTTGAAAATCTTTCCACTTCTACCAAAATGTCTAATCGAAAGGATTTTTCGCCGAAATACGTGACCATTTGACATGACTACATTAAATCATGGGTTTTCATAATATTATAAAATATAGTAGCACCGCTTTAAAATGTTCGTGCCATTCTGAGACCGTGGGCCCCCACACCGGAACCACCAGCCGAAAACTATTTTTAAAACGTTCAAAATGCCAAAAGGCCGATGACGGTAGTATTTTCAAGTAATCACAAAAGTCATTTATAAAATATCAAATACCGTTATAAGAATACCGTCAAAACATGCGAGACAAAATGCCAAAACTCGGTTTAGGGAATCGGTTTTACGAAATAAAATTCAGTTTGCAAGATACCAATAGCCATTTCAAAATACTCACGCAGCGGATAAAATTAACACTCAAAGATTTATTGTAATAAAATGTAGACATTGGTAAGTACACTCGACTTCCTAAGCATACTACATAACCATTCTCAATCGGACCGAATACGCATGTTACATCCTAAAACAATAATATCACCAACAAGTTACAATCCCTAGTTCACATTAAACACATTATCATAATATAATCAAATACATATATAAAGGGACTTACGATCGGAAGACTTACCATCACGGATTGCCTGAAGATGATGTCGGAACCACGATACTAATCACAACTCTGACGCGCGCGACTTACACAGGACATGGACTTAACCCAACGGCCTAGGTTTTTCGCAAACCTGGCTCTGATACCATATTTGTAACACCCCTAGAATACGTCCGGAAATGTTACACGCCGTAGGCCCTTCTCACAAGGATCTACCAGGCTAAACTCCACTAGACTACACAATGATTGACCGACCGGGGTCAATCTAAATACAACGCAGACCGACAAGGTCATTAAACAATTCAGAAACTAATGAATTTTACATCTCAATGACAAAAATAAACTTTCACACAAAAGGGGATGACGACTCCATTCAATAAATGAAAACTACACCCGTGCAAGGGTGAATACTTAACCAAATGGGAAAAATACCGACCAAGATGAAACAAAAGAAAAGACTCTGACTCTGGTGTGATTAGCATCGTTGTCCTCCATCTCCTTCCAAGCCAATCCTGTGATCGCCCGAGCCGCCAAAACCTGAGCGCATAACAGGCACCCACCCCCCGAAAACTCGGGGGTTAGCAAACTGGAATTTTGCTAGTGCAAGTACATAATGTTCAAGATATACGAATAATAACAACACAAAACTCAACAGCCGCGAAGCCTTAACACAAACCATACATTCCCATAGTCAACACAGTATAGCACTCACATACACAAGGTGAGAAATAATCACATAGTCATATTCTCTTTATGGAACATAACACCAATTAAACTTTAAACGAGCCCAAGGAGTCAAAAGATTTAGTTGAAAATCCATTTTAATAAAGGGGAAAGTATTTTGATAAGATAGTTTGAAAACATTATTAATGACTCGGGCCGTATTGGGGTTTATAAAATCGAATGGGAATACTTTAAGAAATTAATTTCAAAAGCTCTCGGGTCCTTGACCCAACATAAGGAAAACAATTACACGAAAACCATGTCAATGTTCTTGGGATCCTTGACCCAATTATAAAACACTATCACAAACGAAATCATTACAACATCTCACAAGGTTCTCAACCCAATCCAAAAAACATCATCACGAGAACCAACATCTCAACATTTCACAGGGTCCTCGACCCAATACACAGAATAGTACCACAATACAATCAAAGGCACAATCTCTCATTCGACATATCCTGCTCAAGACCCCCGATTAATTAACCCTGAGATTTCACAAACCTCCTTGGTTAATTAACCCTGATACCAACACTTTAAAAACAGGTTGAAACAAACTTCAAACACACGAATCGCGGTCTATATCAGGACAAACATTTAAAAGTGAGTTGAAAGAATTTGAGATATGGACATCGTTCGGTAACGGGTCTTAGCTATCACTCAAATACCCGTAACCAATAATCCCGCCAGCGCCTCCCTTGCGCACTGTACCGGCGTTCACTCCACTATGTTGGCCGCTCCTTGAACATGTCACCGCGCCGGCGATCACTCCCGCAAGAGCCGCCCCTTGCGCGCGCATTAGGTAACACCGGCGTTCACCACCCATATGGAGCCGCACATTGCGGATACACCAGCCGGAGTGCACGCCCGCCTCGTAGGTTCCGGATACGACGTTTCTCACAACAAGTATCCACATTATTTCGGACATCAAGCACACAGACAAACGTCACAACAATTATCAACTCGACATCAAATCACACAATTTCTCCCCACCATAACCATACAAATAAACAATAACACGCACGTTGTCAATCAAAACTCAATCACAATAAGCCTTCAAGCATAACCAACCAACACCGCACATATATCGCTATATTGCGACTCAACCGAATATATATATATATATAAATAAGTATAGTTCATCCATCAATCCAAGTTGAGTACGTCAACTATCATCGATATTAATCACACGACATAGGTATGTGTATATCTATATGCATACATACTTACATATATATATATATATATATATATATATATATATATATATATATATATATACGTATAACCTTATACATACATATATTTAGTATATAAATATATATAATTCACACACTTCGGCAACAATAATTTCACATAGTTATAATTCGTATATAAATGTACTTGCCTCAAATCCAAAGCACGCGGTTTAATAAAAGCTTGACCGGCAACCCTCGAATCTTCCAACTAGGTCGAAATCACAAGAACAATATAATTACTACGAAGTCGATCACAAGAGGGATGGAAAACATACGAAATTCCCAACAAGAATTCGTAGAAACAAAAGATCGAACACTTGGGGTTCAATACTTCCCCAAGAACAACAAGAACATAATCCGGACCCGAATACGGTAAGAAATACGAATCAAATCATAGGAAGTGAATCGATATAACCGATTGATGATATACAACAACAAGAATCAAGAAGAACAACCCGAAACTCGAAGATTCCAGAAATATAGAGGAAGGGTTTACAAGATGTTTACCTCGAATCGAAGGTGAAGAGCACGGATTAAGGATGTTAAACAACACCAAGAACTCAAGGAAGATGTAAACTTGGAGTTACAAGACCCCAAAATCACCTTCCAATCACCTACGAGTCGCCCAGCTACGGAGAGACGAAGTGTAGGTGAAGAAATGACGAATTCGGTCAACTCCTGGGTATATAAACCCAGGCCGTGTTACGACGTCGTTAGCATGGCGGCTAACGACGTTAGCTTGTTAACGTCGTAAGACTCCCATGCTTACGCACGTAACTAAAATCGCAATTCTGCACTATTTTACAAAGGCCGTTACGTGCGTAATCGAGACATGCATTACGTACGTAAGGTGCCTATTTGGGGAGTACAGGCAGCTAGCACAAGAAGGCAACAAAGGAACCGAAAAAAAATCAATATGCAATGGTGAACAACTCCCGATGGTACGAACGTAAAGGATTCGAGGCGACGAACTTAAGTGTTGAAGGAAAACCTATTCCCGCATACCCGAAGGTTCGGAATACGATAATGTAGTGATCACCCCCAAACTTTGGGAAATTACGAAACGGCCCAAAATGTCCGTAAATCACAATATGACATCAAGCAACCGAACCGAAACTCACAACACGTATAACAAAGCTCAACGGACTTATAGAAAACATGAAACCGTAGTTTCGAACCATTATCACATGAAATGAATCAAATAGCGGGAAAAGTCGCTCAAGACACGGATTCAGGTAAAACAGCCCCGGAACAACTCGAATGACTAAACACGCAGAACGAAACATTATCAAAATGTCAAAACGCTCGCAAGTGAGCTTCTGGAAACCAGAAAGATGCCAGAAACGAAAAAGTACCGAAAGAGAAAATCACGGGTATTACAATGTATTCATCTTCTGCTTGTCCCGTTCGTCGATTCCTTAGCCTGAAAAACATAAATGTCGAGGTGTGAGTATGCGAGCATGCTCAGTGAGATTAAACCCTTATAAATCGTAAAAATCATGTTGTGTAATGCACACAAACATTCTTATCTGTGTGAGACTCGTCTCGGATTTCTTTCGTTCTTTCGACCCCTCGCGGGTCGTCATGTTACACGACACAACGATGACCGTAACATATTAAAACAGTATAACCTCACCTCATTTGCTGAAATCTTGAAATATCTTCCTTTGAATTTGGCTCGGCTGTCCTTCTTGGATCCCGGATACGCTTCTCCTAGCACTTGAAAATACTTTTTCATATTTCCGGTCATAAATTCTTGATGTAAAATCTGAAATCTCTTTGAGGACTTTTATCAAACACCTTTGAAAAACTGTAAGATTTGAGCTTCCTATTTCATCGGGCTTTTTGAAGCCTTTATAATTTTTGGAAGGGAAATATGTTACGGGAGTTTTATAGTAGAGGTCCAGAGATTCAAATTGATATGTGATATGTACAAAAACACGCCCGGTAACATGTATAAATAGGGGTTCAAAGTCGGCTGAAAATCAACCTTACTTGGACAGCTGGAGGCCTTATCCGGACAGCTGGCCGAGAAGCTTCTGTCGGTCGTGACCGACCTTATCCGGACAAATTGACACTTTATCCGGACAAATGGCCGAGAAGCTTCGCTTGGTCATGACCGACCTTATCCACACCTTATCCTGGACAGCCGAGAAACTTCTATCGGCGGTGACCGCATCCGCTCAGAGGCGTGTCCGGTGACCTAGATGTCTATCAACTTGGCTCGGCCGTTTCGACCCCTTCCCGGTGTCCAAATTCAATTTTCCGACCTGTTCCGGACTCGTCGGAGTTAAATATTCGATATCCTCGGAACGGATTTTCGATAATAATAATAAAATAATTTAATATTATTTTTGCAATATTAGTGTTTTGTAATGAAATTTTATCGTATCAAAATCGTCGGAACTTTTCGAAATCACTTTCATAAATTCTAAAAATGATCCTTATAATTTATTTTGAAATATGTTCCTTTTAAGTCCTTCATTTTATGCTAGGAACGTATCGGTCCAAGTATCGGACAACCTGTAAATATTAAAAAATCAAAATCCATGATCGTTAGCAAAATAAATAGCATTCAAATAAGTATTGGAGCGTTACAATCCTCCCCCCTTTAAAAAATTTCGTCCTCGAAATTGAGCTTCGTAAAGAACTTTGAAAATCTGTATCAAACTTTGTATGAGTATTTTCATCAATAACTTTAAAAATATTGTGTCAGCAAAAATCACTTTGAAACCTTTCTTTGAAATCATATTTTGTCCCTTTCGGACAACATTTATACTTTCACATATCGTTTCAAATCTTTTGCCGACACAATCATTCTATACTCATACCATAATTTTTAAGTTTTCATAAAAGAGTGAATACTTGAAAACATTACCTCAGAGTCGACGTTGGGCAGCAGCGATGAACCACATATTCTCCCGAAAATATAATCATGCCGTAATTATTCGTTATACTTCTAAAAATAAGAAAGTTTTGAAATATCTTGTTTTGTATAAGTAAATCTTTTTTTTTAAACCTCCTTAACTGTATAGTCCCATCCCTATACAGTCTTGGAATACCTCTCATTGTGGTGAGAATTCGGTTCAGTCATGTCCCCCTCCACCTAGAAGCCTTGCCAGGAGCCGCTCGTTGTCCGTCCCCTTTTTCTTATTGCACCGGCGATCACTCCCCTTTCTCGGAGCCGCTCATTGTCCGTGTCCTTTTTTATTGCACCGGCGATCACTCCCCGCCCTCGTCGGTCCCGGGTGTCACATGTTCACCAGCTTCCGCTTGGTTCATTCCCAAATCTCACCGTGCTGAGAGAGGTCTTGCTCCGATACCATTCTGTAACGCCCTGGCTTTCTTAATTAAAAATAACGTTACAGAGCTCATTTTTTTCCTTAAAAATTTTATATAAATTCGGAGTATTTGCGGAAGCATTTTAGTCAGTAAATCTTCAATAAAACTCATTTATTCAACCATCAGTACAGTTTTACAAAAACATGGGAAATCAAATATTCGGACATAGTCCGTTGAAATTATATTCGTTGAAGAACATCAAGTATTTCATAAAAATAATAATAATTACGGCGACAACATCTTTTATTCTTTAGAACTTCATCGTGTTGGGATTATGTATTCATCTTCTGCTTGTCCCGTTCGTCGATTCCTTAGCCTGAAAAACATAAATGTCGAGGTGTGAGTATGCGAGCATACTCAGTGAGATTAAACCCTTATAAATCGTCAAAATCATGTTGTGTAATGCACACAAACATTCCTATCTGTGTGAGACTTGTCTCGGATTTCTTTCATTCTTTCGACCCCTCGCGGGTCGTCATGTTACACGACACAACGATGACCGTAACATATTAAAACAGTATAACCTCACCTCGTTTGCTGAAATCTTGAAATATCTTCCTTTGAATTTGGCTCGGTTGTCCTTCTTGGATCCCGGATACGCTTCTCCTAGCACTTGAAAATACTTTTTCATATTTCCGGTCATAAATTCTTGATGTAAAATCTGAAATCTCTTTGAGGACTTTTATCAAACACCTTTGAAAAACTGTAAGATTTGAGCTTCCTGTTTCATCGGGCTTTTTGAAGCCTTTATAATTTTTGGAAGGGAAATATGTTACGGGAGTTTTATAGTAGAGGTCCAGAGATTCAAATTGATATGTGATATGTACAAAAACACGCCCAGTAACATGTATAAATAGGGGTTCAAAGTCGGCTGAAAATCAACCTTACTTGGACAGCTGGAGGCCTTATCCGGACAGCTGGCCGAGAAGCTTCTGTCGGTCGTGACCGACCTTATTCGGACAGCTGGACAGCCTTATCCGTACAGCTGGCCGAGAAGCTTCTGTCGGTCATGACCGACCTTATCCACACAGCCTTATCCGGACAGCGCCGAGAAACTTCTGTCGGCGGTGACCGGCATCTGTCGGTAGGCGTGTCCGGCGGTGACCGGTAGATGTCTATCAACTTGGCTCGGCCGTTTCGACCCCTTCTCGGTGTCCAAATTCAATTTTCCGACCTGTTCCGGAATCGTCGGAGTTAAATATTCGATATGCTCGGAACGGATTTTTGATAATAATAATAAAATAATTTAATATTATTTTTGCAATATAAGTGTTTTGTAATGAAATTTTATCGTATCAAAATCGTTTAACTTTTCAAATCACTTTCATAAATTCTAAAAATGATCCTTATAATTTATTTTGAAATCTTTTCCTTTTAAGTCCTTCATTTTATGCTAGGAACGTATCGGTCCAAGTATCGGACAACCTGTAAATATTAAAAAATCAAAATCCATGATCGTTAGCAAAATAAATAGCATTAAAATAAGTATTGGAGCGTTACAATCCTCCCCCCTTTAAAAAATTTCGCCTCAAATTGAGCTTCAGAAAGAACTTTGAAAATCAGATCAAACTTTGTATGAGTATTTTCATCAATAACTTTAAAAATATTGTGTCAAAAAATCACTTTGAAACCTTTCTTTGAAATCACATTTTGTCCCTTTCGGACAACATTTATACTTTCACATATCCTTTCAAATCTTTTGCCGACACAATCATTCTATACTCATACCATAATTTTTAAGTTTTCATAAAAGAGTGAATACTTGAAAACATTACCTCAGAGTCGACGTTGGGCAGCAGCGATGAACCACATATTCTCCCGAAAATATAATCATGCCGTAATTATTCGTTATACTTCTAAAAATAAGAAAGTTTTGAAATATCTTGTTTTGTATAAGTAAATCTTTTTAAACCTCCTTAATCGTATAGTCCCATACCTATACAGTCTTGGAATACCTCTCGTTCTCGTGAGAATTCGGTTCGATCATGTCCCCCTCCACCTAGAAGCCTTGCCAGGAGCCGCTCGTTGTCCGTGCCCTTTTTCTTATTGCACCGGCGATCACTCCCCTTTCTCGGAGCCGCTCATTGTCCGTGTCCTTTTTTATTGCACCGGCGATCACTCCCCGCCCTCGTTGGTCCCGGGTATCACATGTTCACCAGCTTCCGCTTGGTTCATTCCCAAATCTCACCGTACTGAGAGAGGTCTTGCTCCGATACCATTCTGTAACGCCCTGGCTTTCTTAATTAAAAAGAACGTTACACAGCTCATTTTTTTCCTTAAAAATTTTATATAAATTCGGAGTATTTTCGGAAGCATTTTAGTCAGTAAATCTTCAATAAAACTCATTTATTCAACCATCACTACAGTTTTACAAAAACATGGGAAATCAAATATTCGGACATAGTCCGTTGAAATTATATTCGTTGAAGAACATCAAGTATTTCATAAAAATAATAATAATTACGGCGACAACATCTTTTATTCTTTAGAACTTCATCGTGTTGCGAGTATGTATTCATCTTCTGCTTGTCCCGTTCGTCGATTCCTTAGCCTGAAAAACATAAATGTCGAGGTGTGAGTATGCGAGCATGCTCAGTGAGATTAAACCCTTATAAATCGTAAAAATCATGTTGTGTAATGCACACAAACATTCTTATCTGTGTGAGACTCGTCTCGGATTTCTTTCATTCATTCGACCCCTCGCGGGTCGTCATGTTACACGACACAACGATGACCGTAACATATTAAAACAGTATAACCTCACCTCGTTTGCTGAAATCTTAAAATATCTTCCTTTGAATTTGGCTCGGTTGTCCTTCTTGGATCCCGGATACGCTTCTCCTAGCACTTGAAAATACTTTTTCATATTTCCGGTCATAAATTCTTGATGTAAAATCTGAAATCTCTTTGAGGACTTTTATCAAACACCTTTGAAAAACTGTAAGATTTGAGCTTCCTGTTTCATCGGGCTTTTTGAAGCCTTTATAATTTTTGGAAGGGAAATATGTTACGGGAGTTTTATAGTAGAGGTCCAGAGATTCAAATTGATATGTGATATGTACAAAAACACGCCCGGTAACATGTATAAATAGGGGTTCAAAGTCGGCTGAAAATCAACCTTACTTGGACAGCTGGAGGCCTTATCCGGACAGTTGGCCGAGAAGCTTCTGTCGGTCGTGACCGACCTTATCCACACAGCCTTATCCGGACAGCGCCGAGAAACTTCTGTCGGCGGTGACCGGTAGATGTCTATCAACTTGGCTCGGCCGTTTCGACCCCTTCCCGGTGTCTAAATTCAATTTTCCGACCTGTTTCGGACTCGTCGGAGTTAAATATTCGATATGCTCGGAACGTATTTTCGATAATAATAAAATAATTTAATATTATTTTTGCAATATAAGTGTTTTGTAATGAAATTTTATCGTATCAAAATCGTCGGAACTTTTCGAAATCACTTTCATAAATTCTAAAAATGATCCTTATAATTTATTTTGAAATCTTCTCCTTTTAAGTCCTTCATTTTATGCTAGGAACGTATCGGTCCAAGTATCGGACAACCTGTAAATATTAAAAAATCAAACTCCATGATTGTTAGCAAAATAAATAGCATTCAAATAAGTATTGGAGCGTTACAATCCTCCCCCCTTTAAAAAATTTCGTCCTCGAAATTGAGCTTCGTAAAGAACTTTGAAAATCTGTATCAAACTTTGTATGAGTATTTTCATCAATAACTTTAAAAATATTGTGTCAGCAAAAATCACTTTGAAACCTTTCTTTGAAATCATATTTTGTCCCTTTCGAACAACATTTATACTTTCACATATCCTTTCAAATCTTTTGCCGACACAATCATTCTATACTCATACCATAATTTTTAAGTTTTCATAAAAGAGTGAATACTTGAAAACATTACCTCAGAGTCGACGTTGGGCGCGGCGATGAACCACATATTCTCCCGAAAATATAATCATGCCGTAATTATTCGTTATACTTCTAAAAATAAGAAAGTTTTGAAATATCTTGTTTTGTATAAGTAAATCTTTTTTTTAAACCTCCTTAACTGTATAGTCCCATACCTATACAGTCTTGGAATACCTCTCGTTCTGGTGAGAATTCGGGCCTACCATGTCCCCTCCACCTAGAAGCCTTGCCAGGAGCCGCTCGTTGTCCGTGCCCTTTTTCTTATTGCACCGGCGATCACTCCCCTTTCTCGGAGCCGCTCATTGTCCGTGTCCTTTTTTATTGCACCGGCGATCACTCCCCGCCCTCGTCGGTCCCGGGTATCACATGTTCACCAGCTTCCGCTTGGTTCATTCCCAAATCTCACCGTACTGAGAGAGGTCTTGCTCCGATACCATTCTGTAACGCCCTGGCTTTCTTAATTAAAAAGAACGTTACACAGCTCATTTTTTTCCTTAAAAATTTTATATAAATTCGGAGTATTTGCGGAAGCATTTTAGTCAGTAAATCTTCAATAAAACTCATTTATTCAACCATCAGTACAGTTTTACAAAAACATGGGAAATCAAATATTCGGACATAGTCCGTTGAAATTATATTCGTTGAAGAACATCAAGTATTTCATAAAAATAATAATAATTACGGCGACAACATCTTTTATTCTTTAGAACTTCATCGTGTTGGGAGTATGTATTCATCTTCTGCTTGTCCCGTTCGTCGATTCCTTAGCCTGAAAAACATAAATGTCGAGGTGCGAGTATGCGAGCATACTCAGTTAGATTAAACCCTTATAAATTGTAAAAATCATGTTGTGTAATGCACACAAACATTCTTATCTGTGTGAGACTCGTCTCGGATTTCTTTCATTCTTTCGACCCCTCGCGGGTCGTCATGTTACACGACACAACGATGACCGTAACATATTAAAACAGTATAACCTCACCTCGTTTGCTGAAATCTTGAAATATCTTCCTTTGAATTTGGCTCGGTTGTCCTTCTTGGATCCCGGATACACTTCTCCTAGCACTTGAAAATACTTTTTCATATTTCCGGTCATAAATTCTTGATGTAAAATCTGAAATCTCTTTGAGGACTTTTATCAAACACCTTTGAAAAACTGTAAGATTTGAGCTTCCTGTTTCATCGGGATTTTTAAAGCCTTTATATTTTTTGGAAGGTAAATATGTTACGGGAGTTTTATAGTAGAGGTCCAGAGATTCAAATTGATATGTGATATGTACAAAAACACGCCCGGTAACATGTCTAAATAGGGGTTCAAAGTCGGCTGAAAATCAACCTTACTTGGACAGCTGGAGGCCTTATCCTGACACCGGACGAGAAGCTTCGCTTTGGTCGTGATCGACCTTATCCTGACACCGGATTTCTTTATCCTGACAAATGCCGAGAAGCTTCGCTTGGCCATGACCGACCTTATCCACACAGCTTATCCGGACAAATAGAAACTTCGCCGGCAAAGTGACTGCATCTCGGTAGGCGTGTCCGGCGGTGACCGGTAGATGTCTATAAACTTGGCTCGGCCGTTTCGACCCCTTCCCGGTGTCCAAATTCAATTTTCCGACCTATTCCGGACTCATCGGAGTTAAATATTCGATATGCTCGGAACGGATTTTCGATAAAAATAATAAAATAATTGAATATTATTTTTGCAATATAAGTGTTTTGTAATGAAATTTTATCGTATCAAAATCGTCGGAACTTTTCGAAATCACTTTCATAAATTCTAAAAATGATCCTTATAATTTATTTTGAAATCTTTTCCTTTTAAGTCCTTAATTTTATGCTAGGAACGTATCGGTCCAAGTATCGGACAACCTGTAAATATTTAAAAATCAAAATCCATGATCGTTAGCAAAATAAATAGCATTCAAATAAGTATTGGAGCGTTACAATCCTCCCCCCTAAAAAAAATTACGACCTCGAAATTTAGCTTCGTAAAGAACTTTGAAAATCTGTATCAAACTTTGTATGAGTATTTTCATCAATAACTTTAAAAATATTGTGTCAGCAAAAATCACTTTGAAACCTTTCTTTGAAATCATATTTTGTCCCTTTCGAACAACATTTATACTTTCACATATCCTTTCAAATCTTTTGCCGACACAATCATTCTATACTCATACCATAATTTTTAAGTTTTCATAAAAGAGTGAATACTTGAAAACATTACCTCAGAGTCGACGTTGGGCAGCAGCGATGAACCACATATTCTCCCGAAAATATAATCATGCCGTAATTATTCGTTATACTTCTAAAAATAAGAAAGTTTTGAAATATCTTGTTTTGTATAAGTAAATCTTTTTTTTTAAACCTCCTTAACTGTATAGTCCCTGTAATATCCGACTGGAACTTTTCATTTTTACCTGTCATTGTATTATTCGGATAATCTGATTATCATGAATCGTTGCATTTAGTATTATATTGAGGTATTATAGATTTGAATATCATATCGTTGTTATTTCATTTCATAGGTGATGATTCGATGTTAATTAGAGTATTGCATTTTCGAATTTTTCTGTTTATGTAGCGTACGCTACACAGTAAGATTAACGTACGCTAATCCTGTGCATTAGCGTGCGTAAGGTTTCCTCGGTTGCGTACGCTAAGAGGGAATCTGGCAGCAGTTGACTTCAGCACGTGAACTCCTTAGCCGTTAGCATGCATGTGATCTAAGTCTGAGCTGTCGTGTCGGTGAGAATCTACTTTTATTAGCGTGCGTAACCCATTTATCATTAGCGTGCGCTAACGGCTTGCGATAATTCAAGACAGTAGCCACTGTAAGCCGCTTACGTACGTAATATCGACCGGATAGCGTACGTAAGTGCATTAGCGTACGCTAAACTGTCCCGATAGCGTGCGCTAAGTCTGCACAGTCTATTTATAGGACCAGCCTGTTTTTCATTTCTTCACAACCCCAAACCGAATTTTTCTCTTCACATATCATACCTCTGCACTACCAAAACGATATCAACCTTCACCAACTTGTTTCTAAGCCTTGAATCTCGGAGTGGAGCTCATTTCCTTGGAAATTTGGAGTTGTTTTTAAGCTTGGAATATATTCTCTCATAGCATTGAAGTTGTTCTTCATTTCTGGAGGTTGGTGTGCTTTCTTCTCTGCATTATTTTCTTATGTTGATGATTAATGACGAATTATACTTCACCTAGAGTTGGATTAAGCAAGTAAAACATGGTTATAATTAAACTCTTTAAACACTTCTTGATGAATATGATAATGAGGGTTTAGATTAGATGAGTTCTTGATATTGTAGTAATGGTAACCATGTTTGTAGTTGTCATTACTCATCTTCTGGACGAATTTAGCTCAGTAGGACATTGTTGGATCGGTTAGCTTCATCATAGCTGGATTTAATCAAGAACTTGATATCATAAATTGTTTAAACACCATTTTAGGTATTTATTTACCTTGAGAAGAACTTGATAATGTTAAAGATAAGATTAGATGATCTAGTTCAGAAATCTTAGAAGCTTTAACAAATCATATTGGTTCAGTTTCACAAGTCTTTGAAGAATGATAAGGATCTTGATAATTACAACAATAACTTTTCATTAATCTATTGTGTTGATAACTTAGAATGTGGTTCATCATCATGCTAAATAGATAGTGTTCTTAAGTAGATGATGTTGTTTATGAATGATACTATCATGGTAGATTGAGTATCAAATTAATTATGACTATCCTTTTATAATAGGAGAAGTTGTAGAACATGAGAATTTGATTTAAACCAATTTTATTGGCAAATTGAAGATGTTTTTGTTCATGGAATAACAAGAGAATTACAGGACACTTTTGGTATGGTAATCTGATTTTGGAAGATGAATTAGTTGTAATGAAACCTTTCATTAATCGTTAAGGTATTCATCAGGGGGGGATGAATTATTCGAGTAGGTTGCGGGCGTCGTTTCCTACGAATTGATATTAATATTATGTGAATATGTTATTGAATGAATTACGTTTCATTCAAGGTTGCTTGTTCGATTGAGTGTTTAACCGAGGATACCGTCCGTTTGGTCATTTGGAGAAGGACTATCTTTCACTTACGGATTTGAGGCAAGTTATCTTGCTTGGTTATAATGATGATTAGATTCTTCTGATGGTTATATCTTTCATATGTATGAATTGTTCATGAAATGTTTGTCGTGATTTGACATTGTCCTTGACGTTATTCCGTTTTCTTCATGGGATTGTATTCCTGGCACGCTGCTTTGAATCATTGATCTCGTTGGCTTTATTTTCACTTCGGTGAGTTTTTCTTGATCCTTAATCGGATATGTGATTTGTTGAATTCGTTGTCATGTTGTATCGTGACATATCCTAATCATATCTGCGTTCGATTGGTCATTGTGTAGGATTTTTAGCCGTGCACATATATAGTCATGCGTGGATATTATTCCTCATTGGATCGCACACGGACGTAGTTTCGTGAGGCTAATTAGGTACATCGTCCCACGTATATTTCTGGATTCCGTATACGGGGCGGACATGTACACGGACACATTTCCGGATCGGGCGTACTGTGATGTCCATCTTTGAGCCATACTGTAAATCGTCCATAGTATTGGATGCTTGTGACTGTTCGTTTCATACGCCCGAGGGGTATGATTGATAGTCGGAATGATTTCTTTGAAATCTATATATGTGAATTGTATATGTCATAAGAATTGATTATCATGTATATCTGACCCTGTGTTGGGCGAAATACTTGTATTGTATTTTAGGTCGAGGCAAAGGCAAGGCACATGAAGAGCATGTCGACGGCGATGGGTTCGAGGGATACTAGTTCGGGGGGGCCCCACATCTCTTGTTGTCCGGTTATGTTAAACAGTGTTATGTTATTTCCTGTTTCATTTAAATTGCTATTTGGTTGTATTTGACATTTGAAGTATTTTCCATCTCCATATGGTTTATACTTGTTTTTGGATCCTGTGTATTGTAAGGCCGTTGGCCATATTTTAATAAACTCCTAATCGGAGTAATGACTATTCATTGTGGTTCGGTATCACAAATAATATTTGTTTAATCTGTTTTGAATATCGCCTGGTGGGTCCCAATGTGGGATTCACGGCACTGTAATAGCCGCTTTTTGGGTGTTACATAAGATGGTATCAGAGAGTCGTTTTTTTTTTTAGTCATTGAGAAATGAACTAGTATCAAGAGACCTTCGTGTCACGTGTGACCTGTGCAAGCGCCTGACCCTACGAGCCAAATACGGTATGTACTTTATGAGCCATGATTTAATTACTGGCATGATATTGATATCAGTATGGGTCTCCTTGTTGATCATGTTATTTCGAGGAATTGTGACAGGATTTATCTGATTGATAATCCGAGGTAAATGCTGAATTTATTATACAATTGAAATTGTTCGACTTGACACCGATATGATATTCGGTGCGATATTTGTGGTATCGCTAACCGTTTTCCTTGAATATGTGATTCCTTGTTGCTATTAACTTAGCATGAATTTTAGTATCTTGAACTGTACTTATGGTTATCATTATGATTGATTCTTTCAGTATGGAAAGAAACCTGAGGGGTCGTGGCAGAGGGGGACGAGGCCGCGGAAGGGGCCTAATCCCGATACCTCGAGCCAAGAGACGCGCGAATGAGGATCAGAGTTCCGCAGACAGTGGTTCACCTTCTAGGGAACAATCGCACCACAGTGGGCGCGGGGATGCGCGTGTCGATCCTTACGTCGTAATGCAGGGCATGATGACACAGATGACCCAGATGGGTCAACTAATGGAAGCTATGCAGAGGGCCGCTACTGGCCAGCAGCAGGGGGCCCATCCTCCTCCTGTGATTGGCGGACCCGTGAGTCGGATTATCAGCGACATCTCTCGCCAGCGACCACCGACTTTTGAAGGCTCCTCTGAGCCTGCTGACATTGTGCATTGGATCGAGCATTTTGAGAAACTTTTCCAGATGGTGGATCGCCTAAGAGAATCGCGTTTCGTAGCCGCGTATTACCTTGGCAAAGGCACTCACACTGGTGGCTTTCGTAAGGCCACCATGGTGTTTACACTTGGGAGGAATTTAAAACCTCATGCTAGACCGTTACTATCCAGGCCACTCCGCGAGGCCAAACTGTCGGAACTATTGAACCTTGACCCGTCTCAAGACGATGATGTATTATCTGTCTTGAGAAATTCCGTGCACTCCTTCCTTTTGCCACGACAATTATCCGATCGAGGCCGACAAGATCAAATACTTTCTCAAGAGGCTTAAACCCGAATGAGAATGCACATTGAATCACCACCGTACTACCTTACCGAGTTCATCGAGAAGGCTCGAGTATGAACTCACCGCGAAGGAGATTTCCAAGAAACAACCTACCCAACAACAAAAGGTCCAAGAGCCGTAACTGTGATCGAGAGTAGCCTGGGACATTCAGAAGCCCTGGCCATTGCCAAACCCTTCTGATCGACCACCCATGGCGTCAAAGCCCGCCGGATCGCACTCTCGAGCGGTTCCCTCTTCCGTGGTGTGCCACAACTGTGGGGGCCAGGGGCATATCAACTTCAATTGCCCAAAGCCTGCCATCACATGCCATACTTGTGGGAAGAATGGTCACCGTGCTCATTTTTTGCAGGAGTGGGCCCGGACATGATCCAGTGGCGTCTCATGCTCCAGTTCAATCTTCTGTCCAGAACCGGACGCCTCCGTCCGCTTCCTATCAGACCACCGGGGCGAATAGGGGAATGGGCCGTGGAAATCAAAGTGGTACACCTGGTGTCGGTACTGCGAAACCCAGGATTTACGAGATGAAGAAAGCTGACGATCTCGAGGCCAGCATGATTTCAGGTATACTCGAGATCTACTCCCAGCCTGTATGTGTTCTTTTTGATACCGGTGCTTCACACTCCTTTATATCTTCTTCTTGTTTAAGTCGTTTGCCTCTAGACCATGTTATCAATTGTGAGCCCTACGTGATTGGCCTACCTGATGGTAGAAGAATTATTGCGAATCGTGAAGTCCAGGACTGTCCGATTCGTTTGAACGACCGTGAGTGGTTGTCAAATCTGATTGTAGTCGATCTACCTAAGGATGATATAATCTTGGGTATCGATTGGATGGATCGTCACGATGCAATACTCAGTGTCCGCAAACGGATGGTTACCGTCACTTCTGATGATGGATTCGAGTGTATTTTTCGAGGCGATAATCCCACTGCTCGGGAGAGTCATCGGGCTATGAAAGCGGTGAAACCGCTTAATCAAGGGTGTATTGGTTATTGGTGCTACATGACCAAAATGAATCGACGATTGAATTGGCCGACATTCCGGTAGTCCGAGATTACCCCGATGTATTTCCAGACGAGTTACCAGGCTTACCTCCTCATCGTGACGTGGAGTTTATTATTGAGTTAGAACCAAGTACGTCTCCGCTCTCAAAAGCACCGTACCGTATGGCTCCGACTGAGATGCAAGAATTGAAGAACCAGCTTGAGGAGTTGACTGACAAAGGCTATATTCGACCTAGTGCGTCCCCTTGGGGAGCACCAGTGTTATTCGTACGGAAGAAAGATGGATCTCTACGCTTATGTATTGATTACCGTGAGCTGAACAGGGTAACCATCAAGAACAAGTATCCCTTGCCTCGTATTGATGATTTATTGGACCAACTTCAGGGAGCTGCCGTGTTTTCTAAGATCGACTTGAGATCTGGTTATCATCAGCTGAGGATTCGAGAGTCTGACATTTCAAAGACAGCATTCCGTACTCGCTATGGGCATTATGAGTTCGTGGTGATGCCATTTGGACTGACTAATGCACCGACAGTATTCATGGAGTTGATGAATCGAGTTTTTATTAACTACCTGGATCGCTTTGTAGTCGTTTTCATAGACGACATTCTGATTTACTCTCGCGACCACGAGGAGGACGAGCGTCACCTCCACCAAGTTCTCGATACATTGAGGCGGGAACAACTTTATGGGAAATTTTCTAAGTGTGAATTCTGGATGCCTGAGGTTTTCTTTCTCGGGCATGTGATATCAGCCGAAGGGGTGAGAGTGGACCCACAAAAGACGGAAGCCATTCGAGATTGGCTACCACCGAAGAACGTGAAGGAAGTTCGTAGTTTCCTCGGCCTAGCAGGTTACTACCGACGGTTCGTAGAAGGATTTTCTAAAATTGCACAACCAATGACTAACTTACTGCGAAAGGACAAGAAGTATATGTGGTCAGAAACATGTCAGAAGAGTTTTGATGAGCTCAAGAGTCGATTGATTTCGGCCCCTGTTTTGGTCTTACCAAAAGGAACAGAAGGATTTGTGGTGTATAGTGACGCGTCGAGACAGGGTCTGGGATGTGTACTAATGCAGGAAGGGAAAGTGATTGCCTATGCATCGAGACAATTGAGACCCTATGAAGTTAACTATCCGACCCATGACTTGGAGTTAGCAGCCGTGGTGTTTGCTTTAAAAATCTGGCGTCACTATCTTTATGGAATTTCCTGCCAGATCTTTACAGACCACAAGAGCCTAAAATACATTTTTACTCCGAAGGAGTTGAACATGAGGCAGAGAAGGTGGCTAGAATTAATCAAGGACTATGATATCGAGGTCCTTTATCATCCGGGTAAAGCTAATGTGGTTGCCGACGCATTGAGCCGTAAAACCATGCAAGAGCAGATGGTGAGCCGTTTGACAGCACAGAGAGAGTTGCAGTTGGACCTTATGAGGTCAGAAATTGAAGTTTGGTTACAGCGTGTTCAGGGACAACTTTGCACCCTTGAGATTTCTTCGTCTCTTGATGATATGATCAAATCAAAGCAAGTTACGGACCCATTCTTATCTCGAGTTCGGGATGAAGTAAACCAGGGGAAAGCCCCTGGATTCGTGATCCACGAGGATGGATTGATACGTTTTAGAAATCAAGTTTGTGTACCCGCTGACGAAGAGTTGAGGAACTCTATCATGAGAGAAGCCCATGCTACCCCGTACTCAATTCACCCGGGCTCTAGCAAGATGTATAAGGATTTGAAGCAGAATTATTGGTGGGGGAATATGAAACGTGAGGTTGCCGAATTCGTTTCGAGATGTTTGACCTGTCAGCAGGTTAAGATTGAGCACCGGCCGACCAGAATGTTTGAAACTGCTCCCGATTCCTGAGTGGAAATGGGAGGACATATCTATGGATTTTATCACTAGCTTGCCGACGAGTCGTCGAGGAATGAATACGATTTGGGTGATTGTGGACCGTCTGACCAAATCAGCCCACCTCTTGGAGATTAATGACACGTGGGGCCCCGAGAGATTGGCCCAGCTGTTTATTAAAGAAATTGTGAGACTACACGATACCCCCAAGAGCATTGTATCAGACCGTGACGGACGATTTGTGTCACACTTCTGGAAGGCAGTTCATCGTGCGATGGGCATGCAGTTAAATTTCAGTACGGCTTTTCATCCACAGACTGATGGTCAGTCGGAGAGAACCATCCCGACTCTAGAGGATATGTTGAGAGCATGTGCTCTTGATTGGAGGAACGATTGGGAAGCCCAGCTACCTTTGGTGGAATTCATTTATAATAATAGTTGGCACGCTTCGATTCAGATGGCACCGTATGAGGCATTGTATGGCCGTCGCTGTAGGTTCCCTTTGTGTTGGGACGAACTGTCAGAATCTCTGGGTACGGAACCCGATATGTTGTTAGCCGCCCGTGAGAAGATCACTTTGATTAAAAGTCGGTTGTTAACGGCTCAAAGTCGACAGAAGTCTTATGCTGACCACCGTCGACGACCGCTTGAGTTCGAGGTTGGTGACCATGTGTTAATGAAGGTGTCTCCTACTCGAGGTGTTTTTCGTTTCGGAAAGAGGGGCAAGCTGAGCCCAAGGTACATTGGGCCGTTTGAGGTTTTGGAGCGTGTAGGCGATCTGGCCTATCGACTAGCTTTGCCACCGACTTTGAGTAAGATTCACAACGTGTTTCATGTCTCCCAGTTGAGGAAATATGTTTCAATTCGAAGATATTGAATTAGCAGAGGATCATTCGTACGAGGAGCGTCCTATACGGATACTTGAGAGGAGGATCAAGCAGTTGCGGAACAAGACGATTCCCCTACTAAAAGTTCAGTGGTCACGACACGGAGTCGAGGAGGCTACGTGGGAGACCTAGGATAGTATGCGAGCGAGATACCCCGAGTTATTTACCCCTTAGTTTCGAGGACGAAACTCTTTTTAAGGGGGGGAGTATGTAATATCCGACTGTAACTTTTCATTTTTACCTGTCATTGTATTATTCGGATAATCTAATTATCATGAATCGTTGCATTTAGTATTATATTGAGGTATTATAGATTTGAATATCATATCGTTGTTATTTCATTTCATAGGTGATGATTCGATGTTAATTAGAGTATTGCATTTTCGAATTTTTCTGTTTATGTAGCGTACGCTACACAGTAAGATTAACGTACGCTAATCCTGTGCATTAGCGTGCGTAAGGTTTCCTCGGTTGCGTACGCTAAGAGGGAATCGCGGCAGCTGACTTCAAGACGTGAACTCCTTAGCCGTTAGCATGCATGTGATCTAAGTCCGAGCCGTCGTGTCGGTGAGAATCTACTTTTATTAGCGTGCGTAACCCATTTATCATTAGCGTGCGCTAACGGCTTGCGATAATTCAAGACAGAGCCACCGTAAGCCGCTTACGTCGTAATATCGACCGGATAGCGACGTAAGTGCATTAGCGTACGCTTAAATCGTCCCGATAGCGTGCGCTAAGTCTGCACAGTCTATTTATAGGACCAGCCTGTTTTTCATTTCTTCACAACCCCAAACCGAATTTTTCTCTTCACATATCATACCTCTGCACTACCAAAACGATATCAACCTTCACCAACTTGTTTCTAAGCCTTGAATCTCGGAGTGGAGCTCATTTCCTTGGAAATTTGGAGTTGTTTTTAAGCTTGGAATATATTCTCTCATAGCATTGAAGTTGTTCTTCATTTCTGGAGGTTGGTGTGCTTTCTTCTCTGCATTATTTTCTTATGTTGATGATTAATGACGAATTATACTTCACCTAGAGTTAGATTAAGCAAGTAAAACATGGTTATAATTAAACTCTTTAAACACTTCTTGATGAATATGATAATGAGGGTTTAGATTAGATGAGTTCTTGATATTGTAGTAATGGTAACCATGTTTGTAGTTGTCATTACTCATCTTCTGGACGAATTTAGCTCAGTAGGACATTGTTGGATCGGTTAGCTTCATCATAGCTGGATTTAATCAAGAACTTGATATCATAAAGTGTTTAAACACCATTTTAGGTATTTATTTACCTTGAGAAGAACTTGATAATGTTAAAGATAAGATTAGATGATCTAGTTCAGAAATCTTAGAAGCTTTAACAAATCATATTGGTTCAGTTTCACAAGTCTTTGAAGAATGATAAGGATCTTGATAATTACAACAATAACTTTTCATTAATCTATTGTGTTGATAACTTAGAATGTGGTTCATCATCATGCTAAATAGATAGTGTTCTTAAGTAGATGATGCTGTTTATGAATGATACTATCATGGTAGATTGAGTATCAAATTCATTATGACTATCCTTTTATAATAGGAGATGTTGTAGAACATGAGAATTTGATTTAAACCAATTTTATTGGCAAATTGAAGATGTTTTTGATCATGGAATAACAAGAGAATTACAGGACACTTTTGGTATGGTAATCCGATTTTGGAAGATGAATTAGTTGTAATGAAACCTTTCATTAATCGTTAAGGTATTCATCAGGGGGGGATGAATTATTCGAGTAGGTTGCGGGCGTCGTTTCCTACGAATTGATATTAATATTATGTGAATATGTTATTGAATGAATTACGTTTCATTCAAGGTTGCTTGTTCGATTGAGTGTTTAACCGAGGATACCGTCCGTTTGGTCATTTGGAGAAGGACTATCTTTCGCTTACGGATTTGAGGCAAGTTATCTTGCTTGGTTATAATGATGATTAGATTCTTCTGATGGTTATATCTTTCATATGTATGAATTGTTCATGAAATGTTTGTCGTGATTTGACATTGTCCTTGACGTTATTCCGTTTTCTTCATGGGATTGTATTCCTGGCACGCTGCTTTGAATCATTGATCTCGTTGGCTTTATTTTCACTTCGGTGAGTTTTTCTTGATCCTTAATCGGATATGTGATTTGTTGAATTCGTTGTCATGTTGTATCGTGACATATCCGGAATCATATCTGCGTTCCGATTGGTCATTGTGTAGGATTTTTAGCCAGACACATATATAGTCATGCGTGGATATTATTCCTCATTGGACTGTGCACACAGGACGTAGTTTCGTGAGGCTAATTAGGTACATCGTCCCACGTATATTTCTGGATTCCGTATACGGGGCGGACATGTAGACGGACACATTTCCGGATCGGGCGTACTGTGATGTCCATCTTTGAGCCATACTGTAAATCGTCCATAGTATTGGATGCTTGTGACTGTTCGTTTCATACGCCCGAGGGGTATGATTGATAGTCGGAATGATTTCTTTGAAATCTATATATGTGAATTGTATATGTCAGAAGAATTGATTATCATGTATATCTGACCCTGTGTTGGGCGAAATACTTGTATTGTATTTTAGGTCGAGGCAAAGGCAAGGCACAGGAAGAGCATGTCGACGGTGAAGGGTTCGAGGGATACTAGTTCGGGGGCCCCCCCACATCTCTTGTTGTCCGGTTATGTTAAACCGTGTTATGTTATTTCCTGTTTCATTTAAATTGCTATTTGGTTGTATTTGACATTTGAAGTATTTTCCATCTCCATATGGTTTATACTTTTTTTGGATCCTGTGTATTGTAAGGCCGTTGGCCATATTTTAATAAACTCCTAATCGGAGTAATGACTATTCATTGTGGTTCGATATCACAAATAATATTTGTTTAATCTGTTTTGAATATCGCCTGGTGGGTCCCAGTGTGGGATTCACGGCACTGTAATAGCCGCTTTTTGGGTGTTACAGTCCCATACCTATACAGTCTTGGAATACCTCTCGTTCTGGTGAGAATTCGGTTCAGTCATGTCCCCCTCCACCTAGAAGCCTTGCCAGGAGCCGCTCGTTGTCCGTCCCCTTTTTCTTATTGCACCGGCGATCACTCCCCTTTCTCGGAGCCGCTCATTGTCCGTGTCCTTTTTTATTGCACCGGCGATCACTCCCCGCCCTCGTCGGTCCCGGGTGTCACATGTTCACCAGCTTCCGCTTGGTTCATTCCCAAATCTCACCGTACTGAGAGAGGTCTTGCTCCGATACCATTCTGTAACGCCCTGACTTTCTTAATTAAAAAGAACGTTACACAGCTCATTTTTTTCCTTAAAAATTTTATATAAATTCGGAGTATTTTCGGAAGCATTTTAGTCACTAAATCTTCAATAAAACTCATTTATTCAACCATCAGTACAGTTTTACAAAAACATGGGAAATCAAATATTCGGACATAGTCCGTTGAAATTATATTCGTTGAAGAACATCAAGTATTTCATAAAAATAATAATAATTACGGCGACAACATCTTTTATTCTTTAGAACTTCATCGTGTTGGGAGTATGTATTCATCTTCTGCTTGTCCCGTTCGTCGATTCCTTAGCCTGAAAAACATAAATGACGAGGTGTGACTATGCGAGCATACTCAGTGAGATTAAACCCTTATAAATCATCAAAATTATGTTGTGTAATGCACACAAACATTCTTATCTGTGTGAGACTCGTCTCGGATTTCTTTCATTCTTTCGACCCCTCGCGGGTCGTCATGTTACACGACACAACGATGACCGTAACATATTAAAACAGTATAACCTCACCTCGTTTGCTGAAATCTTGAAATATCTTCCTTTGAATTTGGCTCGGTTGTCCTTCTTGGATCCCGGATACGCTTCTCCTAGCACTTGAAAATACTTTTTCATATTTCCGGTCATAAATTCTTGATGTAAAATCTGAAATCTCTTTGAGGACTTTTATCAAACACCTTTGAAAAACTGTAAGATTTGAGCTTCCTGTTTCATCGGGCTTTTTGAAGCCTTTATAATTTTTGGAAGGGAAATATTTTACGGGAGTTTTATTGTAGAGGTCCATAGATTCAAATTGATATGTGATATGTACAAAAATACGCCCGGTAACATGTATAAATAGGGGTTCAAAGTCGGCTGAAAATCAACCTTACTTGGACAGCTGGAGGCCTTATCCGGACAGCTGGCCGAGAAGCTTCTGTCAGTCATGACCGACCTTATCCGGACAGCTGGACAGCCTTATCCGGACAGCTGGCCGAGAAGCTTCTGTCGGTCATGACCGACCTTATCCACACAGCCTTATCCGGACAGCGCCGAGAAACTTCTGTCGGCGGTGACCGGCATCTGTCGGTAGGCGTGTCTGGTGGTGACCCGTAGATGTCTATCAACTTGGCTCGGCCGTTTCGACCCCTTCCCGGTGTCCAAATTCAATTTTACGACCTGTTCCGGACTCGTCGAAGTTAAATATTCGATATGTTTGGAACAGATTTTCGATAATAATAATAAAATAATTTAATATTATTTTTGCAATATAAGTGTTTTGTAATGAAATTTTATCGTATCAAAATCGTCGTAACTTTTCAAAATCACTTTCATAAATTCTAAAAATGATCCTTATAATTTATTTTGAAATCTTTTCCTTTTAAGTCCTTCATTTTATGCTAGGAACGTATCGGTCCAAGTATCGGACAACCTGTAAATATTAAAAAATCAAAATCCATGATCGTTAGCAAAATAAATAGCATTTAAATAAGTATTGGAGCGTTACAATCCTCCCCCCTTTAAAAAATTTCGTCCTCGAAATTGAGCTTCATAAAGAACTTTGAAAATCTGTATCAAACTTTGTATGAGTATTTTCATCAATAACTTTAAAAATATTGTGTCAGCAAAAATCACTTTGAAACCTTTCTTTGAAATCATATTTTGTCCCTTTCGGACAACATTTATACTTTCACATATCCTTTCAAATCTTTTGCCGACACAATCATTCTATACTCATACCATAATTTTTAAGTTTTCATAAAAGAGTGAATACTTGAAAACATTACCTCGTAGTCGACGTTGGGCGGCGGCGATGAACCACATATTCTCCCGAAAATATAATCATGCCGTAATTATTCGTCATACTTCTAAAAATAAGAAAGTTTTGAAATATCTTGTTTTGTATAAGTAAATCTTTTTTTAAACCTCCTTAATCGTATAGTCCCATACCTATACAGTCTTGGAATACCTCTCGTTCTCGTGAGAATTTCGTCACCATGTCCCCTCCACCTAGAAGCCTTGCCAGAGCCGCTCGTTGTCCGTGCCCTTTTTCTTATTGCACCGCGACCACTCCCCTTTCTCGAAGCCGCTCATTGTCCGTGTCCTTTTATTGCACCGCGATCACTCCCGCCTCGTCGGTCCCGGTGTCACATGTTCACGGCTTCCGCTTGATTCATCCCCATATCTCACCGTACTGAGAGAGGTCTTGCTCCGATACCATTCTGTAACGCCCTGGCTTTCTTAATTAAAAAGAACGTTACACAGCTCATTTTTTCCTTAAAAATTTTATATAAATTCGGAGTATTTGCGGAAGCATTTTAGTCAGTAAATCTTCAATAAAACTCATTTATTCAACCATCGATGCTTTTACAAAAACATGGGAAATCAAATATTCGGACATAGTCCGTTGAAATTATATTCGTTGAAGAACATCAAGTATTTCATAAAAATAATAATAATTACGGCGACAACATCTTTTATTCTTTAGAACTTCATCGTGTTGGGAGTATGTATTCATCTTCTGCTTGTCCCGTTCGTCGATTCCTTAGCCTGAAAAACATAAATGACGAGGTGTGAGTACGCGAGCATACTCAGTGAGATTAAACCCTTATAAATCGCCAAAATCATGTTGTGTAATGCACATAAAACATTTTTATCTGTGTGAGACTCGTCTCGGATTTCTTTCATTCTTTCGACCCCTCGCGGGTCGTCATGTTACACGACACAACGATGACCGTAACATATTAAAACAGTATAACCTCACCTCGTTTGCTGAAATCTTGAAATATCTTCCTTTGAATTTGGCTCGGTTGTCCTTCTTGGATCCCAGATACGCTTCTCCTATCACTTGAAAATACTTTTTCATATTTCCGGTCATAAATTCTTAATGTAAAATCTGAAATCTCTTTGAAGACTTTTATCAAACACCTTTGAAAAACTGTCAGATTTGAGCTTCCTGTTTCATCGGGCTTTTTGAAGCCTTTATAATTTTTGGAAGGGAAATATGTTACGGGAGTTTTATAGTACAGGTCCAGAGATTCAAATTGACATGTGATATGTACAAAAAGACGCCCGGTAACATGTATAAATAGGGGTCCAAAGTCGGCTGAAAATCAACCTTACTCGGACAGCTGGAGGCCTTATCCGACACCGCCCGAAGCTTCGGTCATGACCGACCTTATCCTAAAGTCGGGATGACCTTTATCTCGACAAACCGCCGAGAAGCTTCTGTCGGTCGTGACCGACCTTATCCAGACAGCCTTATCCGGACAACGCCGAGAAACTTCTGTCGGCCGTGACCGGCATCTGTCGGTAGGCGTGTCCAGCGGTGACCGGTAGATGTCCGTCAACTTGGATCGGCCAGTTCGACCCCTTCCCGGTATCCAAATTCGATTTTCAGACCTATTCCGGACTCGTCGGAGTTAAATATTCGATATGCTCGGAACGGATTTTCGATAATAATAAAATAATTTAATATTATTTTTGCAATATAAGTGTTTTGTAATGAAATTTTATTGTATCAAAATCGTCGGAACTTTTCGAAATCACTTTCATTAATTCTAAAAATGATCCTTATAATTTATTTTGAAATCTTTTCCTTTTAAGTCCTTCATTTTATGCTAGGAACGTATCGGTCCAAGTATCGGACAACCTGTAAATATTAAAAATCAAAATCCATGATCGTTAGCAAAATAAATAGCATTTAAATAAATATTGGGGCGTTACAGAACTCTTCCTGTAATTCATCTTGGTCGCCCCCCACTTATATCCATGTGTGTGTATTGACTTGTCCCCATCATGGTTTTGGAATCTCATGTGTTGAGGGGACAAGCATCATATACATTATATGGTAGGGTTGAATAAGAATATAAAGAAGACTTTCATCTATCATCCTCATTCATGTAACACCCCAAACTAGGCGGATATTACAGTGTTGTGGACCCCCGACTGGGACCCACCAGGCGAGTGAAAATGAATGAAATACACAGGGTAAATGTAGTACCGAACCACATTATATCATCAACTACTCCGATGAGGAGTTTCATTATAACACACCCAAGATAATAACGGAAACATGTATATTTTATATGAAGATAAAATACACAACACTGAACAAAACGGAGTATCCAAATGGAAATCTGCAGCGGAAAATAAATGACAACAACATGAATGACTGAAAGGATTAGGGCCCCCTACTAGTATCACTGGGACTCCTCGCCGTCAACATTATATTCCCGTGCTTTTGCCTTGCCATGACCTGAAAACAAAATCCCCCAACGGGGTCAGTTACACAGAACAACAATCCTCAAGAGTTGAATAAACACAATCATATATATGCTGTATAAACCACAAGTTCGATAAAAAATGAATCAGTTAGATTATAACCCAATCTTGTTGAAAACATATGCAATCAAACATGCTGTATGAATCAATTAACAGTACGGCTCAAAGGGTGGCGCCACACTACGCCCGGGATGGAAATGTGTCCGTGCACAAGCCACCATCGAGTATCGATCGAATACACGTGTGGTCTTGTACCTAATCAGTCTCACGAAGCAATCGACTCGTGTGCATAGTCCAATGTGAGGCCAACAACCATCACACGACTTAAATGTGCCCGACATGAAAATCCTACACATACCAACCGGTACGCCAGTATGACCCGGAATGCCACGAGATAACAAAGTGACATCGAAATTAATAATGACTCACCGAGATGAAATGATAGTGAAATGAATGATAGCTCAATGAAATGATTGGAACCGTCGTTCCTCGTGACTGAAGTGATTAATTGACAATTACAAGTCTCAATATGGTTAATACATTATGAATGAACTATAATTATGAACGAACAACAACGAAAGGAATGAATATCCTTTTAACCGAATAAGAATTAACTTACTCAACGCCGATGAAGAATGTCCTTCCACTAACAACGTCCTAAATGAGATGTCGGTCGCTCGAACAACCTTGAATAACACAATTACCAATAATCCGGTTCAACACACGAATCAAACACGAGTATAACTAACTCAAAACGTCGATACGACTAAACCAAGTTCATTGGGGCATTATATCGAACACTTTGTGGTCAAACTTCGATTGTTTACAACCAAACCTCAATAATACCAACATCAAATCCCCAAGAAGTGTTTCAAACCAACAAAACATCTTCAATACGATCAATAATCCAATATGAATATCCAAATTCGTGATTTCAACAACAATTAATCGAAAACCCCCAAATCCAATTCAATATTCAAAGTGTTCTTGAATAACCCTTCAGTAATTCAATGAATAATCAAACATATCCATAATCATGCATATATCACTTCAAACAATATGATCTTAACATCCAAAACATCATATCTCAATACAAAATCGAAATCCAAGATGTTGAAGAAATTACCTCTTGAAGATCCAAGCACTTTGATCCGAAGAACACGCGTTAGATCGACTATCCGGGCTTCACGATCGAAAGAAGATGAAGAAAACCAAGTACTCAAGTGATAGATGATGGAAAGTATCTCCCTCAAGCCCTCTCTCTCGGAACAAGGTGGAAGAAATGGGAAAAATGGGTGATTTGTCTCAAAAAAACGAAGTTATAGTGCAGATCGCCGTGTGTGTGCTGGATCGGCCGGCGGTGCCGCGGCACGCCAAAATCGCCCAGGTTTCGGCAGCATGCCGTGGCCCGGACGAGTGTGCCGCGGCAGTGACTCGGCAGTGTTCCGCGGCCCGGTCGGCATAAGCCGCGGCCCCCAGTACAGATGGGTCGGCCAAAATTGAAAAATGTGTGTGTGCTGCAGCTCGGCCAAGTGTGCCGCGGCAATGACTCGGCAGTGTGTCGCGGCCCTGCCGGCAGGAGCCGCGGCCCCCAGTACAGACGGGTCGGCCGAAACTGAAAAATGTGACCTTTTTGCGGACTAGGTGGCCCACTTGGAATCGCCTTTCCTTGACCTTCAAATTGAAGAATTTCTCGGATTTCCTTTTGTGGATTGTGTTCTTCATTTCCGAGGTCAGTCGTCGTTCCTCAAGCATATCCAAGTCGATCTGCCGCGCTACATCATTGTCCGTCGTCATTTGTTGTGCAGTTCGGTGGCTGAGAACGGTGATCTCCGAAGGGATCACTGCTTCTGTTCCGAAGGCGAGGGTGAATGGGGTTTTGCCGGTTGAATTTCGGGTCGTCGTTCGGTAGGACCACAAAACATCTGGGAGCTCGCTCGCCCATCGTCCTTGTTTGGATTCAAGTATTGCTTTGATCATGTGTTTGAGAATCTTGTTTGCAGCCTCTACTTGCCCGTTTGTTTGAGGGTGGTAAGGGGCCGAGAACAGCTTTTTAATTCCCCATTTCTCGCAGAATTGCATAACTTCCAAACCGTCGAACTGCTTTCCGTTGTCGGAGATGATAGCCTGAGGTAAACCGAATCGTCATATGATGTTCTTCCAAATGAACTTGATCACTTGTTCGTGGCCGATCTTGTTGAGTGGCTCGGCCTCTGCCCATTTCGTATAATAATCGACCCCCACGATGGCGAATTTACATCCCCATGGTGCCGTCGGCAAAGGACCGATGAGGTCGATGCCCCATTGGGCGAACGACTACGGACTGTACATAGAAGTGAGCTGCTCGGGGGAGAGCTTGATGTTCGGGCCCATTACTTGACACCTGTGACAAGATCGGGCGTAGGTGATCGCGTCTTTTTGTAGGGTAGGCTAGAAAAAGCCTTGCCTGGTCATCTTGTGGATGAGAGCTCGCCCTCCTGCGTGATTTCCACAGATCACAACATGGATTTCGGCTAAAACAAGTCGGCCTTCCTGGATATGGTAGCAAAAGTAATTATAGAACATATACAGTGGCCGATCTGCATTAGCAAACATCCATAAACTCTGAATGACTTATTTTTTACTGGGAGGTGATGGCAGTCATGAGAGTCCAATGTGGTGTGACTTGTACCTTTCATGGGATTCTTCCCAACTCTTGTGTTTATTTTGACTGAACATTTTCCTGGAAAGACCAGTTTTCCAACCCTCGATCAATCACTGAAGAACCTGTGGACATATTTATGGTACAAATGTAGCATTACTAAACCCTTTAGTGAAGTCAGATCGGCTTTTCGGACATCATTATGTTTCCCTGAAATAATCAGGAAGAATCTGGAAACAAGAAAGAGATATATACAAAGGTTCAAACCCCTATAATCAGCAAAGCAACAATCAGCGGGCACTGTAATCCTGGCAATCAAGATAAAAACCTCATGTTGAACCTCTTAGTCAAGGATGTTTTTTCGCTTAGACCCCAGATATGGCAGGGGGTGGATCTTGAAGGGGGGGGGGGGATATTATACTTTTAAAAGTTCTCTCTATCTTGTATTCAACTAGAAAATGTCTTGTTTTCCTTATCATTTACTCCCCCCATCCCATGAAAGGAGTCATGTTTGAAAGTCAAATTCAGAAATTGCACCTCTACTTCTATATGATGTTTCTGAAAAAAATAAAAAAAAAAGAGTCCAGTACTCCTTTTGGGGACGTACAAAAAAGTGTCCACTTTCTGAATCAAACCATATTATATGATGTTTTACTAGGTTATGATCTGGTTTAAGAAATTACTTCAATACAAGGGATCAAATCCCATGTCACCACGAACACATGCTACACAACAATTGTAAAACAAGGGAACAACATTGCACATATCAGTACCTTAAGACGTCTGCAATAGTTTCATCTTCAGGAGAGATTTCATGTGCTTTACTCAAGTCGGACACGGCATCCTGTAAAATTTATATTTTCCTAAAATCAGAAAAGAAATCTCGAACTATGGACACATAACATTACAGGGTAACAAACATCATTCTGCAAAAAGTAAGTGAAAACAGATAACAGTTACTCACTCCTAGTTGACCCAGTTCCTTATATGCTTGACCCCTTCTGGATATGGCTTTAACATTCTTCGCATCATGTGCTAAAACCTGGAGTATCAGAAAGTCGTAAATCACATTTAATCTTCTTCATCTAATACCTGTAATCTCCAATGTACATCATAGTGAGGAAGTAGATATAAGAATGTGAATGTAAGGATATTGGCATCTAGCAAGCTTACTATGAGTAAATACTTTCTACCACATTAGAAAAATGGGCCAATTTTCAGCATATGTAGGCACTAATGCTACAATAGAGGATAGTGGAGAAAATGAAAAAAAAAAGTGTCTAATAGAGGATAGCAGGGAAAATGAAAAAAAAAAGTGTCAGGTCCATGGTAAATAAACTGAAGCAGCAAGGTCCATCCAATTTGGATAATAGAACAATTTGTCCAGACAAAGAAAATACGAAGCATCCTCACCTTCGTGCCTTCTTAGATACAATATTCATAATGTTCCGTTTTCAAGTAACACGACATCATATTAAGAGAGCAAGCCAATAGGAGATTTCTTCCTTTTGAAGTAGGAACATCTTTAAGGTTATTCTTCGCCTAATATCGTTAAAATAGAAGAATTAGACAAAAACATGATATCACAAAGAGAAAACTACTTTAATTACACATGTAACAAAAAGGTGAAACGCCAAAGAGAACTTACACATTTATACTTCTCCAGGGCACCTTCATACTTTCCCTGACTGTGTAGTTCATTTCTCTGACATGAACAAATCAAGTATGTAACCACTATTCCATGTGTAATTGAGCAGTAAAACTGGAAGAATCAGAGGTTGAACCCAACAAGATACTCGCACGACATAGGAGAAGAAAAGGTATCGAATGGAAAGTTTTGATACATTTAAAAATCAAACCTGAAAATATAAATCCTTGAAGGTCCGCGGCCGTCTTCATCCCTCAGCCACCGTCAATTCATAGCAGAGAACCGCCACCGCCGCCACGCTAAGCGCCATCGATCCGAGATCCACCACCGTCCTTAATTCCATCGGGGGTCGAATCGAGATTGTGGGGAGGTTTGATTCGTGTCCTTGGAATAAGGTTAGCAGGCAACCACCACTCGGGAACTTAGAAACCGCTGCCGACATTTTCGCCGGCCGGCAGCGAGACGGGATGCAGAGAGGGAGAGAGAGTCGTGGGGGGGGGGGGGACAGAAGAAGACGATTCATTCTCTTTCTTTGGGTTATGAACGGGAGGGGGTATATGGGATTATGTTAATCTATTAAGTCTTGGTTCAGTTGGGCCATTGCTCTTGTAACAACGAGGTCGAGGGTTCGACTCCAGTGGGAATCTGGGTGCGTGCGTGTTATTACGGAAATTAAAGTAAAAAAATTTTAAGAAGGAAATGGTGGAAACCAATATTTGCTAAGTGTTTTCTTGGAGCCCAAATGAAAAAAATTGAACCTCAAAATATTAATTTTCGGTCTCAAGACATACACTTCGCTATTGTAAAAAATATTTGGTAAAAAAGAAAATTTCACACTTTTTACTTCAGTAATTATCAAATTAGCGAAGTATTTGTAACTTAAATTTCTAACTAGCTCCTACTTTTTTGTTTGGTACTATTTACTGAAGTCTGTGTGAGTTTTTTACTTCAGTAAATTGAAAAGCGAAGTTGTTGTTTGTTTTTACTTTGCTAATATACATTACCGAAGTGAGACGTACCGAAGTCTTTAATATTTATTCTACTAGTGAATGCATTTGAGGAGAGGAAGGCTGAAAGCTTGCTTGTAAATCCGGTCGTCCAAAAGGGTGTATTTGGTTGCTCGGAGCTGAAGCTGGCGAGCTTTGATCCGATCTGTGGGGATCGTTCCGTCCTTCAACTACTTAACGAACGGAGTCATCCAGTTCTCTTCGGCGATGGCAACTGTGGTGACCAGGCTTCTGTCGATCGCCGATTTTGCTGACTTCCTGATTTGGATGTTAGAGAAGTCTGCCGACCCATCTGACAATGCGAGTTTGGATAGTTGTGCTCTCTCAGGACTTGTTCGATTAGCACTTCTTCAAACTTTGTGCATATTTCGGCGACCAATTCTTGATATTTGATCATATGTTCGCTGCACGTCTCATATGCCCCCTTGACTTTGTTCACGACCAAGAGGGAGTCCATGAAGATGTGGAGGTGGCGAACGTCCATGGCGAGTGCCAGATCGAGCCAGCCTACCAAGGCTTCGTATTCGTCTTCATTGTTGGTCGCATAGAACCCAAAACGCACAGCATTTGTAAAACTTTGGCCGTAGGGGCTGATGAAGACAATCCCTGCCCCTGCTCGCAATCCGTTCGCTGTGCCATCTACGTACAATTTCCAGGCAGGACGGCCGACCTGGGTCAGACTGGGCGGGAATGTTAATTCCACCACGAAATCTGCTAGAACTTGGCCTTTGATCGCCGTGCAAGGAGCGTACGTGACACCGTATTGGGCGATCTCTGGTGACCACTTGAGGAGTCTCCTGTTGGTGTCTGGACGATGCAGAACTTGCCTTAGAGGGAGAGTCGTCAGAACCTCCACTTGGTGTTTGAATAAGTAGGCCCTCAGCTTGCGAACACTCATGACTAGTGCGTAGGCGAGCTTTTCCAGAGGTGTGTAACGCCTTTCCGCGTCATGAAGCGCTTGACTTACGAAGTAGATCGGCAAGTGGGATTGCCCCTCTGATCGTACTAATACAGCACTCAGCGCGACCTCCGAGGCTGCCAGGTAGAGGAATAGCTTTTCGCCGGGGATTGGTTTCGCCAAAATTTGGGGATTAGACAGATACTCCTTGATTTTGGCGAACACCATTTGACTTTCCTTCGTCCATGCAAATTTCTTATTCTTTATTTTGGCGAAGAATGGCTTGCTTTTGTCTCCGATCCGAGAAATGAAATGATTAAGGGCTGCTAGACAACCCGTGAGGCGTTGCACGTGCTTGACATTCCATGGCTCCTGCATGTCGAGGATCTCCTTGATCTTGGTGGGGTTCGCTTCGATCCCCCTTTGGCTCACGATGTGCCCCATGAACTTTCCGGAGCTTACGCCAAAGTTGCATTTCTTGGGGTTCAGTTTCATGTTGAATTTCTCGAGGATGGCGAACGTCTCGGCAAGGTCTTTGAGGTGATCTTCCTTTTTGAGGCTCTTGACGACAATGTTGTCAATGTTGTAACACCCCCAAACCACTCGGGAATATTACAGCGCCGTAGACCCTCTCCGCGAGGATCTACCAGGCTAAAAACAAAACAATGCATCACTTCACATGCCGACATGGCTACATAAAGGACCATTAGACCGATTTGGTCTTATATCACAACACACACAACAATACATGCAAGATCCTTGCCCAGAACACATACCCACGCAGGGGCTAGAATACAATAACACTTCCATAATTCGAGAAAATAACACATCGGAGGAATAACCAACACGACTCTACCAAATACTCTATAATTGATCTTCACGTGATTAGTATCTTCGTCTCCCATCATCCTTCGTATCGATCCTGTGATTCGCTCCCGCCTACCCGCAAGTACCGGACGCACACAGACATCCACCCCCGAATACGGGGTTAGCAAAACTCCACTGTTTTGCTAGTGCAAGTATAAAACCAAAAGTACAAGCCATACACAACGTGCTTCAAGAATATAAAATCTTGAATATATTTCCCGAGATAAATCACTTAATCAAAACAGTTTGATTTATAAAAGGTCGGAAAAGAACCATGTGTCTCATACAAAATATTTTACGGTCTCGGGAGTTTGAAAACATTTGGAAATAAGGAATTCTCAAGTCTTTCGAAAACACTTGGGGACACGGCCCAAAATCATCTTTCCAAAATACGATTCCGATAATAAAACGCGGTTCCACAACCCAATTCACAACACACGGGGTCCAAGACCCGAATCATAAGCCACAGGGTCCACGACCCGAATCACATACCACATGTTCCTAAGGATTATTCGCGTCTCGTGCTAACAAGCCACGAACCTCAGATGCTCCCGTAGAACATACCTGAGTGAATAACCCAACAGGAAGCCATACCAAAAATCACATGTCCTCGTGGCAACAACCACAGAACCATTCCAAATCACAACCATAAGTTATCCCGGCATCGGGCTAACAAGCCACGAACCTCGGAGTCCCCGCAAGACATACCCGATGATAACCCCACAAGTTATCTCGGCATCGGGCTAGCAAGCCCCGAACCTCGGAGTCCCCGCAAGACATACCCGAATTGGATAACCCTACGGTCACGCCCGACCCATACTAGCAAGTATGGATCCCGGAGAATCAACAATCCTACCCGGAGGCACATCACTTTCAGTAATCACATCACAATGAGCAGAACATCAAGCCAAGCAACACTTAAACATCACAACCACCTTTCAAAGGAGTAACAACTAATATCCCACGTAATACATTCTTAACGAACAAGTACACATAACATTACGTAATCCCCGGCAGAGGATTACGGTTTAATAAACTCATTCAAAGTGATCATATCATCTTTTCAACATACAAATCCAACACACATATTCCGAGAACACATATATTCACGAAGTACATAAATTATCGTTGAAAGACAACATTTATCGAGAATATACCGATCCCTTTTTACGTTCATTAAACATTGGGTTTCGCACGAATTCCTTTACCATTAATTACGCCTACGAAACATGAAACGTATGGACAAGATACTTGCCTCGATATCACGAGCGACGAAACGACGAACGGGCACGATCGGGAAACCTTCGAACCTCCAAAAACGATCAAGACTTCCACAGCCCACGAATACTACGAAAATAGCATCACCACAATTCAATAACACTAATCGAAATCCGAAACGATCCTAAAAACGACAAGGATCTAAGTATTCTCAAAGAAATCAAGAATCGTTGATCCGGGCGATAAAAATCGATGAACGGTTAACAAAATCTGAAGATTACGGTCAAGACAAACAAGAACAAATAACCGATCAGATGAGATCGGTCAAGAATCACAAATCCAAGCAAAAACCCCAAATTTAAGAAAATAGGGTTCTAACAAGAGATTACCTCTATTTGGACCAAGAAGACGATTAGATGTTGTTAAACATCTACAAATCCGCTCAAAGATGAAGCTAGAAGAAAAGGATCGGTCCTACTCGCCTCTGGATCTCACTCCCGTCGGAAGGGATGAAGAAAAGTGGGAAATGACGACTTAATCGCCGCTGTCAGATTTATATCGATGCTTATTAGCGTGCGCTAATCACCCTTCATTAGCGTGCGCTAACGGGTCAACGCTCCAGAGAAACCGCGTATAACATAGTTAGCGTGCGCTAGCCAATAGCCGTAGCGCGCGCTAACGGGTCACAAAAACCAGTCCAGTAGCCCCTGGACAGAACTGCACCTACCGAGTAGCGTGCGCTAGAAAGAAGAGGGAGCGTGCGCTAAGCAGTCGATAGCGTGCGCTAGCTATCGGCCTTAGCGTGCGCTAACAAAGCTCGATCCCGAAGTAGCTACTGGATCGCTCAATCGCCGGGCTAGCGTGCGCTACACATTCAGTAGCGTGCGCTAAACACCACGCAGTAGCGTGCGCTATGCTTCAAGCATTAGCATGCGCTACACCACAAAATCTCAAAAACTCACAAAGTGGTCCGAAATGCCTCCAAAAACATGTCCCAACAAGTCACAACCAAACATGGCACGAAATTCCTACGATGAGGACAATGACAATCCGATAAAACCCAGAAAACCCAACGAATCCGGAATAAAGATCTCGGGTATTACATTCTACCCCTCTTAAAAGAAGTTTCGTCCTCGAAACTTGAAACATGGAACGAACGATGCAAAACAAACTCAGATAACACACGATCCGTTGCCGAAATAACAAAACACGACGAACGAAAATCAATACGGTTGAACAATTCAACAGTACATCAGTCAAAACACGAGCTATTCGCTGAACCAATACGAAATTCCACAGCCCAAGGGTTGAAAGATCGAACACAAAACTAATTTCCTGAACTCAAGGAAATTACGAAGGAGTCCTAACGCTCAACAATTACGAAACGAGATCAACAAAAACTGAACCATCAAATGATTGAGTTACAACGATCGAGACAACAACAGTCGATCAATCATGTTCGAATCACGACGAGCAATATTACTCAAACAACAACCCCAAAGTTCACATCTCGACTAGAGATAATATACGATCCGGTGAAGACAACAAGATGTGCATTCACATAAGATCCACAGGAAAGGGAATAGCAATTTGGAGAGTCATAACGACAAACGGGTTATTCTGAAACAATACCACAACTCGTTCGATCAATAAAAGCACAGGACAGGACGAGATCAGAAAATATCAACGAATGTAAACGATTCGACAGAGTCGAGAGTACAGAGTTCAAAATCCGATCCACTTCAAATAAAAGAAGTCAATCTCTGAATTTCGAAACAACAAAGCAAGGGAAATAATTCAACATGCAACTGATAGACCACGCCCCTCCGGGACTATTCGGAGTCGATCCTGATATCAAAGTTCAAGTCCCTGCCTCGGAATGCTCGGTAACCATCTCGCAAAACTGAACCCGGTGTCCCTCGAGTCCGCACCTGTAACACGTTACTGGTGGGGAAGGACAATGTGCACGAACATGTCCCGCCACATTACAGTTAAAACATCTCCTGGCTTTACCAGGAGTCAGAACAGACGACTTGGAACTCTCAGTTCCACGCATCGAGCGATGGACCTTCACAACGGAAAGGCTACGACATTGAAAACTAAAAATGCCAACTCCTGTACTGTCCACACGGTCATCGGACTTCTTCTGCTTCTTCGACTCGGACACACGCTCCGATGATAACGAAGCTAGTTCACGGGCTAATGCTCGATCTTGATAGTCCCTCAACGAAGTGCAATTGAATCCCGACATATATACGCGAATATCCGGCTTCATCCGTCTATCAAAGTGAAGGATCCTCTCTTCCTCGGTTCTCACCCGGTCTCGCACATAACTGAGTTGTTTGCTATAATCAATGATAGCTTGCGACACCGATATATCTTGCGGTTCTGCCAAGTAGAATTCGCAAACCCTCTGCTCTCTAATCGGTTTTGGACAGAACTCAGCCTCCATAAATGCCTGGAACTCCACCCACGTGACATCACGATCACGAGGTTTAACAGCTTCCCACCAATTAGCAGCATCCTTGTCGAGAAGGTACTGAGCCATAGGTACCTTCCGCTCTTCAGGACATCCGACAGCCTCGAAAATCTTTCCCAACTGGAAAATCCAATCATCCCAGCCCAACGCATCTGCAGCATCGGCGAATCGAGGGGGATTCATACGAACTACCTCGCAAAGCCATTGATTTACACCAACGTTCTGACTCGCGTCAATGCTACGTTGAACCACCTGGGTCAACTGAGTCATCTGAGTCGCTACTTGTTGCAATATAGTAGCAACACCCAAACTAAAATCATTCCCAGCGGCATTCTCTCGATTCCGCATCTGATCCCCGTGGCCATCAGCGCCACGGTTACGACCACGACCTCTGCCCCTCGGCATACTAATAAACAACAACCTAAGGTAAAGAAAGACCATAACACATAGCAAGATATTTAAGTCTCTGTCTTTAATCCAACATCATTAAATCATATACATATTACCATTTAATTCCAGCTAGAGCACAATATACAAACTATTATACCAACAATCTTCATTTATAATGCCGTTGTTATGCGATTTATAAATGCAATGAAATTGAAGTCATCCATTATATAAAAATCATTTCCCGTATGGTTTCCGCGCCGGAACTCACCAAGTTGAAAACCATTTTCGAAAACGTTCCAAAATGCCAGAAAGGCCGATGACGGTAATAGTTTTCCAAATACTCCCCAAAAGTCATTTTTCAAATACCAAATACCGTCACCCAATACCATTTGAAATTACAAGGCGTAGACGCGAAAATTCAATAGTTTCAAAATATATGTTAAATCGCCCGACAAAAGAGTTGGGAAAAAGGGTCAAAGAAATAATTCAAATTTACAAACACGAAAGGTCATTTTGAAACACACACTATTTGGTAAAAGTACCAAAAAGTCATTTTGAACTTTACACACGCAGCGGACAAGAATACAGTTCAAATTACACATAACCACACCCAACAATTGTTATTCATGAACAACACACATGGAGTACCGTCTCAAACGGTCAGCCTAACATTCGCAAGAGTTAGACTTACGGCCAGAATGTAGTTTCCGAGCTTCTGCTCAGACCGATTAAGGTATGATTCAACAGAGACTTAGCGTGCGCTAGCCATGCCACGTTAGCGCGCGCTAGCTATACTAATTCAGCAACACATTCATGAACACATACCAAATAATGCCAAAAGCCGAATGTTACATATAAACAACAACATACGAATCCAAGCGCCAACAATTTACATTCTCACCACATATCGTTTAATCGAAAAAAAAAATTGAAGGCGGAAGTCACGTCTCAAGTAAACTATTGGTAGACCTCGTTTAAGCATTTAAAATCAAGTTTTTGAAAATTTTCAATGCAAGATGAAAATATAATATGTGTAGTTTGAATTCTCAAAATCTTTGGTCTCGAGGTCATCATACGAAAATCAAATCATTTTTTTTTTCTCGAAGGATATTTTTAAATAGAATTTACGTGACTTCCCCAAAACATTTGAAATTGAAATATCACATTGATAAACTTTTATTGAGTAACCAATCCAAAACATCACTCCTCTAAAAACGATTTCACACAAAGATGTATACATATATACATGCATACCGGTACTACTCTTTATTCCAACACAATACGAGAATCAAACAAGTATGGAGTCAGTATTCACGAGGCACAATTAAACTCCACATAATAACACAGAATCACATAAAGTCGTATAACACGAGACACAACAAAATAGGGAGACTTACATCCACAGATCGCACGAAGATGATGGTTGCACCTCGATACTAATCACGACCGACAACTCGGATGACGCGTCGCGACACCACTCAGTCAGACCAAATCTGACAAGACAAGACCCGACAACACTCAACTCAACCCGACAGCCTAGGTTTCCTCAACCTAAGCTCCGATACCATATTCTGTAACACCCCCAAACCACTCGGGAATATTACAGCGCCGCAGACCCTCTCCGCGAGGATCTACCAGGCTAAAAACAAAACAATGCATCACTTCACATGCCGACATGGCTACAAAAAGGACCATTAGACCGATTTGGTCTTATATCACAACACACACAACAATACATGCAAGATCCTTGCCCAGAACACATACCCACGCAGGGGCTAGAATACAATAACACTTCCATAATTCGAGAAAATAACACATCGGAGGAATAACCAACATGACTCTACCAAATACTCTATAATTGATCTTCACGTGATTAGTATCTTCGTCTCCCATCATCCTTCGTATCGATCCTGTGATTCACTCCCCAGCTACCTGCAAGTACCTGGACGCAATACAGACATCCACCCCCCGAATACTCGGGGGTTAGCAAAACTCCATTGTTTTGCTAGTGCAAGTATAAAACCAAAAGTACAAGCCATACACAACGTGCTTCAAGAATATAAAATCTTGAATATATTTCCCGAGATAAATCACTTGATCAAAACAGTTTGATTTATAAAAGGTCGGAAAAGAACTATGTGTCTCATACAAAATATTTTACGGTCTCGGGAGTTTGAAAACATTTGGAAATAAGGAATTCTCAAGTCTTTCGAAAACACTTAGGGACACGGCCCAAAATCATCTTTCCAAAATACGATTTCGATAATAAAACGCGGTTCCACAACCCAATTCACAACACACGAGGTCCAAGACCCGAATCATAAGCCACAGGGTCCACGACCCGAATCACATACCATATGTTCCTAAGGATTATTCGCGTCCCGTGCTAACAAGCCACGAACCTCAGATGCTCCCGTAGAACATATCTGAGTGAATAACCCAACAGGAAGCCATACCAAAAATCACATGTCCTCGTGGCAACAACCACAGAACCATTCCAAATCACAACCATAAGTTATCCCGGCATCGGGCTAACAAGCCACAAACCTCGGAGTCCCCACAAGACATACCCTATGATAACCCCACAAGTTATCTCGGCATCGGGCTAGCAAGCCCCGAACCTCGGAGTCCCCGCAAGACATACCCGAATTGGATAACCCTACGGTCACGCCCGACCTATACTAGCAAGTATGGATCCCGGAGATTCAACAATCCTACACGGAGGCACATCACTTTCAGTAATCACATCACAATGAGCAGAACATCAAGCCAAGCAACACTTAAACATCACAACCTCCTTTCAAAGGAGTAACAACTAATATCCCACGTAATACATTCTTAACGAACAAGTACACATAACATTACGTAATCCCCGGCAGAGGATTACGGTCTAATAAACTCATTCAAAGTGATCATATCATCTTTTCAACATACAAATCCAACACACATATTCCGAGAACACATATATTCACGAAGTACATAAATTATCGTTGAAAGACAACATTTATCGAGAATATACCGATCCCCTTTTTACGTTCATTAAACATTGGGTTTCGCACGAATTCCTTTACCATTAATTACGCCTACGAAACATGAAACGTATGGACAAGATACTTGCCTCGATATCACGAGCGACGAAACGACGAACGGGCACGATCGGGAAACTTTCGAACCTCCAAAAACGATCAAGACTTCGACAGCCCACGAATACTACGAAAATAGCATCACCACAATTCAATAACAGTAATCGAAATCCGAAATGATCCTAAAAATGACAAGGATCTAAGTATTCTCAAAGAAATCAAGAATCGTTGATCTGGGCGATAAAAATCGATGAACGGTTAACAAAATCTGAAGATTACGGTCAAGACAAACAAGAAAAAATAACCGATCAGATGAGATCGGTCAAGAATCACAAATCCAAGCAAAAACCCCAAATTTAAGAAAATAGGGTTCTAACAAGAGATTACCTCGATTTGGACCAAGAAGACGATTAGATGTTGTTAAACATCTACAAATCCGCTCAAAGATGAAGCTAGAAGAAAAGGATCGGTCCTACTCGCCTCTGGATCTCACTCCCGTTGGAAGGGATGAAGAAAAGTGGGAAATGACGACTTAATGCTGCTGTCCAGTATTTATACTGGACAGTTATTAGCGTGCGCTAATCACCCTTCATTAGCGTGCGCTAACGGGGTCAACGCTCCAGAGAAACCGCGTATAACATAGTTAGCGTGCGCTAGCCAACAGCCGTAGCGCGCGCTAACGGGTCACAAAAACCAGTCCAGTAGCCCCTGGACAGAACTGCACCTACCGAGTAGCGTGCGCTAGAAAGAAGAGGGAGCGTGCGCTAAGCAGTCGATAGCGTGCGCTAGCTATCGGCCTTAGCGTGCGCTAACAAAGCTCCAGTCCCAGTCCAGTAGCTACTGGACTGCCTCTGAACTACCAGTTAGCGTGCGCTACACATTCAGTAGCGTGCGCTAAACACCACGCAGTAGCGTGCGCTATGCTTCAAGCATTAGCGTGCGCTACACCACAAAATCTCAAAAACTCACAAAGTGGTCCGAAATGCCTCCAAAAACATGTCCCAACAAGTCACAACCAAACATGGCACGAAATTCCTACGATGAGGACAATGACAATCTGATAAAACCCAGAAAACCCAACGAATCCGGAATAAAGATCTCGGGTATTCCAAATGTAAACCTCTATGGTCTTGCCGATCTGATCGGCGAACATCCCGTTGACTAGTCATTGGTAGGTCGCCCCCGCATTTTTCAGACCGAGCGGCATTCGGACCCAAAAGTACTCGTTTTTTTCCATGTGGAATGACGTGTGTTTTACATTTTTCTCCGCCATTGTGATCTGATGGTACCCGGCGAAGGCATCCATAAACGACATCATTTCACAACCTGCCGTGCTATCGACCAAGTGGTCAATATGAGGCATTAGAAAGTGGTCTTTCGGACATGCCGCGTTGAGGTCGGTGAAATCGATGCATAACCTCTAGGAGTTGCTCGCCTTTTTGATGAGCACCGCGTTGGCTACCCACTGTGGCTCGTCGGTAGCTACTCCGATCAGATTGTTGTCGAGTATCTTTTTGATGTAATACCCGGTTGTAATTCATTCATTTTCATTCAGTAATCATCAGTCTGTAATTCTCACTCGTTAATAATCACTCATCATTCTTGATTCATTCATTTGTGTTCACTGTTGGCATGTTGTAATCGTATATCAGTTACCGATCGGCATGTCATCTCCGTTTATAGATCGACGGGAGTATTATTATTTTCATCGTGATTGGTAGTCGTATACTGGGAGCATCATCTGTGGCTTGTGTTAGACTTGTTCATTTTCACATTCGTATGTTATGTCGGATCATTCATCAGTCGTAGCGAGGAATCGGAGTTATCGGATTTTTCAACTTGGCCAGCATCGAGTTACGGCCGTAAGGACTTTGGGTTACGGCCGTAACAAGGGTTCGTGTTTTCAGGCCATTTGGACGAAAGGGACTTACGGCCGTAAGGTCTTGAGGTACGGCCGTAAGTTGAGCAGGTACGGCCGTAAGGCTGGCGATTCTGGACGCTGGCGTCGAAGCTACCGAGACATTTTTGGCCGAAGGTGAGTTACGGCCGTAAGGAAGGTGAGATACGGCCGTAAGTGGTGTTCGTAAATTTTGGGTGTTGTCGACCAAGGGTGACTTACGGCCGTAAGGGTTGCGGCATACGGCCGTAAGTCGAGGCAGTACGGCCGTAAGGTCTTGGCCGATTCTGGCCAGACGCGGCAGTGCAAGGTGCCCAGTCGTTTTCGACGAAGAGGGCTTACGCCCGTAAGATTGGCGGATACGGCCGTATCATCGAGTTACGGCCGTAAGGTGTGCGGTTACGGCCGTAAGGGTGTCGACGGATGTTTTGACGAAGGCGGTTACGCCGTAACTCAGATCGATTACGGCCGTAAGTCTGTCGAGCTTTGGATTTGAAGTTACGGCCGTCTGAGTTGGCGATTACGGCCGTAGGGCCGTTGACTTGAAAAGTTACGGCCGTAAGAGGGCCGAGTTACGGCCGTAACTTCCGGCAGATTTAATGACTTGGCCGGTCATTTCTCCTCACTTCTTCATTTTTCCTTCTTCATCCGAGAGAGAGGGTTGAGAGAGAGATTTTATCATCATCAATCACTTGAGTGTGTAATCTTCATCATCTTCATTCCTTTGAGAAGCTTGGATACTCGTTTTAACTCGTGTTCTTCGGATCGTAGTGGTTGGATCTTCAAGAGGTAATTTCTTCAACACCTTGGATTTCGATTTTGTGTTGAGTTATGATGTTTTGGACGTTATAATCATGTTATATGAAGGGATATGTATATGATTATGAGTTTGTATAAGGACTCATTGGATTATTGAGAGATTTATTCAAGAACACTTTGAATATCGAGTTGGATTTGGGGATTTCCGATTAATTGTTGTTATAATCACGTTTTTGGATATTCATATCGGATTATTGATCGTATTGGAGGTGTTTTGTTGTTTTGAAACACTTCTTGGGGATTTGAAGTTGGTATTATTGAGGTTTAGTGGTAATCAATCAAAGTTGGCCTCAAAGTGTTCGATATAATGCCCCAATGAACTTGGTTTAATCGTATCGACGTCTTGAGTTAGTTATATTCGTGTTTAATTCGTTATTGATCGGATTGTTGGTAATGATTGTTATTCAAGGTTGTTCGAGCGACCGGTATCTTGGTTAGGACGTTGTTCGTGGACGGACATTCTTCATCGGTATTGAGTAAGTTAATTCTTACTCGGTTAAAAGGATACTCATTCCTTTTGTTGTTGATTGCTCATAATCATAATTCATTCATCATAATATTAATCATTTTGAGACTTGTAATTGTCGAATAATCATTTCATTCACGAGGAACGACGGTTCCAAATCATTTCACTGGGTTATCAATCACGTCACTATTACTTTCATATCGGTGAGTCATCTTGGCCTAGTCTAATTATTATTCATTGATATTCATCATGGTCATTCTCGTTCATGTGACCTTCCGGGATCATATTGCGTGGCCGGGTGTGGCTGTGTGGAATTTTTAGTCGGCACACGATGGTCATGTATTGGGTTCACCGATACATCGGACCGTGCACACGGTAACGCTTACCTCCGTGAGACTAATTAGGTACAAGGACGGGTGTGTCCGGTCATTCGTCTTGTACACTTGCACAGAACATTACGGGCGTACTATGATACTCCTCTTCAGCGAAATTCATAATTAAGAATATTTTATAACTTCAGTTAATTCATGATTGTGTAATTTCAACTCTTGAGGATTGTTGTTCTGTAATCGACCCCGTTTGGGGACTTTGTTTTTCGTGTCTGGGCAAGGCAAAGGCACGGGAGAACACGCCGACGTCGAGGAGTCCTAGTGATACTAGAAAGGGGCCCCGATCATCGATCTGCTCGATCATTTATGTTTCCTTTATTTATTCCATTGCAGACATTCCGTTTGAATACTCGTTTCATTCAGTGTTGTGTATTTTATCGTCACATAAGATACACATGTATTCTATTTTATCCTGGGTGTGTTGTATGAAACTCCTCATCGGAGTAATTAATGTTGTAATGTGGTTCGGTACTACATTCACCCTGTGTAATTCATTCATTTTCATCCGCCTGGTGGGTCCCAGTCGGGGGTCCACGGCACTGTAATATCCGCCTAGTTTGGGGTGTTACAGAGTTGGTATCGGAGCGTGGTTTTGAATACTACCCTCCAAGTCATGTCTCGTTTGAAATCATCGTCATTGGACTAGTATCATTGGACTTTCGCGTCACGTGTGACCTGTGCAAATGCCGAGCCAATCAGACCAAGAACTGTAAGATTTCTAATGCCATGGTATAATTTCTGGCATTAATCATTCATTCATAATTCATCAGTTAACAATCCTCAATCATCATTGTCACTTTGATCAGGACGGTCAGGTTAACTCATTAATCACTCAATTCATTTCATTATTCAGTTGTTGATTAGAAAGATCAAATCATTAATCTTGTTAACTCATTCAAGATAATCATTTCAGTAACTTCATCAGATAATCATGTCACGTCAATTAATCATTCATGTAATCGCTGTATTGGAGCGTGTATGCTCATTTTCATCATTTCATAATGTAATCATAACGTGATATTCATGCGGGAAATATAATCATCATGTGACTTTCCTACTTCAGTATGGAAAGAGCTGGCAGAGGACGAGGAGGACGAGGCCGTGGAGCGGGCCGAATCCCGAGAACTCGTGCGAACACACGTGCAAATGCCAGGAATAATGCTAACTCATCGAGCAGTGACGCTGCCACTCATTCACCTGGACGTGATCATTCACTATCGGGGAGTCGTACCCGGGACACGGCTCAGTCAGAGGGTGTCCGGGTTGACCCACTCGCATTTATGCAGGGCATGATGGCCCAAATGACGCAGATGGCTCAGTTGATGGAGACGATGCATAACTCCGTCAATCAAAATCAGCAGGCTCCTCCACCGCCACCTCAAAGGCAAGAGAGGAACGTGAGTAATATCATCGGCGATATCTCTCGCCAGAGGCCACCTACTTTCGAGGGCTCGTCTGAGCCGGCAGATATTATTCATTGGCTCGAACATTTCGAGAAGTTGTTTGCTATGGTGGAGTGTCCGGAAGGACACAAAGTTTCTGTTGCGGCTTACTACCTGGGTAAGAGCGCTCATTCTTGGTGGTTGTCGTTGAAGCCCACCGAAGGATCTTGTACATGGGATCAGTTCAAAACTCTCATGATGGAGAGGTATTATCCGGCCCCACTCAGAGAGGCCAAGCTGTCAGAGTTACTCACTCCCGACCCCTCATCAGACGAGGATGTTCTCGCCATTGCCGAGAAATTTCAGAATCGCCTGCCTCGCCTCATCTATCATTCATTCCGAGGCGGATAAGATTAAGTATTTCACAAGAGGTCAAAACCCCGTATGAGACTTCAGTTGCTCAATCATAATTGCACCACGTTGGCTGAATTCATTGAGAAAGCTCTCACCTATGAGCTTACTGCTAAAGAGATTGCTAAGCAGCAACCTTCGTCTGCTAGCAAGAAATCGAAGAATCGTAACCAGTCTGAAGGCGGTCAGACAACCTTCAAGAAACCCCGTGCGGGCTCTGCTTTTTATGAGCGTCCTCCTGTGTCGTCTAGACCCGCGGAATCTCAGTCTCGAGCGGCCAGTTTGGCCATCACCTGTTTTAACTGTGGGGAGCTTGGTCACCTCAGTACCAAGTGTCCTCGACAAACTATCACGTGTCATAATTGTGGGATTGCTGGGCATAAGGCCCGTTTTTGCCGTAGGGACTCCAAACCTACTCCAGCGTCATCTCAGGCCCCGAAACAATCGGCTCGTAATCAGGCCACTCAATCAGCGTCGTTTAAAACGACAGGAGCGACTAAAGGTGGAGCCTATAGTCAGCAGACGGGAGCGTCCGGTGCCGGGACTAGCAAGCCCCGGATTTATGAGATGAAGAAGACTGATGATCCCGAGGCCCGAATGATCTCAGGTACACTCGATATTCTATCTCAACCTGTGTGTACTCTTTTTGATACTGGTGCATCGCATTCATTCATTTCCGAGTCATGTTTGAGTAGACTACGTCTGGGTAGTGCTACTAGTTGTGAGCCTTATGTCATTGGTCTACCTGATGGTAGACGAATCATCGGTAATCGTGAGATTCAGGATTGTCCTATTCAGTTTCATGGTCGTGTATGGCCAGCAGACCTAATCGTGGTAGATTTGCCGAGGGACGACGTCATCTTGGGTATTGATTGGATGGATCGTCATGATGCCATCATTAGTGTCCGTAAGCGTATGGTCACTATCATTTCGCATTTATGGGGTTGAATGTGTGTTTGAGAGGTAATCCCTACTGCTCGTAAGGTCATTAATTTGATGAAAGCGGTAAGGTTACTCAATCGGGATGTCGGTTATTGGTGCTATATGGCCAAACCGAGAAGTCATCGATAATGTTAACGGATATTCCGGTGGTGAGGAATATGCCGATGTTTTTCCAGACGAGTTACCTGGTTTGCCTCCACAGAGGGATGTGGAATTCACGATTGAGTTGGAGCCACACGTCCCGATATCGAAGGCACCGTCAGGATGGCCCCGACCGAAATGCAGGAATTAAAGAACCAACTTGAGGAATTGTTCGAGAAGGGTTATATCCGACCGAGTGCGTCTCCGTGGGGAGCACCCGTGTTGTTTGTCAAGAAGAAGGATGGCTCATTTCGTTTGTGCATCGATTATCGGGAGTTGAGCAGTGACAATCAAGAATAAGTATCCCTTACCCCGTATTGATGATCTTTTAGATCAACTTCAGGGAGCTTCAGTATTTTCCAAGATCGACTTAAGGTCTGGATATCATCAGTTGCGGATTCGAGAGTCGGACATCGCGAGTACGGCGTTTCGAACACGCTATGGCCATTATGAGTTTGTGGTTATGCCGTTCGGATTGACTAATGCACCTGCGGTGTTCATGGAGTTAATGAATCGGGTTTTCATCGACTTTTTGGATCAGTTTGTTGTTGTCTTCATCGATGACATTTTGATTTATTCTCGTGACCGGGAGGAACACGAGTTTCACCTTCATCAAGTGCTCGACGTGTTGAGACGCGAACAACTTTATGGGAAGTTCTCCAAATGTGAGTTCTGGATGTCCGAAGTGACTTTTCTCGGACATGTAATTTCATCAGACGGAGTTCGTGTCGACCCTCAGAAGACGGAGGCTATTCGAGATTGGTTACCTCCGAAGAATGTTAAGGAAATCCGGAGTTTCCTCGGATTAGCGGGTTATTATCGGCGATTTGTGGAAGGATTTTCCAAAATTGCTCAACCATTGACGAACCTTTTGCGAAAGGATAAGAAATACACGTGGTCCGACGCGTGTGTCACAGAGTTTTGAGGAACTCAAGAGCCGGTTAATGTCGGCACTGTACTTTCCTTGCCGCAGGGACGGAGGGATTTGTGGTTTATAGTGATGCGTCCGGGCGGTGGTCTCGGATGTGTGCTCAGCGAACGGAAGGTTATTGCCTATGCTTCACGGCAATTGAGACCTTACGAGGTTAATTATCCGACCCACGACCTGGAGCTAGCAGCCGTGGTGTTCGCTTTGAAAATATGGCGTCATTATCTTTACGGCGTTACCTGTCAGATATTCACCGATCATAAGAGTTTAAAGTATATATTTACTCAGAAGGAGTTAAATATGCGACAGAGACGGTGGTTAGAATTAATCAAAGATTACGATATCGAGATCCTTTACCACCCGGGCAAGGCGAACGTTGTCGCCGACGCCTTGAGTCGCAAGTCCGTTCAGGAGCAGATGCTTTCTCGTCTAACAGTTCAGAAGGAACTTCAGCAGGAATTCCTTAGACCCGAGATCGATGTCTGGCTTCAGCGAGTTCAGGGACAGCTTTGTATGTTAGAGATTTCATCGTCACTCGAGGAGGTAATCAGAGATAACCAGAGTTCAGACCCTTCATTGTTGCGCATCCGTGAGGATGTGGCTCAGGGGAAAGCCCCTGGATTCGTGGTCCACGAGGATGGACTTTTGAGGTTTAAGAACCGGTTGTGCGTGCCGGCGAATGACGAGTTGAAAAACTCGATTTTGAGAGAAGCTCATGCTACCCCTTATTCTGTTCATCCGGGGTCTAGCAAGATGTATAAGGACTTGAAAAAAAATTACTGGTGGAGTAATATGAAGCGAGAAGTCGCGGAATTTGTTTCGAGATGCTTAACTTGGCAACAAGTCAAGATTGAACATCAGCGACCGGCGGGTATGCTGAAACCTCTCCCTATTCCAGAGTGGAAGTGGGAAGACATTTCTATGGATTTCATCACGAGTTTGCCGATGAGTCGTCGTGGCATGAATACGATCTGGGTGATTGTGGACCGTTTAACTAAATCAGCTCATTTCCTTGAGATCAAGGATACGTGGGGTCCCGAGAGATCGCCCAGATTATTCATCAAAGAGATAGTCGATCGCACGGTACTCTAAGAGTATCGTTTCCGATCGTGACGGACGATTTGTATCTCATTTTTGGAAATCGCCACCGTGCTATGGGAACTCGGCTCAATCTCGCATCGCCTTTCATCCTCAGTCCGACGGACAATCAGAGAGGACTATACAGACATTAGAGGACATGTTGAGGGCATGCGTCCTCGATTGGAAGGACGATTGGGAAGCCCAACTACCATTGATCGAGTTCACGTATAATAATAGCTGGCATGCTTCCATTAAGATGGCACCTTACGAGGCCTTGTACGGTCGTCGTTGTCGGTCTCCTTTGTGTTGGGATGACTTGTCAGAATCAATCGGCACCGAGCCCGATATGCTTATAGCCGCCCGTGAGAAGGTAGCTTTAATCAGGAGTCGTATGTTGACAGCTCAGAGTCGACTGAAATCCTATGCAGATAATCGTCGTCGACCACTAGAGTTCGAGACGGGCGACCACGTTTTGGTCAAGGTATCCCCGAGTCGAGGTATTTTCCGTTTTGGGAAGAGGGGAAAGTTGAGTCCGAGATTCATTGGACCGTTTGAGATTTTGGATCGAGTGGGCGAGTTAGCTTATCGATTGGCTTTACCTCCGGCGTTGATCCGAATTCATAATGTATTTCATGTCTCTCAGTTGCGGAAGTATGTTGCCGACCCGAGTCACATACTGCAGTTCGACGAAATCGAGATCGCCGACGATCATTCATATGAGGAGCGTCCTATTCGAGTTTTAGAGCGGCGAATCAAACAGTTGAGGAATAAGACGATTCCTTTGGTTAAAATTCAGTGGTCTAGACACGGAGTCGAAGAGGCTACTTGGGAAACCGAGGATAGTATGCGGGAGAGTTATCCCGAGTTGTTTGACCCTTAGTTTCGGGGACGAAACTCTTTTTAAGGGGGGGGGGGTATGTAATACCCGGTTGTAATTCATTCATTTTCATTCAGTAATTATCAGTCTGTAATTCTCACTCGTTAATAATCACTCATCATTCTTGATTCATTCATTTGTGTTCACTGTTGGCATGTTGTAATCGTATATCAGTTACCGATCGGCATGTCATCTCCATTTATAGATCGACGGGAGTATTATTATTTTCATCGTGATTGGTAGTCGTATACTGGGAGCATCATCTGTGGCTTGTGTTAGACTTGTTCATTTTCACATTCGTATGTTATGTCGGATCATTCATCAGTCGTAGCGAGGAATCGGAGTTATCGGATTTTTCAACTTGGCCAGCATCGAGTTACGGCCGTAAGGACTTTGAGTTACGGCCGTAACAAGGGTTCGTGTTTTCAGGCCATTTGGACGAAAGGGACTTACGGCCGTAAGGTCTTGAGGTACGGCCGTAAGTTGAGCAGGTACGGCCGTAAGGCTGGCCGGTTACGGCCGTACGCGTCCAGCAGGCTACCGAGACATTTTTGGCCGAAGGTGAGTTACGGCCGTAAGGAAGGTGAGATACGGCCGTAAGTGGTGTTCGTAAATTTTGGGTGTTGTCGACCAAGGGTGACTTACGGCCGTAAGGGTTGCGGCATACGGCCGTAAGTCGAGGCAGGTACGGCCGTAAGGTCTTGACCGGTTACGGCCGTACGCGGCAGGCAAGGTGCCTGGTCGTTTTCGATGAAGAGGGCTTACGCCCGTAAGATTGGCCGGATACGGCCGTATCATCCGAGTTACGGCCGTAAGGTGTGCGGTTACGGCCGTAAGGGTGTCGACAGATGTTTTGACGAAGGCGGGTTGCGCCCGTAACTCAGGATCGGTTACGGCCGTAAGTCTGTCGGCAGGCTTTCGGATGAAGCCGAATTACGGCCGTACGAGTTGGCCGGTTACGGCCTTAGGGCCGTTGACTTGGAAAGTTACGGCCGTAAGAGGGCCGAGTTACGGCCGTAACTTCCGGCAGTATTTAATGACTTGGCCGGGTCATTTCTCCTCACTTCTTCATTTTTCCTTCTTCATCCGAGAGAGAGGGTTGAGAGAGAGATTTTATCATCATCAATCACTTGAGTGTGTAATCTTCATCATCTTCATTCCTTTGAGAAGCTTGGATACTCGTTTTAACTCGTGTTCTTCGGATCGTAGTGGTTGGATCTTCAAGAGGTAATTTCTTCAACACCTTGGATTTCGATTTTGTGTTGAGTTATGATGTTTTGGACGTTATAATCATGTTATATGAAGGGATATGTATATGATTATGAGTTTGTATAAGGATTCATTGGATTATTGAGAGATTTATTCAAGAACACTTTGAATATCGAGTTGGATTTGGGGATTTCCGATTAATTGTTGTTATAATCACGTTTTTGGATATTCATATCGGATTATTGATCGTATTGGAGGTGTTTTGTTGTTTTGAAACACTTCTTGGGGATTTGAAGTTGGTATTATTGAGGTTTAGTGGTAATCAATCAAAGTTGGCCTCAAAGTGTTCGATATAATGTCCCAATGAACTTGGTTTAATCGTATCGACGTCTTGAGTTCGTTATATTCGTGTTTAATTCGTTATTGATCGGATTGTTGGTAATGATTGTTATTCAAGGTTGTTCGAGCGACCGGTATCTTGGTTAGGACGTTGTTCGTGGACGGACATTCTTCATCGGTATTGAGTAAGTTAATTCTTACTCGGTTAAAAGGATACTCATTCCTTTTGTTGTTGATTGCTCATAATCATAATTCATTCATCATAATATTAATCATTTTGAGACTTGTGATTGTCGAATAATCATTTCATTCACGAGGAACGACGGTTCCAAATTACTTCAGTGGGTTATCAATCACGTCACTATTACTTTCATATCGGTGAGTCATCTTGGCCTAGTCTAATTATTATTCATTGATATTCATCATGGTCATTCTCGTTCATGTGACCTTCCGGGTTCATATTGCGTGACCGGGTGTGGCTGTGTGGAATTTTTAGTCGGGCACACGATGGTCATGTATTGGGTTCACCGATACATCGGACCGTGCACACGGTAACGCTTACCTCCGTGAGACTAATTAGGTACAAGGACGGGTGTGTCCGGTCATTCGTCTTGTACACTTGCACAGAACATTACGGGCGTACTATGATACTCCTCTTCAGCGAAATTCATAATTAAGAATATTTCATAACTTCAGTTAATTCATGATTGTGTAATTTCAACTCTTGAGATTGTTGTTCTCAGTAATCGACCGTTTGGGGACTTTGTTTTTCGTGTCCAGGCAAGGCAAAGGCACGGGAGAACACGCCGACGTCGAGGAGTCCTGGTGATACTAGAAAGGGGCCCCACTGTCGATCTGTCGATCATTTATGTTTCCTTTATTTATTCATTGCAGACATTCCGTTTGAATACTCGTTTCATTCAGTGTTGTGTATTTTATCGTCACATAAGATACACATGTATTCTATTTTATCCTGGGTGTGTTGTATGAAACTCCTCATCGGAGTAATTAATGTTGTAATGTGGTTCGGTACTACATTCACCCTGTGTAATTCATTCATTTTCATCCGCCTGGTGGGTCCCAGTCGGGGGTCCACGGCACTGTAATATCCGCCTAGTTTGGGGTGTTACATTTGACTTCTGCGTCGAGTGCAGCATACATCTCAGGACAGAATTTCCTATGTTTCTGGTACCGAATTTCCTACGTTTCTGGTGAACAGGCTTCCTTGCCGGGTCGATCTTTAGATAGTGGCAAGCGTGTTCAGGACTGATGCTGACCATATCTTGATGCGACCAGGCAAAGATTCCGATGTTCTTACGTAGTAAACTGATCTGATCGTCTTTTAACTCGGGATCGACGCTTGAGCCGATCTCCACTTCCCGCTCCGGGCGAGCCGGATCGAATGTTATACTTTCCAACTCTTCAATAGGGATGGTCGCTTCTCGTTTGGAATGATCGTCGGACTCGATCCTTGGATCAATGTCGAGGCTTGGCTCGAAAACGATCCTTGGCTCGATGTCATCCGACAATTGATGCGAGATGCCGTCCTCTGAGTCGGGCTGGTATGATGTGCTTGGCTTATCGATCTCCATTGGTTGAATGTCGATCGTCTCAATGTTACAAATAGTACGGGAAACGTTTAAAGGGTAAGTTATGACACATGAGTAATTCAAACATTTCATTGCCATTAGCTGGTCTCCTTTTACAGTACCGACTGTCCCATCGGTAGTGGGGAACTTGATACAGTAAAAGAAAGAAGAGGCGACCGACTCAAAGATTTCTAGAAAGGGCGACCTAGGAACCCATTTTAGATGCTGGGCCTATCTATGATTACAAAATTGAGGTTCCTAGTGATATTAACCTTGGGATCGTAACAGCATATTAGCTCGACAGAGAACTTGATCCTTCCATAGGCTTGGACCATGTTGTCGCCGAATGCTTGAAGAACGGTATCGAAGGGCTTGATGAACTTGGTCACTTTGATCCGAAGAACACGCGTTAGATCGACTATCCGGGCTTCACGATCGAAAAAAGATGAAGAAAACCAAGTACTCAAGTGATAGATGATGGAAAGTATCTCCCTCAAGCCCTCTCTCTCGGAACAAGGTGGAAGAAATGGGAAAAATGGGTGATTTGTCTCAAAAAAACGAAGTTATAGTGCATACTCCACTGTGTGCCGCGGCCCGGCCTATGTGTGCCGCGGCACAGGGCCAAAATCTGCCCCAGTGCTCGGCAGCGTTCCGCGGCCCAGACGAGTGTGCCGCGGCAGTGACTCGGCAGTGTGCCGCAGCCCTGTCGGCATGAGTCGCGGCCCCCGGTACAGATGGGTCGGCCAAAATTGAAAAATGTGTGTGTGCTGCGGCTCGGCCAAGTGTGCCGCAGCAATGACTCGGCAGTGTGCCGCGGCCCTGTCGGCAGGAGCCGCGGACCCCAGTACAGATGGGTCGGCCGAAACTGAAAAATGTGACCTTTTTGAGGACTAGGTGGCCCACTTGGAATCGCCTTTCCTTGACCTTCGAATTGAAGAATTTCTCGGATTTCCTTTTGTGGATTATGTTCTTCATTTCCGAGGTCAGTCGTTGTTCCTCGAGCATATCCAAGTCGATTTGCCGAGCTACATCATTGTCCGTCGTCATTTGTTGTGCAGTTCGGTGGCTGAGAACGGTGATCTCCGAAGGGATCACTGCTTCTGTTCTGAAGGAGAGGGTGAATGGGGTTTTGCCGGTTGAATTTCGGGTCGTCGTTCGGTAGGACCACAAAACATCCGGGAGCTCACTCGCCCATCGTCCTTGTTTGGATTCAAGTATTGCTTAGATCATGTGTTTGAGAATCTTGTTTGCAGCCTCTACCTGCCCATTTGTTTGAGGGTGGTAAGGGGCCGAGAACAGCCTTTTAATTCCCCATTTCTCGCAGAATTGCATAACTTCCAAACCGTCGAACTGCTTTCCGTTGTCGGAGATGATAGCCTGAGGTAGACCGAATCGTCATATGATGTTCTTCCAAATGAACTTGATCACTTGTTCGTGGCCGATCTTGTTGAGTGGCTCGGCCTCTGCCCATTTTGTGTAATAATCGACCCCCACGATGGCGAATTTACATCCCCCTGGTGCCTTCGGAAAAGGACCGATGAGGTCGATGCCCCATTGGGCTAATGACTATGGACTGTACATAGAAGTGAGCTGCTCGGGGGAGAGCTTGATGTTCGGGCCCATTACTTGACACCTGTGACAAGATCGGGCGTAGGTGATCGCGTCTTTTTGTAGGGTAGGCTAGAAAAAGCCTTGCGTGGTCGTGTTGTGGATGAGAGCTCGCCCTCCAGCGTGATTTCCACAGATCCCATCATGGATTTCGGCTAAAACAAGTCGGCCTTCCTGGATATGGTAGCAAAAGTAATTAGATAACATATACAGTGGCCGATCTGCATTAGCAAACAGCCATAAACTCTGAATGACTTATTTTTTACTGGGAGGTGATGGCAGTCATGAGAGTCCAATGTGGTGTGACTTGTACCTTTCATGGGATTCTTCCCAACTCTTGTGTTTATTTTGACTGAACATTTTCCTGGAAAGACCAGTTTTCCTACGCTCGATCAATCACTGAAGAACCTGTGGATAGATTTATGGTATAAATGTAGCATTACTAAACCTTTTAGTGAAGCTGTATCGTCTTTTTCGGACACTGTTATGTTTTCCCTGAAATAATCAGGAAGAATCTCGAAACAAGAAACAGATATATACAAAGGAGCAAACCCCTATAATCAGCAAAGCAACAATCAGCGGGCACTGTAATCCTGGCAATCAGGATAAAAACCTCATGTTGAACCTCGTAGTCAAAGATGTTTTTGCTTAGACCCCAGATATGGCAGGGGGTGGATCTTGAGGGGGGGGGGATATTATACTTTTAAAAGTTCTCTCTATCTTGTATTCAACTGGAAAATGTCTTGTTTTCCTTATCATTTACTCCCCTCATCCCATGAAAGGAGTCATGTTTGAAAGTCAAATTCAGAAATTGCACCTCTACTTCTATATGATATTTCTGAAAAAAATAAAAAAAAAAGAGTCCAGTACTCCTTTTGGGGACGTACAAAAAAGTGTCCACTTTCTGAATCAAACCATATTATATGATGTTTTACTAGGTTATGATCTGGTTTAAGAAATTACTTCAATACAAGGGATCAAATCCCATGTCACCACGAACACATGCTACACAACAATTGTAAAACAAGGGAACAACATTGCACATATCAGTACCTTAAGACGTCTGCAATAGTTTCATCTTCAGGAGAGATTTCATGTGCTTTACTCAAGTCGGACACAGCATCCTGTAAAATTTATATTTTCATAAAATCAGAAAAGAAATCTCGAACTATGGACACATAACATTACAGGGTAACAAACATCATTCTGCAAAAAGTAAGGGAAAACAGATAACAGTTACTCACTCCTAGTTGACCCAGTTCCTTATATGCTTGACCCCTTCTGGATAGGGCTTTAACATTCTTCACATCATGTGCTAAAACCTGGAGTATCAGAAAGTCGTAAATCACATTTAATATTCTTCATCTAATACCTGTAATCTCCAATGTACATCATAGTGAAGAAGTAGATATAAGAAAGTGAATTTAAGGATATTGGCATCTAGCAAGCTTACTATGAGTAAATACTTTCTACCACATTAGAAAAATGGGCCAATTTTCAGCATATGAAGGCACTAATGCTACAATAGAGGATAGTGGAGAAAATGAAAAAAAAAGTGTCTAATAGAGGATAGCAGGGAAAATGAAAAAAAAAGTGTCACGTTCATGGTAAATAAACTGAAGCAGCAAGGTCCATCCAATTTGGATAATAGAACAATTTCTCCAGACAAAGAAAATACGAAGCATCCTCACCTTTGTGCCTTCTTGGATACAATATTCATAGTGTTCCGTTTTCAAGTAACACGACATCATATTAAGAGAGCAAGCCAATAGGAGATTTCTTCCTTTTGAAGTAGGAACATCTTTAAGGTTATTCTTCGCCCAATATCGTTAAAATAGAAGAATTGGACAAAAACATGATATCACAAAGAGAAAACTGCTTTTAATTACACATGTAACAAAAAGATGAAACGCCAAAGAGAACTTACAAGTTTATACTTCTCCAGGGCACCTTCATACTTTCCCTGACTGTGTAGTTCATTTCTCTGACATGAACAAATCAAGTATGTAACCACTATTCCATGTGTAATTGAGCAGTAAAACTGGAAGAATCGGAGGTTGAACCCAACAAGATACTCGCACGAGATAGGAGAAGAAAAGGTATCGAACGGAAAGTTTTGATACATTTAAAAATCAAACCTGAAAATATAAATCCTTGAAGGTCCGCGGCCGTCTTCAGCCCTCAGCCACCGTCAATTCATAGCAGAGAACCACCGCCGCCGCCACGCTAAGCGCCATCATGCCGAGATCCACCACCGTCCTTAATTCCATCGGGGGTCGAATCGAGATTGTGGGGAGGTTCGATTCGTGTCCGTGGAATAAGGTTAGAAGGCAACCACCACTCGAGAACTTAGAAACCACTGCCGACATTTTCGCCGACCGGCAGCGAGACGGGATACAGAGAGGGAGAGAGAGTCGCGGGGGGAGGGACAGAAGCAGACGATTCATTCTCTTTCTTTGGGTTATGAACGGGAGGGGGTATATGGGATTATGTTAATCTATTAAACCTTGGTTCAGTTGGGCCATTGCTCTTGTAACAACGAGGTCGAGGGTTCGACTCCAGTGGGAATCTGGGTGCGTGCGTGTTATTACGGAAATTAAAGTAGAAAAATTTGAAGAAGGAAATGGTGGAAACCAATATTTGCCAAGTGTTTTCTTGGAGCCCAAATGAAAATAATTGAACCTCAAAATATTAATTTTCGGTCTAAAGACATACACTTCGCTATTGTAAAAAATATTTGGTAAAAAAGAAAATTTCACACTTTTTACTTCAGTAATTATCAAATTAGCGAAGTCTTTGTAACTTAAAATTTCTAACTAGCTCCTACTTTTTTGTTTGGTACTATTTACTGAAGTCTGTGTCAGTTTTTTACTTCAGTAAATTGAAAAGTGAAGTTGTTGTTTGTTTTTACTTTGCTAATATACATTACCGAAGTGAGACGTACCGAAGTCTTTAATGTTTATTCTACTAGTGAATGCATTTGAGGAGAGGAAGGCTGAAAGCTCGCTTGTAAAGCCGGTCGTCCAATAGGGTGTATTTGGTTGCTCGGAGCTGAAGCTGGCGAGCTTTGATCCGATCTGTGGGGACCGTTCCGTCCTTCAAGTACTTAACGAACGGAGTCATCCAGTTCTCTTCGGCGATGGCAACTGTGGTGACCAGGCTTCTGTCGATCGCCGATTTTGCTGACATCCTGATTTGGATGTTAGAGAAGTCTGCCGCCCCATCTGACAATGCGAGTTTGGATAGTTGTGCTCTCTCAGGACTTGTTCGATTAGCACTTCTTCAAACTTTGTGCATATTTCGGCGACCAATTCTTGATATTTGATCATCTCGCTGCACGTCTCATATGCCCCCTTGACTTTGTTCACGACCAAGAGGGAGTCCATGAAGATGTGGAGGTGGCGAACGTCCATGGCGAGTGCCAGATCGATCCCGCCTACCAAGGCTTCGTATTCGGCTTCATTGTTGGTCGCATGGAACCCAAAACGCACAGCATTTGTAAAACTTTGGCCGTCGGGGCTGATGAAGACAATCCCTGCCCCTGCTCGAGAGCCGTTCGCTGTGCCATCTACGTACAATTTCCAGGCAGGACGGCCGACCTGGGTCGGACTGGGCGGGAATCTTAATTCCACCACGAAATCTGCCAGAGCTTGGCCTTTGATCGCCGTGCAAGGAGCGTACTTGAAACCGTATTGGGCGATCTCCAGTGACCACTTGAGGAGTCTCCTGTTGGTGTCTGGCCGATGCAGAACTTAGCTTAGAGGGAGAGTCGTCAGAACCTCCACTTGGTGTTCGAATAAGTAGGCCCTCAGCTTGCGAACACTCATGACTAGTGCGTAGGCGAGCTTCTCCAGAGGTGTGTAACGCCTTTACGCGTCATGAAGCGCTTGACTTACGAAGTAGATCGGCAAGTAGGATTACCCCTCTGATCGTACTAATACAGCACTCAGCGCGACCTCCAAGGCTGCCAGGTAGAGGAATAGCTTTTCGTCGGGGATTGGTTACGCCAAAATTTGGGGATTAGACAGATACTCCTTGATTTTGGCGAACACCATTTGACTTTCCTTAGTCCATGCAAATTTCTTATTCTTTATGATGGCGAAGAATGGCTTGCTTTTGTCTCCGATCCGAGAAATGAAACGGTTAAGGGCTGCTAGACAACCCGTGAGGCGTTGCACCTACTTGACATTCCATGGCTCCTGCATGTCGAGGATCTCCTTGATCTTGGTGGGGTTCGCTTCGATCCCCCTTTGGCTCACGATGTGCCCCATGAACTTTCCGGAGCTTACGCCAACGTTGCATTTCTTGGGGTTCAGTTTCATGTTGAATTTCTCGAGGATGGCGAACGTCTCGGCAAGGTCTTTGAGGTGATCTTCCTTTTTGAGGCTCTTGACGACAATGTTGTCAATGTAAACCTCTATGGTCTTGCCGATCTGATCGACGAACATCCCGTTGACTAGTCGTTGGTAGATCGCCCCCGCATTTTTCAGACCGAACGGCATTCGGACCCAAAAGTACTCGTCTTTTTCCGTGTGGAATGACGTGTGTTTTACATTTTTCTCCGCTATTGTGATCTGATGGTACCCGGGGAAGGCATCCATAAATGACATCATTTCACAACCTACCGTGCTATCAACCAAGTGGTCAATATGAGGCATTGGAAAGTGGTCTTTCGGACATGCCTCGTTGAGGTCGGTGAAATCGATGCATAACCTCTAGGAGTTTCTCGCCTTTTTGACGAGCACCGCGTTGGCTACCCACTGTGGCTCGTCAGTAGCTACTCCGATCAGATTGTTGTCGAGTATCTTTTTGACTTCTGCGTCGAGTGCAGCATACATCTCAGGACCGAATTTCCTATGTTTCTGGTACCGAATTTCCTACGTTTCTGGTGAATAGGCTTCCTTGCCGGGTCGATCTTTAGATAGTGGCAAGCGTGTTCAGGACTGATGCCGACCATATCTTGATGCGACTAGGCAAAGATTCCGATGTTCTTACGTAGTAAACTGATCTGATCGTCCTTTAACTCGGGATCGACGCTTGAGCCGATCTCCACTTCCCGCTCCGGGCGAGCCGGATTGAATGTTATACTTTCCAACTCTTCAATAGGGATGGTCGCTTCTCGTTTGGAATGATCGCCGGACTCGATCCTTGGATCAATGTCGAGGCTTGGCTTGAAAACGATCCTTGGCTCGATGTCATCCGACAATTGATGCGAGATGCCGTCCTCTGAGTCGGGCAGGTATGATGTGCTTGGCTTATCGATCTCCATTGGTTGAATGTCGATCGTCTCAATGTTACAAATAGTACGGGAAACGTTTAAAGGGTAAGTTATGACACAGGAGCAATTCAAACATTTCTTTGCCATTAGCTGGTCTCTTTTTACTGTACCGACTGTCCCATCGGTAGTGGGGAACTTGATACAGTAAAAGAAAGAAGAGGCGACCGCCTCAAAGGTTTCTAGAAAGGGCGAACTAGGAACCCATTATAGATGCTGGGCCTATCTATGATTATAAAATTGAGGTTCCTAGTGATATTAACCTTGGGATCGTAACAACATATTAGCTCGACAGAGAACTTGATCCTTCCATAGGCTTGGACCGTGTTGTCGCCGAATGCTTGAAGCACGGTATCGAATAGCTTGATGAACTTGGTCAGTTTGCCGAGATGGTCCAGAGCAGATTTGCATATGATGTTGCAAAAGCTCCCATTGTCAACCAGCAAGCGGTCGACCATTTTCCCAAGGATACATGCAGAGATCACCAATGCATCCTCTTTGGGGCACTGCACTCCTTCCCTATCCTTGTTGGAGAAGGAGATGAGCGCGTCTCTGGAGATGGTTGGCTATGGGGGCACCACGACATGGACTCCGGCAAACGCCCTCAGCTCGGCCTTCTGCTTTCTATTTGATATGGTGGAAATCGGGGAAGACCTTCAAGGTTTCCATCTCCCGACTGAAGCATATTGATCCGGCCGCCGGGGTTGATCGGAGGGATCGACTCGTCTGAGTACTCTGGCTCGTTTTGCTCGATCCTGGTGACCAGATTGAGAGGGAGACGATCGTCGTTCTGTTGACGATCGTGCCCCCCGGTCCTTTCTGCTTGGGGTTTTGGCTTGGTCACCAAATTGTCCAGCTTGCCTTCCTCGAACAATCTCCAGAGTTGTCTGAGGAGGTCGCAACATTGGCTGGTATTGTGGCCGGGACTTTTGTGGTAGGCACAAAATTTATAGCGGTACAGATGACCGTTGTCCCTCATCGGCTTCGGCTTGCTAAGCCATTTGAGCCCCTTGATTGCGTTGAAGATATGGGCCAGAGATAGATTGAGGTTGCGGAGGAGGTGAACTTTCACATACTCGAAGGCCTTGAACTCACCAGGCGGTTTTGCGATCGCCTTTCTGGGCTTGGCGACCGCCTTCTTCGGGACGAGAGATGGCGCCTTCCCCTCTCCGGTGGATCCCTCGCCTAAGCAAATGGTGAGCATCCTCTTCCTGGCCAGAAAGTCGGCAGCCTTGATGCGGAAGATCGTGTAGGTTGGGAGGATGTCCTTCGTGAGGTGTCTGAACATGGGTGAATGGCCATAGATACCACCCAGGACCGAGTTGAGGGCGAGCTCATCGCTAATGGGCTCGATGGTGAGGACTATTTCATCCACCCGGTTGATGTAATCTTCGTCGGGCTCGTCCTTCCCCTGCCTGATCTTCATCATGCGGTGGGGACCTTCTGGCCGAGCGACCTTGGCGGCGAAATATGACGTGAAGTCGTTCGCTAGCTTCTCAAAACAGTTGATTGAGCGCATTCGCATTGAGATGTACCACCTATGGGCAAGATCGCCCAATGTTAATGGGAACATTCGGCACTTCGTCGCGTCTGATGCCCTGCATATGGTCATGTAGATCCGAAACTTGCTCAAGTGGGCCTCAGGGTCTAATCTCCCCTCATATAGAGGTATTTGAGGAGGAGCGATCTTTGGTTGCACGGGGGCAAGCTCGATCTAGACCGCGAGCGGCTCACTTGGTCCGACGATCGATCTATTGGCGCCTGCCGCAGTTTCTATGAGCGCCTTACTTTCGTCGAGCTGGCGCTGCACTGCGGCCATCGCCGGAGCCTGACTGCTCGCGTTCTGGCTCTCGTAGAGGGAGCCGAGGCGATCATGTACCGATCTCCTGGCCCCGTGGTAGGCGACGAGTTCTCTACCGCCGAGCTCAATTCTTGGGCGAGTGGGAGCCAGACGGCCAGCCTGTCTTCTGGGAGTTGGGTACGCCGAACTCCTGGTGACGGATTCGGACTCCGACGTCTCACGGCTGGGGCCTGAATGCCCAGGTCTCCATGATGGATCACTCCCTAGGCAGCGTAAGACGAAATCTTCCTGCCTTACGAGCTCCTTTTCCTACGGCTCGGGGCTTTCTGACGATTTCTCGACATATAACCCCTTGATCTTTCGCTTGCCTGCACAGCGGATGGTTGATGGAGTACTGGTGGGCATGTCACATGCTCTCCGTCGCTCCTTTAGGATGGCCATGGCCTCCTCGATCTGTATCGCGGTTTGGAATTGATCGAGTGAGAGGCTGGGGCCGTCCCTCGGGAGAGGGAGTGAGAGTCTAGCGTCGCCGTGGTCGCCTTCAGCCGTAGGTTGGGACTCGGCCTGGGCCGGAATAAGGCATCCGGCGGATCGTAGGGTGGCTCTTTTCGAGGTCATGGCAGACGTCATTATTCTGAAGGTTTTTCTTTGAAGAACAATGAGTGTTTCTGTAACACCCCAACCCGACAAGGGTAGAAATATCACATTATGGTGCCAAATCAGAACATACAACACAAGCGGAAGACTTATAAACATAATAATTACAAATGTATTCTAAGAAAACAAATGAAATGCTAACTTTATACAATATGTAATACAATCCAAACTAAATCCAATCCAAGTCTAATCAAGATGCAAATGGGCTTCTAATCGTCAGGGTAGTCCACTAAGCTCCTATGCACTCTCCACTCAAACCCAGCTTCCAACCTAAAACCTGCCGCAGGAAAAAAAATGCGGCTGAGCTTAAAAAGCTCAGTGGACAGATATATAAAAACGAAACAAAAGATAAGGAACAAGGAATAACATGGTGCATTGGGCAAAGCATAAGGTATAAACAAAAGGATATCAAAAATAAGGAGAGGTCAGTAATCTACCACGATCCCGAACATATGTCAAATCAAACATCATAGTAATCATGGAGTAGCTAACTCCCGAACATGTGAAAGACATGGATTGCACCCATGCATCAGTCACCGAACATATCATATCATATCCATCAAAAACAAATCGAACCTAGGATGCATCCATACGCCCCCGAACAAATCATATTGGCCATAACAAATATAAAGTGCACATATCATATCAAAATGGGACGGTGTGGAACATCACTCAACCACAATAGAGTCATGCCATTGGTGCATCAATGAAACGGCCATGTTACCTTCATGGCTAGCAAATGAACTTGGATCGGGTATCAAACTGAAGGGTTCGAATGTTATATCATATCAAAGTCAAAGTCCAAGTCATCAAGGAGTCATAATCAAAGTCCAAATGTCAAAGGTTCATAAATTTTAATGTAAAACTCAGACTCTGATTAAGAAGCTATAATAATTTACCCAGGCATTTATAAGTCCTATGAACTTACACGAATTTTCCCAGATTTTATTATTAAGTGCAGCCATCCTTTTAAAAATCGTTTATCCAAACATACCCAGAAAATTAACTGCACATACATGCAGAAAGTTTGCATTTGGTTAGCCCATTTATGCACTTCAGAAAAATATACAAAAATTTGAAGAAGTCCCACATAACTTAAATATTACTCCTGAAAAAGGAGAGCTCTTATCTCTTTATGATTTGAAAATGAAAAATCAAAAAAATCAACTGAATTTCAGACTCGATTACTCAGCATTTAGTATCAAAACATGTATCACGTTTCCGGATTTTTAAAGTATACTTGTGCACCTCCTGGAGCCTTAGAAAAATTACTTTAAGTAGGTACATATGTTTTCTACTTTTTGTAATTTTTGTAGAATTGCCAGGTAGTATAACTATAAAACAAAAATTTCTTATCAAAACTAGTCCAGATTCGGTGACAGGTCTGAGATTCAAAAGGTAAGCAATTAAGAGACCATGTTTTGCTACTCTAAAAATTCCACCAAAAATCACAGAGGCCAAACACATCTTATATTTAATCCCTGTACAATTTGAGTTAATGATTCCTTACTGATTTCAAAACAAAAATCATAAACCAAGATTGAAATTCAAATTACTAATTGACAGATTTGACACTTGAACTTTTAAAATCAGAAAAGACATTCTCCCGATCTCTAAAAATTACAAGGCTTACATATTCAAAAAATAATTTTCCAGAACTTGATTTTAGATTCAATAATCACCCAAAAACACATTGGTATCATTAAAATGGACCCCTTTCAAAACGACCCATATTCTGGACAGCAAACAGTGAGACAGAAACAACACAATTCCCCAATTAAAACCCTAAACGTCCCTCATTAATTACTTAGGGTTTTATATTTAGATTAAGTAAGCATATTATATACAACAGATTAGGGTTTTAGTGTTTTATAGATTCAGATTAATATTATAGGTGAGTCGAATTGAGACAGAAAAGGAGGGCGATTGGTGATACCTTGATGAACCGAAACAAGAAAAGAACGTGAAAAAACCCCACGAATTAAGATCACCACATCAACACCTTTTTAAGGATCACGAACATAGAAATAAAGCCCTTGAATGCTTGGACTTGATAGAGAAAAACAACAACAACTTGTGTGTGTTGTGCTTCGTATGAATGAATAGCGGAGAAGCAAGAAAGAAGTCGCGTTATATATACTAGAGTTTTAGGGCGGAGGGGATTTAAAATGGAAGGTATTGAAAGCCCATAATTGGGTTTGGTTGTGGTATGTGATAATTAGCCCAGATTAGTGGGATTCCAATCATCTTGCAAATTATTTATTATAGGTATAAACTTGGGTTAGTACATTTTAATTTTAATTTTAATACATAACATATAGTTAGGGTTTAAAATAAATCATTACAAGGTTTAGAGAAAAATTCGAAATTAGACGTAAATTTGGAATTCGAATTTTAGGGTTTTACAACTCTTCCCCTCTAAAAGAAAATTTTCGTCCCCGAAAATTGAAGTCGCAAAAGTTAGACGGAGAAGTAGCAATTAAAAAGGAATGACGATAATTAGCCTCACGCTCGGAGAGGTTCTTCCAGCAGAATCTTCACAAACGGAATAGTTTCTCATGACTCGATCCCGACAACTTGGATAGCCCCAGGCTCTCCACAGAACACAAATCGTAACAAATCTGATCCAACGAATGCGAAACAAATGCGTAGCAGATGACAGATGACAGATGACAGATGATGGTTGAAATATCACAAGGAGATACATGAAACACATAATCCCACGAGACAAACACAGAGATAGTACTAACCGATGAAACTTCATCAATTCTTACCGAATTCTGAATGAACAAAAGAATTTGCCAAAGTCGAAGGAGCATAAATCGACTCATCAAACGTATCAAGAGTTTCCTTAGAAGAGATGGGTAACCCATTCATACTAACGATCACTAGGCATGTATCGGAGTATCGAAACACATCGGAAGGCATAATGGAATTGGTAGGATAATTGTACGAATAATAACGAACCTAAAGGCTAACATATCGCGAACGAAAACTCCTTAGATGCTAAAACGTCCAGCACTGCTGTACGGGGAAATAATACGGACACAAACTCCTGGTCTAAATTCCAAATTCTTCTTTCACAATAATAACTAATCCATTAGTTGCTGAAGTCGATTCTGAACCTTCAGTAAGTAACTCTCTATCCTTATTCCAACTAAAAGGTATCCCACATCTCCATTCATACAAACTCCTAGAAAAACATCTTGTCACCTGCATGCCATCTTCCTTAGTGAGCAACCACAACTAACTAAACACTTGTCAAATTTCCCGCTCAGCACCTCTTCCAAGTTCAAATAGTTATTTTGTCTTTCCATTCATCTGAAAATGAGAAGTCGTACTAACATCCCGAATCAAATCTCCATAGGCTTTTGTACCTCTTCTGAAAATGTGCTGCAAAATGCAATTTCCTTCATGTTTACTGCAGGTGCGCTATGTAGATTGAATGATTTTCTGCCGAAAGAAATCTCTGCCGACCTTCCAAGCAATCCATCCCAGTCAATGCTCCACTGCAACTCAATTCACATTGTTCTTCCTCCTATGCGTGAAAATCACTGATGTAGTCACCACCATCTTCATACCATCCCATCCAACTCCCGCTTCAAGACTCTATACATATTAGTACAACTGAGATGGATAGAGTTGATAGAACTGTGTGCTTCAATTAAAACTGCTTCCTTTCGTCTTTTAACATAGCCGATCTTCCACCGTCTTGCTCCTAAGCTTCTCCATGTCTGCCACAATTTATGCATCGGATCGTTCACCTCCCATGGTTCTTAGATGTATAGATGCTTAACTAGAATCATTCCATGTTGCATAAGAACATAGCTAGGTCTCCTTCTGAAGTAGAAACAAATCTCTTTCCAGCTCTTCCAAATTCTCTTCTCGTTCTTCTTCCCACAAAAGTTACTCTTCGAAAACATCACATAGAGCTTCTTCTGACGTATAAATGTTAACACAGAATACGAAGATGATCCTCGTGTTTCTGTTTCAGCTCTGAATACACCCAAAACATCATACAATGATAATTTGTCCAAATATTCATAAAGACACGATTTATCAACTCCATAGGAATAGTCGGAGCAGTAGCCAATACAATTGGCATCTCTTATACTCATAGAGGTCATAACGAATACGAAAAGAAATTCTAGGAACATCTCGCTCCTTCACACAAAACATGATACGATTCAGCTTCCTCAACTTCATGCTACTATCATTCTTCTCTACAAACAAAATGAAAGCACATCAAAGATACACACTTGTACCAGAAACTTGTACCGGTGAAACCACTTCCTAGAAACTGGCTCTTCAATCCTTTCCCTTCCACTGATGTCATTCACAATGGAGTTTTCAGAATTGGGCAAAGCGTCATTCTTATACGGATAAGGTTTCCAGATAAACCAACTTACTGACCTCCAGCACTTCTCAAAATATCTTATGACCACAATAAGTTCAAGTTATATGATGTAACTATTATCACGTTGGCCAGGCGTCATAATACTTACCTCATATACACATGCCTTTATTGTAATCACATTCTATCCCGAGTCGTGACTGAACAGATCCTCATAATCAAATCAAAACAATTTCACATTTAGATGGAAATCTTGGTAGTTCGTTAAGGAATACGCTGCGAACAGTTTCAAACAACCGAAGAACTCTCGAGGCGAGTTTCATCAAACGAAGTATCTTCACCACCGCGGGGGATTAATGCACGAGTTTTCAAAACAAAGGTGATCATAATCGATTATCAGGTGGGGAATACGTTATGAAATTTTGAGTTCTCTCAAATCTCCAAAGATGACAAAATAATATGACAGTTGATAGAATCACAATGCTTAGTCAACAAATTCGTAATCCAGAATAATATCGAATCGAACATTTCTAAAGAAATAGATTAGCAGAACGAACTTCTCCTCAAACATCTTCGAATCGCATCGACCAATATGGATATTCAGGATAGATAATCATAATATTTCTCGTAGAGATAGAAAACATAGGGCAATATCAATAACGAAGAAGGAATCTTAATGTGCTTGTCAAAATCAAGAAAAACCACAGAGTGTGTCGAACACATCGAATTCAAACATACGCGAATTCTCTGAATAGACGAAGGGCATTTAAACAAGTGACAAACGAACCAAGAACTAAAGTTCAAAAGAAAGTGAAAATTCTCAGGAAATGAAACTTATAAGGCATACTACAAAATCTCAATGTTGCGTATCCTGATAAATCTTCTAATTTCCGGAATGAATGATCTTATAATGGATTAACTAAAGCAGAGGCATAAATCAGAGTGATGCGGAAGCAAGATGACTAACCAACTTCTTATCATATAATCTACCCAATCTTCACCGGCCATACTAAAGTTCTTAAGGGGAGAACCTAAAGCAAATCCTTCCAAGGTTATTCCATAAGCTCCTAAAGTGCAAACCTAAGGGTCCAAGTTTCCACAGGTCATAACTTATGTACTACAAGTCGCAGCCCGGGCTCCGATACCATAATTGTTACACCCCAACCCGACAAGGGTAGAAGTATCACATTATGGTGCCAAATCAGAACATACAACACAAGCGGAAGACTTATAAACATAATAATTACAAAGGTATTCTAAGGAAACAAATGAAATGCTAACTTTATACAATATGTAATACAATCCAAACTAAATCCAATCCAAGTCTAATCAAGTTGCAAATGGGCTTCTAATCGCCAGGGTAGTCCACTAAGCTCCTATGCACTCTCCACTCAAACCCAGCTTCCAACCTAAAACCTGCCGCAGGAAAAGAAATGCGGCTGAGCTTAAAAAGCTCACTGAACAGATATATAAAAACGAAACAAAAGATAAGGAGCAAGGAATAATATTGTGCATTGGACAAAGCATAAGGTATAAACAAAAGGAAATAAAAAATAAGGAGAGGTCAGTAATCTACCACGAGCCCGAACATAAGTCAAATCAAATATCATAGTAATCATGGAGTAGCTAACTCCCGAACATGTGAAAGACATGGATCGCACCCATGCATCAGTCACCGAACATATCATATCATATCCATCAAATACAAATCGAACCTAGGATGCATCCATACGCCCCCGACCAAATCATATTGGCCATAACAAATATAAAGTGCACATATCATATCAAAATGGGACGGTGTGGAACATCACTCAACCACACTAGAGTCATGCCATTGGTACATCAATGACACGGCCATGTTACCTTCCTAGCTAGGAAAAGAACTTGGCTCGGGTATCAAACTGAAGGGTTCAAAGGTTATATCATATCAAAGTCAAAGTCCAAGTCATCAAGGAGTCATAATCAAAGTCCAAATGTCAAAGGTTCATATCGAAGGTTCAAATCAAAGGTTCATATCAAAGTTCAAATGTCAAAGGTTCACAAATCTAAGGGTCCATAGCAAAGGTTCAAATAGAGTATAAGTCAAAGAAATCCATCCTACGAAGGCTCAGATCAAGGTATCATAATCAAAGCTAATATCAAACAGATGTGAACAAATCATGAGAAACCTTAAGAGATAAGATCAGAATATCTGTACCTTAGGCAAAGCAAACAAACACGAAAAGAAAGGTCACACAAGATGGATCACTCCCGCTTCATGGAACCTATACGAATTAAATACCAAGTATTACTTTAAGTCAAATTGAAATTAGGTTACTCATTTTAGTATGATTCAAACTCCACTTTACGAATTTTAAAGTAAAACTCAGACTCTGATTAAGAAGCTATAATAATTTACCCAGGTATTTATAATTCTTATGAACTTACACGAATTTTTCTAGATTTTATTATTAAGTGCAGCCATCCTTTTAAAAATCGTTTATCCAAACATACCCAGAAAATTTACTGCACATACATGCAGAAAGTTTGCATTTGGTTAGCCCATTTATGCACATCAGAAAAATATACAAAAATTTCAAGAAGTCCCACATAAATTAAATATTACTCCTGAAAAAGGAGAGATCTTAACTCTTTATTATTTGAAAATGAAAAATCAAAAATATCAACTGAATTTCAGACTCGATTACTCATCTTTTAGTATCAAAACATGTATCAAGTTTCCGGATTTTTAAAGTATACTTGTGCACCTCCTGGAGCCTTAGAAAAATTACCTCAGGTAGGTAAATATGTTTTCTACTTTGTGTAATTTTTGTAGAATTTTCAGATAGTATAACTATAGAACAAAAATTTCTTATCAAAACTTATCCAGATTCGGTGACAGATCTGAGATTCAAAAGGTAAGCAATTAAGAGACCATGTTGTGCTACTCTAAAAATTCCACCAAAAATCACAGAGGCGAAACACATCTTATACTTAACCCTTGTCCAATTTGAGTTAATGATTTCTTACTTATTTCAAAACAAAAATCATAAACCAAGATTGTAATTCGAATTACTAATTGACAGATTTGACACTTGAATTTTTAAAATCAGAAAACACATTCTCCCGACCTCTAAAAATTACAAGCTTACATATTCAGAAAGTACTTTTCCAGAACTTGATTTTAGATTCAAGAATCACCCAAAAACACATTGGTATCATTAAAATGGACCTCTTTCAAAATGACCCATATTCTGGATGGCAAACAGTGAGACAGAAACAACACAATTCCCCAATTAAAACCCTAAACGTCCCTCATTAATTACTTGGGGTTTTATATTTAGATTCAGTAAGCATATTATATACAATAGATTAGGATTTTAGTGTTTTATAGATTCAGATTAACATTATAGGTGAGTCGAATTGAGACAGAAAAGGAGGGCGATTGTGATACCTTGATGAACCGAAACAAGAAAAGAACGTGAAGAAACCCCACGAATTAAGATCACCACATCAACATCTTTTTAAGGATTACGAACATAGAAATAAAGCCCTTGAACGCTTGGACTTGATAGAGAAAAACAACAGCAGCTTGTGTGTGTTATGCTTCGTATGAATGAATAGGGGAGAGGAAAGAAAGAAATCGCGTTATATATACTAGAGTTTTAGGGCGGAGGGGGTTTAAAATGGAAGGTATTGAAAGCCAATAATTGGATTTGGTTGTGGTATGTGATAATTAGCCCATATTAGTGGGATTCCAATCATCATTCGGATGTTGCAAATTATTTATTATAGGTATAAACTTGGGTTAGTACATTTTAATTTTAATTTTAATACATAACATATAGTTAGGGTTTAAAATAAATCATTACAAGGTTTAGGGAAAAATTCGAAATTAGACGTAAATTTTGAATTTGAATTTTAGGGTTTTACAGTTTCTTCAAGTATATGCCCCGGAGAACAATAAGTGTTCTTTGAAACGGTCGGAAAGAAAATGAAGGTAGATGCCCTTTCTTCTAGCGGCAATTGTTGTTACCCAAAATATTATCCGGAGATGATATGCTGGAATGGACGAGTAACAAACAAGATGCGAGAGCACGTCCGTGGGGAAGTAAATCACACAAGTTTTTCCGAGGTTGTTAGTCCCGGGCTTGAATGCTCTCGCGAGATATTATTAATATGAATACTTGTGAGTACAAATATTAATGTTAGAGTACAATTACAATGAGTGTAAAGACCCTAGTTATCTAGCTCTTGAGTGCTGTTGTTTGCCGGAAGAACCAGAGTTAAAGCTTTGTGAGTTCTTGTTACAAAGATGAGATGTTCTCTGTATTATTTGCTGTGTGTAATCGTGTTAACGTTGTCACGTCCCTTTTGCCAATGCTGGAGGCCTCCTATTTATAGGAGAAGAGGTTGCTGGGATGTCCCTGTCCCACATGGGCGATCGCTGTTCCTGCATTAAATAAGGCGGGCGATCGTCCCAACACATGGGACTGTTTCCCTAAAGTCCGAAGCTGCAGCTGGGATCTGGATGCGCGAACCAATGAGGAGGCGACATATGCCTCACGTTGCTGTCTTGGGAGGTCCCACCTAGGACCTTTCGGCGGGTCTGTCGGTAGGTGAGGCCGTCCTTGTCACTGACAGTTGCTGATTGGCTGGAGTACAGCCTGTTCTTACGGCACTTGGAGGTCCCACCTAGGACCTTTCGGCGGGTCTGTCGGTAGGTGAGGCCGTCCTTGTCACTGACAGCTGTTGATGGGCTGGAGTAAAGCCTGTTCTTGCGGCGCCTTTTGCGGATCTGCACGTGATCCTTCATCCCGAGATTCGGTCTTCGCAGACTTTGACGGATGTTAGACTTACACGTGGCATGGGACGGTTGTCCCCAGTAGGATACTAGAGGCGATCGCCAGGTGCCAATAGACAATCGCCTTAGACGTCGATCGCTAGGCACTTGACCAGCATCTGTCTTCTTCGGTTGTCATCCGACCATTATGCCGATCGCCTTGGAGGCGTATAAATCGCCACACAACAATTGCCTCCCATCTCGCTCCGATGTTGAAGACGTGGGGTGAGGTGGCTTTGCTGGCGATCGCTTGTTTTAGACGAGCAACTCATCTACTTATGAAGCAGACTATCATCGAACGAACCGATTTCGAATTTAGATGACCTCCCCGAACGCTGGAAAAAGCAGGAAGTGGAAGCGGGCTTTGAAACGTCATTGGGGAACCTACAATATTACCGTTATGAGCGGTATGTGTCGCACTCTAGTTGGGGGAGTCCGACGGTTCTATCAGACTTGTCATTTGGCGTGCCCTCGAAACGACGCATACGCGGATTTCGAGGGCGGAATTAAATGCGACTTATCCGATGGTTGCACTTCAGCCCTCGAGATTCTGCTTATTTGCCCAGAAGTCCCTGCTCTCGCCTATAAAAGGGGCTAGGGCTTCTGGGGTTATACATTTATGCGTTTTTTGCCTGAGAAGAAGACATAGATGAATTTTCTTGAAGCTTTGTGTGCCGATCGATGTTCGACTCAGTCTCTAGCTAAGAACAATAACTTTTCTCCCCCCTTTCTCTTTGAATATGTCTGGAGGAGGATCCACCGTGTATGAGGCGGCTAGCACTTCCGCCTCGGCGACTTCGACTGCCCAGGATGAAACCTCTGCGGATTTTCACGTGGAGACGACCGTTGAGGCCATTCGCGCTGGATTGAACCCGCATAGATTGAAGAACTCTTCAACGAGGCTGACGCGGCGAAGTCGTCGTCGGCGGAGCAGAAGCGCTCGCTGGCCGACGAGGAGGAGGCAATAAGACTGTACTGGGACCAGAACAGTGTGTTCGGCCTAGCCTTTCTGGAATTTGCCGAGCTTATAGAGAGACTTGCTGGACCACGCCCTAAGTTCGATTTCCGCACATATTCGGTCGCCCATGTAATATCCGCGATTTTGATTTTCAATAATTTTTTTTCTGGTGTAATTCCATCTTAGAAACTCTATTGTGACCGTTTCCTCATTCCGAGAATGATTAATTCTACACTTTTTGTCATCTGAGTTCGTATCGGTGTCGTTCTGTTGAATTCCGTGTTCTTAAGCGACTTTTTCATGTATGAGTTCGACTTTGTAAAATCACCATTAATTCTTGGAAACTCCAAAAATTCTGAATCTTTTCAATATTATAGAGAATCAAGGTAGCTTTCCAATGGTTCAAACGGTGAGTCAATCGGAGTCCGGACGAAGGAGTTATGGTCGAAATAGCTAAGGCTGCACCATGTGCCTTTTGTCTTTGGAGCGGGTGTACCGCAGGCCGCGCCCTTCTACAGCGGGGCCGCGGCACAAAGGCAATGTGCTGGGCAGTTTTTGGCCGTGGGCCGCGGCACACTCATCCTGTGCCGCGGCACACAGTACAATTTTGCCTATATCAGCGTTTTCTTGTGGAATCATCCTCATTTCATCACTTTCCTTCTTCCTCTCCTCCTTGGGCGATTTGTAGGCGATATTATGGGCGATTTAGCATCATCAAACTCAAACAATTTCATCTTCTTCAAGTTTTGGTGTGGATTAACAACATGTTTGTGGATTCTTCATCCTAATCAAGGTAATTTCTTAAAATCTCCTAAAATTTGATTTTTGGGAGTTTTGGCTTTGAATTCATTTTCCGTCCGAATTTGATGAATCGGTTGATGTTTGTAAACATTATTAATCATGTTCTATGGATTGTATATCCATATCTTCGATTCGTTCAACCCGATTGATGATTCTTAAGTTCTTGAGGAACTTTGAACATTTAGTGTTGGATTAAATGTGTCAAAGAGTTTCCTTCGATCGTTGTGTTGTTTTCGTTCGATATTATGTTATTGAATGAATTGTATTTCATTCAAGGTTGTTCGAGCGCTTATATTTATCGGAGGACGCCGTTCGTTGTTCGTGAAAGGATTTCATCGCCTTCGGTTGAGGCAAGTTTTATACTTGTACTAGTCAATGAGATTAATGTTATCATATATGTGTATGAATGTGTTGTATCATTCCGAGACTTAGTCTCTTCATGAATTCATTGATATTAAGAGATCGTACGATATGATACCTTTCGGAAATTATGCCAAATGTTTTTATTGTTCGTTAATGGCTGGTTCAAGGCATTGTGATACTCAATGTTAATGTTATTATTGATCACCGGTTCGCGGTATCGATGTATCGATCGTTGTTGTTGATATTAATGTCGATTTAAGACGTCGTTGTAATCATTGCTATTAATGTTGGAGTTTTGTCCTTGATGTTGTTTTGGCCGATTAAAGGCGTTGATGTATTCATTTCTCTTCTTCGTTGTCGGTAACCGATTAAAGGTGCCGAGACATCCTTCGTATCATTGTTATCGATTGGCCGTTCTAAGGCAATCGATGTGTTCAATCATTCATCATATCATTGTTATCGGCTGGCCATTCTAAGGCAATCGAGGTATTCACTGATTCATCGTGTCATTGTTATCGATTGGCCGTTCTCAGGCAAATCGAAGTGTTCAATCATTCATTGCATCATTGTTATCGATTGACCGTTTTAAGGCAATTGAGGTATTGAATCATCCGCTGCATCATTGTTATCGGTTGGCCATTCTAAGGCAATCGAGGTATTGAATTGGGGCTGTCGAGGATAGTTCCCATCCGTTGTGTCGTTGTTATCGATTGACCACTCTAAGGTAATCGAGGTATTGAATTGGGACTGTCGAGTACAATGCCCATCCGTGAGTCATCATTATCGTGTTGGCCGACTCAAGGTAGCACACTATCAAAATTGTGATATGGCTTCATGCCGTGGCTTCAGCCCTAATTGTGATACGGCTTTATGCCGTGGCTTCGGCCCTAATGGTGATACGGCTTCGTGCCGTTGCTTCGGCCCTAATTGTGATACGGCTTCGTACCGTGGCTTCGGACCTAATTGTGATACGGCTTCGTGTCGTGGCTTCGGCCCTAATTGTGATACGGCTTCATGCCGTGACTTCGGCCCTAATTGTGATATGGCTTCGTGCCGTGGCTTCGGCCCAAATTGTGATACGGCTTCATGCCGTGGCTTCGGCCCTAATGGTGATACGGCTTCGTGTTGTGGCTTCGGCCCTAATTGTGATACGGCTTCGTGCCGTGGCTTCGGCCCTGATTGTGATACAGCTTCGTGCTGTGGCTTCGGCCCTAATCGATAACAGCTTCGGGCTGTTTTGGCTTCAGGTGATTGATCGGCGGAAAACTTATCCTAAAAATAGGAGTTCTTGAGTCGCTCGCAAATATATACGAGGTAGAAGTAGTTTGTGGTGAGTTCTACCAAGGTCTTTTCTCTTGAGGATTGTCCAACAGGGCTTCGTATAATTTTTTGTTACAAATTGCGAGAAATAAATACTAAAATAGATTATTGGGTTTTTAATTAATTAAATTAAAATGCACTATTTTTAATTCAAACTATTTTTTAATAAGACTAGTTTATATAAGACTATTTTTATACTAGACTATTTATATTAAGACTATTTATACTAGACTATTTATACTAGACTATTTATACTAGACTATTTATATTAGACTATTTATATTAAGACTATTTATACTAGACTATTTATACTAGACTATTTATATTAAGACTATTTTTAACTAGTGAAAATGAATAGAATTAAAATGAGTTGGAATTTATAAAATCTAGGGGATTACGGGTTCATTAAATTAGGTTTTTAATTGAGTATAGGAATTGATTTATACGGATATAAAAGAAAAAACGAATGTTTATCGAGTAATCAACTTTTCACCTCCGTACTTTCGTAATCAAAGATGTCTTAATCGATGTCACTTTTTTAAGATGTTGATAACAAGATTAACACTTGATAGATTGAAAAGATGTGTTTCCAATACACTTAACAATCAATCAAGGAGGTTTCACTAGTAGAAATAGGATATGATCAATCTCTATTTAAACCAATTAGTCCTTTCATTTCTCTAACTTGACTATTTTTAGGATAAACGATCGTTCATCGAGTAATCAACTTTTCACCTCCGTACTTTCGTAATCAAAGATGTCTTAACCACTTTCGCAATCTTAAGATATTGATAACAAGATTAACATTTGATAGATTGAAAAGATATGTTTCCAATTCACTCAACAATCAATCAAGAAGGTTTCATTAGTAAAAATAGGATATGATCAATCTCTATTTAAACCAATTAGTCCTAAAAATAGTTTAAATCAATCAAATACTCAATATATAACCTAATAGAAATCCCCTTCCCCTAGGAAGAAAGATTAGCTACTCATTGGTTTATACATACTAAAATTATAATAGAAATAATTGATATATATAATATATATATATATATAGAAACTTTTAATTACTAGAACTTAATGACAATAGATAAAACTTACTTGAATATGATGAATCAAAGTGCAAGAAACAAACTTCAAAATATAACTTCAAACTTGTTTAAAGGTTACAAGCTTACAAAATTTGAAAGTAAAACACTAAGTAAAATACTAAGTGCTTATTGATCAAGCAGTTTTCAATTACAAACTAAATGAAAGAAAAACTTCAAACCAAAAATAAAATACAAACTAAAATTGAAAGTTCTAAGGAAAATATATTACTAAAGGAAAGGAGTATTTCTTAGCAAGAAGTTGAGGATTTCTTGGTAAGAATGTGGGTGGTATTTTTGCAATGGATGAACATGTCCTTTTATAGGTGATTTTCAAGAATACAATTGATTATTTAATTCAAAATATCTATTGTAATATCATTTTTTTTAATTCTTTGTTCACACTTCACCCATGTCTTTGAATTTTCAGATTTTTGAACAAAAAAATATCTTGTGGTTGATTTCACAAGTTGGTCAAAAGTGGACTAATTTTGCATGGCATCTGCTGAAACACTGCGAAGAAAACGGCCCGGTTGCCCCGTGTTGTGCGCCGTTTGTGGTGACTCGGTCTCTTCCGGAATACGCGAGGACACGGCGCTAAATGCCGGCCGTGTGTGAAACGGCCGGCGAACACGGTCCATTTTGCGCCGTTTTGTATGGTCGTTTGTCCCGGAAAAATTCCGTCGTTGGATTTGATCTTGTTTTCCGTCCTTTTGATGCGTCATGTCGATGTCATAAAATAACCATTTTTAGCTCATGTTTGGACATATCTCGTAAAATATATATTTTTAATCACAAATCACATAATTATGCCCTAAAAATGAATATTTTGTATATGAATTTTAGATCAATTATGCACTAATCAAATACCCCACACTTAAATTCTTGCTAGTCCCGAGCAAGACTCTTTATTAATCACACACAAAATAAAAATTAAAATAAGACATAAAATAAAAAATAAAAAATAATACACACAAATTTAAGAAAAATAATTATATATAAAAATAAAAAGAGATCAAAATGCCATTAATACACAATAACCAACTTTATACAGTAGATAGAAATGAATCAAGATTCAAAATAAATCTACTAACGATTTTGAAGTTAAAACACGGTTTTTATTTTTGTAATTCCAAAATACAAGGTTTTCCACCCAAAAGGTTGATTATTTCTTTCCCACTCGTGACTTCACACGACTCCCTTTAATGGTTGCTCTCGATCACTCGTTTATTTTTCGACTCAATATGAAGAAGAATTAAATCGGCGTCATCAAATATTGTGATTTTCACAAAATTGAGTGTATTGAAATTCAGCTGCTAATTAATTCAAATCTGCTCATAAACTACATCCATTTTAGTGATAGCTTTCACATCGTTATTTGCTAACGTGTAGCTCTTTTCACTAACACAATTTCTATCTCATTATTTTTCTTTCGTAAAAAGGTGATAGCTTTCACACCGTTATTTGCTAACGTGTAGCTCTTTTCACCAATTTTTCTGAGACGGCAGCTACGCACCAACAATGGTTAGTCCTTTATTTTTCGCAAAATTTAAGACTTCCAAAATTAGCACTATTGCTGCTCAACACTTCTCCTTTTCGTCATTTTTTTTTTTAGGTGATAGCTTTCACACCGTTATTTGCTAACGTGTAGCTCTTTTCACCAATGACTCCTATTTTTTTTTTAGGGAATAGAATTTTTGCAGAAAATCATTTTTTAGTTAAGCATGAAAAATCAAAAACTCCACAAATTAAGTAAATTTCGCTTTATTTTTCATCAACCAATTGATTCTTCTTTTCTCAAGGTAACGAATGACTCGATTTTATATGATAATTACAAGGCTTGGAAAGAGAGATTAAGGCTCAAAAAATTTTTTTGGAATATACAATTTTTTTACCTACAACGATTTTAGAAGTTTGTATATAGCTAATTTATTGGTGTTATGGCCAGATCTAAAAATCTCAAAAATCAAAATACTATAAATATATATATAATAAAAAAAAAATTAAGGCAAATAACCAAATCAATCAAAACACACCAAAATTATTAAACAAACCACACCAAAATTACAACACACCAAAATACTAAAACAAACCACCCCCAAACTTGAAAATAAAACTGTCTCGCTTTATAAAATAAAAATAAAAATCAATGCGTAAAAGCAAAATACTCCTGTTAAGAAAGTTGATGTCCGAGCCTAACGCCTTTTAAAATCTAAGAGAATAAATATACGAGGCACACACAAAAGAAAATAAAATATACTCGTAAGTATAACATAATTTTTAGATGCGCATCAAGAAAGTCCGAAGAGTCGCCTTACGCCGCCATCAAAGTTTTTAAAAAAGCAAAACACGAAATAAAAATTACAAAGAATACATAAATCGCGAATAGATGCGCGTCAAGAGATCAAGAAGAAACTCCTTAAGCCGCCATCATTTAGCACGATTATTACACACGACAGAAGTAAAAATACAAGAGGTCCGTCATGGGTTATCAAAGGAGAGGAATGAATCCACTTTTCGCTTTCTCACTGTAAAATCTTCTACCTGCACAATTTTAGCTAGAGCCGGATCTGGTTGAGGAACAAATTCATTGAGTTTTTGATTAGTTCTTCCGTGTTGTTGCAACGACTATGATCCGTTTTGCACGCTGAAATAAAGCCCTTTTCGGCAGAGTAGTCGATGAAAGACAAGAAACCATCAAAGAAACCATTGACATTAAGCACTCCTATTGGTTTTTGATGAACATTTAGTCGAGCTCGTAACCACATGAAAAGTTCCTCAAGGGTGCCAAAACCACCGGAAGGGCGATAAAGGCGCCAATTATTTATCATGTGAGTTATGCGATCTTGCATATTCACAGATCTAAACTCATCTCCAATAGTTGACCGGTGATTTTACTTTCAGAGGTTTTGGGATTACTCCCAATACTCTTACTCCTTCCATATAGGCAGAAGCAGCAGCTCGTCCCATTAATCCTAGACTTCCTCCTCCGTAAACTACATGAATGCATTTTTCTCCTAAGGTACGACCCAAGTCGTGGGCTGCTTCAGTGAAGCATGCCTCTTTTCCAGAACTAGATCCACCAAAAATGCAGACTGTGTAAAATTTTTTTGTGGAAGATGATGACTCCATTTTTGAAAAGAATTTTTTTAGAGAGAAAAAGAGAAAAGTACAAGTTTGAGGGATGAATAAAAGAAACAAGCACAAAGGTTATTTATAGAAGAAAAGATGAGGAAAAATTGTTTAACAAGTTTGTGATTGCGTTTGATTGTGCTTCAACTACTCAATAGAATAATGAAAGCTTTTATCGCGTATCACATTTTTTATTCAGAAAATCTCACCACACGACAAAAATAAAAGATACTTACGTGTATGTACAGTAGTTGTGATTGTGGCTCACATCTTCCTCTGATTTTACGTTCAGAAACGGCCTAAACGCCTTCTATGAGTCGGGGAGAAGCTTCCCATCCAATTTTCTTACAAATTGGCAAATAGGGTCTTTTAACGTCAGATTCCCAAGACGTTGTTCATATTCTGGTTTAAATTTATTCCACAAACATTGAATTCCGTAATACACAAGTCCACTAGGATGCGTGTCAAGAGAAATTTCGATATTATCTAAATTCTCCTTATTCAGACCATCATTAATGAACTGAATTTTATCTTCTCTGTTTGTAGATGGAATTCCTAAAGATCGACATTTTGCATTACGCCCATCTAGCACATTTATAGCAAACGGCTAGAATCTTTGCTCGTCGTTTCTTGGCATATGAACTTTTTCCAAGCCCTGGTAAGAATCTAGTTGGTGTTTCTGTGAATTCACCTTCTATTCTTACTTTGGCTTCGATAATGAATCTTATGTCAAAAGGTATGCTTTTATTCGTAAGCAACCTCATCCTTTCAAGCCTTGTCTTGTAAATTTTTAAAATTGCATTTTTGCTTAGAAAGGGAAATCTTTTTTCAATTTTAAACAATGTTTCATCCATGACCAAAAAAAATTAAAATGAAAAACGATAAAATATCTACAAATATCAGTTGTTTGTGGGAAACTGAAAAATCCGACTTTAATAGTCACGGAGTACCGTTATCCGCCACTTGACCGGACAGAAAAATTATATTTGGCCTAAAACAATCCCCGGCAACGGCGCCAAAATTTGATCGGCGGAAAACTTATCCTAAAAATAGGAGTTCTTGAGTCGCTCGCAAATATATACGAGGTAGAAGTAGTTTGTGGTGAGTTCTACCAAGGTCTTTTCTCTCGAGGATTGTCCAACAGGGCTTCGTATAATTTTTTGTTACAAATTGCGAGAAATAAATACTAAAATAGATTATTGGGTTTTTAAATATTAATTAAATTAAAATGCACTATTTTTAATTTAAACTATTTTTTAATAAGACTAGTTTATATAAGACTATTTTTATACTAAACTATTTATATTAAGACTATTTATACTAGACTATTTATACTAGACTATTTATACTAGACTATTTATATTAGACTATTTATATTAAGACTATTTATACTAGACTATTTATACTAGACTATTTATATTAAGACTATTTTTATACTAGACTATTTTTAACTAGTGAAAATGAATAGAATTAAAATGAGTTGGAATTTATAAAATCTAGGGGATTACGGGTTCATTAAATTAGGTTTTTAATTGAGTATAGGAATTGATTTATACGGGTATAAAAGAAAAAATGAATGTTTATCGAGTAATCAACTTTTCACCTCCATACTTTCGTAATCAAATATGTCTTAATCGCTGTCACTTTTTTAAGATGTTGATAACAAGATTAACACTTGATAGATTGAAAAGATGTGTTTCCAATACACTTAACAATCAATCAAGGAGGTTTCACTAGTAGAAATAGGATATGATCAATCTCTATTTAAACCAATTAGTCCTTTCATTTCTCTAACTTGACTATTTTTAGGATAAACGATCGTTCATCGAGTAATCAACTTTTCACCTCCGTACTTTCGTAATCAAAGATGTCTTAACCACTTTCGCAATCTTAAGATGTTGATAACAAGATTAACATTTGATAGATTGAAAAGATATGTTTCCAATTCACTCAACAATCAATCAAGAAGGTTTCATTAGTAAAAATAGGATATGATCAATCTCTATTTAAACCAATTAGTCCTAAAAATAGTTTAAATCAATCAAATACTCAATATATAACCTAATAGAAATCCCCTTCCCTAGGAAGAAAGATTAGCTACTCATTGGTTTATACATACTAAAAATATAATAGAAATAATTGATATATATAATATATATATATAGAAACTTTTAATTACTAGAACTTAATGACAATAGATAAAACTTACTTGAATATGATGAATCAAAGTGCAAGAAACAAACTTCAAAATATAACTTCAAACTTGTTTAAAGGTTACAAGCTTACAAAATTTGAAAGTAAAACACTAAGTAAAATACTAAGTGCTTATTGATCAAGCGATTTTCAATTACAAACTAAATGAAAGAAAAACTTCAAACCAAAAATAAAATACAAACTAAAATTGAAAGTTCTAAGGAAAATATATTACTAAAGGAAAGGAGTATTTCTTAGCAAGAAGTTGAGGATTTCTTGGTAAGAATGTGGGTGGTATTTTTGCAATGGATGAACATGTCCTTTTATAGGTGATTTTCAAGAATACAATTGATTATTTAATTCAAAATATCTATTGTAATATCATTTTTTTAATTCTTTGTTCACACTTCACCCATGTCTTTGAATTTTCAGATTTTTGACCAAAAAAATATCTTGTGGTTGATTTCACAAGTTGGTCAAAAGTGGACTAATTTTGCATGGCATCTGCTGAAACACGGCGATGAAAAACGGCCCAGTTTGCCCCGTGTTGTGCGCCGTTTTGTGGTGACTCGGTCTCTTCCGGAATACGCGCGAGGACACGGCGCTAAATGCCGGCCGTGTGTGAAACGGCCGACAGAACACGGTCCATTTTGCGCCGTTTTGTATGGTCGTTTGTCCTGGAAAAATTCCCGTCGTTGGATTTGATCTTGTTTTCCGTCCTTTTTGATGCTTCATGTCGAATCAGAAATAACCATTTTTAGCTCATGCTTGGACATATCTGTAAAATATATATTTTTAATCACAAATCAGTACAATTATGCCCGGAAAAATGAATATTTTGTATATGAATTTTAGATCAATTATGCACTAATCAGTGATTGTGATATTTGATAGCTTCGGCTGAGTGGCTTTCAGGCCTTTGTGATTCTCTTGGTAATTTCATTGGAGCCTTCGGGCATTGTGATTCATAATTAATTCAGTTCTGGTTTGGTTCATGTCGTGTAATTCATTGTGGTACTCTGTGATTATGATTCGCCGTTGGGCACTTATGTTCTAACCTGTCGAACAGGTATTAATATTATGCCGTGGCCATAGTATTTCACGAATATTCGGTTCTTACATTGGTTTGTGAGCATCTCGTATTATTATTATCATTGTACCGTTTCATTCTGCCTTTGGATGCATATCATGTTATACATGTATTTGATATTCATTATCTAGATGACTGACCACATGGTGGCGGAAGATGTTTTCATGTTTTAGGTGCTTGCGAGGAGAGAGTTGAGATACAGGGGCATGATGATGGCGACGAGGCATTCGAGCGATACTAGTCCGAGTTGTTCATGTCGGTCAGTCAGTTGGAGTGTTCTTCAGTCTGTCAGTCATTGTCATTATGTATTACCCGAGCAGATGCTCGTGGAGGTTGTTGTATTTTATTTTTAGCCATGTAGGCCCATCATTGTCGTTGAAATACCTTATCGGAATATTGTGTCGGATATCATGGTAGGGACTATGATTTCCCCTTGTTGTTTAATTTAATGTATTTTAGTCATGTTCGCCTGGTGGATCTCCTGGCGTGGGGTCCATGGCACTGTAATAACCCAATAGGATTTGGGGGTGTTACAGAAGATGGTATCAGAGACTTTGGTTTGTGAGATACCCTGATATGTGAGTTATGTGGCTCTACCGATGCGGTAGTAGTGGGACTGTCAGGTTATGACAATCTGGACAGTCGGGTTTTGTGAGTCGTAATATTAGTACGACTGCACGAGTCATTCATTCATCGAGTCGTCGTCAATCGAGACTAGTATCGCGAGACCTCGAAGCTTCTTAATGACCTGTGTAAGGACTCGATTCTCTTTATGTTCATACATTCATCATGTCATTAATTGTTCATGCTTTGTTGAAACCTATATGTGATATTAGTGTTATGATTGATTCATGACTAATTGTTTTGGAGCACGTGTGACTTGTGTAAGCATTAAGGATCAACTCATTCATCAGTTAATAATCCTCAATCATCATTTTGATCTCATCACTCAGTTAATTCATTCATCACTCAGTCAATATCATTCATCACTCAATCAATATCATTCATCACTCAGTTAATTCATTCATCACTCAGTCAATATCATTCATCACTCAGTTAATTTGTTCATCACTCAGTCAATATCATTACTCAGTCAATATCATTCATCACTCAGTTAATTCGTTCATCACTCAGTCAATATCATTACTCAGATAATTCATTCATCACTCGGTTAATTCATTCATCACCTACTCAATATCATTGCTTAGTTAATTCATTCATTACTCACTCAATTCCTTCATCACTTAGTCAATCTCATTGTTCAGATTATTTCATTAATCACTCAGTCAATCTCATTGTTCAGTCAATTCATTCATCACTCAGTCGATCTCATTGCTCAGTTAATTCATTCATCACTCAGTCAATCTCATTGTTCAGTCAATTCATTCATCACTCAGTCAATCTCATTGTTCAGTCAATTCATTCATCACTCAGTTAATCTCATTGTTCAGTTAATTCATTCATCACTCACCAATCTCATTGTTCACTAATTCATTCATCACTCACCAATCTCATTGCTCAGTCAATTCATTCATCACTCAGTTAATCTCATCGCTCAGTTGATTCATTCATCACTCAGTCAATCTCATCGCTCAGTTAATTCATTATCACTCAGTCAATCTCATTGTTCAATTAATTCATTAATCATCCAGTCCATCTCACGGTTCAGTTGTTGATCTTGTGAATCAAATTTTCAACCTTGTTAACTTGTTCAAGGTAATCATTTCAGGAATTTCATCAGATAGTCTTGTCACCTCACTTGATCTTTCATGCGATCTTATCATATTCCGGCATCATGTCGACGATCGTTTTATTGCATTATTAATGTATTCATTGTGTTGGAGCGTGTATGCTCATTGTTATCATTCAGCCTCGTAATCATAATGTAATCTTCATACGAGATCTGTAATTATCATGTGACTTTCCTGCCTCGGTATGGAAAGAGTTGTCAGAGGGACATCGGACTCCGACGTCCAAGAGATCGTTTTCTAGTCTTCTTCGTGCTGGGAGAGCATCTTCATCTCAGACGACGAGTTCGACTATTGTTTGCTTTAACTGTGATATAATAGGACATGCATCACCGGTTTTGAGCAAGTTAATTCTTGCTCGGTAATTGGATAATCATTCATTTCATCGCCGTTCAATCATTCGCATAAGTCATTCATCATATATCAATCACGTTGAGACTTATAATTATCAAACTAATCATTCACTTCACGGGAACAATGGTTCCAATCATTTCATTTGAGTTATCACTCATTGCGTTATTAGTTCACCTCGGTGAGTCATTTTTTATCCTTGTCGGATTTCTAATCATTTATCATTCATCATAGTCACTCTCGTTTTTGGTAACCTTTCGGGGTCATATTAAGTGGTGAGTTCAAATTTAAGTCTTCGTTGAATCGTTTGGATCGAGGAGATCGATTATATGGAGGATATCGATGTTGGGTACATTTGAAATGTAGCCTTGTCTTTCGGATGACTGTATAACTCAATCCGTAATAATGTATCGTGGTTGTGGATCATTTATAGTTGATCTATTTTATAATGATCGTATTTGAGAAGCTTGAGATTTTGAGATCGTTTGATGCATTCCTTTTGGTGTTGTACCAAGATTTCGTGATAATCTGGGCGATTGTTTATTATGATTCGAGACGTCAAGTCATGGGGACTTGGGCGTGCGATAGATATGGTTCTGAGGACTATATGTGCATTGCTGTTCTTCTTTGGAGGTGAATCAGTGTTTGTATTGGGCATCCGATGCCGATGAGAAGCGTGCTTTCAGTTCTGGTGTATCTCATTGAGTTTTCCTGGCGGGATATTGCTTCTCCCAACTTGTTTTAAGTTTCGGGACGAAACTTCTTTTAAGGGGGGTAGTATGTAATATCCGCGATTTTGATTTTCAATAATTTTTTTTCTGGTGTAATTCCATCTTAGAAACTCTAATGTGATCGTTTCCTCATTCCGAGAATGATTAGTTCTACACTTTTTGTCATCCGAGTTCGTCTCGGTGTCGTTCTGTTGAATTCCGTGTTCTTAAGCGACTTTTTCATGTATGAGTTCGACTTTGTAAAATCACCATTAATTCTTGGAAACTCCAAAAATTCTGAATCTTTTCAATATTATATAGAATCAAGGTAGCTTTCCAATGGTTCAAACGGTGAGTCAATCGGAGTCCGGACGAAGGAGTTATGGTCGAAATAGCTAAGGCTGCACCATGTGCCTTTTTGTGCTGGAGCGGGCTGTACGGCCCCTTCTGGCGGGGCCGCGGCACAAAGGCAATGTGCTGGGCAGTTTTTGGCCGTGGGCCGCGGCACACTCATCCTGTGCCACGGCACACAGTACAATTTTGCCTATATCAGCGTTTTCTTGTGGAATCATCCTCATTTCATCACTTTCCTTCTTCCTCTCCTCCTTGTGCGATTTGTGGGCGATATTTTGGGCGATTTATCATCATCAAACTCAAACAATTTCATCTTCTTCAAGTTGTGGTGTGGATTAACAACATGTTTGTGGATTCTTCATCCTAATCAAGGTAATTTCTTGAAATCTCCTAAAATTTGATTTTTGGGAGTTTTGGCTTTGAATTCATTTTCCGTCCGAATTTGATGAATCGGTTGATGTTTGTAAACATTATTAATCATGTTCTATGGATTTTATATCCATATCTTCGATTTGTTCAACCCGATTGATGATTCTTAAGTTCTTGAGGAACTTTAAACATTTAGTGTTGGATTAAATGTCTCAAAGAGTTTCCTTCGATCGTTGTGTTGTTTTCGTTTGATATTATGTTATTGAATGAATTGTATTTCATTCAAGGTTGTTCGAGCGCTTATATTTATCGGAGGACGTCGTTCGTTGTTCGTGAAAGGATTTCATCGCCTTCGGTTGAGGCAAGTTTTATATTGTACTAGTCAATGAGATTAATGTTATCATATATGTGTATGAATGTGTTGTATGATTCCGAGACTTAGTCTCTTCATGAATTCATTGATATTAAGAGATCGTACGATACGATACCTTTCGGCAATTATGCCAAATGTTTTTATTGTTCGTTATGTAATATCCGCAATTTCGGATTTCCGGTAATTTTCATTTTTCGGCGGAGGTCTGTTTCGAAAACTCGCTTTTGACCGTTTCGTCATTCGGAGAATATTTAATTCTGCACTTTTTGTCATCCGAGTTCGTTTCGGTGCTGCTTTGTTGAGTTCCGTGCTTTTTAGCGACTTTTCCGCGCTTGAGTTCGGTTCTTGCGAATCTCGTTCGAAACTATCGTTTGGGGTTTGTCGTAAGTTCATTTAACGTTGTTATACGTGTTGTGAGCTTCGGTTTGATTATTCGTTGTCGTATGGTGATTTTCGGGCATTTGGGCCATTTTCGTAATTTCCCAAAGTTTGGGGTAATTACCTTCCGTTGTCGAATTTCGAGCCTTCGGGTGGTCGGAATCGTGTGTTCTACTAGCTCTTAGATTCGTCTTTGTGAGTACTTCGTAACCGTATCTTCGGTTCGTATTCATTCGGTGTCGTTTTGTGGAGTTCAGGATTACTAAACGACTTTTCTAAGTATGAGTTCGGCATTGTAAAAATCACCATAAATTCTTGGAAACTCCAAAAATTCTGAATCTTTGCAATATTATAAAGCATCAAGTTAGCTTTCCAATGGTTCAAACGGTGAGTCAATCGGAGTCCGGACGAAGGAGTTATGGTTGAAATAGCCAAGACTGCACGGTGTGCCTTTTTGGTGTTGAAGGGGCTGTACCGTGTGCCGTGGCACACTCAGGCTGTGCCGCGGCACTAAGCTGATTCCTGGGCGTTTTTGGTGGCCCTAGGCCGCGGCACACTTGTCCTGTGCCGCGGCACACAGTGCAGATCAGCCTATTTAATGGCCTGGACTGAGTTATCCGGCCATTTCTCATTTTTTCCTTCGTTCCTTCGCGATTCTTCAGCATAAATGGATGGATTTGAGTAAGAGAATCATAGAACAACACGTTTTGGAAGTTTGATTCATGTATTAACATCATATTCCACCCGGATCGAAGGTAAGAACACCTAAACTCTTGGTTTTGGGAATTTTTGAGGTTTCATGATGTTTTGGCCGATTTGATTTGTTTTAGTTTAGATTATTGTTAGAACATGGTTGTATACTCGAAATCATTCATTACCCCTGAAGTTTTGTGAAACGAATTTGAGTATTACCTTGAATAATCGATTGAATTGGACTATGCCCTCAAGGTGTCCGATAAAATGCTTCAATGAGTAGAACTTGGGAAGTTCCATACGTTTTCGTAGAATTGTGATTGAATTGACATCGTTGTGACTTAGGAGCGAATTCTTGTGAAGAACTCGAGTCGGAACCCTTCCGTTCGTTGCCTTCCTTGGGGTTCGAGCTTCCCGGTCAAACCGTGTTCTTCGGAGCGTTCGGTAGCGGTTATTAAGGCAAGTATCTTACTATACGACTTGTATCTTGCGACTAGTAATTACGTATGAGATGTATAATGACTTCGCTTGCCTTCGTAAATATGTTCCGTTTGAGTTGGTTGTGTTTTCCGCAATTTGAAGGCTTTGTGATAATGGTGTTATATCAGTATACGTGTTAAGCGTTGTGCCATTTGTGCAGGAATGCGAAGTACATATGGGATGGTTGTACACTTGGTTGTACAATGTATTGTGTACCGAATGTGTGTTATGTTGGTTAAATGTCGTTGATTGATGATAGTTGTTGCGAGTGTCGAGGTTGTGTTATTTTCGTGCAATGTACGATTTTGTGGTGATCAAGGTGATTGATTAATTGTGCTCATTGTTGTATGTAATGTGAATGTGAATATATGTGTGACCGCTAAGTTCACTCGTGTTGGTTCGACGGGACCTACGAGGATTCGTGGCAGTGGACTACGGGATCAGAAAGTAGTGAGGTACTGAGGTCCAATCGTGCTGGTCTGACGAGGCCTACGATAACGCGTGGCAGTGGACCATGAGTTTCGGACACGGCGCCCAACCGGTGAGCTCGACGGGGCTTACGGTGACACGTGGCAGTGGACTACGGTGTCAGGACTGTGTGTGTGATTGTTGTGATTGATATAGTCCGTGCGGGTTGTTATGCCTACGGAGACACGTGACAGTGGATCACGGTGTCGGAATTGGTTATGTTTGGTTAATAGTCCATGTGGGTTGTTGAACCTACGGAGACACGTGACAGTGGATCACGGTGTCGGAATTGGTTATGTTTGGTTAATGGTCCGTGTGGGTTGTTGAACCTACGGAGACACGTGACAGTGGATCACGGTGTCGGAATTGATTATGTTTGTTTAATTGTGCGTGATGTAGTCCGTGCGGGTTGTTGAACCTACGGAGACACGTGACAGTGGATCACGGTGTCATGAGCATGATACTTTTCAAATCAAAGTTTTTACAGGAAAAGTTTTAAGAAAGAATATTGGGCCGAGCCCCACGAGATTTATGGAAATGTTTCCGGTATTATAAACTGTTGAATTATGAAACAAGTTTTGGGTTAAGGCCCTTAAGTTTTTCGAAAGGTTTTGTGAATCAGGACTTGAGGTCTTAAGGTTTTGAAATTCTAAAAATTCCCGAGATGATAATCTTATTTTCGAATGCTTCATAGCTTATCTTCTCTTGTGAAAACCTCCCGGGAATATTTGATACTTGATTATTATATTTGATCACGATTATTAATTGTTTGTTACATTTCGTATAATTTGATACTTGCACTAGTAAAACAGTGGAGTTTTACTAACCCCCGAGTAATTGGGGGTGGATGTCTCTGCTTTGCCCGTGTACATGCAGATTCGGGGAGCACAGGATTGGCACAAGAGGATGACGAGTCGATACTAATCATGAGTCGAGAGTTATTTTGATTTTTGTTGTGTTGTCGAGTTGATTTCATCTTCCGATGTATTGTATTTCACCCCTCGTGTGGGTAATGTTATTTAAGCCGCTTTATCGATTGGGTTGTGTGACCTCATCGGTCTGTGTATTCACGTGTAAGTGACCATATCGGTCTGTATCATTTTATTGTTTGACCCTGGTCGGGCAAGCATTTGGTTGTTTATGGATGTTTAGCCTGGTAGATCCTTGTGGAAAGGGTCTACGGCGTGTAATATTCCCATACGGTTTTGGGGATGTTACACGTTAATGGCTGGTTCAAGGCATTGTGATACTCAATGTTAATGTTATTATTGATCACCGGTTCGCGGTATCGATGTATCGATCGTTGTTGTTGATATTAATGTCGATTTAAGACGTCGTTGTAATCATTGCTAGTAATGTTGGAGTTTTGTCCTTGATGTTGTTTTGGCCGATTAAAGGCGTTGATGTATTCATTTCTCTTCTTCGTTGTCGGTAACCGATTAAAGGTGCCGAGACATCCTTCGTATCATTGTTATCGATTGGCCGTTCTAAGGCAATCGAGGTGTTCAATCATTCATCATATCATTGTTATCGGCTGGCCATTCTAAGGCAATCGAGGTTTTCACTGATTCATCGTGTCATTGTTATCGATTGGCCGTTCTCAGGCAAATCGAAGTGTTCAATCATTCATTGCTTCATTGTTATCGATTGACCGTTTTAAGGCAATCGAGGTATTGAATCATCCGCTGCATCATTGTTATCGGTTGGCCATTCTAAGGCAATCGAGGTATTGAATTGGGGCTGTCGAGGATAGTTCCCATCCGTTGTGTCGTTGTTATCGATTGACCACTCTAAGGTAATCGAGGTATTGAATTGGGACTGTCGAGTACAATGCCCATCCGTGAGTCATCATTATCGTGTTGGCCGACTCAAGGTAGCACACTATCAAAATTGTGATACGGCTTCATGCCGTGGCTTCGGCCCTAATTGTGATACGGCTTTATGCCGTGGCTTCGGCCCTAATGGTGATACGGCTTCGTGCCGTGGCTTCGGCCCTAATTGTGATACGGTTTCGTGCCGTGGATTCGGCCCTAATTGTGATACGGCTTCATACCGTGGCTTCGGCCCTAATTGTGATACGGCTTCATGCCGTGGCTTCGGCCCTAATTGTGATATGGCTTCGTGCCGTGACTTCGGCCATAATTGTGATACGGCTTCATGCCGTGGCTTCGGCCCTAATGGTGATACGGCTTCGTGTCGTGGCTTCGGCACTAATTGTGATACGTCTTCGTGCCGTGGCTTCGGCCCTAATTGTGATACGGTTTCGTGCCATGGCTTCGGCCCTAATCGATAACAGCTTCGGGCTGTTTTGGCTTCAGGTGATTGTGATATTTGATAGCTTCGGCTGAGTGGATTTCAGGCCTTTGTGATTGTCTTGGTAATTTCATTGGAGCCTTCGGGCATTGTGATTCATAATTTAATTCAGTTCTGGTTTAGTTCATGTCGTGTAATTCATTGTGGTACTCTGTGATTATGATTCGTCGTTGGGCACTTATGTTCTAACCTGTCGAACAGGTATTAATAGTATGTCGTGGCCATAGTATTTCACGAATATTCGGTTCTTACATTGGTTTGTGAGCATCTCGTATTATTATTATCATTGTACCGTTTCATTCTGCCTTTGGATGCATATCATGTTATACATGTATTTGATATTCATTATCTGGATGACTGACCCCATGGTGGCGGAAGATGTTTTCATTTGTTAGGTGCTTGCGAGGAGAGAGTTGAGATACAGGGGCATGATGATGGCGACGAGGCATTCGAGCGATACTAGTCCGAGTTGTTCATGTTGGTCAGTCAGTTGGAGTGTTCTTCAGTCTGTCAGTCATTGTCATTATGTATTACCCGAGCAGATGCTCGTGGAGGTTGTTGTATTTTATTTTTGGCCATGTAGGTGTAACACCCCCAAAACCGTATGGGAATGTTACATGCCGTAGACCCTTTCCGCAAGGATCTACCAGGCTAAACATCCATAAACAACCAAATGCTTGCCCGGCCAGGGTCAAACAACATAATAATACAGACCGTTAAGGTCACTTACACATAAACACACAGACCGATGAGGTCACACAACTCCATTAACAGAACTGACTAAACAACATTACCCACACAGGGGTCGAAACACAATACAGCGGAAGACTGAATCAACTCTAACAATACAACCAAACTCTACCAACTCTCGACTCTTGATTAGTATCGCAGCTCGTCATCCCCTTGTGCCAATCCCGTGATGCTCCCCGAACTCGCATGTACACGGACCTTGAGCAGACATCCACCCCGATTACTCGGGGGTTAGTAAAACTCCACTGTTTTACTAGTGCAAGTATAAAGCGATACGAAATGCAACAAGTAAATAGCAACTACGAATTTAATACGGAAATCAATTATCAAAATGTTCCCGAGAAGTTTTAGAATTTCGAACTCAAGTAAGAGATATTTGAAAAGAAACACATCATCTCGGGGATTTTTAAAGCAGAAATTCTTTTGGACCTCGAGTCCCAATTTACAAAACCTTTTCGTAAACATTAAGGCCTTAGCCTGATTCTCGTTTCAAAGCACACTAAATAATATATCATTATGAGTCCGATATCCATATTTAAAATGTTACCCAAACAATCTGTAACACCCCCAAACCAATCGGGAATATTACAGCGCCGCAGACCCTCTCCGCGAGGATCTACCAGGCTAAATACAAAACAATGCGTCACTTCACATGCCGACATGGCTACGTAAAGGACCGTTAGACCGATTAGGTCTTATATCACAACACACACAACATTACATACATGATACTTGCCCAGAACACATACCCACGCAGGGGCTAGAATACAATAACACTTCCCATAAATCGGGGTAACAACACATCGGAGGGATAACCAACATAACTCTACCAAATACTCTACAATTGGTCTTCACGTGATTAGTATCTTCGTTTCCCATCATCCTTCGTATCGATCCTGTGATTCACTCCCCAGCTACCTGCAAGTACCTGGACGCAATACAGACATCCACCCCCCGAATACTCGGGGTTAGCAAAACTCCCCTGTTTTGCTAGTGCAAGTATAAAACTAAAAGTACAAGCCATACACAACGTGCTTCAAGAATATAAAATCTTGAATATATATTTCCCGAGATAAATCACTTAATCAAAACAGTTTGATTTATAAAAGGTAGGAAAAGAACCATGTGTCTCATACAAAATATTTTACGGTCTCGGGAGTTTGAAACATTTGGAAATAAGGAATTCTCAAGTCTTTCGAAAACACTTGGGGACACGGCCCAAAATCATCTTTCCAAAATACGATTCCAATAATAAAACGCGGTTTCACAACCCAATTCACAACACACGGGGTCCAAGACCCAAATCATAAGCCACAGGGTCCACAACCCGAATCACATATCACATGTTCCTAAGGATTATTCGCGTCCCGTGCTAACAAGCCACGAACCTCAGATGCTCCCGTAGAACATACCTGAGTGAATAACCCAACAGGAAGCCATACCAAAAATCACATGTCCTCGTGGCCACAACCACAGAACCATTCCATACCACAACCATAAGTTATCCCGGCATCGGGCTAACAAGCCACGAACCTCGGAGTCCCCACAAGACATACCCGATGATAACCCCACAAGTTATCTCGGCATCGGGCTAGCAAGCCCCGAACCTCGGAGTCCCCGCAAGACATACCCGGATTGGATAACCCTACGGTCACGCCCGACCCATACTAGCAAGTATGGATCCCGGAGATTCAACAATCCTACCCGGAGGCACATCACTTTCAGCAATCACATCACAATGAGCAGAACATCAAGCCAAGCAACACTTAAACATCACAACCTCCTTTCAAAGGAGTAACAACTAATATCCCACGTAATACATTCTTAACGAACAAGTACACATAACGTTACGTAATCCCCGGCAAAGGATTACGGTCTAATAAACTCATTCAAGGTGATCATATCATCTTTTCAACATACAAATCCAACACACATATTCCGAGAACACATATATTCACGAAGTACATAAATTATCGTTGAAAGACAACATTTATCGAGAATATACCGATCCCTTTTTACGTTCATTAAACATTGGGTTTATGCAATTCCTTTACCATTAATTACGCCTACGAAACATGAAACGTATGGACAAGATACTTGCCTCGATATCACGAGCGACAAAGCGACGAACGGCACGATCGGAAACCTTCAACCTCAAAACGATCAAGACTTCGACATTCCACGAATACTACGAAAATAGCATCACCACAAATCAATAACACTAATCGAAATCAAACGATCCTAAAAGCGACAAGGATCTAAGTATTCTCAAAGAAATCAAGAATCGTTGATCCGGCGATAAAAATCGATGAACGGTTAACAAAATCAAGATTACGGTCAAGACAAACAAGAACAAATAACCGATCGGATGAGATCGGTCAAGAATCACAAATCGAACAAAAACCCCAAATTTAAGAAAATAGGGTTCTAACAAGAGATTACCTTGATTTGGACCAAGAAGACGATTAGATGTTGTTAAACATCTACAAATCCGCTCAAAGATGAAGCTAGAAGAAAAGATCGGTCCTACTCGCCTCTGGATCTCACTCCCGTCGGAAGGGATGAAGAAAAGTGGGAAATGACGACTTAATCTTGTCCGGTATTTATATTTGGGCGATGTTAGCGTGCGCTAATCATCCTTCATTAGCGTGCGCTAACGGGGTCAACGCTCCAGAAACCGCGTATAACCTAGTTAGCGTGCGCTAGCCCAAAAGCCGTAGCGTGCGCTAACGGGTCACAAAAACCACCCAGAGCCTGGAAAGAATCGCACCTACCGAGTAGCGTGCGCTAGAAAGAAGAGGAAGCGTCGCTGCGACCGATAGCGTGCGCTAGCTATCGGCCTTAGCGTGCGCTAACAAAGATCCAGTCCCAGTCCAGTAGCTACTGGACTGCCTCTGAACTGCCAGTTTAGCATGCGCTACACATTCAGTAGCGTACGCTAAACACCATGCAGTAGCGTGCGCTATGCTTCAAGCATTAGCGTGCGCTACGCCACAAAATCTCAAAAACTCACAAAGTGATCCGAAATGCCTCCAAAAACATGTCCCAACAAGTCACAACCAAACATGGCACGAAATTCCTACGATGAGGACCATGACAATCCGATAAAACCCAGAAAACCCAACGAATCCGGAATAAAGATCTCGGGTATTACATTCTACCCCTCTTAAAAGAAGTTTCGTCCTCGAAACTTGAAACATAAAACGAACGACGCAAAACAAACTCGGATAACACACGATATCCGTTGCCGAAATAACAAAACACGACGAACGAAAATCAATACGGTTGGACAGTTCAGCAGTACACCAATCACAATGCGATCTAATCGCTGAACAAATACGAAATTCCACAACACGAGGATTGGGAGGTCGGAAATGAAGCAAATTTCCCGAACTTAAGGAAATCACGAAGGAGCCTGAACGCTCAACGATTACGAAACGAGATCAACAAAAACTGAACCATCAAACGATTGAGTTACAACGATCGAGACGACAACAGTCGATCAATCATGTTCGAATCACGACGAACAATAATACTCAAACAACAACCCCAAAGTTCACATCTCGGCTTGAGACAATATACGATTCGGTGAAAACAACAAGATGTGTATTCACATAAGATCCACAGGAAAGGGAATTGCAATTGGAAAGTCGTAGCGACAAACGGTTTATTCTGAAACAATACTACAACTCGTTTGGTCAACCAAAAGCACGCGAGCAGACAAGTTCGAGAAAACATCAACGAACATAAACGATTCGACAGAGTCGAAATCAGAGTTCAAAATCCGATTCACTTGAATAAAAGAAGTTAATCTCCTAATATCAAAACAACAAAAGCGAGGGAAATAACATAACAAACATCGATAGGATAAGCCACTCGGGGTTTCTCGGAGTCGATCCAGATGTCTGTGCTCAAGTCCGTGCCGGAAGGCTCGGAAACCATCTCGCAAACCGAACTCGGTGCCCTCGAGTCCACACCTGTAACACGTTATCGGCGGAGAAGGACAATGTGCACGAACATGTCCCGCCACATTACGATTAAAACATCTCTGGCTTTACCAGAGTCGATGCAGACTTGGAATTCTCGGTTCACGCATCGAGCGATGGAGCTTCACGGCGGAAAGACTACTACGTTGCAAATTGGAAACACCGACTCTGCACCGCCCACGCGATCATCGGACTTCTTCGCTTCTTCGACTCGGAGACACGCTCCGATGATAACGAAGCTAGTTCACGGGCTAGTGCTCGATCTTGATAGTCCCTCAACGAAGTGCAATTGAATCGACATATACACGCGAATATCCGGCTTCATCCGTCTGTCAAAGTGAAGGATTCTCTCTTCCTCAGTTCTCACCGGTCTCGCACATAATCGAGTTGTTTGCTATAATCGATGATAGCTTGCGACACCGATATATCTTGCGGTTACGCCAAGTAGAATTCACGAATCCTCTGCTCTCTAATCGGTTTGGGCGTAACTCGGCTTCCATAAATGCTTGAACTCCGCCCACGTGACATCACGATCACGAGGTTTAACATCTTCCCACCAATTAGCGGCATCCTTGTCGAGAAGGTACGAGCGATAGGTACTTTCCGCTCTTCAGACATCCGACACCTCGAAAATCTTTCCCAACCGGAAAATCCAATCATCCCACCAACGCATCCGCAAAGACCGCGAATCGAGGGGGATTCATACGAACTACCTCGCGAAGCCATTGATTTACACCAACGCTCGACTTGCGTCAATGCTACGTTGAACCACCTGGTCAACCGAGTCATCCGAGTCGCTACTTGTTGCAATATAGTAGCAACACCCAAACTAAAATCATTCTCAACGACATTCCCTCGATTCTGCATCTGATCCCCGTGGCCATCAACACCACGGTTACGACCACGACCACTTACCCTCGGTATTCTAACAAATAAACACCTATGGTAACGTAAGATAATAACTCTTAGAAAGATATAGACTTCTCTGTATTTTATCAAACATCATTAAATTATATACATATTACCATTTAATTCCACTAGAGCACAATATACAAACTATTATACCAACAATCTTCATTTGTAATGCCGTTGTTATGCGATTTATAAATGTAATGAAATTGAAATCATCCATTATATCAAAATCACTTTCTGCGGTTTCCGCTACCGAACTCACCAAGTTGAAAACCATTTTCGAAAACGTTCCAAAATGCCAAAAAGGCCGATGACGGTAATACTTTCCAAATACTCCCCAAAAATCATTTTCCAAACACCAAATACCGTCACCAAATACCGTTTGAAATTACAAGGCGTAGACGCGAAAACTCAATAGTTTCAAAATATATGTTAAATCGCCCGACAAAAGAGTTGGGAAAAAGGGTCAACGAAATAATTCAAATTTACAAATACGAAAGGTCATTTTGAAACACACACTATTTGGTAAAAGTACCCAAAAAGTCACTTTGAACTTTACACACGCAACGAACAAGAACACAGTTCAAATTACACATAACCACACCCAACAGTTGTTATTCATGAACAACACACATGGAGTACCGTCTCGAACGGTCAGCCTAACAATCGCAAAAGTTAGACTTACGGCCAGAATGTAGTTTCCGAGCTTCTGCTCAGATCGGTTAAGGTATGATTCAACAGAGACTTAGCGTGCGCTAGCTATACTAATTCAGCAACACATTCATGAACATATACCAAATAATGCCAAAAGCCGAAGGTTACATATAAATAGTAACATACGAATCCAAGCGCCAACAATTTACATTCTCACTACATATCGTTTAATCGAAAAAAAATTGAAGGCGGAAGTCACGTCTCAAGTAAACTATTGGTAGACCTCGTTTAAGCATTTAAAATCAAATTTTGAAAATTTTCAATGCAAAATGAAAATATAATATGTGTAGTTTGACTTCTCAAAATCTTTGGTCTCGAGGTCATCATACGAAAATCAAATCATTTTTTTCTTCTCGAAGGATATTTTTAAATAGAATTTACGTGACTTCCCCAAAACATTTGAAGTTTAAAATACCACATTGATAAACTTTTATTGAGTAACTAGTCCAAAACACCATCCCTGTAAAAACGATTTCACACAAAGATGTATACATATATACATGCACACCGGTACTGCTCTTTATTCCAACACAATACGAGAATCAAACAAGTATGGAATAAGTATTCACGAGGCACAATTAGACTCCACATAGTAACACAGAATTACATAAAGTCGTATAGCACGAGACACAACAAAGTAGGGAGACTTACATCCACAGATCGCACGAAGATGATGGTTGCACCTCGATACTAATCACGACCGACAACTCAGACGACGCGTCGCGACACCACTCAGTCAGACCAAATCTGACAAGACAAGATCCGACAACACTTAACTCAACCCGACAGCCTAGGTTTCCTCAACCTGGCTCCGATACCATATTCTGTAACACCCCCAAACCAATCGGGAATATTACAGCGCCGCAGACCCTCTCCGCGAGGATCTACCAGGCTAAATACAAAACAATGCGTCACTTCACATGCCGACATGGCTACGTAAAGGACCGTTAGACCGATTAGGTCTTATATCACAACACACACAACATTACATACATGATACTTGCCCAGAACACATACCCACGCAGGGGCTAGAATACAATAACACTTCCCATAAATCGGGGTAACAACACATCGGAGGGATAACCAACATAACTCTACCAAATACTCTACAATTGGTCTTCACGTGATTAGTATCTTCGTTTCCCATCATCCTTCGTATCGATCCTGTGATTCACTCCCCAGCTACCTGCAAGTACCTGGACGCAATACAGACATCCACCCCCCGAATACTCGGGGGTTAGCAAAACTCCACTGTTTTGCTAGTGCAAGTATAAAACTAAAAGTACAAGCCATACACAACGTGCTTCAAGAATATAAAATCTTGAATATATATTTCCCGAGATAAATCACTTAATCAAAACAGTTTGATTTATAAAAGGTAGGAAAAGAACCATGTGTCTCATACAAAATATTTTACGGTCTCGGGAGTTTGAAACATTTGGAAATAAGGAATTCTCAAGTCTTTCGAAAACACTTGGGGACACGGCCCAAAATCATCTTTCCAAAATACGATTCCAATAATAAAACGCGGTTTCACAACCCAATTCACAACACACGGGGTCCAAGACCCAAATCATAAGCCACAGGGTCCACAACCCGAATCACATATCACATGTTCCTAAGGATTATTCGCGTCCCGTGCTAACAAGCCACGAACCTCAGATGCTCCCGTAGAACATACCTGAGTGAATAACCCAACAGGAAGCCATACCAAAATCACATGTCCTCGTGGCCACAACCACGTAACCATTCCATACCACAACCATAAGTTATCCCGGCATCGGGCTAACAAGCCACGAACCTCGGAGTCCCCACAAGACATACCCGATGATAACCCCACAAGTTATCTCGGCATCGGGCTAGCAAGCCCCGAACCTCGGAGTCCCCGCAAGACATACCCGGATTGGATAACCCTACGGTCACGCCCGACCCATACTAGCAAGTATGGATCCCGGAGATTCAACAATCCTACCCGGAGGCACATCACTTTCAGCAATCACATCACAATGAGCAGAACATCAAGCCAAGCAACACTTAAACATCACAACCTCCTTTCAAAGGAGTAACAACTAATATCCCACGTAATACATTCTTAACGAACAAGTATACATAACGTTACGTAATCCCCGGCAAAGGATTACGGTCTAATAAACTCATTCAAGGTGATCATATCATCTTTTCAACATACAAATCCAACACACATATTCCGAGAACACATATATTCACGAAGTACATAAATTATCGTTGAAAGACAACATTTATCGAGAATATACCGATCCCTTTTTACGTAACATTGGGTTTCGCACGAATTCCTTTACCATTAATTACGCCTACGAAACATGAAACGTATGGACAAGATACTTGCCTCGATATCACGAGCGACGAAACGACGAACGGGCACGATCGGGAAACCTTCGAACCTCCAAAAACGATCAAGACTTCGACAGCCCACGAATACTACGAAAATAGCATCACCACAAATCAATAACACTAATCGAAATCCGAAACGATCCTAAAAACGACAAGGATCTAAGTATTCTCAAAGAAATCAAGAATCGTTGATCCGGGCGATAAAAATCGATGAACGGTTAACAAAATCTGAAGATTACGGTCAAGACAAACAAGAACAAATAACCGATCGGATGAGATCGGTCAAGAATCACAAATCCAAACAAAAACCCCAAATTTAAGAAAATAGGGTTCTAACAAGAGATTACCTTGATTTGGACCAAGAAGACGATTAGATGTTGTTAAACATCTACAAATCCGCTCAAAGATGAAGCTAGAAGAAAAAGATCGGTCCTACTCGCCTCTGGATCTCACTCCCGTCGGAAGGGATGAAGAAAAGTGGGAAATGACGACTTAATCTTTGTCCAAGATTTATATTTGGGCGATTAGCGCGGCGCTAATCATCCTTCATTAGCGTGCGCTAACAGGGTAAACGAACCAGAGAAACCGCGTATAACCTAGTTAGCGTGCGCTAGCCAAAAAGCCATAGCGTGCGCTAACGGGTCACAAAACCAGGCCAGTAGCCGCTGGACAGAACTGCACCAACCGAGTAGCGTGCGCTCGAAAGAAGAGGAAGCGTGCGCTAGCGATCGATAGCGTGCGCTAGCTATCGGCCTTAGCGTGCGCTAACAAAGCTCGATCGATCCGGTAGCTACCGGATCGCCTCTGGCCCGATTTAGCGTGCGCTACACATTGATGGCGTGCGCTAAACACCATGCAGTAGCGTGCGCTATGCTTCAAGCATTAGCGTGCGCTACGCCACAAAATCTCAAAAACTCACAAAGTGATCCGAAATGCCTCCAAAAACATGTCCCAACAAGTCACAACCAAACATGGCACGAAATTCCTACGATGAGGACCATGACAATTCGATAAAACCCAGAAAACCCAACGAATCCGGAATAAAGATCTCGGGTATTACACAATCACTGCTACACGATCATTGTTCGTACACATCATGTACCAAACTCCGGAGGCCTCGACGGACCTTACCCGGACCACACACACTGTTCGTACACATCATGTACCGAACTCCGGAGGCCTCAACGGACCCTACCCGGCCACACACACTGTTCGTACACATCATGTACCGAACTCCGGAGGCCTCAACAGACCCTACCCGGCCACACACATCGTTCGTACACATCATGTACCGAACTCCAGAGGTCTCGTCAGACCCTACCTGGATCACACACCTTGTTCGTACACATCATGTACCAAACTCCAGAGGTCTCGTCAGACCCTACCTGGATCACACACCTTGTTCGTACACATCATGTACCGAACTCCAGAGGCCTCGTCAGACCCTACCTGGGACACACGCACACACATCGACACGACAAAACTCATAATCATCAAATGTCAAGCCATTCCACATTACACCGAAATGTACAATCAAGTATGTAAACCAAAACAACACAAATATCATGATCATCACAACGACTCAACAATGACCAACCACGCCCGGCACAAACTTAGATGATTTGCACATCCAACACAATTCCACGATGCTAACTTAGTGAAGGTATTATCGTTACCATCAATTGTTCGTAATAATCAATTCATACGAAGCATATACACGAAAGTAAACCAATGCATCACAACCATAATACGACGTCCCTATTCACAAGACACAATTCGTATAGTAAAATACTTGCCTTAATAACCGCTACCGAAAACTCCGAAGAACACAGTTCGACCGGGAAGCTCGGACCCCGAAGAAGACAACGAACGGAAGGGTTCCGACTCGAGTTCTTCACAAGAATTTCGTCCCTAAGTCATACCAATGATAAATCAACAATCGTATGATGGATAATAATCATACAACGCCCAATTACCCCTCTAAGACCTTTTGTCGGACACCTTCAAGGCGTTGACTAAGAACTCGACCAAAACAACGAATCGAAACGATCCAACCATGGAATAACAAGGGAAATGATAGAATACATCTAAAATCTAAGTTACTACGGTTAAATCGGACAAAACGAACAAAAACCCCCAATTCACCCAAAAGTAGGGTTTCAAGAATTTACCTTGGATTAATGATGAAGAACAATTGTTGGAGTTGTTAATCCACACCAAAAACTTGAAGAATATGAAGTTCTCTGGGATTGATGATGCAAAACGCCCAAAAATCGCCCACAAGATCGCCCAAGAGGAGGAGGGATGAAGGAAGAGGTGAAATGAGCATTCATCTCACAAAATCCGCAGAAATAGGCTAATCTGGACTGTGTGCCGCGGCCCAGCCTAAGTGTGCCGCGGCACAGGGTACAGCCGCTCGCCAAAATCGGAAAATGAGTGTCCGAGCTATTTCGACCATAACTCTCGTCCGACTCCGATTGACTCACCGCCGTTTGAACTATTGGAAAGCTAACTTGATGATCTATAATATTGGAAAGATTCAAAATCTTTGGAGTTTCCAAGAATTTATGGTGATTTTACAAAGTCGACTCATACTTGGGAAAAGTCGTTTAATAACACTGAACTCAAGAAAACGACACCGAAACCCGAACCTGAATACAAATCGAAGATACGGTCACGAAGTACTCGCAAAGACGAATCTAAGAGCTAAGAGAACACACGATTCCGACCACCCGAAGACTCGAAATTCGACAACGGAAGGCAATTACCCCAAACTTTGGGAAATTACGAAAATGGCCCAAAACGTCCGAAAATCACGATACGTGATCGAATAACCAAACCGAAGTTCACAACACGTCTAACAAAGTTAAACGGACTTACGGGAAACTCGACACCCGAATTTCGGACGAGATTCACAAGAATCGAACTCGAGTGCGGAAAAGTCGTTAAGAAATACGGAACTCAACAAAACAATACTGAAACGAACTCGGATGACAAAAAGTGCAGAATTAATCATTCTCAGAATGATGAGACGGTCCCAAGCGAGTCGTCGAAATGGACCTCCGCCGAAAAAATAAAATTACCAGAAATCCGAAATTGCGGATATTACATTCTACCCTCCTTAAAAGAAGTTTCGTCCCGAAACTTAAATCAAGTAGGGAGAAGCAATATCCCGCCAGGAAAACTCAACAGGATACACAAGAACCGAAAAAAAATCGCGCCCAACGGCGAAACGTTACAAGCAACGCGAAAGAACATACAGCGTGAAAACACGCCCCACGACGACCATAACAACGCCACCGGCAATGATTCAAAACAATAACGAGTAATTAACAACACATCACATGCACACATTTAATCAAAGAAATGCACGCGACAACAAGTCGCACCCGACCACAATGACTATGCGGTAGAACCAAATATAGTATTATGATAGAATTCACTCCAATTCTCGTCAACAAGAAAATGTCCGACGTCAAGAGACAAACAATTCAAGATAACAGAAAACGAGAATACCGGACATTACATTCTATCCTATTAAAAATAAGTTTCGTCCCGAAACTTAAAATAAAACATCATGGTAGAATACAAACAAAACCAAAAAGTTCACGCAACAAATAACAATTTCTACACGAATTACAGCACGAAGTACGATACACAACTACATCACGGGACACCACCAGGCACTCCCCGAGTAGGAATGAAAACCCAATTCCCGAACATCTTGGCAACAGTCTCACAATGCACCGCTCGGTGACCCACTTGGCCACACTCGAAACAGTTGACTCACGGTGAACGACAATTCTTCGAGGTACGAGATCAGGCAACAACAGTGAGACAACCCCGTTCGAACAACAACGATCGAACAACAACGATCAAATAACAATGATCGAACAACAATGATCAAATAACAATGATCGAACAACAACGATCAAATAACAATGATCGAACAACAATGATCAAATAACAATGATCGAACAACAACGATCAAATAACAATGATCGAACAACAATGATCAAATAACGATGATCGAACAACAACGATCAAATAACAATGATCGAACAATAATGATCAAATAACAATGATCGAATTACAACAGTCGAACAATGACTCCGAAGTCCCCACTTCAACTCCAGGCATTAAAAGAACTCGTAGAAAGTGAAAGATATTACTTCCAAACAAGGCTCACAAGAATCGAACCGAACTCGGGAAGGTCACGATGATAAACAGGTCGATATGAAACAAGGTCACAACCAGTTCGAACGATGACAACTGAGACATCAAACAAGTTCAAAAAGTATCGACGAACACGTGCAAGTCGATAGAATTTAGAAGGAGAAACTGCAGAAGTCAAATATAGTACGGGTATTACATCCGACCTCTTATAAAAGAAATGTCGTCCCCGCAACTCACAACAACGGAAACAAGGTCACAACACAAAAAGCATCCGACAGGAAAATCTCCCATGGGTCTCTCAGAGTCGACCCTGATATTTGTGCTGAAGTGCGAACTCCGAAAGTCTCAGTAGCCAATTCGCAAAACTGAATTCGGTGTCCCTCGAAACGCGTTACTGACGAGAAGGACAATTTACACGTGCATACCCCGGCACATCACGGTTGAAACATTTCGGCCAGGCATACCGAAAATACAAATGCTAGATACAATGGGGTATAACGTCGCAAAACAATATAGCGGAGATGCCAACTCAGCCCAACAAAGAATCATAACACATATCATATACAACGATTACCATCGTAAAGTAATACACACACAAACACTACAACAACGACGGTATCGTTCGGCGACCTCAATGGCCCGAACGATAACCAGCACATAATTACAAACATTATGAAACAATCACACATGTACACAAACGTACAAACCCAAGCTTCAACAGCTCACACTCGTGCCACCAATTCGATCATACTCGGGAGCAAACATCATAACGACAACGCGAACATCACGCATACATACCCAGCCCTCAAACGGGAATAGATAGGTTTTAAAAACGAAAACCTCCTTTTGAAAACAATTTTGGAAACACTGATTGATCTTGAGTATCACCCTTCAAAAAAAAAAAAAGTACAATCGTGAAACATCGTTATCGAGACTTTGGAAAACTATTTCGCATTCGATAAAAATGAGGACACTTTCTTTTCGTGAAAAACTTTCGGAAATATTCGACCCTCGGGTCTAAGTAAAAGTGTTTCTAAAATATTGGAAATATCTCAAAACATTTTAGCCCTCGAGGTAGAAGAATCTTGAAACATATTGTGGCACCTTGGATGTACCACGAGAAAATAATTTATTTTAAAAGTACGTCTCGAAATTTATTTTCTAAGGTACTCAAAGTTTTCAAAGATAATTCAATGGGCTAGAATGCCCAAAAATTTGAGATAATTACACGGAACATTATAGCGCCGTGGGTCCCACGCCGGAACCCACTGTGCTAAAAACCATTTACAAAATGCCAAAGGTCGATGACGGTAATATTTCAAAACTCACAAAAGCCATTTATAAAATACTAAATACCGTCATAAGAATTTCGCCAAAACGATCAAGGCCATAATGCCAAAAACTCGGTTAAGGGAACCGGTTTTCGAAATAAAACTCAGCCGGTAAAATACCGAAAGCCATTACAAAAGAACTCACGCAGCGGAAAAAGGAATACCGTCCAACATGCACAATCCAATTGAATACATCTCACAGCATCTAGTTTAAACATACAACAAAACCATTCCTCGGAGTTTCTCACGAACTCAATCGTCGATACCTTATTCGAAACCCAACAACGTTCTCAATTTTCACACCATACCACCCCTCACGGTGGTTCAAAGGTAAAACAACAATAGGCCCAGTTTTATACGTATATAATATGTACGTATTAAATACAACTATATTCACAACACTGTGCAAATAAAATTATGCACCGCAATTAACTCATTTAGATAAAATCATGATACACAGGTACTTTGCATAAAAGAGGAGACTTACGTCCACAGGCCGCACGGAGATGACGGTCGCCCACGATACTAATCTCATCCGACAACATATCCGACACGTTGCGACTACGCACAACTCGACTTGTCACCTGACGACTCGAACGACAAGACAACACATTACTCGACAAACCACGACTCGACTCGACCCGACAGCCTAGGTTTCCGCAACCTATGCTCCGATACCATAAATGTAACACCCCCAAAACCGTATGGGAATGTTACATGCCGTAGACCCTTTCCGCAAGGATCTACCAGGCTAAACATCCATAAACAACCAAATGCTTGCCCGGCCAGGGTCAAACAACATAATAATACTGCACTGCTAAGGTCACTTACACATAAACACACAGACCGATGAGGTCACACAACTCCATTAATAGAACTGACTAAACAACATTACCCACACAGGGGTCGAAACACAATACAGCGGAAGACTGAATCAACTCTAACAATACAACCAAACTCTACCAACTCTCGACTCTTGATTAGTATCGCAGCTCGTCATCCCCTTGTGCCAATCCCGTGATCGCTCCCCGAACTCGCATGTACCGGACGCAGATCAGACATCCACCCCGACATTACTGGGGTTAGTAAAACTCCACCGTTTTACTAGTGCATTTATATAGCGATACGAAATGCATCAAGTAAATAGCATCTACGAATTTATTACGGAAATCAATTATCAAATTGTTCCCGAGAAGTTTTAGATTTTCTAACTCAAGTAAGAGTTATTTGAAAAGAAACACATCATCTCTGGGATTTTTAAAGGTAAATTCTTTTGGACCTCGAGTCCCAATTTACAAAACCTTTTCGTAAACATTAGGCCTTAGCCCGATTCTCGTTTCAAAGCACACTAAATAATATATCATTATGAGTCCGATATCCATATTTAAAATGTTACCCAAACAATCATCGCTACACGATCATTGTTCGTACACATCATGTACCAAACTCCGAGGCCTCGACGGACCTTACCCGACCACACACACTGTTCGTACACATCATGTACCGAACTCCGAGGCCTCAACGGACCCTACCCGGCCACACACACCGTTCGTACACATCATGTACCGAACTCCGAGGCCTCAACGAGACCACTACCCGGCCACACACATCGTTCGTACACATCATGTACCGAACTCCGCAGGTCTCGCTGACCCTACCCGGATCACACACCTTGTTCGTACACATCATGTACCAAACTCCGCAGGTCTCGCTGCACCCTACCTGGATCACACACCTTGTTCGTACACATCATGTACCGAACTCCAGAGGCCTCGTCAGACCCTACCTGGGACACACGCACACACATCGACACGACAAAACTCATAATCATCAAATGTCAAGCCATTCCACATTACACCGAAATGTACAATCAAGTATGTAAACCAAAACAACACAAATATCATGATCATCACAACGACTCAACAATGACCAACCACGCCCGGCACAAACTTAGATGATTTGCACATCCAACACAATTCCACGATGCTAACTTAGTGAAGGTATTATCGTTACCATCAATTGTTCGTAATAATCAATTCATACGAAGCATATACACGAAAGTAAACCAATGCATCACAACCATAATACGACGTCCCTATTCACAAGACACAATTCGTATAGTAAAATACTTGCCTTAATAACCGCTACCGAAAACTCCGAAGAACACGGTTCGACCGGGAAGATCGGACCCTGAAGAAGACAACGAACGGAAGGGTTCCGACTCGAGTTCTTCACAAGAATTTCGTCCCTAAGTCATACCAATGATAAATCAACAATCGTATGATGGATAATAATCATACAACGCCCAATCCCCCCTCTAAGACCTTTTGTTGGACACCTTCAAGGCGTTGACTAAGAACTCGACCAAAACAACGAATCGAAACGATCCAACCATGGAATAACAAGGGAAATGATAGAATACATCTAATATCTAAGTTATTACGGTTAAATCGGACAAAACGAACAAAAACCCCCAATTCACCCAAAAGTAGGGTTTCAAGAATTTACCTTGGATTAATGATGAAGAACAATTGTTGGAGTTGTTAATCCACACCAAAAACTTGAAGAATATGAAGTTCTCTGGGATTGATGATGCAAAACGCCCAAAAATCGCCCACAAGATCGCCCAAGAGGAGGAGGGATGAAGGAAGAGGTGAAATGAGCATTCATCTCACAAAATCCGCAGAAATAGGCTAATCTGATCAGGTGCCGCGGCTCACTAAGTGTGCCGCGGCACAGTGGTACTGCTCGCCAAACTGGAAAATGAGTGTCTGAGCTATTTCGACCATAACTCTCTCGTCCGACTCGATTGACTCACCGGTTGAACTATTGGAAAGCTAACTTGATGATCTATAATATTGGAAAGATTCAAAATCTTTGGAGTTTCCAAGAATTTATGGTGATTTTACAAAGTCGACTCATACTTGGGAAAAGTCGTTTAATAACACTGAACTCAAGAAAACGACACCGAAACCCGAACCTGAATACAAATCGAAGATACGGTCACGAAGTACTCGCAAAGACGAATCTAAGAGCTAAGAGAACACACGATTCCGACCACCCGAAGACTCGAAATTCGACAACGGAAGGCAATTACCCCAAACTTTGGGAAATTACGAAAATGGCCCAAAACGTCCGAAAATCACGATACGTGATCGAATAACCAAACCGAAGTTCACAACACGTCTAACAAAGTTAAACGGACTTACGGGAAACTCGAAACAGTAATTTCGGACGAGATTCACAAGAATCGAACTCGAGTGCGGAAAAGTCGTTAAGAAACACGGAACTCAACAAAACAATACTGAAACGAACTCGGATGACAAAAAGTGCAGAATTAATCATTCTCAGAATGATGAGACGGTCCCAAGCGAGTCGTCGAAATGGACCTCCGCCGAAAAAATAAAATTACCAGAAATCCGAAATTGCGGATATTACAGTAGGCCCATCATTGTCGTTGAAATACCTTATTGGAATATTGTGTCGGATATCATGGTAGGGACTATGATTTCCCCTTGTTGTTTAATTTAATGTATTTTAGTCATGTTCGCCTGGTGGATCTCCTGGCATGGGGTCCACGGCACTGTAATAACCCAATAGGATTTTGGGGTGTTATAGCCCACCCCCATGAACCCGTAAAATGGACGTCGTTTCGGCCTGCGGACCGCTCCCCGTGGACCCTTGGCCAGATCAAGAGTTCGGCGACTAAAATTTGAGTCATTGGAGGGCAGAGTTCCATGTCCCCTATGACGTTTCCCTGTATGTGCCTGCCGAGAATGAGCGCGCCGACCAACCTCCCAAGGGTATGGTCGCCGTTAACGAGTTGATCATGGGGGCCGGATTGCGGCTCCCATTGCTGTTCGCCGTGTCGTATCTGTTGACCGCTTAGAATGTGGCGCCGCTCCAACTGACGCCGAACACCTGGTTGCAGATCGTCAGCACTTTAACTCTATTTGGCGGTCACCGGCTGTTCCGTCTTCCTTCTGTGCTAGAGATGAACTATCTCTTTAAGCTGACGGCGTAGAAGGGTTCTATTGGCGGCTAACACATCCAGGGTTGCTTGGGCCGGGTGGTCCTTGGGGTGCCGAACAAGGTCCGGGGTGACCTGACAAAGTGGTGTTGGGTCGGGGGAGCATGGAAATTGGCCGTGGGCGACACACCTGAGGATGAGTTGGATATCCCCATCGGCTTCCGGGAGTGGAATCCGAGTAAGGGTTTTAACTCTCCCTTCATTCGGATACACCTTGAACTAATCTAATATGGTTTTCTTTTTGCAGGCTCCCTAGTTCCAGCAGCCGGCGACCTACCATTTAATTTTTCGATCGTCTGGGAGCGAATCCGTAGTCTTCCGGACAGTTATGTCGATGCTCGCGTGATCAACAACGAAGCTCATTGGTTGGGCGCTCAGTTGTTTCGCTTTCCCCGCCACTTAAGGGTCCCAGGTAAAAATGTTTACGATCTTCTTTTTGCTTGTCGATCGCATTGAAGAAGACGACTAACCTAGTTGATTGTCTTTTTTGACAGAGATCTACTTCCCCCGCTACTCCGAGCCACTGAGAGAAATCGCCATGTCGAACACTGGTATTATGAATCGCCTCCTCCAAGGAAAGAAGGCGAGTCGTGCGCCTACGGCGATGACCCATCCTATCCCAGAGGCGATACCTCTCATGGGCCGATCGCCATTGACCCAAATACTCGTGAGGAGGAGTAGCTCCAGCGCAACCGCAAGAGGTGGAGGTCGGAGGTTCCCTTGCCATCTGTTGCTGCTGAGGCGCCCGCAGTGGTGCCGCCGGTCGCCGCACCTCCAATTTCTGCAGTTCCAATGGCGGAGGGGCCTACGCCCTCATCGGCCTTCCTACAGGCCATGGCGACCGCTGATGCGCAGACCCTGCGGGGCAAGCCTTTCTTCGGTCGCGAGCCCGAGAAGGTCGAAAGGTAAGTTTGGTTGATCTGCTGAGTTACGTCACTTGTGTAGGGGACATACTAACTCCCTTGTTCTTTGTGCAGGGTCCATCTTGCCGACCCTAACTGCTCGCCGATGGTATTGGACTTCCTCGCGAGCAGATCTCCCCGCGAGCCTAGCGACGTCCCTCACTACGTCTCTCAGGCTATTGCCGCCCTGCCGAAGACTTGGACGACTGATCTGGATGCGATCGCGCGCCAGTGGTCCGGAGACGCAATGCAGGCGACTCTTGATCTGACCCTTCAAGCAACGACGATGGCCGCTCAGGCCATGAAGTATTATGAGGGGCGGTCCTCTACCGCCCATCTTCATTCGGACCTCGAGGCCGCTCGGAATTGGAACGCCGAGTTTGCCGACAAGATCACGGCAATGGAGAGGGAGTATGTGGAGACGGCCAAGCGGGCGAAGCAGGATCTTGACCAGGCGAAGCAGGATCTTGACCAGGCCCGGGCGGCGACCGACCGGATACGGATCAAATGACAGAAGCCCGTCAGTTGCATGCGGCCTCGCAGGAGGAGGTGACTGAGCTGAAGGCGGTGGTTGACCGGTTAAATGGCGAGCTGGAGTCGTCGAAGGGAGAGCTGTCCGCTAAGGTTGCCGATCTCTAGGGTGCGGATCAAACAATCTCGGGGCTGAAGGAGAAGTTGAAGGCGACCGAGGCCGATCCCTTCCTCAACGTGGAGTATGTCGGAGAATTTGCCTATTACATGGCTTACGCTGACGCCATCCGCACTGCCAAGAAGGGAGGGCTCGAGTTTGGCCCTCTGATTGATAACTTCAAAGCCTATGTACTTCAGCATCCTCTGCAGTCGGCCTTCTTTGTGCCGATCCTTGACCTCTCCGACCTCGGAATCGACCTGAGCTGGTATCTGTCCCCGGAAAACCTCGTTCACCCGGATGCCAGCTAGGAAACGCACGTCGATCCAGCATCCGATGGCGAAGGCCGGACCGATCCAGCGGCTGGTGGCGAAGGCCAGGCGGGGGCAGCCTGAGTTGGTCCGCTTTCATTTTGTTTTCACTTGTAATTTTTCAGTTTCATTGTGTTTTGCCTTCGGGCGCTTGTACAAATATTTCGAATGAAATGAAGTAAATAATTGCATCTGAATCCTTGCTTGTACGATCGTATGTCTGAATCTTTCACATTTGACGTCACACAAGTGTTTGAGGAACGGTCGTTGTATGTATAGCTCCGAATGTGTTGTTATACTTAAATTCTTACTTGTGAATTTCTGAACAAAACCGATCTCACATGTGTATTTGAACAAAGCCGATCGTATGTGGTTCCGTCCTCCTGATCGTATGTATGGCTCCGCTATGCCCCTTATTTTTATTTACTTGCTCAAGGTAAGGGAACGAAAATAATTCTTTTAGCGAGCTATCTTTACTTTGGTTCTTGTGATCTTCGATTTTGTTGATTCCTAGAGGGAGGCCGAACGTCCCGACCTGGAAAGACTTCGCGCAATCGTGCGGTTTGATGGAACCGACCTCCACGACTATGTATTATGCGTGAGCGACATTCTGTCTGATGGTTAACTTCTCGCGACTCACTTGATTGTGAGGGTCCTCTGTAGGCTACGTTTTGCCTCACACGGGGTGCCGTCGGATAAATCGACTTCGCTACAGTGGCTTGCTAGCACTTTTCTCTCTGGGACCGACATGTTAGAGTACGGACCTAAGAGGGCAAACGTTGTGACGGGGGGAGGGACGCGACGCATTGTCCAGGTCTATCATGTTAGATGATGGATCTGAGGGCGGGCGAGCGTGTCCACTGATCTGTTTTGGAGGGTCCTTCGGCTATGCCCGCTTTGTATTTAAACGAAAGGGCGGGCAATATATGCCCAAAGGAACCTTGCATGAACGGTCTATCGGTTCCATCGACCTCCAGAACCATGGATGTACTTTTCTACCTCGGATCACCGTGTTAGATGACGATCCTAGACGGTATACGTTGTGCTAGGAAGGAGATCGCTTGGCTAGATCCGTCATGTTAGATGACGAACTCTTAGAGGGCGATCGAGTCGTCCTTTTTTTTGTTTGTTTGTTTTGCCGAGGCAAATTATTTATAGGGGATGGGAAAATCTCATTAAGCTCTTTGTATATTGGATAACTGAATACAGAGTTTTTATTGATAGTATTTCTTCAAATAAACAATGTTCCAGGGATATTGGTCCGGAGTGCCGTCTGGTGTTGGAGCTCGTAGGCTCCTTTGGTCAGCCATTTGGATATCCTGAAGGGCCCCTCCCAATTCGGGCCAAATACTCCCGTGTGAGCCTGGACCTTTTTGAGGACTAGGTCGCCCACTTGGAATCGCCTTTCCTTGACCTTTGAATTGAAGAATTTCTCGGATTTCCTTTTGTGGATTGTGTTCTTCATTTACGAGGTCAGTCGTTGTTCCTCGAGCATATCCTAGTCGATCCGCCGAGCTACATCATTGTCTGTCGTCATTTTTTGTGCAGTTCGGTGGCTGAGAACGGCGATCTCCGAAGGGATCACTGCTTCTGTTCCGAAGGCGAGGGTGAATGGGGTTTCGCCAGTTGAATTTCAGGTCGTCGTTCAGTAGGACCACAAATCATCCGGGATCTCGCTCGCCCATCGTCCTTGTTTGGATTCGAGTCTTGCTTTGATCGTGTGTTTGAGAATCTTATTTACAACCTCTACCTGCCCGTTTGTTTGAGGGTGGTAAGGGGCCGAGAACAGCTTTTTAATTCCCCATTTCTCCCAGAATTGCATAACTTCCAAACCGTCGAACTGCTTTCCGTTGTCGGAGATGATATCCTGAGGTAGACCGAATCGGCATATGATGTTCTTCCTAATGAACTTGATCACTTGTTCTTGGCCGATCTTGTTGAGTGGCTCGGCCTCTGCCCATTTCGTGAAATAATCGACCCCCGCGATGATGAATTTACATCCCCCTGGCGTCGTTGGCAAAGGACCAATGAGGTTGATGCCCAATTGGGCGAACGGCCACGGACTTTACATAGAAGTGAGCTGCTCGGGGGAGAGCTTGATGTTCGGGCCCATTACTTGACACCTGTGACAAGATCGGGCGTAGGTGATCGCGTCTTTTTGTAGGGTAGGCTAGAAAAAGCCTTGCGTGGTCGTGTTGTGGATGAGAGCTCGCCCTCCAGCGTGATTTCCACAGATCCCGTCATAGATTTTGGCTAAAACAAGTCGGCCTTCCTCCGGCGTAATGCATTTGAGGAGAGGAAGGCTGAATGCTCGCTTGTAAAGCCGGTCGTCCAATAGGGTGTATCTGGTTGCTCGGAGCTGAAGCTGGCGAGCTTTGATCCGATCTGTGGGGACCGTTCCGACCTTCAAGTACTTAACGAACGAAGTCATCCAGTTCTCTTCGGCGATGGCAACTGTGGTGACCAGGCTTCTGTCGATCGCCGATTTTGCTGACTTCATTATTTGGATGTTAGATAAGTCTGCCGCCCCATCTGACAATGCGAGTTTGGATAGGGCATCGGCGTGGGAGTTGTGCTCTCCCGGGACTTGTTCAATTAGCACTTCTTCCAACTTTGTGCACATTTCGGCGACCAATTCTTGATATTTGATCATCTGTTCGCTGCACGCCTCATATTCCCCCTTGACTTGGTTCACGACCAAGAGGGAGTCCATGAAGATGTGGAGGCGGCGAACGTCCATGGCGAGTGCCAGATCAAGCCCGCCTACCAAGGCTTCGTACTCGGCTTCATTTTTGGTCGCACGGAACCTAAAATGCACAGCATTTGTAAAACTTTGGTCATCAGGGCTGATGAGGACAATCCTTGCCCCTGCTCGCGATCTGGTCGCCGATCCATCTACGTACAATTTCCAGGTAGGATGGCCGACCTGGGTCGGACTGGGCGGGAACGTTAATTCCATCGTCGTGAGAGGAGGGTACGTGACACCGTATTGGGCGATCTCAAGTGACCACTTGAGGATTGCCCGTTGGTGTCTGTCCAGTGTAGAACTTGCCTTAGAGAGAGAGAGTCGTCAGAACCTTCACTTGGTGTTCGAAGAAGTAGGCCCTCAGCTTGCGAACACTCATGACTAGTGCGTAGGTGAGCTTCTCCATAGGTGTGTAACGCGTTTTCACGTCATGAAGCACTTGAATGACGAAGTAGATCGGCAAGTGGGCTTGCCCCTCTGCTCGCACTAATACAGCGCTCAGCGCGACCTCCGAGGCTGCCAGGTAGAGGAATAGCTTTTCGCCGGGGATTGGTTTCGCCAAAATTTAGGGATTAGACAGATACTCCTTGATTTTGGCGAACGCCATTTGACTTTCCTTCGTCCATGCAAATTTCTTATTTTTTATGGTGGCGAAGAATGGCTTGCTTTTGTCTCCAAGCCGAGAAATGAAACGGTTAAGGGCTGCTAGACAACCCGTGAGGCGTTGCACCTGCTTGACATTCCGTGGCTCTTGCATGTCGAGAATCGCCTTGATCTTGGTGAGGTTCGCTTCGATCCCTCTTTGGCTCACGATATGCCCCAGGAACTTTCCGGAGCTTACCCCAAAGTTGCATTTCTTGGGGTTCAGTTTCATGTTGAATTTCTCGAGGATGGCGAACGTCTCGGCAAGGTCTTTGAGGTGATATTCCTTTTCGAGGCTCTTGACGAAAATGTCATCAATGTAAACCTCCATGGTCTTGCCGATCTGATCGGCGAACATCCCGTTGACTAGTCGTTGGTAGGTCGCCCCCATATTTTTCAGACCGAACGGCATTCGGACCCAAAAGTACTCGTCTTTTTTCGTGTGGAATGACATGTGTTTTACGTCTTTCTCCGCCATTGGGATCTGATGGTACCCGGCGAAGGCATCCATAAACGACATCATTTTGCAACCTGCCGTGCTATCGACCAAGTGGTCAATATGAGGCATTGGAAAGTGGTCTTTCGGACATGCCGCGTTGAGGTCGGTAAAATCGATGCATAACCTCTAGGAGTTGCTCACCTTTTTGAAGAGCACCGCGTTGGCTACACACTGTGTCTCGTCGGCAGCTACTCCGATCAGATTGTTGTCGAGTAGCTTTTTGATGTTTGCGTCGAGTGCAGCATACTTCTCAGGACCAAATTCCTACGTTTCTGGTGAACAGGCTTCCTTGCCGGGTCGATATTTAGATAGTGGCAAGCGTGTTCAGGACTGATGTGCAACACCCCCAGATCGAACCGGGAATATTACACGCCGCAGACCCTCTCCGTGAGGATCCACCAGGCTAGACACCAAAACAACACATTACATTACATACCGACGAATCAAAATAACGAACCAATAGACCGATTTGGTCTGTCGTCACTGACTTACAAATCAAAATACATAAACTCATCCAGACTCATACCCATGCAAGGGTAAAATACTCGCAACAATGAACAATAAGACAACGGAAAAGACAATACAATGGACTCCGACTAACTGAACCCAAAACTGGCCTTCGTGTGATTAGTATCATTCGTCTTTCATCATCCCTCGTACCGATCCTGCGTCTTGCTCCCGAAAACCTGCATGTACCTGACACAACATGATATCCACCCCCGATTACTCGGGGTTAGCAAAACTCCACTGTTTCGCTAGTGCAAGTATAAAGTGCAAATACGAGCCATACACAACACATTCCGAGAATACAACGAAAGACTTCCCGAGATATATTTAGTTAAAAATAGTTCAAGTCTTGAAAGTAGAAACGAAGCAAGTAAGCACTTTGAAAACATTTCCAAATCTCAGGAGTTTTGAAAACATTAGAAGTTGAAAAGTTCTTAATTCCTCGAAAGTCATTTAGGGTCACAACCCCAAAGTTCATTTTCCAAAATGCAAATCCGTTAACAAAACGCGGGGTCCACGATCCAACCATTACGGTCACAAAACACAGGGTCCACGACCCGATCATCCACTTCAATTCACTTACAAGGACACATTACACATAACACATTATTCCTATGCCATTCTAGCCAAACACCAAGACTCGATATATAATGTATCTCGACCCCGAGTGCAAAGCATTGTGATACTCCGGACAATATCACAACTAATCATCAAAACATCAACATCAATATCACAGAAACCACACTTGGTAACCCGTGGCCGTACCCATTAGTATCGGCCCCCAGAGGCCCCGTCGGACCGTCCCCAGGTGGGAAACCACTTCCGCGGCCGTACCCATTAGTATCGGCCCCCAGAGGTCCCGTCGAACCGTCCCCAGGTGGAAGAAGATCAACACACGCACCCAAGTCCACTCCCGTGGCCGTAACCATTAGTATCGGCCCCCAGAGGCCACATGCCATCCCCAGGTGGAAGAGTAACAACTCGCAGATTACAAAACCACGACTCTCAAAGGTCAAACACACAAAATATATATAGTCGAGGTAACTTGCTAGAATGGCCACATTATCCAACACGTACTCACGACCCAGAACTATATCGATTCACAAGGGAGCACAAGATCCCAATAGCACCGAACGACACAACCCATATCACAAAAACTCACAAATTCATCCATAACCACGGGACTCCAAGCACATTATTTGACAAGAGAATTACACTTTACATTTACCGATGCCATAATCATACATAATGACGTCACAAGAAAGTAAGGTGATTCTATACTCGACACTAGCTCACATTTTCAACTAAGCACATTAATTTCCGACACACACGGGTCACCTTTACAAAAAGCATGATGGTAAATATTTCGATTCTTTTGAAAAATGGTTATTAATATTTATTTAGCACATATCGACGATTAACAACCCTAATATCCGCAAAACACGTAATGTATGGGCAAGATACTTGCCTCGATAATCGATACCGGACACTCCTACAATCACGGCCCAGTCAGGACACCTCGAACACCTATGATTCCCCGGCGAAGGAAAAGAATACACCCACGATCGAGAAGCTTGAATAAAACGACGAACGGAAGGGTTCCGACTCGAGTTCTTCACAAGAATTAGACCCTAACAACATATAATCAATAAATCATCGATCATACGAGGAAGAATAATCGTAGAACGCCCGAAAACCCCTCTATGACATTTTTCCGGACACCTCCAAGGCATCGATCAAGAACTCGACCAAAACAACGAATCGATACGATCCAACCATGGAATAACAAGGGAAACAATACAATACATCTAAGTAATCATCAATCCATCAAAATCCTAAGTTAAATCGGATTAAACGGACGAAAACGAACAAAATACCCAAAATCCCCAAAATTAGATTTCTAGAAAATCTGACCTGATTCGGTAGATCGGAGGATGTTATAGGATGGATGATTGATGATATGAACTCCAAAACTTCATGGATTGATTGTCCAACAACATCTCTCCATGATTAACCAAGCACCAGCCGCGGAAGGAAAGAAAACGAGTGAGAAAAATGGCCAAAAACCCGTCTCATAGGCCATAAATAAGCCGCACAAAGGTGCCGCGCCCAACGGGAGTGTGCCGCGGCACAGCCCAAAAATGGCTCCCAGTGGTCGGCGGTGCCGCGGCTCGGCCGAGTGTGCCGCGGCACCCAGATGGTTTGGCCGAAAATGCCACAGAGTGTGCCGCGCCTCGCCAAAGATGTGCCGCGGCCCACGGACCGCTCGGCCAAGCCGCCGAGCACCGCGGCCGTGACTCGCCGTAAGCCGCCGAGCACCGCGGCCAGGCCTGTGTTGCCGGCCATGACTCGGCCGCGGCCAACTCCGACGGCCCGAACGACCCCGAAACCCGAACCTGAATACGAATCGATGATACGGTTACAACGTACTCGCAAAGACGAATCTAAGAGCTAAGAGAACACACAATTCCGACCACCCGAAGGCTCGGAATTCAACAATGGAAGTAATTACCCAAAAATTTGGGAAATTACGAAAATGGCCCAAAACGTCTGAAAATCACGATACGCGATCGAAACACCAAACCAAAGCTCGCAACATGAATAATAACATTAAATGAACTTACGAGAAACTCGAAACGACAGTTTCGGACGAGATTCGCAAGAATCGCACTCAAGTGCGGAAAAGTCGCTAAAAAGCTCGGAACTCAACAAACCGATACCGAAACGAACTCGGATGACAAAAAGTGCAGAATTAATCATTCTCGAAATGACGAAACGGTCATGAGCGAGTCGTCAAAATGGACTCCGGCTAAAAAAGAAATTTACCGAAAAATCGAAAATTGCGGATATTACATTCTACCCTCCTTAAAAGAAGTTTCGTCCCGAAACTTAAAACAAGTAGGGAGAAGCAATATCCCGCAAGGAAAACTCAATGAGATACGCAAGGAAACGCGTAACTTACGCCCATCGACGAAACGTTACAAGCAACGCAAAGGAATATACGGCGTGAAAACACGCTCCACGACGACCAACACAACGCCGCCGTTAGGGATATAATAAAACCAACAAGTGACAAGCGTCATCAACTGGATAATACAATCAAGTCAATTATCCGAACAAACACAAAACACAACGGACGAAAATCAGTAAGATTGACCAACCCAACAGTACATCAATCAAAACGCGAGCCAATCGCTGAACAAATACGGACTTCCACCGCCCAAGGGTTGGAAGATCGAAAACGAGACTAATTTTCCGAACTTGAAAAGGTCACAACGATATATAGATCAATTTGGGACAATATCAGAACTCGCTCGAATGACAAAGGTGAGAAACAACACTGTGTCGAAGCATCAACGAACACAGTCGAGTCGATACGGTTGGACGAAACAGAAGAGAAAGAAAGAAAAATGCGGGTATTACATCATATCACATTTAAAAGAGGTTTCGTCCCGAAACCTAAACAACGAGAGCGAAGTGCTGGAATAGCAACCTTCCCGACCATATCCTCTTGGTCCACATCCGATCTTCATGGCCATTAGTATCGTGGTCACGACTGCGTCCTCTGCCCATCGGCATACTAAGTGGATTCCCACTCAATACGATTGCACAACTTCGCAAAATATTATACTAAAGTACCAACTCAGCACGACATATCACATAAGGTAACCAATAACAACTCGAAAAGAAAATCCACGAGGTATCCTTTTAAAGGAAATCTTTTGAAAATCCTTGGATTTGTATATCTATTTAAAATAAACTTTAAAAGTACTTTTGGTACCTCGGGTTGTTTCATCAAAACTTGCAAACAACATACTTTAACCGTCTCATTTGAAATCATTTGAAGTCATCATGCCTCTACGTATCATCATCACCGTTAACAACTAACAAGTTAACCATGCAAGATCATCAAATCATTCTTACATACTCTAACATTTCCAATTCCGAGTTTGAACTTTACATCGAGTGAGATTTTTCATCTTTCACTATATATTTTTTAAAATAAAAATCGCATTGGTTTTTGAAATAAAATATTTTTATGGTGTGAAAGATTTTTGAAAATCATTCACTCGAATTATTTGAAAATGCAACAATACATTAAAATTATTTTCGAAAATTATCCCAACACTTCACAAACATCAACGACGGTAATATTTTACAAAATGTTCAAGGTACTTTAAAACAACTCATTCAAATACCGTCGAGGTTTTATTTGAGAATCCTAGGCCGGCTCGCAAATTTCAAACAATTTCCAAAGTTCATACAAAGCCGCCGGCTAATCGCACTTGCACAAACTTATGAAAGTTTTAGAAAAGCGTGTTCGAACACACTTGCAGCAGACATAATTTATCAATTCATCAAACACAATCAAATATCACCTAGCAATACGAAAAGTCTTAACACACATTCACGCACTTGCTTGTTATCACTAGACACCACGTAGAGAATACAACTACAGTGATTGGCCGCAAAAGTTAGACCTAACGGCTATAATGCGGTTCCATAGCCTCTGCCCAGATCGACTAACGCTCGCTACAACACATATTTAGCGTGCGCTACCCATGCCGCATTAGCGCGCGCTTACCACACTTAGCGTGCGCTAACGGTTCTATTTTAGCAACATGATTGCGAACATATATACGACATTACTGGAATCGAAGGTCACAATTAAACAACAACAATATTCGAATCTCAAAGCCATCGATTCACATAATTACAACACTTCATGAGCAACCATCAAAAGGCAATTGTCATTCAAAACCGAAAAATTAAAAGCAAGGGTCACGTCTTGAGTATATTTTGTAGAACTCATTTGAGTTCAAAACTCGTGTTTTGAAAACTTATAGTACACAGTGGAAAAGAATTATCAATAATTCGAGTTTTCAGAACTTACAGCCTTGTGGTCAACATACGAAAATCAACTTTTTCCTCCCTTGGAGGGCATTTTAAAAATTTTACGTGACTCCACGAAAGGATTCGAAAACTTAAAATTCCAAGGTTTATACTCTTGCAAGAAAAATGATTTATACAAAGATACATTCAGCAATATCATTCTACATTTTAGCGCAAGACGGGAATCAACAAATATATGTCACTTACTCACGATGCACCTTCAAATATTAACTACATAACACAAAATCACACAGGCCCGTATAGCTCGTGGTACAACATGTAGTAGGGAGACTTACATCCACAGATCGCACGAAGATGATGGCTGCACCCCGATACTAATCACGGCCGACATTCCAAACGACGCGTCGCGACACTGTTAGGAATATGCCCACGAATGCCACTCAGGGGATGAGAGAGTAAGGGCATTATACTTGAAATTATGGAATAATTAATAAAAAGGCAATACGATTCATTCACTGTTTATTGTATTTCAATTGCATTCTTGACTTGGTAAACATTGAAGTGAAGTCCATGTAAATAAATCGAACATTCCATTCTCGTTATGGGATAAGAGAAAATGTACTGGAAGTGTTTAAAGTTTATTTACGTAAATTGTTCGCAAGTCAATAAACTTAAAATGGGCATTAAGTTTTAATATGACTTGTATAACTGATGCTAGGACGTGTGCACGTCTTGATAGCATAGTTATAAGTATATTGGTGGGGCCTGTATACTCGAACACGACTCATACTCGATTCAGTCACACGGTATTCACTCTCGGAGAGTCGATGACGAATCGAAAGGTTGTGATAGTATACGTGGACCTTTGACTTGAGGGTTCAGTAGAAGATGTGCCTGTGACGTTTAGTTTGTCATTAGAGTAGTTAGACTCGTTTGCTTAATTGCTGAGTCGACCTCGAAGTGCGGACTATACGGGCAGGTAGCAGTCTTTACTGTACGCCAAGAAAGGATTCTATCTCCTGTTAGTGAGCAGGCGAATGTCCTATACGGTTAATGGCAAATAAGATCATAAGTCATTCTGATATAGTCGTATTAGATACACTATTAATCAGTCGGTCTTGATTTGCATTAACACATGTATAGAGTTTAGTCAACAGTAGGGTTTGACTTTACCGTGACCCGAAGACTTGACCGGGACATCTGATGAAGGGTCTATACGTATATAGTATTCACGACATAATGGTTCTGGAATGATCCCTTCATTCGTTCTCAGTCGGGGTTTACAGTGCGGCCCGCTAGGCTGGCTAAGTGCTGCCCGCACTCATTGGTTCCTCCCAATGCCGGCTGAGACGGACCTACGGAGTCGCGCATCATGAGCGTTGACGGATAAATGTGAATTTATTATCTCTCTATTAATATTAGATATTGGATATCTAATTATGATTTATTGGATAAATCAAATATCGGTCTTATGAATTTAAATTAAGTTACCGGGTAATTAATTTAATTCATAAATTATATTTCTTAGAGAAATATATATTTGTATTTGATATAATTAAATGGCACCTTAGACTTGGTCATGTTGGTCACACCAAGGTTCAGAAAATGGAAAAAGATGGACTTTTAAGTCCATTGTGTGTAGAACCCTATCCAACTTGTGAATCTTGCCTTAGAGGCAAAATGACTAAGTTCCCTTTCACAGGGACTTTTGAAAGGGCTGCCGATAAACTTGGATTGGTGCATACCGATGTTTGTGGTGCTTTAGAAGTAGCCCGAGATGGATATCAATATTTCATAACGGTCATAGATGATCATACTAGGTATGGGAATGTGTACTTAATGAAACATAAATCTGAAGCCTATGCTAAATTCAAAGAATTTAAGGCCCTAGTTGAAAAACAAACTGGATGTCATATCAAAGCACTTCGGTCGGACCGAGGTGGCGAATATATGAGCACTGAGTTTGATGAGTTCCTTAAGGAACATGGAATAGTTTCACAATTCACGCCTGCAGGAACCCCACAGTTAAATGGTGTTTCAGAAAGGAGAAATCGGACTTTGTTGGACATGGTTCGCTCCATGTTAAATTACATTGATTTACCTATTTACCTGTGGAGGTATGCCTTACTAACCGCTGCCTATATCCTAAATAGATGTCCTTCCAAATTTGTTCCTATCACTCCGCATGAGATGTGGAAGGGTAAGAAACCAAGCCTTAATCACATAAGGATTTGGGGATGTCCAAATTTATGTCAAAAAGGCTAAGGTGGACAAACTGGAAGCGAGGTCCATAAAAGGACGTTTCATAGGATACCCAGAGGACTCGATAGGTTATCTATTCTACATGCCAGAAGACCATAGGGCCGTTGTGGCATTACAAGCGCACTTCCTTGAGGATGAATTCATTCAGGAGGGTGGCTCGGGTAGAAATATCTCTTTGGAAGAGCATAATGAAACTCCTAAGGAGACATCTGATCAGGGATCAAGAACCGAACCTATTGTAACACAACATCCACTTCAAAGGTCTGATAGGGTATCTCACTTACCTGAGAGGTATGGCTATACACATGTCGAGGAACTGGGTCTCCACGACACACCTGATAGCAGTGAAAACGACCCTGTCACCTATGACCAAGCGATAGTGGATGTAGACTCTGATAAATGGCAAGAAGCAATGGAAGCTGAGATAGACTCGATGCATACCAATCATGTCTGGACTCTAGTAGATCTTCCAACTGGCATGAGGACTATTGGAAATAAATGGATCTATAAGAGAAAGGCGATGGGGATGGCAAGGTTGATGCCTATAAGGCCGGGCTTGTGGCAAAGGGTTATACCCGAAGGGAAGGAATCGATTATCATGATACCTTCTCGCCCGTAGCTATGGTAAAGTCGATTCGCATGATGCTTGCCATTGCCTATTATGATTATGAAATATGGCAAATGGATGTCAAAACGGCTTTTCTAAATGGATACCTCGAGGAGGAAATCTATATGGAATGACCTAAAGGTTTTGTGTCCAAAGCTAATATTCATAAAGTGTGTAAGCCGCAACGAGCCATTTATGGTGCGAAGCAAGCTTCTCGGAGTTGGAACCTTCGATTTGTGAAGCGATTAAGGACTTTGACTTGAACGAAATGAGGAGGAACCGTGTGTTTACAAAAAGATCGATGGGAGCAACATTGCATTCTTAGTACTATATGTAGATGATATTCTACTTATAGGAAATAACATAGCAATGCTCAAAGACCGTGAAAGCTTGGCTTTCTAAAACGTTCTCCATGAAAGACTTGGGAGAAGCTTCCTATATTCTAGGGATCCGTCTTTACAGAGATAGACCACGAAGAATGATAGGACTTTCCCAAGCCCTTTATATCGATAAAATCCTGAGAAGATTCAAGATGGATGAATCTAAAAGAGGGTTCCTTCCCATGCGACATGAAATTCATCTCACCACGAAAATGTGTCCTCAAAGTGAGGAAGACAAGAGAGAGATGAGTAAGGTACCCTATGCCTCGGCAGTGGGTAGCCTCATGTACGCTATGTTGTGTACGAGACCAGACTTAGCCTACGCTGTGAGTATGGTAAGTCGATTTCAAGCAAACTCGGGAAGGGAACATTGGACTGCCGTAAACAACATTCTTAAGTACTTAAGAAGAACTAGAGATTTAGTTCTTACTTATGGTGGTGGAGAACTGAAGGTGATTGGATTCACCGATTCTGATTTTCAAGGAGACAATGACGACTCTAAGTCGACATCTGGGTATTTATTTACTCTCAATGGAGGAGCAGTATCTTGGAGAAGCTCCAAGCAAACCGCTACTGCAGATTCCACCTGCCAAGCAGAGTATCAAGCTGCCTCAGAGGCTAGCAAAGAAGCATTTTGGATGCAGAAGTTTATACAAGAACTTCAAGTGGTGCCTAACGCGGAGTCGCCTATATCACTATTCTGTGATAATGATGGAGCTGTCGCCCAAGCCAAGGAGTCGAGGGCTCACCACAACACCAAGCATATAGAGAGAAAGTACCACATCGTTCGAGATATGGTGGAAAAAGGATATGTTTCATTGGAAAGAGTAGACTCAGAAGACAATGTCTCTGACCCGCTGACTAAGCCATTATCTCAGGCTGTCTTACAAAAAGACATCTGAAGAACATGGGTATTGGATACCATGATGTGTGGCATTGAGTGCAAGTGGGAGATTGTTAGGAATATGCCCTCGAATTCCACTCAGGGGATGAGAGAGTAAGGGCATTATACTTGAAATTATGGAATAATTAATAAAAAGGCAATACGATTCATTCACTGATTATTGTATTTCAATTGCATTCTTGACTTGGTAAACATTGAAGTGAAGTCCATGTAAATAAATCGAACATTCCATTCTCGTTATGGGATAAGAGAAAATGTACTGGAAGTGTTTAAAGTTTATTTACGTAAATTGTTCGCAAGTCAATAAACTTAAAATGGGCATTAAGTTTTAATATGACTTGTATAACTGATGTTAGGACGTGTGCACGTCTTGATAGCATAGTTATAAGTATATTGGTGGGGCCAGTATACTCGAACACGACTCATACTCGATTCAGTCACATGGTATTCACTCTCGGAGAGTCGATGACGAATCGAAAGGTTGTGATAGTATACGTGGACCTTTGACTTGAGGGTTCAGTAGAAGATGTGCCTGTGACGTTTAGTTTGTCATTAGAGTAGTTAGACTCATTTGCTTAATTGCTGAGTCGACCTCGAAGTGCGGACTATACGGGCGGTGTGATCTTTATTATGCGCCAAGAAAGGATTCTATCTCTGTTAGTGAGCAGCGAATGTCCTATACGGTTAATGGCAAATAAGATCATAAGTCTTTGGCAAAGTATTACGATATAGTCGTATTAGATACACTATTAATCGATCGGTCTTGATTTGCATTAATACATGTATAGAGTTTAGTCAACAGTAGGGTTTGACTTTACCGTGACCGAAGACTTGACCGGGACATCGATGAAGGGTCTATATGTATATAGTATTCACGATATAATGGTTACGGAATGATCCCTTCATTCGTTCTCGATCGGGGGTTTACTGATGCGGCCGCTAAGTGGCTAAGTCTTGCCGCACTCATTAGTTCCTCCCAATGCCGGTGAGACGGACCTACGAGTCGCGCATCGGGAGCGTTGACGGATAAATGTGAATTTATTATCTCTCTATTAATATTAGATATTGGATATCTAATTATGATTTATTGGATAAATCAAATATCGGTCTTATTAATTTAAATTAAGTTTCCTTGTTATAAATTTAATTCATAAATTATATTTCTTAGAGAAATATATATTTGTATTTGATATAATTAATTAATTATATTAATTAATTAATATAAATACATTGATGATTAAAAGGAGTGTATTTAACGGAGTCGTTTGACGAACGTCCGGTACACGAGCCGAGTGGCTCGGCTCGTTTTCTAGGAAACTTCCTTGTGGCCACCCACTCCTCATGGCATGGCATGATCTTGCATGTGTGTGGGAACTCACTTAGAGTTGAGATTCCCACATAATTGTGAATGATAGTTGTAAAGGAATAATTATTCCTTTATAATATATATATATATATCATTACATTATAAATGATGAGATGAGATAACTACAAAAACAACTCATACTCATTCATGGAGAGCTGCCTGCCGTGAGAGTAAAGTGAGGAGAGAGAGAAATTTTTCTTTTCTATATTTTTCATCTTAGAGGTGTTATAAAAGTTAAGAAAAATTGAGAGAAAAAATTCCTACGAGTTCCCTAGCCGTGTTCTTGGAGAACGGAGTCTCGTCAAAATTTTTCCGGGCAACTTCCGACGCGTGTGAAGTAGAGGCTTCGAACTTTCGGTGCTTGGAACAAAGGGATTTCGTGTTCGGGACGAGGTTCGTGATCGTCATCCAATTTTACGAAGAATTATTTCAAAGGCTTCAAGGGTATGATCTTTATCTTCGTATTTATTTTTCGTATATACGTTACTTGATCGATCCTGTTTGGGATTCGTATTTATTTCCGCTGCGTATTTCGTTTTATTTTCGGGATCTAAATAGACACGACATCAGTCAGACTCAATCTGACAAGACAAGACCCAACAATACACGACTGGACCCGACAGCCTAGGTTTCCGCAACCTAAGCTCCGATACCATAAATGTAACACCCCGCATCGAACAGAATATTACACGCCGCAGACCCTCTCCGTGAGGATCCACCAGGCTAGACATCAAAACAACACATTACATTACATACCGACGAATCAAAATAACGAACCAATAGACCGATTTGGTCTGTCGTCACTGACTTACAAATCAAAATACATAAACTCATCCAGACTCATACCCATGCAAGGGTAAAATACTCGCAACAATGAACAATAAGACAACGGAAAAGACAATACAATGGACTCACTAATCGAACCCAAAGCGGCCTTCGTGTGATTAGTATCATTCGTCTTTCATCATCCCTCGTACCGATCTGTGTCTTGCTCCCGAAAACTGCATGTGCACGGACACAATCTGAGATATCCACCCCGATTACTCGGGGTTAGCAAACTCCACTGTTTCGCTAGTGCAAGTATAAAGTGCAAATACGAGCCATACACAACACATTCCGAGAATACAACGAAAGACTTCCCGAGATATATTTAGTTAAAAATAGTTCAAGTCTTGAAAGTAGAAACGAAGCAAGTAAGCACTTTGAAAACATTTCCAAATCTCAGGAGTTTTGAAAACATTAGAAGTTGAAAAGTTCTTAATTCCTCGAAAGTCATTTAGGGTCACAACCCCAAAGTTCATTTTCCAAAATGCAAATCCGTTAACAAAACGCGGGGTCCACGACCCAACCATTACGGTCACAAAACACAGGGTCCACGACCCGATCATCCACTTCAATTCACTTACAAGGACACATTACACATAACACATTATTCCTATGCCATTCTAGCCAAACACCAAGACTCGATATATAATGTATCTCGACCCCGAGCGCAAAGCATTGTGATACCCCAAACTAGGCGGATATTACAGTGCCGTGAATCCCCGACTGGGACCCACCAGGCGAATGAAAATGATGAATTAAATAATATAATTGTAGTACCGAACCACATTATATTACCAAGTACTCCGATGAGGAGTTTAAGTACAACACACCAGGATAATACCGAATACTAGTATATTTTATATGAAGATAAAATACACCACTCTGAATAAATAGACATCTCAAACGGAATTTGCAGCGGAAAATACAAATGACGGAAATAATTGAAATGACTGAAAATGACTGAACAAACGGAATGACTGGGGCCCCCTACTAGTATCACTGGGACTCGTCGCCGTCAACATGCTCTTCCCGCGCCTTTGCCTTGCCGTGACCTGAAAACAAAATCCCCCAATGGGGTCAGTTACACAGAACAACAATCCTCAAGGGTTGAAATTACACAATCATGAATTAACTGAAGTTATGAAATATTATTAATTATGAATTACGCTGAAGAGGAGTACCATAGTATGCCCGTAGTGTTCTGTGCGAGTGTACAAGACGAATGACCGGACACACCCGTCCTTGTACCTAATTAGTCTCACGGTGTAACGCTTTCCCGTGTGCACGGTCCAGTGTATCGGTGAACCCAATACACAACCATCGTGTGCCCGACTAAAAATTCCACACAGCCACACCCGGCCACGCAATATGAACCCGGAAGGTCACATGAACGAGGATGATCATGATGAATATCAATGAATAATAATTAGACAAGGCCAAGATGACTCACCGATATGAAAGTAATAGTGACGTGATTGATAACCCAATGAAATGATTTGGAACCGTCGTTCCTCGTGAATGAAATGATTATTCGACAATTACAAGTCTCAAAATGATTATTATTATGATGGATGAATTATGATTATGAACAATCAACAACAAAAGGAATGAGTATCCTTTTAACCGAGTAAGATTTAACTTACACAATACCGATGAAGAATGTCTGTCCACGAACAACGTCCTAACCAAGATACCGGTCGCTCGAACAACCTTGAATAACAATAATTACCAACAATTGCTCAATACACGAATCAAACAACAAAACACGACTAACCCAAATGTCGAAACAACGATAATCAAACTCATAGGGGAATTCTAACGAATACATAACCAACCACATAACTTCGGAGATATCCAATCCCGAATATGTCGAAACCCACACCAAAATGAGTATTTCGAACTAACAAAACACTTCAATGATATCAATAATCCAATAGGAATCCATAATTCTTGATTACAACAACATCAATCGGAAAATCCCCAATTAACCGAAGTCAACCCCAAGGGTTCTTGAAATAATTCCGAAAATAACCATTAAATCCGTAGGAATATATTTATCCAAGGTAGATAATCCATAACTAACATATTCCAATGATAATCCAAGCTTACACGAAGAAATCGGAAGGAAAACCCAAAAATCCGAAATTCTAGATCCAAGAATTTAATACCTTTGATTCGATGTTTTGGAGATGATGAAGTGATGATTAATCCAACTCAAAGACTTGAAGATGATGATTGATGATTACACCTTGAAGAATACTCTCTAAATCACCCAAATCGCCAAGAACCGACGAGAGAAAGAGAAATAGATGACAAATGACGAAGTCTGACTAAACTGTCCAATTTATAGCCAGTCCAGGTTAGCGTGCGCTAGCCCTTGTGCGTAGCGTGCGCTAACGAGTAATTTGGGTAGTCCAGTACCCACTGTCCGAACACGGTAGCGCGCGCTACGTACCTTTTTGTAGCGTGCGCTATGGCCATACTACTAGCGTACGTTAATACTCATAGTTAGCGTGCGCTAACGAATAATTCGATGCCCAGTACTGGAGTCCAGAAACTGCCTGTTCTCTGATCTGGCCTCGATAGCGTGCGCTACAACCATTATTTAGCGTGCGCTATACAATCAGTTGCGTACGCTAAAAACAACACATAGCGTGCGCTATGAATAAATCGATGCGATCCGGTAGCCACCGGACTCAATCGATCATCCTTAGCGCGCGCTACACCACATATTAGCGTGCGCTACTACAACTCACTAGCGCGCTACTTACCATTCGTAGCGTGCGCTGCCTGCTCACTGCGGTCCGGTACCTTACGGATGCGATCGGTAACCTTAGCGTGCGCTAAAGCTGAGTGGTAGCGTGCGCTACCTATACCCAATTAGCGTACGCTAAAAGGAGTACGTAGCGTGCGCTACTTCTCACGCGCAGCTCGCAACGAAAATGACAATGATGATGAACACGACACGAAACTCCAATCAGATTAGTGATGAATGACGATTGATACACGATACAATTACTCTGAATGATGAATACCATGACTGAATCTGAGTGACAAATGATTAATAATGAGTGAAAATTACTGAGTATCAATTACTGAATGATAAATACTGAATGATAATTACTGAATTATAACCGGGTATTACATACACCCCCCCCTTAAAAGAGTTTCGTCCCCGAAACTAAGGGTCAAACAACTCGGGATAACTCTCCCGCATACTATCCTCGGTTTCCCAAGTAGCCTCTTCGACTCCGTGTCTAGACCACTGAATTTTAACCAAAGGAATCGTCTTATTCCTCAACTGTTTGATTCGTCGTTCTAAAACTCGCATAGGACGCTCCTCATATGAATGATCGTCGGCGATCTCGATTTCGTCGAACTGAAGTATGTGACTCGGGTCGGCAATATACTTCCGTAGCTGAGAGACATGAAACACATTATAAATTCGGCTCAACGCCGGAGGTAAAGCCAATCGATAAGCTAACTCGCCTACTCGATCCAAAATCTCAAACGGTCCAATGAATCTCGGACTCAACTTTCCCCTCTTCCCAAAACGGAAGATACCACGACTCGGGGATATCTTGACCAACACATGGTCACCAGTGAACTCTAATGGTCGACGACGGTTATCTGCGTATGATTTCTGTCGACTCTGAGCGGTCAACAAACGACTCCTGATCAAAGCTACCTTCTCACGGGCGGCTATAAGCATATCGGGCTCGGTGCCGATTGATTCTGATAAGTCGTCCCAACACAACGGAGATCGACAACGACGACCATACAAGGCCTCGTAAGGTGCCATCTTGATCGAAGCATGCCAACTATTATTATACGTGAACTCGATCAATGGTAGTTGGGCTTCCCAATCGTCTTTCCAATCGAGGACGCATGCCCTCAACATGTCCTCTAATGTCTGAATGGTCCTCTCTGATTGTCCGTCGGACTGAGGATGAAAAGTGGTACTGAGATTAAGCTGAGTTCCCATGGCACGATGAACTGATTTCCAAAAATGAGACACAAACCGTCCGTCACGATCGGAAACGATACTTTTAGGAGTACCGTGAAGTCTCACTATCTCTTTGATGAAAAGCTGGGCAAGTCTCTCGGGACCCCACGTATCCTTGATCTCAAGGAAATGAGCTGATTAAGTTAAGCGGTCCACGATCACCCAGATCGTATTTATGCCACGACGACTCATCGGCAAACTCGTGATGAAATCCATAGAAATGTCTTCCCACTTCCATTCGGGAATAGGAAGAGGTTTCAGCATACCCGCCGGTCGCTGATGTTCAATCTTAACTTGTTGACAGGTTAAGCATCTCGAAACAAATTCTGCGACTTCTCGCTTCATATTACTCCACCAGTAATTTTGTTTCAAGTCCTTGTACATATTGCTAGACCCCGGATGAACAGAATAAGGGGTAGCATGAGCTTCTTTTAAGATCGAGTTTTTCAACTCGTCATTCGCCGGTACGCACAATCGATTCTTAAACCGCAAAAGTCCATCCTCGTGGACCACAAATCCAGGGGCTTTCCCCTGAGCCACATCCTCTCGGATGCGCAACAATGATGGGTCTGAACCCTGATTCTCTCGAATTGCCTCCTCGAGTGACGATGAAATCTCTAACATACAAAGCTGCCCCTGAACTCGCTGAAGCCAGACCTCGATCTCGGGTCTAAGCAATTCCTGCTGAAGCTCCTTCTGAATTGTTAAACGGGCAAGCATCTGCTCCTGAACGGACTTACGACTCAAGGCGTCGGCGACGACATTCGCCTTGCCCGGGTGATAGAGGATCTCGATATCATAATCTTTGATTAATTCCAACCACCGTCTCTGACGCATATTTAACTCCTTCTGATTAAATATATACTTTAAACTCTTATGATCGGTGAATATCTGACAGGTGACGCCATAAAGGTAATGACGCCAAATCTTTAAGGCGAACACCACAGCTGCTAGCTCCAGGTCGTGGGTCGGATAATTAACCTCGTAAGGTCTCAATTGCCGTGAAGCATAGGCAATAACTTTCCCGTTCTGCATGAGTACACATCCGAGACCCTGTCCGGACGCATCACTATAAACCACAAATCCTTCCGTCCCCTACGGCAAGGAAAGTACAGGTGCTGACATTAACCGGCTCTTGAGTTCCTCAAAACTCCGCTGACACGCGTCGGACCACGTGTATTTCTTATCCTTCCGCAATAAGTTCATCAAGGGTTGAGCGATTTTAGAAAATCCTTCCACAAATCGCCGATAATAACCCGCTAATCCGAGGAAACTTCGGATTTCCTTAACGCTCTTCGGAGGTAGCCAATCTCGAATAGCCTCCGTCTTCTGAGGGTCGACACGAACTCCGTCTGATGAAATTACATGTCCGAGAAAAGTCACTTCGGACATCCAGAACTCACATTTGGAGAACTTCCCATAAAGTTGTTCTCGTCTCAACACGTCGAGCACTTGATGAAGGTGAAACTCGTATTCCTCCCGGTCACGAGAATAAATCAAAATGTCATCGATGAAGACAACAACAAACTGATCCAAAAAGTCGATGAAAACCCGATTCATTAATTCCATGAATACCGCAGGTGCATTAGTCAATCCAAACGGCATAACCACAAACTCATAATGACCATAGCGTGTTCGAAACGCCGTCCTCGCGATGTCCGACTCTCGGATCCGCAACTGATGATATCCAGACCTTAAGTCGATCTTGGAAAATACTGAAGCTCCCTGAAGTTGATCTAAGAGATCATCAATACGGGGTAAGGGATACTTATTCTTGATCGTCACCCTGTTCAACTCCCGATAATCAATACATAAGCGGAAAGAACCATCCTTCTTCTTGACAAACAACACTGGTGCTCCCCACGGGGATGCACTCGGTCGAATATAACCTTTCTCGAACAACTCCTCAAGTTGGTTCTTTAATTCCTGCATTTCGGTCGGGGCCATTCGGTATGGTGCCTTCGATATCGGGGACGTACCAGGCTCCAACTCAATCGTGAATTCCACATCCCTCTGTGGAGGCAAACCAGGTAACTCGTCTGGAAAAACATCGGCATATTCCCTCACCACCGGAATATCCATTAACATTACTGATGACTTCTCGATTTTGGCCATATAGCACCAATAACCGACACATCCTTGATTGAGTAACCTTACTGCTTTCATCGAATTAATGACCTTACCAGAACAGCCGGGATTACCTCCCTGAAACACACATTCAACCCCATCGTCTGAAATGATAGTGACCATACGCTTACGGACACTAATGATGGCATCATGACGATCCATCCAATCAATACCCAAGATGATGTCGTCCCTCGGCAAATCTACCACGATTAGGTCCGCTGGCCATACACGACCATGAAACTGAATCGGACAATTCTGAATCTCACGATTACCGATAATTCGTCTACCATCAGGTAGGCCAATGACATAAGGCTCACAACTAGTAGCACTACCCAGACGTAGTCTACTCAAACATGACTCGGAAATGAATGAATGTGATGCACCAGTATCAAAAAGGGTACACACAGGTTGAGATAGAATATAGAGTGTACCTGAGATCATTCGGGCCTCTGGATCATCGATCTTCTTCATCTCATAAATCCAGGGCTTGCTAGTCCCGGCGCCGGACGCTCCCATCTGCTGGCTAAAAGCTCCACCTTTAGTCGCTCCTGTCATTTTAAACGACGCTGAATGAGTGGCCTGATTCTGAACGGCTGACTGCTTAGGTGCCTGAGATGACGTCTGAGTAGGTTTGGAGTCCCTACGGCAAAAACGGGCCTTATGCCCAGCAATCCCACAATTATGACACGTGATAGTCTGCCTCGGACACTTGGTACTGAGGTGACCAAGTTCCCCGCAGTTATAACAGGTGATGGCCGAACTGGCCGCTCGAGACTGAGATTCCGCGGGTTTAGACGACACAGGAGGTCGCTCGAAAGCAGAGCCCGCACGGGGTTTCTTGAAAGTTGTCCACCGCCTTGATCGATTACGATTCTTCGATTTCTTGCTAGCGCAGAAGGTTGCCGCTTAGCAATTTCCTTAGCAAGAAGCTCGTAGGTGAGAGCTTTCAATGAATTCGCCAACGTGGTGCAATTATGATTAAGCAACTGAAGTCTCATACGGGGTTTCACCTCTTGTGAAATACTTGATTTTATCCGCTTGAATGAATGATGGATGAGGCGAAAGGAAGGAGTTCTGAAATTTCTCGGCAATGGCGAGAACATCCTCGTCTGCCGAGGGGTCGGGGTGAGCAATTCTGATACTTGGACTCTCCGAGTGGGGCCGGATAATACCTCTCCATCATGAGAGTCTTGAATCGAGCCCAAGTACATGACCCTTCGGTGGGCTTCAACGATAACCACCAAGAATGTGCGCTCTTACCCTGTAGTAAGCCGCAACAGACACTTTGTGTCCCTCGGGACACTCTACCATAGCAAACAGCTTCTCGAAATGCTCGAGCCAATGAATGATATCTGCCGGCTCGGGCGAGCCCTCAAAAGTAGGTGGCCTCAAGCGAGAGATATCACCGATGATATTACTCACATTCCTCTCTTGCCTCGAGGTGGCGGCGGAGGAGCCTGTTGATTTTGATTGACGGAGTTATGCATCGTCTCCATCAACCGAGCCATCTACGCCATTTGGGCCATCATGCCCTGCATAAAAGCGAAGGGTCAACCCGGACACCCTCTGACCGAGCCGTGTCCTGCACGACTCCCGATAGTGAATGATCGCGTCCATGTGAATGAGTGGCGCGCCGCCGCCGATGAATTAGCATTATTCCTCGCGTTTGCACGTGTATTCACACGAGCCTCGGGATTCGGCTCGCCCACGGCCTCGTCCTCCACGCCCTCGCCACCCTTTCCATATCAAGTGGAAAGTCATATGATGATTATATATCTCGCATGAGTATCACATTATGATTATATTATGAAATGATGAAAATGAGCATACGCGCTCAAATACAACATTACATGAATGATTAATTGACGTGACATGATTATCTCGATGAAGTTATCAAATGATTATCTTGAATGAGTTAACAAGATTAATGATTTGATCTTCCCGATCAACAATCAATAATGAAATGAATTGAGTGATTAATGAGTTAACTCGACCGGCCCCGGTCAAAGTGACAATGATGATTGAGGATTGTTAACTGATGAATTATGAATAAATGATTAATGCCAGAAATTATACCATGGCATTAGAAATCTTACAGTTCTTGGTCTGATTGGCTCGGCATTTGCACAGGTCACACGTGACGCGAAAGTCCAATGATACTAGTCCGATGACGTTGATTTCAAATGAGACATGACTTGGAGGGTAGTATTCAAAACCACGCTCCGATACCAACTCTGTAACACCCCAAACTAGGCGGATATTACGGTCGTGAATCCCCGACGGGACCCACCAAAGTAATGAAAATGATGAATTAAATAATATAATTGTAGTACCGAACCACATTATATTACCAAGTACTCCGATGAGGAGTTTAAGTACAACACACCAGGATAATACCGAATACTAGTATATTTTATATGAAGATAAAATATACCACTCTGAATAAATAGACATCTCAAACGGAATTTGCAGCGGAAAATACAAATGACGGAAATAATTGAAATGACTGAAAATGACTGAACAAACGGAATGACTGGGGACCCCTACTAGTATCACTGGGACTCGTCGCCGTCAACATGCTCTTCCCGCGCCTTTGCCTTGCCGTGACCTGAAAACAAAATCCCCAACGGGGCCGCCATACGTAACAACAATCCTCAGGGGTTGAAATTACACAATCATGAATTAACTGAAGTTATGAAATATTCTTAATTATGAATTACGCTGAAGAGGAGTACCATAGTACGCCCGTAGTGTTCTGTGCGAGTGTACAAGATGAATGACCGGACACACCCGTCCTTGTACCTAATTAGTCTCACGGTGTAACGATTTCCCGTGTGCACGGTCCAGTGTATCGGTGAACCCAATACACAACCATCGTGTGCCCGACTAAAAATTCCACACAGCCACACCCGGCCACGCAATATGAACCCGGAAGGTCACATGAACGAGGATGACCATGATGAATATCAATGAATAATAATTAGACAAGGCCAAGATGACTAACCGATATGAAAGTAATAGTGACGTGATTGATAACCCAATGAAATGATTTGGAACCGTCGTTCCTCGTGAATGAAATGATTATTCGACAATTACAAGTCTCAAAATGATTATTATTATGATGGATGAATTATGATTATGAACAATCAACAACAAAAGGAATGAGTATCCTTTTAACCGAGTAAGATTTAACTTACACAATACCGATGAAGAATGTCCGTCCACGAACAACGTCCTAACCAAGATACCGGTCGCTCAAACAACCTTGAATAACAATAATTACCAACAATTGCTCAATACACGAATCAAACAACAAAACACGACTAACCCAAATGTCGAAACAACGATAATCAAACTCATAGGGGCATTCTAACGAATACATAACCAACCACATAACTTCGGAGATATCCAATCCCGAATATGTCGAAACCCACACCAAAATGAGTATTTCGAACTAACAAAACACTTCAATGATATCAATAATCCAATAGGAATCCATAATTCTTGATTACAACAACATCAATCGGAAAATCCCCAATTAACCGAAGTCAACCCCAAGGGTTCTTGAAATAATTCCGAAAATAACCATTAAATCCGTAGGAATATATTTATCCAAGGTAGATAATCCATAACTAACATATTCCAATGATAATCCAAGCTTACACGAAGAAATCGGAAGGAAAACCCAAAAATCCGAAATTCTAGATCCAAGAATTTAATACCTTTGATTCGATGTTTTGGAGATGATGAAGTGATGATTAATCCAACTCAAAGACTTGAAGATGATGATTGATGATTACACCTTGAAGAATACTCTCTAAATCGCCCAAATCGCCAAGAACCGACGAGAGAAAGAGAAATAGATGACAAATGACGAAGTCTGACTAAACTGTCCAATTTATAGCCAGTCCAGGTTAGCGTGCGCTAGCCCTTGTGCGTAGCGTGCGCTAACGAGTAATTTGGGTAGTCCAGTACCCACTGTCCGAACACGGTAGCGCGCGCTACGTACCTTTTTGTAGCGTGCGCTACGGCCATACTACTAGCGTACGTTAATACTCATAGTTAGCGTGCGCTAACGAATAATTCGATGCCCGATCTTGAGTCCGTAAATCGCTGTTTCTCTCGATCCGCCTCGAGAAGTGCGCCACAACCATTATTTAGCGTGCGCTATACAATCGGTTGCGTACGCTAAAAACAACACATAGCGTGCGCTATGAATAAATCCAGTGCAGTCCAGTAGCCACTGGACTCAATCTGATCTGTCCTTAGCGCGCGCTACACCACATATTAGCGTGCGCTACTAAAACTCACTAGCGCGCGCTACTTACCATTCGTAGCGTGCGCTACTTATAACTCACCTGCAGTCCAGTACCTTCTGGACTGCAGTCAGGGTAACCTTAGCGTGCGCTAAAGCTGAGTGGTAGCGTGCGCTACCTATACCCAATTAGCGTACGCTAAAAGGAGTACGTAGCGTGCGCTACTCCTCACGCGCATCTCGCAACGAAAATGACAATGATGATGAACACGACACGAAACTCCAATCAGATTAGTGATGAATGACGATTGATACACGATACAATTACTCTGAATGATGAATACCATGACTGAATCTGAGTGATAAATGATTAATAATGAGTGAAAATTACTGAGTATCAATTACTGAATGATAAATACTGAATGATAATTACTGAATTATAACCGGGTATTACAGTCCACGACCCGATCATCCACTTCAATTCACTTACAAGGACACATTACACATAACACATTATTCCTATGCCATTCTAGCCAAACACCAAGACTCGATATATAATGTATCTCGACCCCGAGCGCAAAGCATTGTGATACTCCGGACAATATCACAACTAATCATCAAAACATCAACATCAATATCACAGAAACCACACTTGGTAACCCATGGTCGTACCCATTAGTATCGGCCCCCAGAGGCCCCGTCGGACCGTCCCCAGGTGGGAAACCACTTCCGCGGCCGTACCCATTAGTATCGGCCCCCAGAGGTCCCATCGAACCGTCCCCAGGTGGAAGAACATCAACACACGCACCCAAGTCCACTCCCGTGTCCGTACCCATTAGTATCGGCCCCCAGAGGCCATATGCCATCCCCAGGTGGAAGAGTAACAACTCGCAGATTACAAAACCACGACTCTCAAAGGTCAAACACACAAAATATATATAGTCGAGGTACCTTGCTAGAATGGCCACATTATCCAACACGTACTCACGACCCAGAACTATATCGATTCACAAGGGAGCACAAGATCCCAATAGCACCGAACGACACAACCCATATCACAAAAACTCACAAATTCATCCATAACCACGGGACTCCAAGCACATTATTTGACAAGAGAATTACACTTTACATTTACCGATGCCATAATCATACATAATGACATCACAAGAAAGTAAGGTGATTCTATACTCGACACTAGCTCACATATTCAACTAAGCACATTAATTCCCGACACACACGGGTCACCTTTACAAAAAGCATGATGGTAAATATTTCGATTCTTTTGAAAAATGGTTATTAATATTTATTTAGCACATATCGACGATTAACAACCCTAATATCCACAAAACACGTAATGTATAGGCAAGATACTTGCCTCGATAATCGATACCGGACACTCCTACAATCACGGCCCAGTCAGGACACCTCGAACACCTACGATTCCCCAGCGAAGGAAAAGAATACACCCACGATCGAGAAGCTTGAATAAAACGACGAACGGAAGGGTTACGACTCGAGTTCTTCACAAGAATTCGACCCTAACAACATATAATCAATAAATCATCGATCATACGAGGAAGAATAATCGTAGAACGCCCGAAAACCCCTCTATGACATTTTACCGGACACCTCCAAGGCATCGGTCAAGAACTCGACCAAAACAACGAATCGATACGATCCAACCATGGAATAACAAGGGAAACAATACAATACATCTAAGTAATCATCAATCCATCAAAATCCTAAGTTAAATCGGATTAAACGGACGAAAACGAACAAAATACCCAAAATCCCCAAAATTAGATTTCTAGAAAATCTGACCTGATTCGGTAGATCGGAGGATGTTATAGGATGGATGATTGATGATATGAAATCCAAAACTTCATGGATTGATTTTCCAACAACATCTCTCCATGATTAACCAAGCTCCAGCCGCGGAAGGGAAGAAAACGAGTGAGAAAAATGGCCAAAAACCCGTCTCAGGGGCCATAAATAGCCGCATAGGTGCCGCGCCCAACGGGAGTGTGCCGCGCACGTGCCCAAAAATGGCTCCTGGTCGGCAAGGTGCCGCGGATCGCCGGAGTGTGCCGAGGCACCCGCATCGGTTTGGCCGAAAAATGCCACAGAGTGTGCCGCGCCTCGCCAAAGATGTGCCGCGCCCACTGACCGCTCGGCCGAGCCGCTGAGCACCGCCGGCCGTGACTCGCCGAAGCTTCCGAGCACTACCGGCCGTGACTCGCCAAGCCGGCCCGGGCCTGTGCCCGGCCATGACTCGGCCGGGGCCAACTCCGACGGCCCGAACGACCCCGAAACCCGAACCTGAATACGAATCGATGATACGGTTACAACGTACTCGCAAAGACGAATCTAAGAGCTAAGAGAACACACAATCCTGACCACCCGAAGGCTCGGAATTCAATAACGGAAGTAATTACCCAAAACTTTGGGAAATTAGGAAAATGGCCCAAAACGTCTGAAAATCACGATGCGCGATCGAAACACCAAACCAAAGCTCGCAACATGAATAATAACATTAAATGAACTTACGAGAAACTCGAAACGACAGTTTCGGATGAGATTCGCAAGAATCGCACTCAAGTGCGGAAAAGTCGCTAAAAAGCTCGGAACTCAACAAACCGATACCGAAACGAACTCGGATGACAAAAAGTGCAGAATTAATCATTCTCGAAATGACGAAACGGTCATGATCGAGTCGTCAAAACGGACTCCGGCTAAAAACGAAATTTACCGAAAAATCGAAAATTGCGGATATTACATGATGCCGACCATCTCTTGATGCGACCAGGCAAAGATTCTGATGTTCTTACATAGGAAACTGATCAGATCGTCTTTTAACTCGGGACCGACCCTTGAGCCGATCTGCACTTCCCGGTCCAGGTGAGCCGGATCGAATGTTATACTTTCCAACTCTTCAATAGGGACGGTCGCTTCTCATTTGGAACGATCGCGGGACTCAATCCTTAGATCAATGTCGAGGCTTGGCTCGAAACCGATCCTTGGCTCGTTGTCATCCGACAATTGATGCGAGATTCCATCCTCTGAGTCGGGCTGGTATAAGGTGCTTGGCTTATCGATCTCCATTGGTTGAATGTCGATCGTCTCAATGTTACAAATAGTATGGGAAACGTTTAAAGGGTAAGTTACGACACAGGAGTAATTCTAACATTTCTTTGCCATTAGATGGTCTCCTTTTACAGTACCGACTGTCCCATCGGTAGTGGGGACCTTGATACAGTAAAAGAAAGAAGAGGCGGCCGCCTCAAATGTTTCTAGAAAGGGGCGACCTAGGAACCCATTATAGATGATGGGCCTATCTATGATTACAAAATTGAGGTTCCTAGTAATCTTAACCTTGGGATCGTAACAGCATATTAGTTCGACATAGAGCTTGATCCTTCCATAGGCTTGGACCGTGTTGTCGCCGAACCCTTGAAGCACGGTATCGAATGGCTTGATGAACTTGGTCAGATTGCCGAGCTGGTCCACATTAGAATTGAATATGATGTTACAAAAGCTCCCATTGTCAACCAGCACGGGGTAGACCATTTTCCCAAGGATACATGCAGAGATCACCAATGCATCCTCTTTGGGGCACTGCACTCCCTCCCTATCCTTCTTGGAGAAGGAGATTAGCGCGTCTCTGGAGATGGTTGGCTCCGGGGGCACCACGACATGGACTCCGGTGAACGCCCTCAGCTCGGCCTTCCGCTTTCTATTTGATTGGCTGGTGTTGTGGCCGGGACTTTTGTGGTAGGCACAAAATTTACTGCGGTCCAGATGACCGTTGTCCCTCATCGGCTTCGGCTTTCTAAGCAATTTGCGCCCCTTGATTGCATTGAAGATATGGTCCGGAGAGAGATTGAGGTTGCGGAGGAGGTGAACTTCCACATCCTTGAAGGCCTTGAACTCACCAGGCGGTTTTGCGACCCCCTTTCTGGGCTTGGCGACCGCCTTCTTCGGGACGGGAGATGGCACCTTCCCTTCTCCGATCGATCCCTCGCATAAGCGAAGGGTGAGCATCCTCTGCATGGCCAGAAAGTCGGCGGCCTTGATGCAGAAGATCGTGTAGGTCTGGGGTATGTCCTTCGTAAGGTGCCTGAACATGAATGGCCATAGAATCCCCCAGGACCGATTTGAGGGCGAGCTCATCACTAATGGGCTCGCCGGTGAGGACTATTTCATCCACCCGGTCGATGTAATCTTCGTCGGGCTCGTCCTTCCCCTGCCTGATCTTCATCATGCGGTGGGGACCTTCTGGCCGAGCGACTTTGGCAGCAAAATATGACGTGAAGTCGTTCGCCAGCTTCTCAAAACGGTTGATTGAGCACGGTGGCAGTGAGATGTACCACCTATGGGCAAGATCGCCCAATGTTAATGGGAACATTCGGAACTTCTTCGCGTCAGATGCCCCGCATCCAGTCATGTAGATCGGGAACTTGCTCAAGTGGGTCTCAGGATCTGATCTCCCCTTATATAGAGGTGTTTGAGGAGGAGCAATCTTTGGTTGCACGGGGGCAAGCTCGATTTGGACCGCGAGCGACTCAATTGGTCTGGTGATCGATCTCTTGGCGCCTGCCCCAGTTTCTATGAGCCCCTTCATTTCGTCGAGCTGGCACTGCATTGCAGCCATCGACGGAGCCTAACTGCTTGCATTCTGGCTCTCGAAGAGGGAGCCGAGGTGATCATGTATCGATATCCTGGCCCCGTGGTAGGCGACGAAGTCTCTGCCGCCGAGCTCAATTCTTGGGCGAGTGGGAGCTAGACGGTCGGCCTGTCTTCTGGGAGTTGGGTACGCTGAACTCCTGGTGACGGATTCAGACTCCAACATCTCATGGATGGGGCCTGAACGCCAAGGTCGCCATGATGGTTCACTCCCTATGCGGCTGAAGACGGAAAATTCCCGCCTTACGATAGGAAAAAGCATTCACCTTTAATGCTTATAAGTGTATCGGTAGTATATAGATTCTAGAACTTGTGCTTGTGATGCATGTAACACCCCAAAAAGTGGCTATTACAGTGCCGTGAATCCCACACTGGGACTCACCAGGCGATATCCAAAACAGATTAAAAAAATATTATTTGTGATACCGAATCACAACGAATAGTCATTTCTCCGATTAGGAGTTTATTAAGATATGGCCAACGGCCTAACAACACACATGATCCGAAAAACAAGTATAGACCATATGGGGATGGAAAATACTTCAAATGTCAAATACAACCCAATAACAATTTAAATGAAACGGGAAATAACATAACACGGTTTAACATAACCGGACAACAAAGTTGAGGGCCCCCCGAACTAGTATCCTCCGAATCCTTCGCCGTCGACATGCTCTTCCCGTGCCTTGCCCTTGCCTCGACCTAAAATACAATACAAGTATTTCGCCCAACACAGGGTCAGATATACATGATAACCAATTCTTCCGACATTATACAATTCACATATATAGATCTCAAGAAAAATCATTCCGACTATTAATCATACCCCTCGGGCGTATGAAACAATCAGTCACAAAATATCGGACACATCCAATCATACATGGACTATGAACGATTAACAATATAGCTCAAGATGGACATCACAGTACGCCCGATCCGGAAATGTGTCCGTGTACATGTCCACCCCGTATATGGAATCCAGAATATACGTGTGACAATGTACCTAATTAGCCTCACGAACTACGTCTCGTGTGCACAGTCCAATACGGAAACATCCACGTATAACTATACAAGTGCCCGGCTAAAAATCCTACACAATATCCAATCGGCACGCAGATATGATTCCGGAAATGTCACGACACAACATGACAACGAAGTTCAATGAAATACACATCCAATTAAGGATCAAGAAAAACTCACCAAAGTGAAAATAAGGACCAACGAGATCAACGATTCAAAACGGCGTACTTGGGAATGCAATCCCATAACGTCAAGGACAATATCAAATCACGACAAACGTCACATGGACAATTCATACACATGAAATATATAATCATCACAAGAATCTAATCATCATTATAACCAATCAAGATAACTTGCCTTAATACGGAGACGAGAATAGTCCTCTTCTTATCGGAACGAACGAACGGTCCTCGACAAGTTTTACTCGAACAAACAACCTTAAACGAAATACATTTTACTCAAAACATATTCGTAAAATTATCAATATAGGATTAGTAAGACGTCAACCTAAAATCCTTTAGAATAGTTTGTTACTACCAATTATTGAAGCCTTATGCCAGGAGTCCTTCTAACATCATTACAACCATAAGAATCGGTTTACAATATTTACCGAATGTTTGCATGGTTCATCATAAGCAAGAGTTCTATCAAGGGTATGTTGAATAACCAATTGTGATGTTAAGATCATCTTATGATGATTAAACTTTCCAAACATTAAAAGGTTGAAAGGTAAAATCTGCACATTATGATTATTCCCTCTCATTTAAATTGACTTTAAGCTAACAACAAGTTCATAAGTTCTGAGATTACACCATACTCATGAGGGTTATCAAAGTCTTTGTTTACAAGGCTGGAGGATTCATTAACATGATGGTGAATTCACCATTTATCTAGTATGATGATCAAACATTCTAAGTTCTCAACACATTAGATTCATGAAAAGTTATAGTTGTAATTATCAAGATCCTTATCCATCTTCAAAGACTTGTGCAACTGAACAAATATGATTTGTTAAAGCTTCTAAGATTTCTGAACTAGATCATCTAATCTTATCTTTAACATTATCAAGTTCTTCTCAAGGCAAATAAATACCTAAAATGGTGTTTAAACACTTTATGATATCAAGTTCTTGATTAAATCCAGTTATGAAGAAGCTAACCGATCCAACAATGTCCTACTGAGCTAAATTCGTCCAACCAGATGAGTATGATAGTTACAACATGATTAAAATCACTATATCATCAAGAACACCTCCATCTCAAACCCTTATTTAACATATTCATCGAAAGTGCTTAAAGAGTTTAATTATAACCATGTTTTACTTGCTGAATCTACTCTGGGTGAAGTATAATTCGTCATTAATAATCAACATAAGAAAATAATGCAGAGAAGAAAACACACCAACCTCCAGATATGAAGAACAACTTCAATGCTATGAGAGAATATATTCCAAGCTTAAAAACAACTCCAAATCTCCAAGAAAATGAGCTCCACTCCGAGATTCAAGGCTTAGAAACAAGTTGCTGAAGGTTTGTATCGTTTTGGTAGTGCAGAGGTATGATATGTGAAGAGAGAAATTCGGTTTGGGTTGTGAAGAAATGAAAACAGTGGTCCTATAAATAGATCGTGCAGACTTAGCGCACGCTATCGGGATGCATTAGCGTACGCTAATGAACTTACGTACGCTATCCGGCCGATATTACGACGTAAACGGCTTACAATGGCTACCGCCTTGAATTATCGCAGCCGTTAGCGCACGCTAATGATAAAGGGTTACGCACGCAAATAAAAGTAGATTCTCACCTACACGATGTACTCGACTTAGATCTCATGCATGCTAACGGTTAAAAGGGTTCACGTGCTGAAGTCAATCGGCCGCGATTCCCTCTTAGCGTACGCAACAGAGGAAACCTTACGCACGCTAAGTCACATGATTAGCGTACGTTAATAGTACTGTGTAGCGTACGCTACATTAACAAAAATTCGAAAATGCAACACTCTAATAACATCGAATCATCACATATGAAATGAAATAACAACAATATGATATTTAAATCTATAATACTACGACATAATACTAAATGCAACGATTCATGATAATCAGATTATCCGAATAATACAATGACAGGTAAAAATGAAAAGTTACAGTCGGATATTACAATGCATCCCGAGACCGCTAGTGAGACTACATTCGTGTAATTAGGATTTACTAAATGATAAGAGGCATTAGGATAACCCTTATTTTAAACATGTATTATAATTACGTTGGCTACACCAGTCAAGTAATTTTCCCACACCTTTGCGATGTACTCATCTTTGATACACGATACCCCTAGTACACCCCTTAGAGCCTATCTTTTTCGCGGTTCTCGTGATATTTCAGTGGATTCCGAAATATTAGTGAAGAACATTATTTACATTCCACCCCCAAATGTACAACCAAGACGCTTTGGCCTACCCTATATGCACTCATTTTTAGTGCATTATTGTTACAACATTTATGTTAAACCCTTTATTAATTATCTAATTGGTTACATGGTTGCTAAGTCGAGTCATATCTTGTAAATACAGTTTTGAGATGATTGAGACTCATGGGTAAAAGTACTAGTTATTATGGAGTAGCGGGGAAGAACGTCAATGATTATTACCCCCATATGTGCGTTAATGTTAAAGTTGTAATACCCGCATTTTTTTCTTTCTTTCTCTTCTGTTTCGTCCAACCGTATTGACTCGACTGTGTTCGTTGATGCTTCTGACCTGGTGTTGTTTCTCACCTTTGTCATTCGAGTGAGTTCTGATATTGTCTCAAATTGACCTATATATCGTTGTGACCTTTCCAAGTTCGGAAAATTAGTCTCGTTTTCGATCTTCCAACCCTTGGGCGGTGGAATTCTGTATTTGTTCAGCGATTGGCTCGCGTTTTGATTGATGTACCGTTGGGTTGGTCAATCGTATTGATTTTCGTCCGTTGTGTTTTGTGATTGTTCGGATAATTGACTTGATTGTATTATCCATTTGATGACGCTTGTCACTTGTTAGTTTTGTTATATCCCTAACGGCGACGTTGTGTTGGTCGTCGTGGAGCGTGTTTTCACGCCGTATATTCCTTTGCGTTGCTTGTAACGTTTCGCCGATGGGCGTAAGTTACGCGTTTCCTTGCGTATCTCGTTGAGTTTTTCTGGCGGGATATTGCTTCTCCCTACTTGTTTTAAGTTTCGGGACGAAACTTCTTTTAAGGAGGGTAGAATGTAATATCCGCAATTTTCGATTTTCGGTAAATTTCTTTTTCGGCCGGAGTCCATTTTGACGACTCGCTCATGACCGTTTCGTCATTTAGAGAATGATTAATTCTGCACTTTTGTCATCCGAGTTCGCTTCGTATCGTTTTGTTGAGTTCGATCTTTTAGCGAATTTTCCGCACTTGAGTGCGATTCTTGCGAATCTCGTCCGAAATCGTTGTTTCGAGTTTCTCGTAAGTTCATTTAATGTTATTATTCATGTTGCGAGCCTTGGTTTGGTGTTTCGATCGCGTATCGTGATTTTCTGACGCTTTGGGCCATTTTTGTAATTTCCCAAAGTTTTGGGTAATTACTCGTTGTCGACCCGAGCCTTCGGGTGGTCGGAATCGTGTGTTCTCTTAGTGCTCGGATTCGTCTTTGCGAGTACTTCAGAACCGTATCTTCGATTCGCATCGTGTTCGGGTTTCGGTCGTCGGGCCGTCGGAATTGGTCCCGCCGAGTCATGGCCGCATGCTCGCCAGCGCCCGCCGAGTAACGACGTTAGTGCTCGGCCGTTACGCACGTAAGGGCCGGTTACGCACGTAAGGCCCCCGGCCGGTAACGCACGAGGGCCGCAGCTGGGGATGACTCGTTACGCACGTAACCCTTGGCCGGTTACGCACGTAACCCGGCCGGCAATGCCTATTTAAGGCCCGGCAACGTATTTTCACCCGCTTTCTCATTCCTTTTCTTCCCGTTCGCGGTCAGGTGTACACATCATGGAGACATGATGTTGTTCTTTCAATCCATGAAGTTTTGAGGCTCATATCATCAATCATCCGTCCTATAACATCCTCCGATCTACCGACCAGCCGATTTCCTAGAAATCTAATTTTGGGGATTTTGGGTATTTTGGTTGTTTTCGTCCGATTAATCCGATTTAACTTGGTATTATGATAGATTGATGATTATTAAGATGTATTACATCTTTTCCTTAATATTCCATGGTTAGATCGTATCGATTCGTTGTTTTGGTCGAGTTCTTGATCGACGCCTTGAAGGTGTCCTAGAAATGTCATAGAGGGGTTTTCGGCGTTCTACGATTATTCTTCCTCGTATGATCGATGATTTATTGATTATATGTTGTTAGGTCGAATTCTTGCGAAGAACTCGAGTCGGAACCCTTCCGCTCGCCGCTTTCTTAAAGCTTTTCGATCGTGGGCGTATTCTTTGTCTTCACGAGAATCGTAGGTGTTCGAGGTGTCCCGACAGAGCCGTGATTGTTGTAGTGTCTGGTATCGATTATCGAGGCAAGTATCTTGCCCATACATTACGTGTTTTGTGGATATAATGGTTGTTAATCGTCGATATGTGCTAAATAAATATTCATAACCATCTTTCTCAAAAGTATCGGTATATTTACCAACAAGGTTTTCTTAAAGACGACTTGTGTGTTCCGAGAATTAATATGCTTAATTGAATACGTGTATTAATGTTGAGTATAAGATCGTAATACTTTCGTGTGACGCCATTGTGTGTGATTACGTTATCGGTAAGTTTTGAAGTTTAGTCCTTTGTTAAAGTCAGACGTGGAGACATGTGGTTATCGATGAATTATGTGAATTTATGTGATATTGGTTGTGCCGCTCGGTGTCATGGAATAGTGTGCTTTCTTGTTGATAGTATTAGTTCGGGTTATGAGTATATGTTGGATGAATCGCCATTCTAGTAAGGTACCTCGACTATATATACCGTGATTGACCTTCGAGGCTTGTGGTTTGCAAATCGTGATTTTGGAACGTGTGTGTGTGTTGTTCCTTCCACCGAGTGTCCGACGGGATGTCCGGGGTCGATACTAAGGGGTACGCCACGAAGTGGACTTGGGTGCGTGTGTGGATGAACTTCCACCGAGTGTCCGACGGGATGTCCGGGAGTCGATACTAAGGGGTACGGCCGCGAAGTGGTTTCCCACCCGGAGTGTCCGACGGATGTCCGGGGTCGATACTAAGGGGTACGGCCGCGGGTTACCAGCCAGGTTTTTCATCTTGAGGATGACGATGTTATCGTTAATTGTGATATTGTCCTAGTATCACAATGGTTTGTGCTCGGGTTGAGAGACATTGTATATCGAGTCTTGGTGCTTGGCTAGAATGGCATAGGATTAATGTGTTATGTGTAATGTGTCCTTGTAAGTGAATTGAAGTGGATGATCGGGTTGTGGACCCCGTGTTTTGTGACCGGAATGGTTGGGTCGTGGACCCCGTGTTTTGTTAAACGGATTTGTATTTTGAAAATGAACTTTGGGGTCGTGACCCTAAATGACTTTCGAGGAATTAAGAACTTTTCAATTTCAAATGTTTTCAAAACTCCCGAGATTTGGAAGTGTTTTCAAAGTGCTTACTTACTGCTTCTACTTTCAAGACTTGAACTTTTTTTTAACTAAATATATCTCGGAAGTCTTTCGTTGTATTCTCGGAATGTGTTGTGTATGGCTCGTATTTGCACTTTATACTTGCACTAGCGAAACAAAGGAGTTTTGCTAACCCCGAGTAATCCTGGGGTGGATATCCGTATTGTGTTCGTGCACATGCAAAGTTGTCGGGAGCAAGACACAGGATCGGCACGAGGGATGATGAAAGACGAATGATACTAATCACACGAAGGCCGCTTTGACTTGATAGCCTGAGTCTATTGTATTGTCTTTTCCATTGCCTTATTGTTCGACGTTGCAAGTATTTTACCCTTGCATGTGTATGAGTCTCTGGATGAGTTTATGTATTTTGATTTGTAAGTCGCTGACTAAGACCAAATCGGTCTATTGATTCGTTATTTTGATTCATCAGTATGTAATGTAATGTGTTGTGTTGATGTCTAGCCTGGTGGATCCTCACGGAGAGGGTCTGCGGCGTGTAATATTTCCGGTTTGATCTGGGGATGTTACATTTATGGTATCAGAGATTAGGTTGCGGAAACCTAGGCTGTCGGGTCCAATCGTGTATTGTTGGGTCTTGTCTTGTCAGATTGAGTCTGACTAATGTCGTGTCGCGACGCGTCGTTTGGAATGTCGGCCGTGATTAGTATCAGGATGCAGCCATCATCTTCGTGCGATCTGTGGATGTAAGTCTCCCTACTACAGGTTGTACCACGAGCTATACGAGCCTGTGTGATTTTGTGTTATGTAGTTAATATTTGAAGATGCATCGTGAGTAAGTGACATATATTTGTTGATTCCCGTCTTGCGCTAAAATGTAGAATGATATTGCTGAATGTATCCTTGTATAAATCATTTTTCTTACAAGGGTATAAACCTTGGAATTTTAAGTTTTAATCCTTTCGGGAGTCACGTAAAATTTTTAAAAATGCCCTCCAAGGAGGAAAAAGTTGATTTTCGTATGTTGACCACAAGGTGAAAGTTCAAAACTCGAATTATTGATAATTCTTTTCCACTGTACTATAAGTTTTCAAAACTCGAGTTTTTAACTCAAATAAGGTCTTCAAAATATACTCAAGACGTGACTCGCTTGTAACTTTTCGGTTTCATGAATGTTGGTCAAAAGATGCGTATTGATGATGCTCGTTGTTGAGCAAGCAGCGCTTTAAAATTAAAATAGTAACGTGAATGTTGAGTCCATCGGTATGTATGTGTTGAGATAGTCCTCTATATTGAGAAGTAAAATTTTCATTTGTGTAGGATGATTTTCTTTTGATGGTTGCTTGTGAGTTGTTATAATTATGTGAGTCGATGACATTTAGACTTGTATGTTGTTGCTTACTTGTAACCTTCGAGTCTAGTATTACCTCATATATGTTTGCAATCGTGTTGGTGATTAGAGCAGTTAGCACAGGCTTAGTACGAGCCTAACACGCGCTAACGTGGCGTGTTTAGCGCACGTTAATCTTTGTTGTAACGCACGCTAATCAACCTGGGCAGAGGCTATGGAGCCGCATTATAGCCGTTAAGTCTAACTTTTGCGGCCAATCACCTGTAGTTGTATTCTCTACGTGGTGTCTAGTGATAACAACAGTTGTGCGTGAATGCGTGTTAAGACTTTTCGTATTGCTAGGTGATATTTGATTGTGGTTGATGAATTGATAAATTATGTCTGCTGTGTGTGTTCAAAAATACTTTCCTGGAAACTTCACAAAGTTTTGACGATTCGATTAATCGGCGGCTCCGTGTATACTTTGAAAATTACTTGGAATTGTCAAGCCGGCCTTGGATTCTCAAATAAAACCTCGATGGTATTTGAAAGAGTTGTTTAAAGTACATGTAGACATTTTGTAAAATATTACCGTCGTTGATGTTTGTGAAGTGTTGGGAAAATTTTCGAAAATGATTTTTAACGTATTATTGTATTTTCAAATAATTCGAGTGAATGATTTTCAAAAATCTTTCACACCATAAAAATATTTTATTTCAAAAACCAATGCGATTTTTATTTTCAAAAAAAAATATAGTGAAAGATGAAAAATCTCACTCGATGTAAAGTTCAAACTCGGATTTAGAAATGTTAGAGTATGTAAGAATGATTTGATGATCTTGCATGGTTAACTTGTTAGTTATTAACAGTGATGATGATACGTAGAGGCTTGATGACTTCGAATGATTTCAAATGAGACGGTTTAAGTATGTTGTTTACAAGTTTTGATGGAACAACCCGAGGTACCAAAAGTATTTTTAAAGTTTATTTTAAATAGCATACAAATCTAAGGATTTTCAAAAGATTTCCTTTAAAAGGATACCTCGTGGATTTTCTTTTCGAGTTGTTATTGGTTACCTTATGTGATATGTCGTGCTGAGTTGGTACTTTAGCTTAATATTTTGCGAAGTTGTGCAATCGTATTGAGTGGGAATCTGCTTAGTATGCCGATGGGCAGAGGACACAGTCGTGACCACGATACTAATGGCCTTGAAGATCGGATGTGGACCAAGAGGGTATAGTCGGAAAGGTTGCTATTCCAGCACTTCGTTCTCGTTGTTTAGGTTTCGGGACGAAACCTCTTTTAAAGGAGATATGATGTAATACCCGCATTTTTTTTCTTTCTTTCTCTTCTGTTTCGTCCAACCGTATCGACTCGACTGTGTTCGTTGATGCTTCTGACCTGGTGTTGTTTCTCACCTTTGTCATTCGAGTGAGTTCTGATATTGTCTCAAATTGACCTATATATCGTTGTGACCTTTCCAAGTTCGGAAAATTAGTCTCGTTTTCGATCTTCCAACCCTTGGGCGGTGGAATTCTGTATTTGTTCAGCGATTGGCTCGCGTTTTGATTGATGTACCGTTGGGTTGGTCAATCGTATTGATTTTCGTCCGTTGTGTTTTGTGATTGTTCGGATAATTGACTTGATTGTATTATCCATTTGATGACGCTTGTCACTTGTTAGTTTTGTTATATCCCTAACGGCGACGTTGTGTTGGTCGTCGTGGAGCGTGTTTTCACGCCGTATATTCCTTTGCGTTGCTTGTAACGTTTCGCCGATGGGCGTAAGTTACGCATTTCCTTGCGTATCTCGTTGAGTTTTCGTGGCGGGATATTGCTTCTCCCTACTTGTTTTAAGTTTCGGGACGAAACTTCTTTTAAGGAGGGTAGAATGTAATATCCGCAATTTTCGATTTTCGGTAAATTTCTTTTTCGGCCGGAGTCCATTTTGACGACTCGCTCATGACCGTTTCTTCATTTCGAGAATGATTAATTCTGCACTTTTTGTCATCCGAGTTCGTTTCGGTATCGTTTTGTTGAGTTCTGAGCTTTTAGCGAATTTTCCAGACTTGAGTGCGATTCTTGCGAATCTCGTCCAAATCGTTGTTTCGAGTTTCTCGTAAGTTCATTTAATGTTATTATTCATGTTGCGAGCCTTGGTTTGGTGTTTCGATCGCGTATCGTGATTTTCGGACGCTTTGGGCCATTTTTGTAATTTCCCAAAGTTTTGGGTAATTACTTCGTTGTCGAATTCCGAGCCTTCTGGTGGTCGGAATCGTGTGTTCTCTTAGTGCTCGGATTCGTCTTTGCGAGTACTTCAGAACCGTATCTTCGATTCGCACTCGTTCGGGTTTCGGGTCGCTCGGGCCGGAATTGGTCCCGCCGAGTCATGGCCGGCATGCTCGGCCAAAGGCCCCGCCGAGTAACGACGTTAGTGCTCGGCCGTTACGCACGTAAGGGCCGTTACGCACGTAAGGCCCCGCCGTAACGCATATAGCCGGCCGGCAGCTTGGGCGTGACTGGTTACGCACGTAACCCTTGGCCGGTTACGTACGTAACCCGCCGGGCAATGGCCTATTTAAGGCCTCGGCAGCCGTATTTTTCACCCAGCTTTCATTCCTTTTCTTCCCGCTCATGTCAGGTGTACACATCATGGAGACATGATGTTGTTCTTTCAATCCATGAAGTTTTGAGGCTCATATCATCAATCATCCGTCCTATAACATCCTCCGATCTACTGACCAGCCGATTTCCTAGAAATCTAATTTTGGGGATTTTGGGTATTTTGGTTGTTTTCGTCCGATTAATCCGATTTAACTTGGTATTATGATAGATTGATGATTATTAAGATGTATTACATCTTTTCCCTTAATATTCCATGGTTAGATCGTATCGATTCGTTGTTTTGGTCGAGTTCTTGATCGACGCCTTGAAGGTGTCCAGAAATGTCATAGAGGGGTTTTCGGGCGTTCTACGATTATTCTTCCTCGTATGATCGATGATTTATTGATTATATGTTGTTAGGGTCGAATTCTTGCGAAGAACTCGAGTCGGAACCCTTCCGTTCGTCGTTTTCTTAAAGCTTTTCGATCGTGGGCGTATTCTTTGTCTTCGCCGGAGAATCGTAGGTGTTCGAGGTGTCCCGACTGAGCCGTGATTGTTGTAGTGTCTGGTATCGATTATCGAGGTAAGTATCTTGCCCATACATTACGTGTTTTGTGGATATAATGGTTGTTAATCGTCGATATGTGCTAAATAAATATTCATAACCATCTTTCTCAAAAGTATCAGTATATTTACCAACAAGGTTTTCTTAAAGACGACTTGTGTGTTCCGAGAATTAATATGCTTAATTGAATACGTGTATTAATGTTGAGTATAAGATCGTAATACTTTCGTGTGACGCCATTGTGTGTGATTACGTTGTCGGTAAGTTTTGAAGTTTAGTCCTTTGTTAAAGCTGTACGTGGAGACATGTGGTTATCGATGAATTATGTGAATTTATGTGATATTGGTTGTGCCGTTCGGGCTGTTGGAATAGTGTGCTTTCTTGTTGATAGTATTAGTTCTGGGTTATGAGTATATGTTGGATGAACTGGCCATTCTAGTAAGATACCTCGACTATATATACCGTGATTGACCTTCGAGGCTTGTGGTTTGCAATCGTGATTTTGGAACGTGTGTGTGTTGTTCCTTCCACCCGGAGTGTCCGACGGGATGTCCGGGGTCGATACTAAGGGGTACGGCCACGGAAGTGGACTTGGGTGCGTGTGTGGATGAACTTCCACCCGGAGTGTCCGACGGGATGTCCGGGGTCGATACTAAGGGGTACGGCCGCGAAGTGGTTTCCCACCCGAGTGTCCGACGGATGTCCGGGGTCGATACTAAGGGGTACGGCCGCGGGTTACCAGTTGTGGTTTTTCATCTTGAGGATGACGATGTTATCGTTAATTGTGATATTGTCCGGAGTATCACAATGCTTTGTGCTCAGGGTTGAGAGACATTGTATATCGAGTCTTGGTGCTTGGCTAGAATGGCATAGGATTAATGTGTTATGTGTAATGTGTCCTTGTAAGTGAATTGAAGTGGATGATCGGGTTGTGGACCCTGTGTTTTGTGACCGGAATGGTTGGGTCGTGGACCCCGTGTTTTGTTAAACGGATTTGTATTTTGAAAAATGAACTTTGGGGCTGTGACCCTAAATGACTTTCGAGGAATTAAGAACTTTTCAATTTCAAATGTTTTCAAAACTTCCGAGATTTGGAAGTGTTTTCAAAGTGCTTACTTACTTCGTTTCTACTTTCAAGACTTGAACTTTTTTTTTTTTAACTAAATATATCTCGGGAAGTCTTTCGTTGTATTCTCGGAATGTGTTGTGTATGGCTCGTATTTGCACTTTATACTTGCACTAGCGAAACAGTGGAGTTTTGCTAACCCCCGAGTAATCGGGGGTGGATATCTGTATTGTGTCCAGGTACATGCAGGTTGTCGGGAGCAAGACACAGGATCGGCACGAGGGATGATGAAAGACGAATGATACTAATCACACGAAGGCCAGTTTTGACTTCAGTTAGTCGGAGTCTATTGTATTGTCTTTTCCGCTGTCTTATTGTTCGACGTTGCAAGTATTTTACCCTTGCATGTGTATGAGTCTGGATGAGTTTATGTATTTTGATTTGTAAGTCAGTGACGGAAGACCAAATCGGTCTATTGATTCGTTATTTTGATTCATCAGTATGTAATGTAATGTGTTGTGTTGATGTCTAGCCTGGTGGATCCTCACGGAGAGGGTCTGCGGCGTGTAATATTTCCGGTTTGATCTGGGGGTGTTACAAAAGTGCTCCAAGTGTTTTGATTTTCTTAATTCGATTCATTAGTTAGTGATATGTAAAGTATGTAAAAGTTCAAGTGTATGGAGGTTGCAAGATCCCTTTGATGTATTATTTTGGATGGTAGGGCAAAAATGTAAGAAAAAAATCGAAAAAAAAGAGAAAAATAAAAAAAAAGTGAAAAGAAATGTAAAAGAAAAAAACAGAGAAAAAGACAAGAGAAAAAACATACGGACTACCATCCCGTTTCTTTATTTTATTTTTGTTTAAGTCAAAATAGTGCCTTGAAAAATACAAAAGAGTTAGTAGTTAGCGAGTCGAGTCTAGTCTTGACTTAGCAACGCATCATTGTACATGTAATTGACCAAGATAATTGACTTGCCACCAGTAAATTTCCCTTTACCCAACAAAACCGTGTTTTCCATACCCTTACACCTAACGTTACAACCCTTTAAAAGACCTCTTTGATAGTTTATCCTAGGTGTTTACGCTAAAGTGGTGGAGGTTTGATCCGTTCTCAAGCATATGATAATCTATGTGCTATAACAGGTAGATGGTGTTTTATTTTTTCGTTTCCATTCATGTTATGTAACTTTATACACCCGAGGGATGTAAGAATCCAAACACTTTATGTGAGGTGCTAGTATATAATTTTCGTGCTTATTTTGACTAATGTGGAACGATTATATGTTGTAATTACTTTTATATTAATGTTGAATGACCCCTAACTTGTAAATTGATTAGAATAAAAGCTCATTTGCTTGGGGACAAGCAAATCCCAAGTGTAGGGATATTTGATAAAGATTTATTTGGTACCTTTTTAAGGGGTCATTTAAGCCCGAAATCGTATAAATATGATCAAATATTGCCTCAAATTGTTTCTTTTTGTATTTTAGGTACTTGGGATGAGAATTCTGGAATTTGGCACTTTTTGGACATATTTGGACGAAAAAAAGAAGAAAACGATGAAGTTGCGAAAACCCGTCAGAAAAGGAAGGCTGACGGCGTCACGCTCTACCAAGTGACGTCGTCACTTATTATTCAGACTGGAATTTTGGAAGAAAATTACCAAACGTTGCTTCATAGAATTTTGAAGAATTTACACCTGACAGCGTTATTTGGAGGAAGGAGTCGCATTTTAAGATGACAAGAGACGGCCCTTAACTTTTATAAGGTGACGGCATCAAGACAGAAGGTGAGGCATCATAGTTACAACATGACGCCTTCAAAATCGCGATTTGCACAGGACAAAACCCTAACCACGGCGGGCTCATGGCGTCAAAACCCATAAGCTGACGCCGTCAGAGTTGTAAAACTATTATATTTTCGAATGTTTTCATTGTTAAGTGTAACACTTTGGAGAAAAAAACCCTAGACGATTTTGATAGCTTTTGTAGGGCTTTTTCAGCCCTTTTCATCCATGAGTTATTCGTTTAATCATTCAATATGTCTATATGTTGTTTGATTACTTGTTTATCTATTCTTCTATCTAACATTCTAGCTTAAATTCTTTAGTGTTTGCTTAGATCTAGTGAAACCTAGTTGCTGATTATTGATTTGTTGTCTCTTGTTTAGTTGATTGCCTCGCGTTAGGCTAAGAAAACTGTCTGACCTCTTATATGTAACTAGCTTAAAGGTCATAGAAAACGCAACCGTAGAGGTCACTATTGGTTTTTTCTCGTTGTCTTTATTGCAAGAATTGCGGCTTGTAGATCCTAGAAAACTTAATAGACTTTAAGTGATTTAGGGTAGACTAATGTTCATAGAGTTGGGGATTTCGGCACCTCCCCACGACCAATATTAAGGAATACAACGCTTTAAACTAAAACAAGGATGTGACAATTCAATAAATCAGTAGGAGATAACTAGAAAGTAAATAATTCTAAGTAAACACATTTTTCCTATCATAAGAGTTACCACCACTTTACTTTTTCTCGTTACTAGATTAAATTTAGTTTTATAATTAGTTTTTATGTTAGTTGATTAGTAACTAATTCCGCCCACTCCTTCAAAACCGAGATTTTTACTTGCTTTTTAAAAAAATATAAAAATACAAAAAGAATCATCCTTCACCTCTAGACCTATCTCGTCATACATCTTGACCTTTCCATAACTATTGCAAGACTATTCCCCAAGAGAACGATCAATCTCCCAAACTTACCTATACTACACTACAACGGTCAGGTACACTGCTTGGAGGGTTGTAAAACTTCGTTTCGGGGTCTTACAAATCTCGCATCAAGTGTATTTGACAAACTAGCACATGGTGGTATATAAAGAGAAAAAAATAATAAAGGGATAAAAAGAAGCTTTAACTACCTGCACCTTTGGGTTGTAGGTAGTAGGAAGAATTTTTAATTTTTGGTCAAAAAACCAAGATTTGATGGTGCTACTTTATTATGGAGGAAAAATATAGGCGTGAAATTGTTTTATGTAATCTTTTTTTTTTCTTTAACAATTTACTCGAGTTTTTCCACAACTTATTGTTTGAATATTTATTTGCCAAACTAATATAGTTCGAAAAATCTTTACCTACTAAATGGTTAGCTTGTGTTATGTTGTTGCCCAAAATATTTATCCGAAGATTAATACTGCTGGAAGACGGACAACAAACAACAATTGCGGGAGCACTTCCGAGAGAAGATAAATAATACAAGATTTGCCGGGTTTGTTAGGCCCGGGCTTGAATGCTCTCGCGAGATGTTATTAATACAAATATTCGTGGATACAAGTATTAATGAGAGAAATCTAAATACAATGAGTGTAAAAGGACTCTGTTAATCCGGCTCTTGAGCGAAGCTCGGTGTTCTTCGTCCCGCCGATAATCTGCTCGAGGAGAAAGGCCGGGAGAAGTAAGACCGAATGATAGTTGTTGCCAAGAGTTGGAGATTAGCCAAGTGCTGTATATTGTTTCTGTATTGCGTGTGTAATGCTAGAATGCAAGAGAGAGAATACAAGTGCAGGGGGCCTTGTATATATAGGGACAGCCGGGTCTTGTCCTCAGGCGGGCGATCGCCTTCCGGCCATTATAATAATGTGCCGATCGCCTACCGGCCAATATAATAATGTGCCGATCTCCTGGGCTGTCGGGCTAAAATCCAAGGTAGTGGCTGGCAGTCCGTATAAAGTCCAATGCAGTGGCTGGCGCCAGCTGGGCGGTCCAATAAGGAGCCAGCACGCGTCCGGAGTCAGCCACATGCGGCCCTACTGACAGCTTTCGGCGGCTTGTCGGCTGGTGGAGAGATTCTGCCAGGCTGTGGTCAATGGCCCGTGATTCGCGGATCTTGTCTTGGCCCTTGCACGTGTTGCCAGTCTTGAGGCTCGACCTTTGCCGATTAGATGGCCATCGGCCCTGATCGACATGAGGCGGTCGTCTCTAGTTGGTCATCAGAGGTCGCCATCGGCTAATTCCCGAGGTCGGCAATGGTCGATCGGCAGATGCCGAGAGAGGTCGGTCACCAAGGGTCGATCGGCAGATACGAGAGAGGATCGTCCGTTAGTCGATCGCCAGGAGTCGGTCGCCGAGTACCGAGAGCCGATCGTCTCCAAGAGTCGGTCGCCGAGTACCGAGGGGCGATCGTATTGATGTCGATCGCTCGGCACCGGGATTTATCCTGAGACCTTCGGTTGACCAGTCTAGCTTGTCCGCTGGGTTAAGGCTCGGTCGCCTGGTCGCTGGGCAGTGAATCGGTCGCCCGACCTCCGAGGCGATCGCCGGTCGGAAGGTGTTAATTCTTGACACAACAATTGCCCCCCAGCTTGCTCCTATGTTGAAGACATGGGGCGAGGTGGTTCTTACTGGTGATCGTGTATGGATGAGGACGGGCGATCTGAGCTGACTTAGGATTCGGACTTGGGCTATCATGGTCGATTGGCTAGCTATCTTTAGGTCTTGTACCTGCAAAAACAACATTAGCCGATCCCCCTCGGAAACTTGGTGGTTTCGCTTTGTTTGAGGAATCGTGCACAGTCGCGGAGATCGATGGACCGACCCCATGACCGTGTCTTGGTGCGCGAAGACATTGAGTGTCTCGTGACTCACTTTATTATGAGGGTCCTCTGTTAGCCGCGCCGCCTCGTATTTAAACGAAGGGCGTGCGGTCTCGATCTAGAGGAGTCCTTGCGCGGGGCAGCGTCGGATGAATCAACTCCACGCCCGCGGCTTGTTAGCTCTGCTTCCACCTCGGCCAGCCATGGAGATGGCCGACCTCGACGGTGTACGTTGAGACGGGGTTGTGGCATGTGTCCACCGACACGCCGGAGAGCCCTCGGACTACGCCGGCCTCGTATTTAAACGAAGGGCGGGCGGCGATCTCGGCCGAAAGGGACCTTGCATGGCCGAAGCGGCTGTTCCATCGATTGCGTGACCATGGCTTTATGATGTGCGGTGGAGGCGATCTTATGCCTTAGTCCGTCATGTTATATGCGGGATGTAGATGGCGATCGTGTACACCGGGTTGCCGATGATGTAGCGCGATGATCGGCGATCGGGCCGGAAGATCGCGATCGCCGCTCGGCACCGATCGCTTTATTCGTAGGTCGATATCGGCGATCGGGCGGGAGTTAGTCCTCATTTAAAATGGTGGATCAGAGGTGAGCGAGTCCTCCGGCTCGCTGGATAGTAGTGACCGGGCCGAAGACCGAGGTTGTCGCCGGCCGGGAGATCGAGTTCGCTGCCGGGCGCCGATCGCGAACTCCTAGGCTAAGAAGAAGCCTTTGCCTGGACAGGAAATCTGCGGCTCTAGCCCGGAAGGCTGCGTAGGTCGTCGGTAGGGTCTTCGTGAGATGCCTGAACATAGGCGAGAAGCCCTGAAAACCTCCTAGGACCGCGTAGAGGGCGGTCTCATCGCTTACGGGATCGCCGTTGAGGATGATCACGTCTACCCGGTCGATGTAGTCCGAGTCGGACTCTTCTTCTCCCTGCTTGATTTGCATCATGCGAAAGCGACCTTCTGGCCGGACGACCCTGGTGGCGAAGTACTCCGTGAAGACGTGCGCCAGCTCGTTAAAGGAGCCAATGGACCGAGGTGGCAATGAGGTGTACCACCGGTGGGCGATGTCGTCCAGCGTCAGAAGGGAACATTCGGCACCGGGTCGCGTCCGATGCCCCACACCCGGTCATGTAGATGTTGAACTTGTGCAAGTGTGTTTGGGGGTCCGATCGCCCCTCGTACACGGGTGTCTGAGGAGGAGCGATCTTGTGCTGCACGGGGGCGAGCTCGATGTCGATCGCGAGCGGCTCGCTCGGCTCGGCGATCGTCTTCATGGCGCCTGCCCCGGATTGCAGGAGCGCCTTCACGCTGCCGAGCCGACGCGTAAAGCGGCAATCGCCGCGGCTCGGCTGCTTGCGGATCGGCTTTGGGAGCGGGGGCCGAGGCGATCGTGTACCGACCTCCGGACTCCGCTGCTGCCGACCTCGGGAATTTGACGAGCGGGAGCCAGGCGGCTGGATCACCTTGTGGGAGCCGGGTAGGCCGAGCTCCTGGTGAGGGACTCAAATTCCGTCGTCTCGTATGTAACACCCCAAACTAGGCGGATATTACAGTGCCGTAGATTCCCAACTGGGACCCACCAGGCAAATGAAATGAATGAATTACACAAGATAAATATAGTACCGAACTACATTACAGCAATAATTACTCCGATGAGGAGTTTAGTTACAACACACCAGGACAATACCGAATACTAGTGTATTTTATATGAAGATAAAATACACAACACTGAATGAAACGGAGTATTCAAATGAAGGTCTGCAGCGGAAAATAAAGGACAATAACATGAATAACTGAAAGATCGGGGCCCCCTACTAGTATCACTAGGACTCCTCGACATCAACATGCTATTCCCGTGCGTTTGCCTTGCCATGACCTGAAAAACAAAATCCCCAAACGGGCCGCCATAAAGAACAACAATCCTCAAGAGTTGAAAATACACAATCATGATTATATCCAAGTTATGAAATATCCTGTCGAAACATACGCAATCAAACATGCTATATGAATCAACTAACAAGACGGCTCAAAGGAAATGGCACCACACTACGCCCGGATGGAAATGTGTCCGTGCACAAGCCACCAACGAGTATCGATCGAATACACGTGTGGTCTTGTACCTAATCGCCTCACGAGACAATATGAATCGTGTGCATACCCAATGTGAGGCCACCAACCAACACACGACTATAATGTGCCCGACATGAAAATCCAACACATACCAACTGCACGCCAAGATGACCGGAATGCCACGATATAACAAAAGTGACATCGAAAATGAATAATGACTCACCGAGATGGAATGGTAATGAATAAATGACAGCTCAATGAAAAGATTGGAACCGTCGTTCCTTATGACTGAAATGATTAATTGATAACAACAAGTTTTGATACGGTTAATATAATGATGAATGAGTTATGACTATGAATGAACAACAACAAAAGGCATGAATATCCTTTTAACCGAGTAAGAATTAACTTACACAACGCCGGTGACAATTATCCTTCCACGAACAATGTCCTAATTGAGATATCGGTCGCTCGAACAACCTTGAACAATTCAATTACCAACAATCCGTTCAATATACGAATCAAACACGAATATAACGAACTCAAAACGCCAATACGACTAAACCAAGTCCATTGAGGCATTAAATCAAACACGTTGCGTCCGAACTCCGATTGTTTACAATCAAACCTCAATATACCAATATCAAATCCCTCAAGAAAGGTTTCAAACCCACAAAACATCTTCAATACGATTAATAATCCAAAACGAATATCCAAAAACGTGATTATAACGACAATTAATCGAAAACCCCCAATTTCAACTCGATATTCAAAGTGTTCTTGAATAATCCTTCAATAATCCAATGAATCTTTATACAAACTCATAATCATATACATATCCCTTCATATAACATGATTATATCGTCCAAAACATCATATCTCAACACAAAATCGAAATCCAAGATGTTGAAGAATATTACCTTTGAAGATCCAAACACTTCGATCCGATGAAAACGTGTTAAATCGACTATCCAAGCTTCCCAACGAAATAAGATGATGAAATCCGAATACACAAGTGATTAAGGATGGAAAAATACCTCTCTCAAGTCTCTCTTTCGGAACAAGAAGAAGAAGAGGATGAAAATGAGTAAAAATGTCCCGGCCGAGTACTTAAATCGCCGGGTTACGGCCGTAACTCGCCCTCTTACGGCCGTAACTTTCCAAGTCAACGGCCTTACGGCCGTAATCGCCAACTCAGACGTCAGAATCTCGCCTTCGTCAAAGCTCGCCGACAGACTTACGGCCAGAATCGCCTCTCGAGTTACGGTGTAACCCGCCTTCGTCCAAAACACCCGCCGACAGCTTTACGGCCGCATCGCACACCTTACGGCCGTAACTCGGATGATACGGCCGTATCCGGCCAACCTTACGGCGTAACCCGCCCACGCCAAAAATAGCCGACATCCTTCCTCAGCCAGACGGCCGTATCCGGCCAAGCCTTACGGCCTGCACTCGCCGACTTACTACGGCCGATGCCGCAACCCTTACGGCCGTAAGTCACCCTTGGTCGACAACACCCGAAATTAACGAACACCACTTACGGCCGTATCTCAACTTCCTTACGGCCGTAACTCACCTTCGCCAAAATGCCCGGGCACTGCCGGACCACTTACGGCCAGAATCGCCACTTCTTACGGCCGTACTACTGGACTTACGGCCGTATCCCAGAACCTTACGGCCGTAACTCAATGTTGGCCAAGGTGAATTAAATCCGATGATTCCGATTCCTCGATACGACTGATGAATGATCCGACAAATCATACGAATGTGGAAATGAACAAGTCTAACACATGCCAAAGAATGATACTCCCGCACAAGACTACCAATCATGATGATAATGATAATACTCCCGTTCCGACACTCAAACGGAGATGAAATGACGATCGGTAACTGATACACGGTTACAACATGCCAACATTGAACGCAATTGAGTGATTCATGAATGATGAGTGATTATTAATGAGTGAGAATTACTGAGTGACAAATACAGACTGATAATTACCGAATGAAAATGACTGAGTTACAACCGGGTATTACATACTCCCCCCCTTAAAAGAGTTTCGTCCCCGAAACTAAGGGTCAAACAATTCGGGATAACTCTCCCGCATATTCTCCTCGGTTTCCCAAGTAGCCTCTTCGACTCTGTGTCTAGACCACTGAATCTGACCAAAGGAATCATCTTGTTCCTCAACTGTTTGATTTGCCGCTTCAACACTCGTACAGGATGCTCCTCGTACGGATGATCATCCGCGATATCGATTTCGTCAAACTGAAGTATGTGAGAGACGTGAAACCCATTATGAATTCGGCCCAACAACAGAGGTAAAGCCAATCGATAAGCTAACTCGCTTACTCGATTCAAAATCTCACACGGTCCAATGAATCTCGAACTACACTTCCCCCGTTTTCCGAAACGGAAAATACCTCGACTCGGGAATACTTTGACCAAAACGGGATCACCCGTATCGAACTCTAGTGGTCGATGACGATTACCTGCATATGATTTCTGTCGACTCTGAGCAGTCAACAGACGTCTCCTGATCAAAGCTACCTTCTCCCGGGCGGCTATAAGTATATCGGGCTCGGTGCCGATTGACTCTGATGGGTCGTCCCAACACAAGGGAGATCGACAACCGTAACAGTAATTGGGCTTCCCGATCCTCTACTAATCGAGGACGCATGCCCTCAACATGTCCTCCACTGTCTGAACGTCCTCTCTGATTGTCCGTCGGACTGAGGATGAAAAACGGTAATGATATTAAGGTGAGTTCTCAAAGCATGATGAACTGGTTCCCTAAACGAGACACGAATCGCCCAACACGATCAGAAACAAAACTCTTAGGAGTACCGTGCAATCTCACTAACTCTCTGCTGAGCAGTTGGGTAAGTCTCTCGGGACCCTACGTATTATTGATCTCAAGGGAATGAGCTGATTTAGATAGCGATCCACGATCACCCAGATCGTATTCATGCCACGACGACTCGTCGGCAAACTTGTGAAGAAATCCATAGAAATGTCTTCCCACTTCCATCCTGGAATAGGAAGCGATATCAGCATACTCACCGGTCGCTGATTTTCAATCTTGACTTGCTAATAGGCTAAACATCTCGAAACAAATTCCGCGACTCCTCGCTTCATATTATTCCACCAGAAATGTTGTTTCAAATCCTGGTACACCCTGCTAGACCCCGGATGAACCGGATAAGGGGTAGCATGAGCTTCTCTCAAGATCGAGCTCTTCAACTCATCATTCGCCGGTACGCACAACCGATTCTCAAAACTCAAGAGTCCATCCTCGTGGACCACAATTCGAGGGGCTTTCCTTTGTACCACATCCTCGCGGATGAGCAACAAAATGAATCTGAACCCTGATTCTCCCTGATTTCCTCCTCAAGTGATGATGAAATCTCTAACATACAAAGCTGTCCTTGAACTTGCTGAAGTCGGACCTCGATCTCGGGTCTAAGGAATTCCCGCCAAGCTCCTTCGAACTCTTAAATGAGCAAGCATCTGCTCCTGAACGGACTTACGACTCAAGGCGTCGGCGACAACGTTCGCCTTGCCCGGGTGGTAAAGGATCTCGAGATCAAAATCTTTGATTAGTTCCAACCACCGCCCCTGTCGCATATTTAACTCCTTGTGAGTAAATATATACTTCATCTCTGGTGATTGGTGAATGACTGACAGGTGACGCCATATAGGTAATGACGCCAAAATTCCAACGCGAAAACCACGATTGATAGCTCCGGTCGTGGGTTGGATAATTAATCATCTAATCCGGGGGAACTTCGGATTTACTTAACATCTTTCGGAGGTTGCCTATCTCTGATAGCCTCCGTCTTCTGAGGGTCGACACGAACTCTGTCAGATGAAATTACATGCCCGAGAAAAGTCACTTCGGACATCCAGAACTCACATTAAGAAAACTTCCATAAAATTGCTCGCGTCTCAACACGTCGAGAACCTGAAGAAGATGAACCTCGTGTTCCTCTCGGCTAAGAGAATAAATCAAAATGTCGTCGATGAAGACAACAACAACTGATCTAAAAAGTCGATGAAAACCCGATTCATTAACTCCATGAATACTGCAGGTGCAATAGTTAGCCCGAACGGCATAACTACGAATTCATAATGACCATAGCGTGTATGAAACGCTGTCCTCGCGATATCCGACTCTCGAATCCGCAACTGGTGATATCCAGATCTTAAGTCGATTCTGGAAAAATACTGAGGCTCCCTGAAGTTGATCTAAAAGATCATCAATACGGGGTAAGGGATACTACTCTTGATCATTACCCTGATCAACTTCTGGTAATTAATACACACACGAGACGAGCCATCCTTCTCCTTGACAGATCACACTGGTGCTCCTCACGGGGACGCAATCGGTCGGAGATAACCTTTCTCGAACTACTCCTCAAGTTGAATCTTCAACTCTTGCATTCTGGTCGGGGCCATCCGATACGGTGCCTTCGATAAAGGGAACGTACCGGTTCCAACTCACTCCTGAATTCCACTACTCTATGTGAAGGCAACCCGATAACTCGTCTGTAAATACATCGTCAATCGATGACAATGATACCACGAATGATTGAACATTTCAATTGTCCTAGAATGGTCAATCGATAAAAAGAGATACCAATAATGATTGAACAACTCGATTGCCTTAGAAAGGCCAATCGATGAAGATGATACAATGAATGTTTGAATAACTCGATTGCCCTTAAAGGCCGATCGATGAAGATGATGCAATGAATGATTGAATAACTCGATTGCCCTAGAAAGGCCAATCGATGAAAATGATACAATGAATGATTGAATAACTCGATTGCCCTAGAAAGGCCAATCGATGGAAATGATACAATGAATGCTTGAATAACTCGATTGCCCTAGAAAGGCCAATCGATGAAAATGATACAATGAATGATTGAATAACTCGATTGCCCTAGAAAGGCCAATCGATGAAAATGATACAATGAATGATTGAATAACTCGATCGCGGAATCTCTCTGCCTCTGCCATAATAAAAATTCTACTGGAACGACGGGGATCACTTCCCTGAAGCACACAATCGACAACCAACGATGGAAAGATAGTGACCAAACGCTAACAATCACTGAGGATAGTATCAAGACGGTTAACCCAACTAATACTGAAAATTACATCGTCCTAAGATAAGTTCACCACGATTAGATCCATCAACCAATCGCGGTCATTAAGCTTAGTTTGGTAAAATTCCGAAAATTCTTCCATCGTCAGGTAGACCGATGGTATGAAGTCCACAAGCAATAGGACTATTCCGAAATAAGTCTATTCAAGCATGATTCGAAAATGAATGAATGCGGTGTACCAGCATCAAAAGGTACACACAAGTTGAAATAAAATTACGAGTATACCTGAAATCATTCGGATCACCGATCGTCGATCCTCCTCATCATATGAATCTGGGACTTGCCGGCCCCCGAACCGGACGCTCCCGTCTGATAAGTACGAGCTCCAACTCTATTTGCTTCCATTGTCTTAAATGACGTTGACAAAGCAAACGATTCTCAAACGCCGATTGCTTCGGGCTCGAGATGCCACGAGCCGACTTGGAGTCCTTTCGCAAAAACGGGCCTTATGTCCAAAATTCCCACAATTATAGCACGTGATAGACGGTTTCGGACACTCTGCTGAAATGACCCGGCTCCACAATTGAAACAGTGATGGCCGAATCGCCGCCGAATGAGGTCCCGCACGATTATGCGCCGTAGAAGGTCGCCGTAAACGATAGGGCTCACACGAGGCTTCTTGAAGGTTGACTGACCGCCTTCGGATTGATTACGCTTCGTTGATTTCTTGTTGACAAATGAAGGTTGTTGTTCAGCACTTTCCTTAGCAGCTGGCTCATACGGAAGAGTTCTCTCGATTAATCCGGTCAGAGTGGCACAATGATGATTGAGCAACTGCACATGGGTCATCATGGCCTGCATAAAAAGTGAGTGGATCAACCCGAACATCTTCTGATCGAGCCGAGTCTTGGGCACGATTTCCCGACAGCGAGTGATTATTCCTCGGGTTTCGGCCCGCACCGCGGCCTCTTCCCGTGCATCCCCTGACAGCTCTCTCCATACTGAAGTAGGAAGGTCGCATAATGATTATATTACCCGCATGATTATCACGTTATGATTACGTCATGAGATGATGAAAATGAGTATACATGCTCTAACTTAGTGATTATATGAATGATTGACTGAAGTGACATGATTATTTTGAATAACTTAACAAGATTTATAATATGATCATCTAGATCTGCAACTGAGTAATGAAATGAATTAAGTGATTAATGAATTAACATGGTCGTCCGGATCATTAACTGAGTAATGAAATGAATTAAGTGATTAATGAGTTAACATGATCGTCTTAATCATAATAAATGATGATGTTGAGGATTGTGAAATGATGAATGATGAATGAATTACTATTGCCAGAAATTATACCATGGCGTTAGAAATCTTACAGTTCTTTCGGTCTGATTGGCTCGGCATTTGCACAGGTCACACGTGACGCGAAAGTCCAATGATACTAGTCTGATGACGATGATTTCAAATGAGACATGACTCGGAAGGTAGTATTCAAAACCACGCTCCGATACCAACTCGTAACACCCCAAACTAGGCGGATATTACGGCCGTAGATTCCCAACCTGGGACCCACCAGCAAATGAAATGAATGAATTATACAAGATAAATGTAGTACCGAACTACATTACAGCAATAATTACTCCGATGAGGAGTTTAGTTACAACACACCAAGACAATACTGAATACTAGTGTATTTTATATGAAGATAAAATACACAACACTGAATGAAACGGAGTATTCTAATGAAGGTCTCAGCTGAAAATAAAGGACAATAACATGAATAATCAAAGATCGGGTCCCCTACTAGTATCACTAGGACTCCTCGACATCAACATGCTATTCCCGTGCGTTTGCCTTGCCATGACCAAAAACAAAATCCCCAAACGGGCCGGGCCATAAAGAACAACAATCCTCAAGAGTTGAAAATACACAATCATGATTATATCCGGTTATGAAATATCCCGTCAAACATACGCAATCAAACATGCTATATGAATCAACTAACAAGACGGCTCAAAGGAAATGGCACCACACTACGCCCGGGATGGAAATGTGTCCGTGCACAAGCCACCAACGAGTATCGATCGAATACACGTGTGGTCTTGTACCTAATCACCTCACGAGACAATATGAATCGTGTGCACACCCAATGTGAGGCCACCAACCAACACACGACTATAATGTGCCCGACATGAAAATCCAACACATACCAACTGCACGCCAAGATGACCGGAATGCCACGATATAACAAAAGTGACATCGAAAATGAATAATGACTCACCGAGATGGAATGGTAATGAATAAATGACAATTAATGAAAAGATTGGAACCGCTGCTCCTTATGACCGAAATGATTAATTGATAACAACAAGTTTTGATACGGTTAATATAATGATGAATGAGTTATGACTATGAATGAACAACAACAAAAGGCATGAATATCCTTTTAACCGAGTAAGAATTAACTTACACAACGCGGTGACAATTATCCTTCCACGAACAATGTCCTAATTGAGATATCGCTCGAACAACCTTGAACAATTCAATTACCAACAATCCGTTCAATATACGAATCAAACACGAATATAACGAACTCAAAACGCCAATACGACTAAACCAAGTCCATTGAGGCATTAAATCAAACACGTTGCGTCCGAACTCCGATTGTTTACAATCAAACCTCAATATACCAATATCAAATCCCTCAAGAAAGGTTTCAAACCCACAAAACATCTTCAATACGATTAATAATCCAAAACGAATATCCAAAAACGTGATTATAACGACAATTAATCGAAAACCCCCAATTTCAACTCGATATTCAAAGTGTTCTTGAATAATCCTTCAATAATCCAATGAATCTTTATACAAACTCATAATCATATACATTTCCCTTCATATAACATGATTATATCGTCCAAAACATCATATCTCAACACAAAATCGAAATCCAAGATGTTGAAGAATATTACCTTTGAAGATCCAAACACTTCGATCCGATGAAAACGTGTTAAATCGACTATCCAAGCTTCCCAACGAAATAAGATGATGAAATCCGAATACACAAGTGATTGAGGATGGAAAAATACCTCTCTCAAGTCTCTCTTTCGGTACAAGAAGAAGAAGAGGATGAAAATGAGTAAAAATGTCCCGGCCCAAGATTTAAATACATCGGAGTTACGGCCAGAATCTCGCCCTCTTACGGCCGTAACTTTCCAAGTCAACGCCTTACGGCCAGAATCGCCAACTCAGACGGCCAGAACTCGCCTTCGTCCGAAAGCTCGCCGGCTGACTTACGGCCAGAATCGCCTCGAGTTACGGCGTAACCCGCCTTCGTCCAAAACACCTGCCGACAGCTCTTACGGCCGCATCGCACACCTTACGGCCGTAACTCGATGATACGGCCGTATCCGGCCAACCTTACGGCGTAACCCGCCCACGCCAAAATAGCGACATCCTTCTCGCACAGACGGCCGTATCCGGCCAAGCCTTACGGCCGTACCTGCCTCGACTTACGGCCGTATGCCGCAACCCTTACGGCCGTAAGTCACCCTTGGTCGACAACACCCGAAATTAACGAACACCACTTACGGCCGTATCTCAACTTCCTTACGGCCGTAACTCACCTTCGGCCAAAATGCCTGGGCAGCCTGCTGGACCACTTACGGCCAGAATCGCCACTTTACGGCCGCACTACTGGACTTACGGCCGTATCCCAGAACCTTACGGCCGTAACTCAATGTTGGCCAAGGTGAATTAAATCCGATGATTCCGATTCCTCGATACGACTGATGAATGATCCGACAAATCATACGAATGTGGAAATGAACAAGTCTAACACATGCCAAAGAATGATACTCCCGCACAAGACTAGCAATCACGATGATAATGATAATACTCCCGTTCCGACACTCAAACGGAGATGAAATGACGATCGGTAACTGATACACGGTTACAACATGCCAACATTGAACGCAATTGAGTGATTCATGAATGATGAGTGATTATTAATGAGTGAGAATTACTGAGTGACAAATACAGACTGATAATTACCGAATGAAAATGACTGAGTTACAACCGGGTATTACATCATAGTCGGGCCGGATCGCCTTGCCGCTGTGTCGGGTCACCGCCTGTGCGATCGAAGATGACGTGCCCGGATGCCGAGTGCCTCTTCTTGCGGCGAGAGCCTCCCGGCGCCGCTCGCGCAATGCCTTGAGCTTCCGCTGACTTTCGGCGGAGACCGAGGAGTGATAGCAGGAGGCGCCGAGAGCACTCCGCTGCTCCCGAAGGGCGGCTATGGCCTCTTCGACCGCTCATTGGTTCGAATCGATCGAGCGAGAGGTTTCGGCCGCCGCCCCGGACGGATCGAAGGCCTCTCGATCAAGGCGGCCGCTTCCACCATCGGGCCGCGCCTCGACCGGGACGGAACGGGGTCCGCCGGGCCGCCGCCTTCTTCGACACGGAGGCGGAAGACATGATTTCTCAAGGATTTCTTTGAAGTGCAAGTGAGTGTCACTATATCCGCCCGAGAACAGTGAGTGTTCTTCGACTAGGTATAAAAATTCGAGGGTCGATCCTCCTTCTAGCGCCAATTGTTGTTGCCCAAAATATTTATCCGAAGATTAATACCGTGGAAGACGGACAACAAACAACAATTATGGAGCACTTCCGAGAGAAGATAAATAATACAAGATTTGCCGGGTTTGTTAGGCCCGGGCTTGAATGCTCTCGCGAGATGTTATTAATACAAATATTCGTGGATACAAGTATTAATGAGAGAAATCTAAATACAATGAGTGTAAAAAGACTCTATTAATCCGGCTCTTGAGCGAAGCTCGGTGTTCTTCGTCCCGCCGATAATCTGCTCGAGGAGAAAGGCCGGGAGAACTAAGACCGAATGATAGCTGTTGCCAAGAGTTGGAGATTAGCCAAGTGTTGTATATTGTTTCTGTATTGCGTGTGTAATGCTAGAATGCAAGAGAGAGAATACAAGTGCAGGGGGCCTTGTATATATAGGGACAGCCGGGTCTTGTCCTCAGGCGGGCGATCGCCTTCCGGCCATTATAATAATGTGTCGATCGCCTGCCGGCCAATATAATAATGTGCCGATCTCCTGGGCTGTCGGGCTAAAATCCAAGGTAGTGGCTGGCAGTCCGTATAAAGTCCAATGCAGTGGCTGGCGCCAGCTGGGCGGTCCAATAAGGAGCCAGCACGCGTCCGTAGTCAGCCACATGCGGCCCTACTGACAGCTTTCGGCGGCTTGTCGGCTGGTGGAGAGATTCTTCCAGGCTGTGGTCAATGGCCCGTGATTCGCGGATCTTGTCTTGGCCCTTGCACGTGTTGCCAGTCTTGAGGCTCGACCTTTGCCGATTGGATGGCCATCGGCCCTGATCGACATGAGGCGGTCGTCTCTAGTTGGTCATCAGAGGTCGCCATCGGCTAATTCCCGAGGTCGGCAATGGTCGGTCGGCAGATGCCGAGAGAGGTCAGTCACCAAGGGTCGATCGGTAGATACGAGAGAGGATCGTCCGTTAGTCGATCGCCAGGAGTCGGTCGCCGAGTACCGAGAGCCGATCGTCTCCAGGAGTCGGTCGCCGAGTATCGAGGGGCGATCGTATTGATGTCGATCGCTCGGCACCGGGATTTATCCTGAGACCTTCGGTTGGCCAGTCTAGCTTGTCCGCTGGGTTAAGGCTCGGTCGCCTGGTCGCTGGGCAGTGACTCGGTCGCCCGACCTCCGAGGCGATCGCCGGTCGGAAGGTGTTAATTCTTGACACAACATGTTATAAATGGTTAGTTTGTTTTGTATTTTGTACTTTAATTTTATTTATAGATTTTTTTTGTAATTTTCCATTTATTAAAAAGACAAAAGAAAACTATAATTAAAATACAAAATACAAAAAATAAAAATAAAAATAAAAAATAAAAAATAAAAAATAAACTACGAACTAAAATACAAAATACAAAAAAAATCTATAAATTAAACTAAAGTACAAAATACAAAACAAACTAACCAAATATAACACCACCTAACCATTTAGTTGGGAAATATTTTCCGAACCACATTAGTTTGGCAAATAAATATTTAAACCACAATAAGTTGGGGAAAAAATCGAGTAAATTTTTAAAGAAAAAAAAAAGATTACATAAATCAATTTTCCGCCTATATTTTCCCTTTAAAATAAAGTAGTACCATCAAATCTTGATTTTATGACCAAAATTGATAACTCTTCCAACTACCAACAACCCAAATTTGCAGGTAGTTAAAACTTCTATTTATCCCTTTATTATTTTTTCTCTTTATATACCACCATGTGCTAGTTTGTCAAACATACTCCACATACACATAATCATCTCCTATTCCCTAAAGTAAACCATCCTACACTTGTAAAGATACCCTTCTCCTTCTTGCAACTACAAAGCAACACCAGTTGTCTACCACCCGCTTGACCACCGTGCAAGCACGCCACCAGTTAACATGTTTATTCAAAGTTGAAGTTATATCACACATGCTGAAAATCATTTATTGTTTCTTCATGTGTAGAATCATCAACTACTGAATTGCGTATGTGAGATACGTCAATCGAGTGCCATGATCAATTGTATTCATATCTTCTTGGACACTGGCTTTAAGCAGATGAAAACCTTTTTAATAATTCCTAGAATATCTATTTCAACAACAAAACAAAGATTTCTTTGCTCATGTGTGTCATAAAACAAAAGCAGAAACAATAAATGGTTTTCAGCATGTGTGATATAACTTCAACTTTGAATAACCATGTTAACCGGGGTCGTGCTTGCACGGTGGTCAAGTGGGTGGTAGACAACTGGTGTTGTCTTGTAGTTGCATGAAGGAGAAGGGTATTTATACAAGTGTAGGATGGTTTACTTTAGAGAATCGGAGATGATTATGTGTATGTGGAGTGTGTTTGACAAACTAACACATGGTGGTATATAAAAAGAAAAAAATAATAAATGGATAAAAAGAAGCTTTAAATACCTGTCCATTTGGGTTGTTGGTAGTTGGGAGAGTTTTCAATTTTGGTCAAAAAAAACCAATGGTACTACTTTATTTTGGAGGTAAAATATAGGCGGGAAATTGATTTATGTAATCTTCTTTTTTTCTTTAACAATTTACTCGAGTATTTCCACAACTTATTGTGATCCGAATATTTATTTGTCAAACTAACGCGATTTGGAAAAGATTTCCCAACTTACATACATTATAACCTAAGTATTTTAAAACCTTAATACGTGAACCATATCACCAAAATTCATAAAACTTATGATAAAAGGAATTGGACACATTTAAATACCAAGAATCTCATCACACGTTAAATGTTCTTTGGGCCGAATTTTTTTTTCATTATTTATTTACCCAGACTATGAAAAGAAATGAGGGTAACTAGTTCGCATCGGTAAGATGCCACATGCAACGGATGATAATTGTATCCCCTCATAAGAGATACATTGAAGACGTCATGAACATATGACAACTGCGGAGGTAGAGCCAAACGATAATAAACCTCCCCAATGCGCTCAAGCATCTCAAACGGTCCAATGAATCATGGACTAAGCTTTCCCTTGATTCCAAAACGTTTTACCCCTCTGAACGGCGAAACTTTCAGAAATACACGATCCCCAACCTGAAACTCCAAGTCACGTCGACGCTTATCAGCATAACTCTTCTGTCGAGTGCGAGCCTCTTTCAGTTTCTCCTTGGCTACAGCCACTTTCTCATTAGTGATCTCAATAATCTCTGGACCCTCAATCAAACGTTCACCTACCTCATCCCAACAAATAGGTGATCTACATTTCCTCCCGTACAAAAGATCATAAGGTGATGCCTTGATGCTAGCATGCCAAATATTGTTGTAGGTAAACTCCACCAAGCACAAGTATTCATCCCAACTTCCAGTCCACTCTAATGCACACGCCCTTAACATTTCTTCCGCAGTCTGAATGGTTCTTTCTGACTGACCATCTGTCTGTGGATGAAAAGTCGTACTAAACTTAAGGCAAGTACCCCAAGCTTTATGTAGACCTTTCCAAAAACGAGAAGTAAATTGCGGATCTCTGTCTGACACGATAGATGTTGGAGTACCATGAAGTCTAACAATCTCCTGCTGAAAAATCTCCACCAATCTACCAACACGATAATCCATATGAATAGGTAAGAAATGGGCAGACTTGGTTAGCCGATCGACGACCACAAAAATTACATCATGTCTTTTTCGAGTAAGAGGCAAACCAGTAACAAAGTCCATGGAAATCTCATCCCACTTCCAAGTAGGAATATCTAATGGTTGCAGCAAACCACTAGCCCTCTGATGTTTAATCTTGACCTGCTGGCAAGTCATACATCTGGCAACATACAACGCTACATCCTGTTTCATGCCGCTCCACCAAAAGTGTTGCTTAAGATCCATGTACATCTTGGTAGAACCAGGATGGATAGTGAATGGTGAACTATGGGCCTCAGACAACACGGCCTCACGTAAAGTAGGATCATTAGGAGCACAAAGCCGATCTTCAAACCATACCATGCCAGAATCATCCACTCTGAACTACGACTGTTTACCCTCTTCAACATTCTGAACCACTGACCAAAGTTCACCATCATCCTTTTGAGCTTCCTTAATCCGTAGTATAGGATTGGACTCTATCTTCATACTAGCCCAATATCCATCATAACCTCATACATAAAGCTCAACATCCAAAATTTCCAGATCATTAAGGATTCGAGGTTCAATCTCAAGTCTCGCTATCATACCAGATTTCCGGCTAAGTGCATCAGCAATAGCTTTTTTCGGATGGTATTGAATGTTCGTGTCATAATCCTTGAGAAGTTCTAACCATCGCCTTATCTCATATTAAGTTCCTTCTGGGTGAAGACATATTTGAGACTATTGTGGTCAGTAAAGATGTCACACGACTCGCCATACAAATAGTGTATCCAAATCTTCAATGCAAACACAACAGCCACCAATTCCAAATCATGGGTCGGGTAGTTCACCTCATAGGGTTTTAATTGCCTCGAAGCATAAGTAATCACCTTGCCATGTTGCATAAGAACACAGCCTAAACCTTTATTCGACGCGTCACTATTGATATCCGCCTGAACCAGATGGAAGAGTCAAAATAGGAGCAGACACCAACCTCTGTTTCAGCTTCTCAAAACTCTCTTCTTGCTCCTCCGTCCAAACAAATTTCTCGCCCTTCCTCATGCGTTTTGTTAGTGGCAAAGCTAGACGCGATAAACCTTCAACAAATCGTCTGTAGTAACCTGCAAGCCCCAGAAAACTCCTAACCTCAGTCACAGTAGTAGGTCTCGGCCATTTTTTGATAGCCTCAACCTTAGCTGGATCCATGGTGATACCATTAGCAGATACAATGTGACATAAAAATGTAACTTGGCTCAACCAGAACTCGCACTTAGAAAACTTGGCATATAACTTATGTTGCCGAAGAGTTTTCAAGACAATATGAAGATGTTGCTCATGTTCTCCTTCAGTCTTAGAATAAACAAGGATGTTGTCAATGAATATGATAACGAACTTGTCGAGATACTCGTGGAACACGCGATTCATCAGGTCCATGAAAACAGCAGGGGCATTAGTCAAACCAAAGGGCATAACCAAAAACTCGTAGTGACCATATCCGGTACGGAACATGGTCTTAGGAACTTCTTCCTCCTTCACACATAATTGGTGATAACCGGACCTCAAATCAATTTTCGAAAAGAACTTAGCCCCTTGTAATTGATCAAACAAATCATCGATACACGGAAGAGGATAACGATTACGGATAGTGATACACGGTTAAGCTGACGATAGTCAATACACAGTCGCATACTTCCATCCTTCTTATTAACAAACAAAACAGGTGCACCCCAAGGAGAAACACTAGGTCGGATAATGCCATTCTCCAAGAGTTCCTGTAACTGTTCCTTCAACTACTTCAACTCTATGGGCGCCATACGGTACAGAGATTTGGAAATAGGTTCAGCACCTGGGATCAATTCAATGCCAAACTCAACTTCCCTAGCAGGAGGAATACCAGGAAGTTCGTCGGGGAAAACATCGGGGAACTCTCGTACAATAGAAATACTTTCAATACTAGGACTTTTCAAAGATGTATCTTTAATAGAAGCTAGAAAACCTTGGCAACCATGTGAAATCAAATTTCGTGCCTCCATAGCAAAAATAATTTTAGCAGATTTAAGAGGTTGAGAATCATGATAAACAAAATCAGGATGATGCAAATCGCCAAAGATCACATTTCTGGCATGGCAATCAATGGTAGCTCTATGAGAAGCCAACCAATCCATGCCCATGATCACATCAAAGTCAACCATATCAAGAGGGATCAAGTTCGCCCAACGAATGCGGTCATCAAAACGTAAGGGACAATTCACATATTCATGATCGATGAGTACATGGTTTTTCATTGATGTTGAGATGGATAAATGATTAGTTAATGGTGTTGGGATCATATTAAGTTTCTTAGCAAAATTAACGGATATGATAGAATGTGTAGCACCAGTGTCAAATAATGCGAAAACAGTACGGTCCGCAATATAGAGAATGCCTGTAAGAGTACCTGACGTGTTAGCCGCCTGATCACGAGTGACTGAATGCACACGACCATTGGTAGGAGGTAGTTTTCACCGGCACAATCGAATTCTGCTTGGGACAATCCCTCACCTTGTGAATCGTAGACCCGCAATGATAACAACTACCAGTAATCTTACGACAAATACCCGGATGTGCCTTCCCACAAGTAGTATAGATGGCTGTAGGAGGCAAAACCTCGGTAGGTTTCCCCTAACTAGTAGACCTTGAAGCACGGCCCTGCTGATTACCCCTCGATGATTGACCTCTCCACTATCCCTGATTGTTGTTGTTGTGAACCGGTCGATCGTTCCCATGTCTAGCAGTGGACTTTTGGTCCTGTACCCTCGGCTCCTGTCGCCTCTGATCATAGCTCCTACCTGACTGACCTTTCTGATCATAATCTCGGTCTGTCTGACACCTTGACTCATAGCTCCTGCCTGCCTGACCCCTGTGATCGCCACCCTGACCCCTCCCGGTTCTGCTTTTTGTGACCACTCCCCTCATGAAAGATTTCAATGTTACGGGCTGCGTCGATAACTGCTAACACATACGCATAGTCAGTGTTGAGAAGATGATCCAAGACCCACTTCTTCAACCCCCATTTGAAATGCTTTGCTTGTCGGTGAGCATCCCCAGCAATCAGCACAACAAAACTAGCCAACTCAAAAATCGCTGCATATACTCCCCTGAGTTCTCACTCTCAAACTGGTAGATAGAGTTATACTCCCTTTCGAACCTATGCTGCTCCGCTAAAGAAAAATACCGCTGGTAGAAAGTATTGCGGAATTCAGCCCACGTGCAAGTAGTAGCATAGTTCTCTCCTCCTTTGGCCTGTTTATGCGCCTTCCACCAGTTAAGCGCATCTCTCTCCAATTTAAAAGTAGCCAACCTAGTCTTAAATTCATCCCCACATCCCAATACCTCAAACAACTTCTCCATGTGAGTGATCCAGTCCTTTGCTTCCGTAAGGGTGGTAGCATAACTGAATGAAAGGGGCTTAAGCTTACCAAACTGCTCGAGCCAAGTATGAATACTGGTGGGTTGACCATCTCCACCACTACCTCCAGAAGAACCAGCCCTATTACGGATATCGCTAATAATCCATCTCATCATCTCATTAGTCCAATTAGGAAGAATGTTATTGAGGGCATTGGCAATCATTACCTCAATGTTTGGAACATCACCATCATCACCATATCGACGAGTGTTCACCATCTGAACGATTATCAAAATGATTAGCCAAGTCATAAGAATGATGGAATACGGAAAGAAAAGACGAAGCAGAAAACCTAATGTGTACCAAAATCCTCACAGGTCATAGCTTAAGCTCTACATGTCAAACCTAAAGCTCCTATGCCATAATTATAACACCCCAGCCCGACAAGGGTAGAAGTATCACATTATGGTGGCATATCAGAACATACATTAAATAAACGCAAGCGGAAGTCTTAAATAAATACCAAATGAAAATCAAGTCAACACAACTTGATCGTTACATAAGTTCCAAAGATAACCAAATGAAAGGAAACATAAGTAGTCTAAGCCTAATAAATGAAATAACAATGGTATCAAAGTCTAAGTTGTCTAGGGTAAATCCACACTTAGCTCCTACTCGCAATCCCAAGATAGCCCCACCTAGCTTAACAACCTGCCGCGGAGAAAAGAAATGTGGCTGCCCTTAAAAGCTCGGTGAACAGATATACAAACAAAGTAATGATAATGAAGTAAGAAACAGAAATATGGTGCATTGGGTAAAATTATGAGGTATAACAAAGGTATAGAGTAAGGTAAAGAAAGCCAGTAATCCACCACGAGCCCAAACCAAACAAACCATATCATATCATAGTAACCATGGAGTAGCCAGCTCCCAAAATGTGAAGGATGTGTATTGCACACAACATAAATCACCAAACCAAATGTAGCATATAAAATACAAAACAAATTTAGGATGCATCCATACGCCCCTGCAAAAGTATTAGTGGCCATATCTTCAACGAACAAAAGGGACGGGATGGCACATCACTCGATCACCCTGGAGTCATGCCATTGGTGCATCAATGACACGAACATGGAACCCACATGCCTAGTATAATAGCTCGGGTATCAAACTGAAGGGTCAAAGAATGTCATAGTAATGACACAGAATCCAAAGTCATCATAATATCATAATCATAGGTTCATATCAGAAGGTGCATAGCAAAGGTATCAAAATCAGAAGCTAAACAATCAAAAGATGTGAAAAAAAGTCATGAGAAACCTTGTGAGAAAGGTCAGAATATCTGTACCTTATTCAAATTAAATAGACAGTAAAAGATGGATCACAAGGAAATGGAAGTCACTCCTTCTTCGCGGAACCTACATGAATTGGGGATCAAGTATAACTTATTAACTCATTTAATGTCATAACAGGTTCTTAATTACTTAACACCATTTATTAATGGGATTAGGGCTTCGTTATAGGAATTAGCTTACCATATGACCAATTATATCATAATCAATGTTCAAGTACATTTTAGGGTTCAAACATATTAAATGGTATTAAAATCACAAAAATCTTAACTTCTAACAAAATTCTGGTTTCACTATGTTTTAGCCTTCCATTTATGAATTTAACACCACCACAGATGTTAAAATAAAATTTTACCAAAATTATTACAGAAGCTATAATGCCTAAGGAGTCTACTTAAATTTTTCCAGATCTTATTATTAAGTATTTGTACCCTTCAAAAATTATATTCCCAGGCCTACCCAGAAAATTAACTGCACATACATGCAGAAAATTTGCATTTGGTTAGCCCATTCATACACTTCATAAGAATTTACAAAAATTCCAGGAAGTCCCGTGTAACTTAGATATTACCTCTGTAAAAGGATAGATCTTAAATCTTTAGAGATTTGAAAATAAAAATCACACAAGTCGATTGAAGAAATTTTTTAAAAATGCTGTTTTGACATATGATCATATAAAATTTAGAAATATGCACAAATCAACTCTAAATCATTCAAAACCAATTGGATCACTTAGTAACCTCTTTAAACTTAGTTTCAGACTCAAGAAACTCAGAAAAAACACGTCTTTAACATAAAGTTATACCGTTTACAAAATGGTCAAATTCTGCACAGACCTTTCCACATAAAATCATACACTTCTTAAACCCTCATAAATCAAAATCGAATCATATATAACCTAAGTTTCCAGATTTCATTAGCCAGATTAAGGTGACAATAACACGTTCGAAAAGAAAACAACTGAGGAGAGAATTGAACAAGGTAGAAGCATGTTACCCTTGTAGCGTGATAAAGAAAAGAGACACGAACCAAGATCGAATACCAAGCCTGCAAACCACACCGAAACACAAGCAACTCCAAACCCTCGAACAGGAACAAACACCCATGACTACAACCCTTGCCGAATAGATGTTCACCACAACCCAGCGTTACCTTCCAGCCACACTCGTACCATGCCTATATCTTCAATAGGAGACCACCATCGAGCCTTCTTTTGCAACTCAGAACTGAAAGAGATGAAAGAAAAAAAATGGTAGCCGACACTTGTTTCTTAGTTTTTAGGTTTTGTGTTTTCCTGTGAATAATTCTTGTGAGTATTTTCGGTTAAGTCAAAAAAAAAATATAGAGGAGGTATAAGAGGTGATTAACCGATATTATGGGGAGTTAAAAAGGGAAAACAAGCGTGATTATTGGGAGTGATTAGAAGACCTTCCAAAATTTCGCAAATCAGTCTAGACACTATTAAAGCTCCATTCGAATGTACTAAATAAATAATGAAAAAAAAATCGGCCCAAAGAACATTTAAGGTGTGATGAGATTCTTGGTGCCCAATTCCTTTTATCATAACTTTTATGAATTTTGGTGATGTATATGGTTCACGTATTAAGGTTTTAAAATACTTAGGTTATAATGTATGTAATGTCTTGTGTTCTTATTCGTCTTTTCATAAATTCATAATTTGAGGGTATTTTGGGAGTTTAACGTGTTTACGAATTTTGGGTTTTACAACTCCTCCCCTCTAAAAGAAAAATTTCGTCCGTGAAATTGAAATGAAAACGAAACGGAGGCAACTAGTTCGCATCGATTCCTCGGTTTCCCAAGTAGCTTCACGCTCTCGGTGGTACCAGACTATGAAGAGAAATGAGGGTAACTAGTTCGCATCGATTCCTCGGTTTCCCAAGTAGCTTCACGCTCTCGGTGATTCTTCCAAAGAATTTTCACAAACGGAATGACTTTGTTTCTCATGACCCTATCTTGTCGATCTAAGATAGCTTCGGGTTCCTCAGAAAGAGACATATCAGGCTGAATATGATCAAAAGAATAAGATGCCACATGCAACGGATGATAATTGTATCACCTCAGAAGAGATACATGGAAGACGTCATGAACATGTGACAACTGCGGAGGTAGAGCCAAACGATAAGAAACCTCCCCAATGCGCTCAAGAATCTCAAATGGTCCAATGAATCGTGGACTAAGCTTTCCCTTGATTCCAAAACGATTTACCCCTCTGAACCGCGAAACTTTCAGAAATACACGATCACCAACCTAAAACTCCAAGTCACGTCGACGCATATCAGCATAACTCTTCTATCGAGTGCGAGCCTCTTTCAGCTTCTCCTTGGCTACAGCCACTTTCTCATTAGTGATCTCAATAATCTCCAGCCCCTCAATCAAATTTTCACCTGCCTCATCCCAACAAATAGATGCTCTACATTTCCTCGCGTACAGAAGCTCATAAGGTGCTGTCTTGATGCTAGCATGCCAACTATTGTTATAGGCAAACTCCTCCAAGCACAAGTATTCATCCCAACTTCCAGTCCACTCTAATGCACACGCCCTTAACATGTCTTCCAAAGTCTGAATGGTTCTTTCTGACTGACCATCTGTGTGTGGATGAAAAGCCATACTAAACTTAAGGCAAGTACCCCAAGCTTTACGTAGGCCTTTCCAAAAACTAGAAGTAAACTGCGGATCTCTATCTGACACGATAGATGTTGGAGTACTATGAAGTCTAACAATCTCCTGCTGAAAAATCTCCGCCAATATACTAACACGATAATCCTTACGAATAGGTACGAAATGGGCATACTTGGTTAGCCGATCGACGACCACCCAAATTGCATCATGTCTTTTCCGAGTAAGAGGCAAACCAGTAACAAAGTCCATGGAAATCTCATCCCACTTCCAAGTAGGAATATCTAACGGTTGCAGCAAACTACTAGCCCTATGATGTTCGATTTTGACCTACTGGCAAGTCATACATCTGGCAACATACAACGCTACATCTTGTTTCATTCCGCTCCACCAAAAGTGTTGCTTAAGATCCTTGTACATCTTGGTAGAATCAGGATGGATAGTGAATGGGGAACTATGGGCCTCAGACAACACGGCCTCACGTAAAGCAGAATCATTAGGAACACAAAGCCAATCTTCAAACCATACCACGCCAGAATCATACATTTTGAAATCAGATGGTTTACCCTCTTCAACATTCTGAACCACAGACCAAAGTTCACCATCATCCTTTTGAGCTTCCTTAATCCGTATTATAGGATTGGACTCTATCTTCATACCAGCCCAATATCCATCATAACCTCATACACAAAGCTCAACATCCAAAATTTCCAGATCATTAAGGATTCGAGGTTCAATATCAAGGCTCGCTATCATACCAGATTTCCGGCTAAGTGCATCAGCAACAACATTAGCTTTGCCCGGATGGTATTGAATGTTCGTGTCATAATCCTTGAGAAGTTCTAACCATCGCCTCTGCCTCATATTAAGTTCCTTCGGGGTGAAGATATATTTAAGACTCTTGTGGTCAGTAAAGATGTCACACGACTCGCCATACAAATATTGTCTCCAAATCTTCAATGCAAACACAACAGTCGCCAATTCCAAATCATGGGTCGGGTAGTTCACCTCTTAGGGTTTTAATTGCCTCGAAGCATAATCAATCACCTTGCCATGTTTCATAAGAACACAACCTAAACCTTTATTCGACGCGTCACTATATGTATGATATCCGCCTGAACCAGATGGAAGAGTCAAAATAGGAGCAGACACCAACCTCTGTTTCAGCTTCTCAAAACTCTCTTCTTGCTCCTCCGTCCAAACAAATTTCTCGCCCTTCCTCATGCGTTTCGTTAGTGGCAAAGCTAGACGCTAGAAACCTTCAACAAATCGTCTGTAGTAACCTGCAAGCCCTAGAAAACCCCTAACCTCAGTCACAGTAGTAGGTCTCGGCCATTTTGTGATAGCCTCAACCTTAGCTGGATCCATGGTGATACCATTAGCAGATACAGTGTGACCTAAAAATGTAACTTGGCTCAACCAGAACTCGCACTTAGAAAACTTGACATATAACTTCTGTTGCCGAAGAGTTTCCAAGACAATATGAAGATGCTGCTCATGTTCTCCTTTAGTCTTAGAATAAACAAGGATGTCGTCAATGAATACGATAACCAACTTGTCGAGATACTCGTGGAACACGCGATTCATCAGGTCCATGAAAACAGCAGGGTCATTAGTCAAACCAAAGGGCATAACCAAAAACTCGTAGTAACCATATCGGGTACGGAACTCGGTCTTAGGAACATCTTGCTCCTTCACACATAAATGGTGATAACCAGACCTCAAATAAATTTTCGAAAAGAACTTAGCCCCTTGAAATTGATCAAACAAATCATAGATACGCGGAAGAGGATAACGATTACGGATAGTGATACGGTTAAGCTCATGATAATCGATACACAGTCGCATACTTCCATCCTTCTTATTAACGAACAAAACAGGCGCACCCCAAGGAGAAACACTAGGTCAAATAAAGCCATTCTCCAAGAGTTCCTGCAACTGTTCCTTCAACTCCTTCAACTCTATGGGCGCCATACGGTACGGAGCTTTGGAAATAGGTTCAGCACCTGGGATCAATTCAATGCCAAACTCAACTTCCCTAGCAGGAGGAATACCAGGAAGTTCGTCGGGGAAAACATCGAGGAACTCTCGTACAATAGAAAGACTTTCAATACTAGGACTTTACAAAGATGTATCTTTAATAGAAGCTAAAAAACCTTGGCAACCACGTGAAATCAAAGTTCGTGCCTTCATAGCAGAAATAATTTTAGCAGATTTAGGAGGTTGAGAATCATGATAAACAAAATCAGGCTGATGCAAATCACCCAATATCACATTTCTGGCATGGCAATCAATGGTAGCCCTATGAGAATACAACCAATCCATGCCCAGGATCACATCAAAGTCAATCATATCAAGAGGGACCAAGTTCGCCCAACGAATGCGGTCATCAAAACGTAAAGGTCAATTCACATATTCATGATCGATGAGTACATCGTTTTTCATTGGTGTTGAGATGGATAAATGATTAGTTAATGGTGTTGGGATCATATTAAGTTTCTTAGCAAAATTAATGGATATGATAGAATGTGTAGCACCAGTGTCAAATAATGCGAAAACAGTATGGTCGCCAAAATTCGAACGGCATTCGGACCCAAAAGTACACGTCTTTTTCCGTGTGGAATGACGTGTGTTTTATGTATTTCTTCGCCATTGGGATCTGATGGTACCCGATGAAGGCGTCCATAAACGACATCATTTCGCAACCTGCCGTGCTATCGACCAAGTGGTCAATACGAGGCATTGGAAAGTGGTCTTTTGGACATGCCGCGTTGAGGACGGTGAAATCGATGCATAACCTCCAGGAGTTGCTTGCCTTTTTGACGAGCACCGCGTTGGCTACCCATTGTGGCTCGTCGGTAGCTACTCCGATCAGTTTGTTGTCGAGTAGCTTTTTGACTTCTGCGCCGAGCATAGCGAACTTCTCAGGACCGAATTTCCTACGTTTCTGGTGAACAGGCTTCCTTGCTGGGTCGATCTTTAGATAGCGGCAAGCGTGTTCAGTACTGATGCCGACCATATCTTGATGTGACCAGGCAAAGATTCTGATGTTCTTACATAGTAAACTGATCAGATCGTCTTTTAACTCGAAATCGACGCTTGAGCCGATCTGCACTTCCTGCTCCTGGCGAGCCGGATCGATTGTTATACTTTCCAACTCTTCAATGGGTATGGTCGTTTCTCGTTTGGAACGATTGCCGGACTCGATCCTTGGTATCAATGTCGAGGCTTGGCTCGAAACCGATCCTTGGCGATGTCGTCCGACAATTGATGCGAGATGCCATCCTCTGAGTCGGGCTGGTATGAGGTGCTTGGCTTGTCGATCTCCATTGGTTGAATGTTGATCGCGTCAATGTTATAAATAGCACGGGAAATGTTTATAGGGGAAGTTACGACACAGGAGTAATTCAAACATTTCTTTGCCATTAGCTGGTCCAAGGTTGATGTCAATATCATTCTATCATTCAAACTATCATCTTGAAGATTGTTAACAGTCCACCTTTACAAGATACAACAAATCCTTCCATGATCAACCTCCTAGGTTCGTCTAACAACAATGATGTTAAAACCAAATTCGTGATTACTAGGAAGACACTTTCCAAAATTTGGATTATCAATCTCAGAAAACTTCCTTTACTTGTAACAAGATTCAAATTATGATGTTCTCAACAATGATATCTTAAGCATGATCATCCCAACTTCTAAACATGATGTTTGGTTGAATAAATCATCTATGGAACTTAATATCTTGATAGCATGATCATCATATCCTTAAGAACACGAATCCAAGGTTGGAGATAGCATTAACATATCTTAAGATGAAGAAAACACCGAGACAATAGGTAAAATCTAACTCCGGTTTCTTGTGTGCCAATCCAAGATGTTCTTCAACTTCAATGATCAAGTAATAGTGATAATCAATCTTCAATGATCAATTACAGGTGTTCTAAAGGTGTATAAGGTGGCTGGGAACTCTCTGGGCACGAAGAATATTGAAGGCTAACTAAAATAAACAAACTGAAATGAAATGGGGTGATGTATTATTTATAATTTTCTGATCTTAACGTACGTTAGCCTTCATGCATAACGTACGTTAGTCTCTTAGCGTACGCTACCCAGTATACTTAGCGTACACTATCATCACCGATATTTAACTATTCTCATTCTGTACTCGATTACGTACGCTACACCATCAGGTTACGTACGTAAGTAACACCCATTAGCCTACGCTAGACACATTCCTTAGCGTACGTTAACAATCGTTGACTTCAAAAGTGTCCAGGTTCATCTGCGGGAATCTTATCCGGACCCATGTCCGGCTGGCGCATGTGTTAGCCGCCCAACTCAATTATTGAAGGTTTCTAGAAAGGGGCGACCTAGGAACCCATTATAGATGATGGGCCTATCTATGATTATAAAATTGAGGTTCCTAGTGATCTTAACCTTGGGATCATAACAGCATATTAGCTCGACAGAGAGCTTGATCCTTACATAGGCTTGGACTGTGTTGTCGCCGAACCCTTGAAGCACGGTATCGAATGGCTTAATGAACTTGGTCAGGTTGCCGAGCTGGTCCAGAGCAGATTTGAATATGATGTTGCAAAAGCTCCCATTGTCAACCAGCACGCGGTCAACCATTTTCCCAAGGATACATGCAGAAATCACCAATGCAACCTCTTTGGGGCACTGCACTCCCTCCCTATCCTTGTTGGAGAAGGTGATGAGCGCATCTCTAGAGATGGTTGGCTCTGGGGGCACCACGACATGGACTCCAGCGAACGCCCTCAGCTTGGCCTTCCGCTTTCTATTTGATATGGTGGAACCTGGGGAAAGACCTCCGAGGTTTCCACCTCCCGACTGAAGCATATTTATCCGGCCGTCGGGGTTGATCGAAGAAATCGACTCGTCCAAATACTCCGGCTCATTTTGCTCGATCCTGGCGACCGGATTGGGAGAGAGACGGTTGTCGTTCTGTCGGCGATCGCGCCCCCCGGTCCTTTCTGCCTGGGGTTCTAGCTTGGTCACCAAATTGTCCAGCTTGCCTTCCTCGAACAACCTCCAGAGTTGTCTGAGGAGGTCGCGGCATTGGCTGGTGTTGTGGCCGGGACATTTGTGGTAGGCACAAAATTTACTGCGGTCCAGATGACCTTTGTCCCTCATCGGCTTCGGCTTGCTAAGCCATTCACGCCCCTTGATGGCGTTGAAGATATGGGCCGGAGATAGATTGAGGTTGCGTAGGAGGTGAACTTCCACATCCTCGAAGGCCTTGAACTCACCGGGCGGTTTTGCAACCGCCTTTCTGGGCTTGGCGACCGCCTTCTTCGGAACGGGAGATGGCGCCTTCCCTTCTCCGGTGGATCCCTCGCCTAAGCGAAGGGTGAGCATCCTCTGCCTGCCCAGAAAGTCGGTGGCCTTGACGCGGAAGATTGCGTAGGTCGGGGGGATGTCCTTCATGAGGTGCCTGAACATGGGTGAATGGCCATAGAATCCCCCCAGGACCGAGTAGAAGGCGAGCTCATCGCTAATGGGCTCGCCGGTGAGGACTATATCATCCACCCAGTCGATGTAATCTTCATCGGGCTCGTCCTTCCCCTGCCTGATCTTCATCATGCGGTGGGGACCTTCTGGACGAGCGACCTTGGCGGTGAAATACGACGTGAAGTTGTTCGCCAACTTCTCAAAATAGTTGATTGAGCGCGGTGGCAATGAGATGTACCACCTATGGGCAAGATCGCCCAATGTTAATGGGAACATTCGACACTTCATCGCGTCTAATGCCCCGCATCCGGTCATGTAGATCCGGAACTTGCTCAAGTGGGTCTTAGGATCCGATCTCCCCTCATATAGAGGTGTTTAAGGAGGAGCGATCTTCGGTTGCACGGGGGAAAGCTCTATCTGGACCGCGAGTGGCTCACTTGGTCCGGCGATCGATCTCTTGGCGCCTGCCCCATTTTCAATGAGCGCCTTTATTTCATCGAGCCGGTGCTGCATTGTGGCCATCGCCGTAGCCTGACTTCTCGCGGTTTGGCTCTCGGAGCAGGAGCCGAGGCGATCATGTACCAATCTCCTGGCCCCGTGGTAGGTGACGAGGTCTCTGCCGCCGAGCTCAATTCTTGGGCGAGTGGGAGCCAGACGGCCGGCCTGTTTTTTGGGAGTTGGGTACGCCGAACTCTTGGTGACGGATTCAGACTCTGATGTCTCACGGCTGGGGCCCGAATGCCTGGATCGCCATGAGGGATCACTCCCTAGGCGGCTGAAGACGGAATCATCCCGCCTTACGAATGCCTTTTCCTGTGGCTCGGGGCTTTCTAAGGATTTCTCAACATATAGCCCCTTGAGCTTTCGCATGCCCGCACGGCGGATGGCTGATGGAGTAATGGTGGGCGAGTCACATGCTCTCCATCGCTCCCTTAGGATGGCCATGGCCTCCTCGATTTGTTCCGCGGTTTGGAATTGATCAAGTGAGAGGCTGGGGCCGTCCCTCGGGGGCGGGAGTGAGAGTCTAGCGTCGCCGCGGTCGCCTTCCGCCGCAGGTTGGGACTCGACCTGGGCCGGAATAAGGTGTCCGGTGGATCGTAGGGTGGCTCTTTTCGAGGTCGTGGCAGACGTCATTATTCTGAAGGATTTTTTTTGAAGAACGATGCCTTTAAGAGTACCTGACGTGTTAGCCGCCTGATCACGAGGGACTGAATACACACTACCAGTGGTAGGAGGTGCTTTGGCCTGGTTCACTGGCACAATCGAATTCTGCTTGGGACAATCCCTCACCTTGTGATTCGTAGACCTGCAATGATAACAACCTCCAGTTATCTTACGACAAGTACCTGGATGTGCCTTCCCACAAGTAGTACAGATGGGTTGAGGAGGCAACACCTCGGTAGGTTTCCCCTGACTAGTAGACCCTGAAGCACGGCCCTGCTGATTACGCCTCGATGACTGACCTCTCCATTGTCCCTGATTGTTGTTGTTGTGAAGCGGTCGATCGTTCCCATGTCTAGCAGTGGGCCTTTGGTCCTGTACCCTAGGCTCCTGTCGTCTCTGATCATAGCTCCTACCTGACTGACCCCTCTGATCATAATCTCGGTCTGTCTGAACCCTCGACTCATATCTCCTGCCTGCCTGACCCCTGTGATCGCCACCCTGACCCCTCACTCGGCTGAATACGATCTCCATCACGGTTCCGCTTATTGTAACCACTCCCCTCATGAAAGATCTCAATGTTACGGGCTGCGTCGTTAACTGCTGACACATCCGCATAGTCAGTGTTGAGAAGACGATCCAAGACCCACTTCTTCAACCCCCATTTGAAATGCTTTGCCTGCCGGTGAGCATCCCCAGCAATCGGCCCCACAAAACTAGCCAACCTCAAAAATCGCTGCATATACTCCCCTGAGTTCTCACTCTCAAACTGGTAGATAGAGTTATACTCCCTTTCGAACCTCTGCTGCTCCGCTAAAGAAAAATACCGCTGGTAGAAAGTATTGCGGAATTCAGCCCACGTGCAAGTAGTAGCATAGTTCTCTCCTCCTTTGGCCTGTTTATGCGCCTTCCACCAGTTAAGCGCATCTCCCTCCAGTTTAAAAGTAGCCAAACTAGTCTTAAATTCATCCCCACATCCCAATACCTCAAACAGCTTCTCCATGTGAGTGATCCAGTCCTCTGCTTCCGTAAGGGTGGCAGCAGAACTGAACGAAAGGGGCTTAAGCTTACCGAACCGCTCGAGCCAAGTATGAATACCGGTGGGTTGACCATCTCCACCACTACCTCCAGAAGAACCAGCCATATTACGGATATCGCTAATAATCCATGTCATCATCTCATTAGTCCAATTAGGAAGAATGTTATTGAGGGCATTGACAATCATTGCCTCAATGTTTGGAACATCACCATCATCACCAGATCGACGAGTGTTCACCATCTGAAAGATTATCAAAATGATTAGCAAAGTCATAAGAATGATGGAATACGGAAAGAAAAGACGAAGCAGAAAACCTAATGTGTACCAAAATCCTCACAGGTCATAGCCTAAGCTCTACAGGTCAAACCTAAAGCTCCGATGCCATAATTATAACACCCCAACCCGACAAGGGTAGAAGTATCACATTATGGTGGTATATCAGAACATGCATTAAATAAACGCAAGCAGAAGTCTTAAATAAATACCAAATGAAAATCAAGTCAACACGACTTGATCGTTACATAAGTTCCAAAGATAACCAACTGAAAGGAAACATAAATAGTCTAAGTCTCATAAATGAAATAACAATGGTATCAAAGTCTAAGATGTCTAGGGTAAATCCACACTCAGCTCCTACTCGCAATCCCAAGATAGCCCCAGCTAGCTTAACAACCTGCCGCGGAGAAAAGAAATGTGGCTGACCTTAAAAGCTTAGTGAACATATATACAAACAAAGTAATGATAATGAAGTAAGAAACAGAAATATGGTGCATTGGGGAAAATTATGAGGTATAACAAAGGTATAGAGTAAGGTAAAGAAAGCCAGTAATCCACCATGAGCCCAAATCAAACAAACCATATCATATCATAGTAACCATGGAGTAGCTAGCTCCCAAAATGTGAAGGACGTGTATTGCACACAACATCAATCACCAAACCAAATGTAGCATATAAAATACAAAACAAATCTAGGATGCATCCATACGCCCCTGCAAAAGTATTAGTGGCCATATCTTCAACAAACAAAAGGGACGGGATGGCACCTCACTCGATCACCCTGGAGTCATGCCATTGGTGCATCAATGACACGGACATGGAACCCCCATGCCTAGTATAATAGCTCGGGTATCAAACTAAAGGGTCAAAGAATGTCATAGTAATGACACATAATCCAAAGTCATCATAATATCATAATCATAGGTTCATATCAAAAGGTGCATAGCAAAGGTATCAAAATCAGAAGCTAAACAATCAAAAGATGTGAAAGAAAGTCATGAGAAACCTTATGAGAAAGGTCAGAATATCTGTACCTTATTCAAATTAAACAGGCAGTAAAAGATGGATCACAAAGAAATGGAAGTCACTCCTTCTTCGCGGAACCTACATGAATTGGGGATCAAGTATAACTTATTAACTCATTTAATGTCATAACAGGTTCCTAATTACTTAACACCATTTACTAATGTGATTAGGGTTTCGTTATAGGAATTAGGTTAACATATGACCAATTATATCATAATCAATGTTCAAGTGCATTTTAGGATTCAAACATATTAAATGGTATTAAAATCACAAAAATCTTAACTTCTAACAAAATTCTGGTTTTACTATGTTTCTTTATGAATTTTAACACCACCCCAGATGTTAAAATAAAATTTCACCAAAATTATAACAGAAGATATAATGCCTGAGTCTACTTAAATTTTTACAGATGTTATTATTAAGAATTTGTACCCTTCAAAAATCATAATCCCAGACCTACCCAGAAAATTAACTGCACATACATGCAGAAAATTTGCATTTGGTTAGCCCATTCATACACTTCAGAAAAATTTACAAAAATTCCAGGAAGTCCCCTATAACTTAGATATTACCTATGTAAAAGGATAGATCTTAACTCTTTAGAGATTTGAAAAGAAAAATCACACAAGTCGACTGAAGAAATTTTTTGAAAATGCTGTTTTGACATATTATCATATAAAATTCAGAAACATGCACAAATCAACTCTAAATCATTCCAAACCAATTGGATCAGTTAGTAACCTCTTTTAACTTAGTTTCATACTAAGAAACTCAAAAAAACACATCGTTAACATAAATTTATACCGTTTACAAAATGGCCAAATTCTGCACAGACCTTTCCACATAAAATCATACACTTCTTAAACCCTTATAAATCAAAACTGAATCATATATAACCTAAGTTTCCAGATTTCATTAGCCATATTAAGGTGCCCCAAGTGTTCGATCTTTTGTTTCTACAAATTCTTGTTGGGAATTTTGTATATTTTCCATCCCTTTTGTGATCGACTTCGTAGTAATTATATTGGTCTTGTGATTTCGACCTAGTTGGAAGATTCGAGGGTTCCGGTCGAGCTTTTCCGTTGATTCGCGTGCTTTGGATTTGAGGCAAGTACCTTGATATACGAATTGTAACTACGTGAAATCATGGTTGTCGAAGTGTATGAATTTATACGGATATATATATGTGTGTGTATGTATATATATATATATATATATATGTGTATATATATATAGATTTATATATATTTATACGTTTAATACATGTATGTATATACGTATATTTATATATATGCCTATGTCGGTGAATGACGAGTGATGAATGCTAACACTAGTTGACGTACTCAACTTGGATTGATGGATGAACTATACTTATTCATATAATATAGTAAGGTTATATATATATATATATATTCGGTTGAGTCGCAATATAGCGATATATGTGCGGTGTTGGTTGGTTATGCTTGAAGGCTTATTGTGATTGAGTTTTGATTGATAACGTGCGTGTTATTGTTTATTTGTGTGGTTATGGACTGGCGGAGAAATTGTGTGACTTGATGTACTGAGTTGATAATTGTTGTGACGTTTGTCTGTGTGCTTGATGTTTGAAATAATGTGGATACTTGTTGTGAGAAACATCGTATCCGGGAACCTATGAGGGTGGGGCGTGCACTCCGGCCTGGTGTATGCTGCAATGTGCGGCTCCATATGGGTGGTGAACGCCGGTGTTACCTGATGCGCGCGCAAGGGGCGGATCTTGCGAGAGTGATCGCCGGCGCACTGACATGTTCAAGGAGCGGCCAATATAGTGGAGTGAATGCCGGTACACAGGTGCGCAAGGGAGGCGCCTGGCAAGCTTATTGGTTACGGGTATTTGAGTGATAGCTAAGACCCCGTTATCGAACGATGTTCGTATCTCAAATTCCTTCAAGTCACTTTTAAATGTTTGTCTTGATATAGACCGCGATTCGTGTTTTTGAAAGTTTGTTTCAACCTGTTTTTAAAGCGTTGGTATCAGGGTTAATTAACCAAGGAGGTTTGACGAAATCTCCGAGGGTTAATTAATCGGGGGTCTTGAGCAGGATATGTCGAATGAGAGTTTGTGCCTTTGATTGTATTGTGGTGCTATTCTGTGTATTGGGTCGAGGACCCTGTGAAATGTTGAGATGATTGATCTCGTGATGATGCTATTTGGATTGGGTTGAGAACCCTATGAGATGTTGTAATGATTTCATTTGTGACAGTGTTCTATAAATTGGGTCGAGGACCCCGAATAACGTTGACATGTTTTCGTGTAATTGTTTTCCATATGTTGGGTCAAGGACCCGAGAGCTTTTGAAATTATTTTCTAAAAGTATTCCCATTCGATTTTCAAAACACCTAGATGGCCTGAGTCATTAATAATGTTTTCAAACTAAATCTTTTGACTCCTTGGGCTCGTTTAAAGTTTAATTGGTGTTATGTTCCATAAAGAAAATGCGACTATGTGATTATTTTTCACCTTGTGTATGCGAGTGTTATACTGTGTTGACTATGGGAATGTATGGTTTGTGTTAAGGCTTCACGATGGTTGAATTTTGTGTTGCTATTATTCGTATATCTTGTATATTATGTACTTGCACTAGCAAAATTCCAGTTTGCTAACCCCCGAGTTTTCGGGGGTGGGTGCCTGTTATGCGCTTAGGTTTTGGCAGCTCGGGAGCAGTCACGGGATTGGCTTGGAAGGAGATGGAAGACGACGGTGCTAATCACATAAGAGTCAGAGTCTTTTTCTTTTATTCCATCTGGGTCGGTATTTTCCCATTTGGTTGAGTATTCACTCTTGCACGGGTGTAGGTTTTCATTTATTAAATGGAGTTGTCATCCCTTTTTGTGTGAAAGTTTATTTTTGTCATTGAGATGTAAAATTCATTAGTTTCTGAATTGTTTAATGACCTTGTCGGTCTGCATTGTATTTAGATTGACCCCGGTCGATCAATCATTGTGTAGTCTAGTGGAGTTTAGCCTGGTAGATCCTTGTGAGAAGGGCCTATGGTGTGTAACATTTCCGGACGTATTCTGGGGGTGTTACAGTATGAACTTCCAAACACATAATAATCTTATCAAACCCTTAATCGTATTCGTATTCCTATATGGATATCATACCAAAACACATGACTTAGTTTGAGATATGAATATTCCATATTCATATTCAAACACCAACACCTCCTAATCATATCCATCAAACCATATAATCCAAGAGTTCCTTAAGAACACAATTTATTCTGAAATCATGTTCATAATCCATAAAACGACATAATCCGATGTGTTCTAATATCTAAACAATCCTTGTTCACAAATCAAGGGGTATATTGTCATGTTCTTCAACATACACTCCTCATAACATCAAGAATCGAATCATTACTACCAAGAAAACCAAGAACACTATGATTCTATAATCATAACCAACATAACCAAGACATAGATCATCATATCATCAATCTCCTTTAACAAAATTCCCATAAATACCAAGAACCATCACAACAACTCCATAAACTATCATCATACGAACTAATCCTCAACAACAACATCAAAAATCCGAATTGAAAAAGAGGATTATCCCACATACCTCTTAGAAGATGAAGTACATAAGTAACCACCTCAAGAATCATCAACATCTTCATATCCAAGCCTAAAAAACCATGCCTTCAAGATCATAATCGACTTAGAAGGACCAAGAATCCATCTCCGAGTGTTGAAGGGCAAAAAACGAAACTGAAATTCTAAAGAAAATGAAATGACGTGCGTCCACTTTTATAAACTTCCAGCTCATTACGTACGTAACATTCCAAAGTTAACGTACGTAACCAACATTTACGTACACTATCTGACCTTGGTAGCGTACGTAACGACAGTCCAGAGGCTCCTGACTCATTTTGTTCACAGCCTTACGTACGTAACACTTTCTCCATAACGTACATAGTACGTACGTTGACTTGCTATAGTAACATACTCGTTAACGTATGTAACTTACCGCTCATAACGTACGTTAACCAAGGGTTAACTCACCCATGCACGTTCTCTGCCAAAAGCTACCGACACAGGGCCCCATTTGCCGACCATAGCTCGTGTAACACCCCCAATCCACTCAGGGATATTACACGCCGTAGACCCCTTTCCACAAGGAGCTACCAGGCGGGAGACTACAAATCAAAACCCACATGCGGTCAACTTGACCAAAACATAATACCGTAGACCGATTAGGTCTCTCAAAACATAGCATAACCGTACATCTGATGAAACTAAAATACAACTCGATCACATAGTACATAAAATGTCCATCCCCTCAAGGATGACAAGAACTCAACCGACATATCACCAGACTGACAGGTACTACAATCGTGACTAGTATCGCTGCAGGTGCATCATCCTCCGAGCCAATCCCGTGGTTGCTCACTCTCGATCGAGAATACCTGGAATAAATAACAAAATCCCCAACGAGGGGTTAGCGATGGAATCGCTAGCAAGTAACCAAGCTATACAATTATACATCAAGAATACAACTGTTATGAAAATAACATTTCGACAAGGTAGTAACACGATCCCCGAGTCTAAAGTCTTTTGAAAATTTATTCCTTTAAAACAAACCATGGGGATTACTCCAGAAATCACTGTAAGAGATTATTTAGGGACTTCGGGGGTCTCAGTGTAAAATCCTGAAATATGAATGTTTTTCCTTTGCAAAAGGTTTTCTTTCAAAATCATACAAATGATTTTATTCTCAACTCAACCTCAAGACCAAAACCATATTCACCAATATAATCGGGATTCAAGATTCAAACATAAACAATTCAGAGATATCAAATCAACAGTCAAAACGTCTCTGTGGCCCCGAAGGGTCCCACCCGGATTAGCTCATCAAGAATAAACTCGAACACACCCATAAGTTATCTTGACATCGCACTCGCAAGTGACGATTCTCGGAGCCCTCTCCAGACCTACCCGATTAGATAACCTTATGGTCAAATCGTAACATCTGGCCGTACTCGCAAGCACGCGCCTCCGGAGGCCTCGACGGACCCTACCCGGATAACATCATTCAAGTACGCCCATAAGTTATCATGACAACGCACTCGCAAGTGTCAATTCTCGGAGCCCTCCCCAGACCTACCCGAATTGATAACCTTATGGTCACAACGTACGTCTGGCCGTACTCGCAAGCACGCGCCTCCGGAGGCCTCGACGGGACCCCTACCCGGATAACATCTCAACTCTCTACTATACACAATAACAAAGGTATAATATTCACCACAACCGCAACCACGTAACACATAGGTTAACGCATCATAACTTCAACAAGGGCACAACATCCACAGCACACCATCATTCAGGAAAAACGCCAACGAGCAAATAATACAAGTATTACGCGATTCCACAATTCTTCGGTTAACTACTCATTTCTAGTATTTATTTTAAGCACAAAATAACATGAAGAGGTAGTTATCATTATTCTTGAAACTAAAGTTTACATTCGTAATTATCTTCATAAAATCACATCTTCATTTAAAGTAAGTTACGGTTAAATATACCGTCACTAACGAGTCCACGTTAAATTCACGACACATCACATTCTCAAAGTATAAAGAATATAGACGAGATACTCGCCTCAAGTCCAACGCACGCGGAGCAACGGGAAAGCTCGACTTAATGACCGCTACCGAACACTCCGAAGAATACGATTCAACCGGGAAGCTCGGACCCCGAAGAAGACAACGAACGGGAGGGTTCCGACTCGAGTTCTTCACAAGAATTCGACCCTGATTCGGTAGATCGGAGGATGTTATAGGATGGATGATTGATGATATGAACTCCAAGACTTCATGGATTTAACACCTGACAACATCTCTCCATGATTATCAAATCTCCAGCCACGGAAGAGGATGAAACGAGTGAGAAAAATGATGAAAAACCCGTCTGCAGGGCCTTAAATAGGCTGCCTGCCGGCCGCCTTACGTACGTAACCGGCCATGGCTTGCGTACGTAACCGGCCATGGCCGACCCACTGCCTAGAAATGCCGGCAGCATTACGTACATAACCGGCCAAGGCTTACGTACGTAACTGGCCTTACGTACGTAACGGCCGAGCACTACCGGCCGTAACTCGGCCTCGGCCAAGACTGTCCGGCCATGACTCGGCCCGGGCCAACTCCGACGGCCCGAACGACCCCGAAACACGAACCTTAATACGAATCGAAGATACGGTTACGAAGTACTCGCAAAGACGAATCCAAGCGCTAAGAGAACACACGATTCTGACCACCCGAAGGCTCAAAATTTGACAACGGAAAGTAATTACCCCAAACTTTGGGAAATTACGAAAATGGCCCAAAACGTCCGAAAATCACGATACGTTATCGAATAACCAAAACGAAGTTCACAACACGTCTAACAAAGTTAAACGGACTTACGGGAAACTCGAAACAGCAGTTTCCAACGAGATTCGCAAGAATCGAACTCAAGTGCGGAAAAGTCGCCAAAAAGCACGGAACTCAACAAAACGACACTGTAACGAACTCGGATGACAAAAAGTACGGAATTAATCATTCTCGAAATGACGAAACGGTCATGAGCGAGTCGTCAAAACAAACTTTCGCCGAAAAAAAGAAATTACCGGAAATCAAAATTACGGGTATTACATTCTACCCCTCTAAAAAAAAGTTTCGCCCCGAAACTAAAAAAAATGAAGTCACAAACAACAAAGCACGGTCGACAAAATCTCAACGGTCTCGACGAACCGATCCCGATACCGATGCCGAAACACGATTCTGGGAAACCTCATGGAATAATTCACAATACTGAACTCTGTGGCCCTCGAGTCCACAATTATAACAAGTAATCCGTTGCAAAGGACAATTAGCTTGCACATGACCGACAACATTGCAGTTAAAGCACCTCCCAGTCTGACTAGGAGTCAAAGAAGACAACTTGGAACTCTTGGTTCCACCGAACGAAGAAATTGAAGGTTTCGCAGTACGACTACGCGAAACTCGATGAGAAAAATTTTCGTCTCCTGCACCGTCTGAAAAATATCCAGACGTCCTCTGTCTCTTCGACTCATGCGAAGGCCCAGTAGATAACGATGCCATCTCGTACGCCATGGCTCGATTCTGATACTCTCTCAAAGTAGCACAAGTGAAACCCGACATGTACTGTCGAATCTCTGGTCTCATCCGCATATCAAAATGACAGATCATGTCCTCCTCGGTCCTCACCTGATTCTTCACAAAGGCGAGCTGTCGACTATAATCGACAATAACCTGCGACACGGGTACATCCTGTGGCTCGGCTAGGTAAAAATCTCGGATCCTCTGCTCTCGAATCGGCCTCGGGCAAAACTCCACTTCCATCAACTTCTTGAACTCTTCCCAAGTAACAGCATGATCTTGAGGCTCAACGGCCTCCCACCAGTTAGCGGCGTCATCAACGAGAAGGAACTGAGCGATAGGAATCCTCCGCTCCTCGGGACAACTAATCGCCTTGAAAATCTTTTCCAATTGGATAAGCCAGCCGTCCCAGCCCAAAGTATCACCCGCTCCTGCAAAGTGAGGGGGACGCATACGAACCACTTCTCTAAGCCACCGAGTCGATCCAACATCCTCATTCGCAGTATGGTTACGCTGAACCACCTGAGCTAAATGTGTCATCTGGTCTGCCACCTGGTGGAGCACAGTAGCAACACCAGTACTAATTCCATTACCGGTAGTACGATCCTGGTCGCGCGGAGGGTTACCACGACCTCGACCTCTCGGCATACTGAATGGACAACCGTTCAGAACAACAAAACAACCACCACATAATCAATATAGAGAAACCAACAATAACACAATAAAATACTCATTCCGAGTTGTAACACGAATACATGAACTATCACTGCAACGACAGAATTCAAATTCATAAATCATTCACTTAGCCATGTTAACATAACGTACGACCTTTACCAAGTTTATCACGGTCAAAACCACAAACATATCATCAGGGTCGAATATGGGTAATATTTTAAAAACAAAATTTTTTTCAAGGTGCTTGTCCAAATGATAGCATTTTAAAATTCTTGAATTTGAAACATTTGCTGAAGCGAATTTTAGAAAAGAAAAGTTTGATCAAAACTATGAATCTATTATCATATCCGTCTCGTTTTGAAAACCATGTACAAGACATTCTGAATTACCACATCCGGATAACGTCAAAGAAACAACACAATTAAACCGAACTATGAAATCATCATATCTGGGCGTACACCCATAACTTGCTAACAAGAATTGTGACAATATATAATACGTCAATAATATCCACACAGGTGAAGCAACTAAGTGCAATACTGATATCGCAGTTAGGGTTCACGATCGTCACAGACGGACCATATGATTAGGTCGATAGAGATTGAGCAACAGAAAATGATCACTTATAGAATTGTAACAACAAAGGTACTGTAAAAATTTTCCGACGGGCAAAACAACATAACAAACATATAACAGAAATTTTTCAAAATTCTTTTGGTCTCAACCGAAGGTGACGGTAATATTTTACAGTGCCCGAAATTCATTAATATACATTTTTCCTCATACCGCCTGATGGTGTCATTTGAAAATACAGGATTAACTCTGTCAAAACTCGACCGATTTCAAAATTCATATGGGCTGCTGGTTTAATCGAACCATAAAAATATTTTCAAAATCAACTTTCACAAAAATGTTCCGACCCTTATGGCCCCTCAAAAATATATTCTCAAATCTACCCTTGCATGAATAATTACGATAGTCCAAACAAACTGATCGAACTAAAAACCACCTGCTCAAACGACAAACAAAATCACAAATTCAACCAAACACATTTCGGGCGCATCAAGTTAAAACATATATCAAGACTATCATTTGAGCTTTTCATCGAATCAACTGTCTGCACACTTTCGAAACCCATCACGGTTCACAAATTTCACAACATACCACCCCACACGGCGGTTCAAAGTCAAAACATCAATACGTCCAGTCATATCCGTATACCGTGCGTCACAAGCATCGAATACAACTCCCTTACACAACACCGTGTAAATAAGGACACACATCACATTTAATTCGCACACGTAAAAACATGAAATACAGGTACCTCACATAAAGGAGGAGACTTACGTCCACAGGCCGCACGGAGATAATGGCTGCAACACGATACTAATCACAACGAACCACAATTGATCACAACGGATCGCAATGATCTCGCTTGTTCACAACTGCTCACCCGGGTGACACGACAAGACACGACTCCGACAAGACACGACTCGACAAGACCCAACTAGACCCAACTGCCTAGGTTTTCGCAAACCTAAGCTCCGATACCATTTATGTAACACCCCCAATTCACTCAGGGATATTACACGCCGTAGACCCCTTTCCCCAAGGAGCTACCAGGCGGGAGACTACAAATCAAAACCCACATGCGGTCAACTTGACCAAAACATAATACCGTAGACCAATTAGGTCTCTCAAAACATAGCATAACCGTACATCTGATGAAACTAAAATACAACTCGATCACATAGTACATAAAATGTCCATCCCCTCAAGGATGACAAGAACTCAAACTGACATATCACCGATGACAGGCAGACTACAACTGTGACTAGTATCGCTGCAGTGCATCATCCTCCGAGCCAATCCTGTGGTTGCTCACTCTCCAGTCAGAATACCTGGAATAAATAACAAAATCCCCAACGAGGGGTTAGCGATGGAATCGCTAGCAAGTAACCCAGCTATACAATTATACATCAAGAATACAACTATTATGAAAATAACATTTCGACAAGGTAGTAACACGATCCCCGAGTCTAAAGTCTTTTGAAAATTTATTCCTTTAAAACAAACCATGGGGATTACTCCAGAAATCACTGTAAGAGATTATTTAGGGACTTCGGGGGTCTCAGTGTAAAATCCTGAAATATGAATGTTTTTCCTTTGCAAAAGGTTTTCTTTCAAAATCATACAAATGATTTTATTCTCAACTCAACCTCAAGACCAAAACCATATTCACCAATATAATCGGGATTCAAGATTCAAACATAAACAATTTAGAGATATCAAATCAACAGTCAAAACGTCTCTGTGGCCCCGAAGGGTCCCACCCGGATTAGCTCATCAAGAATAAACTCGAACACACCCATAAGTTATCTTGACATCGCACTCGCAAGTGACGATTCTCGGAGCCCTCTCCAGACCTACCCGATTAGATAACCTTATGGTCAAATCGTAACATCTGGCCGTACTCGCAAGCACGCGCCTCCGGAGGCCTCGACGGACCCTACTCGGATAACATCATTCAAGTACGCCCATAAGTTATCATGACATCGCACTCGCAAGTGTTGATTCTCGGAGCCCTCCCCAGACCTACCCGAATTGATAACCTTATGGTCACAACGTACGTCTGGCCATACTCGCAAGCACGCGCCTCCGGAGGCCTCGACGGGACCCCTACCCGGATAACATCTCAACTCTCTACTATACACAATAACAAAGGTATAATATTCACCACAACCGCAACCACGTAACGCATCATAACTTCAACAAGGGCACAACATCCACAGCACACCATCATTCAGGAAAAAGGCCAACGAGCAAATAATACAAGTATTACGCGATTCCACAATTCTTCGGTTAACTACTCATTTCTAGTATTTATTTTAAGCACAAAATAACATGAAGAGGTAGTTATCATTATTCTTGAAACTAAAGATTACGTTCGTAATTATCTTCATAAAATCACATCTTCATTTAAAGTAAGTTACTGTTAAATATACCGTCACTAACGAGTCCACGTTAAATTCACGACACATCACATTCTCAAAGTATAAAGAATATAGACGAGATACTCGCCTCAAGTCCAACGCACGCGGAGCAACGGGAAAGCTCGACTTAATGACCGCTACCGAACACTCCGAAGAATACGATTCAACCGGGAAGCTCGGACCCCGAAGAAGACAACGAACGGGAGGGTTCCGACTCGAGTTCTTCACAAGAATTCGACCCTGATTCGGTAGATCGGAGGATGTTATAGGATGGATGATTGATGATATGAACTCCAAGACTTCATGGATTTAACACCTGACAACATATCTCCATGATTATCAAATCTCCAGCCGCGGAAGAGGATGAAACGAGTGAGAAAAATGATGAAAAACCCGTCATAGGGGCCTTAAATAAAGCCGGGCCGCCTTTACGTACGTAATCGCCATGGCTTGCGACGAATCGCCATGGCCGACCCATCGCTTAGAAATGCCGGCAGTTACGCATGCACGAATCGGCCAAGGCTTACGTACGTAACCGGCCTTACGTACGTAACGGCCGAGCACTACCGGCCGTAACTCGGCCTGGGCCAAGACTGTCCGGCCATGACTCGGCCTGGGCCAAGACTGTCCGGCCATGACTCGGCCTGGGCCAACTCCGACGGCCCGAACGACCCCGAAACACGAACCTTAATACGAATCGAAGATACAGTTACGAAGTACTCGCAAAGACGAATCCAAGCGCTAAGAGAACACACGATTCCGACCACCCGAAGGCTCAAAATTTGACAATGGAAAGTAATTACCCCAAACTTTGGGAAATTACGAAAATGGCCCAAAACGTCCGAAAATCACGATACGTGATCGAATAACCAAAACGAAGTTCACAACACGTCTAACAAAGTTAAACGGACTTACGGGAAACTCGAAACAGCAGTTTCCAACGAGATTCGCAAGAATCGAACTCAAGTGCGGAAAAGTCGCCAAAAAGCACGGAACTCAACAAAACGACACTGAAACGAACTCGGATGACAAAAAGTACAGAATTAATCATTCTCGAAATGACGAAACGGTCATGAGTGAGTCGTCAAAATGGACTTTCGCCGAAAAAAAAGAAATTACCGGAAATCGAAATTACGGGTATTACAGCTCGGTCCTGTCCGATTCCCTCTGTTACGTATGTAATGCCTTACGCATAACGTACGTAAAAAATAGAACTTAGCGTACGTAACTCCTTACCCTTAGCGTATGTAATGGCCTTCTATACTCGGCTAAAATCCAACTGTTCCTTTCCGTCTCGACACATTGGATTCGTATACTCATATACTGAATACATATATTCAATCCAATAATATTCTCATATGATATATCCAATATCAAAAGTACGATAACCTGATACACGATATCCTCAAATGCAATTATCGGCCAAGTACGACAATTGTACAAATACAACTGTTTCAGTTCTCAAATTATTTTATCTATATTGTATAGACACCAAGCTATGCAGTATATCTCAGATAAAATAACACAAAAAATTTATACTAAAAATCTGGATATTACACCAATATCGCTTGAACGATGCATGGTGTCAAATTACTGGGTGGACCGGTTAGCATAGACTTTGAGTTTAGCAGTGAGCTTGTTATGAAAAGGGTTGCTAAAACTGTTGAGCTCATGGATGCTATTGCTAAGATTAGGGACCCCCAATGTGAGTTGTTGCTTCTTCGTGCTTGTGCCGGTATTTCTAAGTTATATTTCTCTATGCGCACATGTTCTCCTCGGGTCTTTGACCGTGCTCACGTTGCGTTTGATGCGGCACTGCGTTCTTCTCTAGAACGTATTGTTACTGCTTCTGGGCCTGGATTTGGTGATTGGCAATGGAGGCTGGCCACCCTGCCATTTGTATTTGGGGGCTTGGTGTATATTCAGCAAGGGATGCCATGAACTATACATTCCTTGCGTCTAGACTCCAATCTGCCAACCTACAGACTAAGCTCCTCAGACATTCTGATACTGTAACCTCTAGTCCATCCTTTGAAGAGGCCTTGAGCGCTTTTAATGGGAAAATAGAGATTGACCTTCTGAGTAACTCGTATGAGATTGCTGCCCCCAAAGTCATGAAGAAATTGGCAGATATATATTTCAAACGTGTTACCCAAATGGTTGAATTCACATTTTGCCTATCTTCTCGACACATGGCACTCTAGAGGTCGCAAAGGGACTACACTTCAGATTGGCTTATGGTGGTTCCGATATCTGGGCTGGGACAGACTATGAATGCCAGAACTTATAGGTGCGTATTATGTTATCGACTAGGCATTCCCTTTTTCTCTGTTCAGATGTCGTGCTCAGCTTGCTCCAAGGTTTTCACGGGGGATATTTACGGGGACCATGTTGTATCGTGTGCTGGCACTATTGGTATTAAACATCGGCACAACATGGTGTGTGATACTTCGGTTGATATCTGTTCTCGATCTGGGGTCTCGGCTCATAAAGAGGTCAACATTGGGTTGGGTGGAGAAAGGGAGCAAGTCTTACGACCAGCAGACATCTTGCTCTACTCCTGGGATGGAGGGCAGGATGTATATGTCGATTTGACGGGGTCTTATCTCCTAACACAAACTGGTATGATTGATTTTGTGCTAGGTCGGGTGATGATTGATGCCGCAAAATGTAAGCGTGTCAAGTACAGAGATAAATGTGCGGATATTGGATATGGGTTCATCCCTTTCTCATTTTCCTCTTTGGGGGGACTTGAGGCAGATGCAGTGACCTTACTTAAGCGGATCCGGAAGTTCTCTATAACTCAAGATATTGGGGCGCGTGCTGCTGCTTATATCTTCAGTAGGATTAGTTTTGCTATTGCTAAAGGTGTGGGGGACCAGATAGTTTCGAGGCTCCCCACTAAATTCTTGTAATCCTATGGTTTTGTTTCTAATGAAAGTGATGTTTATAATAATAATAATAATAATAATAATAATAATAAAAATAAATGATAAAAATAAAATAAACCACAAACTAAAATACCAAAAAAATCTATGATTAAAATTAAAGTAGAAAATACAAACCAAACTAACCATTTATAACACCATCTAACCATTTAGTTGGGAAATATTTTCCGAACCACATTAGTTTGGCAAATAAATATTCAAACCACAATAAGTTGTGGAAAAACTCGAGTAAATTGTTAAAGAAACAATAAAGATTACGTAAATCGATTTCCCACCTATATTTTCCCTCCAAAATAAATTAGTACCATCAAATCTTAGTTTTTTATAACCAAAATTGAAAACAATTCCAACTACCAACAACCCAAATATGCAGGTAGTTAAAGCTTCTTTTTATATCTTTATTATTTTTTCAATTTATAAACCACCATGTGCAAGTTTGTCAAACACACTCCACATACACATAATCATCTCCCATTCCCTAAAGTAAACCATCCTACACTTGCATAGATACCCTTCTCCTTCTTGTAACTACAAAGCAACACCAGTTGTCTACCACCCGCTTGAGCACAGTGCAAGTACGCCACCAGTTAACATGGTTATTCAAAGTTAACGTTATATTACACATGCTGAAAACTATTTATTGTTTCTTCAAGTTTAGAATCATCAACTACTGTATTGCGAATGTGACAATCATCAACCGAGTGCCATGTATCAATTTTATTCATCTCTTCTCGGACACTAGCTTTAAGCGGATAAAAACTTTTTTAATAATTCCAGAACATTGATTTCAACAACAAAAGAAAGATTTCTTTGCTCATGTGTGTCGTAAAACAAAAGCAGAAACAATAAATGGTTTTCAGCATGTGTGATAAAACTTCAACTTTGAATAACCATGTTAACTGGTGGCGTGCTTGCACAGTAGTCAAGTAGGTGGTGGACAACCGGTGTTGCCTTGTAGTTGCAAGAAGGAGAAGGGTATTTATACAAGTGTAGGATGGTTTACTTTAGGGAATCGAAGATGATTATGTGTATGTTGAGTGTGTCTGACAAACTAGCACGTGGTGGTATATAAAAACAAAAAATAATAAAGGGATAAAAAGAAGCTTTAACTATCTGCACATTTGCGTTGTTGGTAATTGGAAGAGTTTTCAATTTTGATCAAAAAACCAAGATTTGATGGTACTACTTTATTATGGAGGGAAATATAGGCGCGAAATTGATTTATGTAATTTTTTTTTCTTTAACAATTTACTCGAGTTTTTCCACAACTTATTGTGGTTTGAATATTTATTTGTCAAACTAATGTGGTTCGGAAAATATTTCCCGACTAAATGGTTAGGTTGTGTTTTAAATGGTTAGTTTGTTTTGTATTTTGTAGTTTAATTTTATATGTAGATTTTTTTGTAATTTCCCATTTATTTAAAATACAAAAGAAAACTATAATTAAAATACAAAATACAAAAAATAAAGATAAAAATATAAAAAAAATTAATTACAAACTAAAATACAAAATACAAAAAAGAATATCTATAAATAAAATTAAAGTACAAAATACAAAACAAACTAACCATTTATAACACCACTTAACCAATTTAGTTGGGAAATATTTTCAAAACAACATTTTTTTGGCAAATAAATATCCAAACCACAATAAGTTGGAGAAAAAATCGAGTAAATTGTTAAAGAAAAAATAGATTACATAAATCAATTTCCCGCTTATATTTTCCCTTTAAAATAAAGTAGTACCATCAAATCTTGTTTTTTTGACCAAAATTGAAAACTCTTCCAACTACCAACAACCCAAATGTTTAGGTAGTTAAAACTTCTTTTTATCCCTTTATTATTTTTTCTCTTCATATACCACAATGTGCTAGTTTGTCAAACAAACTCCATTACACATAATCATCTCCCATACCCTAAAGTAAACCATCCTACACTTGTATACATACCCTTCTCCTTCTTCATCTACAAAGCAACACCATTTGTCTACCACCCCCTTGACCACCGTGCAAGCACACCACAAGTTAACATGGTTATTCAAAGTTGAAGTTATATCACACATGCTGAAAACTATTTATTGTTTCTTCATGTGTAGAATCATCAACTACTGAATTGCATATGTGTGAATCATCAACCAAATGCCATGTATCAATTGTATTCATCTCTTCTTGGACACCGGCTCTAAGGCTTTTTTAATAATTCCGAGAATATCTATTTCAACAACAAAAGAAAGATTTCTTCGCTCATGTGTGTCGTAAAACAAAAGCAGAAACAATAAATGGTTTTCAGCATGTGTGATGTAACTTCAACTTTGAATAACCATGTTAACAGGGTCGTGCTTACATGGTGGTCAAGCGGCTGGTGACAACTCGTGTTGCCTTGGAATTGCAAGAAGGAGAAGAATATTTATACAAGTGTAGGATGGTTTACTTTAGAGAATCGGAGATGATTATGTGTATGTGGAGTGTGTTTGACAAACTAGCACATGGTGGTATATAAAGAGAAAAAAATAATAAATGAAAAAAAGAAGCTTTAACTACCTGCCCATTTGGGTTGTCTGTAGTTGGAAGAGTTTTCAATTTTGGTCAAAAAACCAAGATTTGATAGTATTACTTTATTATGGAGGGAAAATATAGGCGGGAAATTGATTTATGTAATCTTTTTTTTCTTTAATCATTTACTCGAGTTTTTCCCCCAACATATTGTCGTTTGAATATTTATTTGCCAAACTAATGTGGTTCAGAAAATATTTCCCTACTAAATGGTTAGGTGGTGTTATAAATGGTTAGGTTGTTTTGTATTTTGTACTTTAATTTTATTTATAGATTTTTTTATTTTATTAAATTTCCATTTATTTAAAATATGAAAAAAAAACTATAATTAAAATAAAAAATAAAAAAAATAAAAAAATAAAAAATAAAAAATAAAATAAACTACAAACTAAAATACAAAATACAAAAAAAAAATCTATAAATAAAATTAAAGTACAAAATACAAAACAAACTAACCATTTATAACACCACCTAACCATTTAGTTGGGAAATATTTTCCGAACCACATTAGTTTGGCAAATAAATATTCAAACAACAATAAGTTGGGAAAAAACTCGAGTAAATTGTGAAAGAAAAAAAAAGATTGCATAAATCAATTTTCCGCCTATATTTTCCCTTTAAAATAAAGTAGTACCATCAAATATTTATTTTTTGACCAAAATTGAAAACTCTTCCAACTACCGACAACCCAAATGTGCAGGTTGTTAAAACTTCTTTTTATCCCTTTATTATTTTTTCTCTTTATATACCATCATGTGCTAGTTTGTCAAACACACTCCACATACACATAATAATCATCTCTCATTCAAGTAAATCATCCTACACTTCTATGGATACCCTTCTTGTTTGCCTTGATAGAAAGTGATGGTCATTCATTACTTATAGAACTTTGTAACGTGTAATAGTTTAGTCAATTGGGCTTGTGGACTTAGCAAACTAATATGTTAGGAGTTATATTGTATAAGCCTTTATTAAATGTAATCTAAGTCCACCAAGACCAAGACCATGAGAAAGCCCATGGCCAAGCCCATGTGGCGTATGATAGTAAGTATAAAAGGCACCTTGTGGTTCATTTGTAAGGTGTGCTTGAGTGTGTAAGTGTGTGTTTTATTAATAAAAGTTCTCTTGTTTCTCTCTACCTTCTCTCTCTAAAACACCTCATCTCAAGTCACCATACGTTCGTATATTGTGTTAAGGTTGATAAAACTAAGGTCCTACAATTGGTTTCAATCTCCACACAATGATTTAGGAGTGTTCGTGTTTCGTTTTTTGATTAAAACTTGCTCAAAGTTGTATTTTTTATATAAAACGTGAGCTTTTAGCATCAAAGTTTTGATTTTTACATTTTCTAGGTTAAAGTTGTTGTTTTTATTGAAGTTCTAGTGATTTTACGTGAGGTTTGGCAAAAAGAACGGATCAAAAATATCAAAAAGTGAGATTTTTATCGAGTTACAAAGTTTTGGCATTCTTTTGAATATCCTTAAAAGTTGTTTGAACCGTTAAAGCTTGGAACTTTATTGATCTTTAAGTGATTTAGAAGAAGTTTGCTCAAAAGAAATCATTTGGAATCGTATATTTGGGTGTAAAAACGAATTTGAAAATTTTGGCTATTTTATGAATTTCTTGGAATGAAATTAGTAAAACCCTGAGTTTACGAATTTGTACGAATTTGTGAAGTTTACGAATTTGTGAAGTTTACGAATATCTGCTAATCTTATGAATATCTGGTGGTCTTACGAATATCTGCTGATCTTACTAATATCTGGTGATCTTACGAATTTGCTTTACAAACTTGCTCATGTTGAAGATTCTTCGTGCATCAAGGATTACTCAGTACTTCCCTAGCTTGGATAAGCTTGTGGATTACTTCGACTTGGAAAATTCTTCTAGCTTGGACAAGTTAGTAAGAATCTTACGAATTTAGACAAAGTTTACGAATTTGGACAGATTTTACGAATTTGGGCAAGTTTTACGAATTTGGACAAGTCTTACGAATTTGGACAAGTTTACGAATTTTTACAAGTTTACGAATTTGCACCTTTACAAATTTGGACAAGTTTACGAATTTGTTTGACAATTTTAAGCAAAACTTTAAACGGCTATAACTTTTGAATCGTAACTTCGTTTTCGTCCCATAACCTATCAAAACGACCGTGAGAACGAGGAGAAGGACACGTTGAAGAAAACTAATGTTTATTCACCCCAACCTTCGAGGCCCAAAACCACTCTGAAAAGAAGTTATCGACGTTTTTAAGATTTATGACCAAATTTTTACTACAACAACTTGCTTTAACCTACAACAAACACAACTCCTACATCGTTGAACCGATCCAGGAATAACTTTATCAGACATACCTTCATCAATGGCAACCCAGCAAGACATTCATGCAGCCGGTGCGGAAAACCGACCTCCTATGCTTGAAAAAGGTGTATATATTCCATGGACAAGCCGCATGCTTAGTTACATCAAAACCAAGCCTAATGGTAAACTCATGCTCCAATCCATTAAGGAGGGTCCCTTCAAGTCGAGACAAATCCAAGATCCCGGAGATCCCAATGGAACACCTCCTGTTCTACTATTCTTTCGTGAACAATCAGAAGTAGAATACACAGATGATGACAAGAAGCAGATAGAAGCTGATGATATGGCAATCCACTTAATCCAACTAGGATTACCTCGAGAGATCTTCGCTAGAGTCGACAGCTGTGAAACTGCAGATGCCATGTGGGAATGAGTTAAAAGGCTATGTCATGGAACAGAAATTAAGCAACAAGATATAGAAAACAATCTACTAACTAAGTTGGAGAAGTTTACATCCACTCCAGGAGAATCCATTGAATCCTACTATACTAGGTTTTGCACTTTAATAAATGAGTTAATCAGAAACAGGTTGACACCAAGAAAAATCGCAAGCAACATCAAATTCATCAACAACCTTCAAGAAGAATGGGGAAGATATGTCACAATAGTCAACCAAACAAAGGACTTACATCAGGTGAATTATGATCAGCTCTATGATTTTCTGAAGCAAAACCAAGATGAGGCTAATGAAGTAAGGAAAGAACGAATGGCAAAGAATCATGATCCTCTCGCACTCATTGCTAAAACACCGACACCTTTACCAATATAAACACCGACTTTGTCGTTTTGTTCACTTTTTCGTCCAAATACGTCCAAAAAGTGCCGAATTCCAGATTTCTCGTCCCAAGTACCTAAAAGGCAAAAAGAAACGATTTGAGGCAATATTTGATCATATAAATACGATTTTGGGCTTAAATGACCCCTTAAAAAAGTATCAAATAAATCCTTATCAAATATCCCTACACTTCGATTTGCTTGTCCCAAGCAAATGAGCTTTTATTCTAATCAATCTACAAGTTAGGGGTCATTTAACATTAATATAAAAGTAATTACAACATATGATCGTTCCACATTAGTCAAAATAAGGACGGAAATTATATACTAGCACCTCACATAAAGTGTTTGGATTCTCACATCTCTCGGTGTATAAAGTTATATAACATATGGAAACGGGAAAATTAAACACTCTCTACCTTTCATAGCACATAGAGTACCATAGGCTTGGGAACGGATCAAAAACCTCCACCACTTTGGCGTAAGCACCTAGGATAAACTATCAAAGAGGGCTTTTAAAGGGTTGTAACGTTAGGTGTAAGTGTATGGAAAATACGGTTTTGTTGGATAAACGGATATTTACTGGTGGCAAGTCAATTATCTTGGTCAATTAGATGTGCAATGAGACGTCGCTAAGCCAAAACTCGACTCTGCAACACCCCAAATCACAAATGGGACATTACACGCCGTAGAACCTTCATGAGGTCTACCAGGCTAACGCATAACACACCAACCGTACATGAAATCCCAAAAGACACAATTATCAAAGTAAAATAGGGCCGTGGCCTCGGCCAAAACATTTTAATCAAATATCTAAGAGTGTAACTCCACAAAAAAAAAAATCCATTGCCCACGCAGGGGGCTTTAACCAATTTATAAAACACTCAGTCTAACTTCAATACTCAAACAGATACAATGACACAAACATAAAAAAAATAGACTCGAGCCTCGTCATCATGCCAGTCCATCCTTTGCGTGCATATCCCGTGCCAGCTCCTCAGCTCGACCAGTACCTGAAATGCATAAGACGCATTTCCCCCATTTAAGGGGTTAGCATTCGAATAGCTAGTGCAAGTACACAATTACACAACATTATATACATACGAGATTCAATGCAAACAAACCATTTTACGAAAAACATTAGCAATCAATATTCCGGAATATCACATTTATATCTAAAACAGTATATCCTCAAGTTTTCCACATCATAACTATCCACACTTGGTAACTCGCGACCGTACCCATTAGTATCGCCCCCAAGAGGTCCCGTCGAACTGTCCCCAGGTGGAAGAACAACAACACACGCACCCAAGTCCACTTTCGTGGCCGTACCCATTAGTATAGGCCCCCAGAGGCCACATATGCCATCCCCGGGTGGAAGAGCAACAATCATAATAATTCAAAAATACGATTTACATCATTTGCATCAAAACCGTACACACACAATGAAATGTAATACATGTGCTTGTCTTGGATAACACGATGCGAAGAAAATGGTGAAAGGAAAGGTTCCGGTCCGAATAATCTTCACAAATGCGATCCTAACAACAATAGAGACTCAATCAACTACAATTCCACTGAAAAATCACGAATCAATCGACGTTCTACCCTAAGGGACAATACACCGAATACTATGAAGGCATAAGGGTTAATCTAGATTAACGAAGGTGAAGAACTCGGGATTAATCCACAAAACTACTAGGAAAGACTAAAACCATGATCACATAACTATAATCAACCATCAATCGAAGAAAAAACGGGAATAACAATGAATTATAATCAAGAACCCTAATATTAGGTAAAATGCCAAAATACCTCAATTTCACGTTGAAATGGTGGAAGAAAGATGGTTGATTCGTGTTAGAATGTCCAATTCCGAGTTATAAGATGATGGAAGGTAATATCTGAGGGAGATCGCCCGAAATCGCCAAGGAGAAGTGGAAAAACGGGAGGAAAAGGGAGAAATGGGGTTAAAACACTTGTCTGTCCTATATATACTAGACAGAACACGGCGCAACAAACGGCTCAAATAGCGCCGTATTCATCGTCGTATTGCAGGTCAGCGGGCGACCCCTGTGCGACACGGCGCACAGACACGGCGCAACATGCCGCGGGTCTTGCACCGTTTCGCAAGACAGCGAGCACCACTGGGCGACACGGCGCACAGACACGGCGCAAAATGCCGCGGGTCTTGTGCCGTTTTGCACAGGTCATGCCAGACAGCTTCTGATCTCAAGACGAAGCTGCTAAAACTGGAAAGACAATAAAACCACAACATGACATGCCGACCCCACGGTCCGAGAAAATACCAACAAAGGAAATATAATACCTAATAAACCGGAACGGTCCGTGGTACACAACCAAAATCGAACAAGGGGCAAATTCCCTAAACTTATAGAAAATTACGAAATGGCCCAAACGTCTGAAAATCACGATACAACGTCGGATTTACAATCCGAATCTCACAATATGCGCAACTCAACCATACGAACTTATGAGAACAGAGAAATAGTGAAATTGAACGAGTTTTACGAGAATCGAGCATACATGCGATAAAACATAGTTCGAGACGAAAATACGCAAAAACATCACTGAAACTCGTCCAAATGGAAAAACTCAAAGAACAATTTAGATTCAGAATCCCAAAATAGTGACAAGCGAGTTATCCGAAACGAACATACACCAAAAATAGAAATTACCAAAAATAAAAAGTACGGATATTACAGACTCGACTCGCTAACTACTAACTCTTGTTGTATTTTTCTTGACACTATTTTGACTTAAACAAAAATAAAGAAATAAAGAAACGGGATGGTAGTCCGTATGTTTTTTCTCTTGTCTTTTTCTCTTTCTTTTTTTCTTTTATATTTTTTTTTCACTTTTTTTTTCTTTTTCTCTCTTTTTTTTCGATTTTTTTCATATATATTTTTTTTCTCATACATTTTTGCCCTACCATCCAAAATAATACATAAAAGGGATCTTGCAACCTCCATACACTTAAACTTTTACATACTTTACACATAACTAACTAATGACCCGAATTAAGAAAATCAAAACACTTGGAGTACTTTAAACATTAACGCACATATGGGGGTAATAATCGATGACGTTCTTCCCCATTACTCCATAACACTAGTACTTTTACCCATGTGTCCCAATCATCCCAAAACTATATTTACAAGATATGACTCGACTTAGCAACCATGTAATCAATTAGACAATTAACAAAGGCTTTAACAAATATGATGTAACAATAATGCACTAAAGATGAGTGCATACAAGGTAGGCTAAGGCGATTTGGGTGTACATTTGGGGGTGGATTGTAAACAATGTTCTTTATTAATATTCCGGAATCCACCGAAATATCACGAGAACCGCGAAAAAGATAGACTCTGAAGGGTGTACTAGGGGTATCATGTACTAAATATGAGTACATCACAAAGCTGTAGGAAAATTACTTGACCGATGTAGCCAACGTAATTATAAAACAGGTTTATAACAAGGGTTATCCTAATGCCTCTTATCATTTAGTAAATCCTAACTACACGAATGTAGTCTCACTAGCAGTCTCGAAATGCATCACAAACGCAAGTTCTAGTATCTACATACTACCGGTACACTCATACGCATTATAGATGAATGCTTTTTTCGATTGATGTAAAGGCGAACCTCACATTTTTGGTGTAGAAATTTTTTGAGTAGAAGGGTTTTTGTGCTAGCTTTATAATTCCTATCCATGAGACGCTTATTAAAACTAAAGTTTCACTCCTATATATTGTAAAAAATTTAAATTAGGTGCTAAAATTGCCCGAACAAGCATTTATCTTAGTTTTATTACACATCTACTCAAAAACAAGACAAATATCAAGTGAGTTATAGTTTCTAAGGTATCCCATTTTACCCTCCTACACTTAAATTGAACATTGTCCCCAATGTACTTAAAAACTGTCAAAGTTATGATAACGGAAAAATAAAATAAAGGAAAGAAACTAATACTCCCCTGGTTTGCTCGGCATGGGCGATGTAAGAAACATGGTTAGATCTTCCTCCAAGAAAATAAACATGATAAGCTTCACTTCTAATGCATACTTTCATCTTCTTGTCCAATATAACCTGTAATTACTAAGAAAACGAAACACAAAATCTCGCATAAAATCGGCGGTAAACACTATATATATATATATATAAACTAAACTAGAAAGCAAAGTAAGATATAATGCTTGCAAAATAGATGTTTACATATTTCTGGAAATTTAAAATTCTTAAAATTTTTTAAAAACTTAAATTCGAGCAGAAAAACAAAAATCTGGAACTCTATGCTGCTACAGTGCCTGACGTTGTTAGGTGTTAATCCTGATAGAATTTTAATGATTTGTTTATGGAAAATTTCTGGATAAATCCGAGTATTAAAACCTGGAAAAACTGTAAAAACACCCATTGTGATTCGATACAAGCATCTGACTCTAACAAACACATATATATATATATATATATATATATATATGTGTGTGTGTGTTAATCATCATTTGTTATCATTCATGTTCGAATCCATTCTTTAAACAAATATGATCTTTCCTACACTTATCTTCTTGTAAAATACTTTTATATGTAATTAAGGCGAAGTTAAAAATAAAATAAAGCATTTTCACAAATAAGATAGAACTTATATATGACACAAATAAAAATAAAAACAAATAAACAAGTGTTGGGATCACGTTTAATTAATGTTAAGTGTCGGTCATTTAATTATTGTGTCGGGCATTTAATTATATAATAGGTTGCTAATTATAAGGCTTGTATGTTTGTTACAAGGCCCGCTCATGAAGCAAGCCCATGAGCGGCCCATTAGTTTTTTTTTTTTGACAAGTTTGCCTCAGCGGAAATCCTATACATAATCCAATTCCTATGCCCGAGTTCGAACCCGGGAAAATCCCAACACAAGCACTCTTAATGAGATACTTATGGGCCCATTAGTTAGGTTTAGAGAAAAACCTTAACTATTATGTAAGCACTATAAATACCCATTCCAGGGAAGGGTGTTGGTTCTTTTGTTAATTTTATTCTTTCATTTGTCTTTCACTTAAGAGCCTTCCACTTTCTCTCTCTAACCTCTTTCTCTCTCTAAGATTTATATGGTTATGTGTTATGAAATGGTGACCTAACAAGTGGTATCAATCGCCAAGGAATAGCTTAGGCTGTTTTAGTTTAGATTTGGTAGAAAATTTGTGCTTAAAAACTTGATTTTTCACGTTTTATGTGAGTAAGCATCTGTTTCTACGAGTAAGCCTTCGAGTAAGCATTGGTTTCTTCGAGTAAGGAAAAATTTACTTTCAGCGAGTAAGAAATTTTTATTTCAGAGAGTAAGAAATTTTGTTTCAGCGAGTAAGCAATTTTTGTTTCAGATAGTAAGAAATTTTTTGTTTCAGCGAGTAAGAAATTTTTTGTTTCAGCGTAAGAAATTATTTCTGCGAGTAAGCAGTAATTTCTTCGTGTAAGAAATAGTGGCAAGTAAGCTTTCGAGTAACAAGGTTATGTTTATATTTTCCGAGTAAGGAAATCAAAACTTCTTCTTTATAATCCTTCAAGTAAGGGGTTATATACTTCGTTGACAAATTTTCTTCGAGTAAGGAATAGCCCATGAGCGGCCCATTAGTTAGGTTTAGGGAAAAACCGTAACTATTATGTAAGCATTATAAATACCCCTTCCCTTGATGGGAAGGGTGTTGGTTCTTTTGTTAATTTCATTTTCATTATTTCACACACAAGAGTTCCATCCACTTTCTCTCTCTAACCTCTCTTTCTCTCTCTAAGATTCTATGGTTATATGTTATGAAATGGTGACCTAACAAGTGGTATCAGAGCGTAAGAAATTTTTTGTTTCAGCGAGTAAGAAATTTTTTGTTTCAGCGAGTAAGAAATTATTTCTCCGAGTAAGCAGTAATTTCTTCGAGTAAGAAATAGTGGCAAGTAAGCTTTCTAGTAACAAGGTTCTGTTTATATTTTCCGAGTAAGGAAATCAGAACTTCTTCTTTATAATCCTTCAAGTAAGGGGTTATATACTTCGTTGACAAATTTTCTTCGAGTAAGGAATTTTTGTGGTCAGCGAGTAAGAAAAGGTTAATTTCAGCGAGTAAGAAAAGTTTCTTTCAGAGAGTAAGGATTTCAGAGAGTAAGGATTTTCTTCAGCGAGTAAGAAAAGTTCTAATTTCAAAGAGTAAGAATTTTCTTCAGCGAGTAAGAAAACCCTTAACTTCAGAGAGTAAGGATTTTCTTGGGAGTAAGAAAAGTTTCTTTCAGAGAGTAAGTATTTTCTTCAGCGAGTAAGAAAAGTTCTAATTTCAGAGAGTACGGCGAGTAAGAAAAGTTTTAATTTCAGAGAGTAAGGATTTTTTTTAGAGTAAGAAATAATTTCTTCAAGAAATTTATAACCGAATTCGCAAAAACATCTAAACTACAACAACAACCCTATTTAGCCTTCAAAGATCCATTTTGACATAACCACTTTATACATTTTTAGTTTGACTATTACGATTTCTTCGCAACAATCAGGGGGGGGGGGGGGGGAGAAATGTATAAATCGATGTCACAAATCTCCACACCTATCTAAATCTCCACATCATTACACTTCATTCCATCTACAAGATCCATCAACAACCGTATCCACAACAACAAATACACAGCTTCATCATCCATATGTCTGACATTCATAATGTCCTGCTCTATGGCAATGAATCAAGACCTCCCATGTTACTCCCAGGAACCTACACTGATTGGAAACGGAGATTTAAACTATAGCTCACAAATCATCCTGATGCAGATCTCATGCTTAAATCCATCCGAGATGGTCCATACAAAATGAAATTTCTTGCTGACTTGGTCAAACCAGGGATCATAAGACTACAAACTGCTAAAGATTTACATGTTGTTCAACTCGCTCAGTACACTGCTGACAAACAGGCTGCATTCTTCATCACGTTAGCTCTTCCCAGTTCTATTTACATGAATCTGGACTATCAAGACAGTGCTCATGACATGTGGAATACTCTTGAAACTATGCATCGTACTGAAGAACTTCATCACATCATAATGAAACAGATTCTTGAATCTTGTCTAAGCATGAATCTACTGCAGACCATTCTTCCTGCTCCACCCACCCCAAGCTGTTGACCATGGATCCTTAATTTGCACTCCGAATGGTCTATTCTTCAATCCTCCAAATGCACCTGAGCCTATCTTCATTCCACAATACCATCCTGCAACACTAAATGGTCATATGCAATCTCTTCTGCAAAATCTAGTGAGGCTTGGACAAGTATCTACTGAAAAAGGCAAAGGCATAATGACTACAACTTCAGAATGCTTAAACATAGTGGATGATACTGATGATGAAGAAGGTCTTATCGAACCAAGCATGGCATTCATGGCACATACGGAAAATGTGGCAAATTTGGAAGCTCGAGATTATGATTCAACTCCACGCTTTGACACTGATGCTGAAAATGATGCCACATTTAGTCGCATGGAAGATGAAGAGGGTAATCTCAATGTTGTTATGCAAGATTATATGGCAGATATTCCATTTGATGATGAATATGAAGATTTGGAGGCCAATACTGCAGATGTGATGTTAGTGAACAGATGCATGGAACAGTGTAGATCACTCAATTCACACCTTAATGTTCTTTCAAACAAAGACTTAGTAGGAACTCATTCCGAGTATGGATTCAAACGGGCATTTCCATCACTCTTTAAAGAAGATGTTGATATTTTCACAAATACGATGCTCGACGACATGAATCAACTTGAAAAGCAACTTGCAACAGAAGAATTTCATGAGAATGAATCCAAGGCCACCTTTAGAGTGCTCAAGAAACAGTTTCAGCAGTTCATCATTTCCAGGTTGTCTTCCGATTATGACAGTGTAATGCTACACAAGTATTTCTTAGAATACACTCGAATCGAAGTTTAAACTTTCAAAGACATGTTGATCCAACATCTGGATTCGATTGAGATGACAATTGCTGAAAGAGTACTTCACAAACGGGAGTATGACAAAATGGTGAATGGAAAAAAAATTACAGATTCAAGAAGAGCAAGCTAATACGGTTAAAGCATTGGAAGCTAATTTGGTTGTTACAAAAAGCAGTGGGACAGAATCATAAGAGCAGGATGACAACAGCAGATCAGGGGACGATATTGATTCTAACTATGCAGATATCATACCCACCTATGACACAGAGCCCAACTTTGACAAAGAGCAAATGGTTGAGGTACAATCTACTGTTGATCATATTATGCCTGCAAATGAGAAACAACAATCTGAGCAACCTAACTTCAGTAATCAAGGAGAGGTTGACCAGAATGTTGTACAATGTCTTGACATACGTCCTGTGTCTGAATCCTTGTTTGATAATATAATAACTGAAACATCAAACCAAACTCTTGAGTCTGAAAACATTCTTCTCAAAAAGACCATTGCCCAGTTTCAAAAAGATTTTTTAAAACTAGAGGCACTGTTAAGTGTTGGCCCAAATGATTTATTATTATTATCGGCCGGTATTGTGCAGCCCAGCCCAGACCTATTAAAACTACTGTTATTTGTGGGTGTTGCAAATAATGGAAATATATAAATACAAGGAGAACAAATAATAGAAATGGAAACTTATGACGTAAATGCCGAGGCGAGAATTGGATTCTCTCTCCGTAAGACAAATTGCTCCGCACTTGTGCACACGGTCTATAGCAAATGTCCCCAAGATACAACGACAAACTTTGAATACGAAATGCTGCACCGCAGGTCGTAGTTCCGGTCGAACAATATAGATACTCGGGACTGAGTATAGACTCCTAGACTTCCACTAGGATGATGAATGAACTGAGTAGACTAATATGAATGTAATGCTCGAATTTGTAGACGAATCTATGTTCGAATGAGTGTGTTCGAATTAATTTTTAACCATCAACTGTATGGGACTATTTATAGTCATAAGTGACTTTTCGCGAAGTGGTGTGACCTTTCATCCCACCTTTAATTATGAACTAATGTGTTTGTTCATGAAAAGGCGTGATCCTTCTTCCACTATTAAATATGATCCAATGCGACTTTTCATGAAAATGTATGATCTATTTTCCATAATTAACCACCAAATGTGGCTATTCGCGAATCGGTGCGACCTAGTAACCACCATACATTATCTTATTTCAAGTATTATTATTTGTAATTTAATTGCTCATTCATCCGAATTAGGATATGAACAAATAAATACATAAAATATATCTACTCGAAATAAATACCATATTAGAATATGGTTCTACTAGGATTTTCATATCAAAATTTCCAACAATCCCCCACATGAATGACGATTAATGCAAATGCAACATGTACTTAGTCCCGACGACCCTTTATTGCATAAGGATAGGTGGTAGTTAGCCTTGAACCTTCCTTAGTGTAGTGCTATCGGATTTACTCGCTGCTCGTTGAACACGATGTCTTGAACCGGTCAACTTTTGTGTGTAAACCTAAACAATAACACACACATAATAACAGATCTAATATCTCTTGTTCTTATGTTGTGTCCATTTTTGGCCTTGGACCATTCTTGGATTCATAAGTATTTTGCGTATTGTGACGTTTAGAAGCGGCCACACTTCTTACTTATATAGGTGATCTCCTATAAAGAGTATTCTGCCATACTCCACCTTAAAGGCTATAGGAATCATTAACAGCTTTTTAGGCTTATCCTTTACCACATGCTGCAGGTTTGCACTTGAGAAGTTACGAGAATGGATTTCAAATTTCAAGTGCACAACTTGAACATTCATAACTCAGTTGTCTCATTGAACCAAGTTCTTGGGATCTCCAGTCATCATGGTTGAGTGTCATTTATGAACATCCATTTGATTGTGGTTTTCAATCCATTCCCCTTACTCCATATTTGACCACATTTTATCTCAAGTAATAGCCATATTATTGTATTTGACCTTTCTTAGTCAACATACATATGTGATCGAATATATTATCTGAAGATAAATATTTGCTTTTTCAATCATTACTATACAACCTTTCTTTCTTTTGTCGTCTTAGTAATTTTCCAAGTGTGAAGTGTTTACAAGACACATTTTCTTTATTGTCCTTGTAACACACTTTCCAACATGTGATTTTAACTAAACGACATAAACATTTGTCATACTAGTAATATTGAATTCCCTTTTTCTTTTGGGTATATTACCTGTATTTTGACATGCTAGTCAAGATACCCCACATTTCATTCGTATCTATCTAGATGCTTTTGGTTCTTTGGATGATGATGAATATTAGATATCATTCCAAATCGATTTCTTCATTTGATGTGCTAATAATTTTTTCACTACCAAATAGTATGATTATTTCCTTGAAATAAATCATCTATCATTTAATTTGTTCCAAAATTAAATGTTTGGATTTATAGTGAAATCATTGATCTAAACTTACAAAGTACTTAGCTACGTTCCCCCACATTGATTATCTATTTAAAATAGACTAATCAACTATTGTTATTGACACGGGGTCAACTTGATCATTTAACTTTTTAAATGATATTCGTATTTTTTACCGTGATTATCTACTTCAAAGTAGACTAATCAATTTCTTCTATCGCTTTAAATAGAGTAATTAACACCTTCATTATCATAATTAAATGATCAATCCCTTAATTTAATTCTTAAAATTAAATGTGCATTTCCCTCTATTCTTATAATAGAGTGATTAATACCTCTATTTAATTCTTAAGATTAAATATGCATTAATATTATATATCTACGGTAATTAATATCTTTATTTAATTCTTAAAATTAAATGAGCATTAATTCCACATGCCTTTTGATTATCTACTTTATTGTAGACTAATCAAGATAACCGTTTTCATTTAATTCCAACGAATTAAATATATCAATTATTTCTCTACTTGAATGTAGACGAAGCAATTTTATTCATTTAATTGTATCAAATTAAATGAACATGCATCAAATACTAAATATTTGATTATATATATATAAAATATATTATATATATTGAAGGAAGGCTTTATTTTTTACAAGCCTTTATTATAGATAGTCCTATACGACTTTCTATATACAAGTTTAGGACAAGTCACACGGGACTTTCCTTGAGTCGGAAGCGTGAGCCTAGCAGACTCGCCTTGAATCCGATGATTATTCCGTGGCCAATCCTCTTCTTGCGTAGGCGCCACTTGTAGCCTAGCGGGGTTGTGCCTGGAATGTTTTCAAGTAGGTCCCATTGGAACTTACAAATGATCCCCTCCATTTCTTCCATGAGGAGATTCATCTAATTGCGGATTTCTTCCCTCCATAAGGGAGCATCCTTGCCTGTGAAGGCTTCCTCGATCGCACGAGGATCATCTTCCGTGTCTTCAAAGTGTGGGCCATCGACCTTGGCCTTCTTGGCTTGGTGGGAGTGGTCAATGCCTCCAACATCGAACGTTACCTCCAAGGCATTCCAGAGTTCCTTCGAGGTGTGGCAACCTATAAACATGACGTAGATAGGAAAACTAAGGTGATAAAGAATTTGATTACGACATTCAAAATCACCGTTACTCCAGACGGTCATTCTGGCGAAGTTGAGGTCGTCAAAAACCTCCGGTTGGGCAGCAAGTGGGTATTCCATTAGGAATCGAGCCATGTCGAACATTGTGAGAAACAACATCATTTCGTCCCTCCAACGACGGAAATCAGTTCCGCAGACGGCAACTTCCTCGTATAAATAGTAGACTCCATCTTCCAACATAAACTAGTCCACAAAACAGCCTCATTACAGCCCCTTGAACACGAACCTCTGGACTTCCAAATCTGATCTCCACCGTTCAGAATTTAGATAGATATCTTATGAAGTTATCATCCAAAATTCAAGACGATCCAACGGTTGAAACTTCGGAAAACGTCAAAACAATATGGCTGACTTGACCAGAAAAATACCTACGAAATTTCAAATTTTGTCTTACGATTGTTATTTTGTTAATGGAAATATATAAATACAAGGAGAACAAATAATAGAAATGAAAACTTATGACGTAAATACCGAGGCGAGAATTGGATTCTCTCTCCGTAAGACAAATTGCTCCGCACTTGTGCACACGGTCTATAGCAAATATCCCCAAGATACAACGACAAACTTTGAATACGAAACGCTGCACCGGAGGTCGTAGTTCCGGTCGAACAATATAGATACTCGGGACTGAGTATAGACTCCTAGACTTCCACTAGGATGATGAATGAACCGAGTAGACTAATATGAATGTAATGCTCGAATTTGTAGACGAATCTATGTTCGAATGAGTATGTTCGAATTAACTTTTAACCATCAACTGTAGGGGACTATTTATAGTCATAAGTGACTTTTCGCAAAGTGGTATGACCTTTCATCCCACCTTTAATCATGAACTAATGTGTTTGTTCATGAAAAGGCGTGATCCTTCATCCACCATTAAATATGAACCAATGCGACTTTTCATGAAAAGGTATGATCTATTTTCCATAATTAACCACCAAATATGGCTATTCGCGAATCGGTGCAACCTAGTAACCACCATACATTATCTTATTTCAAGTATTATTATTTGTAATTTAATTGCTCATTCATCCGAATTTGGATATGAACAAATAAATATATAAAATATATCTACTCGAAATAAATACCATATTAGAATATGGTTCTACTAGGATTTTCATATCAAAATTTACATCAACTACTCCCTGGCCCGGCTTCTAGACCATTCCGGCTCCTTGATCTCACCCATTGAGTAAAGGTTGACTTATCTCAACCATTGGTCTCTTATATTTGTTTCCCCCCGTTAACCCTAGCCTCACTTTTCTGCTTTTCTCTCATCTCTCTCGCCACTCCGCCGACTGCCATGGAAATCCGATTTCCTTACCTTTTCTGCTCGGCTGTGCGATTCCGATTTGGAAAGGAATCGAAACCCTTATCAATCAATGATAAGAAAGGATTCGATTCCCCTAAAAATCGGTAGCTTTCCGTTTGGATGTTTTGCCTATATATGTACGGGCGATTTGGGCTTGAGAGATACACGAAAATCAAAACCTAATTTTTCTGAGTGAGAAAATCAATTTGTGTTTCTTTGTGATTTTTTCTGAGTGAAAAATATTTTCTGAGTGAAAATATCTTGAGGCCGATTTTTGGGGTATTTTTATTCGGGACCTTTGAAACCAGCCGGGGAGTTGTCTTTGTTCGTCTGGGTTGTTGGCCGCGGATACACACGGAGCCTTAGACGTGGGTACTAGATATTGGAGGACTGAGCCGAGGCCGAGTTCCGGTCGATTCGCACCTCCTTTGCCTCTCGTTTTTCAGATCTGTTGTGATCTGTTCGGTTTGGTCTCTAGCACTTTAAATTCCTGTTCTTTGTGTTCGGTTTTTGGGTTAATTCGTTTTTCGCTTTTTTATTTCGTGTAATTCGTTTCCTATAAGTTTGTTGTGTAATTCTTAATCTCCGGAATTTATTTGTAATTCGTTTACTGCGTTGTTGTGTAATTTTTATGTATTCCGAATAGTTACCATACAGTGGTATCGAAGCCTCCAAAAGGGGTTTCTATTCGGAAGGGCATACGGATTCCGGCCGAGGGATCTGCTCAGGTATCACATTTCATACTCTCTTAAATTCGGTATTTTTGGTGTGCTGCCCTTTTATTTTTTGCTTCCGTCTGCTTCTGTCTTGGTGACTGTGATTGCTTCGTTTTTTTGCTATCTTTGTGTTGAGACTGTAGTAACCGCTATCTCCGAGCATACCAAACCCCCTTACCTGGACCGTAAGTGTTCCTCGGATCTTGTGGTGGCACCGGGATACGATTCCAGCTCATATCATTTTAAAATCTGGTGTGATTTTAATCTTTGTGATATCTGTGTGACATTGGCACTCGATTCCAGCTCACTTTATTTCAAAATCTGATGTGATTTTGTTCTTCGTGGTATCTGCGTGATATTTATCTGTTATCTCAGTTTTTTCAGTATTAATAGTACCTTGTGCTGGTATTTTTTAAATCTTGTGTGATTTTTACAAATACTAAAATGGGTTCTCTAACTTCATTTACAATGACACCCTTCGACGGCAAAGGGGATTTTAGAATTTGGCAACAGAAAATGAAATCTATATTTGTCCAACAAAAATGTTTTAAAGCCATTGAAGGTACTTTTCCATCCGATATGTCTTCTGAAAAACGAGACGAATTAATTGAGTTTGCTCATTCTTCTATAATCTTGAACTTGTCTGATTCTGTGATTAGACGAATAGGCTGTAACACCCCCAAAACCATCCGGGATATTACAGCGCCGTGGGTCCCGTGCCGGAACCCACCAGGCTAAAAACCGTTTACAAAACCAATTTAAAAACACTGAAAGGCTGATGACGGTAATATTTTGCAAATACTCAAATATTTTCAAAAAGAAAATTCTGAAATATCGTCATAAAATACCATTTGAAAATACAAGGCGAAGTGCCAAATCTTGATAGTTCAAAATGTACGTTAAGACGCCGCTTAAACGTACTGATAAAATAGCTTAGGAAAGGGTTTAACGAAATAACCCAAGTTCGCAAAGTGCCAAAAGGGCCATTTAAAATACACACACGCAGCGGATAAAGATACCGAAAAGTCATTTTGAAATATACACACGCAGCGGATAAATGCAGTTCAAAATATACATTTGCAGCGGAAATAAATGACCGGAATAGAATACTCAATTCTCCGAAAACAAGCCACAGCCAATATCACATCGGGAAGCTCATCCCTTCACGACCGCTACTAGCTCGAACTCCGAGTACCTAAAAATAAAGCCCACGACGGGGTCAGCCACAATACTCAATAATGATACCAATCACATCATCATAAATAATTACATACCAATGTAATAATACTGTAAGAATACTACCAACGTAATCTTACCGTTATAACCTTACCAATTCATAGCAATCCATACTAAATCAATCCTTGACATATTCCACATTTCGTATTCTCAAATAAATTCAACAACAATCATCTGTATTGTATTCCAAATACCGATAATCCTCAAAACATCATCATAACTCATAAGTGTGGAAATAATCCAATTTGTGCCAACTCCTGTCCGTCGGATTACACAATCAAATCTCAACCTGGATAAACCAATAATACACAACATTTCTGTAGATCAACTACCAAATGATAATGATAACAAATCCTGAAACATCGACGTACAGTCCGAATGCTTATACGATCAATAACCAGATCAACCGATAAATCAACTGAGAATATTATCGACATGATAACTCCAATACGACCAATAAAGGACCACGATAGTTGAGAATACCATCAACAAGGTGAATCTCGAACGCAATCAATGAAAGATCAACAATAACCGAGAATACCATCAACAAGGTAAACTCCAAATGATCAACAAAGGACCAACAATAACCGAGAATACCATCAACAAGGTAAACTCCAAATGATCAATAATAATGGATCTCAAGAAAATAACCTCGACTGTCGAAACATACCCCTCGGGCGTATGAACAACCAGTCGCAAACCGTAGAACATACCCAACCATGAATGGAGGATGAACGACCAAACAATATGGCTCAAAGATGGAAATCATAGTACGCCCGGTCCGGAAATGTGTCCGTGCACAATGTAATATCCGGATTAATTACCGAGTATTTCACCTGTATTTGAACCCTGTATTAGTTGGAATTGTGATATCAATAAGTGGAATATGGTATTTACCGTATTTGTATTTTCGTGCCTGAGTATGGCAGCATATTACTTGTCCCATACAAATACTCAATAATACAAATTATTGAGTATGGCTGCATATTATAAGTAAAGTAATCAATTATGGAGTTGGGTGGAGGCCAGCACATGGTCCTGGACAGTTTTTAATTATTAAGCCTGGACAGCTTTGGAATCTAGCGTAGGAATTATTGAGCACAGGGGTCCAGAAACATTTTATAAAGGACAACACCTCATTTCATTTGGTTTTCATCTTCCTTCACCTGTTCTTAATTTCCTGAAAGTCCAGAGGGTTTTCCCTAACTCTTAAACACATTTAGACCACCCCTTTTGTGAACTTTGAAGATTGGGTGTCACTGGTGATTGATCATTGAAGTGGAGAAACATCTTGATCTGGCAAGCAAGCAACCGGAGTTGGATTCTACTTATTGCCTCGGTGTTTTCTTCATCTTAAGGTATGTTAATACTAATTCCTACTTGGATTCGTGTTATCAAGGATATAATAGAAGTATGCTGTCAAGATATTGAGTTCCACTGATAGAATCATCCAAGCATCATCATGTTTTAGAAATTGGGATGTTTATACTTATGAATAAATCATCAGAGGTTATATCCTTCCATATAAGTTGGATTTGTTAGATGTTTTTTTGGATATAATGATGATATTGGAATCTAACACATCAATCTTGGATCACCCAACTTCACCTGAGAATTTCGTATGTTCAGTTTTCTACCCAATACCCTACTGTCATCAACTAGGCGAGTCAAGTCGGCTGATCGGCGAGGTTGACTTCTGACTCGGCTGATCAGCGAGGTTGACTCGGCTGATCAGCTAGGTTGACTAGGCTGATCAGAGAGGTTGACTAGGCTGATCAGCTAGGTTGACTAGGCTGATCAGCGAGGTTGACTTTTGACGTCGGCTGATCAGCGAGGTGACTTTTGGGTCATAACTTCTTCATACGAACTCGGATTCGGATGAATTTTATTTTAAAACGATCGTATCGAGGTTGACTTTTGACTAGGCTGATCAGAGAGGTTGACTAGGCTGATCAGCTAGGTTGACTAGGCTGAACGGCGTGGTTGACTTTTGTCGTCGGCTGATCAGCGAGGTGACTTTGGGTCATAACTTCTTCATACGAACTCGGATTCGGATGAATTTTATTTTAAAACGATCGTATCGAGGTTGACTTTTGACTAGGCTGATCAGAGAGGTTGACTAGGCTGATCAGCTAGGTTGACTAGGCTGATCAGCGAGGTTGACTTTTGACGTCGGCTGATCAGCGAGGTGACTTTTGGGTCATAACTTCTTCATACGAACTCGGATTCGGATGAATTTTATTTTAAAACGATCGTCTCGAGGTTGACTTTTGACTAGGCTGATCAGAGAGGTTGACTAGGCTGATCAGCTAGGTTGACTAGGCTGATCAGCGAAGTTGACTTTTGACGTCCGATCGTGAGGTGACTTTTGTGTCATAACTTCTTAATATGATCTCGGATTCGGATGAATTTTATTTTAAAACGATCGTCTCGAGGTTGACTTTTGACTAGGCTGATCGGAGAGGTTGACTAGGTGATCGGCTAGGTTGACTAGCCGATCAATGAGGTTGACTTTTGACTCGGCTGATCAGCGAGGTGACTTTTGACTCGACTGATTAGGTTACATTTTATGAACTTCCGACCGTGATTTGGATTATTAGATGTTAGTACGACAATAAATGAAATCTATATTACTTATTTTGTTAAGGTTCAAGCTTAGCAACGTGATTGATTGAAGGGGCGACCTTCGAGTGTTCGTTTTCGTGGAAGTTTTGTTCTTGTCTTCGAATCGAGGCAAGTACCTTATTTGTTTTATGTATTGATGTTATACATATTGTCGTGCGTGTATGTCGTTTTTGTATGTCCACCTCGTGTTGGTCCGACGGGATCATCGGGGGATCTATGCTAGCGTGCGCTGGATCATCGGACGGGTTTTTCCACCACGGGTTGGTCTGACGGGATCATCGTGGGTTCTAGGCAGTGAACGCTGGATCATCGGAATTACCATGTGTTTGTTATGATATCATGTTGTGATTATCAGATGTGTATGTTACTTATTGAGTTTCTCGTAGGAGAAGACTCGTTGGTATTTTTGTCAATTACGTATTATTATTCTACGTGAGATGTTGAATAATATGTTGTGGTACTTGTACTAGCATCGTTGTGCTAACCCCTTCGGGGGTGAACATTTTGTTTATGTTCAGGATCCAGGAGAGCGGGGAAACAACCACTGGAGCTGCATGACGATGGGGGTGCAGAGTGATGTTCTAGCCGGGTTTACTTGTCTGTTGTTTGTTAGTTATTTCAATAAGTACTCGAGTACGTAGTCGTTTTTAATGAATTTGAATTTGGTGATGTATTAATAATTTCTGTTGAACATTTGTATTTTCAATATTTAGTCAGAACTGTTGTATCTTAATTTCGTTATTCTCATTCGTTGGTACCTGTTAATGCCTTTTCAACTCTTTAGCCTTGTAAATCCTGATGTAAAGGATTTACGGCGCTGTAATATTCCTGAATATATCAGGGGTGTTACAGAATATGGTATCGGAGCTAAGATTATGGATATCTTGGCCGTTGGGTTAAAGTAGGGGTCGTTTATGTCTTTTGAGGTAACCGGCCGGGAATAACATCACTGTACTGCCTACGTCGTCGTGCGGACGGTGGTTGTAAGTTCCTAAACTCTATCTCATCCTTTGCATGTTACATTTCCTTATACTTGAGCATTTGAACGATATTGTTTCCTGTATATTGAGTAATTATGCTTACAGTATGTTGAGAGGCGGACGTGGACGTGGTCGCGGTCGCGACGCGACGAAGGAATCTTTGAAAGAGAAGCGTCGCCTTCTAATCGGGGCCATAGCTCGGCGAGCCACAAAGATCTATCAATAACGAACCGTAACTCCTGCTGTACTGCAAATCCTTCGTCAAGTGGTGAACCGGATGACTCGGTTCGCCTGTGTCGTGGACCGAATGCAAGTGGCGGTGGGACTACGAGGGAGAGGGACGGCAAGGAATCCGGACATGGGAAATCGAGGTGACCGGTGGTGCAAGAGGTGGCGAAGATGCAACCACCCAAATTCGATGGTATTTCCGAGACTCCCACTTGGGACCATTGGTTGAAGGAACTGGAGAAAATCTTTGCTAATTAATCGCCGGATGACGGAGAGCCTCTATCGCTCAATACTTTACGATAGGGAAGCGTCCGAATGGTGGGAGGCCATCCGGCCTATAGACCATGATCTTGATTGGACGAGTTTAAATTGATGATGGAAGCTCAAGATCGCCCTCGTCCTATGAAGGAAGCTAAGGTTCGGAGTTTTCTCCGCTCGGCCTTCGATGTGCCGAGATCTCGAGCAATTAAGGCGTTTAACCAAGGTGGCATTTGTTCGACATCTAGTCGTAATGATGCGTAAATGATGATCCATTTTGATATGAGGATGAAACCGTAAATCCAGAGATACATGTCCGGTTTGAATGTACCACACTCCGTCAATACCAGGATAAGGCATTGGCGTATGAGATCAAGGAAGCGGCTATGGAGAAATTTACGGAATCGAAGCGAAAGTCTCTGGTACTTTTACGAGCACAAGAACAGCGGGCCCCGCAAGGCCCAGTCATCTTTTCATTCTTTAAAGAAACCTCCGCACCCAGCTAGGAGCGGAAAGAACTTCGGAGCGACATCAACTATGACCGATGTTATCGGGAAATGCTTTAATGCGCCCAGGCGGGGCACTATCGACGGAATTGCCCCCTACCTGCGGTGACTTGTTTTGATTGTGGTCGAGAGGGACATCGTGCGGTGTTACGTGAAGAGGCCGCAAAGTCTTTTAGAGCCCGTACACCACGGCCGATCGAAGGAAGCGGTATCAACAAACGCAGCAAAGTGTTCGAATGCCTCGAATTTTGGCCGCGGCGAGCGAGAGGGCAGTGGGACGGAAAGGGTACATCGAGTGCGGATCTGTTCCCCACGCTTGTATGCGAGATGAGGAGGACAGACGATCGATGTCTTTGCCGCATCAGTGCTGTCCGGATCCTTTCCCGGCCGGTTAGCGTTTTATTCGATACAGAGCTACACATTCTTTTATATCCTTGTCTTGTGTAAATCGTTTGAATGTTTGGTTTTCATAATTGTGAACCTTATGTTGTTGGTTTACCGAGTGGAGAGAGGATTGTTGGAAACTTAGAAACTAGAGATTTCCTGTATCATTTGGAGGCGAGTGGCTCTCAAATCGATTGTAATAGAAATGCAAGGGGACGATCGATACTCGGAGACGATTGGCTTAATCGATATGGAGCTATTGTAAACTACCGAAGAAGGAATATCTCGCTGATCGCGACGATGGTTCCAAATCTTGTTTGAGGATGGAAACCGGAAGTTCGGGAAAGTTGATCAAAGCGATGAAAGTCACAAATTGTTGAAACAGTGTCGGATCTTCGTGTTATGCAATGAAGAAAGAAGACGAAATTGTGGAATTTTCATCCATTCTGTCGTGAGCGAATTTCCGGATGTATTTCTGACGAGTTACTGGACTACCTCCACGAAGGGATGTAGAATTTACCATTAAACTGGAACCCGGAGCTACACCAATTTCTAAGGCGCCATATCGTATGGCACCTACTGAGATGTATGAACTGAAAAAGCAACTGGAGGAGTTACTGGACAAAGGCTATATTCAGCCAAGCGCTTCGCCCTGGGGAGCGTCGGTTCTTTTTGTCCGAAAGAAGGATGGATCACTTATTGTGTATCGACTATCGAGAGCTGAACAAGATGACGATTAAGAACAAATATCCGTTGCCACGGATTGATGATTTATTTGACCAGTTGCAAGGAGCAACAGTATTCTCTAAAATTGATCTGAGATCATGATATCATCAGCTAAGGATTAAAGAATCAGATGTTCCGAAATCAGCGTTTAGAACTCGCTACGGACACTATGAGTTTGTAGTGATGCCGTTTGGTCTCACTAATGCACTCTTTGTATTCATGCGGTTGATGAACCGAGTGTTCATCGAATATTTGGATAAATTTGTGGTCGTGTTCATTGATGACATTCTAGTATATTCTAAGAACCGGAAGAGCATGCACGGATTTGCGGATTGTATTAGAACTTTTGAGAAGCGAGCAAGCTGTCGCCAAACTCTCTAAGTGTGAATTCTGGCTAAAGGAAGTAATGTTCCTCGGCCATGTGGTATCGGCTAAAGGAGTCCGAGTAGATCCTCGAGAAGATTGAAGCGGTTTTGGATTGGAAGCCTCCTAAGAACGTGAAAGAAGTCCAAGTTTCTTAGGACTTGCCGGGTATTATCGTCGGTTCGTGGAAGGATTTTCCAAAATTTCCGTCCACTTACTCGACTCTGCAGAAAACTCAAAAGTTTGAGTGGAATGAGTTGTGTCGTTAGCTTTGATGAATTGAAGAAGAGATTGACGACGGCACCAATTCTTTCACTTCCACAGGGAACAGGAGGATTTATAGTTTACAGTGATGCTTCGAATCAAGGACTCGGATGCGTATTAATGCAGAATGACAAGGTGATCGCTTACGCGTCGCGACAGCTGAAACCTTATGAAGTTAATTACCCAACACATGATCTGGAGCTAGCGGCAGTAGTTTTTGCCTTGAAGATCTGGAGGCATTATCTGTACGGGACTCACTGTCAGATCTTTACGGATCACAAGAGTCTCAAATACATCTTCAGTCAGAAAGAGTTGAACATGCGGCAAAGGAGATGGTTAGAGCTGATTAAGGACTACGACTTGGAGATTTTGTATCATCCAGGCAAAGCGAATGTAGTGGCCGACGCCCTCAGCCGCAAGCCTGTTTCTATTCAGATGCTGGAGACTCTGACCTCCCAACTTAGCCTTCAACGAGAGATTATTCGAGAAGGAATTGAAGTATGGTTACAAAGAGTCCAAGGACAACTGTGCATGATGGAAATAACTTCATCATTAACCGAAGAAATCAAATCTAGACAGGCGGATGATCCTCTGATGATTCGGTTACGTGATGAAGTAATCAAGGGGAAGGCCCCCGGATTCGTAATCCAAGATGATGGAGTTTTGAGATTTCAGAACCGACTCTGTGTACCCGATGTCGATGTTCTGAAACAGACAATTATGAAGGAAGCTCATAGTTCGCCCTATTCTATCCACCCGGGCACCAGTAAAATGTATAAGGACTTGAAACAGAATTTCTGGTGGGGCAACATGAAGAAAGATGTAACGGACTACGTTTCGAAATGCTTGACTTGTCAGCAGGTTAAAATCGAGCATCAACGACCTGCTGGAATGTTGAAACCACTCCCGATTCCTGAATGGAAGTGGGAGGACATATCGATGGACTTTATCACTAGTATGCCGAGAACCAAGACAGGAATGAACATGATTTGGGTGATAGTTGATCGTTTAACCAAATCAGCTCATTTTCTAAGCATTTAGGTCACGTGGGGACCAGAATGGTTGGCACGAGTATTTATTTCAGAGGTAGTTCGATTTCATGGAACGCCAAAACCATTATTTCGATCGAGACGGCCGTTTTGTGTCTCATTTTTGGAAAGCAGTTCATAAGGCCTTGGGGACGAATTGAACTTCAAGATCTGACTTATCACCCGCAGACTGACGGACAATCCGAGAGGACCATTCAAACGGTGGAAGACATGCTAAGGGCCTGTGCCTTAGATTGGTCAAACGATTGGGAAATTCATCTACCGTTGATTGAATTTACCTACAACAATAGTTGGCATGCCTCCATTAAGATGGCACCGTTTGAGGCATTATACGGGAGGAGATGTAGATCGCCCTTATGTTGGGACGATTCATCAGACTTAATCGGGACAGAACCAGAGTTGATCGTACAGACTCGAGAGAAGATAGCCTTGATTCGTGAAAGGCTGTTTACCGCCCAGAGTCGCCAGAAATCTTACGCAGACATACGTCGTCGCCCTTTGGAGTTCAATACTGGAGACCACGTACTTTTAAAGGTTTCTCCTACTCGGGGAATTTTCCGTTTTGGAAGAAGGGGAAAACTGAGTCCGAGATATATCGGACCGTTCGAAATCCTTGAGAGAGTTGGAGAGTTGGCATACAGATTGGCATTACCGCCGTCATTGAGCCATGTCCATAACGTGTTCCACGTATCCCAATTACGGAAGTATATACCAGATCCTAGTCATGTCATTGATTTCGGTGAGATCGAAGTCGCTCAAGATGGCACGTTTGAAGAGAAACCGATCAGGATACTCGAGAGTCGAGTTAAGCAGTTGAGAAACAAACAGATCGCATTGGTCAAGGTTCAGTGGTCGCGCCACGGAGTGGAAGAAGCCACTTGGGAAACAGAAGAAAGTATGAAGTCCATATATCCAGGATTATTTTCGTCTTGAGTTTCGGGACGAAACTCCTTTTTAGTAGGAGAGTATGTAATATCCGGATTAATTACCGAGTATTTCACCTGTATTTGAACCCTGTATTAGTTGGAATTGTGATATCAATAAGTGGAATATGGTATTTACCGTATTTGTATTTTCGTGCCTGAGTATGGCAGCATATTACTTGTCCCATACAAATACTCAATAATACAAATTATTGAGTATGGCTGCATATTATAAGTAAAGTAATCAATTATGGAGTTGGGTGGAGGCCAGCACATGGTCCTGGACAGTTTTTAATTATTAAGCCTGGATAACTTTGGAATCTAGCGTAGGAATTATTGAGCACAGGGGGTCCAGAAACATTTTATAAAGGACAGCACCTCATTTCATTTGGTTTTCATCTTCCTTCACCTGTTCTTAATTTCCTGAAAGTCCAGAGGGTTTTCCCTAACTCTTAAACACATTTAGACCACCCCCTTTTTGTGAACTTTGAAGATTGGGTGTCACTGGTAATTGATCATTGAAGTGGAGAAACATCTTGATCTGGCAAGCAAGCAACCGGAGTTGGATTCTACTTATTGCCTCGGTGTTTTCTTCATCTTAAGGTATGTTAATACTAATTCCTACTTGGATTCGTGTTATCAAGGATATAATAGAAGTATGCTGTCAAGATATTGAGTTCCACTGATAGAATCATCCAAGCATCATCATGTTTTAGAAATTGGGATGTTTATACTTATGAATAAATCATCAGAGGTTATATCCTTCCATATAAGTTGGATTTGTTAGATGTTTTTTTGGATATAATGATGATATTGGAATCTAACACATCAATCTTGGATCACCCAACTTCACCTGAGAATTTCGTATGTTCAGTTTTCTACCCAATACCCTACTGTCATCAACTAGGCGAGTCAAGTCGGCTGATCGGCGAGGTTGACTTCTGACTCGGCTGATCAGCGAGGTTGACTCGGCTGATCAGCTAGGTTGACTAGGCTGATCAGAGAGGTTGACTAGGCTGATCAGCTAGGTTGACTAGGCTGATCAGCGAGGTTGACTTTTGACGTCGGCTGATCAGCGAGGTGACTTTTGGGTCATAACTTCTTCATACGAACTCGGATTCGGATGAATTTTATTTTAAAACGATCGTATCGAGGTTGACTTTTGACTAGGCTGATCAGAGAGGTTGACTAGGCTGATCAGCTAGGTTGACTAGGCTGATCAGCGAGGTTGACTTTGGCGTGGTGATCTGAGGTGACTTTTGGGTCATAACTTCTTCATACGAACTCGGATTCGGATGAATTTTATTTTAAAACGATCGTATCGAGGTTGACTTTTGACTAGGCTGATCAGAGAGGTTGACTAGGCTGATCAGCTAGGTTGACTAGGCTGATCAGCGAGGTTGACTTTTGACGTCGGCTGATCAGCGAGGTGACTTTTGGGTCATAACTTCTTCATACGAACTCGGATTCGGATGAATTTTATTTTAAAACGATCGTCTCGAGGTTGACTTTTGACTAGGCTGATCAGAGAGGTTGACTAGGCTGATCAGCTAGGTTGACTAGGCTGATCAGCGAAGTTGACTTTTGACGTCGGCTGATCAGCGAGGTGACTTTTGGGTCATAACTTCTTCATACGAACTCGGATTCGGATGAATTTTATTTTAAAACGATCGTCTCGAGGTTGACTTTTGACTAGGCTGATCAGAGAGGTTGACTAGGCTGATCAGCTAGGTTGACTAGGCTGATCAGCGAGGTTGACTTTTGACTCGGCTGATCAGCGAGGTGACTTTTGACTCGACTGATTAGGTTACATTTTATGAACTTCCGACCGTGATTTGGATTATTAGATGTTAGTACGACAATAAATGAAATCTATATTACTTATTTTGTTAAGGTTCAAGCTTAGCAACGTGATTGATTGAAGGGGCGACCTTCGAGTGTTCGTTTTCGTGGAAGTTTTGTTCTTGTCTTCGAATCGAGGCAAGTACCTTATTTGTTTTATGTATTGATGTTATACATATTGTCGTGCGTGTATGTCGTTTTTGTATGTCCACCTCGTGTTGGTCCGACGGGATCATCGGGGGATCTATGCTAGCGTGCGCTGGATCATCGGACGGGTTTTTCCACCACGGGTTGGTCTGACGGGATCATCGTGGGTTCTAGGCAGTGAAGCATTTGGATCATCGGAATTACCATGTGTTTGTTATGATATCATGTTGTGATTATCGGATGTGTATGTTACTTATTGAGTTTCTCGTAGAGAAGACTCGTTGGTATTTTGTCAATTACGTATTATTATACTACGAGAGATGTTGAATAAAATGTTGTGGTACTTGTACTAGCATCGTTGTGCTAACCCCTTCGGGGTGAACATTTTGTTTATGTTCGGGATCCGGGAGAGCGGAAACAACCACTGGAGCTGCATGACGATGGGGGTGCGAGTGATGTTCTAGCCGGGTTTACTTATGCATTGTTTGTTAGTTATTTCAATAAGTACTCGAGTACGTAGTCGTTTTTAATGAATTTGAATTTGGTGATGTATTAATAATTTCTGTTGAACATTTGTATTTTCAATATTTAGTCAGAACTGTTGTATCTTAATTTCGTTATTCTCATTCGTTGGTACCTGTTAATGCCTTTTCAACTCTTTAGCCTTGTAAATCCTGATGTAAAGGATTTACGGCGCTGTAATATTCCTGAATATATCAGGGGTGTTACACACAAGCCACCCCATGTATTGATCACATACACGTGTGGTCTTGTACCTAATTAGCCTCACGAACTACGTCTCATGTGCACGGTTCAATGTGGAAATATCAACACATAACCATCATGTGCCCGGCTAAAAATCCTACACAATAACCAATCGGCACGCAGATATGACTCCAGATATGTCACGATGCAACATGACAACGAAACTCAAGGAAACACATATCCAATAAGGATCAAAAGACTCACCGAAGTGAACAACAACAGACTGACAATGAAAAGTCGACACGACTAATCAATATCCAAAACATCAATCATGGGATCATCATCCCCAAATGAATGACCAACACGATCTACGATCTCAATACAATCGTCCTGGGATCAACATCCCTCAATGAATAACCGATACGAAACTCATTACATGAAACCTCAACATATACAACAACTCAACATACTAATTATCCACATGACTGAACAAATACTTAGATTACCTCAAAGTCGAGGACCATATCCATCAACATCCCCCAATGAGACGATCAACACAACCATTAATACCAACAATAGTCCTGGGATCAACATCCCTCAACGAACAACCAGTACGAATCTCAATATACGAAGCCTCAACATACAACATATACAACAACTCAACATAATAATTATCTCATAACTGAACAATACATAAATTACCTCAAAGCCGAAGACAACATCCTTTCCACGAACAACATTCCTGAACGAATACACAGTTATACAAATAATCTCAAATAAGGTACCATCCATTCAATACCAATAACCCTTTATCCCGATACTTATGTCATCACGATAACTATCCTCGATATCCGATGTTCTATATCCTTGACCAGAGATAACTCACGTCTTCCCTGAACACAATTAAATCATATACCTTATGATTTATTACAACCAGAGTACGATATACAAACCATTATCCTGACAACTTACATTTCTAACAACATTGCTATACGAATTATAAATGAATGAAAATGAAACCATTCATCAAATATTATAAACTGAACAAGTATAAACTTGCCTCGATACCGATACCACGAAGCCGTTACCAAAATCCATTGCCTTAGTATACGAGCTCCTCAGCCCCGACCAAAAGCAATCTACGAACTCTTCGAACTCAACCGCAGCACAACGGTCATAATCCACGATCAAAACATATCAACCTATTGAAGTAATCAATCAACAACAATCCGATAACAATCAATAACCGACATAGCCAACCAACAAACTCAACGGTTCAATGAAACCTCGATCATAAACAAAACCGAACAATATAACTCAAACAAATACGAACCCATATCCACGATACAAGCCGCAACTCAATAATCAATATAACCGATCAATAAACCTAACGGTTCCACCATATCCCGATTAGACACAAATCCGAACAACCACATCAATTGATCACGAATTTAAAACCATAACATAATTAATAATCCGATAATCATATCAATAATCAATTTAAACCAACAAGGGTCTAACATTACCGATTCCAAATTCAATCTTAAATACGGATACAAGTTTCCTCCTTGTAAATTCATAATATAAACCAATTACTGGTTATCATCATCAATCCGGACTATCCGATCAATTCAACATTATAGATAACCATATTCCAAAGATTTCAAATAATTCCATTATCCGAATTGAACACTTGTTAAATACCTATGAATTCTCAAACTCAAAAGTGAGTCATAATCTTATCAAATCCGGAATCATATTCGTATTCCTATACGAATATTGTACCAAAATACATAACTTAATTATAGATATGAATATTCCATATTCATACCCAAAACACCAACACATTCCTCAAATCAATGATCAATTCATCTTGATATTAAGGATTTCATAACATATTCGATTCCGACTTTAATTCTAAATTAGAATCAACAAGACTCCTTCTTGTTATACTAGTAAATTCGTAAGAAACTATTTACCAATTATTACCGTGAATAATCACATTCCAATTATCCGAAATCCTTCCAAAATCATAACATGTATAACTTATGAATTCTTCAAGAACACGAATTATCCGAATTCACGTTCACAATCCATAAAAGAACATAATCCGATGTTTTCTAACATCTAACCAATCCTTAATCATAATTCAAGGTGTATATCATCATGTTCTTAAACATATGATCTTCTTAGCATCAAAAATCGAAGCAATACTACCAAGAACATCCAGAATATTATGATTCCATAATCATAACAACATAATCAAGACATAATCCAACATATCATCATCTTCCTTCACAATACACCTCATATAACCTCAAGAATCGAAACAACAACATCTTAATCATCTTCATACGAATCATTTATCAATAACAACATCAAAAATCCGAAATGAAAAAGGAGGATTATCCAACATACCTCTTAGAAGATGGAATACACAAGAAATCACTTCAAGAATCGTCAATAACTCCATATCCAAGCTCCAAATTCAAGCCCTCGAGCTCAAAATCAAATTAGGAGAGCCAAAATATCCCTCTCTCAATGTTTAGAGATGAAAAACGAAGAGAAATGCTGAAGTGAAATGAAATGACGGCCATTCCTTATATAAACTCCCCGCTCGTTACGTACGTAACATTCCCAAGTTAACGTACGTAACACCTCTTACATACGCTATCTTGTCCTAGTTAGCGTACGTAATGCCATCCCAGACCCTACTGCCTCAAAATGTGAACTTCCTTACGTGCGTAACCCATGCCATATAACGTACGTAATATACCAGTTGACTTGCTACAGTACAATGGTCGTGTTACGTACGTAACACGTCCTGTATAACGTACGTAACACGTACGTTGACTCACCTGTCAACATCCTCCGCCGAAAATTGCCGACATAGGGTCCCACCTGCCGACCACGACTCGATCGTCTGATTTCCATGTTACGTACGTAATGTCCTGGCCATAACGTACGTAACCCTACCAATTTAACGTACATAAGCTTCAACACATAACGTACGTAATGGCTTCCATACTTAGCCATTTACAGCAATTCCTGTCCAACGTCTCGACATAACAAATACGAACATACGGCATACTGAATACACATATACTCAACCCAAAAATATTCTCATACGGTATACCTGATATCCAAATCAGTTCAACCTGATACAACATATCCTGAATATATCTGTCAATCAAAAACGATAATCACACCAGTATAACTGTCTTGGTTATCAATTTATTTTATCCATACTGTATAGATACCAAACTATACAGTATACTCAGATAAAATAACGCGAAAAATTTATACTGAAAATTCGGGTATTACATACTACCCCCCTTAAAATAAGTTTCGCCCTCGAAACTTACAACCTGTCGCCAACAACAGATAAATCCAAAATTTTCCAACTCATCACAAAAACAATCAAGTGTCACCACAAGCGAAATAACCAAAACAATATACTTACAGGTGCGTGAAGCCGATGATCTCCCGTGATACTAGCACACGACTCCCATACGAATTCTCAACACAATACCAACACACACCAATATCACAAATAGCAATTTGAAAAGAATCTCAAAAATTTTGGAAACTCAAAAAAATCGATTTGACTCAAAAGTCAGAAAAGCTCATTTTCAAAAATCACGCTACTACCGTACCGGTAGAGCCACATAACATACACGCCTGGGTTCACAAAACCCAAGCTCCGATACCATCTTCTGTAACACCCCCAAAACCATCCGGGATATTACAGCGCCGTGGGTCCCGTGCCAGAACCCACCAGGCTAAAAACCGTTTACAAAACCAATTCAAAAACACCGAAAGGCTGATGACGGTAATATTTTGCAAATACTCAAATATTTTCAAAAACAAAATTCTGAAATACCGTCATAAAATACCATTTGAAAATACAAGGCGAAGTGCCAAATCTTGATAGTTCAAAATGTACGTTAAGACGCCGCTTAAACGTACCGATAAAATAGCTTAGGAAAGGGTTTAACGAAATAACCCAAGTTCGCATAGTGCCAAAAGGGCCATTTAAAATATACACACGCAGCGGATAAAGATACCGAAAAGTCATTTTGAAATATACACACGCAGCGGATAAATGCAGTTCAAAATACACATTTGCAGCGGAAATAAATGACCGGAATAGAATACTCAATTCTCCGAAAACAAGCCACAGCCAATATCACATCGAGAAGCTCATCCCTTCACGACCGCTACTAGCTCGATCTCCGAGTACCTAAAAATAAAGCCCACGGCGGGGTCAGCCACAATACTCAATAATGATACCAATCACATCATCATAAATAATTACATACCAATGTAATAATACTGTAAGAATACTACCAACGTAATCTTACCGTTATAACCTTACCAATTCATAGCAATCCATACTAAATCAATCCTTGACATATTCCACATTTCGTATTCTCAAATGAATTCAACAACAATCATCTATACTGTATTCCAAAAATACCGATAATCCTCAAAACATCATCATAACTCATAAGTGTGGAAATAATCCAATTTGTGCCAACTCCTGTCCGTCGGATTACACAATCAAATCTCAACCTGGATAAACCAATAATACACAACATTTATGTAGATCAACTACCAAATGATAATGATAACAAATCCTGAAACATCGACGTACAGTCCGAATGCTTATACGGTCAATAACCAGATCAACCGATAAATCAACTGAGAATATCATCGACATGATAACTCCAATACGACCAATAAAGGACCACTATAGTTGAGAATACCATCAACAAGGTGAATCTCGAACGCAATCAATGAAAGATCAACAATAACCGAGAATACAATCAACAAGGTAAACTCCAAATGATCAACAAAGGACCAACAATAACCGAGAATACCATCAACAAGGTAAACTCCAAATGATCAACAATAATGGATCTCAAGAAAATAACCTCGACTGTCGAAACATACCCCTCGGGCGTATGAACAACCAGTCGCAAACCGTCGAACATACCCAACCATGAATGGAGGATGAACGACCAAACAATATGGCTCAAAGATAGAAATCATAGTATGCCCGGTCCGGAAATGTGTCCGTGCACAAGCCACCCCGGGTATTGATCACATACACGTGTGGTCTTGTACCTAATTAGCCTCACGAACTACGTCTCGTGTGCACGGTTCAATGTGAAAATATCAACACATAACCATCATGTGCCCGGCTAAAAATACTACACAATAACCAATCGGCACGCAGATATGACTCCAGATATGTCACGATGCAACATGACAACGAAACTCAAGGAAACACATATCCAATAAGGATCAAAAGACTCACCGAAGTGAACAACAACAGACTGACAATGAAAAGTCGACACGACTAATCAATATCCAAAACATCAATCATGGGATCATCATCCCCAAATGAATGACCAACACGATCTACGATCTCAATACAACCGTCCTGGGATCAACATCCCTCAATGAATAACCGATACGAAACTCATTACACGAAACCTCAACATATACAACAACTCAACATACTAATTATCCACATGACTGAACAAATACTTAGATTACCTCAAAGTCGAGGACCATATCCATCAACATCCCCAATGAGACGATCAACACAACCATTAATACCAACAATAGTCACGGGATCAACATCCCTCAATGAACAACCGATTTAATCTCAATATACGAAGCCTCAACATACAACATATACAACAACTCAACATAATAATTATCTCATAACTGAACAATACATAAATTACCTCAAAGCCGAAGACAACATCCTTTCCACGAACAACATTCCTGAACGAATACACAGTTATACAAATAATCTCAAATAAGGTACCATCCATTCAATACCAATAACCCTTTATCCCGATACTTATGTCATCACGATAACTATCCTCGATATCCGATGTTCTATATCCTTGACCAGAGATAACTCACGTCTTCCCTGAACACAATTAAATCATATACCTTATGATTTATTACAACCAGAGTACGATATACAAACCATTATCCTGACAACTTACATTTCTAACAACATTGCTATACGAATTATAAATGAAATGAAAACGAAACCATTCATCAAATATTATAAACTGAACAAGTATAAACTTGCCTCGATACCGATACCACGAAGCCGTTACCAAAATCCATTGCCTTAGTATACGAGCTCCTCAGCCCCGACCAAAAGCAATCTACGAACTCTTCGAACTCAACCGCAGCACAACGGTCATAATCCACGATCAAAACATATCAACCTATTGAAGTAATCAATCAACAACAATCCGATAACAATCAATAACCGACATAGCCAACCAACAAACTCAACGGTTCAACGAAACCTCGATCATAAACAAAACCGAACAATATAACTCAAACAAATACGAACCCATATCCACGATACAAGTCGCAACTCAATAATCAATATAACCGATCAATAAACCTAACGGTTCCACCATATCCCGATTAGACACAAATCCGAACAACCACATCAATTGATCACGAATTTAAAACCATAACATAATTCATAATCCGATAATCATATCAATAATCAATTTAAACCAACAAAGGTCTAACATTACCGATTCCAAATTCAATCTTAAATACGGATACAAGTTTCCTCCTTATAAATTCATAATATAAACCAATTACCGGTTATCATCATCAATCCGGACTATCCGATCAATTCAACATTATAGATAACCATATTCCAAAGGTTTCAAATAATTCCATTATCCGAATTGAACACTTGTTAAATACCTATGAATTCTCAAACTCAAAAGTGAGTCATAATCTTATCAAATCCGGAATCATATTCGTATTCCTATACGAATATTGTACCAAAATACATAACTTAATTATAGATATGAATATTCCATATTCATACCCAAAACACCAACACATTCCTCAAATCAATGATCAATTCATCTTGATATTAAGGATTTCATAACATATTCGATTCCGACTTTAATTCTAAATTAGAATCAACAAGACTCCTTGTTATACTAGTAAATTCGTAAGAAACTATTTACCAATTATTACCGTGAATAATCACATTCCAATTATCCGAAATCCTTCCAAAATCATAACATGTATAACTTATAAATTCTTCAAGAACACGAATTATCCGAATTCACGTTCACAATCCATAAAAGAACATAATCCGATGTTTTCTAACATCTAACCAATCCTTAATCATAATTCAAGGTGTATATCATCATGTTCTTCAACATATGATCTTCTTAGCATCAAAAATCGAAGCAATACTACCAAGAACATCCAGAATATTATGATTCCATAATCATAACAACATAATCAAGACATAATCCAACATATCATCATCTTCCTTCAACATACACCTCATATAACCTCAAGAATCGAAACAACAACATCTTAATCATCTTCATACGAATCATTTATCAATAACAACATCAAAAATCCGAAATGAAAAGGAGGATTATCCAACATACCTCTTAGAAGATGGAATACACAAGAAATCACTTCAAGAATCGTCAATAACTCCATATCCAAGCTCCAAATCCAAGCCCTCAAGCTCAAAATCGAATTAGGAGAGCCAAAATATCCCTCTCTCAATGTTTAGAGATGAAAAACGAAGAGAAATGCTAAAGTGAAATGAAATGACGGCCATTCCTTATATAAACTCCCCGCTCGTTACGTACGTAATATTCCCAAGTTAACGTACGTAACACCTCTTACGTACGCTATCTTGTCCTGGTTAGCGTACGTAATGCCATCCCAGACCCTACTGCCTCAAAATGTGAACTTCCTTACGTACGTAACCCATGCCATATAACGTACGTAGTATACCAGTTGACTTGCTACAGTACAATGGTCGTGTTACGTACGTAACACGTCCTGTATAACGTACGTAACACGTACGTTGACTCACCTGTCAACATCCTCCGCCGAAAGTTGCCGACACAGGGTCCCACCTGCTGACCACGACTCGATCGTCTGATTCCCATGTTACGTACGTAATGTCTCGGCCATAACGTACGTAACTCTACCAATTTAACGTACGTAAGCTTCAACAGATAACGTACGTAATGGCTTCCATACTTAGCCATTTACAGCAATTCCTGTCCAACGTCTCGACATAACAAATACGAACATACGGCATACTGAATACACATATACTCAACCCAAAAATATTCTCATACGGTATACCTGATATCCAAATCAGTTCAACCTGATACAACATATCCTGAATATATATGTCAATCAAAAACGATAATCACACCAGTATAACTGTCTTGGTTATCAATTTATTTTATCCATACTGTATAGATACCAAACTATACAGTATACTCAGATAAAATAACGCGAAAAATTTATACTGAAAATCCGGGTATTACATAGGCAGAACTGATAATGCTAAACAGCTTTGGGATAAACTTGAGGAAACGTTTACTGAAAAATCTTTGCCAAATAAATTATTCCTCCTCAAAAAGTTTTTTCGTTATAAGCTGGATTTGAATAAAGATATTGATGGTAATCTGGACACCTTTACAAAGTTAGTACAAGATATAAAACAAATGGGTGATAAAAATATTGATGATTATTCCCCTATTGTGCTCTTGAATGCTATCCCTGATGCTTATAATGATGTGAAATCTGTTATAAAATATGGTAGGGATTCTGTGACCTTAGACACTGTTATAAGTGGCTTGAAGAGTAAGGAATTAGACTTGAAAGTTAATAAGGTTTCTAAACCGGTTTCTGATATCAACTTTGTAAGGTCTAAACCACACCTTAAAAAGAAATCGTTTATCAAAACTGATTTTGAGAAGTCTAATAAGAAAAAGGGGCAATGGAAGGATAAATCTAAGTTCCGGCCTAAAAATCACAAATGCTATAACTGTGGTGAATCTGGTCATTATATACAAGAATGCACCAAGCCTAAAAAGAATTTGCAAAATGATCAGGCTAATTTGACTATGGGTGATGTCTTTATGGTTATTGATGATTTGCGTCTCTCTGTGAATTCTATGCTTTCTGGTCTGTGTGAAAATGAATGGTTGCTGGATTCTGGATGCACTCACCATATGACACCTTATAAACAGCATTTTATGAGTTATACTAATCTTGGTGATCGGTATGTTTATATGCCTGATGAAGTGAAACAGGTTGTGGCCGGGGTAGGGAATGTTTGATTGAAATTTGCTGATGGTACTCAGTTTACTTTAAAAAATGTCAGACATATTCCCGATTTATCTCATAATTTGATATCTTGTACTACTTTGGAAGATGAGGGTCTTAGGGGTTCATGGGGAAATAGTTATATGAAAATTTGTAGAGGTTCCTGAATGTTGTTTAAAGGAAGCCGGAAATTTAATTTATATATTTGCCAAACTGAAACTACTGCATGTTCCAACCTGGTTTGTGCAGATAAAACTGAATTGTGGCATAATAGGTTAGGACACATGAGCATGAAGGGATTAGATATCTTGCATAAACAAAAGTGTTTTGGAAAAGATAAAATCTCTAAGTTGTCTTTCTGTGACTCTTGCATGTATGGCAAACAACATAAAACCCAGTTTCCGAAACCTCCCAATTCCCCTGATCCTGTTTTTGAAAAATCTTATTATGTTCATGCTGATGTTTGGGGTCCTGCCAGTGTCCCGACTCATGGGAGGAACCGTTACTTCTTGTCCATTATTGATGATTATCTAAGGAAAGTTTTCGTTTTTCTACTCAAACTGAAATCTGATGTGTTCGAAAAATTTCAAACTTGGAAAACTTTAGTGGAAAATCAAACCGGAAAACGGATTAAAAAGATAAGGACCAATAACGGTCTTGAATTTTGCAATACTCAGGTTGATACTATGTGTTCTGAAAATGGCATCCTTAGGCATAAGACAGTTCCGTACACCCCTCAACAGAATGGGGTAGCTGAGCGAATGAACCGAACCCTCCTTGAAAAGGTGAGGGCTATGCTCGCCACTTCTGGGCTGTCCAAAAGTTTTTGGGGTGAGGGTCTTTTAACTGCTGCCTATCTTATCATTAGATCACCTTCTATACCATTGAGTGGTAATTACCCCGAGTCTGTGTGGTCGGGTCATGTTATTGATTTTTCAAACATTCGTGTATTTGGTTGTGCTGCTTATGTGCATCAAAATGTTGATAAACTTGAGCCTAGGTCCTTGAGATGTGTTTTTCTTGGATATCGTGATGGTATTAAGGGTTATCGTTTATGGGTCAGATCTGAACCCGGATTGAAGGTGATCACTAGTAGGGATGTAGTCTTTAATGAAACTGAATTTCCTTGTCTTAATAATCCTTTACCTGCTCCTGTGCTAGCTGCTGAAAATTCTCCCCACCCTGTTCAGATTAGGGTGGAGCATCTTAGTGATAATGAGTTACCGGCTGAATCTGATAATATGGAAAATCCTGAATCCTCTAATGCTCAACCTGATAATCAATCTGAAAATGGAGACGAATCAGAATCTGTTCCTGACTTGTCTGATTATCAATTGACTAGGGATAGGCCTAAAAGAAATGTTAGAAGACCTATACACTTAGATGACTTCCATATGGCTTCTCTTGCTTTCAATGTGTTTGTGTTTGATATGCTTGATGGGAATGAACCTAAATCTTACAATGATGCTTTGTTGTCTGATAAATCAAATGAATGGTTAAGTGAAATGAATGAAGAAATGACATCCTTGCATGCGAATAATACTTGGAAACTTGTTCCTAAACCTAGAAACTGTTCTTTGATTGATTGTAAGTGGTTATTTAAAGTCAAAAAGGATGAGGATGACATCAGATTCAAAGCGAGGTTAGTAGCTAAAGGTTTCACTCAGCGAGAAGGTATTGACTATACCGAGATTTTTGCACATGTAGTTAAATTCACCACTGTTCGCATCATGCTTGCATTAGTTGCACATCATAATTGGGAGATGAAACAATTAGATGTTAAAACGACATTTTTGCATGGTGAATTGAAAGAAACCATCTACATGAAACAACCGGAAGGTTTTATAGATAGTAACCATCCGGATTATATGTGCTTGCTGAATAAAACCTTATATGGCTTGAAGCAGTCCCCTAGAGAGTGGAACAAGAAATTTAATGATTGCATGCTGTCCTTGAAATTCCATCGAAGTGCATATGATCCTTGCCTTTATTTCAAGACTGACTGTGATGTTCCTATGTTCCTACTTATTTATGTAGATGATATGCTCTTGATAAGTTCGTGCATTAAATCTATTAATCATGTTCAAAGTCGCTTAGGTGAACAATTGACATGAAATATTTGGGGAATGCTAAAAGGATATTAGGCATGAATATCGTTCGGGATAGATCTAAAAGCACTTTTTTTGTAAATCAGTCCTCTTACATTGGTAAAATTCTAGAAAAAATTTCAATGACTGATGCGAAATCTGCTAGTGTGCCGTTGGCTTCTCATTTCTTATTATCCAAAACTCAGTCACCAAAAACTGAATCTGAAATTCGTGAAATGAGATCTATCCCATATGCTAATGCTATTGGATCTGTCATGTACCTTATGGTCAGTACCAGACCAGATATTGCTTATGTTGTGAGCTGTTTTAAGTAGGTATATGGCCAATCCAGGAAAACCTCATTGGGAGGCTCTTAAGTGGTTACTTCGGTATTTAAAAAACTCTGTTTCTGATGGTCTTGTGTTTTCTAAATCTTATGACGGGGTTAACCTTAAAGGTTATGTTGATTCTAATTATGCCAATGACCGGGATGAATGTAAGTCCACAACTTCATATGTGTTTACCTTGTGTGGCTCATGCATTTCTTGGAAATCACAACTTCAGCATATAGTTACTTTGTCTACTACTGAAGCTGAATATATTGCCACCACTAAAGCCTTTAAAGAGTCTATTTGGTTGAAATGTTTACTTACTGAAATTGGTGTTCTTCGTGACAATGTTGTGGTCTTTTCTGACAGTCAATCTAGCATACATTTGTGCAGAAATCCTGTTTTTCATGATCGTACAAAGCATATTGACGTCAGGCGACACTTCATCCGTGATATCGTGGAAAAAGACATAATTGATTTGAAGAAAATCCCGTCCCAGTCTAACCCTGCAGATATGGGCACGAAGTGCCTACCGGTCGAGAAAATCAGATCTTGCAAGTCGATACTAAATATCGACTCCTTCAACTGAAGACTCTCCAGTCTTTCTTTTCGCTATCTTTGTGATAACTTTTCTAGTTTTCTCCGTGATTCCTAGTTTTCTTTCTTAGTGATTGATGTATGTCTTTATGCTTGTACTAACTTTGTGTGGTGTGCAGGTGGTGTGACGTTCGGCGATGATGACCTCCTTATCAAAGAAAGTACCCCGATGGATCATTTGGTCCGGGTGGAGATTTGTTAAATGTTGGCCCAAATGATTTATTATTATTATGGGCCGGTATTGTGCAGCCCGGCCCAGACCTATTAAAACTACTCCCTATCCCGGCTTCTAGACCATTCCGGCTCCTTGATCTCACCCGTTGAGTAAAGGTTGACTTATCTCAACCGTTGATCTCTTATATTTGTTTCCCCCCGTTAACCCTAGCCTCACTTTTCTGCTTTTCTCTCATCTCTCTCGCCACTCCGCCGACTGCCATGGAAATCCGATTTCCTTACCTTTTCTGCTTGGCTGTGCGATTTCGATTTGGAAAGTAATCGAAACCCTTATCAATCAATAATAAGAAAGGATTCGATTCCCCTAAAAATCGGTGGCTTTCCGTTTGGATGTTTTGCCTATATATGTACGGGCGATTTGGGCTTGAGAGATACACGAAAAACAAAACCTAATTTTTCTGAGTGATAAAATCAATTTGTGTTTCTTTGTGATTTTTTCTGAGTGAAAAATATTTTCTGAGTGAAAATTTCTTGAGGCCGATTTTTGGGGTATTTTTATTCGGGACCTTTGAAACCAGACGGGGAGTTGGCTTTGTTCGTCTGGGTTGTTGGCCGCGGATACACACGGAACCTTGGACGTGGGTACTGGATATTGGAGGACTGAGCCGAGGCCGAGTTCCGGTCGATTCGCACCTCCTTTGCCTCTCGTTTTTCAAATCTGTTGTGATCTGTTCGGTTTGGTCTCTAGCACTTTAAATTCCTGTTCTTTGTGTTCGGTTTTTGGGTTAATTCGTTTTTCCCTTTTTTATTTCGTGTAATTCGTTGCCTATAAGTTTGTTGTATAATACTTAATCTCCGAAATTTATTTGTAATTCGTTTACTGCGTTGTTGTGTAATTTTTATGTATTCCAAATAGTTACCCTACAGTGGTATCGGAGCCTCTAAAAGGGGTTTCTATTCGGAAGGGCATACGGATTCCGGCCGAGGGATCTGCTCAGGTATCCCATTTCATACTCTCTCTTAAATTCGGTATTGTTGGTGTGCTGCCCTTTTATTTTTTGCTTCCGTCTGCTTCTGTCTTGGTGATTGTGATTGCTTCATTTTTTTGCTATCTTTGTGTTGAGACTGTAGTAACCGCTATCTCCGAGCATACCAAACCCCCTTGCCTGGACCGTAAGTGTTCTTCGGATCTTGTGGGGGCTCCGGGATACGATTCCAGCTCGTATCATTGTAAAATCTGGTGTGATTTTAATCTTTGTGATATCTGTGTGACATTGGTACTCGATTCCATCTCACTTTATTTCAAAATCTGGTGTGATTTTGTTCTTCGTGGTATCTGCGTGATATTTATCTGTCATCTCAGTTTTTTCAGTATTAATAGTACCTTATGCTGGTATTTTTTAAATCTTGTGTGATTTTTACAAATACTAAAATGGGTTCTCTAACTTCATTTACAATGGCACCCTTCGACGGCAAAGGGGATTTTAGAATTTGGCAACAGAAAATGAAATCTATACTTGTCCAACAAAAATGTTTTAAAGCCATTGAAGGTACTTTTCCATCCAATGTGTCATCTGAAAAACGAGAGGAATGAATTGAGTTTGCTCATTCTTCTATAATCTTGAACTTGTCTGATTCTGTGATTAGACGAATAGGTAGAACTGATAATGCTAAACAGCTTTGGGATAAACTTGAGGAAACGTTTACTGAAAAATCTTTGCCAAATAAATTATTCCTCATCGAAAAGTTTTTTCGTTATAAGCTGGATTTGAATAAAGATATTGATGGTAATCTGGATACCTTTACAAAGTTAGTACAAGATATAAAACAAACGGGTGATAAAAACATTGATGATTATTCCCCTATTGTGCTCTTGAATGCTATCCCTGATGCCTATAATAATGTGAAATCTGCTATAAAATATGGTAGGGATTCTGTGACCTTAGACACTGTTATAAGTGGCTTGAAGAGTAAGGAATTACACTTGAAAGTTAATAAGGTTTCTAAACCGGTTTCTGATATCAACTTTGTAAGGTCTAAACCACACCTTAAAAATAAATCGTTTATCAAAACTGATTTTGAGAAGTCTAATAAGAAAAGGGGGCAATGGAAGGATAAATCTAAGTTCCGGCCTAAAAATTGCAAATGTTATAACTGTGGTGAATCTGGTCATTATATACAAGAATGCACCAAGCCTAAAAAGAATTTGCAAAATGATCAGGCTAATTTGACTGCGGGTGATGTCTTTATGGTTATTGATGATTTGCGTCTCTCTGTGAATTCTGTGCTTTCTGGTCTGTGTGAAAATGAATGGTTGCTGGAATTTGGATGCACTCACCATATGACACCTTATAAACAGCATTTTACGAGTTATACTAATCTTGGTGATCGGTATGTTTATATGCCTGATGAAGTGAAACGGGTTGTGGCCAGGGTAGGGAATGTTTGTTTGAAATTTGCTGATGGTACTCAATTTACTTTAAAAAATGTCAGACATATTCCCGATTTATCTCATAATTTGATATCTTGTACTACTTTGGAAGATGAGGGTCTTAGGGGTTCATGGGGAAATGGTTATATGAAAATTTGCAGAGGTTCCTTAATGTTGTTTAAAGGAATCCGGAAATTTAATTTATATATTTGCCAAACTAAAACTACTGCATGTTCCAACCTGGTTTGTGCAGATAAAACTGAATTGTGGCATAATAGGTTAGGACACATGAGCATGAAGGGATTAGATATCTTGCATAAACAAAAGTATTTTGGAAAAGATAAAATCTCTAAGTTGTCTTTCTGTGACTCTTGCATGTATGGCAAACAACATAAAACCCAGTTTCCGAAACCTCCCAATTCCCCTGATCCTGTTTTTGAAAAATCTGGTAAGAGTTCCAATGTTCTTGATTATGTTCATGCTGATGTTTAGGGTCCTGCCAGTGTCCCGACTCATGGGAGGAACCGTTACTTCTTGTCCATTATTGATGATTATCCAAGGAAAGTTTTCGTTTTTCTACTCAAACTGAAATCTGATGTGTTCGAAAAATTTCAAACTTGGAAAACTTTAGTGGAAAATCAAACCGGAAAACGGATTAAAAAGATAAGGACCAATAACGGTCTTGAATTTTGCAATACTCAGTTTGATACTATGTGTTCTGAAAATGGCATCCTTAGGCATAAGACAGTTCCGTACACCCCTCAACAGAACGGGGTGGCTGTGCGAATGAACCGAACCCTCCTTGAAAAGGTTAGGGCTATGCTCGCCACTTCTGGGCTGTCCAAAAGTTTTTGGGGTGAGGGTCTTTTAACTGCTGCCTATCTTATCAATAGATCACCTTCTATACCATTGAATGGTAATTACCCAGAGTCTGTGTGGTTGGGTCATGCTATTGATTTTTCAAACATTCGTGTATTTGGTTGTGCTGCTTATGTGCATCAAAATGTTTATAAACTTGAGCCTAGGTCCTTGAGATGTGTTTTTCTTAGATATCGTGATGGTATTAAGGGTTATCGTTTATGGGTCAGATCTGAACCCGGATTGAAGGTGATCACTAGTGGGGATGTAGTCTTTAATGAAACTGAATTTCCTTGTCTTAATAATCCTTTACCTGCTCCTGTGCTAGCTGCTGATAATTCTCCCCACCCTGTTCAGATTAGGGTGGAGCATCTTAGTGATAATGAGTTACCTGCTGAATCTGATAATATGGAAAATCCTGAATCCTCTAATGCTCAACCTGATAATCAATCTGAAAATGGAGACGAATCTGAATCTGTTCCTGACTTGTATGATTATCAATTGACTAGGGATAGGCCTAAAAGAAATGTTAGAAGACCTATACACTTAGATGACTTCCATATGGCTTCTCTTGCTTTCAATGTGTTTGTGTTTGATATGCTTGATGGGAATGAACTTAAATCTTATAATGATGCTTTGTTGTTTGATCAAATGAATGGTTAAGTGAAATGAATGAAGAAATGACATCCTTGCATGCGAATAATACTTGGAAACTTGTTCCAAAACCTAGAAACTGTTCTTTGATTGATTGTAAGTGGTTATTTAAAGTCAAAAAGGATGAGGATGACATCAGATTCAAAGCGAGGTTAGTAGCTAAAGGTTTCACTCAGCGAGAAGGTATTGACTATACCGAGATTTTTGCACCTGTAGTTAAATTCACCACTGTTCGCATCATGCTTGCATTATTTGCACATCATAATTGGGAGATGAAACAATTAGATGTTAAAATGACATTTTTGCATGGTGAATTGAAAGAAACCATCTACATGAAACAACCGGAAGGTTTTATAGATAGTAATCATCCAGATTATGTGTGCTTGCTGAATAAAACCTTATATGGCTTGAAGCAGTCCCCTAGAGAGTGGAACAAGAAATTTAATGATTGCATGCTGTCCTTGAAATTCCATCGAAGTGCATATGATCCTTGCCTTTATTTCAAGGTACTTGTGATGTTCCTATGTTCCTACTTATTTATGTAGATGATATGCTCTTGATAAGTTCGTGCATTAAATCTATTAATCATGTTCAAAGTCGCTTAGGTGAATAATTTGACATGAAATATTTGGGGGATGCTAAAAGGATATTAGGCATGAATATCGTTCGGGATAGATCTAAAAGAACTTTATTTCTAAATCAGTCCTCTTACATTGGTAAAATTCTAGAAAAATTTTCAATGACTGATGCGAAATCTGCTAGTGTGCCGTTGGCTTCTCATTTCTTATTATCCAAAACTCAGTCACCAAAAATTGAATCTGAAATTCGTGAAATGAGATCTATCCCATATGCTAATGCTATTGGATCTGTCATGTACCTTATGGTCGATGCACCGGATATTGCTTATCTTTGTGAGCTGTTTAAGTAGGTATATGGCCAATCCAGGAAAACCTCATTGGGAGGCTCTTAAGTGGTTACTTCGGTACTTAAAAAATTCTGTTTCTGATGGTCTTGTGTTTTCTAAATCTAATGACGGGGTTAACCTTAAAGGTTGTGTTGATTCTAATTATGCCAATGACCGGGATGAATGTAAGTCCACAACTTCATATGTGTTTACCTTGTGTGGCTCATGCATTTCTTGGAAATCACAACTTCAGCATATAGTTACTTTGTCTACTACTGAAGCTGAATATATTGCCACCACTAAAGCCTTTAAAGAGGCTATTTGGTTGAAAGGTTTACTTACTGAAATTGGTGTTCTTCGTGACAATGTTGTGGTCTTTTCGATACCGATCTAGCATACATTTGTGCAGAAATCCTGTTTTCCATGATCGTACAAAGCATATTGACGTCAGGCGACACTTCATCCGTGATATCGTGGAAAAAGACATAATTGATTTGAAGAAAATCCCGTCCCAGTCTAACCCTGCAGATATGGGCACGAAGTGCCTACCGGTCGAGAAAATCAGATCTTGCAAGTCGATACTAAATATCGACTCCTTCAACTGAAGACTCTCCAGTCTTTCTTTTCGCTATCTTTGTGATAACTTTTCTAGTTTTCTCCGTGATTCCTAGTTTTCTTTCTTAGTGATTGATGTATGTCTTTATGCTTGTACTAACTTTGTGTGGTGTGCAGGTGGTGTGACGTTCGGCGATGATGACCTCCTTATCAAAGAAAGTACCCCGATGGATCATTTGGTCCGGGTGGAGATTTGTTAAATGTTGGCCCAAATGATTTATTATTATTATGGGCCGGTATTGTGCAGCCCGGCCCAGACCTATTAAAACTACTCCCTATCCCGGCTTCTAGACCATTCCGGCTCCTTGATCTCACCCGTTGAGTAAAGGTTGACTTATCTCAACCTTTGGTCTCTTATATTTGTTTCCCCCCGTTAACACTAGCCTCACTTTTCTGCTTTTCTTTCATCTCTCTCGCCACTCTGCCGACTGCCATGGAAATCCGATTTCCTTACCTTTTCTGCGCGGCTGTGCGGTTCCGATTTGGAAAGGAATCGAAACCCTTATCAATCAATGATAAGAAAGGATTCGATTCTCCTAAAAATCGGTGGCTTTCCGTTTGGATGTTTTGCCTATATATGTATGGGCGATTTGGGCTTGAGAGATACACGAAAATCAAAACCTAATTTTTCTGAGTGAGAAAATCAATCTGTGTTTCTTTGTGATTTTTTCTGAGTGAAAAATATTTTCTGAGTGAAAATTTCTTGAGGTCGATTTTTGGGGTATTTTTATTCGGGACCTTTGAAACCAGCCGGGGAGTTGGCTTTGTTCGTCTGGGTTGTTGGCCGCGGATACACACGGAGCCTTGGACGTGGGTACTGGATATTGGAGGACTGAGCCGAGGTCGAGTTCCGGTCGATTCGCACCTCCTTTGCCTCTCGTTTTTCAGATCTGTTGTGATCTGTTCGTTTTGGTCTCTAGCACTTTAAATTCTTGTTCTTTGTGTTCGGTTTTTGGGTTAATTCATTTTTCCCTTTTTTATTTCGTGTAATTTATTGTCTATAAGTTTGTTGTGTAATTCTTAATCTCCGGAATTTATTTGTAATTCGTTTACTGCGTTGTTGTGTAATTTTTATGTATTCCGAATAGTTACCCTACAGGCACATTGCATCTCACTTGAACTTAAATTGCAAAACGAATCTTTAACTTCGGGCAACAATGGTCAATCTTTGAATGAACAAAGTAAACGTGTGGATACATTAGTTAAGGAAAATGAGTTTTTAAAAGGTCAAATTCAAGCAGAGGTATGCTGCATTGCAAAACAAATTAAGAAGATTGACTGGCCAGAGTGAGGATACTAAGTTTGCAAAACCATCAATCTTGGGGAAACAATCAGTGGTTAGACAACCAACTGTATTTAAAACTAAACGATCTAAATTTTCAAAATCTCGGTTTGCCTCCCAAGTTGAGAAGAGTGATTTGACAAAACCAGTCACTCCACACTCTTGGCCTAAGGAAAATGCATATGTGTCTGCTAAACCTCAACACGTGATTATACCTGGCTTATCTAGGATTAGTTCGAAAACAGTGAGCATTAAAAGTAAAGAGTCTTATGGAAAATATGACGTGTACAAGAACTATGATCTAGAAAAGGCTGGGAAAAAGGCACTACTTCAAAAAGACGGAATTCTAGGTTCAAAACCTCGTGTGATGTCTTTCACTGTACTACAGAACACTACTAGTAGTAGCAAACCAAAACCTAGGAGCACTCAACTACCAAATAAGAGTAGTTGTGTAAACGATCATGATGTCCAATCTAGGAATTCAAAGTCTTTTTCGATAACAAAACAGTTTTCAACATGTAAGGACAAAGCTAAACTTCCTTTTTTCAACAAAAATGCTGATTTTGTCTGTCCTACATGTCAGAAATGTGTCTTTCAAGATAATCATGATGTCTGTGTTTCCAAATATCTTCATGAAGTGAGTTCACGTGCTAAGAGCAACTACATTGGAGATCCATTTGGTGCATTGGGCCACGGAGAATGGAAATGACCAGGCAAGTGGGTGTATTTCTGCATTGGATGGAAAGAAAAAAAATTGGGCAGTCCCAGGGTAGTGGGCTCGTCCCACTTCCTTACTTTTATTATTTAATTGTTGCTTTAATACACATGCAGGCAGGCTTAATGGTATATTAAACTAAAATTGAATTTTAAAATATCATTTTACTACAAATATAATATAATAAAAATAAAATGGGTTCTACAAAATGTGCCAAATGGGCATATGCATTTGATGAACTTTGCCATTTTTTCTTGAAACTACTTTACAATAAGGTGGATTGCATGGGATCCACTAAAAGTGGGAAATGGGACTCCAACACTGGAGGTGCTCTAAGGGACAATCGACTAAGACAATAAAACCAAACAAACCGGTTGAACCAAAAGACAAGACTCAGAAACCTAAGAAGTGGATCAATATAGGAAGTAGGTTTTCTCAACCAAGTGATGCTCCCACATTTCATTCCGCTGCACCTAAAAAGAAAACATCTCCTAGATCTAACCTTAGGTGGGTACCCACGGGTAGAATTTTCAAATCGATTGGTCTTAGGTTGATTCCTACAGGAAAGATGTTACATATTTGCACCAAAACTAATGCAAACTCCACAGAATTTATCCCTGAGATGAGAAAGGAAATCATTGAAATAGTGTGTTCAGGTATGATGCTGAGTTTTGCAAATCACAAAAGGTTTTACTTCTCGAGGGATCTCGAGAAGCCTTGCAATCCTCCAGGCAGTATACCTGATCGGTGTAGTGTAGTATAGGTATGTCCGGGGGATTGATCGTTCTCTAGGGGAATAGTGTCGTTAGGTTTGAAGTGTATGACAATTTAAGACTAAAGGTGTAACACCCCAAACTAGGCTGATATTACAGTGTCGTGAACCCCCGACTGGGACCCACCAGGCGAATGAAATAGTTAATGAATTACACAATACAAATGTAGTACCGAACCGCATTACATCATCAATTACTCCGATGGGGAGTTTCAAATACAATACACCCAGGAAACACTGAATACATGTATATTTTATATGAAGATAAAATATACAACACTGAACAAATGACAATCCAAAAGGAAGTGCAGCGGAAAATATATAACAAGGAAACATGAATGAAATGAAAAGACTAGGGCCCCCTACTAGTATCACCGAGACTCCTCGCCGTCAACGTTCTCTTCCCATGCTTTTACCTTGCCATGACCTAGAAACAATATCCCCAATAGGGTCAGTTACACAGAACAACAATCCTCAAGAGTTGAACAATCATCATAACTACATATCTTAATTATGAAATCAAGCTGAAGAGGGATATCATACTACGCCCGTAATAGAATGTGCAAGTGCACAATACGAGTGTCCAGACAGACCCGCTCTTGTACCTAATTAGTCTCACGGAGGCACATTACCGTGTGCACAGTCCATTGTGTCGGTGAACCCGATCACATGACTATGATGTGCCTGACTAAAAATTCCATACATCTCCACCCGCCCACGCAATATGAACCCAAAAAATCACAAGAACGAGAGTGACCAATGAGCATTAATGAACAATAATCCGACAAGGGTCAAGAATGACTCACCGAGATGAAATAATGATAAAATGAATGGTAGCTTATTGAAACTCTGATTTTTAATAATAAATTTGTTTATTTGATCACTTTGGGGGACACACCAAGTCACTAACGCTTAGTTTCCGAGTTTTAGTTAAGGAAAGAAAAGAAAGGGAAATAAAGTTAGGAGAGAAAAGAAGAGAAAGGAAAGTGAAAGAAAATTGTATTTTGTGTTCCCGAGTTTGAAGGAAGTGAAAGGAAAATTAATCATTTTGTTCTTTTCTCTCCAAATCCTTCCAAATCGGAAGGAAAGTTAGGAGGGAAAGTTTTCCTTCCATTTCTTTCCGTTTCTTTTCATTAAAAAATTCAGGAACACCAAATATTTTTTCTTTCTTCTTATTTCCATCCATTTCCCTTGTTTTCTCTCGTTAAGTTAAACTCGGGAACTAAGCGTAAGCGGGAAAGAATACTTTTGTTTTAATTGACTTCTTCTGTTAAATATGTGTTATAGTGTGTGTAGTATTCTGGCCATCTTTTTTCGAATGACATTTCTCTTATCACTGCAACATCTGGATTTTTACGTTTGCTAATTCACAACTTTGATTATTAATATTTTTAATACTTTATTTTTAAAAATTATAAAAAGTTAATATTTTGAAAGTATTTTTCGAGATTAATCTAACAAGATCCCATATTGACTATATTTTTTCATATTTTAAAAGAGAGTATGTGAACAGTGTAATAGTCAATACATTAATAATAAAAAAACGAAGGAAGTATATTATATAGAAAAAAAAAAAGCAAGATACTAAAATTACAGCCGCTAACATGACCATACCGACCAACCTAATTATAAACCTACAATACCGACAAGCTGACCCTCAACCCTGCAACCTAACTGCTACAATGAGTAGAACACGAATATCATTGACTGAAGAAACGACACACTAGGATAAAACCTCACCTACCAAATCCAATAAACTCGATACCACTAAGGTCAAACACCCGGCAGTGAACCAGAATGAAACCCAACCTCACCCTCACTGCCACACATCAAATATAAGTACAATAATTTGTTTGGCCCTTTTAGTGATAGTAATATTTTTTTTTATCCCAGTTTGCTAACAACTTTTTTGATATTTAAATTGTTGAATTTGACCTTTACTCGAATATATTCGAGTCATTTATTTTAATTTCGAGTAATAAAATTTCGAGTCATATTTAAAAAAAATACAATATTGAGAAAAGTTGAAAATATGAGTTATCGGATTCCGAAAGTTCGGGTTACACGAATCCAATTCGTGTCACCCGAATACAATTCGTGTCACACGAATTTTGTTGCCCGAAATTCGAGTAACATATTTTTTTTATGTCTTCGGGTAAAAATGTCTCCCGAAATTCATTTGGGACATGTAAAAAAAAAAAGTCTCCCGAATTCATTCATTCGGGACATGTAAAAAAAAATATGTCCCTCGAATTCATTCGGGTCATGTAAAAAAAAAATAAACTCCCGAATTCATTCGGGACATGTAAAAAAAAATATGTTACTCGAATTAATGTCTCCCGAAATTCACTCGGGACATGTAAAAAAAAAATCTCCCCAAATTCATTCGGGACATGTAAAAAAAATCTCAATATTATTTTTTTTTGAAGTTGACTCGAAATTATGTTACTCGAAATTACAATATATGATTCGAATTTTATTCGAGTAAAGATCAATTTCGACAATTTGGGTATCAAAAGAGTTGTTACTAAAATTGAGGTAGAAAAGAATATTGTTATATGCAAAAGGGCAAAATAAGTCATTCTCCGAAACAACCCGAACATAAAAAACAAACAATTCCTGAAGAACGCTTATATGCCCATAAAAGAGAATATTTGCACCGAAGGAAAAATATCCTCATGACGAATGGCATTTGCCTCGGTCCGAAGATGCATGAAGAATTTTGTTTCTCCAATTCCAAACATGCCAAATAAAAGAGAATTTTGCACCGAAGGAAAAAACAATCTGGACTCACAATCAAACCGAATGGTGACATTGTGAATAGTAGGGATGGCTAATGTGTCGACCCTGCCTCTGATGTGGTCCGATCAATCAGATTCAATAGCCAGAATTTAAGAAGGAAAATAGACAGAAATTAAGGAAGAGGATTTGGGACAATTTTCTGAATAATCCATTAATAATCCAAACGAATACATATAAAGGAAATTACAATTAACCACTACTCACGTGGAGGAGATCATGGACCACTACTCCTTTATTTTAGGAACAACTCCTTGACACATAAGCTAGACATAAACTGAAACATAAACTGGAATAACAGGAAATTACATAATTAATTAATTTAGCATAAGGTCCCTTTGTAATGTTGGCTTCGGTACACACCAATCCCCACCGCTTGAATTCACCTTGTCCTCAAGGTGAAAGTCGGGATACGCCTTCTGAAAACGCCATTTAGTCTCCCAAGTAGCATCTTCGCGAGGAAATCCCTTCCATTTAACCAAAACTTCTGTCTTAGGCCTATACTTGCCCCTTTTTACCACCCTTTCCTCTAAGATAGCCTCAGGTTGTGGCTCAGTTGGCGGCAGGACCGCTGGACTGGCTTCGGATGCAACTGGAATAGGAGGATCACCTTTGCATTTTTTTAATAAGCTCACATGGAACACATTATGGATAAGGGCCTCGGGTGGAAGCTCTAACCGATACGCAACAGGCCCCACACGTTCAATAATTTTATATGGACCAAAAAACTTAGGGCCTACCTTAGCCGATAAACGGACTACTATTGTCGACTGCCTGTACAGTTGAAGCTTCAAATAAACCATGTCTCCCACAGAAAACTCCACTTCACGTCTTTTTGAATCAGCTTTAGACTTCATTCGGTCCCTAGCTACCAACAAATTGGAACATAAATCATGCAATAACTTGTCCCGATCGATCAAAAACTCCTCAACAGCTTGAACTTTAGAAGTTCCCGGAACATACGTAAGAACCCGAGGAGGTGGGCGGCCATACACAACTTCAAAAGGGGTCATTTTGGTGGCCGAATGAACTGATGTGTTATAACTAAATTCTGCCCATGAGAGCCAATCTGCCCAATTTTTTGGTCGGTCTCCCGCAAAACAACGAAGATACTGCTCAAGGGTTCGGTTGACTACTTCCGTTTGACCATCCGTTTGGGGATGGTAGCTAGAACTCAAACATAAATCCGTTCCCTGCAGTTTAAAAAGCGCTTGCCAGAATGAACTAATAAAGACTTTATCTCGGTCACTTACTATTGTGGAAGGAATGCCATGCAACTTGACAACATGTGATACAAACTCTTTAGCGATGGTAGCTTCAGTAAATGGGTGTCGGATCAGCACAAAATGAGCATACTTAGATAGGCGATCAACAACTACCATGATGGTAGTGAACCCGTTAGAAGGAGGCAACCCTTCTATAAAATCCATACTAATGTCTTCCCAAATTTGAGACGGAATCGGTAGCGGTTGGAGCAAACCAGCGGGTCGGCCACTCTCTGTTTTGAATCTTTGACATATATGACAATCTTGAATAAACCTTTTCACCCCTTCTTTGATCCCGGACCACCAAAAACTCTCCTTTACTCGAGCCAAAGTCTTGTGGAATCCAAAATGCCCTCCTTCAGGAGAAGCGTGACAATGTTGCAAGACTTTAGAAATAAGAGATGAGGTTGGGCTCAACAAAATCACATCCCCACGAAACCAAACCCCGTCCCGTTGCGCCAAGTGAGAACTGACTTTTGTAGGAAAACACCCCGGTAAATTATGGTAGTAAGTATCCCGCTTTACTTCCTGTTGCAACTCTGCTCACCAGCCCGCTGTAACATGTGAAACGGCCAAGAAACTAAATTCGGGTTGCCTCGATAATGCATCTGCCCCACTATTAGTCACCCCCTTTTTATACTCAACTCGGAAATCATAACCCATTAGCTTCGGAAGCCATCGAGCTTGGGCCGGTGTGGAAACTCGATGATCTAATAAATACTTAAGGCTAATGTGGTCCGTCTTGACCACAAACGGCTGCCCTAACAAATACGATCTCTATTTCCTGACCGCCCTAACTATTGCAAGCATTTCTTTTTCATAAGTGGACCAAGACAACATGGACCCTTTTAATGGGGCACTATAATACGCGATTGGACGACCCTCCTGAGTAAGGATGGCCCCAATACCCACTCCACTAGCATCACATTCCACAGTAAAAGGCTTAGACTAATCCGGTAACGCCAAGGTTGGAGTGGTCGTGAGAGATTGCTTGAGCTGTTGAAACGCTTTTTCGGTCACTGAATCCCAATAAAAGGGCGTTTTGCCCACCAATTTATGAAGAGGGGCTGCTATGGTACCAAAATGTTTAATAAACTTCCGATAATACCCCGCAAGGCCTAAAAACCCACGTAGCCCTTTAGCATTTTTCGGGGTTGGCCAATCTAACACAGCTTGGACCTTAGAATGGTCAACTGCCACCCCAGAAGAGGAGATGACATGACCCAAATAATTGACTTTGGATACCCCAAAACAACACTTGGTTATTTTGGCATAAAGCCTGTTAGTAGCCAAAATCTCCAAAACAGTAGACAAATGTTGCAAGTGATCATCTAAGGTTCTTGAATAGACCAATATATCATCGAAAAACACAAGTACAAACATATGTAAGTGGGGCCGGAAGAGGTCATTCATTAAACTCTGGAAGGTTGCCGGCGCGTTCGTAAGCCCGATCAATCAGATTCAATAGCCAGAATTTAAGAAGGAAAATAGACAGAAATTAAGGAAGAAGATTTGGGACAATTTTCTGAATAATCCATTAATAATCCAAACGAATACATATAAAGGAAATTGCAATTAACCACTACTCACGTGGAGGAGATCATGGACCACTACTTCTTTATTTTAGGAACAACTCCTTGACACATAAGCTAGACATAAACTGAAACATAAATTGGAATAACAGGAAATAACATAATTAATTAATTTAGCATAAAGTCCCTTTGTAATGTTGGCTTCCGTACACATCATCCTCTTCTAACGATCTGACCCATGTTGAAAGAACAATTCGGACCCTACAACTCAACAACTTCAACCCTTGCTTCAACACCCTTGACTAAGAAATGACTCAGGAAAATCAAACAGGGCTTCACCATCTCACCGCCTTGCCATCTGCACAAAACTAACCATCTCAAGACCTTAACCATCTCCACGACTTCACACAATATCATGACCTAAACCATCTCGTGTCCACAACCATCTCAAGTCCTCACCATCTCCACAATCTGAACCGAACAACTACAAACCACAACCCTTTCACGACCTCACAATCTGAACCATCTCACGACCGCAACTATCTCACTGACCGAAACCATCTCGCCGACCACAACCATCTCACTGACCAAAACAATCTCCGACCAACCACAACCATCTCACGACCTCACCCTCTTCACAGCCACAACCATCTAACAACCTCAAGATATAAACCATCTCACACCCTCCCCATCTCATGACCTCACCATCTCCATGTCATGCATCTCATGACCTCACCATATTGAACCATTAGCCGGAAAACAAACAACCACAGGCACCACGACCCCTTGCCAGAAAGTGGGACACAAAATGTTTTGTTTATTTCATTAACGGATTTGTTGTCCATGTTTCAACTTTTTCCTCATTTTTTGTTTCACTTGTCAATGCCCAGTCAGGTTTCTCATTTTTCACAGTTTGTTTTTCCCGGTGAATTATATTTAACCGTGGATCCTCACGGACAGAATCCCAAAGACTGGCACCGCAAACTTTCTGAGCTTGACTTCGCCTCTCTCAAGGCATCCCTTCAAGACCTTCTTAATGCCCCCACTTGGGTCTTAGACTTGCGTTACCAAGCCCGACTTTGTTTCACTTTGTTGGTAGCCCATCCTACTCAGAATCCACGTAGGCACTCCAGGCAGTTAAACCGGCCGAGCAGAACCTGAAGTCGGACCGGACAAAAAACCCGATTTCCACCCGGGCCCACTGAAAACCGGACCGGACGGTGACTCCAAGGCCGACCCAGTATCTGATCCAGGAAGGCCGAGCAGAGAGGGGACAAGAACGCTCCGATTCAAGATTATAACAATGCCGACCTGAACGGTGGGGGACCCGAGGACCGACCTGAACGGTGGGGGACCCGAGGACCGACCCCATCGGATAGACATCACCGAAAGTCGGCAAGACAGACCCGCATGCCAATTAACGCATGTAGTCACGCCCCTTTCCAAGGCACTCCTTAGAGGCCGCCACGTGTCCAAGACTTAAATGCAGACTGACAAGTGTTATGGGCATATTCCCCAAACATTCGCCAGCTGTCATCTCTCCACCTACCAGATTGCATATATAGAAGAAATGTACAGTGAAAAGAAGATCTAGGGATTTTTAGCATTAAGAAGAGAGAGAGAAAAAGGAGAGATTTCAGATAGACTGAAAAAGAACGATAAAGACTTGTAATTAACAAGCAAACAAGATAGACCGGCACACATTATTCCGCTCGGCTCTATTCTATCAAAAGGTCATTAATAAAATTTAGTGATCAAACATCTTCCATCTTATTTATTATTTTCTACGTGTCTTCGATCCATTTGTCCAGATCAACACACGTGACGTTGACCAAACCAGAAGTCAACAGATTGGCGCTAGAAGGAGGGACACCTCCGATAAAAAAAAAAGATATATACCGCTCACCGGAGATGTCTCACGACAGTTCGAAAAACCCCCAGCCCGCGACGGAGGAAGAAAATCTCCTTAAGGTGGTAGAGTGCTTTAAACACCCTGCCTTTATCCAGGGCATGGCGGCCCTTATGGCAAGAGTTACAGGGGGCGGGACCCTTCAAAAACCCGAAGACCATGTCGAGGCGGAATCCCAGACGACCCGCCCCGCTGCCTCGGGACGAAACAGAAAAAGGACGGCCTCTGGGGCCGCCGAAGAAAGGGCGGAAAGCCACGGCGAAAGCTCACATCCCTCCCGGAAAAGTAAGCTTTCACGCCCCCCATCCGTTTTTGATCGCCTTGGGGCAGGGAGGAAAATCGAGAAGGCAGCGCCGGCTCCTACTGTCCAGAGTCAGAGCCGTAAGGAAGAAAAAGCTCCCCGCTCGTCCCTAAATCCAACGCAAGTATTACCTCCAACTCCGGGCGATAATTCGAGCGAAATCGAGTTTCTAAAAAAACGCCTTACGGAGCTCGAAAATAAACAACTCCAGCCATCCCAAAGTTCGGAATGGCTCAACAGCCAGGAGAGTCCCCTGGCCCCCGGCATTCTGGCGGAACCCCTCCCGGAGAAGTTTAAAATTCCTCAAATTCCGCCATACATCGGAGAGACAGACCCCAACGCCCATCTTGGGCATTATAATTCCTGGATGGACCTGCACGGGTCTCAGGACGCGTTCCGATGCCGAATGTTTTCCCTGACTCTGGGAGAGAGAGCCCAGAGATGGTATCGGACGCTGCCCCATCATTCGGTTCAAACATGGGCTCAGCTTTCGGCAACGTTCCGATCCCACTTCATGGGGTCCCTTGTGCGAGTCGCCCCACGCTCATCCATTGCTTCCGTGGTCCAGGTCCCTTAAAGATTATATATCCCGTTTCAATAAACGGATATTGGAGACGGAACCTATGTCTGACGATGCGCTGGCCATTATTGCCCAGGCCGGCCTTCTCAAAAATTCTTTTTTTCGCTGGACGGTGTGTCAGAATGTCCCACACACCTACCAGGAATTCTTGGAGCGCGCTAGATCCCACATAGCCGCCGAGGAAGCTATGCCGGCCCCAATGTTAGTCATACCCTCCGATCAGAAAGGATCGTATAAAAAGAAAGAAGACAGGCGTGACTACAAAGAGACCCATCAGGAACCCCGTCGGGAAAATAAAACCCCCGCCTCTTCCTCGACGGTCCCTACAACTCAGAGCTATCGTAGGCCCGAGCTCATGGCCAATTTCACTGAAATATATTCAGTCGGAGCCGCAGCCATATTCGATCAAATAAAGGACAAAAACCTGCTCCCAGTCCCTCGGCCGATCTACAAAGATCAGAAGGTCATGGACCAGACCCGCTTTTGTAAATATCATGAATCAGCGGGTCACAACACCGAAAAGTGCCGAGACCTCGTCGCCGCCCTGATCGCGGTATGCGACGAGACAGGCTTGAGGCGGTTTACCCGGAACCCGCCTCGGGATCGCCAGGATAGGGCCGACCCGACGAGAGCCAAGAATGATCGGGTGCCTCCGGCCCCCAAATCCCCCCGGGAAATTCTAACGATTATAGGCACCGCCGAGGTCGATGATCATCGGTCCAAGCACCAGAAAAAGGCATCCATCCGAGAAGTCACCACCTCCTATCAACGGACCGAACGCCGAGCAGAAGGGTTCCTATCGGTGGCCGAAGAAGCCCCCAAAAACCCCCAGCTGGCCGTTACTTTTGAGGAGGCCGACGCGGACGGCTTAGACCATCCCCATTCAGACGCCCTTGTCATCACTCTGCCCATAATGGGGATCCCGGTCCACAGGATATTGGTGGACTCCGGGGCCTATGCAAGCATCATCTACCTTCATACCCTTCGTAGGATGAAGATAGACCAATCTTACGTCCGGCCCTGCAATGAGGATATCCGGGGATTTGCCAACTGCCGCACCTCTCCGCTGGGGGAAATCGACCTCGCCCTGGAATTTGGTCAGGGGCCGATCAGAAGAACGATGATCACAACCTTCAAGATCATCGACGTGTACAGCGACTACAATGCCATCATAGGCCGACCTGTGATGTCGAGGCTGAGAGCCACTCAGTCCACCTACCACCTGTGCATGAAATTTCCCATCCCGGACGGCGTCGGGGTACACAGAGGGGATCAAAGGGCTGCCCGGGAATGCAATCTCAGCATCCGAGCTCGCGAGATCAACGCCGCAGAAGGCATCCCAAAAAATGTGCCGGAAGAAATGGAAACCCCCAGCTCCGCACAGCCGACGGGAAACACCTCATTTGAACAGGAGACTGAAGGTCCCGGGGCTGCATCGACCCCCGAAATAGGAACCGAACAGGAAGTGGACCGGGGCCGCAGGCCTGGGAAGGAGCGGATCCCAGAAGAAGATCCAGTCGACCCGCGATGCCAGAACCCGAAGGGTAAAATCCGCCGCGCGGAACCAACCGAAGAGTTGGACGAGGTCGACATGGATCCATCTAATCCGACCCGACGACTAAAGATCGGCCATAACCTCCAAGAGCCGATCCGCTCCGAGCTGATCTCCCATCTGAGACAAAATTTGGATATCTTTGCTTGGACCCATTCGGATATGTCGGGGATTGACCCGGAACTTGCATGCCACCGGCTAAATATCGACCCCAGTTCAAAGCCGGTTATACAGAAAAGAAGGAAAATGGGGCCGGAGCGACAGAAGGGGCTGGAAGAGGAGGTTGAAAAGCTAATTGATAACGGATTTATTCGGGAAGCTCAATACCGAACTTGGGTAGCCAACCCGGTCCTAGTAAAAAAGCCGACCGGGCTATGGAGGCTCTGCATTGATTTCTCCAACCTGAACAAAGCCTGACCGAAAGATAGCTACCCCTCCCCCATATCGACTACATGGTGGATGCAACGGCCGGTCACGAGCTGATGAGCTTCATGGATGCGTATTCCGGATATAACCAGATCCAAATGCATCCCGCCGATGAAGAAAACACCTCCTTCTACTCGGCCCGCAGCCTATACTATTACCGAATGATGCCTTTCGGTCTCAAGAATGCCGGCGCGACATATCAACGCCTAGTGAATAAGATGTTCAATAGCTTGATAGGCCAAACTGTGGAGGTATATGTAGATGACATGTTAGTAAAATCCTTGAGCTCGGCCGACCATGTACATGATCTCAATAAAATGTTTGATATTTTGCGGGGGTATAAGATGAAGTTAAATCCGAAGAAATGTTCATTTGGGGTAGGCTCCGGAAAATTCCTCGGCTACATGGTAAGCCAACGAGGAATTGAAGCCAACCCCGATAAAATTACAGCAGTGACCGAGCTTGTTCCTCCAAACTCGGTCAAAAAGGTGCAGAGCCTAACCGGCCGACTTGCCGCGCTGAGTCGTTTTATCTCTCGCTCAACGGATAAATGCAAACCTTTCTTTGAGGCGATAAAAAAAAACAAAGATTTTCAATGGACAGAACCCTGCCAAAGAGCCTTTGAAGCCATCAAGAAAGTCCTGGCAGAAGCCCCGATCTTACAACGACCGACCCGAGGGGAACTTCTCAACTTATATCTCGCGGTCTCCGACTCGGCGATCAGCGCCGCTCTGATTCGAACGGAGAATGCAGTACAACATGCAGTCTACTATGTGAGTCAGGCCCTACACGATGCCGAGCTCAGGTATGCCCCAATGGAAAAACTGGCCTATGCGCTCATAATGGCATCCCGGAAGTTAAGACCATACTTTTTGGAACATCAGATAGTCGTCTTAACCAACTACCCTTTGAAGAAAGTCATGCACCGACCTGACGTTTCCGGACGGATGGTCAAATGGGCCGTCGAACTTGGACAATTCGACATAACTTATGAATCGCGCACTGCTATAAAGGGACAAGCCCTGGCGGACTTCATTGCAGAGTTCACACCCGCAGTCGCACAGGAGGACGACCGATCAGAAGAATGGTCACTCTATGTGGATGGGTCCTCAACCGCAGACCGATCCGGTGCAGGAATAGTCCTCGTTAGTCCCGGCCAACGTCTGTTCTGCTCGGCTATTCGCCTAGATTTCCCAACCACCAATAATGAAGCAGAATACGAAGCTCTCTTGGCTGGTCTAGAAATGGCGACCTCCATCGGCCTTGTTCGCCTCACCATCTTGAGTGATTCTCAATTGATGTCAACCAGATCAACGGCGAATACGAAGCCAAAGAGCCTAAACTGGTTAAGTACCTCAGCCTGGCACGGGCTCGGCTGCAAGATTTTCAGGGAACAATACAACACATTCCCAGAACGGAAAACATCCAAGTCGACTCTTTGGCCAAACTCGCATCTAGCTCCGGGGCCGAGCATATGGATGAGGTCAGCATAGGGCATCACTCCTCATCAGCCCTGGAAATGGCCGAAATCCGGGCAGCAGAACAGTCAGAACCGCAAGGGTGGATGCAGCCTATAATGCAATACCTTCAAAGCGGCATTTTACCCGAGGATCGAGCTCAAGCGAGATCCTTACGAACTCAGTCTGCCCGGTTCACTATCGTGAATGGAACCTTATATAAAAGAGGATATTCGGTTCCGCTGCTGAAGTGCCTATCCGAATCAGAAGCCGAATATGCCCTCAGGGAGGTGCACGAGGGTATATGCGGAAATCACTCCGGCGGCCAGGCATTGGCCTATAAGTTAATCCGACAAGGCTATTATTGGCCCAATCCCAAAAAAGATGCCATTGCGCTCGTACGGAAGTGCGTCCGGTGCCAAATCTTTGCTCCGCAGATCAGATCCCCACCGGAAACTCTCACTTCCATATATTGTCCATGGCCCTTCGCCAAGTGGGGAATCGACTTGATCGGCCCTCTACCTAAGGGACGAGGAGGAGTGCAATACGTCATCGTCGCAGTCGATTATTTTACGAAATGGGCTGAGGCCGAACTTATGGCACGAACAACCGAACAGAAGATAGTCGACTTTATATGGAAGTCAATCATATGCCGGTTCGGAATCCCTCAATCCATTGTCTCGGATAATGCGAAACAATTTAACAACAAGAAGTTCCGAGCTTTCTGCGACGGCCTCCAAATACGAAATAACTTTTCCACGCCCTACTATCCACAATCCAACGGGCAGGTCGAGGCAGTCAACAAGATCTTAAAGCAACATCTCAAGACACGCCTCGAGGAACTCAAAAGTTCTTGGCCCGAGGAGCTCCCCGGCACCTGATGGGCCTACCGAACAACCCATAGATCCGCCACCGGAGAAACGCCTTTCTCCTTGTCTTTCGGCTCTGAAGCCGTTATCCCGGTCGAAATCGGGGCACCCACCTACCGAGTAGCACGTTTTGAAGAGCAGGATAACGACCTGGCCCTCCAAGTGAAGCTGGACCTCCTTGCCGAAAAACGAGCTCAGGCAGAAATGCGAAACGCCGTCTACAAAAGAAGGAGTGAAAAGTATTACAACTCCAAGGTTCACCCCAGAAGCTTCCAGGTCGGCGACCTCGTCCTTAAAAGAGTATTGGGCCCGGATCCCGGACCACTCAAGCCCAAATGTGAAGGACCATACAAAGTTAGTGAAGCCCTTCATAATGGAGCCTACCGGCTGGAATACCTGAACGGCCAAAGATTAACTTACCCGTGGAATGCTATGTATCTAAAGAGGTATTATCAATAAAATCTGACGTTATTCCATTTTTTTAATATTGATGCACCTCGAATGACCGGCTCCCCCGGCACTATAAGACCGAGCTCATCTCGGCGCCTCATAAGACCGGCTCATCCGGCACTATAAGACCGAGCTCGTCTCGGCACCTCGAATGACCGGCTCCCCCGGCACCATAAGACCGAGCTCGTCTCGGCACCTCATAAGACCGGCACATCCGGCACTATAAGACCGAGCTCGTCTCGGCACCTCGAAAGACCGGCTCCCCCGGCACTATAAGACCGAGCTCGTATCGGCGCCTCATAAGACCGGCTCATCCGGCACTATAAGACTGAGCTCGTCTCGGCACCTCGAATGACCGGCTCCCCCGGCACTATAAGACCGAGCTCGTCTCGGCACCTCGAATGACCGGCTCCCCCGGCACTATAAGACCGAGCTTGTCTCGGCACCTCGAAAGACCGGCTCCCCCGGCACTATAAGACCGAGCTCGTCTCGGTACCTCGAATGACCGGTTCCCTCGGCAATATAAGACCGAGCTCGTCTCGGCACCTCGAATGACCGGCTCCCACGGCACTATAAGACCGAGCTCGTCTCGGCACCTCGAATGACCGGCTCCCCGGCACTATAAGACCGAGCTTGTCTCGGCACCTCGAAAGACCGGCTCCCCCGGCACTATAAGACCGAGCTCGTCTCGGCACCTCGAATGACCGGCTCCCCCGGCACTATAAGACCGAGCTCGTCTCGGCACCTCGAATGACCGGCTCCCCCAGCACTATAAGACCGATCTCGTCTCGGCACCTCATAAGACCGGCTCATCCGGCACTATAAGACCGAGCTTGTCTCGGCACCTCGAAAGACCGGCTCCCCCGGCACTATAAGACCGAGCTCGTCTCTGCGCGATCAACCAAAAACAATAAAAAGCACAACGAAAACTGCAAGGAAGATTTTATTTAATCAAATCGATGCTGCAAAATACAAATGGTAACAAACGACCAAGGCAGGTTGGCACGCAGGCCGTACATCAAATGAAACAAAAGAAAGACAAAAAGGGGCACGCAGGCCATGCTAGAAGCAAAATCTAAGGAAACTACTCGGCCCCGCCATCCTGGACGGCCGTCTGAAAGAATTGCCCCTCGCCTTCGCCGTGCGGACCCCGACCGGCATCCCCTTCCTCAGCAACCTTTGGCTCGTCGGCTCCAGCAATGTCAACATGAAGATCGGCCGCTTGAGATGTGATGTAAGCCTCAATCTCCTGAACGGTCTTACCACCCTTCATGAGATCTAAAATCTCGTAACAAGTGGAGACATAGTTCAGATTGATCAGCTCCTCAAAGGCAGGTGTCTCCTTGAAGGCCTCCACCCTTCTAAGACGGCCCCTAGCGTAGCTCGAAGCCTCGCAGGTGTTGATACGCTCGGTCAGGCTTTCAACCTGGGCCTTGGTCTCCTTCAAATAAGCCTCGTGCTCGGCCCGGATATCCAAGCACTGCTTTTGCGCCTGCTCGGCCGCATCGGTCATCTCTTCGGCCTTCAGCTTCCATATGTCGGCCTCGAGGGCCCGATTGTCCAGGAGCTCCATCTCACCCCTCATGGAGGTTATCTCCCCCTCTAGAGACTTGATCAAGGAAGGGCATAGGTGATGCTCCTCCTACAGAGCTTTGAGGTCGGCCTCCGTCTTCTTGTGCTTCTCGGTTAAGGCCATAAACTCATTGGAGGCCTTCACGTAGGTGCACATGGCCCGGCCAACCAGAGCATTTCCAAACTGGATCTGCTCAACCGGATCCATATCATTAGTCATCATCTCCAACTTGGGCGTCCCACCCCTGATCGGAATATGGCTGGAGACGGCCACCACAGGAGGGACCCGATTGAGCATCTCAGGAGTCGGAGTAGCTGCCCGGACATAGTCAAGGAACCAGCGCGGCCGTCGCCCCTTCATCTGGTCGCACGGCTCCACCCACTCCTGGTTAACCGAGAGATAATGGCCCTCTAGGTCAATGACGGGCTCCTCCCGACCTGCCCGGACAGGAGTCAGAGCGGACACGACAACTTCAGGAGCAGACGAACCCTCAGCCTTGTTCGCGCTGTCCTCAGGCCCGGTCTCCACCCTCTTGCGCTTACCAGCCCGCTCCTTCCGCTCGCGGCCTCGGTGCCCGGCCACTCACACATGAGCGCGGGCGTCTCTTTCCGCCCGGACGGAGTTTTGGCCTTAGGAGCTGAAAAAGGAAGACATGTCAAAAAAAAAAAAATTGGAAAAGAGGGCTACCTGAAGAAGACATTGTACTCGGATCGGTCGATCTAAGTCCGGCCGCCCAAAGGTTTTCCTCGGTCACTAAAAGGTGAGACTTCCTTTGTTCCAGAGGAAGATCCAAAAGCTGCTCCACCCGGTCGTCGAAGTCGGGAGAGGTCTCGGACGCCGGGATGCGTTCTGCACATGCAACAAATGATGAGCGTTAGATAAAAAAGGAACAAGAGTAAAAAATACGACACTCACTCATTTTGGCCGTAAAGTGCTCAGGGACCCGCAGCTCGGCATCTATCACCCCCGGCTCCCACTCATCCAAAGAGCTCCTCCACGGCCCCCCAATAAAGAACCACTGTTCCTTCCAGCTGTGGATGGTCTCGGGTACCCCCACTAACTCCTTGTGCATAGCATGCCGGGCCGTCAGATAAAATCAGCCCGAGCCGAATCTACCAACCGACCTCCATAGATAGAGGCTGTTAAACTCCTCAAAGCTAGGCTCGGGCCAGCCGTGCTGATTAAAAAGAATAAAAAGGCCCACCACCCGAGCCCAGGAATTCGGATGAATCTGGGGGACAGGAAGGCCCCACTGCCTTAGCCACCGGGAAAAAGTCAACGGAAGCGGAAACCGAAACCCGGCCAGTAGAGAGCGGTAATACACCGCCGTGCAACCGACGGGCGGACTGTGGGGCCTCTCCTCGGGATTCGGAGCAAACATCCGGCCGCCAGGCCGCCAATTGTTCCTCCGTAACGGTACTCGGAATCGAAGCTGAATACCACTCCGCCTCCACGAAAGGGGATGGACGAGGGCGAGTCCGAGTCACCACCGGCTCGACTCTTTCTTCCGCCAGAGTCCCTCTGATGGCCGTCAAGGGCACCGCCGTTTCCACCTCGCCAGATTCCGGCGACTTCACAACTTCGTCTTCTTCTTCCTCAACACTCCAGTCAACAGGAGCTTCGCCTATCGATAGATCCGCCACACCCGTGCGATCCGGCGACACAGTCAAAACCACCTCCGTCTCGTCCCTTGTCTCCGACATCTTAAATATAGAAGGAAAAAAGAAAGAAAAGCGAGCTTACCGGGAAAGTATGTGAAATCGGAAAAGAAGAAAAAATCGCCGGAAAAGTTCTTTCTCTCTGCAACAACACGTAAAAATGGCGGAGGGAACACTGAAAGAGAAGACAGGCTATATTTATAGGGAAATGTAGGCATTGAATGCCAGGCGCGTGAAGCGAGAAATCCTACTGAACCGTCGCGAAGATCGAGAGTGCGTGAGCGCGCCGCCCAGTCTGCTTGTGCCACGCGTCCCCCATATGATGACACTTAAAGACCAGGGAATCGATTCGATGCGACTCCCGAAGAGACGTCTATTCGAGAGATCTTATCCTCCCACAAACCGGATCGGTCTCAACATGAAACGACTCCAGCCCCGGGCAGCTCGGCACGGCCCTGGACTCGGGGGCCCTTGTTGGTAGCCCATCCTACTCAGAATCCACGTAGGCACTCCAGACAGCTAAACCGGCCGAGCAGAACCTGAAGTCGGACCGGACAAAAAACCCGATTTCCACCCGGGCCCACTGAAAACCGGACCGGACGGTGACTCCAAGGCCGACCCAGTATCTGATCCAGGAAGGCCGAGCAGAGAGGGGACAAGAACGCTCCGATTCAAGATTATAACAATGCCGACCTGAACGGTGGGGGACCCGAGGACCGACCCCATCGGATAGACATCACCGAAAGTCGGCAAGACAGACCCGCATGCCAATTAACGCATGCAGTCACGCCCCTTTCCAAGGCACTCATTAGAGGCCGCCACGTGTCCAAGACTTAAATGCAGACTGACAAGTGTTATGGGCATATTCCCCAAACATTCGCCAGCTGTCATCTCTCCACTGGCCCAAATTGTCTATATATAGAAGAAATGTACAGTGAAAAGAAGATCTAGGGATTTTTAGCATTAAGAAGAGAGAGAGAGAGAAAGGAGAGATTTCAGATAGACTGAAAAAAAACGATAAAGACTTGTAATTAATAAGCAAACAAGATAGACCGGCACACATTATTCCGCTCGGCTCTATTCTATCAAAAGGTCATTAATAAAATTTAGTGATCAAACATCTTCCATCTTATTTATTATTTTCTACGTGTCTTCGATCCATTTGTCCAGATCAGCACACGTGACGTTGACCATACCAGACGTCAACACACTTGTCAATGCCCATTCAGATTTCTCAGGATCTAATGGGGAAGTTCTCTACAAACGTTTATCTTGAAGTTCTCCGTATAAGAACATGTAATTTAATATAAACAATTTGTTTAATACTCTTTCAGAAATGAGAAGGGTACTGTTTTTGTGAGTATTATATTCTCTGTTGGTCAAAAGAATTTTTAAACAAGTACTTATGAATGGTGTTCATAGAGTTATATGTGCTTTTATTGTTGAACTTTCTTGGATCTTAATAAACATTTTGTTTGGATTTGGTTGTTAAACTACTTTCATTGTGGTTAACATCTGAAGCTTTTGAAGCTGTTCCAAAAAAAAAAAAAGAGGATTATCAGTTGCTTAGTGAGGATGATATAGTAGAATGTTATGATGTCAGGATTGTTTTCAACAGTATATGAGTGGAAGGCTTCTTACGGTAAACAAAGTTGCACCAAGAGGTTCACAACCCGAAAGAAGAGTGTTGAAGTTCATTGCCACCAAACAAAATCAACATCATCTAGAAGGTCATCAACAAAATCAACATCAAGAAGTCATCTACCTTTGAACAATTAGTTGGCAAGTTTGACAAGAAAATGATGGGAAACTTCACAATACTCAGTATGGTTCACACCACCCTTTCACACCATGATTTCACACCATGTTTACTACCTATAAATAAGGCATGGTTGTAGCATTTGTAATCATCTCATCTCCAAGAGTGAGTTCAAAGAGTGAATAACAATCCAAGTTGAGATTGAGTGAGTTTGAGAGTTTTTATTTTGTGAGTTTGTAATTCTATTCTTGAGTGATAATAGAATAAATATTTTTCTCTCAAATCATCGGTAATTCACTATAATGATCCTCTGATATCTCAACAACTGGTATCGGAAAAAGTTTTGGAGTGCTAGCCGGAAGTGGCAGACGAGATGAAAATTTTGAGTTTTACAAAGGTGGTCGAAACTCAATTTTTAGGATACCGTTAGATTCCTCGCGTCGAGACAAGTTCGGAGGTATTTTCGGAATACAAAACCGACGTCAGACGAAGCCGTACGGGCTGCCGAAAGAATCGTCTCAAGTTAGAAGACGATGAACACTAGTTTCTGCAAATCTTCCAGAAATTACATATTGGTCCCTGAACTTTCGGAAGTTTTTAATTCAGTCCCTAAATTTCTGAAATTTTTTATTTTGACCCCAAAAATTTCAAAAAAAAAAAATTACTTTTGGCCCAGAAGCTTTGTTAAAATCATGGCTGATTTTACTACCTCTATTGAGAAGCTCAATAACAACAATTATGGGTCATGGAGTACCCGTATGAAATTTTACCTGTTCGGGCAGGACTTATGGGATATCGTGAACGGAGTTGAGACAACACCACCAGGGGAGGCCAAAAGCACAGACACAACCTCCGACATCTCAACCTGAACACCAGTACGACCAGATGCTGCACATCAAAGGCCAGCTGCCGACCCTGATGCTTTAAAAAAATGGAAGGTTAAGGCACGCAAAGCTATGTATGCCTTAACTGTAGCTGTAGAAGATGAATTTCTCCAGCAGATCAAAGATGTCCGAACACCAAAGGATGCTTCAGATACATTGGCGGCTATTTTCGCAAAGAAAAATGATGCAAAATTACAAAGGCTTGAAAATGAGCTTTTTTCGATCTCCCAGAGAAATATGTTTGTGAGTCAATATTTCTCAAAGGTGAAATTTCTTTGTGATGAGATTTCTAAACTAGATCCTGAAAATGGCATTAGACAAACCAGGATGAAAAGAATTATCATCCACGGATTGAAGCCGGAGTATAAGAGTATTATCACGGCAACTCGTGGCTGGGCCACCGAGCCAACTTTAGCAGATCTAGAGAATTTGCTAATTAATGAAGAGGATCTAAACACACCCATGTCTATTCAACCAACCAATGGTGAAGAGGCAGCCCTTTTCACTAATAGAAGAGACAATCAAGGACGCAGACGAGGACGAGGTCGTGGTCGAGGACGAGGACGTGGTTTCGGGAGATTCAATAGTCAAGAAAGAGATGTTCGAGGAAACTAAGATAAAAGTTTCCAATCAGGGGGAGCTCGAGGAGCTCAACATAATCGAAATAGTCAGAACCGGTGGCAACAAAAGTATCGTCAAAGTGACGAATGTTTCAATTGCGGCAAGAAAGGACATTATGCAAAAAATTGCTGGTCCAAGAGAGTTGAAGGAAATGCTGCAAGAACATCTAAGGACGAGGCTCCAGGAGAAGAAGATTGGGATTTCGAGACGTCCTTTTATGCCGAGGAGGTAGATACTGCTGATACACAAGGCAAAGGCCCAAGAGAGGAATTCACACTTGCTGCGGTATGTGAACAGTTAGTCGATGATGTAACCGAGCTGATCGGTCACCAAGAACCGGGTTAATCTTAGAAGTTTAGCTAAGAAAACCCAAAATATATGAAGTATTCTTTTTTCTTTCTCTCTCTAAAATATGCTATATTCTCAGAGTATGTTGTTTTTTTAGAAACCCCCTCTCTCCCTTTTATAGGAGGAGGGTGCCTTGTTGTCTAAGATTTTCCCTGATTTCCAGAGAAAATCCCAGATATCCAGGGATTCAGGCTGCGATTTTCCATCCCTGGATTTCCGGGATTGCAAGGTATGGGCTCTTAATCCCTGGATCTTAGGGATTCTGTCAGGTGAGTCAGGATCTTCTTTCCCAAGAGTTCGACCTTCCTGAGTTCAGTGGTTTTAGGTCGGCTCATTCCTATTCAAATCAGTAGGTCGAGAGACCTTTGAGGTCGGCAACCTTTTATCAGATATCATAGGTCAGCAGGGCCTCCGAGGTTGGCGCCCTTCTAACATATGTCACAGCTAAGCGGGGCCTCCGAGGTCGGCGACCTTTTATCAGATATCATAGGTCAGCGGGGCCTCCGAGGTCGGCGCCCTTCTAACAGACGTTACAGCTAAGTGGGGCCTCCGAGGTCGGCGACCTTCTAAAGGACCTTGAGGTTGTCATCCCCTTATCTAAGAACCTAGGTCGGACTTTTATTGGTCCATATTTTAAATCGGGTTTTCAGGGAGCGTACATTCGGTGTCCTATCAACCAGTCCCCCCTACTCTAGTCGAGCTGTAAGACCGAGTAGAGTAAGATTTGTTTATAATCGGACGACCTTGACGCAATAATCCTTGGGACTCCCGTTCCTAGATAACGAGGCTCTTCGGACTTCGTGCGCTATAATAACCTGTCTTTTCCTTTCCCCGCCTCCCAAACGTCGCGTCGATGGTCAAAGCCAGGTGTCGACCTGCTATTGGTCGGATAAGACGGTGCCAAATCCCAGCCGTTCTTTCGAATAGGGCATCAGACGCTCCAGATCGTCCCTATCCTTCTTGGTTTTCGCCCCTCCCTCCTATAAAAGGAGGTCTTCTTCTTCCTTTGTCATTTCCGCATTTTTATATCCTCAACCTCTGGTGCGAAAATTCTCAGGCGACACTAGCGATCACAGCTATCTGTCTCCGGCGACGCGCTTGCTCTACTTTTCTCCGGCGATCTTCCACCCAATCCCATGGGTATGTTCATCTAAACATCTCTTTAGTTTTTGATTTGTTTTACAGATATTTTCCTTTTCTTCTTCCTCCCTTTTCTTCCTTCTATTATGTCGTCTGCTTCGGATTCTCAAAATATGTCCGGTGAATCTGCCGTGAACTCTTTTTTAGAAGGTCTTTCCTCTTCTGGTGGGGATTCAGAGGGTAGGTCGGGGCGAGCTACTGGTTCCTCCCTCTGTCTTAGGGATGAGCCCTTAGGTGATATAGACTGGTCCGAGCTAGGTGACATCCCTCCCTCTGGCATCCCCCTAATCATTGTAGATCCTCCTTCCCCTCCTCCTATGGACGAGGTAACTGTGACCGGCCTCTTAGCCGATCCATATCAGACGGTTGTAGGAGCGACTCGAGTTCTTCCTCCCCATCCTCTATCGAGGAATAGCCCAGCCGCGTTGGCTAGTTTTATAAGATTTCTTAGACTTCCCCCGGGGTGGGAATTTGTCACACCTCAGGCTAGCGACACCCCTGATCATCCTCCCCCGGGGCATATTACCTGGTTTGTGGATCAGGTGAGCAGTGGTCTTCGCTTTCCACCCCATCCCTTCCTTGTCTCTCTCTCCGTTAAATACAATCTTCCCCTCAACCAGTTTTCTCCTAACTCTTTTCGCTACATGGTTGGTTTTCTCGTGCTGTGTCTTTACAGACATGAGGAACCCGACCTGGGCTTTTTCTATTTTTGTTTTGGGCTAAAGAGTTTTAAGGGCTCCTTTTACTTGACTTCCCGAAACAACGCCCATTTCTTCACCCACCTCCCTTCCAATGTGAAGGACTGGAGGTCCCGCTTCTCTTTCCTTCGGCTCCCTACATCTGATTCTTGGGGCTTTCCTACGGAATGGACGCAGGGTACTCCGAGCCAGGATCCTATTCCTAGGTGCAATTCCAACCGGGCTGCGTGGGTCGAGAAAGTTCGGGAATGGAATGCCATTCCCTATAATGCTTTACAGCTAACGCAATTCCATGATCTTCTGTTCCATTGTGGGCTGAGCTCGAATCCCTACCCGGCTATCCCTGACATCGGTAGGCTTTATCTATTTTTTCCAGATCTTTGTTATTTTGCTTTTTAGCTCTTTCCCTGAACGTTTGTATTATTTTTTGTAGATCGGTTCATGCGGACCTGCCAGTCGGATGCCTCCAAGCCGGCTGATCCAATAAAAGAGAAGGTCCCTAAGTCGACGAATCCCCCCAAGGAGAGGGCAGAGGGCTCATCCAAAACTAAACGGAAGCTCCCTTCTCGCTCCAAGTCTGGGGTAACTCTCCCCTCCGACCTGGATCCTACCTTGACCACCGGACGAAGCCCTGCGAGCTCATCTCGGCAGCTTCAGGTCACTCAGAGGGCCTCTTCTCCTAGCTCCCCTGCTTCCAAACGGCCGAAGACCGCGGGTCCCCCAGGTCCGGCTATGGAGACTCTTCTCCGCTGCAAGGAGTTCGAGAGATTTCTTCCCTATTTCAGCTCCATGGTCCTGGCTAAGGATATGCTGGGATTACGAGATGACGCGGAGGACCCTCGCTTTGATGCCATGATGATGTATTTGGGAAGGTATTAACCTCTTTTGCCTTCCCCCCTTTTTGATTATTTTCACCTTTATTATTACCTCTCTGCCGACGTGATATAACTTGCTTTCTTGTGCAGTTCTTCGCCACCTTTATGACCTTCGCAGAGGATCATAAGGTCGGTGCTACGTCTTCCTCCCAGCTCATCCAGATGCAAGCCGACCTGGAGGCCGCCCTGTCGGCTAATTCCGATCTCTCGGCTCAGCTTCAGGAGAGGGAGTATCGCTTAGATGCTGCCCTTAAGAAAAGTTCTGAGCGGGAGGCGGTTTTAGAACGGGCTCAGATGGCCAATGTTCAGCTGAACCAAGAGCTGAAATTTTGGAAGACCCTGTCTACAGCTGAAACGGAGAAGGTGGGCCAGCTCGAGGCTCAGTTGTCGGAAGCTAGGGCCGAATCTGAGAGGATAGCTCAACTTGAGGCCCGGGCTAAGGCTGAGTTGGATAAGGTCACCCAACTCGAAGCTCAAGCTAGAGCGGAATCGGAAAAGGTGACCCAGCTGGAAGCTCAACTAGCAGAGGCTAGATCCCAGGGATCGTCTTATGAACGCGGGGCGACGGATGGCCGACGTCGATTTCTGACCAGTGACGTTGGTCACTCTTTCCTGGAGGCCTACCGTTCCGCCCTCCTGGCCCGGTATCACAATTCCACCGCTTTCCTGGTTAAGCTATCCCCTGCCGCGACACAATATTTTGATTTTGCTCTAACTCGTGCTCGTGAGCAGCTAGCTTCTTTGGGTTTTACGGGCGAGCTGGATCGGGATGCTGCATTGGATGGGGCTCCCGTTCCTTCGGGTTGGTCCGGGGACGTGGAAGAATCTCCGGAGGCGGCCTGGTGGAAGGACGCCCTTGAGGAGTCCATAAAGCAATCTGGCCTGGATTTGGAGCTGCCTTCTACTCCACCTAGCTCACCTGTTAAGGCCAGCACTCCTAATCCCGAGGTGGTTGGGACCGACCGTGATGCTTCTCCTCCGTTGCCTCCTCCGTCTTCAGAGCCTGTAGTTTAGTGTAGACATGTATATATATTTTCTTCTGTTTCTTTTTCCCCTTTTCTTTTTATTGTACTGGCACAACTATTTTGAATGACAACTTTTTGAGTTGAATATACTTGGGGTTTGTATGCTAGTGATGTGCTTTGTATGACATGTTGATATAGTTCGGTGTTGATTGTAACCTTGATGTATCTTGTGCCTGTTTGATTTGATATGATTACTTTCCGACATGGCCCGGCTTTTTTCTTAGTATAGTCCCGACTATTAAATTTCGAAATATCTTAAATGTAACCCGACCATTTTGACTTAACTTTTTCACCGATCTTTAGTGTAGGTTGGGTATTTCCCTTAGTCATAGCTTCATGGGGCAGTTCACCCTTACTCGGATCTGGAGGCGTTTCGCCTGATCAGATGTCAGATGGCGGTTCACCCTTACTCGGATCTGGAGGCATTTCGCCTGATCAGATGTCAGAGGGCGGTTCACCCTTACTCGGATCTGGAGGCGTTTCGCCTGATCAGATGTCAGAGGGCGGTTCACCCTTACTCAGATCTGGAGGCGTTTCGCGTGATCAGATGTCAGAGGGTGGTTCACTCTTACTCGGATCTGAAGGCATTTCGCCTGATCAGATGTCAGAGGGCGGTTCACCCTTACTCGGATCTGGAGGCGTTTCGCCTGATCAGATGTCAGAGGGCGGTTCACCCTTACTCGGATCTGGAGGCGTTTCGCCTTATCAGATGTCAGAGGGCGGTTCACCCTTACTCGGATCTGAAGGCGTTTCGCCTGATCAGATGTCATTTCTAGTTTTACTTGATCAACACATTCAGAGAGAGATATTTTTTTAATAGACTTTTATTAAAACAACATAAGCTTTTTTCCACACCTCATCACACAAAATACTTTTTTAAGTGACATGTTCCAAGGTCTTTTTATGAGGTGCCCTTCCATATCCTCAAGCTCGTAAGCTCCCCCCGCATAAATTCGGATTACCTTGTAAGGGCCTTCCCAGTTCGGCTCCATCTTTCCTGTTTTTCTGAGGGCATCAGCTCTCCTAGGCACCAAATCACCGACCTGGAACTGTGCTTCCTGACTCTTTTGTCATGAGCTGCTTTTGTCAAACTTTTGTATCTTTCAGTTCGTGCTGCCGCCGCTTCCCTTCTTTCTTCTATGGTATCTAATGCCTCCTTCATTATTTCCTCGTTCTCCACCTCATTGAACCATCGAACCCGGTGGGACATTTCTCCGACTTCTGTGGGGATGACGGCTTCGGACCCGTATACCATACTGAAGGGTGTTTCTCCTGTTGACGATCTAGGTGTGGTCCTGTACGACCATAGTACCGAGCTAAGTTCATCCACCCATCTTTCTCCAACTTTGTCTAAGCGGGTTTTTATCCCCTGCAAGATTGTTCTGTTAGTTACCTCCACTTGCCCATTAGCTTGCGGGTGAGCAACCACAGCGAACCTTTGCTTGATATGCATACCCTCGCACCAGGACTGGGTTCTCTTCCCATTGAATTGGTTTCCATTATCTGAGATGAGCATCTGGGGCGCTCCGTACCTGCAGCAAATGTTGTTAAACAGAAAACTTATGATTCTTTGCTCGGTTATGGTGGCCACGGGCTCGGCCTCTACCCACTTGCTGAAGTAGTCTATGGCTACTACTAAGAACTTTCTTCCTCCCGAGCCAGGTGTAAACTGCCCCATGATATCAATTCCCCATTTAGCGAATGGACAGGGTGCTCCCATGGTGATCATATCCTCGGCTGGGATGTGAATTAAGGGTGCGTGCACTTGACATTTTTGGCATCGCCTAACCATTTCCACTGCTCTCTTGGTCATGGTCGGCCAAAAAAACCAGCCCTTAGCGTTTTTCTACTCAGCGCTCTTCCTTTGGTATGGTCTCCGCAGCACCCTTCATGGATTTCTTCCAATATACTTCGCCCTTCTTCTTCCGAAACGCATCGTAGGTATGGACCGAGGTAGGACCTCTTGTATAGCTCATCATTAATGCAACTGAACCTCGCTGCTCTCCGCACAATTTTCATTCTTTCTTGCCTCTCCTTGGGTAGTTCTGCCCTTTTTAGGTATGCCAACAAAGGAGTTCGCCAATCTGCTATCTCGTTCACCTCCATCACCTGTTTCATGATGCTACTCAGTGCTCCCGAATCGCATCGTCATGAGCGGCAATCCACTAAGGAGATTCCCATTTTTGCTAGGTAATCAGCTTTTGCATTTTCCGCCCTATGGATATGGATTAACTTCCATTCCCCTAGTTTTTTGGCAGCCTCTTTCACTTTCTCCACATACTTCTTCATCCTATCTTCATTTATCTCAAATTTTCCTTCTACCTGTTGTGTGACCAGTTGGGAATCAGAGTAAGCAATGAGTCGTCGCGCGCCCAAGTCTATTCCCAGCTGCATTCCCTTAACCAGGGCTTCATATTCGGCCTCGTTGTTAGATGCCCTGAAATCGAATTTTATGGCATACTCTAATTGCTCACCTTCCGGGGTAGTAAGGATTATCCCTGCCCCAGAACCACTGGTTGTTGCCGATCCATCCACATGTAACAGCCACTGTCCTTCTGGTGGCGATGGCATGGCCCCCTCTTGGATAAAGTCTGCTAGGGCCTGAGCTTTAATCGCCGTTCTCGGCTCATACTCCATGTCGTACTCCCCCATTTCTACCGCCCACTTCACCAGACGACCTGACACATTAGGTCGCCCTAATATCTCTCTTAAGGGCAAGTTGGTTCGCAGTTTTATCCGGTGGGCTAGGAAATAGGGCCTCAGTCGCCTGGCTGTAACCACTAACGCCAGCGCCCCTTTTTCTAGCTCGGAGTAGTTCCGTTCTGCTCCTTGCAAAATTCGGCTTGTATAATAAATGGGCTTTTTCTTATTCATTTCTTCTCTTAGCAAGACCGAGCTAACCACTCCTTCTCCCACGGATAAGTAGAGTACAAGATCCTCTCCTGGTACTGGTTTGGTGAGCAGGGGCAGCTCGGCCAAATACTTTTTCAATTTTCCGAATGCTGTTTGCGCTTCTGGGGTCCATTCGAACTTGTTCCCTTTTCTTAAGAGTTTAAAAAATGGGAATCCCTTCTCGGCCGAGCGTGATATGAAACAGCTCAGCCCTGCTATTCTTCCTGTTAGTATCTGGATATCCTTGATATTTTTTGGAGGATTCATTTGCAGCACTGCCTTGACCTTCTCCGGGTTGACCTCGATTCCTTGTTCTGTGACCACATATCCCAGGAATTTTCCCGATTTGACTCCAAAAGAACATTTTGATGGGTTGAGCTTCATTCCGTATGCGCGCAGGTTTTCGAACGTCTCTTCTAGGTCTCTGATGTGCTCTCCTGCCTTCACACTTTTCATTAGCATGTCATCCACGTATACCTCCATGTTTCTGCCGATTTGGGATCTAAAGATTCTGTCGACCATCCTCTGATATGTAGCTCCTGCATTTTTTAATCCAAAAGGCATGCGTACATAACAAAAAGTTCCCTTTGAAACCACAAAACTAACCCTCTTTCTGTCCTCGGGTGCGAGAGGAATCTGATGATATCCCTGGGAAGCGTCCATCATACTGAGTAACTCGCACCCCGAGGTTGAATCCACTAGCTGATCTATGCGGGGTAACGGGTAGTGATCCTTGGGACATGCTTTATTTAGGTCCCGGAAGTCCATGCACATCCTCCACTTCCCCTGGCCTTTCCCCACCATCACAGCATTAGATAGCCACTCCGAAAACTGGATCTCCATTATATGTCCAGCTCGGAGGAGCTTATCGACCTCTTCCCCAATGACCCCATCCATCTCTTGCCCGAAATGCCTCCTCTTCTGCTTTACTGGTCTTATGGTTGGGTCGATGTTCAACCTGTGTTCGGCAACTGTTGGGCTGATTCCCACCAGATCCTCAGCTGCGAACGCGAAAATGTCCACGAATCTCCTTAGCAGGCTGATGAGGCTTTCCTTTATTCCATCGTCCAACCGACTTCCCATGCGAGTTTTTGTTTCCGGCTTTCCTGGAACCAATTCTATTTCTAGTAACTCCTCGTTGGGCTTGACGCCTTCTTCCTCAGCTTCCTCGGGCGCCTTCGATTGCTTATTCCTCTTAGACTCCGGATCCGGACCCCCGAGCTCGGGTGTCCTCTTTCCTCGCTGCACTCCCTGCTTTACCGTTGTCTGATAACAAGTTCTGGCTACAAACTGATCTCCGGCTACTTCTCCTACCTCACCTCCTACAGGGAATTTTACTTTCATGTGTGCGGTAGAGGCCACTGCTTCGAATTTGTTGAGCCCTGGTCGTCGTAGAATGGCGTTATAGGCCGATTTGGTGTCCACCACTAAAAATCTGAGTGTCTTGACCTTCCGATGGGGCATCCGACCTAGTGCTACCGGAAGCACCACTTCTCCGACTGGTTGCACCTCGGTCATACAGAACCCATAGAGCGCGGTATCTACCTTTCTCAATTCCACTTCCAGGTTCATCTATTTGAAACAGTCATAGAATAAGATGTCTACCGAGCTTCCCGTATCGATAAACACCCTTTGCACATCGTAACTGGCGATCTCCGCGGTGATGACCAGCGCGTCATTGTGGGGCATATGTATCCCGTTATAATCCATGGGGCTGAACTGAATGATAGGCCCACTGCCTACAGAGGCGACCTCCTTGAGATGATGACACCTAGCCTTTCGCGCGTGGGCTTTTCTAGCCTGATTAGAACTTCCGTCGGTTGGTCCCCCTGATATCATGTGGATCACTCCTTTTTTAGCCGGGGGAGCAGCGGGTCCCCGAGGAGCTTCTCTTTTCACCCCCGCACCTCCTTGGGGCATGGGTGGTTGCCTCCGACCTCCATTTCTCTGCTGATATGTGAACTCCATCAGATGTCCCGCTCGGACCAGCCTCTCGATGTCATCCTTAAGGTGCTTGCATTCGTCTATTTTATGCCCGTAATCATTGTGGAATCGACAATAAAGCTCTGATTTCGGCTGGGTGGGCCTATTAGGACGAGATGCAGGCCACTCGATAACTCTGTTCATCTTACCCTCAACTGCTTCCAAAACCTGAGCTCTCCTCATTGTTAGTGGGCTGTATTGGTCAAATCTTGGTCGCCTTAGAACGATATCGTTCTTCTTTCGATCTGTTTTTCCCCGCGGCATTTCTTCCCGAGGTAAATTTCCTTGAAAGGTGTACTCCTCCCGTCGTATCAATCTGCTGGACCCCCTTTCCCCATCCTCGGGCTTTTCTTGCAATTCCTCCATATCCTTCTCGGTTTCCTCAACATTAATGTATTTCGAGCATCGGGCTAAGACCTCATCATATGTTACATTGGGTTTTAGCTAATGAGGTGCGTAGCAACCCGGCCTCGATCCTGCGTCAAGGCACTGGTTCTTACTTCTTCTGACGACGAGGGTACCTCCAGACATGCCTTCGTGAATCGGGTCACATAAGCTCTCAGCGCTTCTCCAGAATATTGCTTGATACTAAACAAGGACATGAAGGTCTTTTGGTGCGCCACGGCTACTGCAAAGTGAGTCAAGAACGCGAGCTAAAAGTTTTGAAGTGGACTGACCAAGGGGGTATCTGGTGGAACCAATCCTGAGCTGACTCTGTCAGTGTAGCCAAGAATGCTCTGCAACTCACGGCATCCGAATATCGATGTAGTACCGCCATGTTCTCGAATCGGTATAAATGTCGGGTAGGATCTGAGAGTCCATCGTAGGTGAAGGTGACACCCTAAACCCATATGGGAGCTCGGCTGCGGTATGCCTTCTGAGAAGGGATGGCCTGGATGACTCTCCATGTCCTTCCCCGCAACCCTCTGTCGCAACTCTTCCAGCTCGTCCTGCATGCTGGATATCAAGGGATCCTGTGTTTTTTCCTGTCTGGATCGCTCCCATATTCTTGGATAACTCTTCCCATGTTCTTCCTGCTGATCAATTTCCTCCGGCCCATCCGAAAGGATGGGTATTACTTTTCGTGGTACCCTTTGTTTTTCGACCTCCCGGCTCTTCTGGATTGCACTGGCGATTATGTCGGCTAAGGCTTCCTTTGTTAGTGTAATTGTGCTTGGTGCGACTTCTTCTACAGGGGTGACGGGTGTTTTTTCCAGAGTCGCTTCTCCACCCGCAGCTGCTAGTTCCTCTTCTAGATTTCTAGGTATTAACTCCCCTATTCTTTTCTGGTTCATTTCTTCCGCCATCACTAACCTCACATCTCAACTCAAAGTGACTCGATGTCACACTTCCCACAGACGGCGCCACTTGATGTAATCGAGCTGATCGGTCACCAACCGGATTAATCTTAGAAGTTTAGCTAAGAAAACCCAAAATATATGAAGTATTCTCTTTTCTTTCTCTCTCTAAAATATGCTATATTCTCAGAGTGTGTTGTTTTTTTAGAAACCCCCTCTCTCCCTTTTATAGGAGGAGGGTGCCTTGTTGTCTAAGATTTTCCCTGATTTCCAGAGAAAATCCCAGATATCCAGGGATTCAGGCTGCGATTTTCTATCCCTGGATTTCCGGGATTGCAAGGTATGGGCTCTCAATCCCTGGATCTTAGGGATTCTGTCAGGTGAGTCAGGATCTTCTTTCCCAAGAGTTCGACCTTCTTGAGTTCAGTGGTTTTAGGTCGGCTCATTCCTATTCAAATCAGTAGGTCGAGAGACCTTTGAGGTCGGCAACCTTTTATCAGATATCATAGGTCAGCGGGGCCTCCGAGGTCGGCGCCCTTCTAAAAGATGTCACAGCTAAGCAGGGCCTCCGAGGTCGGCGACCTTTTATCAGATATCATAGGTCAGCGAGGCCTCCGAGGTCGGCGCCCTTCTAACAGACGTTACAGCTAAGTGGGGCCTCCGAGGTCGGCGACCTTCTAAAGGACCTTGAGGTTGTCATCCCCTTATCTAAGAACCTAGGTCGGACTTTTATTGGTCCATATTTTAAACCGGGTTTTCAGGGAGCGTACATTCGGCATCCTATCAGTCGATTACAAGAATGATTGGATCGTTGACTCTGGTTGTTCCAATCATATGACCGGAGATGAGTTGAAACTTGTAAGTATGACCAAGTACAACGGAGATCGAGTTATTGTGACAGCTGATAACACACAATTACCAATATCCCAGGTTGGCAAGACACAACTGCCACAAAGGTACGGACATGAAGAAGTACAACTCGACAATTTCCATCATGTCCTAGGGATGAAGAAGAACCTGTTGTCAGTACCACAATTAATTGCTTCAGGTAATTATGTGTTGTTTGGCCAGAATGATGTGAAAGTGTATCGTGAATTGAAAGTCATAGGTACACCGTTCGTGAAAGGACAAAAAATGAAGGCTATCTTTGTGATGTCAGTTGAAGAAGATTACGTTGAGAAGGCTAGGAGAAGTGACATTGGAGACCTATGGCATGCACGACTTGGACATGTCAATTACGGCAAACTGAAGATTATGATGCAGAAATCCATGCTGAGGGGACTTCCTCAACTCGAGATCCAATAAGACACTGTGTGTGCTGGATGTCAATATGGTAAGGCACATCAACTTCCTTACAAAGAGTCAAAGTTCAGAGCAAGAGAGCCGTTGGAATTGGTCCACTCAGATGTGCTTGGAAAGATCAAACAAAAGTCAACAAGCGGTTATCAATATTTGATAACCTTTATTGATGATTTCTCAAGGTATGTATGGGTATATTCTTGAAGCATAAATATGAAGCTTTTGAAAAATTCAGGAAATTCAAGGATACGGTAGAATGTGAGCTTGGGAGGAAGAACAAGTGCCTCCGTGCTGATAATAGAGGAGAATACACTTCAAATGAATTCAACAACTACCTCAAGGAGTGCAACATCCGAAGGCAACTGACTTGTGGAAAAACTCCACAGCAAATGGAGTAGCGAAGAGGAAGAACCGCCACCTAGCAGAGACATGTCGAAGTCTTCTACATGCAAAGAATGTTGATACAAGATTTTGGGCAGAATGCATGAAGACAGTAGTCTATATCACCAACAGGCTACCACAACTGAGGCTGTAATTTATTTCACCATTTCAAAAATTGTATAATGTAAAACCAACAGTGAATTATTTTCGAGTGTTAAGTTGTGTATGTTATGTGTTTATTGCAGATGAAGATCGCAGCAAATTCGACAAGAAAACTGTCCGCTGCATATTCGTTGGATATGATGAACAAAAGAAAGGCTGGAGATGCTGAGATCCAAATACAAACAAGATCTATATCTCACGAAATGTTGTATTCGATGAGGCATCTTCATAGTGGGCAAACAAGGTGGCATTACCAGATACACATGAGCTGCAAGAAAAGCTACAAACCAAGTTGCAGCTACATTCCTCTCAAAACAACAATGACATAGAAGAACCAAGATCCCCGTCGAATCAAGTTGAGGTACGGTCCAAATCAAGAAGCCCTTGGAGAACAGGTGTACATGAAACACCAGATGAAGTACAGACTAGTCAACCGGAAGAGCAGGAACCTTCACAACCTCAAGTGCGAAGGTCCACCAGAGAAAGATGGCCAAATCCAAAGTATGTAGATGCTGCTTATGCTGAAGTCAAAGATCCAAGTACATTTGAAGAAGCATCAAATAGTCCAGAGTGGATAAAGGCCATGGAAGAAGAGATTTTGGCATTAAAACAAAATCAAACTTAGAATTTAGTGCCAAAACCTCAAGGTGTTAGACCCATATCCTGCAAATGGGTTTACAAATTGAAGATTCATCCAAATGGTACAATCGAGTGGTACAAGGCTCGATTAATTGTTCGTGGATTCTCTCAAGAGTATGGCATAGACTATGATGAGACGTTTAGTCCAGTTGCAAAGATTACTACAGTTCGTGTCTTACTAGCCTTAGCAGCAAGTAAGTCTTGGAAATTATGGCAAATGGATGTGAAGAATGCATTTTTACATGGGCAACTTGATCGTGATATCTATATTGATCAACCCAAAGGATTTGTAAATCATGAAAAGCCAGAGTACGTGTGCAAGCTGTAGAAGGTGTTGTATGGCTTGAAGCAGGCACCCCGAGCATGGTACGGGAAAATTGCTGAGTTTCTAGTCCAAAGTGGTTATCATGTTGCCTCAGCAGATTCAAGCTTGCTCGTGAAAACTCAAGGAGGCAAGCTAGCAGTAGTCCTTGTATATGTGGACGATCTAATCATCACTGGCGATGACGAAGACGAGATTCAACAAACAAGGGTAAACTTGTCAGTCCGATTTGAAATGAAGGAACTTGGTGAACTGAAACACTTCCTAGGATTGGAAGTCGAAAGAACAGATGATGGTATATTTCTTGGTCAGCAGAAATATGCAAGGGATTTAATCGAGAAGTTTGGGCTAACTGACTGCAAGCCAATATCTACCCCAATGGAGCCAAACTTGAAGTTGTGTGCCTGCGATGGGAAAGACTTGGAGGACACAAGAATGTACCGACAAATAGTAGGTAGTCTTATCTATCTAACTCTTTCCAGACCTGACATAGCATTTGATGTAGGTGTTGTTAGCAGGTTCATGCAGAAACCGAAGAAGTCACATCTTGAAACAGTTAAAAGAATCCTCAGATATGTTAAAGGCACAATTGATTGGGGACTTTTCTACAAGAAGGGAGTACAAATCAAGGTCAGCGGCTATATATTCAATCTTGGTTCAAGAGCTATATCATGGTGCAGTAAGAGACAACCTACCGTTTCTCTTTCAACTACTGAAGCGGAATATAGAGCAGGGGCGATGGCAGCACAAGAGTGTGCTTGGTTGACTCAACTCATGAAGGATTTGAACCAACCAATAGAAGATGGAGTTGCATTACACTGTGACAATCTGTCAGCAGTTCGTTTGGCTGAGAATCCAGTATTTCATGCTCGGACCAAACATGTGGAAGTACATTATCATTTCTTACGTGAGAAAGTACTTAAACCAAGTATTTACATGCTAATTCTTACACTATTTAATGCATTATCAGTTGCTTAGTTAGGATGATATAGTAGCATGTTATGATGTCAGGATTGTTGTCAACAGTATATAAGTGGAAGGCTTCTTACGATAAACAAAGTTGCACCAAGAGGTTCACAACCTGAAAGAAGAGTGTTGAAGGTCATTGCCACCAAACAAAATCAACATCATCTAGAAGGTCATCAACAAAATCAACATCTAGAAGCCATCTACCTTTTAACAATTAGTTGACAAGTTTGACAAGAAAATAATGGGAAACTTCACAATACCCACCATGGTTGATCCTTTCACACCACCCTTTCACACCATGATTTCACACCATGTTTACTACCTATAAATAAGGCATGGTTGTAGCAT